>OX419716.1:29443885-31943885 GCA_948474765.1 Patella depressa
GTATAGATGAAATTCATGTCATTAAGAAAGAAAACATAATTGTATAGAATTAGCTGATCCTTTGGCGTCAGTAGCAGATGACCCACCAATTATTAACAGAAAATAGGTGATGCTGAATGAGGCCGTAATGATTGTACTGTACATACTACACAAATACTATCTAGTTTTGGCATGACAGCATGACCATTTAAATAAGTAAATATTACTGATAAAAAATATAACGTAATTTGTTATTACAACAGTAGAAATATTACATGGTACATGATGATGCGATGCGTAGCAAAATATATATAAGAGATTCATAATATACATTCAATGCATGGATTGTATTTTTAGAATTGTTTAACAAATTTGCTGAGAGAATTATCAACACGCATGACAAATAAATACATCGAAAATGATACTGTAAATGAAACAATGGTTCCAACTGCCTCGAAAATAAATCTTGGTGCAAATATTTTCCATACCATTAGATGACGTCTGTGTAAACCTGCTGCTCCCATTGCTCCAAATAGCTAAAATGACAAAAAACACCTGTGATGACTATATCATGTTTGTACAATTGAATATTGAATATCAAGTGGTTAGGACAATAGATTAGCAAGTCTGGGTGATGATCAACTTTAAAATACAGATGTGGCAAGGAGATTAAAATGTTTGCCAATGGAGAAATCTCAAGTTAATCACATAGATTAAGTTTATAATCACTCTTATTGGATTGATACATAGTCAAACAAAGGAGAAACAATTACTTCTGTTCAGGATTGGATTGATAAATTTTCCGACAAAGATGAAGTCAGTCAACCAAGGCAGATTAAGTAGTCAATCAAGGTAGGTGTATCATGGTATCAAACAGTAAATACGTTGATCTCTTAATTGCTTATTCAATCCGGCCTGTTATCAAAGATATACACACAGTGCACTTTTAATTTTGAATATTATTATTCACAATGTATTGATGTCCGATTGGGCATATTCCTGGTCAAGCAATTCAGGACGTTTGGAAAATAGTGTCAGACATGTCTGGAATATACAGGAAAAATTCCGTCACTGGTCTGGTACCATTATTTCAATTACACTGGCAGCGTGCCAATCATACATATTTTTATACTAGGACTCGGGTGACGATCACTTGCAGTGGAGTTTCTGTATTTTAAGTTGTTTAATGGTCTCGAGCAAGACATTGTCTAGTATATTGAAACAACAAACAAAAATCTGACTAACACACTCATACTGTATCAATATATGACCTAATGTCTCAGTCTCAATCATTAAACCAAATGAAATTGAGTTGAAAGTCGATTGATATATAGAAATATTATTAATATTAGATGTGTTATACATGTACAATGTCCAATCCTACTTAGAGGTGAGAAAAAGAGTTGCATAGTTAGGTCCACCCTCGCACTGCATGTACATGTGTGACCATAGTACAAATAAAGATGTTCGCCTCAAAAAATGCAAATAAATATTGAAATAGTTGTACATAAAATGGTTGTATACATGTATAAAACATCAGTTTGAACGACGTTTCCCTTTAACAAAACCAACATTGTTTGGTCCAAGTGTTCTTTTGAGCAGGTATGTCAGACTTTCCTGCAGTAACTGCCAGCAGGTTGGGTTATCACAATACAGACTACTAAGTAAAAGATTACAGCAACTGCTTCAAATTAATTATGAATAATTACTAATTAGTTACCTTGATGCTTGAAAATAAGAGAACAGCTAAACTCAACTGGTAGAAAATCTGTCTAAGCTTGTCACCATCATCAAAAAATACAAAATCACCCTGCCACTTTCCTTTTTCCTTATTATGTGTTTTTTTACACATAAGTGAATTTAATCTTGTGTACAATTTTGGCCAAAATACAAGCAGTGGACAAACTAAACCCATGAAAATATTTGATGCAAAGGTATTGAAGGTCATGAGAAGGGCTGGTAATATGTTGTTATTGAAATCACCATAGAAACCAGTAAAGGCTGCATTCCACTGTAGTGAAGGAATGGTTGCTTGATGACCTGTTCCGTAAAAGAAGTGTGATGTCATCATACCAAGTGTAACGACAGCAGACCAATTAACTGTTGTTACATCTGAAAAGAAAAATATGACGTATACATACATGTATGGCATATGGAAAATAATATGTCAATCTTCTCGAGAGAAGCATTTTTTTGAATTTCATCATGTTTAATTGTCAAATTATAGTTTCTTTTTCTTACAATAATGAGAGAAAAACGATTCAGATTATTTGGTGCTGGCCTCCAGAACAATTTAATAACATTATACTATGTCTTAATTTTTTCCATTAGTAAACAACTTATAGAAGAATATATTTTCAATTATTTAATACAATCTCTATAATAGAAAGGAGGGCATGGTGGCTATGTAGGTAAGATGCAGGTTCGGTAGTCTGGAGGTCGGGTGTTTTATCCATGCCTTATACTATGTCTCAACATTTTGCATTGGTAAACAACTTATGGATGAATTCATTTTCAATTATGTTATACAATCTCTATTATAGACAGGGGGTACAGTAGCTAAGTGGGTAAGATGGGGGTTCGCTAAACTGGAGGTTGGGTGTTCGAACTTAGCCGAGAAAGTTCACCCAGACGGTGTGGTTCCCCCATGCTAGTAATGCAGGACAGCTGTTCAGTCATTTGGATGGGATGAAAAAAAACAAGATCCTGTGTACAAATTGGCATGCAAGTTAAGGCCCCTCGACAGATATAAGAGTAGGTCATAGTGCCGCTGTCCAGGCAAAATTTCCCTTATAGCTCATTGTATGGAGTATGTCTGTCTTCATTAGCCCAGTACAGAAGTAGAACAATATGACGTAATACCCCATTTCATTTCATTTCTATTATAAACTTTTAGGTGTACTAACCAGAATCTTTAGCTCCATTTGAAAGATCAGCCGAGTAAATCTCAATAAAAAGAAAAACTGAAACTGATGCAAGCAATATGGAAGGCGAAAATCCATCACCGAGTAGAAGAAACAGTAAAACACCTATAGTTGTCACAACATATAATACACTAGTCGTATACACAGTACCCATTCCATACACAACTGGTGGTCTTTCATATTTGGCTTGTCCATTACTTGACAACTGTTCTTTTAATTGGTTAAACACTTGTGGAATAATTTGTGGGCTTGAAATTCCCATATTTGGTACAGATAATGGATTATCTCTGTGCACATATAGCACATAAAGACACAATGGGTTGATAAGAATACAGATGATTAATGATATTATAGAAATATAAACAATTTGTGCCATCATGACTTGTTGCCAACCAGGCAGAGAATCAAGTTCAGCTGGTGGAAGAGCTTGAATAGCCCAATGAAGTCCAACACAAACAGTTGCAAAGGGTAAGAGATATTTTGCACATAAAACTGTTGCTGTATCTCCATTTAAGTTACCATAATGTTTCATCCACACTCTTGACATGTAAACAAACATTCCCAAACACGCTGTTGACACGAAATATCTCACATTTTTCAGTCCTGATTCTTCTTGCGTAAAGTTTGTAAGTGGTTGAACAAACATGGTTTCATTGCAAGGCATCTGTTCCTCTCGACACACTCGAAAATTAGTTAACAGTCTAAATAATAAACTGCAGGTCAGCAACACATACAGAATAATGAAGTTTGAATGACTTAATTTTTCAAAAATATCAAACTTTTGTTTTTTGTGCCTCCCAAATGTCGTTTCAAATTTTTGATCTTTGGTATTTCTATTGTTCGATAAATAGGTTTTAATTCCATAAAGCCAGATGAGCGATTGCGCAAAAAACTGAGTAACTGTGTCCTCAAAAACAACAAAACTATTTGAAAAATAACCAGCCGTATAACAAAATAAAATGAAAGTAGCAATAATATTATCAAAAGAAGGCAATTTGAAAGTGGCTTGCTTTTCACCCTTTGATTTCTCTTTTAAATTAATATTCTTTTTAATTAAAATCAAAAATGTCACAATCAGTACTAAACTAAAGAGATAAACCATGAATGGATTCATGAAATCACCAATATAAAAAGCTTGAAGGAAAGCATAGCCTACTATGACACTACTTGCAATCATGACAGACACAGAAATTGGTGATATTGATTCTTCATTCTTGTGAGCTAAATAAAAATATAAATTGATCAAAATACTTAAAAACATCACAATTAATCCTAACGATATTGACACTAAATCAAACTTGGCCCAGATCTTTTGACACATTTCTCTTGAACCTTCAATATATTTTTCATAGTGATCTCTGAGTTTAATCATTTTGGTCAGAACACTGTCCGTCTCACCATCCGTTACCATAGCCGTCAGAAGTTTCTGAAGATCACTTTCGGCATGTTCAAACAAATTTTCCAATTCCTTGTAGGTCTGTTGAGGAAATTCTGTTGAGATTTCATAATAACTTTTCAGAAACTGTTTAACCTGATGAGCATTTAATCTTAATGCCTTGACCACATGATAGACTTGTCTCATCTCACTTGTAGCTGTTTTAGACCAAGGACAATGATTAAATAGTTCAGGTATGGCCATTCCAAGGTTAGAATATGGTATTGGAACACCCAGCAACAGAGATAGAGTAGGCACTAGGTCAGTCTGTGCCAACACTCTTGTATCCATCTGTAAAATACAATAAATATACGTATTACTAGGAAATACACATGTATATCATCGGGTATAAATTGATTTGTTTATATATTTAGAACAATACTTATTACCACATAACTAGATGAAATTTTAAAATTTCTTTTTCATGGGACTGATGAGAAGGGAGATAACTCTGTGATTGTGTTGGAGAAAAAGAAACATTGAAATTCATTGGCTCTTTGAACTCAAATTAATTCTAGCCAATTATTTAATATCTAAATTCATTAGTTCTTAGAAATCAAATTAATTTTAGTCAATAATATAGATCGAATTGTCATTTCCACAGGGCAAGTCCTAAATTTGACATCAAACAATATTTCTGTTCTGCAATACACAGTAATATCAATTCTTCTGTCTTTGTAACGGTTATCTTTACAATATTGACAAGAATAGAGTTCTCCATAGTAAAGGAGAAATACTTTGAATACTTTTCACATTTCATACTTATAGACGTGGATATGATCAAGCTCAGAAATCTGAAGGATCCAAAAACATAAGAATTTTTTGAAGTTGCATTAGTGTATTACAGAAATTTCTCAACCTGACTCAATATCATAATGTATCACACAAACCTTTGGCATTGTAGCAGTAAGAATCTCTGGACTATAGATAAATAACCCTGCTTCTAATTCATCAGTGCTGTCTCCACCATGATCTCCTGTTCTTGTCATACCATGATCACCAAATACAAATAATACTGTATCTTTATCTAATACTTTAGTAACATTCCTGACACATAGAAAAACATAACAGAATTTTTTTAAAAAAACAATTTCAAACATTAATTTTAGGAAGGAATTGATATCCATCCATCAATAAGATAAATTTCCATTAAATACAGGCCTCAAAATAATGCGTTTAGCACTACTGAACTTTGTGGAGAACATACTGAACTTTGTGGTCAACATGCATTAAACAAACAATTTGCTAGAGCTGAATCTGCCTATTGCAGGTCTTTGATTAGGCCTGAAATATTATATAAGCTATTAATTAGACATATATAAACAAAACAAGACCATAATCTTTTCTCAGTGGCACTAGATTAGAACAGTTTGCCATTTAAAAATGGGAAGTCTTGAATATACCAGTACCCATTACCACAAAGCACACATCTTGTCAAAACTACAAAAAGTGAAAAGTGGCTCAGATTGAATTGAATTGAATGAAACTATGAATATTTTCATTGTACATTATCTGTTTAAAGCTATTGTAGCAAGAATGGTCACCTCTTTATCTAAATCTTACATAATATATTTTTAAAATATGTACATGTATGAAATATCAAGACCTATCTGTACTGAACAATGCCTGAATCTGTGCACAACAATATCTGTTATCCGGGCCTTAATTCTAAGCTTGATTATATACTGATCAATAGACTATATTTATGCTTATATTCAATGCAAAGAAAACAAAATAAAATGAAGTGGGGTTAACTTCCTCCTCTTCTACTTCTTTACTTGGCTAATGAAGACAGGGTAAAGAAAACAAAAATTTTGTCCAAGCTTGTATCTGGTTTTGACAAATTTACCAGGAAAACACTGAAAAAAGACATATTATGTGTGCTGAACAAATGATGGACAATTGTGTCTGATAACATCTACGACAGAGTGCCTTATTTCTGGGCTCTTAACGATTATAATGATTAATAGCCTATATAAATAAATCTATACCCAAAGTTCGGTCAATTCTTATTCAAACATAAACAGTAACACACCTTATCATACTATTCATTTGCAATAATTTTTCTGACATTGCTGGGTGGTTTGGTCCAAATCTGTGACCACAATGATCTACTCCAAGGAAATGAGCTATGAATACATCCCAGTCCTTAAGTTTAAGTTCTGGCAGAAGGTGTTTCAATATGCCGTTGTCAACTGTATGCAGATCTTTAACATTAAAAGATGGAAACGGGAACTGTTTAAAAAATCTACCAGGATATAGACCAAGCCAGGTATCATCCCCAAGAAATTTTATCTTTTTGCCTGCTGTTATCATCTGATCAATTATATTATCTTCCATTATCTCAGAACTTGCAAAATTAGACCCTGCATCAACAAATGTTGGCAGACTTCCTGTCGTTAGCCCTTTCAATCTCTGCAAAGTAGTTGTGGGTGGGTCTGCCATAAACTTTGACAACATAGAATTTTTGGGGCTTCTGTGCAACAAATGCTGAATAAATGGAAGTTTATTCTTAAAATGTGGCACTGTATCATTTAATTTGTATGTTTCGTCGAACTTTAGAAAATCAAATTTCAATGCATCAATTATAATTATTACTGCTTTCTTGAATCTCTTGTGCATCCAGCAACCTTCTTCCTCATGATCATCTGTGTTCAAAGAAAAATCCACATCACAGCTACTGTTGTTGTTTACAACAACTCGCTTCAGAAGGAATCCTTTCGTGAATATAAGAATTCCAATTATGTAAATAGTTATGAGCCAAAGCAATATGGCAATTTGCTTCTTTCCAGAAAACATGGTTTGCATGTAATTGTTCGTATAAAACTCCACTAAAGCATTTCAAGGTTAATTCCAAAGTTATCGCCAACCTGGCAAAATAGATGTAATATTTACCATCGCCCTGGGCGCAGACATATTTGATAGTCGCGCACCGAGGTGATGCGTCAAATTTGATTGGTCAGCTGTCGAAATTTTCATTGACGTCATCAAACGCCATTTTTGTCAAGTCGTTGAAAACCAAGTAGGACCTATTCGAATCTCTGGTGATTTTTCACCTTTCCAAAAACTTGTCTTCTTGAAGTATGGCGACTGAAGCAGGAAGTGGCACCCCTCCCATTGAAGATGATGTTTTCAAACAGCCACAGGTATAATTTAGTTCTGTACATGTCAATCTGTCAGCTCTAAATTTCTGATTGGTTTGTTGTGATGGTTCATTGGTTGTAAAAAAAAGAAGAAAACTTGCAATTTTTGTAATAAATGGTTGTGAATAACGTCGTAGAAAATAATTTTCCTTTTAAGTGTTACTTAAATCAACCTCTTTTAATTCAGATAACAGTCAATCTGCAATGAAAGGGTTTTTTTGTTTGAAAATTATTATATGATATATCAGTGTATAGTAAGCCTGGAGAGGTAGGTCTCATTACACTCGCCCTGTACATTCAGGGAACGTCGTGCTATTGAATCCTTGGCGAAAAAGTTTGGCTTCCTAATCAATTTTTCTGGTCATCTTTTTACTGCTAAATGGTTGCGTGTCAGTTTCTGTGAACGCCTGACCAATTTATTTAATGTAACTGAACATCTTAGTGAGAAAATAAGACCTAGCTTGCTTACCACACTAGAACCAGTGGCAGTGGTATGAGCGATACAACACGCTGTTATAAAACATGTCCTCGTTTTCTAACAGATTTGACGGGGGTTGGGTAGAAATGACTACAAAAAGTTTACTGGCCTATAGCTCCCTTAATTTACACAGACACTAACCCAAAACTGTACTGCACATAGCTTAACATATAATAAATCAATTCCCCATTGAAATAAAGGTGAAGCCTTACCGCATAATTATATGATTTGATAAAATCAAATCCCTTCATGAAAATTCTCAAGTTCTGAAATTATAATGGCCGCCCAGTCAAATAGAGCATGCGCAATCCAACTCACGTGATCATACGCCCCTTTCCATATATGGCATATGACCATAATTATATGCTAATGACCTTAGCGTGGGAAAATATGTTAGAAACAATAATAGACCGCGTGTTGGGGAGGATGGGCATAAATTTTTCGCTCAAACCTGAACAAAAACTGATAATAGATTTTATTGTTCAAAAAAAGGATGTAATGGGCGTCTTTGACATTTCAGCCGAGATTCTCTTATAGTATTTGTGCTGGGTCAGCGTATCGTAGGCATTGCCTTATATAGAAAGTGATGGGCGGAGTTAAGGCGTCGCGGTATTTGGCGAGATTTCAACTGGCCTGTGTCATGGCTGCCTGCACATTACAAGAAACACCGCTAAGAAAATGTAAAACGCATTACCACAAAGAAAAACTGTTCGGTAACTCTTTTAGTTGTTAAGACTTCATTATGTATGATAGGATTACTTATTTTAATACAAACTGTAATGACAATTGTGCGTTTTAACCTATTTGAACTTGCGTCAACGGTCTTAGACTGTACCACTTGTAACGATAACCAGCTATAGTTATCGTTACATTATAGTAACTAGGGGGTTGGGATGGCCTAGTGGTCTAGAGAGCCGCGCTTCGACCTCTAGCTGGACGGTCACCTTGGGATTGCGGCTGCCGGCTGTGGTTTCGATCCCTGGTGTGAGCGTATGGAGATAGGGCGCCTTCTCAACCTTGTGGGTTTCCTCGGGACACTGCGGTTTCCTCCCACTGCTAAAGACCCTTACGCGCAAGCAAATTATTGAAATAAGTTAAACCATATGTCAGTCCCGAAATGACCTAGTTCGTGTCGTGGACGTTTAACCCCATTTCTCTACCTCTCTTTATCCAATTTGACAGACTTCATTTTTAACAGCGGGTTGTGTCGATGAACCTACATGTACAGGGCTTGTGTAATGTCAATGAGACCTACATTCAGAGCTGAACTAAGTCATCCCAAGATATTAGCTCTACTGAAACTTATATATAAAGAAGGATATTATGTTATATTCTGTCAAATTTCTATCGGCAGGACCGGGCCAACATCTTCAGTTGCATGTTACCTATGGTTCAAAGATGGAATTGAAATTTGTACCCTATGATAAGTATACAGACAGGGCACCCAAAGCTTAAAATTTAAAACAATGTCAATTTTATTACAACAACAATATCAATTTTATTAAAATAACACATTTTTATAACAAAATATGAGTGGTTTTCAAAGAAAGCTATTGCATTAAAACAAATATAACTGGCAGGTATATTTGTTGGGATGAGTTGGTCTCATATCTCGACCCATGTTTTAAAGTCGAGATGAGTTGTCTTTCATCTTGGGATGAGTTGTCTTATATTGGGATGAGTTGTCTTTGGGTTGAGTTGTCTTATATTGGGTTGAGTTGTCTTATATTGGGATGAGTTGTCAGTATACCCACTAGGTTACCTGTAGTGTAACACTAAAAACAGTAGAAAACGAAAATATTAGTTTCATCATTATTTAATTATCATTTTAATGGGCCAGTCAATGCCAATCCCATGCTTATTGTCCCCTGTCTTTAACAGAAAGTAGGGGACTTTTTAAAATGAGTCTGTCTGTCCGTCAGTCACACCTTTTGGGACACAATCAATAATTCTCTTTCTAATTGATCTAAAATGTTCAAAATCAAACCTGGTGGAGATGTTCATTGGTTCAATCAATACCTTCATGGAGTTCGAAGATGAACATTTTCTGCGTAGGGTAAACAGAGATAAGCAATTTGATTCGTTCATGCTTTGGGACACGATAACTTTAGTTCTAATAAAGTGAGAGTGAAACTTGGTGGTCAGTTTCATTACATCAATACTTTGACTAAATTCTATAATTTTCTGCCTCAGGTAAGCAGAGTGATAAGCAATTTGATTGGCTGGGACTTTGGAACATAATAACTCTCCTTCTAATTGAGGTAATGTACAAACTTTGTGTAGGCATTCATTAGGTGAATGTCTTGATGGAGTTCGATGATGAACATTGTTTGTTTACAGCACATATGTATAAGCAGAGATGAGCAATCTTATTGGTTCATGCTTTGGGGCACGATAACTTTGGTTATAATGAAGTGAGAGCGATGACACTCGGAATATAGATTCACTATATCATTACCTTGACTAAGTTCGATGTTGCAAATTTTCTAAAGATTAGGTCACTTCGGGACTAACATGATTCAATTTCATTTCAATAATTGGTTTTAGCAGTGGGAAGAAACCGAAGAACCCCCCCCCCCCCCAAACGACCCCACTCCTTGTTACATACAACAGGGAATCGAAACCACGCCAGTTGACTCAATGACAGACATTATGATGCAGCGTGTACAAGTTAACCATTTCGAGCTTAAGCTAACCAGAGCTAATCAATTTCATTGGTCGATTTGGACAAGATAATCCTGATTCTATCTGATAGGGAGTGTTGAAACTTAATGTATAGTTGCGTGATATTTTTGAAAAAAATAAAAGTGAAATTAATTAATATTTCTCATCTATTTCTTTTGGAACATCAGCCTCACTGTTGGCTTGTTGAATTAATATACAAATACTGACTTTTGTTATTCAGATAGTTAAATCCAATGTGAACACTATATGTATGAATTTTATTTATTTTATTTTTTTTGCAGATGTACATGTACATAGAACCCAACATTCTCTAAATAGCCATGTACCGTAAATCAACTTCAGATTAAGTTTATTGAGTTTATTTTTTGATTCCCTTTTTAGCCAAAAGGTGTTGAGCAGTCTGAAGAAGCACGTCTCCGAAAAAAATACCCTAATTTGAAAGGTGGTGGTGGAACTGCAATTCTCCAAAAAAGATTAATCCAAAAAGGGGTAAGTACATCTGTAGGATTACTGGATATCTCTGGCACTGTTAACTGCTTGGTAACTTTTGACTGGAAGCTTAAAATATAAGGTGGCAATATTAAAGTTGTAGATTGTCAAAACTTTTCTGTTGATGTATCTAATGATGTTATGTATTTGGATAGGGTTATATAACTAAAGCGGTGGACATACAGGTTTGATATATTCGACCGAATTATATTCGCCAGGTGTGTCCACTTTGCCAAAGCATGTAGAATTCATTAGCCAATCACCACTCATGTTGAGAAGTCGCATGATTGTTTGAAGACATATATGCCGCCAGGTTTAATCATGTGACATAAAAGGAGATGCAACGACTGGTAAATCGGGCGAAACATTTGGCTAGTGTGTCCATCCATTTAGGCACCGATTGATTTAGCCGAATGATTCAGATTCAGCTAATGTTTCCACAGCTTAAAGGTAGTAGAAGCTCAAAATGGTATATTCATAAACTGTACATAATTGACATTACATGTATTCGAAGATAATTGAATATTAAATAGTGTGAAACCAATCATTCATTCATGTCAGTTTTTATACATACACAGCGCTCACGCTGTCGATCGCCAAATTCGCCAATTGCGATTAAAATATAATTTTGGCTAAAGAATATTCAATTTGGCAAAATTTTTGGCGATATTTTTTTCCTGTATGGCGATTCTTTTTTTACCTGGAAATAAAAAAATTATTGGCACAAAGCTTTGATTTCCACGCGTACATACTAAACAGTGTACCGACGCGCTTCGTTGAGTCAATCAACAATCAATTAGGTATCAATAATAGCCCTATCTTTTGTCTCTTGGTCAATCTGGGATTAGTGTTGATAAGAGACAAAAGATTTAATTGTGTGTTTTCAAATACGAATCGGTTGCTTTGTTGATGGTTTCGATATATTCAAAATGGCGGACACTGTAAACAATACTCACTCGATTTGTTCGGGATTATTGGATTATGACTGCTGTTTGATCTATTTCATACCGAAATTGACGATATCGTTAATAAATGAAGCCAGGTATGTTGTTACAGTTTATAAATGCGTATATAAACTTGGGACTGTCGAAAGCCATGTATTATCAAATCATATGCCATGGGTCGTAAGCGAAAAATTTAACAGCCTTCTTCAACGTCTGACAGAAGAATGTCCGATTTTTTTTAATATTCCACCACCAAAATGCCCGAAGACTACAGATGATACTGACATGATGATATTACAGCCCTAGATATTGAACTGATAGCCCAAACGACCACCGCAGAGAAAAATTTCGAAAAACGTAAAATAATAAGTGCATTTGGATAAGGTAGATCTTTCAGGGATGAATGGAAATTTTCAAATTCTTGGTTAAGGTATGATGCAGCTAACAAAACAATGTTTTATTCAACATGTGAATCAGTCTTCAAAAAATGGGAGTCTGCAAAGCAGAGAAGAATTTTGTAAATTTTAAGATATATATTGTATGTATTTATGTAAATAAAATTCCCGAAAATTTTAATAGTTATTTTATTTTGGCGGAAAAAATATCTGGCTTATAAATTAAAATGAAAAATTGGCGGAAAAAAAATGGAACCCAGAGTGAGCACTGTACATACACATTCAAATGTAACAACAAAACACATACTTATGGAAAACAATTACTAGTGTATTTTAGGCGACGTTTCGTAGAGTATTCTCTCAACGTTATCAAGCTTGATAACATTGAGAGAATACTCTACGAAACATCGCCTAAAATACACTAGTAACTGTTTTCCATAAGTATGTGTTTTGTTGTTACTCTATCCAGTTACTAAATGCCATTTAAAGATCATCACATTCAAATGTGATTGCATAATTTTGATAATCATGTTTTGTCAGTCATCCACAGTTACTGTCAATAGTTGAAATTTACAGAGAATTTCAATGATTAAAGTGAACTTCTAGTAAAATATAGGACGGTTTTGCCAAATTGTATTATTTTCAGTCATTTGGGTTTTTTGTTTTAGGTCCTTTAGCTATGTCAATCACCTTACAGCTGAAAATCTACTATCTAAAATACTGAATGTCATTTTTAAATAGACCCCCAAAATGTTGATCAAAGACGAGCTGTTTTTGAATGAGAACCGTATAATTACAACCTCACTAACAAATTTATTTTATCCCAGTAGTTCGGTTAAGTATTCCAATACACGATTACTTGAATCTTAAATTAAAGGTGGGATTATAAAAGTGTACATTTAAATTATATGTATGTTCTCATGTTTTTTTGTTTGTTATGTCTCTTGTAGAAATACTTTGATTCTGGGGATTATAACATGGCCAAGGCAAAACTAAATAACCCAAAGAAGCCTTTAAATCAGTCTGAAAAACTTTTAATCCAAGAATCAATCGGAGAAGCCATTCCCACGCCAGAAAATCTACCTGCAAGGAAACCTTCTCTGCCTAGTAAGCTTGTGGATAGGTTGCTGATTGAGGGAAAACAGTGATGTGACAAATGACCTAGTTTGAGCTACAAAATAAGAACAAACTTCCAAGGAGAAATTTCCTAACAGCTGAAATAATGTGATGTGCAAATAAGAATTGGATACCTAGAAGATGGTGGTGTTTTCTGATCAGCCTAATGCAATATCATATTTGTTAACAAAAAGTAACCCTAGTGATTGTTTTCTTTACTTCATGTAAAATAATTTTGTCTGGGTCAGGTTTCATATTTGTGATATAGAAGCTAAATATATAAATTTTTGTTACGATTGGAATTTTGTTTTAGATTTTATTGAGAGTAAAAATATTTTCATTAGATTATAAGTTTATGATACTTTTTTCCAAATTACTAAAGATACTACAGTGTGATAACTCAATGTAAAATATTTTGCATTTGAAATAGAATTCTGTTCGTAACTTTATATCAAATTCATTTATCAAGGATTGTAAGAAAATTAAATATATCCCTCCTCTCTGTTGAATTTTGTTAGGATTTACGATGTGAAGTTATTGTTAGACACATCATGTAGAATAGAGATTTATAGACCAATCAAAAGTTTTAGTATTGACGAAAGTAGCACCTTTGCCTTTTCCCTATATTAGAATAATATGTATCTCTATCCCTTATTCTCTTATATGAATATATTTTGTATAAGACTAGTAAACTGATCCCAAATATAAATATATTTTATGGCTTATTTTATTGTGTATGTTTGATATTATGATTGATAGTAATTGTGTTCTATAATTGAATTGATGAACGTATTAAATAATGTTGCATTTAAAAGCTGTTAATTGAATTTTGCATTGTTAACTTGTCCAAGTAGGTGAACATTTTTCATTTGGTTTCAAAAGGTTGCGCTGCACACATGGAGGATAATGGAGAATATTATTTCATGATGACTTTTTCAAAGATATCTATGTTTTATAAATTTGAATAGAGAATTTGACTTGTAAGCTAGAAGTAAAAATTGATGTATATCTACTGTAGATTGTTATGTCAGTTTTTTTCTGAATTTCCAAAAGGCCGTAGGGCTATTCACACTTCTAAGCTGAATAGTATACCTTTGAAAGATGCAACTTCCAACATAGGTGTCAGAAAGATCTGGCAAACATATTTATATGGAAAGTTAATTAAATAAGCCCTCAATAAATGGTTAAAATGGTTTTTCGGGACAAGCTTTTAACAAGACATATGGTTCAGAATCTGCTAACCGATTCCCTTTGCATCAGCCTTTAAAATAGCCATAAGACACAGTGGAAAGAAACATTAGAATAACATAAAAGCATTACAGATAGATTGATGTAACTTTTGTTGATTATATACCTTTGATACTGTAAATATGGTGTGGTCGTTTCATACTCCTGATATAAATGTGTTCTAAAACAATAGGTAATTCTCCCCATTAAACATATATTTTTATATTGTTAGCCTATTCTTAATGTTTTCTTTGCTCAATTGCTATTTGTTCACAACACAGAAAATTGTAGTAAATGCATATACCACAACAGCCAAAACCGGAAAGGTATTCATTTATACTACTTGGCCGAGGGTTAATTTTGTAATCTTCTGGGGTAGTCACTTTCCTACAAAGATTCGCAGAATATTTCTTATTTTGAAAAGATTCAATTACGAATAAATACCCAAAAAAGAATTGAAAGTTTAAATTTTACTATTGAGATTTAAGAGGCCTTGTCACTTTCAAGTAAAGGTATTAATATTATATACAAGACAAAGCTTTTTGCACCAGTGTTCATTGCATTTCATGAAAATTACCTTAAAATTTATTCCAGCAATGAATTATACAGATGTGTCACAAATGCCCCAAATTATGTTGTAAGTCTGTTGTGGTTCATTATTAAGGGTAGCTAAGGGTATAATTATTAATGCTTGTGTACAATATAATTTGAGATATTATAGTTTTGATTGAAAATGTGTTTATGAATGGGATTCCACAAAAGATTGGAAATTGTTTGTTGTTTAGAATGACTTATTGGGTTGAAGAACATCTTAGAACAATCATGTTTGTGTATATATAAATTAAGTATTGCTAAGTGACAGATATTAAATGTATATATTATAGTATGATTACAATAAATGTTGAATGTTACTCTCATTTTCTATCTTGTATTATTTATAACCATAGCTTGAATAGTAAGTCTTTGGTTTTAATATGACTTAGATACTTCAGTTTTGATTGGCTAATCACTAAAATCAATCAAATATTATCCAATCAAATTACTAGAATTTGATTTATCTCAGTTAAAATGTTGTGAAATAGGACCCTGGTATAAGAGTCTGAGTGAACTACACTGAATCACAGCCGAGGCCCATTCCCTTTTAATGATGCAAAAGCCCCCAATTTCCTTGTCAAAGGATGACCAAAGTACTTATTTCTTAATATGGAAATAGACATACCCATATGTAAATTAGCTGGAATTATTACCTAATTTGGTTAGCCAGATACATTCTATCTTGTAGTTTCATTAACAAGACAGTCTCTGTATTTTGTTAAACGATGGGTCATTAAATAATAAAACTTGTTCACGAATTTGAAACTAATATTAAACCCTAGCTAGCCATAATATTGTTACAGATGCTACTTTATAAAATAACTTGGCTAATAATAATAGACTTCATCTCCTGGCGGTATGCGTTTTATTAAAGGGTATGAACAAATAGACGTATTCAAAATAACTACCGGTACATAAATCCCTTCCTTGAACAATGTTAGAATTTAGTGGAAAAAATTTTGCTTTGCATAAAAATTGTCAAAAGAAGGGGGGTAATTCAGATGTTATCAACTCAAAAAATGTTCATATGGAGGAGGAAGTGCCTAAAACATAGTCTCTATCATCCACACAAATATTCTACGAATATTAGTCTGGATGGGTCCTCAAAATTTGACGGAAAATAGGTCATTGTCTGGATTATCCAGTCTTTTAAGTTGCCACGTACAGAATCTTATCAAAACAGCTCGCTTGTCAACAATGACACTCTTTAAAATTTTGTTTGTAAAGGTTTCAACTGAAATGGTAATTTTCTCTCGCCATGAATCAGACGTAGGCCTATGGCTTCTCACAATCTTCTTTATTCTTCATCGCAATTCATGCTTATTCCTCGTCTCTATTTTGTTTCTAATAATAGATGTGCCAAGTGAATTGTGGGATATATTTCAACCACGCTTTATAGAATCTAGCAAAATCGGCCCGGCTTCATAAGATCTAGCACTTACGAGACTTTAGCCAAAAGGTTCCATTGCCCATGCGTAACCAAAAGTTTGGTTTTTTATGTGGTAGATTATTCAGTAATTTTCGTCAAAAATTGAGAACCGACCCAGACCATCCGTGCGTTGAAGACTAGGGGGTTCTGTGTGACCGAGACTACCTAAAACAGTGAGTGCAGTCTCCTTTAATTTAGGAACCAATGGATAGTAAAGCAGTGAGAATATTGAAACTTATTTATAACATATCAATAAATACATTAAACTAAAAATCACATTTGTAGAAATTATAAAAATACTGAACTAGCCAATATCTGGACAAAATATATACATGTAAAATATTTAAGACAAATTTACAATTTATATTTAACCACAAAATACATAAATAACATTTTGTAATTCGACTACATGTATTTAATTATGAGAAAAGGAAAATTAAATATTTGGAGGTCAGGTTGGGTTTTTTTCCTCACTTTGGCTTTCTACATCTAGTTAAACTACATAGTGTATATATAGGAAGGCAGTCCTATATGATGGCAATGTATAATAGAATGTAATATCAATGTAAAGTATAATCATGGACGGTCCTTTGTATAATGCTGTTTTAAATTAATGGCAAGATAAATAATTTAAAGAATGAACATATAATTTACTATCGTATGTTTCTTCCTTAATGGAAAATAATACTGGTTTACGATGATAAAAGAAAATAGAATGATTAGCTGTATGAAAATCTTGAGTCCCAATCTGGTTTAGTTTCCTTTGCTGATGCTTTTCTTCTGGATGGACTCCTTTTACCCTGTCAACAGATGACACCATGGTTAATAAAAGATAAGTATAAAAAATAATGTTAATTTGCTTGAATAACAATACAGATTTGGTGTCTCAAAACAGCACAGTGATTATATTGAAACACCATACTTTTAAAAAATTATGCCGTCTGTTACAGACACCATTTTAAAATGGTACATAAACGATGGTAAATAGATAAAAAGAATGGATGTCAGTCCTATTTCATAGAAATCACTTTCCCAGAATAATAATTACTTTGATATTGCACAATATCCGTTATGCTCAAAGCAAAATGCGAAAGAATGGAATGGGCATATGCCATGAGGGAACATTTTGCCTGGACAGCACCGTTTCTGCCTACTCTTCATAGAATTCTTACTGTCAATGGTTCTTTTACATGTACACAGGCAGACTGACCTCAGTTTTTCATCCCATCTGAATGGCTAAACCCCCTTTTCCTTGCCAGGACCTGCAACACTGACATAGCTGGTAAATCCTGAGGAACTTTCTTGGAATTTGTTTAGTTAGCCAGTGCCATACTTAATAAGCCATCATGGCTCCCTTGCAATCCAAAAATCGATCACAACTGTTGCATAGTGAATGCTTTCTTTAAACTGTTTTATGTCTGGATCTAATCACAACAATATCTGGAAAGGGGCTGCATAGGGAGTTTGTTGTCTACAGAACATGGCTGGTTTTCAGACCCTGATGGATGCAATGCAAAAGATTTCATTATTTTTGAAGTTGTCACTAGATGTAATTCTAATGTCTTGTACATTTTGAATCAGGTTTAATGTTCTACCTACCCTTCTAAGGTTTGCAACTACCAAGGGTTATTCTTACCTGTGATGATGTAACTCGATTTGAATTCCTCTGAGAAGCCGTTCTTGTACCAGCCTGAGATGTGTAGGCGTTTCTAGTCAAACCATCAACATTTGTAGAAATAGGAGGCAGAGGAGATTTCTGAGAACTGAATTTTTGTGCCCCTCCATTTTTACCACTAAGACCACCAGCTGTATGAACCCTTCTCATTTGAATACCATCATTTTGCTCCTGGCGCCTTAAGATCTCTTTCAATTTCATGTTAACTTTATATGCTTCATGAAGTAACTCTTCTGTATCTTCTTCAGTAAGGTCAACAGATTCCAGTTTTTCTAGCAGTGTATCTGGGTTTGAGAGATCTTCAGCAGTTATATCTTTTTGATTTTGTTGGATAGTTCTTTTAGTATTCCGTGGGACTTCTTCATCATCTGACGAATCGATTTCATTTGCAATTACATCGCCCCCACTAGTTGCCATGTTTATAAACTATCTGACTAAAAACAAAGAATCTTTCAAAAAAATTATTCATTTATTTGACGATTGAATTTATCTTCAGCTTTCCTTCTGATAAGAAAATTTCAATCCACAAATTGGTCCTCTTTAATTAAGGTGTAATTGGAACTAAGTTTTAAATAAACCGAGATGCAAAGGCCGGTGTAACTATACTGAGACGCAATGAAAATATGATTGATTTTAAATCTTGTTTGAGATACATTTTAATCTTGAAATTCTGAATGTAACATTAGATCACCACAATAAGATTAAAATTAAAATTGAAAGAGAAGGAATGCTGAAAATCACATGAGCTTTCAAAAAGCTATAATGGTCTGTATAACTCTATACATGCAGTTCTGCAGACAATGCAATGATACTGATAGGCCAAGGTAGATAGGTGAATACCAAGAATGTGCCCATTATTGTGTTACTAATAGTATGATAATATTGGTAATTCAAGAGGACATTTAGTACAAAGACGTTGGAAGCAGTGTTCATGTGAGTCATTGCAACCTTGCGTGAGGCCAGGTGTGACACTCCAATCACATGTTACTGACTTTTCAATTTACCGGTAAGTAAATGACTAAAATGTACAGCCTACATTATTAGTACATAATATTAATAATAGTGTACATACATAATAATACTAATACTAATAATACATGCCAAAGTCACAAGTGACTCGTCAGTTCCATTCATTTCCACTGTGTCTCATCAGTACATGTATGTTTGCTTAAACTTAAACACTAGGTCCTAGACAAATTCGTAGTAAGGCCTACTACTAGGCTAATCTAATAGCCTATGCAGTAGGGTCACAGTCACATTAATTTTTTAATGCCTCTCTGAGTCTGACTCTAGTCTCATTCTCTGCTTTCTACTCGTCGTGTTTATTTATTTGAAACCTATTTCGGCTCATCTTTCTTGGTTAATAATAACCGGTACTTACTAAACTAATCCATATAACAATTCATAAATCAGATTTAATTTTAGGCAAATTATTTTTCCCAAACAAAACAAATAGTAATAGTTCAATAGTTTTATACCCTTTTTCACTTTTTTTCTTCAGTTTGCGTCATTCACAACGGAAATTTCCAAGGGATGTAACTCTCTCCGATTGCTTTCTCGATTAACCAGATAACATCGCCCACCTTATCCCACTGTTTTGTCCATCTGTTTCACTAAAGTATTGCCAAGCAAATATTCACTGAAAACCGTTTCATTTAACGCCCGCTTCCACTGTTAAATTGATATCGCTAATTACTGTTAGGCTAGGTTATATTGTTCGCCATTCACATTTTTTTTTGTGGATGCACTCACAACTTCCTGGATTATTGACCATAATTATGTATATATACGAATATCACCTGTGACCTACATTGCGTATTTACATTCTAGAGGTCACTATTTTTATACGCCCACATTTTCAATGAAACTTAAAATATAGGTTTATCACCCTAAGATCTCGGTTCCTTTCGATATTGGCATGTATCGGACGGTAACTTCATGGGTTATGGCCCCTGATTGTACGAAAAATCACGTTTTTTAGCTTGTGAACAGTGTAGAGGTCACAAATTTGAACCGATTTGGATGAAACTTGAAATGCATGTTTATAAACCAAAGATCTTGGTTCCTTTCGATATTTGCGCCAATTGGATCGTAACTTCCTGAATTATGGCCCCTGATTGTCCGAAAAATCGCCCTTTTTAGCCTGTGGTCCCTCTGGAGGTCAAAATTGTTATCCGATTTAAAAAACCGTTTGATTATATCACCGTTCCATGGTTATGAAGGTTGAGTTCGAATTTCGTGAAAATCGGACCAAAATTGACGGACAAAATGGCCGCCATTTGTACGCGAATAGTGTGAAAATATGTTTTATCAAGGTTGTGAACAGTGTAGAGGTCACAAATTTGAACCGATTTGGATGAAACTTGAAATGCATGTTTATAAACCAAAGATCTTGGTTCCTTTCGATATTTGCGCCCATCGGATCGTAACTTCCTGAATTATGGCCCCTGATTGTCCAAAAAAATCGCCCTTTTTAGCTTGTGGTCCCTCTGGAGGTCAAAATTGTTATCCGATTTAAAAAAAACGTTTGATTATATCACCATTTCATGGTTATGAAGGTTGAGCATAAATTTTGTGAAAATCAGACCAAAATTGACGGACAAAATGGCCGCCGTTTGTACGCGAATAGTGTGAAAATATGTTATATAAAGGTTGTGGACCTTATAGAGGTCACAATTTTGAACCGATTTTGACGAAACTTGACATGTATGTTTATAACCCAAAGATCTTGATTCCTTTCGATATTTGCTCCCATTGGATCATAACTTCCTGAATTATGTCCCCGGATTGTCCGAAAAATCGCTTTTGTTCGCTTTTGGTCCCTCTGGAGGTCAAATTTATATCCGATTTTAAAAAACGTTTAACTATATCATCGTTACATGGTAATGAAGAGAGAGTTTGAATTACGTGAAAATCGGACTAGAATTGACGGACAAAATGGCCGCCATTTGTACACGAATAGTGTGAAAATATGTTATATCAAGGTTGTGGACCCTATAGAGGTCACAATTTTGAATCGATTTTGATGAAACTTGACATGTATGTTTATAACCCAAAGATCTTGGCTCCTTTCGATATTTGCGCCCATCGGGTCATTACTCCTGAATTAAGTGGCGACGTGAAGTTAGCCCGTTGTTCGTTGTTCGGTATTCGCGAATAACGAACAACGAGCCTGTTTGTTGTTCGGTATTCGCGAATAACGAACAACGAGCTGGTTTGTTGTTCGGTATTCGCGAATAACGAACAACGAGCTGGTTTGTTGTTCGGTATTCACTAGATTTGGAATTAGTAATGTAATAAAAGATTTTTTGCAGGGAACACGCCGCAGGCGGGTTTTTATAAGCCTAACTGGATTATAAAGCTTCAAAATTCTGGGAAATAGATTCTCACAACTTCTCTTTCTTCTGACTTCTGGGAAATAGATTCTAACAACTTCTCTTTCTATCCGAAGAAAGAGCTGTTACATATTAGCGAATAACGAACAACGAGCCAGTTTGGTGTTAGGTATTGGCGAATAACGAACAACGAGCTGGTTTGTTGTTCGGTATTCACCGTATATGGAATTATAAAGGTACTTTTGTAGGGAACACGCCACAGGCGGGTTTTTATGAGCTTAAATAGACAATAAAACTTCAAACTTCTGGGAAATAGATTCTAACAACTTCTCTTTCTATCCGAAGAAAGAGCAGTTTCATATTGGCGAATAACGAACAACGAACCAGTTTGTTGTTCGGTATTGGCGAATAACGAACAACGAGCTGGTTTGTTGTTCGGTATTCACCGTATATGGAATTATTAATATAATAAAGATACTTTTGCAAGGAACACGCCACAGGCGGGTTTTCATGAGCTTAAATAGACGATAAAACTTCAAACTTCTGGGAAAAAGATTCTAACAACTTCTCTTTCTATCCGAAGAAAGAGCTGTTACACATTGGCGAATAACGAACAACGAGCCAGTTTGTTGTTCGGTATTGGCGAATAACGAACAACGAGCTGGTTTGTTGTTCGGTATTCATCGTATAGGGAATTAGTAATATAATAAAAGTACTTCTGTAGGGAACACGCCACAGGCGGGTTTTTATGAGCTTAAATAGACAATTAAACTTCAAACTTCTGGGAAATAGATTCTAACAACTCCTCTTTCTATCCGAAGAAAGAGCTGTTACACATTGGCGAATAACGAAATAGATTCTAACAACTTCTCTTTCTATCCGAAGAGAGAGCTGTTACACATTGGCGAATAACGAACAACGAGCCAGTTTGTTGTTTGGTATTGGCGAATAACGAACAACGAGCTGGTTTGTTGTTCGGTATTGGCGAATAACGAACAACGAGCTGGTTTGTTGTTCGGTATTCACCGTATATGGAATTAGTAATATAATAAAGGTACTTTTGTAGGGGACACGCCACAGGCGAGTTTTTATGAGCTTAAATAGACAATAAAACTTCAAACTTCTGGGAAATAGATTCTAACAACTTCTCTTTCTATCCGAAGAAAGAGCTGTTACATATTGGCGAATAACGAACAACGAGCCAGTTTGTTGTTCGGTATTGGCGAATAACGAACAACGAGCTGGTTTGTTGTTCGGTATTCACAGTGTATGGAATTGGTAATATGTACTTTTGTCGGGAATACGCCGCAGGTGGGTTTTTATGAGCCTAAATGGATTATAACACTTCGGACTCTTAGGAAATAGATTCTAACAATTTCTCTGTCTATCCGAAGAAAGAGCAGTTTCACATTGGCGAATAACGAACAAAAGTTACTTTGTTAGATTACTTATTCCATATCTGGTGAATACCTTTATTATATTAATAATTTCATATACGGTGAATACCGAACAACAAACCATCTCGTTGTTCGTTATTCGCGAATACCGAACAACAAACTGGCTCGTTGTTCGTTATTCGCCAATGTGTAACAGCTCTTTCTGCGGATAGAAAGAGAAGTTGTTAGAATCTATTTCCCAGAAGTTTGAAGTTTAATTGTCTATTTAAGCTCATAAAAACCCGCCTGTGGCGTGTTCCCTACAAAAGTACCTTTATTATATTAATTATTCCATATACGGTGAATACCGAACAACAAACCAGCTCGTTGTTCGTTATTCGCGAATACCGAACAACAAACTGGCTCGTTGTTCGTTATTCGCCAATGTGTAACAGCTCTTTCTTCGGATAGAAAGAGAAGTTGTTAGAATCTTTTTCCCAGAAGTTTGAAGTTTAATTGTCTATTTAAGCTCATAAAAACCCGCCTGTGGCGTGTTCCCTACAAAAGTACCTTTATTATATTACTAATTCCATATACGGTGAATACCGAACAACAAACCAGCTCGTTGTTCGGTATTCGCCAATACCGGACAACAAACCAGCTCGTTGTTCGGTATTCGCGAATACCGAACAACAAACTGGCTCGTTGTTCGGTATTCGCGAATACCGAACAACGAACAACAAGCTAGCTTCACGCCGCTGAATTAAGTCCCCTGATTTTACGAAAAATCACCCTTTTTAGCTTGTTGTGCCTCTGGAGGTAACAATTATTTTCCGATTTAAAAAAAAAACGTTTGATTATAAAAACCAAACAAATTCTAATGATTTTCTGATAATTCCTTAATATGCGACAACTCTTGTTGACTGCCCGGACGATTTGGCTGCTGTGTCGGCGTATGTTTCGTTGCCTGGCAACCTATTTTTTATTCCGTTTGGTTTAACATTAAAGCGATAATTTCATATTTTCTATGAAAGTCAAAACATAATTATTTCTATGTCTTTTGCTCAATTAGGCCTATCATTACACGCACCCTGTACTACCATTAGATGTGAGTTTTACAGCTGCATTATTGCGTTGAGACGACATATTATACGGCTATTAATATGACGACTTAAAAACTAAATTGACATACAGGGAAATCGACTCGGCGTCAATCGGCGATAACAGTAATGCCTTTATATTCATATAATCTGCTACTTAGCCTATAATTATGTGATGTAATGATTTCAGCTGTATTTTTGTGACTTGTTGAAAGTGGCTAGGACAATAAGTGGACAGAATAAAGTGTATGATTGCGCCAATACTGTCGTGATGTCGTGTTCTTGTTGTCGCGTAATGAAAAGGGTGAGATAAAATCGACTCTGCGTCAGAATTGAAATGAAGACATGGGGCTTAACGTCCTATTCTTCTGCACCTAACCTGGGCTAATGGAAGACCGTCATACGCCATTGGCTACAGTTTGCTATGTGGGAAATTTTGCCCGGGCAGCGGCGCCATGGCCTACTCTTATATCGAATTCCAACTGCCTAGGGATCTTTTACGAACACGCCAATGTGTACACGGGACCTCGGATTTTCGTCTCATCCGAACGACTAGACAACTGTCGTTGCCAGGCCCTCCGTTGTGCATCACTGACAAGGGGAAACCACGCCGGAAAATCGAGATGAACTTTCTCGGCCAATGCAGGGGTCGAACCCCCGACCTCCAGGATAGCGAGCCAGTGCCTTACCCACTTAGCCACGTGATTCTCCGATTCGGTGTCGACGATAACAATAATGCACATCACTTGCTTTTCAATGTATTTTTTAAAACAAATTAAATATTTTTCGCCTTATCCAGACACTATTTTTTGTGTGTCTTTAATCAATAGGTGTAACTTCCTAGCTTTATTGGCTTGTGTGGAGTATAGCTCTCTGATAATTACGATTAAAGGGAGATAACAACCTTTTGTTATATGACGTAATTCCGTGGGTGAGATTGTGTAAGCCCCGGAGTGGAGTTCGCGATGTAGATGAATGTAAATAATATGAGAATAAACGTGGTTCTGATAAATGAAGATTTAGATGTGTATTTTATGGAGCTAAACACCCCCAGAACTGGTCAATGTCTTGGCCCGTGGCGTCGCACGAAGAAGAGACGCCACATATGGTGGAGTATGCCTAACCCGTTGTAATTTGTAATTGTGAAGTGTGTTGCTGTGATGATTTTTGTTAGTTTAGTCCTGATTTGCCTGTTTTCGTTGAAGTTTCAAACCGTCGTCATGAATTCTTCCGTTAGATTGGAAAGTTTTTCCGGCCAACCGTCAGAGGACCCGTTTACTTGGCTCTCACGATTTCAAGCATGGGCACAGTTACAGAGATTGAGAGATGAACAAATTGGTCCAGCATTTATGCTCAACTGTCAAGGCGCCGCATTGCAGTGGTTCCAGCGTTTGCCTGTGGGCGTACAACAAAATCCTACAAGACTTTATCATCATTTTAATGAACATTTTTCTAATCAGCCAACATGGTTATTAGAGCAAGATTTATGGAAACGTCAAATGCATTCGTTCGAGAATATTGAACATTATATCAGTGATATTGAAAGTAAGTGTGTCAGGCTTAATAAGACTGATCAAGAGAAACTGTCAATTTTTATTAGGGGACTCACCCAAAACATTCGCCAAACTGTAATTCAGCATTGTCCCCAAACATTCCAAGATGCCGTACAATTGGCCCGAGTTGTAAATCAGTCGCTGTTAGTAACAAGTGATGAGGTAAGTGGTTCAGTACTCACCGCCCTCAACAGTCTTCAAGAACAAGTAGCCAAGTTATCGGTTAGTAATTCTGTTACGTCAGCCCGTGTCGAAGAAATTGGCGGTCCTCAGGTTAAATGTCAACTATGTAATAAATATGGACACATTGCTCGCCAGTGTTATCAGTTTAAAATCCAAGTCAGTGCTAGTTATGGAAATCGTAATAATAGCCAACAGTTTCAACGAAGTGAACCGAATCACGTACAGTGGGGGACACCGAATCGTATACCACATGTAAACCAGGATCAAGTACCACGCGCATCACTGAATCGAGTCCCACGTGTACGACCTAATCATGACCGAGAACCAATTGTCTGTTACAAGTGTGGTGGGCCTAATCACTTCGCTAGAAATTGTTTCGTCCGGACGGAAAACTGACGAATTCCAATAAAGTTTCTCCGTTTGTTGGAAAACTGTCTAAAGGAGAAGAATTAAAACTAGACACATTGAACTGTGAACTGCTGGGTAATTATATTCGTGTGAAAATAAATAATTGCGGGACACTTGCTTTATTAGACAGTGGTGCGGATTTTTGTGTCTTGGACTTTGAATTTGTTTTATCGCATTCTGCCAGATTGTTACCGCTTAAAGAGAAGAAATTTATTACAACTGCGAATAATGAACGGACTTTAATCTTAGGTCAAGTCCATCTTCAGCTACAAATAGGAGAAAGATGTTTACCAGTTAGATTTTTTGTTGTAAAGAATTTGCACCTAAAATAATATTAGGCCTTGATTTTTTGAATGAGAACAATGTTAAAGTAGACTTTAGTAATAAATCAGTTTCTATCGATCCTAGAAGACAATTAGTTAGCACTGAGGAAATTATTGTACCTCCCAAGTCACAAGTCATAACTCTTGCGCGAATTAAGGGCCCCGACTCAGAGTGTTTACCGCACGGTGTACTTGGACTAGTGACAGGTTCTAATAATTTAGTATCAACAGGCCTTTTACCGGCAAAATCACTTTGTAGGTTATCCCAGAAGTCTGTTTACCAAGGAATTTGTAATTTCAATGATGAGCCCGTTTCGATTCCTAAAGGAACAGTCATTGGTAAATTTGTATGTATTTCAAAGAAAGACATTTGCGTTGATGTTTCCGAAAACATACCACAAGTTAAACGTGATTTAAAGGTAGCTTCCCAAACATTTTGTACTGATGTGAATAAAAAGCGTGACGGGGTTTCAACTAATGTGTCTCATGAATTGTCGTCAGACCAGTCAAATGAAGTACAAACTTTGATTAATGAATATTCCGATATTTTTGTTGGCGATGATAATCGCTTGGGACATTGTGACATCTTACAACATGAGATTCGGATTGATCCACATCAGAAACCTCTCCGTCAACGCGCCTATAAATTGGGTTCGAAACAGAAGATTGCTATGGAAAACGCCATTCAAGATTTATTACGTCACGGAGTTATTGAAGAATCGACGAGTCCATTTGCTGCCCCGTGTTTACTAATTTCGAAGAAAAACTCGCAGTCATACCGTTTCGTCGTTGATTTTCGTCGCTTAAATGAATGTACAACGTTAAATGCACATCCTTTACCAACAACCGAGGACGCACTTGAGAGTGTTGGAGCTGATAGTCCTTCTTTCTTTACAACATTAGACTTAAAGTCAGGCTTTCACCAGATTTCAATCCATCCTGATTCTAAGAAATATACAGCTTTCCGTTGTCACCTTGGACTATATCAATATCGTCGCTTACCTATGGGCCTCAAGAACTCACCAGCAACCTTCCAACGAGTTATGGAAGCGGTTATGCGGGGATTATCCTGGAAAATATGCCTAATATATTTAGATGACTGCATTGTGTTTAGTCGAGATTTTCCATCTCACATTCGGCACATACGAGAAGTATTTGACCGACTAAGATCCGCCAATCTTCGGTTACATCCTGGGAAATGTTTTTTTGGGCACACTAAGATACATTATTTAGGCCATGTCGTTAGTTCCAGTGGTATTTCTCCAGATCCAGCGAAAATTGCAGCGGTTTCGTCATACCCAGTGCCAACCAATTTAAAGTCTCTTCGCGCGTTTCTCGGTTTAACTGGCTATTATAGAAAGTTTATCGCAAATTATGCTCGAATCGCTACCCCATTATATAATCTTACCAAGAAAGGCATTGAATTTAATTGGACAAATTCCTGTCAAGAATCCTTCCAAGAATTAAAAACTTTGTTAATATCAGCACCCATATTAGGATACCCAATCCCTAATCATCCTTTTGTGGTTTATACAGACGCTAGTTCGTTTGCTCTCGGTGCTGTGTTATGTCAGACTCAAGCCGACAACGTCGAACGCGTGATTGCTTACATAGGACGATCACTTTCTCCTGCGGAACGGAATTACGGAATAACCGAGAAAGAGTGTTTAGCGTTGGTGTTTGCCGTTACTCGCTTAGATAGCTACCTCCGATATAACAAATTTACTGCTGTTGTAGATCACTCCGCGCTCAAATGGCTATTTCAGATGAAAGAACCAGTAGGAAAATTTGCTCGATGGATAGCTATTCTCTCATCATTTTCATTTGATATAGTCTATAGGAAAGGTTCAATTCACTCGAACGCTGATGGTCTGAGTCGTCGCGCATATGATATATCAGATGGACACGAAGAATCTATTTTAGATGAGCTACCTTCCTATGATGTTATTCCAGATCAACCTACACTGCCAGCAACTATTAATCCTACAACGAAGTCTATAAAATTAGCTAAAATTGACTCGCTTCAATCTGAGGTCTCAGAAATTTCTCGTGATATATTTAATGGTTCGTGGAATAAAGATAGCTTAGTTAAATCGCAAAGAAACGATGTGTGGTACAAGGACGTTTATTCCTATCACCATGATAATGTATTACCTGATAATTATAAACAATCAAAAGCCGCTTTAAATTTGTATGCTGATTACTTCATTACTGATGATGTTTTATATCACGTATCTGTTGGAAAAGGAAAGGGACATCGCGAAGAACGTTTATCAGTACAAGTTGCGGTACCAAAAACCTTTATTAACACTGTTTTAGAACATTGTCATGATGCTTCATTGTTTGGTGGTCATTTTGGGATCCATCGTACCATTAGTAAAGTGCGCCAACGCTTCTTTTGGCCGAAAATGTACTCTGATATTATTGATTGGGTAAAATCATGCACAATTTGTTGTCAAAGAAAGGCACCTGCCCACCTCACAAAAACGAAAATCACACCAATGCCCGTTGCTAGCGAACCATTCCAAAGGCTTAGTACAGACATTTTGGGACCATTGCCGAAATGTAAGGAATCAGGAAATCAATACATCATTGTTTTTATAGACTATCTAACTAAGTTTGTAGAATTGGTCCCAGTTTCAGATATAAAAGCATCTACTGTTGCGAATGCCTTTATAAACAATATTATTTGCCGCCATGGTGTTCCCCAATTTCTACATTCAGATCGAGGTACTAATTATTTGAGTGCTTTATTCAGAGAAACCTGTAAAATTCTCAACATACGTAAAACTCAAACTACTAGCTACCACCCGCAATGTAACGGACAGAGTGAGCGCATGATGTCAACCATTACTGCTTCACTTTCAAAATTCTTAGATGAAGTTCATAATGACTGGGACAAATATGTGTCTTTTATTCAATTCTCATATAACACATCTCCTTGTTTGGAAAGTACAGAGTATTCCCCTTTCCTATTAGTACATGGTCGTTACCCAAGAACTCTGTTGGAGGTCAATTTACCAAATATTGACATCCCTAAGAAAGCTGCGTCGTATGTTATCGAATTACTTGAGGCTGTCGAACTATCCAGAAAGTGTGCCATACAAAACTTAGAAGATCGCAAAGAAGCCATGGAAACAAAGTCGAAACTCAGGGCTCATACGCCTTGTTTTAATGTTGGCGACACCGTTTTCTTGTATCGTCCAGTTTTAGTGTCCGGCCAAACCAAGAAATTGTTACGCCCTTGGACTGGTCCTTATTACATTGTTGAAAAATTATCTGATCTGCATGTTAAAATACGTAGAAAAAGTGATGGAAAATTGGTGACAGCGAAGATAAATATCAATAGACTAAAACATGGTTACTTAAGGCAGTTTGAACCAGATGATCCAACCCCACCCACAGATGAAGAATCAATCGAACCAGCTATATTAAATAGTGATGAAATTGCTGACAATATTCCAAATTCAGAAAGTTCACGGGACACTGATAATTGTGATCAGGAACATGTGCGCCACGATGTCGATGCTAATAATAGTGTTACTTTAAAACCCCAGAATAGTGCGTGCGGACGAAATTCTGATCATGTGTTTTACGCAAATCCGTCCAATTCTAATCAAATAAGTCATAAACATGATGAGTCTAGTGAAAAACAAATGAATAACTCTAAAACGAGACTTGATGCTGAAAGTAAAAGTCAACGTAAACAGATCGTGCGACCGAAACGCGATATTAAACCGTCTGTGCGTTCGAAAAGTCAGCCAGATGAATTTATTGTTGAACGTATTTTAAAAAAAAAGTATTATGGTAATAGTTGGCACTATCGTGTTAAGTGGATTGGTTATCCACATACAGACAATTCATGGGTTAAATTCTGTGACCTGAACTCTGTATGCCAAAAGTTAGTAAAGGACACCCATGTTACAATACCTACTGACCATAGAAGTCAGCTAAAACAATAGATTAGCTTGAACATGTTCTTGAAAAAAATGTTATTGAGTATTTGAATATTTCACTGTTAGTAGCTTTTCTGCGTGGTTATTATGTGATTTCCGGACTAGGAAAAGTTCAAATTTATTTCGTTTATCAGATCTGCTAAACTTTCGTTATATACTTTTATTTACTTTGCTTACCATGCATATTTTGTCACATGGATTCAATCTTAGTTACAGTCATCTATCCAGTTTTGTTGTATCAGTATTAAGTGTTAAGAGTACAATGTTTCGATGTCATATTTAAACATTTTATAAGAACTGATTATGGGACTTCAGTAAGCAAAATACACCTTCAATCCCTATTTAGCAAAATCCGTATTAAGCGACAACGCACGCTAATTTAGGTTCATTATTGTGTATATTGAGTAAGGATATGTATGTTTATTCGCAGCTTTGAGCTTTTACATATTAATTCCTTAATCTCATGTTATATTTGCATATTGCGATGTATGTTACTTGAAGTAATATGTTATAGTTGATATTTACATGTACGTTATTTGAAATTATGTCCATCATTCTGTATTTATGTTCGAGTGGGTCTCACATTTGAAGGGGCCGAGGTGATGTGGAGTATAGCTCTCTGATAATTACGATTAAAGGGAGATAACAACCTTTTGTTATATGACGTAATTCCGTGGGTGAGATTGTGTAAGCCCCGGAGTGGAGTTCGCGATGTAGATGAATGTAAATAATATGAGAATAAACGTGGTTCTGATAAATGAAGATTTAGATGTGTATTTTATGGAGCTAAACACCCCCAGAACTGGTCAATGTCTTGGCCCGTGGCGTCGCACGAAGAAGAGACGCCACACTTGCGATACAAACCATATATTCCCAAAGTTAGTGGGCGCAATTAAGTCTTCTGTCAATAACTTTTGAATGTGGAAACCAAATACAGAATCAGACAAAATTCATATTTTTATTTTTATTGTACTGTGGAGCCTGAAATTAATAGTAAAATATTTCAAGGTCACCAAATTCACTAAATGACGTTTACATTGATTGTAATTTAGAGTGCACTATCTCGAACTGCCTTTAATCGTTGGTTGAAATTTACAAATTGTCAATGAAGTTTTTTTGTACTGAAAAATGTCCCAACATCATACGAACCCCTACAATAGACTATCTTTAAGGCTTTTATGTATATTTATCCAGCTCATCGCCCAACCTTCCGCCAAAAGTTACGTCCAGATTGTAACAGCACCAGTACGTATTGCCATTTGGTGGTCTGGTGCGCCCAAATTTCTGATTATTAATAGCCTTGTCTGTAATACCCAATTCCGCCGCGAACCTGTCGCAGAAAAGGGCCATGCAAACAATTACATTATATCGATACTGCCCAACACCATACCCCATAATATGAATCTATAGTCTCAGCCCACGAGTCTATCCTGTTGATTCCTGAATAGATTATTACCCGACTTAACAATATGTTTCCCATCGACCCATAACGTTCTCCTGTTAAGTGACACGTGCTCCACTCCTCCACTGAGGTACCCATTATTAGACCATGATATCAATACATGTATCAAAAGTGTTTTGTTTTTTTAGATGAAACCTTGTGCAGATCGTCGACAATTTTAATAACACAAAGAACCCAACAGTCTCTAGTTTTAAACTAATAACCATTTATTCTTTCATAAACACTTCAATATTTCTCTCATACAAACACAATAATATTGGCACTATTAGCCTTTGTTCTTTATTTAGACAAATCAGTTGTAACCCTTCCAAGCATACGAAGAAACAACACCCATATCTTTGTAAATAGAACTGGACATTCTTCGGTCGCTGTCAGGAACTTTGATTTCTTCTGTTTGTGCCACTCTATCAAGCTGGATAAAACAATTAGTTGCATGTCTATTAATAATGAAACGTGAATCGATCTTTTCAGATATCAAATTAACCACAGTTTTCGAATCTCTAAACAATAAGTAATCTTCTCGATTATACATTAAAGTTTTGACAATAAAAGGTGAAAGCTATTGTGCAGAAGGGTTTCGGGTTCAAAATGCGATGCGTTGAAAATCAAAAGGTAAGAGAGAGGGATATTTTTGCTAGGAGGCAAACTTTAGACTTTCTACTCACGACTTTCTTCTGCGTATTTTCTATATTCTACAGAAACATGTTTTTGAAGGAAGTTTATAATTCATTCGATTATTTATCAGAGGGTAGATCGACTCGATTTGACCTATTTACTTTGAATTCTATTTGAAATGAAATGAAATGAACTGGGGTTTAACGTCCTACTCTTTTGCACCTAACCTGGGCTAATGGAAGACGGGCATACGCCATACAGTGTGCTATTAGGGAAATTTTGCTCGGGCAGCGGCGCTACGGCCTACTCTTATATCGAATTCCAACTGTCAAGGGATCTTTTACGAGACCTCGGTTTTTCGTCCCATCCGAACGACTAGGCAGCTGTCCTTGTCAGGCCCTCCTTCTGCATCACTGACACGGGGAAATCACGCCGGAAAATCGAGATGAACTTTCTCGGCCAATGCAGGGATCGAACACCCGACCTCCAGCCTTTTGACATAAACCTATTTGATGTAATTATAGACCTATGTATTAACTGTGTATTACCATAGATTGTATATTTTTCCTCGACATTTCTTTCTTCTGTCTGTCGTCTACTCTTTGTTTAGTCGTTGGCACAAAATATAGTCTTTCAACTGTCTGATCTATTTCATATTGTGTTAATTTCTGATATCCCAAACCGAACTCGGGTTTCAATATCGTACCCCATTTTTGTTTACTACTTTCTGGACGAACTGAAGATCGGATGGCACTCATTTTGATTTTGATTTATCATGCACGATGGTAATGGCACCGAAAGAAGTTGAGATGATTTTGAATATCTATTTTCTTGGATGCCGGAAACCATAAAGAGCTGTTTCTGTAAAATAAATGTAATAAAATAAATGAGAGAGGGAGAGAGAGAAATTAGAGTTTTTGACGGATTCTTTTCAACTCACGAAATGACGAACGTTACTGATTTTCTGTTCCAAAATTCTATTTTAAATAATTAAAAATGATAAATTAAAGATATTATTTTGGTTGTATAATGTTGATTATAACCTACATCCCGACATAAAGTCACACTGCTTGCAGAGTTAATGGTGGGCTCATCGATCAATAAATTTAATGTTTCAAGCGACCTCAGTCGACATTATATATTCTTGCGACTAAACGTGCGCAGCCCACGAAGTACCCCTGTGGCTGTCAGACCAGGGTGGCATCCGTACTGCGCTATTACGGCAACGGAAAATGGTCAAGATGGTCAAGATCGCCATAAGCGTGGCAAAGGCGTAGTGGAAACGCCAGGTATCGTGTAGTGGTCTCCATGGTCGGCATTTGTTTTCAGCATGTTTAGAACAAACGCTACGGTTCTGCGATCTGACGCCAAGGTCGCATCTTCATGAACGTAGTACACGCACAGTGTACACGTGGCAAATACGCTACGAATATTGTTACATTTGCAACGGCTACATTATGGCGTCTTCACCACGACCCTCGCGTGTATGCCAAGCGATCCGAGTCCTTTTGGCGTTGTCAAGGCTATGTTACGATGATTTCACTACTGTTGCACGGTTGCAACACGCCGTCGTGGTGTTTCCAGTGCGCCTATGGCGATCTTATGAGGATCCCACTGCGTTTATGGACTTAACACGGCCACGAAGATGGACTGGGATCGACTCCGTCTTGTTTTCCCCTTATTAGTGGCTAGGGAAAGCATGTAGTCGTTTGGATGATACGTAAAACCGAGGTTCCGCGTACTGTTCTAGATGCCAAGTTTTAAATTTAAGCTGTGAAATGCAAACACATAGACCTAACAACTAACAAGTGTTTCCTATTATCATATAGCGTGTGTGTCTCAAATTAGTATTATCTTTTCTTAGCTCTTGATATAAAAACATAACCCATAGCAACTTATATGTTATTATACAATACAAGTATTTGTGTGTGTCCAGCTGTACGTTTTTGGGGAGAGGTCATGCCTTTATCTCTTGACATTGTATTGTCCAGAAATAACAATTTCACACTTTGAACAGACATGTCCATTTACTTCTTCTTAAAGCGAGAATTTCATATTTTTAAGTTATATTTTTAAAATATATTGAAATAAAGCCTTAAAGTAGATGGTATCTATAAACAGTCCCACCTGATTAAATAATAATCCTATTGCCAGTTGAGAAATTGGCAAAAATATCATTTTCTACTTCAAATTCAAACGTTTGAAGATAGCTATTGTAGTTGATTGTGTTATTATTTCCGTTGTAAATGATTTTTAAGTGTGGGAAATAATGCCTATGATCGTATAATAGTGAGTTGACAACCTATTGAGCAAAAGACATGTTTTGACTTTCTTAAAAAAAAAATATGAAATTCTCTCTTTAAAGTTCCAATAGCATTTTTTTAAGTTATATTTTTAAAATGTATTAAAATAAAGCCCTAAAATAGATTGAACCTATAAACAGTCCTACCTTGTTAAAGAATAATCCTATTAATCCTATAATTCACTATTGCCAGTTGAGAAATTGGCAAAAATATCATTTTCAACTTCAAATTCAAACGTTTGAAGATGGCCGTCCATGGAGAGGAATGGGAAAACAAGGGAGGTAATTGAGTAACTATTTCCTCAATCAGCGGGTGTCAGCCTTTCTAATGCCCAAAAAATTTTGCCCATGATCGTATAATAGTGAGTTGACAATCTTTTGAGCAAAAGACATAGTAATAATTATGTTTTGACTTTCTTAGAAAATATGAAATTGGAACTTTAAATTATAGTCTCTTGATATGCTTCAACTATACGATTAGTTAGTCTACGTTTAAATCGAGAATTGTTTAACAAAACATCATCTCTTTTGATTTAGGTGAGAAATTAAATGCCGGTTTGGTTAATTTTTGTTTGGTTTATACTTTCAAATCTAGACACAATTTAATCCCCGTTGTTACAGTATTTGATTTAAATAAGTTCAAATTAATTTACCTCTAAATAATTCTAATATATTTCTTAAAAGTTATCTCAGTAACATCAAAGAGCTTACCTTTATAGATTAAAACTTGCGTATAGGGTCGCTCCTTTAGGAATTGGTACTCTTAGCTGCTTTACCAAGTTATCCTCTATAGTGATCACATTTTTTGGAACTATATATGATAAACTACATGTACATAAAATGTCACCCGTGATTATATTGATCAAACCCTTCGAATTATATACACACTTCTAGAAACCTGTCACCGCTTACAAATATATGATTAATAATGTGACATGCCACGACTTGTGTCTGCCACTCTTAAACTTTCGAGAATTTGATTTTTCATCAAGGCTCGCCTCGGTATTAACGATTATCGATCCTTCCTTTGATTATTGTGTGTTAAATAATTTAGTCGGCGAATCGCTCAATCTAAATCCTGTCGATGACGATATGAGAAGATAATCTGTGAGTTATTAAGAAAAAATGTTGGCAGCTTTTCAACTCAGTGCGTCGCCCTAACACGGCTTATACTGTTGATAAGTTGATAAACAATGAATATTGGTATAATCAGGAGGCATAACGTCGGTTTAACTGTAATTAGTAGATGATTCGGCATTACGTCTTAACTGGGAGTGCCTCCCAGATTTTAATCCTGCCTTTAGTTTGGATTAGTATTTACAAAACAGTAATAGCAAAGTATATTATTCGGCCTCTCGAACTTTACCATGCTTATAATTATGTGACATTATTATTTATAACAAACATGCTTAGATTAGGGTTAGCAAAACTTTTTGTTTTTTATTTCTTTTTTTTTAATTTTAGTGAAGTATAGTAGTATGAGGGCCTGTACAGCCACGCACGTGCGCGCATGCGCGGTGCATGTATGTGCGTGCATGCGCGTGCACGTGACCTTGCACTGGATGACCTTTAGCACGTGCGTGACCGTGACCTTGCACTGGATGACCCCCTGGCACGTGCGTGACCGTGACCTTGCACGTGCGTGACCCCTTGCACGTACGGAGAGAAAGAGGGCGCGCGCGGGAAAAGAGAGAGAGAGAGAGAGAGAGAGAGAAGAAGAAGAAGAAGAAAGGGGAAGAGAGGGAGGGAAGGGGAAACAACTCTTTTACATTGATTAAGTTGGCCCTGAAAAGGGCCGTTGGTCCACACAATGTGTGGGTTAGCAGGAGCACTTCGGCTGCTCCCACCGATTCGGCTTCTTGGTGCATTTCACCGAATGCTTGCTCCGCCTATGACAGGTGTTCCCAATTTCGGTCCCACACCAAAAACAGACTAGATAATCGGCATCGGGCCGATTCCCCCTAAACATGGGGTAATACCCCCGACAAGTAGCGCAAAATCTTTTATCGTTTCGATCCATTTTGCTTGTGACTTCTTTGGGCTTTGACACTCCTATTTATAGCTCGAGACGGGACGAGTCTAAGGTGTTGGGACGATACCATTTTCCACCAATCAGAATAGCATGACGTCACATGACGTCACATGACGTCACAAACAACAGACACGTGATATGTTGTCGACATTTTATTGAACATATTTACAAAGCATTTTATTCAACACAAAATTGAACACAAAGGCATAGAACACAAATTTAATTGAACTTGAACATATTTACAGAGCAAAAAAGCATCGACATCGTTGTCCCTTCTTCTGGTCTTTTTGCAAGTCGGGAAAATGATCCCTAGCCCATTGTTCGACGAGTATATCGTTCACACGATACACGTGTCCGAACACCGAAAGGGCGTGCGGGGAGGGAACGTGAAACCGATGACACAAATAATACAAACAATAATGGCCGCAGACGACACTCTCGAGTCCCTGAATCCATCGGGGTTGGTAGTGGAGTTGTAGATCTTGCACGAAACGTCGAAAGGCTTCTCCGTAAACATCAGGGGGACACCCGTAGGAATCGAAGAAGGTAATGTGATCTGGTCCTTCGCACACAAACACGGTCCAGTGTCTACCGGGTTGATCTTCGTCGTCCGTGTTGATGACGTAGGCTTTGGGGTACGAGGTAGGGCGCAGTATATCCAGATGATTACGAGCCCACACACCCCCGAACACGTTAGAGGGTAGGTGTTTTTCTAAAGCCCGTGTCAGTTGTCGATTGGAGAGAGCCTCACCAATCTGTGATGACTTGTCGATTGGCGTCGATTTCCAAGACATTGTCGTATTCGGCAAACATAACAAGACTGAGGTGATTGGTCGGGGCCGCACCGAACTTGAGTTCCAAAGACAGGTTACCCGCTGCTTTGGGATGAAAGTAGTTACCGTCGGCTCCGTGGTCGTTGGTCAAATCGAAACAATACAAAGTGTACCCATTGATATAGTCGTTGAAAGGGAGGTCCAGGTCTTCTCGGGTGTTTAAGACGGCCACTCTTTTCATCAAATCCAGGTATGGTGCGATGGCTTGTCGCTGGGGAAAATCGACGTCGTATTCGTCCACAATTTCCCCGTTCTTGGTCAATTTGATGTTCTGCAATTGATTGTGTTCGAATTGGAAGGGATTTCTGTTTTTTCTTCCGTCGTAGGCCGTGTTACGTACCATACCCACGATTAATCTCTTGGGAAGGCTTTCGTTGACAAACAGATTGTCTAGGACGTGACTGGCACGATTGTCGGGAATGACCATGTCGCGGACCACCACGCGTTTCAGGGGATACTTGGCGTTGGACGATTGAAGTTGCGCGGCCACCCGTGTGTAGGTACTGGGAGCTAGAGTGACGAACGGGATATCCAGGTAGGCTTTGGTGAACTCGACTTTGTAGTCTTCGGCATCGTTGCCTTCGCCGTACATCAGAAAAAATTTCGGGGATTGCTTTTCCAATTTCAACCGCAAGTCCACACCGTACAGTAGATACCGATCTTGTAAACACATGTTCAAGTGTAGACGCGACTGCAATTCAAAGGTGCGACTGGCAGCGATGGTTTTCTGGCGTTGTTCCAATCCTTTGTTATTCGGAGCCTGTCGTCCACCGTCTCCGGCTGTGGCGACGGATTTCGTGGAATTGAACTGCCCGGCGGTATCTTTTTCCCACAGGACTTGTTTCGACAGGTGGTCGTTCTTGGCTCCCTTACCGAAACTCAGCAAATTCTCCAAGTAAGCCCGGTAGGGATAGGTGGGCAGAGAGGTGGTGACCAAAGTTTCGGCATCCTTTCCCAGGCGTAATTTGACGTCTTTAAACAACGAATGAAACAAGTTGTTAATGGGTGCGACTTGACTATCCGCGTCCAGGTCATCCCCGTTGTTTTTGGTCACCTTCAGGGCCACGTGCAGTGTCATGTTGGCCAGATCGATGAAATCGGTGGTGGCATTGGAAATATAAAATTCGATGGGTCCGTCGTGGTTCAAGTCGGGCGTCAGTGGATACTTTCTGATTTTCGTCACCTTGTTTATGGCCGTCTGCGTGTCGGGTACACTGAACAAATCCTGCAATTCGTCTCGCGCGCAGGGACAGGAATCATTGCGCATTACCTGCGTAGCCATGGTCGAAGATATCTAGTTTACGTCGCTTGTGAGAGGTGACCTGTGTCTTCTTCTTCCTCTTCGGACGATGTGAAGTGGACGGGGTTCGTGAGGGGTCTTTTATAGGTTCCAGGTGGGCGACCACGTTCTTGAGTGTGTCGGACATCGTGTTTGACACCGCGGGGCGAAGCGTGTCTTGGGCGACTTTCTTCCAGTTCCATTTTTCACGACCACTGACGGCGTCGAGCACGCTTTGCCCCACTTTGGGTAACACTTGGGCCACATTCTTTTTCACGGCAGCTTTACCGGCCGACCACAAGGTCTTCCCAACCGATTTGACGGCATTCAATAACCCCGACCATCGACCGGCACCCTGTTGTCTCAGAATTCCTCCCCTGTACACCACCAGACCATTGCCAGCCCCTCGCTGTCTGAGCACTCCACCTTTGTACACTCGAATCATCATCGGCGGCGAAAATGAAGTTGGGTCACCACCTTACCGTCGAGAAATGGCACGGCTTTCCCCATTCCGTTCCTTATATAGAGACCAATGGAGCTTAGTCGACTGTACTTCAGAGGTAAGTAGTGAATCCTGGCGGGGCGGTGATACAATCGTCGACTGGGAATCACGTCCAACAAGGTAGCCTTCACGTCACCCACGGTCTGGGGTTCGATAATGTCCGTGTAGATGTAGAACAGATCGTACTGGATTTGAAGATTTGGGGTGTGGTGGGCGTAGAAATACCGTAGACTTTGGCCATCGGCGCCGGTCATATCGATTGACTGCAGGGAAACCAACAGTTCGTTTCCAGGCCATCCCAACATGGATACGATGGGTCCACACAGACGAAGTTCGATTTTTGGCAACACGTCAAAATACAAAAGCGCTTGCACGTTATTGATCTTCAGGTACACTTTGTCGTTGGTGCCGTCTTTCTTGAAAGACACGAAGGAACCTTTTTGTGCGGCCCCTTGGCGCATCGCCTCTCGAGTTTCGTACTCGTCCTGCTCTTTCTTCTCGTGGTCGGTCATTTCCTTGTTATTGGGATCCAAACGAACGGGTTTATGGGCCAAAGGGTTGTAGATGGGTGGCAGGTACCACAGCACCTTCAAGTGTTTGTTTAGGACATCCAGGATATGCCTCAGCGAGTCGTAGTCGCCACTCTTGATGTGCGTTTCCATTTCGATGGATCCCTTGATCTCATCACCCTTTACACCTTTGAAACAATGCGACGGGTCGATCTTGTGGGCACTGTAGAAGTCCTGGCATATCTTTACTTCGGGTTCGTCGCTCGACGGCGACCAAGGATGAATGCGTAAGCCGATCGTGTTGTCTCGGTGATCGATGTTTTGCCATTGGTCAGGTAACGTGATCATGGACAGACCCACTTCCCATTCCCGGTGATCGACGAGAAGTGGCGGGTCCATATGTGTATGATACGTGGAGACTTTGTTGTCGGGATACCACGACATGGAACTGTCACTAGGGAGCGTGAGGTAAAAGGGCCGATCGTTGTTCATTATGTTTGGTTTTCAAGGTTGGAGAAGGTAACAAGTAACCCAAGGTACTGGAGAGCAAGGCCGTCCACAACGTGGTCTGCGAACCGTCGGGTTTGAAAGCCAGTTGGGACAAAGAAACTCCCGCCACGACGTACACTAGAATCACTTGACAGAAAAAGACGATTTCCGCTTGTGGCACACGTTTTCCCAAGAGTGACCAATTGTGGGCACTCGCGGACGTAGACGTGGTTTCGTCTTGCATGTTGACTGATGTCGGCGTCTGTCGCTCCTATTTATACGTTTTGGAGACTGGTCCTGTCGATCCACGAATTAAAACTCGCCGGATAGCCCAACCATTTCACCAATACTTTGTCTTTTTTTCTTTCGAGTACTCTTTCGATGGGAAAGATCTCATCGTCGTTGACTTGGACCGCTTGCAATTCTTCGGGATAGAAGGTGCCCTGTATGGGTTCGCCTCTTTCGTCCAACAGTTTGTAACCGGGACCGACGTTGGGTGCGACGTTGAACGTTTCCAGAGTCCAGTTGGGCCAGTAACCTTTGTCGAAGGCACCATGTTTCGGCAAAGCCAAACGTACGGTCGTACCAATGTCCATTGATTTTTTCTTTTTCGGGGGACGTGGAGGAGGCGTTGTCAACATCCACTCGTGTTCGGGGCGAACGTCTTTGGGCGCCATACCGATGGTCCGATGTCGTCTAGCATTGTACGCTCGAACCAGGTCGTCTAGTACGTCAATGTACCGTTGTGTTTGTCGATGAGTAAAGTATCGCCACATGCGTTCTTTCAGGGTCCGTTGAAATCGTTCGACCACACTGGCTTTGGTTTCGACGTTGTGTGTCACGAAAAAATGAATTTTTTTCTTCTTCAGGTACGCTTGCATTTTTCGATTGAGGAATTCGGTACCTTTGTCCGTTTGAAGTCGCAAGGGTTGTCGACTTTGAAAGATTTGACGAAAGGCATCCACCAAACTGTCCCCCGTCTTGTTTTTGAGGGGCAACACCCAAGCATACTTGGAAAACACGTCGATGACGCACAGCAAATACCGGTATCCCTCATTCTGTTTGGCCAAGGCCGACATGTCGCTCAAATCGGCTTGCCACTGATGATCTATGCCGGCCACCACCGTGGGAGACCGCGAGAATTTCTTTTTCAATGGTTTGTGCAAGGTGTACGCCCTTTGTTGTTTCAACCATGCCTTGACTTTGTCCAAGGACACACCGGTAGCTTTGTGAAGACCCAGAGCGCCACCGAAAGCGGCCGGGTGGTTCGGGTCGTAATACACTTTCTTCAGCTTTCGTTCCATGTTTCAGCAGGTGTCCCTATGAACAGGCTATTTATAGTTTTTGCAAGGAGAGCCATCTTCTGGTAGATGTACTAGGCGTATCCGAACTGGAGATTTTCTTCTTTCTCGGGCGTCGCGGCGGAGTCCGTGTCGGTGGCGTGGACAATACGTTCCATCGTTCTTGATTCCCGATGGCTTCGCGCGGTACGTTCGTGGCCTTCAAACTTTGCATCACGCCAAACCATCCCACGGGAGCCTGGGTATTCTTTCGCCGACGAACCAAATCGTTCACAATGTCAATGGCATTGGTGTTGGGTACGGGTACCCCATTCCGAACCAATTCCAAGTTCTCGTTCCACGACCAAGGTGTCTTTTCTTTCATGTGTTTCAACAAAAGACGAGCTCGATGTTGATAGGGTCGAGGGACCGACTCCAGGATGGGTGCCTCCGAAGTTTCTTCTTTTGGCTCGGGTATGTTTTCATCCAACAAGGGAACAACCTGTTTTCTTTTCCTTTGCATCGTTTGATAACGATGTAACAACTGTCCGTACCGTTGCATTTTATTTTCGTCGGTTAGGGAGGGATCGTTTAGCACGTGTTGCATGTCTTGGTGGACATTCTCGACGGCCTGCTGCAGAGGATCTCGATCGTACACGGGTTCGACTGGCCTGACTTCGACGGGTTTGACGTCGGGGAGTCCCTCGAAGGGTACCAGTTTCATTTTCTTGGCGAATTTCATCTTTGGGAAAGGACCGAAACAATCGGGTGAAGAAACCCCCTTTCTGTTGCTTCAAAAGTCGCCGACGGGTCTTCCAAGGTGTTTTAGACGTGCCCAAACGTCGTAGCAAGGGGGCGTCCTTTTTCAAGCGCTTGACTTCTTTGTCGGTCACAGGAACGTTGCCGCGAATCAGGTTTCCAATACACTCACATACACCGTCGACAATGGGTTGGGTCTCGAGTAAAAGGGGACGGTCTTTCGGTGCAGTGTTCAAGAGATACCGCAGTGTCTCCATGACTGAGCTCGGGGTCGTTCTCCGGTCCCCTTTTTATACCTTTCTGTTCACTGGGTTATCCACCAAATAGTTTAGATAGCTCGGCAGCCATAGCATTCGCTCTATCGCGCTGTCTAAGGAAGGGATGTTTACCACCCTGTTGTCCACCCAATAGTTTAGATACCAAGGGGGCCAAAGCCGGGAGGGCCATGGCCAGCAATGCACCGATGGCACCGCCCTGTTGATCGACAAGTCGCCGTTTGACGTCGGGTGGAACATTACTCAGTTTGCGAAGCAACGCTCGATGTTTGTTCAATTCTTCGGTACTCAGTCCCCTTCCGCGCTGTGCGGTCCGTCGAACGAATTGATTTCGTTTCTTGTTTCTTTCCTCTTGCAGTCTTTCCTTCCATCGCAGCAAGATACGAATCAACACACCCCCAACAAATCCACGTCCCCCAGGTTTCATGATCAGGGAGAGTTTTTCGGTCGTCGGCATGTTTCTCTCCGTCAGTTGGGTCAACACTTGTCGATTTCGTTCCACCCATTTCTTGTGTTGAGCGTGCAGTGGCTGAATGTTACCCTTCAGCAAATGGTTGGCCGCCAACTTGAACCACTGCAACAATCCAATACGTGCCCGGCCCGTATTCTTGACCAACTGCCCATAAGCCATATCGGGAGTCAGATGTTGTAACTTGCGAATGAAGGACTTGAGTCCTTTCATAGAACTCTTCTTTTCTCTTCGTGGTCTGCGAAAGATCGGGGAGAGAGACCGAGCAGGGGAAGGTGGTGACGTGGGGCGTGGAGGTGTGACCGGTAAGGTGAGACGTGGTGGTGTGGCCGGTAAAGGAGACATGGGACTCGTGGGTGGTGTCAACGACGGGGGTGACCACTGTGTTCTGGGTGCCCTCATTCTCGGGCGAGTCTGACTTCGTACCGTAGGATCACGAAGGTCCGGTGCCAACGTCGGGAACGTCGCCCTGGGAAGGGTGGGAGGTGGGTGTTTCCTCTGCGTATTCTTCGTACGAGCCATCGTGACAAACAAGAGTCAATTCGAGGTACAGGTCCCCCTTTTATACTTTTTGGACGTAGACGAGGGGTGGTTCCTCTTGGGGTAAAATGTTGGATCTCAGTCGCAAAGCTTCGGGTGTGTCGGGCTTCAAATCAACGAGTAAGTAACTGCGAGGGGTACTCGTCGCATCTTCATAAGCTTCTTGCATATACTTGGAACGGGAAGGGTACATCTGACGGGCCAACACACCAATTTGCGAGGCGTCACGGGGATTTTTGAACAAGACCAGGTAATGGGCATTCAGACTGATGGTACGCTGTTGCTTGTCAAACAAGTTTTGCACAATGTAAATGACACTCGTGTCGTGGTGATGACTCTTTTTCGTGAACCACTTTTGCAATATCTCCGTGTCTTCTCCCATCAAATCGTCCACGACTAAGACTTGTGGACCTTTGACTTGACCCATCACGTCGTCAATATCCGTCAAACCTTTGACATAAGTGTAGGGAAAGCGATCGTAACTCTCTTGCCATTCGCCATAAGCCCACACGATACGTTGAGGAGGGACGTCGAACAGGGACGCTTGAAGAAACTTCTGCACAAAGACCGTTTTCCCAACACCCGTTGGACCACTGACTAACATGGTAAAGGGATGTTTGAACGTCACATCCATCTTGCACTGTTTTCCCCCATTCCCTTTTCCCCTGCCTTTTATACCTTCGCGCCAGAACAACAGACATGGAGTGAAATTAGAACACAATTTATTTTACTAAAAATACAAAAAGAACATTCAATGCAACAAACATATCATACAAAGGAAAAGAACATTCAATAGAACATATCATACAAAGGAAAAGAAAAAACTGTTAGTTATCGCGTTCTCTCTTCAGGATCTCTTGTCTCACCCAGGGTACATTTCTCAGGACGCGAGGAATCCAATACACATGTCCCAAAAGCTTCTGCATCGTGTCGTGTGGGTGCCAGTCTTCCACTTCAGCAAACGTGACGACGACGGGTATCCATTCACTCATATCGAAACAAGGGGGATACGACAAGACTTCGGTCATATCTCTCGGACCCGCATATTGGATGAGTGCTCGGGAAAAACTTTCTGCTTCCTTCTCTGCCAACAAGAGGACAGCCGTCTTCGGGATTTCACCGTTCGAAGTTTCACCGTTTTCACTGGTAGTCGGGAGAATAGTGGGTGGAATAGAAAGTTTCGTCGGCTGTTTTCTTTTTTTCTTTGTATCGTCTGTAGAGCTCGAACGCTTCTCCGCACCAGTACCAGTATCGCTGACTGCGGGTGTTGTCTCTGGGCATGTCGATGTTGTTGTCGAACATGCGACTGGCAACGGCTTCAAAGTTGTTTTCTGTTTGGATTTCTTCTTGGCACTCGAGCAGGCCGTGTCCGAGCTGTCCACAGTTGAGGCACTTGTGATTTTCGTCGGTGGGTCTCTTGATTCCGTAACACTTTCTTTTGACAGTTTCTTTTCTTTCTTCATCACTCTTCGCTTTTTGGGCTTCTGTTCGTTTTCCACACTGGGGTGCCCAGTGTCCTGGTTCTCCGCAGAGGTAACAACTTCCATAGGAACCATAGGCTGGTCTGTCTTGTCTTGGTTTTCGTTGCTGCTGTTGGGAACGAGTAGGGCAGTCTCTATACCAGTGTCCGACATTGTTACAGGAGAAACAAGCTTGACTAGCCATCGAGAGCAGAATGAAATTTCAGTCTGACACTTCGCTTCTTATAGTCTTGGTCGTGACGTCACTCGCTTTTGATTGGTTCTTTCTTTTCCTTCGTTTTGATTGGTTCGTTGTTTAGTCTATGATTTCCAGGCTTTCCACGTACTTTTTCACTTCGTCCCAATCGATCAAGGCTTCACTCACGTGACAGGCTTCCAACAACGTCATCAGGTCGGCTCGATTACCGTGTTTTTGTCGCCAGTGGTTGAACACGGTGAAGATTTGCATGCGCGCGTTGTTGGGATGACTCATCTTGGCTTGACTGATTCGCGCTTCTCTGATCCCCAGATGTCTGCCAATACATTCCCAGCCTTCTCCCATGTTGCCGGACATGACATTGATATCCATTTGATCCAGAGACCATCGTTTCTTTTTCTTCGGCAAGCCGTCCATCCACTGGCGTATGGGGTCTTCTTTCTGTTCGACAAACTCGTCTTTGCGTTTGATCAACGCGGTCTTAAAGCCCGGTACCACCGTCCAGAACTTTTTCAAGGCTTTCTCGACGTCTTCTCGCCATCGTTGTTCGTCCTCCCACGTCTTGACTTGATCCCGTGGATCGTCCATCATACTGCCTAGCACGTTATCGATGTCTTGCAGTTTCGGCTCGTCCACCCAAAGGTAGTGATTGTAATCGTCCACGGGATGCGAGGGTTGACCCGTTATGGAAGAAACGCCTAGTCCCAGACAAGAGTGGTATCTCTGACTAGGATGTTCGTACTTGCAGCCGATACACTCTTCGTGTTGCCTTTCTTCTATAATGGGCAGGAAACATTTCAACACTCGAAAGTTGAGCCATCGTTGTCTAAGTTTCTCGATCAAATTTTCTGCCGGTTCGTCATCTTCTTTGTTTGTTCGCCATCGTCCTGAGACCCGCAAGTCAGTATCCATAGGGGTAAGTGTTGCTCGGTTGGCCATCGTCATTGAATTGAACAAACCGTTTGTCATACACGATTTTATATCGTTTGTTCTCGGGGCGTGTCCAAAGACGGCGGTCACGTGATCTGGTAATCTTGAACGGATTGGCTATGACCAGAGGTTCGTTTTGATGGACGTGCCGTACATTCTCCTTCATGATGGCGTAATTCAGCTGCTGGGAGGCACGGTAATTCAAGGTGAATCCCCGGACTTTACATACAGTTTTACCATCGCTCTGGCGGTACGCGTAATTCTTTGGCCCTCCGCTAACAAATTCTCGAATGGTGACATCTTCGGGCAACTCGTTCTTCCACTGACCCAAACTCGAACCTTCCGGGGGATTCCATGACGTGGCGTGGTATTGGTAGATGACGCTATCGGTGTCAAAATAGCAAACGCGCTCTCCCAACTTTTCTAAGACGGAATAGAGTTTCAAACGAGCTTGAGCCGTGACAAAGGCGGCGATAACCACGTTGGTGATGGGACAGGGTGCCACGTGTTCTTCTTTTTTCAGCGTTTCCATCAAGACCATGTTATCGTTCACTAACTGCACATCTCGTACGGTCTGGGTCACGTCCAACATTTTTTCAAAATAGACGCTGGGCTCCGTGATGTACTCGGTCTTGGGAAAGTTGTCTCTCTGTCCGAATTTACCCCATGCTGTGTTCAATTGTAACTTGCTAAAAGCCCGCATTCCTTTGTTGGGTTTTATCGACGCGGGATCCAGACGAATACCTTCCGTGTCGTACACGTCGTTGACGAAGCGGGTCTTGTCTTCTTCGGTGTGGCAGGTGTCGGGATAACCGCTGCTTTCCATCTTCTTCTTGAGGTAGTGATTAATGTACCCCGTAAACAGACCGCCCGTTTTGGCCTCGGGGTCGTAAGTGCTGAATTCTTTCCAGTGCCAGACTTCGTAGACTTTTAGTACTTTGTATCCTAGGGCCACCGCTTTCTTCAGTTCCAGGGTGACAAACGTACCCACCCAGGCTCGCTGTTCGTCGGTGTGCCCACACGGTTGGTATTCGGCAATCTCCCCTTGTTGCATGTGTTCGTCGACGCAGCTTCGACACAGGGCAAACACCAATTTCTGTTTGCGCCGAAACGGGAGCACCGGATGGTACAGGCCACGGGGCGGCAAGACGGAACACTGGATCAATCCTTCGTACTGTTGCCACTGGTCTTGATCGGGCTGTGTGACGATCGTGGGTTCCTTGATGGGAAAGGTACTGTACTTGCAGATGTAGGGGTACAAGGACACCACGTCGATGTAGCGCATGTCTTCCACCGACTCGTTCACCAACAGTTGGATGGCATTGGTTCTTCCGCCGAAGAAAGCGTTGCGGGGCATCAGAGGTTCGGGAGCGGGCCATTGCTGATCTTCCAAGCCTTGTAAAAATCCGTCCATCTCGGGATCATGGCGTCGTTCTTCCTCTAGTTCACACTCCCACATGACGCGGATGGTCTGCATACCGTACTGTTCCTGGAGTCGACGGTGACGTTCTTGTGTCTTCTGGTACAAGTCCCTCATACTGCGAGATGGATCGTAGGGATGTTTATGCTGAAGGTCTTGGACGGGACCCGGATAACATTTGGGACAACCGTGAAAGGCACACCCGTGAAACTCGTACACCGTACCCGTGGTCGTGTCCATGCCATCTAAACTATAAGGACCAACTCGGCATTCACTACCGTTACGGGCGTGTCGAATGTTGGGTAGTGGGGTCTGGTTTCGGAAAGCTGCCATGGTCTGTCGATGTTGTTCCCATTCCAACCATCGAAGGGCTTTGTTGGACTGTTGTCGAGGCTGGAAGCGGTGCCAGTCCTTACCAGGTTTCGGCTCTTGCATCAGGGCTCGAGGAATGACGACGAGGGTGTCTTTCTTGAGGTAGTGCGTGCGTAACACGCGGCTGCAGGCAGAGGCCAGGGTCAAGCTTTTTTCGAAGGGATCGATTCCCGTGTCCATGAGAAATATCTCTCGAAACACGCCACAGCATCGGCGGAGGACATCGACGTCACTTTTGCAGTAGGCGAGAATTTCTTGGCGAAAATCAAAGACGTGGTGACTGTGTTGTTGGTACCACTCGTGAAATTTTTCTCGTTCAGTCACACTCATGCCATCCGGATCGTAATCGGTGTCGGGAGGATAGGCGCCCACGTAATCTTCGTTCTCCGGTTTGTTGAAGTGGTGAGGGAAATAACCTTTCTTGAGTTCTTGCAGGCCAAAGGTCTTGGGCATGTCCCGTAAAGCCATCGGTAGAAAGTTGAGGGAATCGATGAATTTTACCGTACCGACAGTGATCGTCATCGCTTTACCACCATTCATTATCACTTCGGGTTGCGCCACGGAATGTTTGTGCAGCGTCTGTAAAATCAACAGTCCGTCGTAACCTTTAAAGTTATGAGCCACGGCAATCACGGGACTCGATTCGTGACTGTCATGTTTCCGACCATCTACCACCGTACCGTGAGCAGCGAGTTGTAGAAACCATTTTCCCACATCGTCCAGCGTGTCTGGGCCTTTAAACACAATTTCCCGTTGGTGATTCCAGTACGTGTCGCAGTGCTCGCAGGGATCTTGATTGTCGATACAAAAGTGACAGCAGGTTTGCAGGACACATAGGTTGGGAATGTGCTCACCGGACGCCAATCGACAAGTCATCACAGATTGGTGAGGCTCTCTCCAATCGACAACTGACACGGGCTTTAGAAAAACACCTACCCTCTAACGTGTTCGGGGGTGTGTGGGCTCGTAATCATCTGGATATACTGCGCCCTACCTCGTACCCCAAAGCCTACGTCATCAACACGGACGACGAAGATCAACCCGGTAGACACTGGACCGTGTTTGTGTGCGAAGGACCAGATCACATTACCTTCTTCGATTCCTACGGGTGTCCCCCTGATGTTTACGGAGAAGCCTTTCGACGTTTCGTGCAAGATCTACAACTCCACTACCAACCCCGATGGATTCAGGGACTCGAGAGTGTCGTCTGCGGCCATTATTGTTTGTATTATTTGTGTCATCGGTTTCACGTTCCCTCCCCGCACGCCCTTTCGGTGTTCGGACACGTGTATCGTGTGAACGATATACTCGTCGAACAATGGGCTAGGGATCATTTTCCCGACTTGCAAAAAGACCAGAAGAAGGGACAACGATGTCGATGCTTTTTTGCTCTGTAAATATGTTCAAGTTCAATTAAATTTGTGTTCTATGCCTTTGTGTTCAATTTTGTGTTGAATAAAATGCTTTGTAAATATGTTCAATAAAATGTCGACAACATATCACGTGTCTGTTGTTTGTGACGTCATGTGACGTCATGTGACGTCATGCTATTCTGATTGGTGGAAAATGGTATCGTCCCAACACCTTAGACTCGTCCCGTCTCGAGCTATAAATAGGAGTGTCAAAGCCCAAAGAAGTCACAAGCAAAATGGATCGAAACGATAAAAGATTTTGCGCTACTTGTCGGGGGTATTACCCCATGTTTAGGGGGAATCGGCCCGATGCCGATTATCTAGTCTGTTTTTGGTGTGGGACCGAAATTGGGAACACCTGTCATAGGCGGAGCAAGCATTCGGTGAAATGCACCAAGAAGCCGAATCGGTGGGAGCAGCCGAAGTGCTCCTGCTAACCCACACATTGTGTGGACCAACGGCCCTTTTCAGGGCCAACTTAATCAATGTAAAAGAGTTGTTTCCCCTTCCCTCCCTCTCTTCCCCTTTCTTCTTCTTCTTCTTCTCTCTCTCTCTCTCTCTCTCTCTCTTTTCCCGCGCGCGCCCTCTTTCTCTCCGTACGTGCAAGGGGTCACGCACGTGCAAGGTCACGGTCACGCACGTGCCAGGGGGTCATCCAGTGCAAGGTCACGGTCACGCACGTGCTAAAGGTCATCCAGTGCAAGGTCACGTGCACGCGCATGCACGCACATACATGCACCGCGCATGCGCGCACGTGCGTGGCTGTACAGGCCCTCATACTACTAGTATATTTCGCTAATTTATAAAACCAGACTGACAACTTTAGATGGAGACGTTTGTGAGTATTATAGAAATAAGAAATGGCGTGAAAGACATGAGGCAAGAGATTAAGATCAATTTCGAATACGGGAAAAATAGAACAGCTTCAAAGGGATATATGTATCTTTTTAAAAAAGATATAAAAAAAGCTTCACCCATGAAAGCCACTAACTGTACAGAATTAAACACTTGAAAATAACAGATGAAAAAAAATATACTTTACTTATTTGAAATTTGATGTCGTAATCCTTTTCGTCTTATGTATATCCCATTCCATAAATATTGACAGAAACCACTTCTTACCACATGTACAAGATTGACAAGTTCTAGACAGGTTAATGGAATAATCAATAACCTAATCTATTCTATCACAAAAAATATTCAAATTCGGTCAATAAATTACAGGATTAATCAATAGCCCACTATTATAGACGAGTTGTTATTTAATTGGAAAATTGGATTGTACGGATATTAGCACTCTCTCTTCACAGGTTTGTAAATAAGTCAAATATCTCGATGGTAAAATTAAAAGCCCGCCGGAATGGGGAGCAGCTGTCAGCTTAGAGCATATTGGTTTTTTAGTTGGTGGTGGGTGGGGGGCTGTCAGCGTTTTGGTGGCTAAGGAACAAATATTATTATTTGCAAAAGAATTGGCGAGGAGGTTTGGGGTGGACCGATTTCGTTAAATTACGGCCTTGACGATTTATTGGTTTCATATTCAGAGACCAGGCATATCTCACGTAAACAAGTGAAATGGTTATAAGTTGATATATAAAGTCAGCTATAATTTCATAAACATTTAATTCTGGGTTAAAAACAAAATTACAAATCGGACACTCCTGGTGGAAAGTTTCAACTGTCCGTATAAGGGTGGTTTTCGACGTCATTAGGCTTAGTAACCAATCATCACAATTAATTATATAATATTTGTCTAATTAAATAATTGACGGGGCTGTCTCAAGGTCAAAGTCAATGATTAAAAGATGTAGATCCCATAGAGTATAGAAGGGGTGGGTGGAATGGCCTAGTGGTCTAGAGTGCTGCGCTTCGACCTCTAGCTGGCCGGTCACCCCTGGCTGTGGTTTCGATCCCCGGTGTGAGCGTATGTGGCATGGAGATAGGGGCTCCTTCTCAACCTCGTGGGTTTCCTCCGATTTCCCCCCACAGCAAAGACCCCTGCGCGTGCGCTAAGATAATGAAAATGAAAAATAAGACTTGTCTGCGATATCACCTTCGGTGGAAGCGGACATTTATGTTCCTGGTAGACAAACGTCTTAGCGACTGAGATAAAAATGGGAATCCTAGCTACAAGAAGAGAATTACATTTATACTAAGCAGCAAATGAAACGTCAGGTTGGTATGTTACTCTGAATAGACGCATTGCATTAAACTTGCCAAATGTTTTTATTGTATATTTGTGACCACGTCTCCAACTTTACCTGGCCAATAAAAGTGAAATGATTGATAAGTCGATATATAGAAATGATTGATAAGTTGTGACCGCATCTCCAACTTTACCTTTCCAAACACAGAATTGAACCCAGGAAATGTTCCCAAAAACACAACCTGTCTTCTGAGATGGTAATGTGTTCTCCATGATTTTCATGTAACTCATGCTGCACGTGCCGTTCACCGGAACCAGCCCTATAAAATTCACCCGATGCCTGGTTGAAGCATTCACACTACAACGTCAGCAGCATGCCACGACTTGCGACAGCTCAGAGGAACCAGGCTCTTGGAAGACTTGACGCAGGCCACACTGCCCAAGCCGTTGCCAATCACTTCCAAGTCAATGTTCGGACAGTCTACAGGGTTACCACAAGGCGACAAGACCGCCATGTTGTGCGACAGCACGTGCCGAATCCTTTCACATAGGCATCTGAGGCAGTGCGTCCGACAATGGGAATACACGGAAAAACCTATCAGTACCGATACAGTGCGCCGACATCTCACCAGAGAGAACATTCATTGCCGAACATTCATTGCCATAGACCTTACCGTGGACCGATCCTCACCCTCGCCATCGACGTGAACGTCTACAGTTTGCCCAACAACACCAAAACTGGCGACACAGGCCATGGAAAACTGTTTTGTTCACATTTGGGTGTCCGTATTGCGATGGCGTATCAACTGCAGATGTCAGGACCAGAATATGGCGTCGCGTTATGCTGACCAATGTGTTATTGAACTAGACTCATGGGGAGGTCCAAGCATAATGGTTAAGCGTACAATCGGCCTGAACCAGAGAGTGGGTCCTGTGGTGTTCCAAAATCTTGGTACGGGGAGAGGAGGCGACATGAAAGCAGTGCGCTACATCGATCAAGTTACTCGGGACTTTCTACAGCAGAACGGTGTCAACGTTATGCAATGGCTAACCCTTAGTCTTGACTTAAACCCATTGAACATCTTTGGAATGAAATTAAGAGGAGACTGTACCAAGACCAAAACACAGCCGATAGATTGAGCCGAGAGTGTGGTTCCAGGTGCCAATGGTGTTCATCAATCGTCTGGTCCACTCAAGGTACAGACGCCGCGCTGCTGTTATTGACACTCGTGGTGGACACACCAGATACTGATGTATAGACTGTGTAAAGACTAAACCTTCCCGTAATGTCTTGGAATTATGATGAATTAATCACTAATGTGTCAACATCCTGTTCACAACAAATTGCTATGATCCATTTAGTAAGTCGTTTTCTAGAATGATTTGATTAAAGTGCCTCTCTGATTTTGAAATTGTACAGACGTTTTGTTTTTTGTGGGTTTTGTGGGGTTTTTTGGGGGGATGCTGTTTAGTAAATACCAGGAACAATACTAGACGATCACAGGAGAGAGTATACATCATGCGTTGGTTGTGGGGATTTTTTGGCAAATGAGCTTTCCACCATTTACGTGTTTCATACCAAGTTCCTCACTTTCTCCAAAATATTTCCCAAATATGCCAACGCAAAACGGGTTTGACCAAATTCATGCTGTTATATAACGTAACACTGTTTCTGTGGAGATCAGATCGACCATAGTCTACCGTAACACTGGAAAGGCATATTTGCAGTGTTAAAGGAAACATTCTTTAACCAGTAAATAAAATAGAACCGCAAACGTACCAACGTTTATTTATGCAATGTTGATGAACCTTTGATCGCTACATAATGTTTAAAAGATTTCAACAACTTACATTCTTTGTTACAACTGGTGTACAGTCACCGAATTTTCTAGTTCGCTTGTAAATATGTTTTAATTAATTCTTTCGAACAGTTGAAACTTTAAAACATGCATTATCGGGGTTTGCCTAAATTATTTGAACGCCACATGCACTTACTAATAGCTAGGATGTCACCTGTTTTGAACATCGTCGCAAGCCAGGTTCTGTGTGTGTTTTAATTCTTGCCGAGGGGAGCTTGAGCGTTCAATTTTAAAGGAGCTCAATCGCTAATATTGGCAAAAAAAATGGGTTCCCAACGTATATAATAATGTAATGTGAATGTATATACACTGATTCAGAAATCGTTTTGGCGTCAGCGTTGGAGATGACTTGTGAAATATGTCTAGTCTCGTTCTTCGAGTCCCTTGCTACAGATGGCACTGAAAAACATTCTGGTCGAAAAAAAACGCATATAAAGGAATATTTAATGAATTAAGTGAATTGAATAAGAAGAAAAGTTTTTAAATGGCATTTAAAACATATGCCTTTTCGTATTATCAGCAATGACATTTCTTCGTTTCCGGTAGTTGTAATTTTTTATCAGTTAAAAATATGTGGGAAAGAAATGCGTCCCGATTATAAAGTTGCATTAACCCTATGGACTTGACAACCTGGTTCAAATGTAAATGGGGAGATAACTCTTAGTTGTCGACGAATTCTCATCGAGAGTGACTGTACGAATTTATATCTGGTTCCCAAACTTTTTCCACTCACAGACATCTTGGAATATTTTAGTCCTGGTCAATTAGTACTTATTACCACAATTTTTTCATGAATTTTTGATCATCAGGAGCTAAATGAGGCGCGCACAATGACGCGCTCTGCGCCATGGATGTGACCCCGTCAGTATTTGCCAGATGGACCCATAGCACCATCTCTTATCATCTCGAAACACGGAGGGTTTGAGAAATGAGTTTTTTTATCTAGCATTTTCCACACAGCCCAACATGTCCCCATCCGCCACACAATGACATAAATTTTGGGTCTTTGTGCCCCCACAAGATTTTGTTCTACGTGAACAAAATATGAACATTTAGGCTTACAGGAAACAAATACATAGGCACGTCCACTTCCCTCAATGGCCTCACCTGATCTGTATATACGCGCAAATGAACAGAACTGGATGTAAACTCAAATTGGTTGTTTGTCTCTGATATCAATTACCTGGAATCTATTGTCTCAATATCATTTTCATTTTCAACCGCACTCCTTGTAAATCTCTTTAGCTACTTGCATTTTTATATTAAAGTTCTAGTACTAGTAGAAAGAATATAATATGCTATAAATAAATGAGAAAAACGAACTTTGTACAAAACAACAATTTATACGATATAAATTATTCTACATTTCACCAGGAACAACTATGATAATATACACATTCATTATTTAACAATTATATTACATCTATACATAAATAATTAAAAAGTATATTTTACACGTTCCCATCATACAGCACTGTTTTGTACAGTTACAATAAAAATATTGATTGAAGATACATTATGTAAGATTTAGATAAAGAGCTGGCAATTCTTGCTATGAAAGTTCAAAAATAGATAATGCAAATTGAATATATTGAAAATTAAAATCAAATTACTCTATTGCAAGCGAAGATATTAGCCTTTGAGGGGTTGATAAGATATGCGCATTAATTGTAACCACTGTACTGGTTGTTCGAGACTAAACTTCACATCTCCATTTTTAAATTAAATCAAAATATGCCTTAATCGTTCTAATCTACTTAATAAGGGAGAAATCTGATAAAATGGAGACATTTTATGGTATGACATTTTTTCTTGTGTTTTTTCATAAATGTTGGAACATTAAGATGCCATTTTTAATATTTTCTATTGCAAGTAAGGCCCCAAATAGTATTGCTACACGTTTCAAAAACATCATTTTTCAAGAAAATCTTTTAAAAAATTAGTTTATAAATAAAATGAAGGTATAGATCATGTACTTGATGTAATCTGAACAAACATACTTATGCAGTATACCTGACCTTACCATACAAAACTGTTGTGTACGTACAAGGGATGGGCTAATTAAGGTGCTAAATCAACCACTTTGATCTTTGAAAATCTATTAACCTAACGTTCGTTTAAACAACGACAGTTTTTTGGATAGGTTTTTTTATAAAAAAAACAATCGCAATTAACACGTAGTCACACACAAAGAAACGAGGGTACATCACGGAGTTTTTATTTTTGTAATTAGCAAGGAGACAGTTTCTATCCCGACCCATAGTATCATTTTATATAGTATTTAAATATATAGTTTAATACGCATTCATCGGGGGTTTGTTTTCAATTTGACGTGATTTTGCGTTTAATTTATAATTATATCAATCTGATTAAAACATAGATCCTATTTCGTTTCGTTTATAATTCAAAATTTACTACACTAGGATCTGGAAGAGTTGTTATCGTTGACGTATTCTGAATGGTGTCGGGGATAAACCAATGAAACGGCCTGTTGCGAGCTTTAGGCGTGTTTTGCATGGTACTGTGAGTAATTCACTAGTTATACATCAATGCTGATAAGTTAATCAAATGTCTGACGTCATAGGGTCAAAATTGTGTCTTTGTTACCCCTGACGTGACCTATCGCTATAGCTTGCCAGATCTTCATGTAGTGTAGACCATCGAAGAAAGTATTAAAAAAAAAAACGAAACAAAATATAATCAGTTTGTAGTTATATTGGCGATGGGATGAGATGTAAATTAATTTGATCTTATTAGAATTTGGACAACTCTGTCAATCCACGAGAAATAAATGCTTTAATTTTCAACTTTCAGGCAGTTGATAAAAAAATCTTACTCTATATAGTATGTTGGTCGAACACAGATACTATTCGATTTTAACTACACTTTAGTTACAACGTCAATATTATACCCATTTGGTAATCCTATGAAAACGACCAACACCTAAGGAAAATCCGCAAAAATAATACCCCTAAAAGAAGCGAATGTACTCCTTCTCAGCACACTTTTTGCACATCATTCTGCTTTCATAATAACAGCAACACCTTCAGACAATTAACTTTTTTGTTAAAAAAAAATAATACTTATACTGATTACATATTATGTAATAGCACTATATCACTAAAATAAGTGATATCACTATTGGCTAATATTTACAACTACTCCTATAAAAAGAGTAAAATCACAGCTATCTTGGAATTCTCTTCATATTATATCAAAATATTAAACATGTTTAATCGAATCATATGCGTTCCTGTTAACGTGTTCTCACATCCGTCCATTCTTATCGCGATTTCAACGCATGCGCACATTACATATTCCACTCTCTCCAAACCACTTTGCTCATGGATCCATCATCTTTTTGAATAGGTTTGAATGATATCCTCCATCCAATCATGGTAAAATGATGTCCTCGTAAACACACTGGGATACCCCGAGGTCTGACAACCACTGACACCCCATGACGTCACACCTACTAAATAGTAGTAACCTCTTCTGGAACAAACCAACGGTCCACCGGAATCTCCCTAAAAAGGATGAAAGTTCATGCTATAGACTTGGACAATTATAAGAATTTCATGACATGCATTCATTTCTATTAAAAGCCCCATCTCCAAATTTGTATTCTGCTATTCTATTAGTATGGCATATTTCATATACGACAATGGTATTAATAACGATAATTCAAATAAAGTCATAATAAACAAAGCCGATAATAAGCCTTAGTAAAAATAATTTCCCCCAGATGTTGTAGGTGATATGCAAGATTTCTAAAGACTAGTCTAAAGTCGGTCAATATGTAAAACTTTGAGAAAGATTCGCTAACTTCAGATCGATTTAACAGGAACTTAATCATACATAATATTAACATGTTTATCATTCCACACTCCTCCAATGTGTGCGATTGTAACATGCAGAGCCTGACTTAAGCTTACGTTCAGGGTGTGCCCAGGGGATTGTGCGACCGTTACACAAAATGACATTAACCACGGAAAAACAAGCCACTATTTAACGTCGCTTGTGATGTTGACCAGGTGTAAGCACAACACAATCTTAAACACAAAATGATGACGAAAAACACCTAAAGCACATTTTCATATCATAACCGATCTTAGTTCAAGATAAGGAAGGTGATGACACCACCAATTCCCAAGATAAAAATGTTTTTGTTTTTGATACAAAGACCTCATCTTCTTGGTATTTTTTTTTCGGGGCAACGCTCTTTTAAAAGAAATTCAGGGTTCCAAAAAATCAAGTATGCTTGTTTTTTTTTAGACAATTGCGCATCGATTGGCGGACTTGATATGACGTCACAGGTGGTTGCAACGACGCCATGTTGGGTTCCTTGTCTATATAGTTCGGCCGTACTTGTTTTATAAAATATATTTTCGCACATTGTTTGTTTCCAAATTAAAATTTCCAAATTGAATACAAAAAGGGACAAGGGTGCAATGTCATGACCTTTCTTGTGAATTAAAAAAAATAACTTAAAAAGCACCATTTACAACATGAAATTTTGAACACCTTTCAGTTCTCCCAACAAAGAGGAGTTAAGTTTTATACTTACTGTTTTTTATTTAAATAACAAAGTTACAACATAACAATCATATAACATCAAAATTAATTATAAGTGAACATTTTAATCTGAACAAGCATGCAAGATCCATGAAATATACAGTGGCGTGCAGAGATTTAGTGATGCCCGGGTTAACTCCTCAAGTGTCAAGTATACAGTGTACTTTTTGGATATGTGAGAAAGGAAGCTATTTTGAATATGTCAGCATGTATACCCGAGTTACCAGCGATGATTTCAAATTTTAATCAAACATAATTTAATTTCACTCGATCGTTAAAATAAATAGGCCTACATTAGGTAGGCAGACAGACTGTAAAACCAAGTTAACGGCGATAATTTCAAATTTTAACAAAACATAAATTTCCCAATTTCACTCTTTGATCCCCCCCCCCCGCACACCACTGCTAATATATTTAACATACACGTATTAGTGAAACATAGCGAGGTTTAGTTAGTATTTACATGCGCAGGATTGCGATAAAACGTTTCAGTAGAAGATGAATATAAAATGCTGAAATAAGATGATATTAGAATTGTTCATCCACAGGGACAGAATTGATATCATCGCAGCTTGTTTGTAGGGTGTCAGCCGTCATATTGAGATTTATCAAATACCTTGATATTGCGCTGAATAATTTTGTTAGGAATTTTATATAGAAGGATTTTCCTTAAAGATGCTTATCTTTCCGGATTCTTCCTAATTCAATCTGATTAAAACACAGATCTTATTTCGTTTCGTTTTTATAGTTCAAAATTTCGTTTTACGTTGTCTTTACTACACTAGGATCTGGAAGAGTTGTTATCATTGACGTGTTCTGAATGGTGTGAGAGATTAGCCAATAAAACGGTCTGTTACTGCGAGCTGAAGGCGTATTTAGCACGGAATAATACACTAGTAACACCAATGCTGATTGGTAAATCAAATGTCTGACGTCATAGGGTCATAAACCGATCGTACGACCTCGGATGCTACCTATCGCTACAACCGGTCAAATCTTCATGCCGGCCATCGAAAGTATAGAAAAATGAAACGAAATATAATTAACTAAATAAATAAAGAGTATAGTTTATTTTCTGAAAAGAAAAACTCGGATTAAAAGCGCAAGTAGTAAAAACGATTATGCTTACATTACATGCTCCTATGTCGCCATTTCCGACGCATATATGTGAATTAAGAATTCTTTTCCAGCCCCATCTTGCAGCACAGGCATTATTTTTCCTTACTGTTACTTTGAGTTCCTGAAGAACGCCCTGAGCATGGAACTCTGAAATCCAACAATATCTTACAACGTCTTACCTGATGGCAACGATCGCATTGTCATACTTCCATCGATATATCAGTTTGCTGTCCGAATGTTGAGAGGATTTACCTTGTGTGTTGACGATTATCCAGCATGCTATAGAATATCCTTGTTATACTATAAAGCAACCGCTCCAGTGTCCATATCAACCATATTTAGTGTCGACAATATTCATCAACAATATCCATGCTGTTAGTAGATTTAACTATTCTGTTATTTTTAATGTACGCCACCGTTCACCCTTTTTCCATGGGAAATTCGTCATGCATGAGCTTACAAAACACCTTAGATGCCATTTATACACACTCGCTGTATTAATACATTATCTGATCTGGCAACGATGGTATGCCACTACTTCCTCTGGAAAGGGAAGAGTTTCGGTAGCTTTCTGTACATGTATTTGCTTTTCATAAAGACAGGAAGCGAAGTCGAGGCTGGTATGGTTCCATTCGGCAGTATTTAAGCTACCTTCGCTACAGGTTAACGTGTTTTTTGCGGGTCTTGTGTCATTATTCAATCCAAATATATAGCTTTCTAAGAGCCGCGCCATGGTTCTTGCAGATCAAGGGTTGTTGTTTCATTCAAGTGCAGTCTTTTAGAAACACCGCCACCACCAGTTGCAACAGCGCAGCTAAACGTGTTATGTGCCTGAAAACCAAACATTCTGTAACTCCCAGCGGTTACTTACCCGTTATTATAGCTATATATACATACATCCATTGGTTAAATAGTAATATACAGTGATTGGGTTAAAATATAGGTTACCTTTAATACCAATGGCAGCACCGTGATCATCGAAGAAACACTACCGAACTATTCGAAATCTTAGAATATAGACTTATTAGTTCGGGGGTGTTTCTTACAATATATAAGTAGGCATAATTACTTACTAACAGAGAAAATACAAGAGAGCAAGGGAATATTGTATTAGTTATTTTAGTATCCACCCGTTAGAATTTAGTGTTTGTCCGCCACATTAACAATCATAGCAAATTCCACCTTCCCATCATCATTATCACCACACAGGCAAATTTACTCTGTAAAATTTCTAAAGAAACTGATATTTAACATAAACATCAATAAAAGATACGCCCACAAAACAGCCTTGTCTCAACTGCAGCCTTCCCGAAAGGAAACCTTGGATGTTGATAGCAAATTTGATTACGCCGGGAACGGACAGTCACAAAAGATTGATTATCAATAGGGTTCATCTTCTCGTGGCCTCAATGCGTCCCACCAAATTTTACAAAAAACCGTTAAAAATTATAGCCTCTATCGAGTTCAAAAGATTTTCGGCAAGGTGGAGAGATAACTCTGGAACGAAAGTCAACCGGTTTTTCCACTCATAGCCCCGATACTTTCCACCAATTTTGAAAAGATTCCGTCAAAAGCTTTAGCCGCTACGACGTAAAGTCGCAGAACGCTGAAAATCTCTAGGTTCGTCCTCTCATGATCACAATGCTTCACATCAAGTTTAAAAAGAACCCTTCGAAAACAGTAGCTTCTCGCGTTCACAAGGTTTTCGGAAAACGGGGCATAACTCTGATGTAGAACATTCACAATCAATAGGGCCAGTTCTCATATGGCCAAGGTGCTCCACACCAAATTTTAAAAGAACGTAGTATCTATCAAAGTTCACAAGCCCAATTGTTGACGAACCGATGGACCACTGACTGCAATGTTGGCGTATAAAAATAATCATAGATCTTTAAAATAATATAATGATATGAAATACTTGGTTGTACCTAATCAGGTGTACATACTATTGCATACTTTTGGACAAATCGTCCATCAAATTTAGTTTTTTGAGTACTACTAGTAGCCATTAGACAATATTCTACTATATATAGAACTATGTATACCGTGGCATAAAGTATCATTTGCGAAGGGTCTGTTAGCATTCATGATCCTATCCCTAATTATATTAACCGGTCTTTTTTGCAATGTCACACACAGGTCCTTTCAATAAGGGTAGATCACAACTGCATCAATAGCCGGAACTCTTAGAGCAGCGATTCTCAATCAATGTGCCGCAAGATCTTTCTTAGTGTGCAGCGAAATTTTGAACGGCACACTAAGAAAATTTCGCACTAAAGAAGCCATCTATTTGACTGATGAAATAGTTGTATGCCGTCTATGACTTATGTCTTATTTTGCAAACTTCAAATATCTTTCATATATATTTAGCTAGGTTTGCTACTATTTTTTCATGTGTTCCAACATGTGCCTTAGAGGGCCTTGTTTACAGGGGCGAATTACATGTACAAAAGATAACGAAAAATCCTCACCTCTCGAATAGACTGACGTACCTTTAGTTTCACCCCATCCCATAATCCAACACGAGTCTTCTGGTTGGAAATTAGCATCTCTTTCCGGTAAACAGGCATGTCTAATGTACAGACCTGCTACATCAACAGCTTTATTTAATCTCATCATAGCAATATCATTGGGGTAATTGCCTCCGTTTACAAACTCGGGGTGCTGAAATTATTCATTTAAATGTTTAATAATGTTTGCGCACCAAAAGTTCCATTTCAACTGCCTATTACCCAGAATTTAAGAAGTCCCAAACACTGCCGAATATTATTCTATGTCTCCAACAAGAAATTATGATACAAGACGAGGATCAAGTTTGGCTAACTGGAACTTTGAATAGCGAAGACGATCTTTGCAGTTCTAAGCACTTAATATATCATACTCTTTCAACATACTTGATTGCTTCTCCTAAACATTTTCATGCAATTTAGACTTCTTCTCCATATTTATGTTGACGGAAAACCTTAATGAGAAATGTTTGGACGTTTTTGAACATCTCTTACACAAATTTGGTTACATCCAGCATGAAGTTAAAACTTGATATGCTGGATTTTAACCAAACTTCATGATGGATTTTAACCAAATTTGTAGGCATGTTGTTTGGGTGGTCCTTATTCAGACCTAATCAAATGAATGGGTCGGAGCGCGATTTTGTTCCCAACCAACATAGGCATTGCACTTCTATTCGGCCTTTGATTGGTCTACAGTTTCCATGGAGTTAAGATTGGAAGGGTCACCCTGAAACGGTGAACTAGACCTTGTATCCTAATCGAAATATTTAGATACACGATGGATAGATTATAATTATATTGACTGACTGATCTGAACCATCAGTTGGGGATTACGCACACTTAACCCCTTGCCACCCTTAGCAAATCACCATCCGTCACAAAATACTATTAGAAATATTACATAATCATTTCAACCAAAGAATACGCAACTGAACTGCCCGATGAGCCCTGAGAAAAATCCACCGAGAATATGCAACTGAACGGCGACCTACCCGAACAATTAAATCAACTTCCCTCTGCATCTGAGCTCCGGCATTACCAGCATGTGTCTCTCCTAATATAGCCCTCCAATCAGAAGCCTTTTCAAACTGAGATCTAAAAATATAAAATAATCATGGATCAGCATTAAACTCGTTAATAGTGAATTTAGAATTTTGCATTTCATTTATAAATAAACTTATTTGTAAACGTCCGGCTCGTGTAAACGGTGCAATCTATTGTGCCAGCCTAAAATTTTGAGTCAAGGTTAATATGGACTGTTGTATTTGCGAATCGTTTATACAGGTCGGTGAGTTAAAGTGGATACTGTCAGCAATTAACCTTTTATACTTTTTTTATCGGAAACGGCCATGCATTCGTCTCTAAGTAAAGTGCATCTGGTCAAAATCAGTATGTTAAGATGGTTGACACTGGTATGGTACCCTTCTCCCGTAATCTGGAAAAACCTTGCAAGTCAAATTTTGGTGAAAATTGATCTAGACCCATATTTGGACTTATTACACATGTATATAATAATAGGTTTTTTTCTCCTTCACTGAAAAGACTTCTAATTATCTTAACTTAAAAAGACAAAATAAAATTGGTTTTATATTCAGTAGCTTAATGCTGAAACAAAACAGTGTTCCTTCGTTTTCTCAAATCTATATTCAACAGTGTTACTAGGTTTTTCCAGATTACGGGAGCCCTGTTTCACTTAACATAATAACGATATATGTAGCATCCAACACTATGGACCTTAATTACACAAATCATAGACGCCGGATGTTATAACCCGCACGGTCCCACCAACCTCCAATATTTGATTCGGTTCTGGCTTGATTCTCCTTTGTTTATAGAGTTATGTAATCAAAATGACACTACGTGTATATAATTTACAGAAAACGCCTACTTGTTGTGAATGTTTTATAAAACACAGTAACAATCTATCACGCAATATCATAAAACAACATTTGAATAATTAGTTTAATCAACTGAAAATATTTTGCCAACTTGACAAGAACTGAACATAGATGTGTTACCCAAATACGCAATGAGCGGCTGTGACAACCCATTGCGGGTGGACCAGTGTTCCTCCACAAACGTGTCGGTTAGCCCAAGTTAATCGGAGGGAAGCTACCCATGGCCATCGTCCACCATGGGATGGTGTACCTCCAACAATCATTTTAGATACAGCAACTCCACATTCTGAAAAGAAAGTAATTCTCAAAGTTAGCTGCATATTAGGTGACAATCTGATTGAAATACAGCTCCTATTTCGTTTCGTTTTTTACAGTTCAAAATTTCGGTTTACTTGTCTTTACTACATTAGGATCTGGAAGAGTTTGCTATATAACCCACGTTCTGGCGTATAAGGTGCACGGAACTGTGGGTAACCCGCTGATTGGTTAAACAAATGTTTGAATCGGAATATGAAACCTACTAGACACGACACAATTCGATTAGTTTTTAATTATACAAGTACACCCATAACTGAATACCATCAAGTCAACGGCACTGTTACTAATTTATTATTATCGAGGCATTAGGGGATTTAATTGAGAATTTTCGAATCCTGTTGACCCCGTGCAACAGGATGGAAGGTCATACCTAAACGACTGGCACTGTGAAGATCTATTTATATTAATAGTTACATATGATCGCTTTAATTTATTAAAACATATTAGAAGAAAAATTATTAAAACTATGTTAGAAGAAATGAGCAAATTGCCAATTGTAGTCAACAATTATATAAGATACAACATTCTTGAAAATGGAAACATATCGTATGTCTTAATCGTAATATTTGTCCCCCGCCTTTCGAAGAAAGTTGAATGGGTTCGTCCGTCTGTCTGTGTCTGTCTGTCTGTCTGTCTGTCTGTCTGTCCTTCTGTCTGTCTGTCTGTCTGTCCGTCTGTCCGTCACACTTTTTGGGACACAATAACTCTCTTCCTAATTGAGCTAGAATGTTCAAACTTGGTGTATGTGTTTATTAGGTCATTGCCTTGATGGAGTTCGAAGATGAGCATTTTCCGCTAAGGGTAAGCAGAGATAAGCAATTTGATTGGTTGATGCTTTGGGACACGATAACTTTAGTTCTAATTAAGTGAGATTGATGAAACTTGGTGTATAGTTTTATTACAGTAATACCTTGACTAAGTTCGATAATGAGCATTTTCTGCTCAGGATAAGCAGAGCGATACGCAATTTGATTGGTCGAGACTTTGGAACACAATAACTCTCCTTCTAATTGAGTAAAAATGTTCAAACTTGGTGTATATGCTTATTAGGTCAATGCCTTGATGGAGTTCGAAGATGAGCATTTTATTCTTAGGGTAGGCAGACATAAGCAATTTGATTGGTTGATACTTTGGGACAAGATAACTTAGGTTCATCTTGATTGATGATTTTTATGCCAATACAATGACTGCATTCTCGTTCAGTACTGGATTCGACAGTAACAGTGTATAGAAACGATTGACTCAGACACGAGGGCCCTTTCCCTTGGCCAGATGGGCCCTTTTGTCAAGCGTTGGGGGCCTTTTGTCTGCCTTTAGGGTCCCCCTAACTAGGGTACATTTTCATTTTTCTCATCGGTTTTAGCATTTTTCTTTATAAAACACTTTTGGATGACACTTCGTGTACAGTTTGGTTGCTTGATACGTTTGAAAAAAATAAATGTGCGATTATTTAATATGTGTCATCTATTTATTTTGGGATTTCGGCGGGGGACATCAGCCTCACTGTTGGCTTGTTGTGTATGTTCTTATAAATGGGGATTCCAACGGGACTTACAACAGAGTTAATAATACATCGAGATATAGGTTATACCGTGAACGAATCGGGGGATAGGTCATACCGTGAATAACCAGTGCAATGAGATGACCAGGGTGTTCAATAGTTAGCTTACAAAGCGAAGCAAGAGTAGAACAAACTATGCCACTGCATTAAAGACCGTTTGGTTTAATCGTGTCTAGAATCCCTTAGCATAGGATTGAGACATTTAACATCCAGGTGGTCCGTCTTTACTTTAAAGAACTATTGTTGAAATTTACACAAACAACTGATTTCATAAGTATTAGTGAAACCAGAAACCACACATATATATTAGAACGATACTAAGTTGGTCGTTTTTCGTCAACACATATCGAAATTCTCTAAAAACAAATTTAAATTTGCAGGAGTTTCGGGGTCAAGATGTCTTGTGTCTTGGTGAGCAACCGGTTAATCACGAAGTTTACAAGTGGATTATGACACCGTGTATCTTATCTCTAAACATGGCTTTACATAATCTCTTCCGATATACTGTTCTTGGCAAATAGTAACACAAAAAAACCTATTAATGGTAGCTAAGACTAGATTAGACAGGGTTAACAAGTAGATGCGATGTGCTTACATATAACAAATAGATAACAACAGTTTTCCTAAACGATGATCATGTGCTAAGATTTACAATCTTGGTAAAAAAACTGAGTACACTATTGTTGCCATGTTGGTTTAACGTTAAATTTGCATGGTGAGAAGAATGTAATGAGAAAGCAGTCTCTTTGTTAGTTTATCACTAATACAATGTCCAATGATTAGTATCAAACTATATGTATCAGGAGATATTTTGGTGTCAAACGATAAAGTATGAAAGGATAACATAGTAACAGAAAATAACATAGAAACAGCAGATAATATCGTACCAGATTAAAACATATAACAGAAAATAGTCTAAATCGGACAAACACCGTGACCGGTATAGTGTCCACAGGCTAAAAACGTGATTTTTCGTACAATCATGAGCTATAATCCGTGAAGTAACCATCCGATACACGTCAATATCGTAAGGAACCGATACCACTTGGAGATAAACCTATATTTCAAGTTTCGTCAAAATCGAATAAGAACCGTGATCTGTAGAGTGTCAACAACAAACAAATTGTGGAAGGAGAGGGGCGACGACAATAAACGTCTTCATTCAAATGTGGGCTTAAAATGACCACACTAAAAATAACCTAACATCGGAAGCTAACACAGTAAAATATATAACATAGTATCAGAAGATAACATAGTATCAGAAGTTAGGACAGTAACAGGAGATAATATAGTATTAGAAGCTATTACAGTATCAGTGAGAAGACAACTGGAATGTAATTTCGTATTGAAAGATAACTTAGTATTTGTAGATAATATGATAACAGAAGATAACTAAAGTCTAGTTCACACCAACGGCGAATGTCGTGTTATAAATCGGCAAGCAAAGCGCCATCATTTTTGTTTACTTTTCCAAAAATATCACGATAAATAATGTTACGCTCTGATAAGCTCTGATACGAATTGGTTACGCTTTGGGGACGAATTATTCCCAGTGGGTATCATATTGGATGTTAACTGATAGATGGTCTGGTGTTTCAGATTGGTCTGGTTCGTACCATATACGTTATATCATTGCCACCTCTCCAAAAGCACAATATATTCCCATAATGATGATGATGATGATGATGATTATGAAGATCATCATTATAATGTAGTAGACATTATCATATTCTGGCCCGGCGTTCCCCCCCCCACCACCAGGGTGGCATTTCTTGTACGCCAATCTCAGCCATTTTGAAAACTTGAGATTACGAAAGAGCTTTAGCAAAAACATGCGAGCACTGTAAGCCATAAGAGAGCTAAAAAAACGGGCCCGGGTCGGCTGATTCTTCAAGTTTGGTTATTAACGTACCTTCATTAAGACGTAGCATCGTACTCTATAGACATAGAAGGAAAAGGCCGGATTTGCTTAGTTGTATAGATAGATTACCATATCATATGTACTCTTCTAAAGCAAAAGTATGATAGCGTTTTTCGACATTAATCAATGTTGGTCATACATAAACATTGTAAAGTTACCAGATTGGAGGTGACGTTTAAAGGATTAAGAACCGCTCAATTGTAAAGGTTTGCATGGTAATAAACTTGGGACAAAAACAAATATGTACCTATAGAAGGAATGTGCAATTGCTTGACATGTGAACTCAGGTCGTGTCATTTATAATATTTGCACACCATTCGTTCAAAGTCATTACATTCATTAAGAAAATCCAGTTGTTGATCGCTACACACAAAGAAGATCTGTGCAGCGCGCAACTTGAATACAAAATAGTAGGATGAAAGCCTCCAGATCGCGGACAACGCATATATGTTTTAATATTTAATAGCTTTAGCTTTAAAACTTCATTCCAACATTTTATATCGATAAAATTAGTATGTTTTGAATTTCTATGCACTGTGAACAAATCCATTATTTATTGTCTCTTACAAAGACATGTTGTAAGATGAAATATAAGACCAAATACAGCGAGCCAGCTAATCGGTTAATAAACGTATTTCATGCACTTATTATGTATGCTACTGTATAATTTATTCATACTCAGAGGTTAAATGGTACAGTGTCCCACAGGAGTCAGTATTTTGCCTTGCTTTTGGTGTTGAGAGAAGCACAATCTCTCTTCATTACATGTAAAAACATTATTTTTTGTTGTAAGCGACAAGAAACCGTGTATTCGTTCACAAAAATACAAAACTCATACAAAAGGCCAACGTTTGCATAGAATATTTTTTAAAAATATAACAGATTATTTTTCGCTGTAATAAAAGATATTAAAAAGCGAAATCGCTGTTTTCTGGCAAACTTTGTATTTGTTTCAATCCAATTTTTACTTTTATTTTGAGAATCGGAACACTTTGATGCCTCAAAACATCTGTGCCGAAACAAATTACCAAGATTTTTACAGAAACTGTCTTATTTTTGGAAAACAATACTTTACTTGTAATATCTTAATGTCATCTATATATAAAAAAAACAAATCCAGCATCCAATACAATTTGAAAATAAATAACAAAAATAACAAGTTCCAAGTTACGCCATAATGATGTTTGGTCAAGGCTCATGAAGACGCATGAGATAATGCATCGCATAGGTGGTAACGATCTGGCAAGGAAAAACTTGGAAGGGAAACCCAGCTCTCAGCAGATGCAAATATGTCAACAATGGTCGATAGAAAAAAGCCTCTACGTATTGATTTTAAATGTAAACAGAGTGAATCCCCTTGATCCGTTCATATACATTGTAAAAGGTTTCAATGTCTGCATGCTTTACATGGTTACCAAATGGTGTCTGTTGATTTGAATTTAATCTAAAAAAAACTGTCCAACTTATGGTTCTAAATTTCACGGATTTGCTGAGAAATTTCACACAATTGTTATACCCTTTGACCTTGCCACAGCCTCACGTGTAAACACCGACACACTTGCATAACTGGCTTCGGCATCCATGTACATCTAACAATCATGTGGTTTTAATATTTTGTGAATAACCTCTAAGATTCGTGTTACATAAATAAAAAAAAAGATGGCTGGGTGTAGTTGAACCAAACCGAGAATTCCCACACAACAGAGTCTTTATTTTTATAACAAGGCAGCTTTTGATATGCTGACACTTTCTGTTATTCTTGGAATTATTTTCTATTATCGATGTCTTGTAAAATCCTAAATCTCTTCTTTTTTTGAATTTCGTCTGAATATCTTTGCAGCTCAAATACTGATCCTTGAGCATTAGAAAAATAACATGTTCTTTTTCTTAGGATTAAGAGATGCTTTACCGGTAACATTTTCTAAAATATAACGGACGGGACATGATGGAAAATGTATACCAATGGTATTTTTTTTTTTACATAATCAGACGTCACGCAGTAATCAGATAATCGTGGTCACAGTGCTGAATAACCATCAGTAGTTGATTGCAGTGTCGGTCTGACCCCAACTGTTCACCTGTCCGTGACAGATGGGCCTAAGCTCAATAAAGGGGGGGGGGGGGGCTAAGCCTACAAAGAAAAAAGAAAAAGAAAAAAGAGAAAGAAAGGAGGAAGGATAGAGGGTTTTTGTTTTTGACGCTCAAGAGAATTCTCAAATTCATCTAATGATGCATGTTCCTTAAGCAACGTTCGCGAGTTTTACAACATCTAACCGTTGCTTCAATACTCAGCAATTCCCGAACTTGTTTTTAACGTGACTAATTAACATTGTCCAATCAGAGTTCTTGGCACATAACACACTATAATATAAACAAACAGGGTTTATTAAATTGAGAAACTCGTGGAAAACCAGCAACCTTGACATTGATCAACCTTTGAACATTGTGCATAAGAGTAGGACGTTAAACCCCATTTCATTTCATTTCTTTGAACATTGCAACTCGATTGTCACATGGAGGCATTTATCTAAAAACACGAGACTTGGTATTCACGACGACTTATGAATCTGATAGGTTCCCAAGCTTAACAACAACTTGTAAACGAGTGTTGTTCAGTTTGGATTGTTGACGCATTTCACCGAATATAATTAGAATTTACAATAAAATTTTTAAAAACTGAATATATATAGATTCGTGTTTTCGACCCATTTTCATCTAGGTTACAAAAAAATAGAGCTATACACCCTTTAAGCCCGCTAACGGAAAAATAATCTAACAGATGTCCAATTGTTTGACTGGTGGTCAGCAATCCTGTACAAATTTCACTCTCGCCTGTCATTTATGCATAATGTTTATACATGGCTAAATCAGCCACTGGTGTCCATTTTGATCGATTCCAATCTCTTAGCATACATGGGGATCACACTGGACGTTGTGTTCGATCCCTGGCCGAAAAAGTTCATCCAGATTTCCCGGCGTGGTTTCCCCTTGTCATTGATGCAAGACGGAGGGCCTGGCAAGGACAGTTGTCTAGTCGTTCGGATGGTACGAACAACCAAGTTACCGTGTACACATTGGCATGCACGTAAAAGATTCATTGGCAGTTGGAATTCGATATAAGAGTAGGCCGTAGCGGCGCTGCTAGGGCAAAAATTTTCCTCATAACTGACTGTATGGCGTATGCCCGTCTTTATTAGCCCAGTGTAGGAGCAGAATAGTAGGACGTTAAACCCCATTTCATTTCACTTCCTAACATACATCTAGCTGGGATAATTTGCTCGGCTTGGTATAATCCGCTTCCAGTTTTAGCATCTCATCTCTGTACTGTATAAAACTACAACCATGTTCTCTGTTACAATATATTATACACTATCCGCGTTTCCTTTCGTTAAACAGGATTGTTGCCCAGGTTTAAACAAGGTCACAAATGTTTGTGCAACTATATTAACAAGGGTTTGGGGTTGGTCGTAGAAGGTAAATGATTTTGACCCGCTAAACCATGTTTACTTGATCTTGGATTGTTACTAAAATCAGTTGTTTGTACGTGGGTATTTTACATTGCATCGTAACTCTAAGACTAACTTATAACGTTAAGCTGTCAATCCCAACTGATACGATAAATTTTGCCATCGTAAATTTCCAATTATGTATCTTCAAGTGTAATCTGAGTTTTTTCATGTCCATAACCATTATCATCATGTACATAATAAAAACGTTAGAAAAGCTTGATGAGTCCACTGAATCCAAGATCTTACTTGACATGTTCTTTGAGCGGACATGTTTGTTGTTTTGTTTTTTTTTTTAATTTCAGTGAATAGCTTTGTTTAATGATATTCACAGTTGGGTAGTCGAAACTGTGAGAATATACATCAAGCCCTTCAGAAAGCTTTTACCTCGCTGTGTCTGCTAATTTTGCATGAGGAACGATATCCCGTGGGAGCCCAAGAACTCAATTGTTATTAGGAGGAGTCCAAAATATTTGAGTCACGGTATATGTTTGACACTGTTCATGCAATAAATATGCAGAGTCATTGACTAAGGCCCACAAAAGTACCCGCCGAAGGCTCGCGAACGTCCGAGGGCGGTCTGGGGGAGTTCTCCCGCCAGGTAAATTTTGAAAATTTACAACCGCAATCCCATTTTCAGGCCAAAGCTTCCTATCTTTTCCCGTCCTGTGTTCCGCACTCTCCTTCTTCCCCCCTCTCCTTTCTTTCTTTTTTCTTTCTTTTTTTTTCTTTTTTCTCTATAAGCCTAAGTCAACTTTTTTAATGAGCTTAGGCCCCACGGACAGGTGGCAGGTGGGCCCAGTCCGGCACTGGTAATGTGAAGTAATGGAGATCAAAATCTGCAACGCATTGAAACCACGTGATGTTTTCTACTTGCGAGGAGGCGCAAGATCTCAAGGGGGTGCAAAGCCATTAAACACATGAGATCAAACGCACCATAACGTGCCCTTCATTTAGTCCCTACTCCATCGATTAAACATTAATACAAAAAATAGCTCAGATTTTCACAGTAGCATACCATAATAATAGAATTGTATTTAATGGAAGCATCCGTGGTACGAGTGGCACATTAGAGCCTTGTTACTGGAAGGATATCATTAAAAAATGAATTTCATAACGTGAGCTTTGGTTACGATCTCTGAGCACCACGGGCATTAAAGGGACAGTCCCGATTAGAACAGAGCCCCAAAAATAAAAGTCTGCGTACATATGAAATTTAAATGCCAAAATATAGGAGGGTGGTGAAGTGACCATGTCTCAAAATTTCAGCTCAAAATATTGAGTCGTTTGGACGTAAACGTCAAAACTGCTTATCCGGACACGTAACCTTTTTAAGATTTCAGGTTAATATTTTCGTTGGTGACCTGATAAATCGATTCCCGTTCCTTGAGGGATCCATACAGTGAATGGCCCATGTGCTGTACTTGATAGCGAAAGGCATATTTCACCTACAAATTATTTTTATTTAAGAGAAAGTCCGGTTTTATGTAGACACCGCATCATACAGCTTGGGACACCCGTCTCAATTTCCAGAAGAAGACTGACGTGTTTAAGTTGTTTGAAAACGTATCACAAATACTGAGACAGTTGCTCGGCCATTTGGTAGAGGATTTTAACACAGAATTAAGCAGTTATATTCTTCAAATAAATATAGGGATTAGCCCTTTAAATTATTTGACAAATTATGGTTTTATACATTTTAAGACACGGAATATGACAAATATGCCGTTCAGACGCTAATATATAAACTAGTTTGTAAACCGTAAAAGCAGAGAAGAAGGGGCGATACTGTATCTTAGCAACCATGCGCGTGGTTATTTCCAAAACCATTTCTAAATATTTGTTCTTTCTTAACAAAAACAAAAAGTTGTTTATGTATCCTTTACAAAGTTCATATGACTGCCATTTTTCTCCAAAACCCTATTCAAAAATTGTAACTAAGCATGTGGCTCTAAATATGTATTACAAACAAGGGAATAGTCTACCCTTGTCATCTGTGATTTCATGTTGAATAAAACATTCAAGAGATAATGTTAAAGATACTTTCCCGCGTACAAACTGTGTGATTTGATGATATATTTGGACTTAACATATTCAAACTAATTAATCTATGAAAATTTGCTTCAAATCCATCTCAAAACTTCGTATTCGCAGGGAGATACTCAAAGTTATCAATAAACTGTTATTTTTAAAAGCCATGATTGTCCATTATTCAGAATGTATACTTTCCATTACTTTTATTGAGAACTAAGTAAACTTTAATTACTTTTTGTCGATTTCATTATCCGCCGTTTAATTGCAGTCTTTCGTATACCCCCCACCCAACCCGCAAAAAAAATGTTCTCGAAAAATGCTACAATCTGATCAAGAAAAAATAACCGCTCCCGCAGTAAATCTAGCACACAATAACTGGGTTGCCAGTTAGTGATACACTAATATTTCTGCCCTGTGCTTACCCAGTGGATGTTTTTGTGGTAATCCAGTATTTTTCTTGTAAGATTGGGTGTCTATATAATTTCCTTATATACCACATTTGTCATACTCTTTTTGGAAGTAACCACCCGATAAATACTTTCGGAATAATGTGTCTTTAATATTAAATAGAGAATAGGGCATCATGGTGGGTGTACTAATACAAATTCTTCTACAAAACATTTCAAAATAAAATGTGTACAAAGCTCCCACAAGCTCACACTGATCAAGAATAAACAACCGCTCCCAGGGCCAATCTGGTAAATTTGAGTACAGTATTTCAAAATATTATTTTATTTTTTTACAAAAATGAAACTGGTTAATAAGATCTAGCAATCAGTTGCATTTTGATTCTATCGGTGAAAACCATTAACGATGGTTTTCCACCAGTTTCAAAAGCGGAGAACTGTAACAAACGGAAAAAAACCCCAAAATAATCAGTTTCAGGTGGAGTAAATTATTTCATTGATCCATTTACTAAAACCTCTAAAACATCCAATAAAAATCATTAGGACAACATTTATTGTTGGATCTATCAACCTTATCAAAACATGTTACACACATCATCTTTCATCTTGTGGATTTTCTTCACGATCGGGACTTGCTGTGTATATATACAAAGAGTTCGTCAAATTTAAAAACTATAATTGCTTTGTTTTTAAAATGAAAATAAATGAACCGTCTTAATCATTTGGATATTTACATTTCCTTATAGGCGGAAAGTGGGGTTTGTTTTCTTTATGTTTTGGTACTCTTTTTTTGGAAGTGGGAGTAAGCAATGATTAACTTTTAAGACATAGTCTATCTTTGTTGGTAATGTGAGGATTTTCTATTTCTAAAGGGATCCGTGAAATCATCCACGATGCTGTGTAACAAACTAACGGATCTTTATCGTTTAAGCATAAGACACACTCAGTATGCCAAGTTATATATCACTGGGATACGTAATCACATGTATAATGCATCGAAGCCATCCGTTGGATTTATAATCGCGTTAAATCTTTTGAAAATATAGATTATCCGGATTAAAATCCATTTAAAATCGTTTTGACAATTTTTTAAAGTATGCTTTATGAAATGTTATATTTTAATCTTTAGCGAAACATTCCCACGGTTTCAAAACGAATATATATGCCTTGAGGGTGTGACTAAGTATTCTTTGCTAAACATTATTTAGCATTAAAGACGAATACCTTACATAAAATGCCATAATGCATCGATGTACATCTTCGATAATCAGTTCTTATACAATGAGCAATCTATAGTTTAATAGAAATACAAAGCAAAAATGGCCGTTCCGTTTTGGCTCATGCTCATCAATGACGTGTGTGCCAGATAGTTCTTATCCATGATTACCAAAATGCCCCAAAAGAAACCAATAGCTACCGGAATGTTTTCTAAATTGCAGTCAATGATATACAGGCAATATTTTATGACACTGTTCAATATTGCCAGGTATTCCGGTTTATATTTTTATATTTAAAAAAGATTTCGCTGTAACCGATTTATTCTTAACAAAACCCAGACAGTTGCAATGATTCTTCGACAAGAAAATACAGTAATCACCTTAATTTATGGAACATAATTCTTATTTTTGGATGTGCAATTTCTTCATTCAAATTAAATGAGTTTCCTAAAATTTCTTCTTTTTTTTCCTTTCTTTATTTTTTCTTTATTTTTTTATTATTTATTTTTTTTTTTTTTTGCACAGTTTTTAAGAAGTATTTTTTCATAACTGAACAAGTTGTGATATTGGCCTAAACGTGACGTGAATACATGCCAAATTTAGGTCATGGTTTTTTTTGTCTTTTTTTGTTGTGTATCTCAATGTTTCCAATTCCTAAGCAAACAAGAGAAAATAGATCGCCGTAGGATTAAACTTAAAATAAGTAGCGTAAAGTGTATATCAATGTAAATCATATAGAGCTTTGAGAAAACCTGAGCGAATTTGTGACTGGAGGGTTATTTTGGACGAATAGGTATAATCCATTCTAAAAAAAACCCCACCTAATTCCACGTTTATATATTTAGATCTTTAAACACCGACTTTAAAACTTAAACTAAATTGACCAAATAATGGTTAATAGTGCTATACAAAACTTCTCTATAATATACGTGATCCATGGTACTAAGAATACAAAGATGCTTAATACGAAACATACTCGAGAACAAGGTTCTCCGACAGTTCCTACGGTTTCATGTTTATTTGTCAATAATAACTGCAAGGATAATTTGGTATGGTCCTTTATGGCGCGTATAATCTTCGGAGCTTAAACATAATAATTATATCGCTTAAGCTCATATTTCATTTGTTTTTATTTAATAAACAGTCAAATAAACCCTCAACCATTTCAATTTGAACAATTTCTTTTTTAAACCAGAAAATTTTGACCATCGTTTGCCACGAATTAACAACTCTCTTCATTAAATGGTTCTCTTATAAACAGTACATGCCCCGGTTCTCAAGTTTGGTGTTAACAAAAAGTTTTGCTTATCAGATTGTTTGAGTTGGCCTTTATTTACAATGGCAGACTTATCTTTCACAACATTGTTTAATGTATACCTTTAAAATCGATGGACATTCTACCTTTTTTCCCACCTTGTAATTTACGTTATCGAATTTTTGTTCCTTTTGAAGTCTATGTCATGTTGAGGTTGAACTGTTTAAAAAATAAACTGATTGCTTTTGTCGGATTGCGATATTTAACTGTTCGAAATCAAACGGAATTAGTTAGATGTTTCTAATTCCGCACAGCACAAAACCTTACATAACTGGTTACTTACAAATAAAATGTGTAATTGACTTTTAAAATAATTGATATGTATGTCATTCAGTCGTTCATTCTGCACATTCTTATCAGCCCCCCTTCCCTTCCACCTCTCAGGGACTTCAGTTCAAAAGAGTAACCTAATGCGGTCAATTGAATTTTGAAGCGGATGAATTACAGAGTTATGCTAACCGACAAAAATAAAAGCTCCTCGACACAATAACTTATAAATGTTAATGAAATCACATAAAAAAAAACTAAATGTATGTGATTTACATGGAAGTCTGAAAAGAATGGAAAAGGATGTGAATCTAGACCTGCAGTTCTTCAATTTGACCGCGTTATTGTGTTATACACTTCAGTATTTCATTATAAGTATTTTAAAGTTGCAATTTCATATTTTTAAGTTATATTTTTAAAATTTATTAAAATAAAGCCTTAAAATAGATGGTATCTATAAACAGTTGTATCTTGTCAAAGAATAATCCTATTAATCCAATAATTCACTATTGCCAGTTGAGAAATTAGCAAAAATATCATTTTCAACAACTTCAAATTCAAACGTTTGAAGATAGCCATTCCATGGGGTTGAGGTAATTGTGTTATTATTTCTGTGTCACTGATATTAATGCCTAGGAAATAATTCCTATGATCGTATAATAGTGAATAGACAACCTTTTGGGCAAAAGACATAGAAATAATTATGATTTGACTTTCTTAGAAAATATGAAATTCCCGCTTTAAGAAAACGAATTTTAAAAGTGTTTGATTAAAAAAAAAACCTACAAAAATTTCTATCCATCAGATGATATATCTTCAATTAAAACTTTCGTGGAGATGTATAGAACCTACCTGGATTATATTTAATTGGAGGTCGTATCGAACTCTTATATTCATCCGGTGGCTTAAACGTAGACTCTATAATAATTGGTCGTCTGGGCGTTGATGGTTGTGGGCTTGGCCAAAACATTGTCGTCGGGGGCGGCTCTGTGGTACCGAGTTCCACATATCTTTGACTCGTGTGTTCAAATCGACGGGTAATTCCATACGTCGGATAAAAGGTGTGTTTTTTCCAAAACGACGGAGTCCATTGAAATTCCGGGATATCATGATTAATTGGAGACATTGTCTGTAATGTTGTGGTCGGATCACTAGTTGTTGTAGACGCCGCAGTAGTTGTAGTAGATGTTGTAGTAGATGTTTTTGTAGTAGTTGGTCGAGGTGTTGTAGTCGTTGATGATGTGGTAGTCGTGGGGGTTGTCGTTGTAGTAGTAGTCGTAGTAGGAGTTGTCGTTGTTGTGGTCGGGCGTGGCGTAGTCGTTGTCGTAGTAGTTGTCGACGGCCGTGGCGTAGTGGTTGTTGGCGGTCGCGGCGTCGTTATCGTCAACGTAGTCGCGGTTGTAGCGCGCGTAGAGGTAGTAAAACGTTTCCTAGTTATAAAATGTGGCATTCTCCGACGCACTGTTTTGGGGGTTGTTTTAGAGTATAAGTCACAATCATCCCACCGTGATTTGGACGGCACACAGTTCGTATATTTCGTTGACCACACATAAGCAAGGGGGCACGGGGGTAATAAATGGGGTTTTCCATACCCGCATATATAATATTTAGCACAATTATCCGGATGTCGAATCCACTGAATTCCCATCGATGTACAAGGGTATGTAGGTAAATTCCTAGGTCTCCGTTTTAAACAATCCGTCACATGTAACAAGGAACTAAGCAATATCACATAAGTCAAAACAACTTTCACACTATAAAGTTTACAAAATATTAAACGTATATTATCACAAATTGCCATATTTGTTGGTTTTATGCTGCTAAAACCGAGAGGGGTTTACTAGCTCCCGATACGGGGCACGAATTCTAGCTCGTTTCCTTTAAGGTAGTCGAGCTTAACTCTTTATCAACCGTCAACGAGAACTGTTTCATCGGGTTTGTTTGAATCCAAGTTAGTTTCAGAGAGAGTGAGTGAGAGAGAGAGAGACCAGTGAAAATGTAGGTTTCGAGACCCAACAAACAATACGTTAAGTTGCTCAGAACCAAGAGTTTTTATCGTGTTTGTTTTTCTTCAACTCTCAAATCAAACAAGTGGCGTTAATGCGCCAGTGGCCATACTTAAAAGATTCTCTAAGCTTAAGGTATATTTGATAAGGAATAACAGATATTTAATGAATTTTTTGCTGGAAAGGTACATGCTATTTATTTATATTAATATGGATGGAATTTTAAATAGTTAATTCTAATGCTAACAACTCTGTGCATTAAAGAGATGTTTCCAAAACAATCTTTCTGCATATCTGTATTTCTTTCTTGTATGTGCATTTGAAGTATTCTGACTTCGAGATCCATAATTGTCCTGATTATTTTATATATCGATCACGTTAGGAAGATATAAGACTGCAGTACACGGATATAGATTGAATAAAAGAGGTGGCGCTATAATTATTATTTTTTAAGAAGCGTATTATTTTTCCGTCATTCCATTCGAGTAATGTGGAAGAGGCGTCGATATAAAAACATTTTGTTATGTTTTCTTTTTAATAGCTATAGGAGTTTCGTTTATTGTGTTTTTCAAGTACATGGATTGTCTTTCGTTTGATGTAAAATGTCTTCCTGCCCTCCATTGATTTGCCATTTTCTAGGCCACGAACAAATGAAAATCCAAGGTTATGGTTAGATATCAAAATGAATTCGAATTGGGGTTGGCAGGAAGACTTTTCTAAAATGCGAGTTCAAAACATAAATTAAAGAATGTGTCGAATTTCTGGTTTAGTCGGTTATATTGGATGCGGGTCATCATACAATTAATGTACATATAAGCACGGCGACAACGATGATAATGTAGATGATGATGATGATGATGGCGGGGATGTTGATAAGGATGAAAATAATGTCGTTTTATTTTTTATGTTGGACTGTTATGTATTGCATTCTATCCGAATGACCAGAACGCTAATATAAATTCAAAGAGCCAGAAATTAATGGAATAAACGAGGGAAGTCGATTGCCAGAATTAGAATAGACTGTTACTTTAATAGACTGTTACTTTATCTCGGTTGATGCAAGCATGAGGGTGGTGGTGTGGAGATGATGACGACGATGATATGGTTCGTTGTTGATTTGTGGTTAATGGTGTGCTGAGAAGACGATGACAGTTTGGACTCAAAATACATTCGTTTACTGCTCGAAACAAACATGTTATTTCTTCAGGCAGGTTTACGCCCCGTCTTTTCAAATACACACTGTCCCTTCAAACATTGTTCCATCGCCTTATTTTACCGTGATGACGCTAAGATTTCTACGAGATCCGCTTGTTTCAGTGTCCGTAATAACTTACAATTTTCGTTTGCTTATTTTAGCAGTTTTGCATAGATATTTTATGCCAGCTAGATTAAAGTGGACACATAGAGACAGACAGATTTATGAGGGTTTCTGTTTGTTTCTGGCGGTGCCGCGTTGAATAACGTGGCATAAAACCAAAACCAACGTACTCAGGCTTAACAATCAATTGAAAATTGTGCTGCGGAAAGATCACCTTGCCCGAGACAATCCCTTCTATGCAAAAAACGCCATTTTACTTACAACAAGAGTCCTTTATCTGCTTGTAAGCTTTAGTACATCGGTGTTAAAGCTACCTTCCGGGTCCAAACACAAATATGTCAAATTTTGAAGACTCTTATATTGCGAGGTAATGGCTGAGAAAATAGACCTTTCTAAATGAATTAAATATTGTTTACTTACGCACGGTTTCCCCGCTGAACAGTTGGGATTTTTCTGTGATAGTTTTCAGAAAGAATTTGAATGAACACTAGAATAAAGATACATAAATAAGGTAGATCTCTTAGAAGGATTGACAACAATTTTTGCGTATTTTATTTGCGATTAGCCATGTTTATTTCTAGCTTAGGTAAAAGCTATGAAACTTATCTTCAGACAAATGATGTCAGATATATACAATAGATTTAGTACTGGAAAATATTAAGGGTCAAATTAGACTTTAGCTAACCTGAAAAGATTGTATCATTGCCAGTTTCATATTCGCTTACTGTTGCTATTGTAGCGACCTGAATTAGAATATTGATGCGGTTGGCTCCCTTCATACTATATAAACTTTCAACGAGGTTTGATATTTCGTAATTATTAAAATTGTACTTTTTTAGAAATATTTTTTACTTTGTTTACATTATGCTAGAACACATTCATTATGTTTAAGATTAGGTTAATTACTATTCAATATAGCTTTCAACTGAATAAGCATTCACACCAGCCTATTAACTTTTTACTTCAAATAATATTTAATATATTTACCTCTGGGAGTAACCTTTTTTTCTGAAGCCGATATTCGATGCATTATTATTTCAATACACAACTCATCGTTTCATATAAAGGTGCAGTCATTTAAAAAAGTTAAATTAAAAGTATGCTTGTTTTTTCCTAATTTGAGGGTATTCTGTATTTTGATTACTTCCATGGTTTGTGTCGATTGTTTTAAACTTTAAATATTTTACTGTCATTGTCAAGATAACCTTAAAGTCTATTGTTTGAAAGTTACAATGTCAAAAGTTATTTTTATAAAATCCTCTTTTTGAACGCTTTGAAGGACCGGATTTAGAGATTCTAATACAAAATTCAAGATCTTTGCGAACAATCAAGTCTAAATATTGTTTTGTGATCCATTTAATCCGATTCGAAGAATTCTTATCGCCTGAGGTCCGGTACATGCCAATATTGATCAAATAAGTATTGAGTTAGTATTAAAGGAAATATTTTACAAAATAACTCACGATGTTCCATGATATCAATATTTTACTAGATTGGAGGTGTAACATTTACCAAGACATCCTTCAAGTATTTAGAGTTTATACATACCCATATATCATGTACAGTTAAATGGAAAGAAATGGGGGGGGGGGCTAGCGTCCTACTGGTCTGCTTTATTATGTAATACTTTGGGTCTTTGAAAATATTGTCGGTTCACTCTTTCTATAGAGTCAAATCCCATGGACTAATAAAAGCGAATGGGATGTTTATAATATAAAAAAAAGTTTATGACATGTAGTTGGTAGACCATAAGGGAATGTCCTCTCCCCTACCCCGCCCCGAGTCTTGCGAAATGGGGAGGTTTATCAAGGTCAGTGTAGGAAGTGCAGGAATAAGAGCGTTATAAAAGAGGGTGTTGAGCGGAATTGATCAGAACTTACCCTGATATTTCGAGCATCTATCATCTATTCACTGTTGACTATTGAGAACGAGAGCCGTCGAATCCAATCCAGCTTCAATAAAGTTGAAGAAAACATTTTAACCTGTAATTGTATTACGATCACGAAGACAACACAAGGAAGTCCGATATAATAACTACAATTATTCACAGCTTAAGAAGATGGAATTTAATAGTTTAAAGTAGAACAGGTACACTTGTATTTAAAAAGCTAACAAATAATTTAATGTAAAGACTGTTGTTATTGTGTAATAAAGAACAACTTGGAATCAAAAAGACTTTCACGAAGAATGGGTTAACTTGGACGAAAAGGCTAATGGAGGTGGTGTGAAATCGATAGAAATTAACGTAAACTTACAATGGCCGTTGGTCAAATATGTTTTAACTGTGTATGGTCTTAACTGGGTGTGCATACTTGATTTAATGATCTAGTACAACGGGTACACAACATTAATCAAGTCAGTTGGGTATTGTTACGATCATTGGTCGCTTACTCCATTAATTATTGTGAAAATTCATTGGTAATTATTGGGGTTGTTGTGGTCAAACTGCATTAGTTGTTCTTAGTTCATCTTATTTATTTCTAAATATCATTATATAACAAAACATGACGGTTTCTCGAAACAACAAAGGGAGATAATAAAATAACCCCAGGAGTAGTTCGTCTATTTTATTTATAGCAATTCTTTGCATTCCGTTTTATATTTCACTTTGTTAAACTTTTTTAAAACAAAGATGGGTGTTTGACTTTACATATTTCTGTTAGGTAACAGTGAATGCGAGAAAACATGTAGAGGGAATTCATCTACGAATATTCCGCTAGATTCCATAGGGAGGCGGTGTAGCAATTTCTATCAGCAGACTGTCAGAGAGTCTGTGTGGAATGGGATTTAGATAATGACTTTATTGTAATCTTATGTAACCAGTGCTTGATGTAAAAACGAACTGTAGCATAGTTATACCTGGTAAGGCAAACGTCTTAACTACTGAGAAGACAGCAGCGGAGATATAAAAAAAATACACACAACGTGAGTCTGAAGAAGAGAATAAAAAAGCAAATGTAGAGACGGTAAAAGAAACGGATATTAAGATATGTAGCCAAGAAGAAAGTGTGTGTCACACGTTGATGTGTTTTTTTTTAAAGGGTACTTTCCTCATCTCACCAGCGACACAACACTAGAGGCGCAGTGGTACAGCGGCCAGGGCCCTGTTTCACGAAATTAAGTTAAGATAAAATACAAATTTTAGTAGATACTTCAATTTTGATTGGCTAAGCACTAAAATCAATCTAATATTATCCAATCAAATTACTAAAATTGGGATCTTATCTTAGTTAAAATTTCGTGAAATAGGCCCCAGATCTTCATGTAGTTAAGGCCATTGGAAGTATAAAAAAATGAAACGAAATATAGATATGTTAATCAGATTGCTGATAAGCAATTCGGAGGGTTGCATGGCACAACGGTTAGCACGTGTGCGCTGCATCATACGGTCTGCCATTGGGTCAATAAAATTCAACCCTGTGTTAGTCCAGCAATGACCTAGTTTGTGTTGAGTGGACGTTAAACCCCTTTTCTCTCTCTCTTGATAAGCAATTCGGAATAGAAATATTTTACTATCGCATCTAGGTTATATTTAAACTGACAAACATATCACACAGAATTAACATTGGGAATAGAAAAAAAAAATCAAAACATCAACCTTTACAAACACAACCCATCCCATTAATATACGAACTTTTCATTTTTCTTTCTTAGTTTGATTCTCCATATATTTCTCCATATAAACAAACTAAATTCTAAAATAAGCTCTTCAAATAAACTCTTTTATTACTTTATCCCTTGACCTAGTTTTATTTTTTCTTTGTTTCATAATATATGCCATTGATAGTTTGTATTTGTACAGAAGTGGGCCTGGGGGAATGGTTCATTAAAAAATTCCACGCTATTTTTGGGAGAACCGTTTCTTGAAGCCATCAACCAATATTTATTTGCGATAGAGATCATATTTGATTGTCCCAATGTTTATATTTAATATTCGCTATACAAATAACCAAACACGGTTTCAAAGTAAATTCCAGGCCTTCAGAACTTTATTATGCGAATAGCGAAACATTGGTTGGCGATAAGACGAAAGCTTGGCTCAAACATTAAATATCCCTGTATTTGCCTGAACTCTGCTGGTTCATTCTTTTAAAATACAAGTAAAAACATGAAGACAAATAAAAATGACATTTTAAGCATCCTCGAAGATCAGCGACTACCTCGCATATTCAAAATAAAATAGTAGCAATGTTATTATCAATTCAATAAACCACGGACCGTACATTAATGGCGTATAATGGCTGTATTCTTTGGAACCTTAAAATAAACGAAATGGTCTAAAATCAAATATTAATGTAACATGAATGTTTATAAAGTGTTTTTTATTCAAATTTTAAAAAACGTTATTGGTTTTCGGTGAACAGTAGGAACTGAACAGCATTGCATTCGTTTACCTCTACTTAATCTAATCTAAACGTTTTTTTATTAAAAAATATTATTTTGTTGTTTGTAAATCACCCATTATTAATTACTTCCGCATTGTCTTTGTAGGATATTCAGGGACGATCCAGGAATTTTTGCAGCAGGGGTTTGTCAGGTTACAGTTAAGGAAATCTGCCATCATCGTCTCTAAATTACATAGGCATACATACCAGAGAAATCATTTTTATAATGATGTAGGATCACTTTGTGATGTAATTTCATTGATGCAAGGCATTATTTTTTGTATGTAGCTGAGCAGGGTGGGGTATGGACCCCCCCCCCCCCTGGATTCGCCCCTGATATATATGTTTTCTTTGTTCATGACAAATGGCACCGAATGAATTTAAAATGTCCAATGTGTCATATATATTGGATATTGGGATCTCATATTTTCACGGCTGAATAACAACATCGAATATTATGAGTAGAGGTTTAGCTCCTTTAACATACGATGGTCAACCTCTGTGGGAAGTAAACCACATACTAGTTCATACTCATCTATTAGTACAATTTACAGTACCACATATTATTCTTCTTTCTCAAAGTCAACAAATGGCGTCTGTTTCTAGTAATCCAAGAATTCGAGAGAAAAACAAGCAGACTGAATGGAGTTAAATGTCTTGTAAACACAGTACTTTAGGAGCGCCATTATTTCATTCTAAGCACATTTATGACCGTTTGAACTGCGAGTCGTGTTTAAATCCGTTGGAAATAAAAACATTCTATTGTAGGCTTGACATGTGAATAAAAATTAATGATTTATATTACATCTGAGGTCAAAGTCTTTCTCCGAATTTAGACGTCACACTCAATTCGCTAAAAACCGAATTGAAACTGAATTCAACCTGGAACAACTATTCTGTATCGGGTTATTATTGGCAGTAAATATTTGTATTTGACACGCTTGGTGCAGATCAGCAGGTTTACCGGAACCGAATAACTTTGGGCGCATGTTCACTTTACATTCCATTTTATCGCATGGCGGGAAATCGTGTGTTAATGAAACTTATGTCTATGTCCAAAAATTAAGGTATTGGGTAAGGCGGACAGGCTTCTCCTTTTCCAACTTTTCCAGAGAGGTGTGGCTGCCGGCATCGCATAGCAACCAGTCCATATACAAAAGCCTGGTTGATTTCTGGCAGTCCATGTGTATCTGTGTATCAGACTCTGTGTATCAGAGGACAACCGACTAGTGCATTAAACGAACTAGTGCCAAAAAAACAAAACAAAAAACAAAACAAAAAACAAACACAAAAAAAACTCAACAAATCTAGCACCTCTGGTCAAATCAACGATGATGATGGTGTCCTGAACATGAACAACTCCTCAATTTCAAGCATTTCAGCAGGCAAGTTATTTTCCATGACTATGCTGTAGAAGGGTTTATTGCACAATTAAGCATTAAGCCGTCCGAGCAGTCAACAAGGGTTGTCGCATATTTACAGCACACTAGTTCTGCCATAGGCTATACTAATATATAAATAACATCAAGGTCCATAACTCTGACAGTAATTATCGTAAATAGTTGAAAACCGAGGGGTCGCAAGTTCGCTCCATTTTCGGTGTGATTTCCCTTTGTCTCGTGCAGGACAAGGAGATATGACTAGTCGTTCGGGTTTGCGACTTTCAGTGATGATGTCTAATTAAAGTTTTCCTGGGGCCGGTTGCTCAAAGCTCTGTTAACTTTTAACGATCGATAATATGGAGTAAACGGATCGTTAACTTTAACGGAGAGAAAGGTTGTTGCTGGAAGCCCCGTTAATTTTAACGGATAATGAAATTGACTTTCCAGCAACAGAAATTTAACGGACTGTTAACAAAGGACACATGAAAGATAACGATCCGTTAGTTTAACCATAGATCGTATATACAGTTCTATGGTTTAACGGAACGTTAAAATAACTTAGTTTTGAGCAACCGGCCCCAGGTCACTAACTTGACGTGCTTTTTAACTTTTGCGCGACACCTGCACGAGTTATTCTCATGGTCTGAAAAACAAATAAGAATTGATAATACGTTCCGTCTGCGATGCACTTTTTGACGATAAACAATGTTAAGACATCCTGAACCATGTTTTTCACGGATTTTTCGCTTTAGCTTTTGGTAGCAATCATTAACTTTCAAAATGGAATAACAACCGCGTGACACAGCAACCAGGAAATACATTCCATTTCGGATTAGATTTTGTTATGAAATATGAACCTTAATTTTATGAAATAAGGTTGCCTTATTATTGACATGGGGGGGGGGGCTAAATGTGGGGGCCCCGTGACACTTGTCCCTCTTTGCCTCCCCTAGATCTGGTACCGTTGATATGGTCTGGAAAGTGAGTAAAAAAAAGTGTTTATTTTGAATTTCTAGGGTTTATAATTTCAACGAATTGCATTTTATAATACTAGACTCTCTTTCAACCCCATCATCACACTTCCGCCGATTGGCGGGCGAGAGGGTAGTTCCGGTGAGTTAAAGTTGGTAAGATCCACTTTCAAAATTTATATATACCTCTCTTTGTTTTCGCCCTTTTTTAGTTTGTGTTAAATTATCCACGATAATGTTGTATAGAATTTAGATTTATTCTTCTAGTTTGATTTCAGTGATTGACTTTTAAGAGTATAGCTTTAATTGTAACACTACGCAAATAGGTGAGAAAAGGAAAAACAATCAAAAATACCATTACGTGTTATGTAGGATCCACGTCCAGCAAGAACATTAGTTTTGATACATTTTCCAGGGCAATGGCGGCTGACAGATCCAAGAAAATAAAAATGAACAAAATAAATAACTTTCATGCAAGTACAGCAACTGACATTGGGGATAGATCGTGTTATGTTCTTACTAATTTCTCTCAGATTCTGAAGCAAATATTAATAGGATTGCCAGTGAAATCCTTGAATAGTTGTGCAAGGTATTTATATGCTTACTCTATCATTCACAAATTGAAATTATCATCATCATGACAAATCAACCTTATGATGAACATGTGATTGTTTCGTGATTTGATTGTCACGTCCACATTAGCCTTAGACTGCTAAAACATTAATTTCATTTAGGCTTATCATGTATTGTAGAATTGTTCTAAAAGATATATAAGATAAAAAAAAATTCACACCTATTTTGAATTTTGTCATGATTAGGCGATAAATTTGTTTTGAAAAACCACATAATATGAATAAAACATTATGTTTAGGTCAGACCTACAAGTCAGCATTCATTGTTATGATGTGACACTAATCCATGTCTATTCCTTAATTACCGGCGTGTGTATTCATTAACGCCTGACTGATTCCTTAATCCCCTAATTAAAGAAAACAATTGACTACGAAATAATTTGTTTTGTAATTTAATGTCCCGGCCTGTCTTCTCACGACGGCGATTTTAATACATGTAGCTTACTGTGTCTTAAAGAGACCATTTGAAAGAGTCCCTCTACCATTGTGTGCAGTCCATAAGATTTGAGATACATTTTCGTCAGACGAGTATTGTGGTTTTAATTTCTCAGTTTCTCACGCATCGGCCGAGGAATTCCAAGCCCGAGACGGACAGGCTCTGAAATTGCCTGAGGGCGTGACTTGGCCGTGAAGCCACATTTCAGCTGTCTCGAGGAATGACAGCCCCGGTCATCTCCAACTCCCGAGACGGGCACTCAGCAGTAAAAATGAAATACGAAAGAATATCTCAATATACGTCTCTCTCCAACTCTGAAACGGGCACTCAGCCGGCCCGAGGAATTCCAGGCTCGAGGCGGGCAGGCTATGAAATTCCCTGAGAGCACTACGTTGTTTTTTTATTTCTAGAGTTTGTAAAATATGGAATGATGCAGTGCAGAAGATAAAAAAATTAAGATGTCCTTATTATTGGAATTATTTTGAAGGGGAAGAAGAGAGTCCAGATAGTCAGAATCGTTTACTTGAATCAATACAATTTACTGTTGAGGTACCAAATATGTCATATTTAATTTCTTTAATCATTGAGGATGTCACCTTGAATTGAAATGGGCTTTATTATCCTACTCATCTTCTCCTTGTTATTTTGATAGTGAGTTTGACAGATATTTATAGTTATTTTTCAGATGTTATCTGGGTTTGTTCAATCTGTAGCATCCAACGGTTGTATCCACTATAAAAGGAGCCCCTCTATCACAAAGACTCACTAGTCACTAGTGGAACATCGGCTACTGATCTGTTATCCAGGGAGGGGTTTTGCTAAGGTCACCTGGGATCACTCACAACTCTCTTCGGTTAGTAATGAGTAAGTGTCAGCTAAAGAGTGACCATAAGGAATCCCTTCCCAAGCTCTTGACCGGGATCTCCAATAATTGCACAATGTCTTGTCTCCCCTTACTCAATCACACAAACAACAAAATGAATATTTATATAAAAATAAGTATATATTATCTTCTGATCAACATCAAATTACATTATATTATATATCAGAGAAAGATATAACACAATAATGATAAAGATGAAATTAAGATTGATATCAAAACCACTTTCAGGTGAAACCCTAATTATGGTCGACATACAAACACACGTGTACACGATTAGCAATGATATATGAAATCTGGTAAACTGATACACACGTAATAGTAATGCTGAACAAAGTAATATGATCTCTAATAATAACACTAAAGTAAATAAAACACTGTAACTTAGCACCGAGCACTCAAATAGAATCACTGAATCATAAAAGAACACAAAAAGGAACTTTCAGACATCCACTCAGGTTTTAATACTGCTTAGTTATCTAAGTAAGCGTTTGAGCTCCCAATCACAGAACTAATAAAAATGCACTGTGTGACTGCTTATATACAATGTAAAATCACGTAAAATAGCGGACAGCGAGAACTCCCGTAATACCTTGCAAATACGCATACTCCCGGACATCACATTGATTCACAATGTATATTTATAGATAAATCGAAAGTAGAATAACATCAAAATCGAAAGGTCACAGGATAAATTAAGTACATGCATTTAAATTATGGATGGACAAATGAATATATACTAAATGCATAATGTGACGAAAGACTAGGGATACGAATAAATCTACCGAATAAACGGTAAGCTACAAAGTAAAAACCGCCACAAATCGTTATCCCATACATTCCACTGCAGGTTCTGTCACTGTCACCAAGAAAATCGAATTTATTTTAAATAATAATATCATATTTGAAATAATCTTAGAATAAAATAGTGTTTGAAAATCAAAGCACTAAACTGGGATGGATTTGATGTAGCATTCAGAAAGTAGGATTAATGAACAAACGGTGGTAGTTTTAAGAATTAATATTTGTATTAGACACTTCTACCCTTCAATAAATGGGTCATGTATTAGGCCTGTTCCTCAATCCCTTCCAATTTCAGCATAAAATATTGTAATAAAAAGTAATGGGTAGGGTAGTATGGCCATATTGGTGTATGTAATTACATGTACTTAAAAATCTGTAGCAGTAAATGTTTTGAGGATCAGCAGTAAAGGGAGATAATCAGGCTTTACCTGTATTCATGGGACCTGCAGATGTATCTCTTAATTTGCATAAGCTTACTATCTCATTTTCTGGATGTAAGTGTATCTTATATAATCTGTATGTATGAGTAAAGTGGTTGCTTGATGGTTTCTAAAAAAAATAATTTCAGAACTTACCAATTGAACCAGAGACAATGATAGTGTATTATACCAGTGTTCTGTTAGATACAACCTGTACATCAGCTACGGTTTTAACTAAATCTAGATCCAAGAGAAGAATACAAAAGGAATGTTCGGATGTATCTGAGTTCTTTCAGAATTTGCTCCCCAGATCATGTCAGACTACAGCTGTTGCAGCAGATGGTATTATAGGTCAGAAATAGCCTTATAATTTAAGACAAGTAAAAACAAATTCATATACTTCAATGTTGAGTTTAAAGTTATATTTGTCACATCTAGCAGTATACTCTATAACCAGAGGGGTCAGAAGTTTCCAACCCATCTGTCAACCTGTTACAGTTTTCCGTAATTCTGAAATATTAGCTGGAAATCAGTTAATTACGATTTGTAGCAGTTGAACCTGTGTTATTATTACTGCTACATCAATTCAAATAGTTTTATGGTGACATGAATTGCTTTAGCAACACTATCACAGTGCTGGATACAAAAGTTTACCTATAATGGTGAAGTAAGTTACCAGTACTATAAAAGGGATTTTTATCTTGGTACTTTATCAGCATTCATACATTAGACTTTCCCTGTACAATAACTACTTTATGAGGCTTTTTCCCACGTTTAACCATTTTGGGAAAATTCAGTATATGTCTATATATCTTTTCTTTACTGGTTCTTCTTTGATATTCCCACTTAAGATGCAATTCCAAAACCATGCTATAAATGAATAATTTATCTTTTCAGGAACAAGTTCAAATTTGAAGAAAACCAAAGAATTTGAAAACAAGTGTGCACTATCTTTTATATGTTTTGCTAAACAAAGTACTTTTTCTTTCCACTCAATACAACTTGATGTTAAACAAGGAACTAAATTAGGAGAACTATGGAATTCTAATGAAGAAACATCATGTTCTAATTTTATTCCACCTGGAGAGACAGTTAAATCAGTGTTCTTCTTCTCCGATGATGTTACCTGTCCACAAGAGATGGGGTTTGCTTTATATAAAGAATATAATCAACCATTAATAGCTGGTGGATTTGTTGATTCCTTAGTTTTTCCTTCATTGTTACATGACATCAATCATAGGTAAGTTTAATAATGATATATTTTGATAAATATAGATATTAACACAAACATAGATATATACAAGCACTTGTCTCTTTTTTTAAATGGTCTAAATATTTCACGGTAATATAAAGTACTGTTTAAACTCGACCGGATCTTTGGAAAAGACAAGAATAATACAATTAATAACAAATATGTGTATTTGTGCTTATTCAATAGCTTATGCAATTTATTATTTATTACATGTACTAACCTTACAAACTCTGTTTTGCCTCAGTATATAAGAAAACTGAATTGGTGACTGCTGGAGACCAATGACTGAAGGGTCACTTCCAATATGTGTCACATCTATATGCAGGGCTTTTCATTTAACTACATTAAGTGTTTGGGATGGGAAGAGAGAAAATGATAACATAAGATGTTTTAAAAAGTTTACAGTATTATATCACTGAGTCACAAAATTTTACAATCCTGTGAGTCACTGATGCTGTGCCATAGATTAACATGTAGATTACAAAGCAAAAACCATCAAGAATAATAAAATGCCCTGAAAAAAGAAAATTACATTCCATACTAAAGTGTTAAGCAAATTGAATCATGTTGCTGTAAACCCAATAACTTACTATAATCTTTGAACAAAGTTTACAAATTATTTCGTTCAATCATGATTCATAAAAGAGAATTATTCACCCTACACACACTTGATTTTATAAGTAATAATACAAACCACATACATACCAAACTTTTAAGTGTGTATGAGTTAAATATAATAATGAAAATGTCTTCCTTGGTGGTGGGCGAGTGATATAACACTTGAACTTTAGATCATAAGGTCTGCTAATGAGTCATGTAGCATGGTTACGAACTCAAGCTTGTGTCTGAGGACGAGTAGTAGTTTCAAGTTTCCTTCTCTCTGCTCAAAATGTATACATGCAAGCAAGTGAGTGAAATAACATTGTACGATACATGCTATTCCTAAAATGACCTAATGTATGTTCAGTGGATGTTAAACCTTCTCTCTCTTTTTGAAGGTAGGTCACGTGGCTAAGGCTTATGTTGAATTTGTTTTCGGGCTATAATCTTAAAACCATTTGTGATTTTCAGACATGATTTACCAACAATATGCTGTGTGGCTCTATGTGGAGAGATGGTTAAAATAGCATCCATTATAATCCGAGATGATGTCTGTGATAAACCAGCTGTAGAGGCTTGTATGAAAGAACTCAAGTCACACGATTTACCAGAGGAAAGATCATTTGCCTTTATGTTTGCCTGTGTTGGTCGTGGTGAAAATCATTATGGTGAAGGAGATGTTGAATCAGTGATATTCCGAAAATATTTTCCTAAAACCCCATTACTAGGACTGTTTGGTAATGGTGAAGTAGGATTCAAATATCCACTGCCTCCAATTGTTTCTAAAGAAATTGATGGAACAGAAATACATGACTTTGTAAATGATTCCAGAAGATATTTAACTCGACATCCACCTAAATTATACCATGCTTATACGACAGTTCTATGTCTTGTATCTTTACCTTGAGATTAATCTGTTTTTACCCCATCAGACTAAGAGATCATCTGTATTTGTAATCATCAGGCTAACGGATCATCTGTATTTGTAATCATCAGGCTAACGGATCATCTGTATTTGAACACCATCAGGCTAACACATCTCTGTAGTTAGCCCTAGCAGGGCCAACAGATCATAGTGGTTATATCATATTCCCCATCTATATGTTAAAGGGGAAGACCAACGATTTTCAACAAGGTTTCCATAAATCTGAAATATATATTCAGAAAGAATCCTCTCTGTAACAAAAGTAAAAAAGTTTTTGTAAACGAAAGATTAATTTTTATTAAAACCGGAAGTGACATAGTTGGTTCAACACGCTCACTGGGCTCTATAGAAAGCATACAGATTTGGCATATGTCTACTGATGTATTGTATTCACGTCCCGTCCTTGGGCCAAAAATTTTATGAAATGGACTGTTTGTTAGGATATTATAAACACGAATTTATGTTTTTTTAACATTTAGTACACAAAGCCGTCGCGTAAATTCACTCACACTGAAAAGTACGCTGTGGCCCAATTCACACCGCATGGCTAATTATTTACATCAGTGGTTTGATTGACAGTGACATATATATCGTCTGCTTCGGTGTTTTTGTGCTTGTTGACAGCGTTTTTCAACATAAAGAGACCAAAATTATGGGCATGTGAGACATATAATATAGTGCATTTTGGCACACGATGTCGACATGAGCTGCTTTTTCATGTTTCTTCTATTTCCTCTTGAGAATGAGTGGGCTCGAATGTTTATACGGCATTACTGTAGACCCATAGAAGAGATATTTTATATTCCAATACGTTGGTGCCAGACGTTGACAAACTTTGGAAATTATATTTATTTGAATATGCATGTGTCACAAGTCCGTTAAAATAAATACAAACACTGTCAGCAGGCTCAGCACGCATAAAAACATCGGAGCAGACGACATACATCTCACGTGTAAGCTGTCAATCAAAACACGTGATGTAAATAATTAGCCATGCGGTGTGAATTGGGCCACAGCGTACTGTTTTGTATGAGTGATTTTACACAACGGCTTTGTATACTAAACGTTAAAAAAACATAAATTCGTGTTTATAATATCCTAACAAACAGTCCATTTCATAAAATTTTTGGCCCAAGGACGGGACGTGAATACAATTATAATACATCAGTAGACATATGCCAAATCTGTATGCTTTCTATAGAGCCCAGTGAGCACGTTGAATCAACTATGTCACTTCTGGTTTTAATAAAAATTAATTTCTCTTTTACAAAAACTTTTTTTACTTGTGTTACAGAGGGGATTCTTTCTGAATATATATTTCAGATTTATGGAAACCTTGTTGAAAATCGTTGGTCTTCCCCTTTAACAGATTTGTTAAAATGAGATTGCTTTGGTAGTGATTACTGTATGTCATTTAATTTATGTGTCATGAAATTTATGTCTCACAAGATGTATGCGTCCTGATGAGGGTCAAAAGATACGAGTCATGAAGTTAGTGGGTCATGAAATTAATGTCACCTGATGGGGATTGACATTATAATGTGTATTGAGATTAATATGTCCCATAGTATCCAGCTAAAATGAATAGCTTCTGGTAATTATAATATTATAGAAATTAGTTAATCAGTTAGCTAATCAAATAGCTTTATCACAACATTGATGACCATATCAACTAATTATTCGTTGTTGATTATATTGTTAAGTTTGACATAATCTCTGATTAAAGATTAATTACGTAAGATTTAGATTAAAATCTGACAGTTCTCGAAATAATAGTTGAAAGATAGATAATGAAAAGTTTATATGTTGAGAATTTTAGTCACAGTGTAGTCTTTATTATCCATTTTTATATTAAATCATAAACTGCTATTTGTATTTAAATCTGTTGAAAATCAAAACCATCCTCAAAAGTTGATTAAGGATATGGCATGTAGATAAATGTCTAATTAAATGATTATATAACATTTGAGGCTAAACCAAAGATCTGCATTGGGCAGATTTAGATATTGTATAATGCATCTTTAATAGAGTAAGTTTAGATATATACATGTATTACTCCTGATTCTTTCATCATTTACGGTTTTACATATTTTCAATGACAAAGTCTTATGCATGGTTATAATTGTGAATTTGTTATGTAGGCCTATCCAAATTTGCTATCTTTGTAACTTGCTTTGGTATGTGATTAAAAACATACAAACGAACATGATATCTGGGATATGCTTTGCAGTTGCACTCCGAACATCCTGTGGAATATTGGGCATTTGTGCTTTTAGCATAGGTTGAGGATTTACTGGGCCCTGAACTAGGAATTGGGTAAAAGCCAGCTTGAATTTATAGTACTTTGATGCATGACCTCTCACTGCCTTTACAAGATGTCAATGAAAAGCATCATGTCACACTTACTTGTCAACAACCCCCATGCGTTTGTCCTACTCTTTTATGAGGGCAGGACACTCTATAATCACATATTCTTTAGTTTTTTGATCAAATTGGCATACTTCTTGTGTTGGGTGGACAGAACACTTGTTTGAACTCACATTTACTACCTTATCGTCAAATCATGAACAAATCAAGACCCAATCAGCTGTTCTGTAATCAAACGAACTCCTCCCCATCCTCCTAAACTCTTTTTCGTAAAGGGTTGGACATTGACGTCACCTATTTTGGCGCACAATGCAAGTAGCATGAAAGCTCCTTTTCTCTAATTCAAGAAAACAGAGAGAGAAATAGGATTTAACGTCCACTTGACAAAAACTAGGCAATTTCGGGACCCTACTCCTTGTCCCTACAACCGGGGATTCAAAACCATGTCAGTTGACTCAATAACAGGCTTTATGATACAACGCGCATGTGCTAACCAATCGAAAGCAAATGGTTAACCAATTTCAAAACAACTTCACCACTTTTTCCAATTCCTTCATCTAGGTCAGTTTGACTCTGAACTAAGTTGTCGCAGGGTATGTAAAATTTATGCATGTACCCAGATATACCAGCTGCCCCTCTCTAGGAAAAGCCTAGCAAGTCAAATTTTGGTGAAAAATGAATTAGACCCATATTTGGACTTAGTACACATGTTATAATAATGGGGTTTTTTCTCCTTCACTGAAAAGGCTTCTAGCTAATTATCTTCATCTAAAAAGACAAAATAAAATTGTTTTTATATTCAGTGGGTTTCCTCCGGTTTCCTCCCACTGCTAAAGACCCCTACGCGCAAGCAAATTATTGACATAAAAATTAAACCATATGTTAGTCCCCAAAATGACCTAGTTTGTGTCGAGTGGACGTTAAACCCCATTTCTCTCTCTCTCTACCTTTTGTTTTCTCAAATCTACATTCAACAGTGTTCCTAGGTTTTTCCAGACTACGGGAGCCCTGTCATGGCCAGGTTCGTCCTTCTGCTTCATTAATCCATTGTCTGCTGCATGCAGCATTGAAAGGATTTCTTTGAATCTATTAACAGACATTAACCCTGCAACAAATTCCTGACAAGTAGCTGTGGACCAGTAATCCTTCCCACATGATATGTGAAATACCGACATACATGTACATTATTATTCCCAAAACTTTTCGCATGTCAAATTCAGCCACTGAAGCAATTCTATCTTTCTTTTCCAAAATTCTGAATCTGTTTGATTCCAATACTAGTACTTTGATTGAATCCTTCCCGAATAGTGCCATAAAAATGTCAATTTTGTTATTGAGATTTGCTGATTTTGGTATTGGGATGTTCTACAGCAAGTCCCCAGGGTCTGGAAGGTGAGTCTTTTCCTATTTCCATTCTTTCTTATTAGTCCAAATATATGATCAGATCACAGTTTGTACACATTGGTGGTGGGGGAGGTATCTTAGAGCTACGTGTATGTTATTAAAATCAAATCCTTTATTGTGAAGCTTAGACAATGGCTTGTCAGAATCCTTTCATCAATTTGAATGTAAATGAGGATTAATAGTTGACGAAAATTTTAAATTTTGACAGTTATTTCTTATGCGCTATTGAGCACATTTATATTAATAAATTTTTCCTGTATTACAGTACATTCATGGACAAGCAATGCTTTCATTTGATGACAAATACATTAAATGTGGGCATTTAATAAAACTTGATATACATGTACATGAATTTTGAATAACAATGTAATTGGTGTATCATTGTGGAGTTTGGCTTCACCCATGGGGAATTAGCGATAGCATTTCATATCTATCAAAATTGATAATTTATACACAGACCTATGTATGGTGATATCCAGAAGTTGAAAAACCTTCACACCAGGTTTTTACTTCTTATGTTAGGGCCTGTACGACTGACACTGTAAGTGTGTTGAATTCTTGCTTGGCTGGGACGATGTTGCTGTGTACAAATTGGTTTTGCATGTAAAAGATCCCTTGGCAGTTGGAATTTTGAAAATATATTATGCTGAGACCCCCTTCTGTAAACACAGAAAAAAGAAATTTACTAGATATGGGTACATGTATATGTTAATCTCAACCTATTAAAGGTTTTATTTTGACATTCTATTGCTATAAATAATAAAACAAGCTTTGTTTTTAGATAATCCGAGTTGAGAATTACTAATAATTCTCATGCCACATCTAAGAGATTCTATTTGCAATAATAAAAAAATGAAACATGAAGATGCTTTACAAAAAACAATTATGATATGAATGAAAAAAGACGTATTCACAATGCACCGGTGATTTTAATGACTGGTATATCATCTGTATCCATAGTCTATATGCCCGTAAGTCTCATCACACACATCGCTAAATGCAACCACCATACAGTTCAAAATATCCCTCCTAGAATTACATCCTTTTGTCTTTAATAAATGGAGCACATCATTTTATTTATCTTTTTTATCTTCTTTCTTCTTGGCGGCAGCCGCCATTTTTCTAATTTTCATTGTCTTGATATCGCTTAGCAGAACTCCTGTTTTCCACAACCATAAAATCTGATAAATACAAAATGTCTTTAAATTATCAAAAACACGAATCTGAAATGGGTATTAAATAAATAATATTTATTCGTTAATTATATTTGTTTTAATCTGATATTTATTTCTCTGTTTCTCTTCGGTTAATTTCTTGGTTAACATTTGTTTCTCGAACACATTATTATGACATCCAAATGGGCATATTCCTGCTCGAACTTTTGCCAACTTGCATAGAACATGTCCTACATATACAGACAAAACAGCATCCATGCTATTTTGCTTGCTAGTCATTTTGATGTCGATGCTGTGCAATTTTTATACGCCCACATTGAAATGTGGTCGTATATTGTCGTCGCCCCCGTCCGTCCGTCGGTCCGTCGGTCCGTCCGTCCGTCCGTCCGTCCGTCCGTCGGTCCGGCGTCCACAATTGCTTGTGGACGCTCTAGAGGCTAAAGTTAATATCCGATTGACTTTAAATTTATACACAGTGTTTAAGGTCATGAGACGAAGAAGCCTATTGTTTTTCAGCGATTTCCGATAATAACTACCAGAGTTATGGCCCTTGATCACTTCAAAAAATCTTGTGGACGCTCTAGAGGCCAAAGTTAATATCAGATTGGCTTTAAATTTATACACAGTGTTTAAGGTCATGAGACAAAGAAGCCTATTGATTTTCATCGATTTCCGATAATTAGTGCCAGAGTTATGGCCCTTGATCACTTCAAAAAATCTTGTGGACGCTATAGAGGCCAAAGTTAATATCCGATTGGCTTTAAATTTATACACAGTGTTTAAGGTCATTAGACGAAGAAGCCTATTGATTTTCAGCGATTTCCGATAATTAGTGCCAGAGTTATGGCCCTTGATCACTTCAAAAAATCTTGTGGACGCTATAGAGGCCAAAGTTAATATCCGATTGGCTTAAAATTTATACACAGTGTTTAAGGTCATGAGACGAAGAAGCCTATTGATTTTCAGCGATTTCCGATAAATAGTGCCAGAGTTATGGCCCTTGATCACTTCAAAAAATCTTGTGGACGCTTTAAAGGCCAAACTTATCATCTGATTGACTTCAGATTGATACACAGAGTTTAAGGTGTTGAAACGAACAAGTATATCGATTTTCAATGATTTTTGATAACTGAACACTACTACTACTACTACTTAGTGTTTAAAGTCTGCTTCCACATAAGTGATATCGCAGACAACTTATAACTGAACAGCTAAATCCATGATTTTAAATGTTTCATGTATATATACTAATTCAATTGTTAGCGTGGGGTAAAACTTTATAAAAAGCAATCAAATTCTAATGATTTTCTGATAATTACATAATGAGTTGTTACTCTTAATCAGTTTTTAGAGTATTACAAATGTTTCATTACCGAAAAAAGTAAAAATATGCGACAACCCTTGTTGACTGCCCGGATGATTTAGCTGCTGTGGGCGTATGTTTCGTTGCCTGGCAACCTATCTTTTAGATATTAGTAAATCTGTTAAAGTGACCAACTCAATATACCGGTAATTAAGTTTTAGAAATCTGTCCCATTAATGGAGAGAGAGAGAAATGGGGTTTAATGCCCATTCGACACATAAACAAGGTCATTTTGGGACTAACATGGTTTAATTTTATTTCAATTATTCGCTTGGCTCTTTAACAGTTGGAGGAAACTGGAGTACCCGGAGAAAACCCACGAGGTTGAGAAGGTGCTCCTATCTCCATGCCACATACACTCACACCAGGGATCGAAACCACAGCCGCAAGCCAAAGGTGACCGGCAAGCTAGAGGTCGTAGCGAAACACTATAGACCACTAGGCCATCCCAACCACCCTTCCCATTAATGGCTTTAAAAGATATCAATTGTCTATAAAGTATATATATATCTACTTACCACAATAACTAAACAGTTAAATAATAGAGGACAAGAATATACTATAGATATAAACATTCCATTACTATCAAAATACTGTTGTTTAGAAAATAATCTGTAAATATATATGTATATAAAATAATGGTAAATTTATGTAACAAACAAAACTAATTTATTTTGTAAACTGTTTAATCTACTCTAAATAAATGATTGCATTTGCAATATATTGAGGTATTCAATTTGAGATCTAAAAAAAGTTTTACTCCACAACAAATGTCAAAATGCCAGAATCTGTTCACCATTCAAATAATGTTTAAACAGGAATCAAGACTGTGAGCTTAGGTAAGGTATAGTTAATAGTGTTTGAAAAAAAACCTCTGATTTTGCTAAAAACAAATTCATTCCATTTTGTTGCTATATTTATGGTACTGTTTCTAAAAAAAGCAAAGATCTATTATATAAAATCTATCTTACAGGCTTTCAAAATATGGAAAAGAAACAAAATCTTACTTATAATTAGTGGCTGCCCATTCATTTATATATTCTGCGGAATAGACAGCTAATACTGGAAAATGTTAAAAGATAGACAAATATAAGGAAGTAGTACTTTTGATGGATATTTAATGTGTCATTTAAGGGTAAAAGGACGGAACTGTATTGTGGGCTAATTATTCGATAGCCTACACATATAGCATTCTTAAAATTAAAAACAAAAACAAGAACATTTAGCTACACGAAATGAAATAGGGTTTAACATTCTACTGTTCAGCTCTGACTGGGCTAATGAAGGTGGGTACCGAATTCTAACTGCCAAGGGATATTTCACATGCACACCAATGTATACAAGGGACCTCTTTTTTTCCATATTATCCAATCAACTAGACAGCTGTCCTTGTCAGGCCCTTTGTCCTGCACCACTGACATGGAGAAACCAGTCGGAAAATCTCAATGAAATTTCTTGGCCCATGCAGGGATCAAACATGCAACCTCCAGGCTAGCAACCCAGTGTCTTACCCACATAGCCATCATGGCTCCCAAATAGTATATACCGGTAGTAAATAAATTTAATACTTACATAAAAATACAAAATAGAAAGCTTGTATGGTTGTACTATGTCTGGTTAATACAGTTAGAACTATACACAGTAGATGAAATCCTCCCAAATATTTCAACCAATTATCAGACCAATCAATCTATAATCACAAGGTAAATAACCCCAGTTAATAACTGACAAACATGGGATAACTGTAATGACTCCATTCTAGTCATATATATTCTACAAAGGGAAGGGGACAAATGGTTAACATGTACGTGTGTTACATCATTACATAAGGTGGGGGTGGGTGGCTGAATGGTTAGCATGCGCATGCTGTATCATACGGCCTGCCATTGAGTCAATTGGCATGATTTCGAATCCCCGGTTGTACGTGGCAAGGAGTAGGGTCACCTGTCCAACCTCTGGGGGGTTTCTCAGGGTACTCCGGTTAGCTCCCACTGCTAAAGACCCCTACGTGCAAGCAAATTGTTGAAATAAAATTAAACCATATGTTAGTTCCGAAATTACCTAGTTTGTGTTGAGCGGACGTTAAACCCCATTTCTCTCTCTCTCTCTCATAATGTCTGTCATTGAGTGGCTTTGATTCCCTGCTTGTATGTGACAAGGTGAAGGGTCATCTGTCCAACCTTATGGGTTTTCTCCAGGTCCTTTTGAACTTTAGTTTCTCCTTACCCTTCACTGAAGGAAGTTAGTGAGTGATAATAAAATGGGCCCCATGTTCCATTCAAATTTCGTTTCCTGTAGTATTGTGACTCATTGACAGAATCTATGGTCCAGAAATTGATCCCACATGTCTTTCTAACCTTTCTTAATAATATATACGTCCAAAATCGGTTTTAAACAAGTTATTTTCTCCTTAATTTGATAATCTTTAGACATAATGCTTAGCCTCTGTTTAAAAGATGCATTCTGCTAGAGCAAAATTTATTGGGTATTTATTGACACGAGAAGACCATAGGATGGCTGATATGTTAAATCAGTTAAAACAGTCACCCCATTAAATAATTGAACATTAAGATTGATTGTCAAGACTTTGTATAGTATTGTGGCAATGGTAGGCTTATTTAAAAATTAAGACTACATGTCATGTATTGTAAGTCTAAATTTTATCAAAGCTTCATAAACATTCCTAAGTTCATAAAGAATCAAATACTGGTTAATTTGACTGAAATTTTCGATATGTTCATTTTTTTCTTAGCTATTTTAAAACTATTATAGCAAGAACGATCACCCCTTACTCTTATCAAAATCTTACATAATCATATAATGCACATTTAATTGCATAAGCTTATTTTTTGTGTCCCGAATGTTCAAATTCTTGTTTCTGACGTAGAAACAGGCCCATTTTAAAAGTTCCCTGCTTTCTTAAAAAGGCGGAGGACAAAAATATTAACATTATTCATTGTTATTGCCATTACCGGTACAGTACACTGTTTAGTTTAGTGTTTACCGGTAGCTGTGGACGTGGTGGATGAAAAATATAATTATTTAGATACGGTAATCAAGTTGAAACAGTCTTATTACTTACAGTCTTTAGGTATGACCAAACACCTTCAATTTGATTTACTTCAATTGGATCCATTTTGTTTAAAAACAAACAGAAAGTTTAGCCGATTAAATGTTTTTATTTTATCAACGTTGAAAACTAAATTCATAGGTGTAAACAAGTCTTCATTGTCCAGACTTTACCACGTACACATAAATAGAGTTATTTCCCCTGCTGATCAGTTTATGGGCGAAATTATCAATCAAAAGTAAAAATAATAGAGCGGAATAAGAGTTGTTTCCCATAGTCTATGAACTTCAGAAAAAAACAACATCTTAGGCATTTAACAACTTGAATATTTGGTGCATATTTTGGGGAATATATAATTAATATGAAAAATAAGAAAACAAAAGGAGTTCACATTATTCTGTTTATTTTTTATTTTTGTAGATAATTCCAGTGTCACAAAAAGTTGTATTCTAGTTTGTCTTTCAAATTCAAATCTGAACCCAAATATTGATAGATTTAAAGTATTGCAGTATCAGTAATACTAGAAATTAATTTAAAGTCAATACAAATAAAACATAACATAAATAAGAATACTTTAATGAGTATCACATCAATGACTGAGAAACAATGTCATATTTTATGTTGCACAGAATTTGATATTTATGAGACAGTACATCCAAATCACATCCAAATCAAAGAAAACAAGCCAACAGTGAGGCTGATGTCCCCCGCCGAAATTCCAAAATAAATACATGACACATATTAATTAATCGCACATTTATTTTTTTCAAACGTATCGACCAATCAAACTGAACACGAAGTGTCATCCAAAAATTGCTTATCTCTGCCTACCGTAAGAAGAAAATGCTCATCTTCGAACTCCATCAAGGCATTGACCTAATAAGCATACACACCAATTTTGAACATTTTAACTCAATTCGAAGGAGAGTTATTGTGTTCCAAAGTCTCGGCAAATCAAATTGCTTATCGCTCTGCTTACCCTGAGCAGAAAATGCTCATTATCGATCATAGTCAAGGTATTACTGTAATGAAACTATACACCAAGTTTCATCACTCTCACTTAATTAGAACTAAAGTTATCGTGTCTCAAAGCATCAACCAATCAAATTGCTTATCTCTGCCTACCCTAAGCGGAAAATGCTCATCTTCAAACTCCATCAAGGCATTGACCTAATAAGTATATACACTAAGTTTGAACATTTTAACTCAATTAGAAGGAGAGTTATTGTGTTCCAAAGTCTCGACCAATCAAATTGCGTATTGCTCTGCTTACCCTGAGCAGAAAATGCTAATTATCGAACTTAGTCAAGGTATTACTGTACACCAAGTTTCATCACTCTCACTTAATTAGAACTAAAGTTATCGTGTCCCAAAGCATCAACCAATCAAATTGCTTATCTCTGCTTACCCTAAGCGGAAATGCACATCTTCGAACTCCATCAAGGCATTGACCTAATAAGCATATACACCAAGTTTGAACATTTTAACTAAATTAGAAGGAGAGTTATTGTGTTCCAAAGTCTCGACCAATCAAATTGCGTATCGCTCTGCTTACCCTGAGCAGAAAATGCTCATTATCGAACTTAGTCAAGGTATTACTATAATGAAACTATACACCAAGTTTCATCACTCTCACTTAATTAGAACTAAAGTTATCGTGTCCCAAAGCATCAACCAATCAAATTGCTTATCTCTGCTTACCCTAAGCGGAAAATGCTCATCTTTGAACTCCATCAAGACATTGACCTAATAAGCATATACACCAAGTTTGAACATTTTAACTCAATTAGAAGGAGAGTTATTGTGTTCCAAATTCTCGACCAATCAAATTGCGTATAGCTCTGCTTACCCTGAGCAGAAAATGCTCATTATCGAACTTAGTCAAGGTATTACTATAATGAAACTATACACCAAGTTTCATCAATCTCACTTAATTAGAACTAAAGTTATCGTGTCCCAAAACATCAACCAATCAAATTGCTTATCTCTGCTTAACCTAAGCGGAAAATGCTCATCTTCGAACTCCATCAAGGCATTGACCTAATAAACACATACACCAAGTTTGAACATTCTAGCTCAATTAGGGAGAGAGTTATTGTGTCCCAAAAAGTGTGACGGACGGACAGACAGACGGACAGACAGACAGACAGACAGACAGACAGACAGACAGACGGACGAACCCATTTTAATAGTCCCCCAACTTTCTTCGAAAGGCGGGGGACAAAAATGTATGTAAAGAAAATCAATTCCGATCAACCAACAAACATTTAAAGCTACACATACCAGTTAAAGAATGTATTAACTTAATATTTTCAAACAGAATAAATGTAAGACAAATATAAACATTCCGATTTGTTATATGGTCCCAATAACTAGAAAGTATTATGGTATGATTATTACACATTGTTCACCAATACACCAATATTACAATACTAATAACTAGCACCCTACACACCCTTGTTTCACCCTAAACTACAGCGGATACAGTTAATATTTTAGAAGCGTGTGGTATATAGAAATACACGGTGGGTGGCCCAATGGTTTAATATGTAAGTGTTAGATCATATGTCTGTCATTGAGTCAAGTGGCATAGTTTTCATTTGCTGTTTGTGACAAGAAGTAGGGTCACATGTCCAACCTCATCATTTTTCTCTCTGGTTCCTTTGTTTTTCTCCCACAACTAAAGATAGGTTGCCAGGCAACGAAACATACGCCCACAGCAGCTAAATCATCCGGGCAGTCAACAAGGGTTGTCGCATATTTTTACTTTTTTCGGTAATGAAACATTTGTAATACACTAAAAACTGATTAAGAGTAACAACTCATTATGTAATTATCAGGAAATCATTAGAATTTGATTGCTTTTTATAAAGTTTTACCCCACGCTAACAATTAGTATATACATGAAACATTTAATATCATGGATTTAGCTGTTCAGTTATCTAAATTCACTGAAAATCAAAATACTTGTTCGTTTCAACACCTTAAACTCTATGTATCAATCTGAAGTCAATCGGATGTTAACTTTGGCCTCTATAGCGTCACAAGAATTTTTGAAGTTATCAAGGGAGATAACTCTGGCAGTAATTATTTGAAATCGCTGAAAATCAATAGGCTTCTTCGTCTCATGACCTTAAACACTGTGTATAAATCTAAAGTCAATCGGATATTAACTTTGGCCTCCAGAGCGTCCACAAGATTTTTTGAGGTGATCAAGGGCCATAACTCTGGCACTAATAATCGGAAATCGCTGAAAATCAATAGGCGTCTTTGTCTCATGACCTTAAACACTGTGTATAAATTTGAAGTCAATCGGATATTAACTTTGGCCTCTAGAGCGTCCACAAGATTTTTTGAAGTGATCAAGGGCCATAACTCTGGCACTAATTATCGGAAATCGCTGAAAATCAATAGGCTTCTTCGTCTTATGACCTTAAACACTGTGTATAAATTTAAAGTCAATCGGATATTAACTTTGACCTTTAGAGCGTCCACATGATTTTTTAAAGAGATCAAGGGCCATAACTCTGGCATTAATTATGGGAAATCGCTGAAAATCAATAGGCTTCTTTGTCTTATGACCTTAAACACTGTGTATAAATTTAAAGTCAATCGGATATTAACTTTGGCCTCTAGAGCGTCCACAAGATTTTTTGAGGTGATCAAGGGCCATAACTCTGGCACTAATTATCAGAAATCGCTGAAAATCAATAGGCGTCTTCGTCTTATGACCTTAAACACTGTGTATAAATTTAAAGTCAATCGGATATTAACTTTGGCCTCTAGAGCGTCCACAAGATTTTTTGAAGTGATCAAGGGCCATAACTCTGGCATTAATTATGGGAAATCGCTGAAAATCAATAGGCTTCTTTGTCTTATGACCTTAAACACTGTGTATAAATTTAAAGTCAATCGGATATTAACTTTGACCTTTAGAGCGTCCACAAGATTTTTTAAAGAGATCAAGGGTCATAACTCTGGCACTAATTATCGGAAATCGCCGAAAATCAATAGGCGTCATTGTCTTATGACCTTAAACGCTGTGTATAAATTTGAAGTCAATCGGATATTAACTTTGGCCTCTAGAGCGTCCACAAGATTTTTTGAAGTGATCAAGGGCCATAACTCTGGTAGTTATTATCGGAAATCGCTGAAAAACAATAGGCTTCTTCGTCTCATGACCTTAAACACTGTGTATAAATTTAAAGTCAATCAGATATTAACTTTAGCCTGTAGAGCGTCCACAAGCAATTGTGGACGCCGGACCGACGGACGGACGGACGGACCGACGGACGGACGGAAGGACGGGGGCGACGACAATATACGACCACATTTCAATGTGGGCGTATAAAAATCCCTACACACAAGCGAAATATTTAAATAAAATAGAACCATTATATCTGTCCCAAATGACCTAGTTTGTATTGAATGGACACTAAACCCAATCTCTTTATCTCTATAAAGAAATACAAATTTTGGCCATCCATACAGGGGAGGGGCATCATTCTTTTTTTTTGTCCACTAGAATTACAGAACAATAAGCTCTGTCCAAGTGCCTACTAGTAAAACTTTATATTGATTAATGTGTTTATATATTTTCGATAGATACTTTAGTGTTCTTTAATAGAAACAATATCCTTATCCTTAAAAAAAAAATAAATAAAAACAAAATAATATGCTCCTAATATTTTTCCCTTATAGTATTAGAACTATTTATGTATATTAAAAACCAAACATAGGTTGCCAGTGGCAAAAAAATATACTTACAGCAGCTAGGTGTATGAGCAGACTACAAAGGTTGTTGCATGTTTATTATTTTCTGGTAATGGCAAAATTTATAAGACACTAAAAACTAATTGAGAGTAATGACCAATGAAGTAATTATCAGAAACAATTAATTTGCCTTTTAGTTCTATTTCTTCCCAGTGCTAATGTTTAATATAGTAAACATTATATACTGGTGATCAGATGAAAACTTTAGTTATTTGAGTGATTTGAAATCATTGAAAATCAATCAACTTCTTCGTATCATGAACATAAAGATTATGTACAAATTTAAAATCAAGCAGATGATAACTTTAGTCTAGTCTAGAGCATCCACAAACAATAGCTTGTGGACTGACTTTTGACATGTGGACATATAAAAATAACAAATACATTAGTTAGTAATGGCAAAGCATGGCATTATACTGGTTACTAGAATGTTTAGTATTAACAAATATTCTAATACAGTCCCTCACTGACATAGATAGAATAGATTATAAACAGAATAAGAATGCAATGGTGCTGTCTACATTTATCCCCTTTCTCAAAATATAAATGTCTATATTTGGAATAAAATGGCAGTAAAAAATAAATTAAAGTAAATAACTTGGAATATAATAACTGAACAAGAAAATACATAATGTAAAATATGCGTTGAAATATAAAAGCTGGAAACGAGATTCTGAGAAATAAGACTAAATTAATTGTCCTTTAAAATAAAATATTTTATGACAATCAAATATATAATTCCGTTGTGTTCCCTTCTTGTTGGAAATATGATCACTGATTTGGTTCCAGAGTATATTGTAGGACAATAATTAAACATAGAAGGATGTTGGATCTAGCTTTTGTACAATATAAACAAAAATAATGTTTTCTAGAGTAGTCATTTCACAACCCAATTTCTTAATAGTCACCTCATTTTATATACCTGAGTAATTGGTACAAGTCAATCTTTCATAAACTTTATGGAGTATTAACCAAACCATGTTGTTCTAAAACAAGTAATAAATTATGGTTAATAAATATGTCATTAACTAAATATATATCACCTCCTAACCTCATTTTTCAAATTTAAACAATATATTCATTTATAAGGACATGGCATAAGCTCTTGTGTAAATCGCAAGTATGACATATTTGCGTAATATGATTATAACATAGTAATTGGAATCTTCACAACCATCAAGTGTGTTAAGTACTACAACTTGTTTACATTTACAATACTGATGTGATGTCATCCTTTGATGTTGGCGTATTATTATTTCAAATAATGGTGGTAGGGCAATGTGCCAAGCGTATATTATTTATACTAGTTAAAATTCTGGACCCATGTGACATATTTCAATGTGAAGCACATGCGAGTGTCTGTATTTTAAGTTGTTTAATGGTCTCAAGCTTAAGACATTGTGTAATATATTCAAACAACAACTTGTGACTAACGTCACTTGTGTTGTTTCAATATATTATGCAATGTAATAAACCAGATGTAACTGCTGTAACAGACCAGCTTGTCTACAATCACACTAACACATCTTCATTGAATGTGTCACTTGATGTTAGTATATAACTTCTCACACTTGACGTTGTTACGATAAGTGATGGGTAGAGGTCAAGCCAAATATTTAACATCACTCTACCAAATGTGTCACATCAAATTCAATAAGCCAAATTGGAAATTCATATCCTGTTTTAACATTATATGAATAAACCTGACCAATTAAAGACATCATCACAGAAATAACTGATTGTGAAACAGTTGTTTTGAACAGATCTATTATAATTCAGATAGGAATAGTAAAATTTATAATTTAACCTCTACCCATCTGGGTACATGATAATCAACATATTGAACACTATAAATATGTATACAAAACTAGACATCTTCTATACAAGTATACATTACAACAATATACTATATACACTAAATGCGTAACAAAAATATGAGTAGGTTTCTGTTTTGGGTATATATACAGTTATTATATGTATAATGATAACAATGTAAAGACACTTGAAACAACATTTTAAAGAGGGTCTCTTTAAAAATATTTAACACATTTTAACTATGGGATCTAACCACAGTCTCCACATAAAGGCATTACTAACACCACTAATATTAATATATCAATATAAATTAAAGCATTATTTCAATTTGGTTTCAAAATCGTTGATTTTCATGATTTTGCTGTTACATAAATTTATTGTATGAATACATTTATCAGCTCTTTTACAACTTTTCAGTATATTTATGAAATGTTTGGAATTAACACAAAAATAATGTGCAATATAATTTGATCACTAGATTATAGGATTTATTCATATTATTCCCTTGTGATTCTCTTTAAAATTTCTTGATTGCATAAAAAATGATTTAATCATGCATATTACATATAATTGTACATGTACACTATATATTTGGTGCCCAACTTTTACATGAAAACAGAAATAAGATTTAGTGGTCTCCAATGGCATTTAATAATTAAACTAGATATACACATACAGTATACAACTCTTAATATGATTGCTAGATAAAGACTAGTTTATTGATAGAACACATATGCGATGTAATTTATTAATGTGGCAGAAAATAGCACTTTTCTAAATGTGTAAATAAATCAATTAGACATTCTGTAAAACAATATATTTCCTAAAACTAAACCTGTCAAGGAAATAAATGTAACCTAGCACTGGTTAAATCCACACAATATTTCTTAGCTGAACAATCCAAATAACAGAAATGATATATGATGTCATACTTTTCTGCACTGTCATGTAGTGTGAAGTGAGAAACAGGGTGCTAACAGGTAGCCACTATTTTTTTTTTGGCCCCATTTCAGCAGGGAAACCTGGCTGTATATTCCCAAGCAACTCTGTTAGGCAGTACCAGAATGAAACCCAGGATCTCCTAGATACTGAGTCAGCAACATACTCAATGACTTTCACAATCAAAATAAAAGATCTACCTACAAATCATATCTATAAGAGTTTGTATAATTGTGTTGTTTCATTTAACAGAAAAAGTTTGAAAATCTCCCAAATTCATCAATCTTGACTGAAACGTTCTGCTTTAGTAACATAAATCAAATTTGTCACACTTTTAATTATAAAATGAAATAATAAACAGATACTTAATACAACAAACAACTAAAAGAAAAGAATGGGTTTAATTGATCATCAACACAGTACATGAATCATTTCAAGACTACTAATAACACAAAAGTTTACTATCTACTGTACGTAACCAGGGGAACTAAACATTTCACACCATACAAGCAAACTTTTGACTTATATTAAATAATCATTTCATTATTATAATGATTACTTGGTGTTTCTTTTAATTGCCTTGATAGCCTTAAGACAAATCACAAACAGTACAATACTTTTGCACTATACCGGTACTTTTGAAGCAAGCAATGTACACTATTATTATAACAGTTTAATGCCCTTGGTCAGTTATTATATTTTAAAAAATACCTACATATATACATATATACAAGATGATTGCATATTGGCTAAAGCTGTGTTATATCTGGCTTTACCAGCAGTTATAGAGACTATCTCTGTCCTATATAGAACTAAGGCATACAAAAAAAAAATATTCTGGTTCTCAGACAATACTTAAAAAAAGCTGAATTAAGTTTCTTTACAAAAAGTAACTTATTTTCGTCTCCGTCTACAGATGTTAGCAAGGAGAGAAATTTGGAAATTAGAATGTGAATGCTGCTCAATGGAGTATAATTTCAGACATTTCTTTCTCATTACAGATGTTTGACTTGAAAGATGTCTAAAAATTAACCTTACAGATGGTCAGCATTATTAGTAACAATGAGTCAATTTACAATTACCCAGTATTATTTTTATGATTGTCAAAAACATTAATCAAGAGATGTAACTAGATAGTACACTTCCAGTTTTACGCCAATTTATTTTAACCCAGCCAATATGATCGAAGAGTAATCAATGAGGTTGTTTTTTATATTTTTTGAAATGACATGTCATGAAGAGATATCTGAGAAGCAGAATATTTCCTTTAATGGCCTAATAATGAGCAGCATATAAATAATATATCAGCCATCCAAATATTTTAAGATTGGGGCTATTTATATTCTTATATTCTCAAACAAAAATAAGATTGCACTTCATCACAGACATAAATCTTCTAAGTATATGACTTATTTCTTTTTGATATCTAAGTAAGTAGCAATCAATCAGCACTATTAACAATGATTTAAAACCTGAAATAAACAATACAGTATTTAAATGCGTAGCTATCATATTTCAGAACATTACTAAGAGTAGAATGTAAGAACACTAGTTTGATTGCCTCGTAATAATAATATCGGTGGCATGTCTCTTGTTAATGTATCTATCCATGACATATACATACTAGCTGAACAACCAGCTTTTCTTGGCATAGGTAGTGTCCTGTAAAGAAAAAAACTTTCATTCAATTTGTACATTAAAATATTGTACCGGTATTCAAATAATGTGGGTAAAATGTTTGTTTACCATAAAAGCTGCAAAATCAAAATATACTATAGTAGAACTGTTTACAAGTTACCAGAACATTGGAATATATTAAGGGTGTAGTCGTTTTGTGTCATGTACATAATCTGAATAATTAAAATCAACCTGCTCATAGAATATCAATAATGTATTGATATTAAACTTGTAATTTACAACAACTATAACACATGACAAATGATATAGAATACAATAATGTACTTATATCATAAATAAAATGGGGTTTAACGTCCCCCTGCTTATATCATAAAACTCACAATGTAAACTGGATATTCATCCAATTAATATAACAACTATAAGTATATATAATAAAATAAGACTATTAATATTAATTTAATACTTACATCACAATCAAAGATGCATCCCTGGAATTTTCTATCATAAGTTCACGTAAACGTATATGACGATTTGTCTGAAATGATGATAACAATCAGTAAGAATAAACATAGGTTGCCATGCAATAAAACATACACACACCCCAAACAGTCAAGCTGTCATTAATTTATAAATTAAAAATACTCATACAATTTGAAAATAGGCTTCTTCATTTCACTGTAGCCTCTAAGGTGATAATGGTCAAATGTGAACGAAATTATATGACTAGGTCATTTTGGGACTAACATATGGTTCAATTTTATTTCAGTTATTCCCTTGTGCATAGGGTCTTTTAGCCGTGGGAGGAAACCTGAGGACCCAGAGAAAACCCATGAGGTTGAACTACAATATGCAATTAACAGAAAAAAATAGAATAGAATTCTTACTTTATCTTTTAGAGTTTCTAATTCACTAGCAGACGTCTTCCATGGACAGTTCTCTGATGTTTCACCTTTACTCTCATCTAACATCCAATCACTCAATCGTGAATTAAAATCTCGAACACTGTCAAATAAAGATAGAATCATCATTTAAACAACAGTATTATCTTCTATCCAAATATGAAGTACACCACTATCCATACCGATAGGACTCATGGACAGTTATTAGTATACAATTCTCATTTAACTCTGGATGTTATTTCTATTCAATAAATTTAAATAAAATTATTTTTTAATTTCAAATATATAAATATTCCATTTATCAAATTCATTCAAACATTAAAATTATTATTTAAAGGAGTTCATCATCATTTTTTAGACAATAACTATTTTTTTCAGCTAAATCCATGCTTAAATATTCTCAAATTATTGTATAACATTTTATTGAGAAAACATAAGCAAGATATAAACGGTAGATATTATACGGCTTGGATTCAATTGGTTTAAAAAAAGACTTATCAAAAGATTTTAGTGAATATTATATTGTCTGCAGAGAATAATGCCAAATGTCAACAAAATTTGCAAGGGTTTAAGTCCCTCAAATGAAAATCTGGGATTTTGATAAGTGATGAATTATAACCTTTCTTCTTTTGGTGGTTTTGACACATTTATAACATTCATATCTTTACATTCTATTCTAAACTTTGATAATAATGTAGCCATTCTGAAAATAGACAAAAATAAAAATAATTCAAATACAGATGTTGTTGCTATGCTCAATACAAAATTTCAAAAAGGGTTGCCAATCAACCCAGAGTCTCACCATAACTTCAAATAGGGCCATGTTGTTGAAATTTTCAAAGTACAGAATACATTCAATTTTTATTTCATTATATTAGTGAATACACATTCATTAAACCCAATCTAATTTCCTTGTGTTATTGAATTTGAAAATGAAAAATTTCGGAAAGAGTTGATTAATAGTACGGTATTGTTATTAAAAAGTCAGAATTCACTGCAAAACGGATTATTATTTTTGGGTTGGTATACATACTGGACCTTACAGAAGCCTTTGTCTAAGTTTCATAAAGCTCTATGATCAATTGATGAAGTCACTGAAGTTATACAAATCTAAAGTGTATTTTTTATTCTTGTGTGTAATAATACACTATATGAAAATTCACCCTCACAAACCCATTTTTAAAAACCCCAACATAATTTGTATACATTTTAGACCATTCAGTTACATAAATATATTTGTCTAATCTTTCATTTTTATACTTGTGATGGCCTACACTACATGAAGATATAACCAATGATAACTATTCAATCCAATATTAAATTGTCTATTGATATTGAAATTTTAACTTACTGTTGTTGTTCTCTGTCAATTTCACCTTTCTTCTTGCTGACAGTAAATACACGTAATTTACAGTTACCCCAGTGAGATTTTGTTGTTAATATGTAGGGTATCAACAACGTTAAACCTGTCAATAAAATAATAAATATAATTAAAGTGGGTGTGTTATAAATAGATGAAAACAGGTAACTTAATAGATATGTAAATGATATAGACTTCCAATACAAGCACATAAAACTGTTTTAAACTATGTGTCTAGTCAAACTGGAACCAAATACTAACATAAAGTATCTTATTCAAGGATACAGAGATTCCAACATAGCATGAATGCGTAATGGAATAGAATATGGTTTAACATCTCGTCAACACAATACATGAGACTTAAAGAGTTAATTTGTTTACTACAGTGAGGTAAGAAATTCTAGGGAGGTGAATTTTGCTTAACAACTTAGTACCTAATGGTTGTCAGTACAAAAGTTCTGTACGGGGGACAACCCTTGTGCCCTGACAGCAATACAAAGATTCGATCATACAACAGAGTCGTAACAGATCTAGTACAATAACCACTTTGTACTTTCCTTATCGTAATAACATTAAAATGTGTATACTATGGTGACTGATTGGTATCATGTCGTAATGTCATGGTGTCGCCCTTTATAGGCGACATCACGACATATCAATCCGACTCTTCAACATTAAATATCTAACATTATCAAAGTTCCCTACCGCCATCATCAAACAGCCACCATACATCTATTGTTCCCTTCTTTTTACCACGATGAAATTTATTCATAGCTTTTAAAACTTCTTTATTTATCTGTAAGTCAGGTTTAGGTATGGGTGCACCACCATTATTTGCGTTTTTATGTTCGCCACCGTTAATATTAGACTTTGCTTTAGTCTCCTGTATAAGAGGTGGTGTATCTTCTGGTGTCATATCATCTTCACTTACATCTAGTAATAAATAACAACATTACATCATATATCACAGTCTATCCAAATAAACAATATTTAACTATTATAGAAGACTAATTTAGATATAGTATCATTTTAATATAGAATATTAGTGTTCCCCAAACAGGAGTGCATCAAAATCCCTTTAATAATTGCTATCAAACAACTGAATTTAAGAGAAAACCCCAATTCCATTGAATACTTGCTATCAAACAACTAAATATAAGAGAAGATCGTCTTCCACAAAATCTCACTGTTAGTCAATAAAGCAGCCAAAGCATCAACAGAATGTGTACATTTGCTTTTTAAACAAATTGATAAAAAAAACTTGTGTTCCTTTCGTTGGTTGTAGTGAAGTAAACAACTTCAAAATGAAACAGAATAAACTTTTGATATATGGCTGCAATTGCATTAAAGCATGTGTGTTTATTTGGTTGAAAATGGTAGCTAACAAAAATAACATTGTCCATATTTTAACCTAAGATAAAATATGACTTGCATGACAAACATTCAACATTTAGCGTTTTTTTTTATGACAGACCTATAAAATCAATTTCTTAAAACAAAAGATAGGTTGCCAGGCAACGAAACATATGCCCACAGCAGCTAACCTCAACACGAGTTGCCGCATATTCTTACTTTTCTCGGTAATGAAACATTTATAATACTCTGAAATCTGATTAAGATTAACATCTCAAAGTAATTATCAGAAAATCATTAGAATTTGTTTGGTTTTTATAAAGTTCTGCCCAATGCTAACACTTAGTATACGAAACATTTAAAATCATGGATTTAGTTCAGTTATCAAAATTCATTGAAACTCAATATACTTGTTCGTCTCAAAACTTTAAAATCATGGATTTAGTTCAGTTATCAAAATTCATTGAAAATCAATATACTTGTTCATCTCAAAACGTTAAACTCTGTGTATCAATCTGAAGTCAATTGGATATTAACTTTGGGCCATAACTCTGGCATTAATAATCGGAAATCACTAAAATTCAATAGGCTTCTTCGTCTCATGACCGTAAACACTGTGTATAAATTCAAAGTCAATCGGATAATATTAACTTTGGTCTCTAGGGCGTCCACAACATTTTTTGAAGTGATCACGGGTCATAACTCTGGCAGTTATTATCGGAAATCGCTGAAAATCAATAGGCTTCTTCATCTCATGACCTTAAACTTAAACACTGTGTGTAAATTTAAGGTCCATCGGATATTAATTTAGGCCTCTAGAGCGTCCACAAAATTTGAAGTGATCAAGGGCCATAACTCTGGCAGTAATTATCGGAAATAGCTGAAATTCAATATGCTTCTTCGTCTCATGACCTTAAACACTGTGTATAAATTAACTTTAGCCTGTAGAGCGTCCAAAAGCAATTGCTGACGCCAGACCGACGAACACAAGGGGGCGACGACAATATACAACCACTTTTCAATGTGGGCGTATAAAAAGATTTTGAATAAATAATTTAATTCTAGAAATTCATGAATTACTGGTAGGTACGAGAGCAAATGAATTTACTACATCAACAAAGGTGTGAAAATCTGTGAATAAAATATATTTTAATTTTCAGTTATTGACTTTAAATTTTTCTTATGGAGAATTTTAGTTGTGATCTGTCAATTCTAAAGTGTGCCAAAGAATAATAAAGCTCCAAAACTGTGTACAATATTAAACATTCAATATGTGTAATGAATAATCAACATAACAATATACAATTGTGCCACATAAACAATTTAGATAGATAACATGTATTATACAGTGCATGATACCGTCAATATAAACATGTATTACAACAGTTACACATAGTAACAACCGATAAACAACAGAAATGTAATGGAAACTTCAGTCCATTTTAAGCCCCAAATCCGTAAGCTTTTAAATGGTAAGTATTTTACTGTTGAAATCATAAAACATTGATGTAGGTGTGTAATTATGAGGTCAACTTCTGATATTTCTACAACAACAAAATGATATATTACCTTTGACCTTTTTACTTAGAAATAAAATTCCTATAAACAAATTCATCAATCAATTAAAGTCTTAAATTGGTATAAATTTTGCTAAAACAAAGATGTGACGACATGCCCATTTCTTGTGATTCAAATTCAATTAAAGAAACTGAATTAAAATAAACCACAATGACAGACATGTAGACGGGACGGATCCATTTTCACAATGCTATCTGATACCTTGACTGCCTACACCGTTTCACCACCAGTGAAGAAAATGAATTAAAATAAACCACAATGACAGACATGTAGACGGGACAGATCCATTTTCACAATGCTATCTGATACCTTGATACCGTTTCACCACCAGTGAAGATATCTGAACATATCTTGCAAATAGAACTAAATAGCATCAAATACATCGCATTTTATAAATCAGACATCTTACTGATAATATTCTCTTATTTTGACATGACCTAAATTTGGTTTACACCAGTTTAGCAAAAATTGTGATAATGCACGAGTCAGATCTAGCAAAACTTGAAATATATCATGTGAAAAGTGAACCATATAAATGCAAAGTAAAGTTTAAGTGTTGAAACTAAGGCCACACATTAGAAAATATTCTGGTTCTCAAACAATCCTTTTAAAACATCTATGAGGGAGAGCAGTTTTTGTCTTTATTCTGTCAAAATCTAGCTAGTTTTTCATTTTTAAGAAACACACAATATTGTTATAAATTAAAGATTTATTCAATTCTTAATAAGAAAAATAAAAGATAAGTAATAATTCTAAAAACGGCAGAATAATCCTGTGACTTCATCTACCTGCATTAACTCCTGGGAACATGTTTAAAAATTCCGTGGTTGAAGCATGGATTTTTAAGGTAACTTAGTTCAAAGTCTGCACCCTCAATCTCCTTGTGGAGACTATTTTGGGTCATCTTTCACGGTCATATTTCTCGGGAAAGATAAGGTACTTTGAACGTAAAAAACGACAAATTGACAGATAAGGCACTTTGATCGTCATCATCTTCCCGAATAATAAATTAACATTTGTTATCAATAGAGTTTCCTATGGTTACGTACCTGATAGCCGAGTCTAGTGTTCATTTCCTGTTATCAAGAACAATTCAATAGAGTTACTTCCCTTGGTCAGTGGGAAATATGAGAGCCAGAACATTTTTTGTGTGTGGCTTTAGTATCTAAGCAAATCATTCAGGCATTTTGCTATATGTCATTTCATAAAATTTTAAAGAATTGACATAATATCTACTTACCATCCTCTGTTGGATCAAGTGTGTCTGGTTCAAAATCTGCCTCATGATCAACATCGAGACCAAAACCTTCCTTTAATCTTAATATACCTACACCAAATCTTAGATCAAATGCATCACTAGAAATAAACATTATATAATTATAAATTGAGTATCGGTAATTGGCATTTAGTAATTGAACTGGAAATACACAACTAGAGACGACCTAATAGTAATGTCATCCAGCAATAAACAGTAATTAGATTCTATAATATGTGACCTGTGTATATATAGTTCTAGTCATCTAATTCAGTATTAACAGGGTTTAATATGGCTAGTATTACTGTGACAAACAAGTCTACATGCAAACTCATTCTCACCTACCAACTTAAAAAAAACCCTCCCAACATTTTCCATACTAAGGAATGAAAATTGTGTTAATATAGATACAAGGGTCAAAATACAATTGTAATTAGTATGCCTACCTATTGTGAATGTATCAAAAATACTTACTGAATGACATTAAAATATTCAAGAACTTCTTTACCGGAACATGAGGACCAGTTTGATTTAAAGCCCATCATTAATAGATTAGGACGTAGCTTACCAATACCACACAACTACAATAAAAAACAACAAGATAATTTAACCCTTAACCGGTCAACGTCATTTTGATGTTATGACGTCAAGTGGTCAGGCTAAAAAATAACTAACGTGAAATATTTTGTATGCCTATTACAATCGACTACTGCCGATAAATTATAAGTGATAGAGTCTTGACACCAATAAAAAAGTTGAAGAGGATAAGTTGATCTATAACTTGCATATCATTTTAAATCATTTTCATCAGAAGTATCGTCTTCAGAATCGGCATAATCCTAGTCAGAATCATATATAGGCATTTCAATGACTTTGAAGGTCTTTAAAATTCCCGACGTTTTTTGTCAAAAGATGTTGACAAGACAAGTTCCTGTCTGAGACACATGTGTGTCGATATCAATTAAATACGAAACTAAATACTCAAATGTGACTTATAAAAAAGGGTCTTGCTATGGTCCCAAATATGCGACCGTGACCACTTTTGGATATAACATTGTGGTGCAAATATGTGACCCTGACCGGTTAAGGGTTAACATAAAACAAATTAATATCATTGAGACATCTATTGGATGGATTACAGAGAGAGAGAGAGAGAGAGAGAGAGAGAGAAAGAGGGAGAGAGAGGCTTTAGCTCCACTTGACACAAAATCGGTCATTTCGGGACTAACATATGGTTTAATTTTTATTTCAATAATTCGCTTTAGCAGTGGGAGGAAACTGGATTGATTAAAGATTAAACCTTCACAATACTGCAAAGAATTGACATATCCCTTAAGGTTTTTCTTATTTTAAGTTTTCACCATTTGAATATTTTAAGACCTGGAATTGTGTTATACGAGGGGCATTGCATGGCATGGATGATCACAACATGGGATTATAAAGACAATTAAGTGAGATTATACCTGCATTAAGGACTGTGCTCCCAGTCTAAATGATGGTGCTGTAGCCGTTCTATAGAATGATTTGATATGTCTTTTATTTAACCAAGAATATGCTTCTTCTGATAATACTACCTTTAAATTATGCTTTTGGTCCCCCTGAAGTAAATATAGAACAAAAACATAAAAAAGCTCTCATTTTCATGTTCTTCTTTTTTTTTTTTTTAAAATCAAAATGAATTAATATAGTTAACAATGATATTAGGAATACTACAGAAGCTTTTACAACTTAAATTTAATTTGAACTGATTTATATAATAAACTAACTTACCACCACAATGTTACCACAGACCATTAAACTGATTTTCTTAGTTATATGAGACACAAAATCTACTAGAGCTGGTCGATTCTCAGGTACACCAGATAATACTAATACTTGTGGTCTAAATAATATCAACATACAAAATTACTCATTACAGCAGTTTTACATACAAATCATGTCTACTCTTTTTCCCAATAATACAATTACTATATACATGAGCTTAATATATCCAAGCTATAGCTTGATTTAGCTTTAAAGTATTGACAACAACTACCCTGTGTAAGGCAAACTAGTCTTTTCAGAACACCTGGTATCACTTCTCATTTCAGAAGTTAACCACTGTTTATTTGTGTTATTGTGTATAGACTATAGAGTAAGCTTTAACAAAGAAAATCTATATAGAATACTGGACACATCAAATGCCTTTACATTGAAAGATGAAATCTAAATTATATTAATACCTGAGCTTGTATACTGACCTAAAGTTTTTGATATGGTCTTCAACTGATATTAATTTTAGTGCCGATTGTAAAGCTCCTCTATATACATGGGCTTGTGTAGATGAACCCCAATTAACATCTGAAATTTGAACATAATGATTATAATAACATACATCTATAGGCAATGGTATATACAGTAAAATGGTAATTGGGGATCATCCCCCAACCATGGCATCAAAATAATTTAACTTTGTGTTCAAAAGATTTTTTGATGGGACGATACAGGTTACTGAGTCTTGGGTACTTGCATCATCAAGCAACTTTGGTACAATTGTTATTGTAGGCTCAATCTATTGTTTCTATATGGCTTAAAAAGGGTGTTACCTTGATAGAATAAATTAAAAGGAAAAACGGCAGCAAAATCATGAAAACTACAAGTTAATCACCACTCAAATGAGACTTGACAGTCATATAAATCACACTATATATATGTAACTGTATGGCATACATTTTGTTTAAGGTCAAATTATTCACCATTGAGTCAGATAGTTATATTATTTATAATAAATCACTGAATTTATAATCGTAGAGAATATGTAATCATACCTGGTTTTCTATAATGGACGTAAACAAACAAGGCACAAATAACACCAAATGTTATTAAAGCTGTCCACCAATTAATAATAAACATAACAGCTAGACATATTATAGCTCCTAATAAACTAATCCACATAGAATAAAATCTAAATGCTGGTCTCCAACCTAAATATAACAAGAGAAATCAATCTTTCATATAAAACAACACCAATAATAGCTTGCAACAAAGATTTAATTGTCATGTTTTTGTCTCTTTTCATGGTATTCGTATGATGTATCATGCCGATAATCAAGATAAAAAGCTGGCTATATACAATTTGTTAATTCTTCTATTACAAACTGTGAAAATTCAAGCTCTCAAACAGCTTTAGATTAGAAATTATGTTTAAAGTTTCTCTACAAATACCAAATATGACAATTTATGATATAACATGATGGACTAACCTGGAGATCTAGCCAATGAGGCATCAAAACAGGAATAGTTAATCAGGGCATACGACATGAGAAAGAAGTTGGATATCACAGGAGCAATGGCATTTAAATCACCTAGAAATATAATTACACTACAGTTACATAGGTATGTATTTCTTTGTACTTTATATTCATAAGAGCATTCAATCAAACCCATCACAATAATAAAATTTCACATGATTTAAATAAAATAAAACCATACATTTGTAAGGTTGAAATGACAAATCTTGTCAATCTTCAAATCTCGAATAAAAAATCATCTTCACAAAATTCATTACAAAAACTGACAATGAACTATTGTATATAGTTTTTGTATGTGCTATGAATTATGGCGCTATGTAAATTGACATATCATTAAAGATAAGCTAACCACAAAATATATCTGTACCTGGCCACTAGACCAAAAGATAGCACACCCTAATTTCATCTAGATAAAATAAGTTAGGTCATAACATTCTGCTTGCCAAATTTAAAAAAGCATTCTTCAGATTATTGCTCCAATTTCACCTATCAGCTTCATTGTAAGTTATAGATCTGTGCTGCCTGTGTTTGACACACCTATCACGGTTTATCTAGATGGAAGTCTAAAAATGATTACAAACTTACCTATGCATACAAAAGCAAAACCAATCGCAAAAGCTAATAAATATGCCAATCTAGGGCTGTCATCATTGCCATAACCTTTAGCAAAAATGTGAATTTTAGGGAATATTTTATCCTTGCACACAGCCTAAAAACAGTAGAAATGATTATTTGCAGATATTGTATTACCAAATCTAGTACTAGAGTTGGTCACAAAATCAATATACGAGGCATAATACATTTTGAAGCAAGTATAAAATCTATTAAGACAGATGGATAACCACATAATCATAGACACTTATTTACGGTATAGACTCACTTTTAGATTGATCTGGTGAGTGTGTCAAAAAAGTATTTATGTAATTCAATAGGGCAAGGAAGTTGAGGGACGAGACAGCTATGATTTTCAAACTGAGGAAAGCAAGATGTCGAAAATGAAGGCGCGAGAAGTTAAGATTGCAAAAAGGCTATATATATAACAGATTTCTATAGTTTACAGAAAGCAACATTATAGAGAAATAGACCATGCACATTATTCCAGAACAACAGCTTAAATTGTTAGAATGTATAAATCAATATACATATTAATCATGATTAAAACCTGCTTTATGAAGACAAATTTGATGTATTTCTGCTTTAAGAAATGTTTACATACCTGGAAGACTTTAGGAGCTGACACAAGACTAGCTAATGCTGATGATAGGGTTGCCGAGAATATACCCGCCGTTACTAACGGTCCAAATGCAGACATCATTTCCATAACCTATAAAACACAGAAAGACAATTAAACAATAAGTCATATCATCAATGCAATAAGTGCCACAAATACAATCAGCTTGAAAATTTTTGGATTCATAACTCATCAAATATTTCTTAAAACATGACCATCCTCAGTATACCCAGTGGTATCGGTCTGGAGCCTGTTTCACAAAATTTTAACTAAGAAACAATCCAAATTTTAGTAATTTGATTGGATAATATTAGATTGATTTTAGTGCTAAGCCAATCGAAATTGAAGTATCTACTCAAAATTGGAATTTAATTTTAGTTAAGATTTCACGAAACAGGGCCCAGTTCTACCAAGATTGGTATATGACAGATCATTTAATTTCTAATACATGTGTATGACATGTGTACGACTGATGAAATAGTTCCTAATACATGTGTATGACTGATGAAATAGTTCCTAATACATGTGTATGACTGATGAAATAGTTCCTAATACATGTGTATGACTGATGAAATAGTTCCTAATACATGTGTATGACAGATCTTTTAGTTTCTAATGTATGAGTATGATTGATCATATAGTTCCTAATATATGAGTATAACTGATCATATAGTTATAGTTACAAATGCAAGAACAACCTAAGTCATCAAAGAGTTCCTAATATATGCACATGAAAAGAAGTTAAAATCACAAGAATGGCAAGGTTGATGTCTTTCACAAATCATGACATAAACATCTTTAATAGTTGTAAAACAAGAGAACTTAAATATCTAATTATCATCTATCATATACCACCTCAATTAAAATCCTAGTTAAGGTGCCAAGAAATTCACCAGACCAAATTACAATATCATGCCACCAAGCAATGAAATCTATTTGATTAGAGCTAATCCCACTACTCACTGCTGTAAAAAGTGGAAATTCTTGTTTTAAATTATGATTGGTCAATAGTCCGATTAACAACCAATTGCTAACTATGTTACTAAAGCATTACTTTTAAAACAGAGCGCCAAATTGGTCCAAATATATTTACATAAAGTTACATCACGGCTGACGATTTTATTATGCCAAATTAACCAGTGCATAGTAGAATATTGCAGTAAAACTAATTGCATGACAAATGAGGCTATCAAATCGAATAATATGTAAACAGTACTGTTTGGAAACGAACATACTTTCAGTTTCATCGTCTTTAAATATTTTAATACCTTAAATCACTGTCCGAAGTTTTAAGAAAGACCCGGATTAAACGTAGGACTGACATGCTGCTCTACTCAAGTGATAGATCTGATTGTAGTGGAAGAATAGACGCACTCCCTCAAAAGTTTAAGTATCAGAAGCCAATCCAGGAGACTATGGCCTAAATCAGTACATGTGTAATATACAAAATTAAATTTCTCACCTGATAATCATGCAATAATCCATATTTATCACAAACCCCACTTGCTGTCTGACTACAATTTCGTATAACATCTAAATTATAATGTCTGGGAATAATAATATCAGTACTATTCATTACTGTTGTACCATTTACTATTGTACTAGTGATGTTGCTGACTACTATAGCAGGGAGATAACCAGTAGCATCTCTTGCTACACTAGCTCCCAACATCCAGGCAACAATAAGATATATAATGGTAGACAGCAAGATAGCCGACAATGTTCCTTTAGGAATCGATGCAGATGCATCCTGTAAAAAAAATATTGCAACAAAATAAATTTTTAAAAATGAAAGGGTAGGAATCTCAATCTATAAATTTTATATTAAACAAAACTGAATAGTAATAAACAGACTTTGGTTATATTACAGCGATCAGAAATAAAATGAAATGGGGTTTAACGTCTTATTGTTCTGCTCCTAAACTGCGCTAATGAAGACGGGCAAACACTATACAGTGTGCTATGAGGGAAATTTTGCCCTGGGCAGCGGCACTACGGCCTACTCTTATATCGAATTCCAACTGCCCAGGTATCTTTTACATGCATGCCAATTTGTATACGGGACCTCGGTTTTCTGTCCCATCCGAACAGCTAGACAGCTGTCCTTGTCCGAAAAGGGAAACCAAGCTGTAAAATCTAGATGAACTTTATTGGCCAATGCAGGGATCGAACAACCAATCTCCAGGGTAGGGAGCCAGCGTCCTACCCACTTAGCCACGTGATCCCCCAGCGATCAGAAAGTATATGCCCAATATACATGTATCATGAACCAGTAACTGGTTGTTTTTACTAATACATATATTTACCACTGAAATCTGTGGAATTTTATAATTAATATTGTGGTGAGCCATGAGATGTCAATCACAGTGCTGGTCTTGAAATGATCCTCAGAAGAACAAGACGGAGAGTCTGGAGTTCAGATGGGTTGTACAAGTTTTTGGTCACATAAAAAACCAGGCAAAATTTCCCTCATGGCATATGCACATTTTCATTAGCCTGGTTGGTGCATATATTCCAATATTCGGTCACATGAATAAGAAACGTGTCTAGTGTCAAGTTCTCATTCCTTCTAAAATTATATCTGTATCCATTTATGAGATCAGCTTCATCAAACCATTTATAGAGGGAATAAAGATAGGCTGGCACTGCCAGGCAGGATACGCCCAAATTTTCGAGAGATGGACAGAGAACAAGCAATACCGAAAGTGATTTTTCCTACATCTTTAAGTCCTGTATTTCATACTGTATTGGGAGCAGCCATTTAGTTGGTCAGTTCCAGTCTGATATTAATGAAATTCGAAACCGACAATGATTATGGTGTGACGGTACACAACCTAGATATGTGACTTTTCATCAAAATCGGATAAGAATTGTGACCTGTAGAGAGTCCACAACCATGATATACCATATTTTTACACTATTCGCATACAATCGGCGACCATTTCGTCCGGCAATTTTGGTCCGATTTTCACTAAATTCAAACTCAACCTTCCTTACAGGGTAACGGTGATATAATCAAACGGTTTTTTAAATTGGATAATAATTGTGACCTCCAGAGGGATCACAAGCTAAAGAAAGGGGGAATTTTGCGTATAACTAGGGGCCATAATTCAGGAAGTTACAATCTGATATGCGCAAATATCGAAAAGAACCTAGATCTTTGGGTTATAACCATGAATTTCAAGTTTCATAAAAATCGAATTAAAATTGTGACCTTTACAGGGTCCACAGCCTTGATATACCATTTTTTAACAGTATTCGCGTACAAACGGCGGCCATTTTGTATGGCAATTTTGGTCTGATTTTCCGGAAATTCGAACTCAACCTTCCTTACGGTGTAACGGTAATATAATCAAACGTTTTTTTAAATCGGATAATAATTGTGACCTCCAAGCTAAAAAAAAGGCGATTTTGCGTATAATCAGGGGCCATAATTCAGGAAGTTACAATCCGATATGCGCAAATATCGAAAGGAAGCAAGATCTTTGGGTTATAACCATGAATTTCAAGTTTCATCAAAATCGAATCAAAATTGTGACCTCCACAGGGTCCACAACCTTGATATACCATTTTTTAACAGTATTCACGTACAAACGGCGGCCATTTTGTATGGCAATTTTCGTCCGATTTTCCCGGAATTCGAACTCAACCTTCCTTAGGAGGTAACGGTGATATAATCAAACGGATTTTTAAATCCAATAATAATTGTGACCTCCAAGCTAAAAAAAAGGCGATTTTGCGTATAATCAGGGGCCATAATTCAGGAAGTTACGATCCGATATGCGCAAATATCGAAAGGATGCAAGATCTTTGGGTTATAACCATGAATTTCAAGTTTCATCAAAATCGAATCAAAATTGTGACCTCCACAGGGTCCACAACCTTGATATACCATTTTTTAACAGTATTCGCGTACAAATGGCGGCCATTTTGTATGGCAATTTTCGTCCGATTTTCCCGAAATTCGAAGTCAACCTTCCTTAGGGTGTAATGGTGATACAATCAAACGTTTTTTTAAATCGAATAATAATTGTGACCTCCAGAGGGACCACAAGCTAAAAAGGGTGATTTTTCGGACAATCAGGGGCCATAATTCAGGAAATTATATTCCGATAGCCGCAAATATCGAAAGGAACCAAGATCTTTGGGTTACAAACATGCATGTCAAGTTTCATCAAAATCGGTTCAAAATTGTGACCTCTATAGGGTCCACAAGCTAAAAACATGATTTTTCGTACAATCAGGGGCCATAATCCATGAAGTTTTGATCCGATACATGCCAATATCGAAAGCAGCCGAGATCTTTTGGGGATAAACCTATATTTCAAGTTTCGTCAAAATCGGATAAGAATTGTGACCTGTAGAGAGTCCACAAACAAATTGTGGACGGACGGACGTCCGGACGGATGTCCGGACGGACGTCCGGACGGACAGGGGCGACGACATAATACGTCCACATGAAAATGTGGGCGTATAATAAAACATTTCATAGTTATGTATGTACTTACTTTTAAATCCCCCGATATGTTAGCACCTGCTAAAATACCAGTAGCAGCAGGGAAAAAAACAGCAAACACAGAAAAAAAACTTTCTCCTTCTCTATAATCAGGTAACAGATTTTCCTTGAATAATTGTACTGTAATAGACAATGCAATTGTTTTAAACTATTTTAAACATAAAATTACTAAGACTTTCCATGTTAAACACAATCCAATTCTTGTAACTTTTACTTTTGAGACCAGCCTGAAGATTTTAGTATGAGGGAAAACTGTAGAGATACTTTCACTCATAAACTGCCCATCTGTTCCATCAATTTGCTCATAAAACCAGAAACACAATATGTCTATGCTATATCTTACCATTATATCCTATGTATCCTTTAACAACTTTTTCTTCTGGAGGTGGCAAAAATGAACCGACAGCACTAGCTACAAGAGCTATTATCAATACTCCTAACAGGACTAACTGTGCCTGAATATATTAAAATAAAAGTTTATAGTATCTTACATGTGTACTTTAGATTGATTTCCCATAATTTGTAAAATCAGTATTTAAAATATCTGGGTTAGATCAATCCAGAAAATACATTTGATTCAAAGATCCACAAACATACATGTCCACAAGGATATTGTGGACAATACATTAAGGGGGCTTATTTTTCGTCTTATCCGAATCACTCATCAAGCAACTGCTGTAGTTAATATCTGTAAACTAAAGCAGAGGAATAAAACGAATTTTAAATTTTATAATGTGATTACTATTTTTATCACATAAAATGTCATCTTTAGCGTAATTTCTACAATGGAAGTAAGTCCGAAAAAATTAATGGTAAATAAAATATGTTTTTACCCTGGCTTCCCACTCCATTCCTATAATAGCTATACATAATAATATTACAATAGTTATAACACCAACAATACGTATATCATTAACTTCATCTACCATCAACGCATCATGGGCCTGTAAATATATCATAAAAAAATATAGACATTTTCAATTAAGACATGCAAATCTAATTTACCATTATTTGAATAATTTTCATTATACAATGTATTCAACTCACACATATATTACAGATGAAATATGAAAGAATTAGAAAGAAAGAGATAAATGGGGTTTAACATCCACTCAACATACATGTAAACTAGGTCATTTCAGGACTAACATAAATATAGTTAAATTTTATTTGAATATTTCACGTGCCCATAGAGGTTTTTAGCCTTGGGAGGAGACCAGAGGACACTGAGAAACCAACGAAGTTGGACAGGCGACCCTAACACTCGTCACACAGAGCTGAAATCCCCAAACCAACAAAGTTGGACAGGCGACCCAAATACTTGTCACACAGAACTGAAATCCCCAAACCTGACTATGTAAGAATTGGATAATTAAAAATAGTTCAAAAAACAGATAATGAGTCATGCATGTCATGCATATTGAAAATTTCAGTCAAATTACTTTATTCTTTGTGAAGTTATGAGTGTTTGAAGTTTTGACAAAATGTAGCATAGATCATCTACTATCGCAGCATGGAACAAATGGTCCAGACAGTGAACTATGACTTCAATGTTAATAAATGTTAAAAAGACCCGCAATAAGCAGATTTAGCTCTTACATAATGGATTTTTGTATAAATCTAATGTACCATATTATTTTACAGGAAGTCATTGTTAGGTAATAATTCCATCAGAGTTACTCAATTTTTAATTAGACATATTTTAATCAGATTAACTATACAAAGATAGGTTTCCAGGCAACGAAACATACGCCCACAGCAGCTAAATCGTCCGGGCAGTCAACAAGGGTTGTCGCATATTTTTACTTTTTTCGGTAATGAAACATTTGTAATACACTAAAAACTGATTAAGAGTAACAACTCATTATGTAATTATCAGAAAATCATTAGAATTTGATTGCTTTTTATAAAGTTTTACCCCAAGCTAACAATTAGTATATACATGAAACATTTAATATCATGGATTTAGCTGTTCAGTTATCTAAATTCATTGAAAATCAAAATACTTGTTCGTTTCAACACCTTAAACTCTATGTATCAATCTGAAGTCAATCGGATGGTAACTTTGGCCTCTATAGCGTCACAAGAATTTTTGAAGTTATCAAGGGAGATAACTCTGGCAGTAATTATTTGAAATCGCTGAAAATCAATAGGCTTCTTCGTCTCATGACCTTAAACACTGTGTATAAATCTAAAGTCAATCGGATATTAACTTTGGCCTCCAGAGCGTCCACAAGATTTTTTGAGGTGATCAAGGGCCATAAATCTGGCACTAACTATCGGAAATCGCTGAAAATCAATAGGCGTCTTTGTCTTATAACCTTAAACACTGTGTATAAATTTAAAGTCAATCGGATATTAACTTTGGCCTCTAGAGCGTCCACAAGATTTTTTGAAGTGATCAAGGGCCATAACTCTGGCACTAATTATCGGAAATCGCTGAAAATCAATAGGCTTCTTCGTCTTATGACCTTAAACACTGTGTATAAATTTAAAGTCAATCGGATATTAACTTTGACCTTTAGAGCGTCCACAAGATTTTTTAAAGAGATCAAGGGCCATAACTCTGGCACTAATTATCGGAAATCGCCGAAAATCAATAGGCTTCATTGTCTTATGACCTTAAACGCTGTGTATAAATTTAAAGTCAATCGGATATTAACTTTGGCCTCTAGAGCGTCCACAAGATTTTTTGAAGTGATCAAGGGCCATAACTCTGGTAGTTATTATCGGAAATCGCTGAAAAACAATAGGCTTCTTCGTCTCATGACCTTAAACACTGTGTATAAATTTAAAGTCAATCGGATATTAACTTTAGCCTGTAGAGCATCCACAAGCAATTGTGGACGCCGGACCGATGGACGGACCGACGGACGGACCGACGGACGGACCGACGGACGGACGGACGGACGGACGGACGGACGGACGGACGGACGGACGGACGGACAGGGGCGACGACAATATACGACCACATTTCAATGTGGGCGTATAAAAAATGTACCTATTTATTCACCTTTAATAAATCTCTAACAGTTTCAGCAAAACCAACAACATACATAGCTACAGCTACAGCATTAGCTACAGAAAATATGAGACCTATGGCACCACCAAACTCAGGTCCTAAACTTCGTGATATCATAAAATAGGCTCCACCTTAAAATAGATTATCAGAATACTACATCAAGTTAAAATAGATCATTATATCAAGTTAGAATAATCTCTAATTATACCATTCAATACTAAATATTATTATCTAAAACATAAAATACATATCATACCAGGTTAATACCATATAATTCTAAATATAATTGTTTAAAGCTATATTATGTAAGAATTAGATAAAGAGCTAGCCATTCTTGGTATAATAGTTGGAAAGTAGATAATGTAAAATGAATAATTTGAAAATTTCATTCAATTTACTCTATTATGATCGAAGATATTAGCCCTTGAAGGCTTGACAAGACGTGTGCAAAAATTTCAACCACAGTACTGATTGATCGAAGCTAAGTCTTGCTTCTCCATTTTTCGATTGAATCAAAATATCGCTGAAACATAATTATTTAGAGTTGATTATGGCCTGGATCAGTTGATTAATGTCTAATGAATAATTTAGAAAACATTTCAAGCCTAAAGAAAGACCTACCATAGGCAGATTTAGCTCTTGCATAATGTATGTTTAAATTAGGCCAAGATTATAGTCACTGAAATATTTTCATAATTAGATATCACCATTACATATACGATTTTAAAATGTAATGAATGATAAAGCACAAAAAATAATTCATGCATTTCACATTTCAGTCTAATTATATCTCTTTTATTGTTAAACTAAATATTTTTCTAACTTTTGACCAATATAGGTTCTTTATGTCAGACTGACTTGACACACACAGTTTAAATAAATTATGATCTTAACTATCATGTCTAGCGAGGATATGGAGTTAGTCATCTAGGAAGACAGACTTGAACGTCAAATGTGTACCAGTAAATTTAACCTGTGTATTAAAATAGTTCCTCATGGGACTGAAATAATGTACTGCTCTACGCTTCTTCGATAATCAAATATTCCCAGAGGAAGAATACATACAGGCTTGTAAAGCAGGCATTCATATGCCAGCTTTCTTATTAATGTTACAATAGGGACATTTATAAGCAGACGCCAAGCTATGAGATAGCATTTCCATATATGGCATATAAAGAGATTGATTGGATAACAACTCACCTCCCTTTATTGAACCATTTGTACATATAGCAGACATAGATAAAGCTGTTAAAGTTGTTACGACACCCGATAATAAAATAATTAATGAAGTACACACCATACCAGCTTGTCCTACACACCATGACAATCGTATAAATAACATAACACCCCATATATTTAATAAACATCTTATCTGGAAACAAGGAAACCCAATATCACATTGAACTGTGGATGGTAAAAATCAAAACATGCCAAGAAAATCTATCATAATTTAATAGCTTTGAAATATATTGGAAATGTTTACATATATCTTGTAAAAAGTCCAACGGGGGGGGGGGGGGGGGGGGGGAAATATTCAAATTTAATCACTCAGTCTAGGCCTGATGGAGTTGGCTTAAAGTTAGTCAAACATGAAGGGTATTCAATTAGATCCAAAAAGAAGACCCAGTCAACAACATCCAGTGGCCTTGGACAACCAAATACCAGTTGTTTACATGTTGTAAGATGTATTCCAAATAGTATTAAGTCAAGCATTAGAATTATGCTACCTTGTTTTTCATAATGGGCATACAATGAGTTCAATTACAAGCTATCACCATCATTTGTCTGAATTTACATCAAATGACTGAGAATAGCTCTTCATATGAAATCTTGAATGATGCCAGTTTAAAACAGAATATTATCAAGTGTGAAATAAAGTTGTCTTAATTCAATTCTTTGTTAAATTAAATGGGATGAGTTTTGTAATAAAGTAAGCTAATAATTTATCAAGATATCTGATATCTCTTGTTTTATCTTGGACCTTTAAATGTGACGCTGTATAAACAAAAGGCTGACACGAGACAAAAAAAATGTGTTGAACTAGTTGAAGCATCAGCGAATCAATACAATTTACAATTATTTCATCATACCAGAACTCCCTTGATCCAACCAAACTTGGTTGAACCGGTTATCTTTTCTGTTGTTACTACAGGCTGTCCATCACCTATTATCTTCTCCTCACTACCTATTAAAGGCTCTTTATGTCTTCCTCTAACATCACCACCAGCTTCATCCTAAAAATACAAAACATTATTTTAATATTATGAATTACAACATACATGTATTAAACCTTTTAGCTCATTGATAAACAAGTACTGTTTTAGAATATATGTTAACGGAGCTTAACCTCTCTGATTTTGGTTTAAATAAGAGTTCTACAATTTTAAACTCCACTAATGAAGGTTATTGAAAAATGTCAGTGATTTATCAGAATTTATGTGATGTATCTCTCAATAACACTATATAAGTACTGTTGACAAAACTTATACTAGTACATATTTACAAGCAAATTATGAAGAAAAATAACATCATAAATTCAATTAAAACCTGCTGATCATTATTTATGTATTAGAACATCTACATTTTACACAGTGTAATCCATATTCCAATTTATTAATGGCAGATAATCACAGGCTACGATTCCATCAGATTAAAAAGAAACCCATAATAAAAGATCTAAGGAAAGACTTATAAGTGGCACTGTCTTGTCTGAGATTCAACTGTCACATTATTGTACTTTGCAAGGAATACAAAAACCTTCAAATGACAATCACAGACTTTAAAGATGCATTTCCATGAAATTATTTAAAAGGTAGTTATTTTCAATTGAAAAGTATGGCAAAATTTCTCAAAAACTTACAGTGGACAAAATTGTAAAATGTAAGGGTAATATTAACTGGCAACCTGTAGATTTACGGTAGGGCCTTGCAATACCCTGTTAAATGTTTTGTGTGGTATTTTGAAATGAAGTTTTGATCAATAATTCAGTTTTTAGTACAAATATATATTATCACCAAATCACACAGTTTGTATGTAGAAATCCATTCTATTAGCCTAATTCATGGATTACTCTACCTTAGCCCTTATTATGGAAAGAATTTCTTGATGAAATTATTTTTGTTACTTTTTACAAAACCAAATTTGACTGGATAAGACTAGTTCACATTTTTAAGTATTTTCATTTTTGTTTTTTTTTAGCAATGACTTTTTAAAAACTTTGGCACACATCTGTGTAATATTTAGAAACAATATTAGTGAAAGTTTAAATGAGAATAGACAAGTATGTGGATATAAAGAACTCCATATTTACAGTATTTTGCCTTGACTTAGTTTTATTTGACTTGTATTACAGTACTATAAACTCTATTGTTGTGGTGAAAACTAGCATCCGGTCATATTATTGTCAGATGTTAGGCTGAGTTAAAATCATAATAACACCAAGAAAGTGACAACATTGTACAATCTTATTCCTAGTTAAACAAGCCAACAGTGAAGCTGATGTCCCCCGCCGAAATCCCAAAATAAATAGATGACACATATTAATTAATCGCACATTTATTTTTTTCAAACGTATCGAGCAATCAAACTGTACACGAAGTGTCATCTAAAAGTGTTTTATAAAGAAAAATGCTAAAGCCGACGAGAAAAATGAAAATGTACCCTAGTTAGGGGGACCCTAAAGGCAGACAAAAGGGCCCCCAGACTTGACAAAAGGGCCCCTCTGGCCAAGGGAAAGGGCCCTCGTGTCCGAGTCAATCGTTTCTATACACTGTTACTGTCGAATCCATTACTGAATGAGAATGCAGTCATTGTATTGGCATAAAAATCATCAATCAAGATGAACCTAAGTTATCTTGTCCCAAAGTATCAACCAATCAAATTGCTTATCTCTGCCTACCCCAAGAAGAAAATGCTCATCTTCGAACTCCATCAAGGCATTTTGACCTAATAAGCATACACACCAATTTTGCACATTTTAACTCAATTCGAAGGAGAGATATTGTGTTCCAAAGTCTCGGCAAATCAAATTGCTTATTGCTCTGCTTACCCCGAGCAGAAAATGCTCATTATCGATCTTAGTCAAGGTATTACTGTAATGAAACTATACACCAAGTTTCATCACTCTCACTTAATTAGAACTAAAGTTATCGTGTCCCAAAGCATCAACCAATCAAATTGCTTATCTCTGCTTACCCTAAGAGGAAAATGCTCATCTTCGAACTCCATCAAGGCATTGACATAATAAGCATATACACCAAGTTTGAACATTTTAACTCATCTTCGAACTCTATCAAGGCATTGACCTAATAAGCATATACACCAAGTTTGAACATTTTAACTCAATTAGAGAAGGAAAGTTATTGTGTTCCAAAGTCTCAACCAATCAAATTGCGTATAGCTCTGCTTACCCTGAGCAGAAAATGCTCATTATCGAACTTAGTCAAGGTATTACTGTAATGAAACTATATGGAAGTCGGGCATACGCCATACAGTGTGCTATGAGGGACTTTTTGCCCGGGCACCTGCGCTATGGCCTACTCTTATATCGAATTCCAACTGCCAAGGGATCTTTTACGTGCACTCCAATGTGTACCTTGGACCTCGGTTTTCCATCCCATTCGAACGACTAGGCAAGTGTCCTTCTCAGGCCCTTCTTCTGCATCACTGACAAGGGGAAATCACGCCAGAAAATCGAGATGAACTTTCTCGGCCAATGCAGGGATCGAACACCCGACCTCCAGGCTAGCAAACCTGCGCCTTATCCACTTAGCCACCTTGACCCCCTCATTATTACAGAATAAGATGGGTTAGTGAGATATTAATGATTTCATTTGGAATAGGATTGTGATTGTATGAATAATCGATGGTCCAAAATATTGATACCTGTCTCAAATTCTTCCAAACACAGATTTGAAGTTTTAGACAAAATAAAAAATTTGATTTGGAAGATATGTTAAGATATGAATGTTTGCACACGGACTAGTATTTCTAGCCGTAGGACTGCCTCATATATAATGAGTGCCATATAAAACGCATCACTTAGTTTTTCTTATAACAAAATGATCCTGTAAACATATCATTTATTTTGCTTCTTATTGTGAACAATATTCAAATGGAAACACACCAATAACAACACATTTGTACACTTTGATTTGGAAGATATGTTAAGATATGAATGTTTGCACACGGACTAGTATTTCTAGCCGTAGGACTGCCTCATATATAATGAGTGCCATATAAAACGCATCACTTAGTTTTTCTTATAACAAAATGATCCTGTAAACATATCATTTATTTTGCTTCTTATTGTGAACAATATTCAAATGGAAACACACCAATAACAACACATTTGTACACTTATGGATATTAATAATATATATTACTAGGCACTGTTTGACTGATAGAACAATTTTCCAATTGGAAAGCTGACAATACAGAAAACTTATCTGATGAAATGTTTGGTTCTAAATAAATGAGGGTCATTGACCCATGTTATCTAAGATGATATACATGTAGGCCAAGCACTAATAATTTGTGTTTTCCAGAATGCATAATTTACAAGATATAGGGCAAACGTATGTACATAAACCATGACTTAAGTGACATTAGCCATAGATCACTAGAAGTCATTTCAAAAAAGATTACCCAGAGAAGAACATTCAGGGTAGTCATCTCTAATCAATCAAGTTAATAAAAATTGTACTAAGTATAAAACAGTGAAGACGGACAAAGTCAATCTGTTTCATAGATAATTATGAAATGTAATATCTCTATCAAAGATGACTTTCTTCAACACGTGCAATGACATCAAGCGGCGTCAAACATTGGCTCAATGGCGCATGCATTGTTTATACAAGACGCAACTGCTTTGGGCAGAATGATGCCTTTTACTCATTTCAATACTCATTTACACTAAATAGGAAATATTTTTACCTACAAATACTTGAAATGTCTTTGTTTAAATGTTTTAGAATTTAATTTGTCTGAGGGACAAAAGTTAATATTTTGATAATATTTCAAATTAGTTTACATGATGTCTGGCTGAACCTTAGCAGTTATTTCAAGGCTTGATTGGGACTCATTTAAGTCTCCGCGATGTCATCCTTATCAATGACTATATAGTGGCCTAGAGAATATTCACTGCTGATCAGTGTGAGTCAAGGTATGTCTCTGCCCTTAAAAATAATGATAATACAAAAAAGACATAAACTGGCATAGACAAAACAAAGAGTCTTTTGTTAAAATTATATTGCATAATCACTTTTTTTTATGGTTCTTCTAAAGGTATTCAAACATTTATTTAGAAAACTGGAGTCAAATTAATGACTTTTATGACTTTTTCACTATTTTTTTATTGTTAACAAGGTCTTTTATAAGATAACAGAAAAGACATTCCTACAAATTTTGATTTTGTTACTTTTTTGTTATTTTTAAGAGGCTTACTTTGATATAGTATCTCCTTTGTCTTGAGTTATAAATCCATAGAATACAGTGAAAATTTCATTAGAAGTTCATAATTACTTGTTTAAATTTGTCTTTGGTACATTTTTGTGAAAATAGACCATCTATGTTTAAAGAAAGATAATAAAGTTGTATTCATCTGTTAAAATCAGCTTTTATAAATGGCATGACATTTATAGTAAGGCCATTCGTTGATTATGGGCCATAAGTGTCAAGGTATAGGCCCCTACATCGTATATTACACTGAATTACATACGTATATAATGTTATCTTTCTATAAAGCTTTCAGCAGCCAAACAAAATTTAACATCCTACTTTTCTGCAATAACTGTGCTAATGAAGATGCTCATACAGTGTGCTAAAGGGAAACTCCACCAAGGCACACTCAATGACCAGTTTCAAGTTGCTTATTACAATAAATAATAAGCAGACAATGCTATTTATCAAAGTTAGTCAAGATCATGATATAATTGATGTAAGTTTCATCACTCTCACTCCAGTAAAATTAAACTTATCATGTCCATAAGCATTGACAAATCAAATTTTTTCCCATTATAAAGAGCTCAATTTAAGGGAAAGTTATTTATTGTAGTCCAAAAGGTGTAACAAACAGCCAGAGAGACAGTCGAGCACAGATGAACAGTCCCTTGTTTCTTCAGAAGGCATAAGAGAGTAAAATTATGTACATTAAGAAGCACAATTTCATCATCATAACTGCACCTGGTAGCATCCAATGCAAGTTAAATCTCGTAAATAACTAGACCCATCTTCCATAGCCGGAATGACATTCATACTTATCCTTTCCAATTTTTTAAAATACCAACCATTTTTGGTTTTTAACTTTAAGGGCATAACAAATCAATCATTTACAATGAAATGTCAACATGACCGTGATCAATTGCTATAGGGATTGTCAGCATTACACGCTGGTCATCCAATTATATGCAATACCGGTATATGCAAAAATGAGATTGTTGTTCTACGTACAATTTCCATGTGTTTCTACTGTCCCAATGAAGTGTTTTGAACAAATAATTTTATAAATCTATTGAATTGCAAAAACTGATAAAAAATTTACATATGTATTTCATGTATATATCTGCAGACTACTTTGTTAAAGTTAAAGACAGCTACAGTAACGTAATGGAAATGGAATAAATATTTTGATTAAAATAACAAATACTGTAATTTTTATCATAATCTTCGCATAGGCCTACATGAAGAAAAAAAGACTTAAAATATTACTTTCCTAAACACTAATATTGACAGTACATCTGGCAAATTTCTAATTGTAGCTTATTAACCTGCTCCCAGACTAAACCTACCGGTACTTATTAATTATCATTATCAGCATTTTTTATAGAACACCATGTAACTAAAACAGTGAAGTTTGATACAACACATTGATAATCAACCATAATGACTGCATTACATGATCAACAAAACTGACTGCGTACATGATCAATAGAACACTGAGCATTTGAACAAATGTTCTGACTTGATAGGCCTACTGTTTTCTTTCTTCTTTTGTTACTGATTCGACATAATTGTTTTATTGTTTCTCTTATTTTCAAACCAGAGTATATTTATAAATACTGACCTACAGTATACTCAGTATATGCAAGAAGACGAACAATCTTATTTGCATATCACATGCTTGACTAAAATTAATTTAAGAAGATTGATATAAAGTAGGCTAGCAAATGTCATATCAAAATAAAACACTGTCTAGTCAATCTTTGAACATAACTAATATAAACCATTTCTGTCTTTCGCGATAATTTTCCTGCAAATAATTGATAGATAACATCTGGTTGCTTGTAAAATCAAAAGAAAGAGAGCATTAAACAGTGTAGTATAAAATAGAGTGGATGGATCAGAGAGGTGACCTTTTGTTCTGTGATTGTGAAAGAATTCAATAGCCTACCATACCAAAGAAATGTTGTCAATTGGAAATCCAGTAAAAGCTCACTATGAAATATGTCCATAGATCTATATATTTTTCAATCAATAAATCCAAAATTTTTTGATAAAGTTTAATGTTGAATTTCTTGTAAACAAAAAAATCAAAAGTGGGGAAAATGGTATCAAATATGGTACCGGTATTTAAATGTTTGTTTCCAGTAATTCTTATAATGACAATTGATGACAGTTAAGAATTAATGCTAGATAAAAACTAAATAGTCCTTGTCTGACTGGATTTTCCCAAAAGATTCGTTGTGTGTAGAGAAATAGTCTACCTAACCTTGCTTTTACCGGTAACGTCCATAGTCATAGTCACATACATAGTGATAGTAAAAATCAAATCATAACAAATCAAAAATTATTTGTTAACAACCTGCGAAGATCTCTAAAATCTTAACATTTCTATATAAATATATCCAAATCAATCTCAGTATCTTCTTATACAAAAATTAAAATTTAATTGAGAATATTGTGGGAGCACACCTTTAATCATGGCGACTACTTACCATTTCTATTGCCATTTCTTCATGTAATTCTGCCAATGTCGGTCTACTTTTCAAAACTCCTGTGGCTGACAAAATATTCCTATAATGATCCATACATGGCAATGCTTCATGCGTGTTCATTGCAAACGTTTTCATGTTGCCTGTATCATATGAATGTGTCAAGGAATCGGTTCCAAGGGAAAACGTAACACTTGGAGATTCCGGGCTTCTGTTGCCATGATTGACTTCGTCGGTTTTACTCCAGTCTCCATCCTCATTTTCATTGTCGTCCTTCTTTTCAACAAATTCAACTCGAGCTACTTTGAATCTAGAACTACTCTTCTTCATTTCGTCACCGCCGGGATCTAACATATCGTCTTTGTCGGGAGTCAGCCGGCCGTCTGCTGTTTTCACTGTAATTGTTGACGAATCCATGTGCGCCATTTTTTTCAATTTCCGGAAACAAGGTCAAAAGCCTCACTCTGATTGGGGAAAATTTTGGGAGACTGTCATGATTGACACAATTCCGAAATTAAAAATAGATCTAGGTGCAGTCTGACGTGTCACTTTTCATTCAAAAAATCCTGAATATTCGTTCACATTCAACGGTTAGGCGAACTTTAAATCTATAAACGCAGTCCCATAAATTATCACTCGCGTTCTTTGGCTTCGCTAAGTGTAGTAAACACGTGCTCGTTCATTGTTTACGTTTTGTGATCACGTGATCAAGCGCGTGTCACTAAGTGAAAACTACCGAAAACGTAATGAAATTGGGTTTAACATCTTAAATTTCAACACAAGTAGCGCTAAAAGAAGACGTGCTTACGCCATGCAGTGTGTTATGTGAGAAAATATAACACTAAAAAAAATACGAAGAACTTTCTGAAATATTAACCATAGATTGGCAATTATTAAATAGAGCCAGTCCAGTAGGCCTACTCCTTATAAAAATGTGTAGCATTAATTTTAACTGAGATAAAATCCTAATTTACGTAATTTGATTGGATTTTATCATTAGTTTAGATTTCGAGAAACAGGGCCAGGATCCCCCAGGGGGTAGGGTGGGGACAAAACCCCAATATTTATGTAGCGGCGGGGGGGGGGGGCTTCCCGAGCCAATTTTGGTATTGGTTAGACAAGTCTTAGAGTCGAACCCACCCTCCTTTATAGTCTCAACGTGGCGAGGCAATGGACAATTGCACGGTTGATATGAAGTGTTAAAAAGTAATATTTTCTCGGTTTATACTGGTTCAATTTACAAAAAAGAAGAACGATAAATGCATTCACGATTATATATATTGTATGAAGCAAAGTGCAATTTGTAAAATGATTGTTTTCGTAGTCATTTGTAGCTGTTTTATTTATTACATAGATTATCAAAGATTTTACAGCCAACATTAAAACAATTTATTTTCCATTAATGACTGTTATTTTCCTGACATACTCCTTTATGCCATGGGATGGAAAAATAAAGTATTACACTTGTCAATTATGTTATAGCTTTGGACATATTATGTACATTTTTACAACTTTGTCTTGATATAAAAAGAGGTAGTTCGTTGACCTCCTTCACCGCTAATATACATGCCATAAAAATACCTATTGACCCATATAATTATTCGTTGCTCTCGGTTAATATACCTTATTTTTATTACTGGAAACTTGTAATAACCATAGATGGCCACTTGTCACCCGTGTCGGCTAAAATAGAATTTACCATTTTACTAAATAATGATTTTTAAAAGTAGAAATAGGCTAAGAAAGTCCTTATAACTCTAAATCAAGCTCGATTTTATGTACAGTATAGACGGACTTATATTTTAATTAAAATTAGAAGCATTATGATTCATGGAAGGAAGATTAATGAAATACTTCATTATTCAAATTAATTCAAAACATAAATAGTCTTTTGTGAATTATTAGTTTTCTACGTAGGAAACCTTTATTCTTAATGCATGTATCAAATAATCCATCATGCAGATGCGGTCATAAGATCGAAGATAGTAGCCACTTCCTTCTATACAGTCTATACTGTCGAAATTATTTTAATGAACGACAAACAACTCTAAGAACTCTCACACCCGATAAACAAGATATTTGCATCTTACTATATGACGACCCGAGTTCCTACAAATCAACTAATGAAAAATGTTGTGCCTGTTCATGATTTTATTAAACTATCCAAGCGCTTTAGAATTTAATATTTAATGATTATAAACTCCAAACAATGGCACCTCGCCGACTGGGTTCATCGTGGATGTTACAGTCTTATTCTTCCTGTAATCTTAAAAGACTTACATGACTATTGATAATTATACATGTTTATATCATTTAAAGGGCCAATCCCGATAACTTTTTCGGGAATAAAACTGCTTAATTTTGTGTTAAAATCCATTAAAACCCATTACCTAAGGCCTACCAACTAACCCGATATTTGTGATGCTTGTAAATAACTTAAACCTGACAGTCTTCATCTGGAAATGGAGACCGTTGTATTATACAGTATAGGGATAAAACCAGACTTTTTTCTCTAAAAATAATATATAGGTGAAATTTACCTTTTGTTATCAAGTGCAGTACATGGGTCGTTCACTGCATAGACATCTCAAGAAACGGAAATCGATTATCAGGTCACTCAATGAAAAAAATGACCCGAAACTTAAGAGGGTTACGTGTCCGGATAAGCAGTGTTGACGTTAACGTCAAAACGACTCAATATTTTGAGCTGAAATTTTGAGACAAGGTAAATACACCATGCCTTTATATTTTGGTCCATAAATTTCATAAATGCTCGGACTTTAATTTTTAAGACTCTGTTCTTATCGGGATTGTCCCTTTAAAGGAGCTAAATCGCTAACATTTGGGACCTAGAAATTGCCAGAAGTGGGTCGCAACGCATAAAATACTGTAATATATGAATGTATATATAAACTGATTTACATTCAATGGTTTCCGTTTTAATCTCAAATTTCAAATCAGTTATGTTCGGTGAAATACGCCAGCAGTCTCAGTCGAATGCAAATTTCTAGCATCTGGTTATTCCAGTCTACATACACGCCATTTGATTTGGTGCAGTGTGTCTAGCCTCATTCCCCGGGTCTCTTGCTAGAATTGGGGCTGAAACGCATTATGGTACACGAATCGTGTACCAATGGTAAAATGTTTATTTTGTCGTAAATATTGGATATCAGAAGCCCATCCCTTTTTCCGGTAAGATCACAGCATCAATGTTGATTTAAATTGACAAATGTAATTCGTGCTTTCAAAGTCGAAGATTTTTGGATGATAATGAGGTTAAAGACTTGGCTACTTTGACCTATATGCATCTTACTTTTGGGAATCCGATGTATATAAGCTTGTTTCATTAACCTGTGAATAAAGTATTGTTTAGATCAAAAAATAAAGTGTATAATATAATAATTAGATTGTAAACGACAAATTTGTGTCGTGTTATTTCAATTATAAGCTGTGTATTGGAAGATGTGTATATGCAATATTGTGTGTGATAAGTGTACAATCGGTTTCGCAGAGAATTACTTATCATATCTCTATATCTCTGTCACAGATGACTGTCTTCAACACGTGCAATGACATCACGCGGCGTTAGTCATTGGCTCAATGGCGCGTGCTTTGTTTACATAACACGTAACTGCTTCTGGCAAAATGATGTCTTTTAATCATTTTAATACCCATTTACACTAAATAGGAAATATTTTTTAACTACAAATATTTCAAACGTCTATATTTATTTTTCTTATACTTCAAAAAATGTTTTAGAATTTATTATGTCGGAGGAAAAAGGTTAATACTGGGGACTCATTAAGTCGCGTCGATGTCCTCCTCATAAGTGATTGTAGCGGTCAAGCGAATACTCACTGCTGATCAGTGTAATAAGTGTATAGAACCTGAAATATGGGTGGTAGTTTTCTTTCCGCGTATGCGTGAATCATTCACTCAGAATTAAAAGAGTATGCAGTATGAACTGCCAAAAAAAACACAATCATATAATAATTTCCTATTATGCCACCATGTCTCTTCCTGAATTTTTTCACTCTTATATATTGACCTCGCAATTAAAAAAATAATGCGTTTCATAATAATTTCTGGAAATGCACCTTAACTCAATAAGTGGCGTTATCATGATTGTTTGAAAAAATGCATTTTACTTTATAAAAACTTTATTTTAATTCGCCTGTTGTTATGTACATGTAGTCTAATTTCGTTGGCTTGGTTATTGAACCACACGAGCCTGGTCATCTAAAACAAGGAAACGTAAAACCTTCTTTACTTGCAAACGCGTTCTTACGATAGGCGTACGAGCCAGGGGGTGGGGGGCAGCTGCTGACAGGTAAAGTGAGGAAAACAATTATTTCATTTACTTGGCAAAACAAAGTGCCCGAAATCTAATAAAACACTAATTTTACGGGCTAGAATAGCAGAAAACGCGTTTGTGGCCGTCAAAAAATACTCCAATTCTTTTTTTTTTTTGGGGGGGGGGCAGGGTAATAAAACACTAATTTTACTCTTCTTTTAATTGAATACCACGAATTTGTACTGAGTTGACTATGGATTAAAACATTTTGTTTGGAGTCACTCTACTTTGTGCGACATTTTTCAGGCATCGATTAGTATTAATTTTGTGAATGCAGCTGCAACAGTCTGATTGGATGGTTGGAATTCGGAGTAGGATTTCGGTTACAAAATCATTGGATACTTTTGGAGTTACTTACACGAGCTAGAAACATACTCCGCGCAGTGTTGCGTTTGATTAGGGGTAATCCTAGAAAAGGCTAGCAGAAAACGCATTTGCGGTAGTTAAATTTACAAAATTTTCTCCGGGAGGGTGAGGCTCCTATACCCCGCGACGATTGATTGGTTGTTTGGAATTCGGGTAAGCAGGTAGGCTGTATTGGACCAAATTGAAGCTGCTTTATTCACAGGCTGGAATAGCAGGAAGGCGCGTTTGCGGCAGTTTTCATTGAAATTCGAGTCAGCCACCTTAATTCACCTATATTAGACCACTTTAAAGTTGCTTAGTTCACGGGTTGAAATAGCAGGAAAACGTGTTTGCAGCCGTCAAACATTCCAAAATTTTCTTGAGAGGGCAATTCAGGTTCTGCCCCCCTAACTGTCATCGAGCCCGTACGCCTATGGCTTTCGATGACGTGAGTTTCTCTCTAATGTGTTTACGGGAAAAGAACAAGTATGTGAGCATGACGTCAAAACAAAATCACAATTATACTTATTATGCGATTACTGATTTTAATTGGGCATGTTATTACGATAGTTTGGGTCACATTGTGACGTTTTCTTTCATGTCTTTATTGAAGAGCTCAATATATCATATAATACACTTTAAAATTAGACTTCGGTACAGTATTTACTCTTTATAACTTTTGCACTTGTGACTCGCTAAATATACACCTATACGCATTCTATACCTATACCCCCAATAGGCAATACCGATTTCTGTTCTAAAATATTCATTCATGCATTCTTTCATAAAAGACAGTTCACTCATGCTAAATTCAGTAGGTGAGTGTCCCGTCACTGCCTGATCTTTCGAAATAAGGAAGGTGTATATTTTATTTTTCAAAGCCTGACAATAATGGTTATTATTTTCTTTCGAATTATTATAGCAAGAATGGCTAGTTCTATATCTAAATCTTACATAATGTATCTTTAAACAGTGTGTAATTAGAATGTGAAATCATATGTATATTAGAGAAATCGTGTGTATTTGAGAATGTGTAAACGTATGTGTACTTGGGAATGTGTAAACGTATGTGTATTAGAGAATGTATAATCGTATGTGTATTAGAGAATTTAAATTATATAACATATTAGTTAAATGATGTGAAATGAGGTTGAACTTCCCCCTATACTGCACAAACTGGGCTAATTAAAGCGACACTAGGTAAGTTCAATAAATAAAAAGTTGAAAGTTTTCGCTATAACAGTTTTAAAAAAATAGTCTAGCCTCGATGGGTATTGAACCACAAAACCATCTATCAAGAGATGGTTATGTTCATGGTTAGTTAATTAAAGTCTGATTAATAATCTGTATAACATTTAAGGCCTAAATAAAGACATGCAATAGGCAGATTTAGCTCCTGAATGATGTCTGTTTAAGAAAAAACTTACGTGTTCATTACACTCCAATCATAATTATTGTCCAATCAGTGTCAAACATATTATATCGTGGCTCAGATACCCAGATCTGCTATAAACAGACAGGAGCATTTTCCGCTTGTCAGTTTTCTTTACAAATTTGATCTTGGAAATTGGACGATGCCATGGGTATTGTTGTGTTGAGAAGCATGACAAATGAAGTAGTCATTGTTCAAGCAATCCCAGGTTGTCAAGGGCGTATTTTTAATTTCTACAGAAGTAGATAGAATAATGTTTACTAAAGATTATTTGTTCTAAGTTTACAATTTACATGGTATATGTATTATATTTTGTTTCGTGTGTAATCTCATTTGTATAATTATGTGTAATAAAAATACATTGGCTATCAATTAAGTATCAATCGTGTATTGGAGAATGTATATTTCGCATTTGCTGTATGTGTGTATTTTAATATTGGGCGTACAGTCTGAAGACGACAAACGACTGCTCTAAAGAGAGAGAGAGAGAGAGAGAGAGAAATGGGGTTTAACGTCCACTCAACACAAACTAGGTCATTTCGGGACTAACATATGGTTCAATTTTATTTCAATAATTCGCTTGCGCGTAGGGGTCTTTAGCAGTGGAAGGAAACCGGAGGACCCGGAGGAAACCCACGAGGTTGAGAAGGCGCCCCTATCTCCATGCCACATACGCTCACACCAGGGCTCGAAACCACAGCCGCAAGCCAGAGGTGACCGGCCAGCTAGAGGTCGAAGCGCGGCACTCTAGTCGACTAGGCCATCCCAACCCCCCGACTGCTCGAAAAGAAATGTGTGCGAATTTATCAGTACTACAAATAAGATGTAGTTGGGATATATGAAATCGAATGACTGAAATATTTCTGATTGTTTTCCGAATTTCATGTCGTCCATATTTAATAAAGTTGTCTATAACCCCGTTTACATTACAAATTTTAAGCGTGCCAGGTACCGTTCCTGGTACGGCACGGTTAATTATTTTGTAGTGTAAACGGGTAAAACACAAGCGTGCCGTACCGAGTACCGTGCCAATCTGGCCCACTGAAGTGATGTGGTCTCGGTACCGTACTAGGAACGGCACACTTCAAATTTTCGTAATGTAAACGCTAACCGGTCTGAGTACGGATTACTGCGCATGCGCCAAATGAACCTTGACCTTTTTTCCCTGCAAATCTTGACAGTTCTGTCATCAGTTCTGTCAAAATGGCTGCTCAAACTAAATCAGTCATCATAATTGTTTTCATCTGGGTAATTTGTACAGGGGCTGAAATTAACTTTTCAGTGAAGAGTTCCTCATTTGGCACGCTTGGCACGGTTCTGAGACCGGTTATTTTAGAGTAATGTAAACGGGTCCATTTCTTGAAATTTATCGCGGCCTGGTACCGTACCTGGTACGGCACGCTTATCGCGGCCAAATGTAAACGGGACTTTAAACGCACTTGGTAGAAAATTTCGCAAGCCAGTTAACACACGGGGGTGTGAAAGTGTACGTTGTGGTGACCATGGGGGTATAATCATTTTTTGTTGTTTAACCAGTATGGAAAAATAAATTATAGTGGTAGAATTGTTGAATAGGTTAATTAAAAATTTAAAGTATTGCGAAGTAATATTATCATGTCAAACACTGTGCGTTGTGTCATATATTATAATGATATTATGCGTAACGTACCCATCAACAAAAATATGACAGCCTTCAAATTATGTGTTTTTTTTGTAGTTAAGTCGTTGTTAAATTGCAGATCTGTTATTGTTTTTAAATTATATTAAATAGCAACAATAAGAAGGGCGTTTCCGTTTTGAACCCAGAGATGACGCAAAGCAATTTCATATTTTCTTAAAAAGAGTGGCAAAATAATTTATTTTTCAGGCGTTTCAGGTTCTGCCCTTACCCCTAATATTCATTAGGCCCACACGCCTATCATTCGACTGTATTTTACAAACTGATACTTTTAGGGAGGATGGTCAATAACAACACCCTCTGTTGAAATTTTATTCCTATAGATAATCCTTTGTCTTTTGAAATAAATATCAAAATTGTATAGAGCTTGTCCCATCACTATAAGGGGTTGGATGGCAGAATAGTCAGCATGTGCATGCTGCATCTGTCAAGATCGGTCGCTTTATTTCTCTTACCTTTTTTTTTTGCAAATCATTTTTAGTGAAGCCTGTAAAATAACAGGCCCGGGACTGTACAGCGCAGTGGACGCTTACGGCTGGCCCCCGTATCCATTCACTTGATTTGATATTTTCCGCAGGATAATCTTGTAGGTTTTTATTTGGAGTGTATTATAGTGCGGTCCCCCTTCACTTACTATTTAAGCCTGTCATTGGGTCAACTGGCATGGTTTCAATTCATCGGTTGTACTTGACAAGACGTAGGCGTGACTTTCCAAACTCCTGCGTTTTCTCCGGTTTCATCCCACTGCTAAAGACCCCTACGCGCAAGGGATTTATTGAAATAATGTATTAGGCCTGAAATGACCTAGTTTGTGTTGAGTGAACATTAAACCCATTCTCTCATCAATATAGTATAATTGAAATGAAAAATCAGACCAGATGATATCTTGAAAGATTTATTATATATATCTATTAAATCTTTCTGGTCTGGGCACACTTTGTTTGAAAACATTTTTGTTACACAATCGAAAATTGGCTTTTTATACGCTGATATAAAGGACAGACATAGGGTTTAATATCCATTTGACAACTTGACAAGATTGCTTTATTAGTAATTGACATAGAACTGAACAAGATAAATCTACCATGTATCACATAAAATTGTCAAGCCTCCTTATCCACAGATAACAGAGTTCAATGAGAAATACCTTATCATCCTCTAGCCTCAAGATTAAACATATATATTTTAAAAAGCAGATTGGGAAATCTAGGGAAGACAACCGTTTTACAAGAACTGGGTCCGTTTGCTCAAAGCTCCGTTAACTTTTAACGGTCCGTTCACATGGAGATAACGGATCGTTAACTTTAACGGATAGAGAGATTGTTTGCTGGAAGCCCTGTTAACTTTAACATGTCCTTAACTTGCCGTTATATTTAACAGAGGTGTTGGGCTGTCAGTTGAAGTATCCCCTCAGCAAATTGTCATAGATTACCAGTATAATTTTCTATAGAACATTCTAGAGGGTTGGGCAAAGGGGGCTATTCCATTTTCTGTAGCATGGAATTCAACAGTCTTCTACAGAAATTGGGGTTGTACTGGGAATGGTTAACGTGTGAACCTTGCATTGGAAGGTCTGTTAGTGAGTCAACTGGTGTGGTTTCGATTCCTCAGTTGCATGTGACAAAGCTTAGGGTCGTCTGTCCATCCTTGTGGGTTTTCTTAGGTCCTTGGGTTTCCTCCTACTGCTGACGACCCTATGCACAGGCGAATTATTGAAATAAAATTGAACGATGTGTTTGTCCCAAAATGCCCTAGTTTGTGTCAAGGGGACGGACATACCAACCCTTTTCTCTCCATCTTTATGTTCCAATACTTCCTGTAAAGGTAAAATTTTAGCCTCTGTCAATCCATTTCACAAGGTTTTTGGACAAGAGGATAACTCCATAGAAAATATAAGAAAAAAAATCTGTTGTTGCATTTATTTATATATTTCTACAACATAAAACATAAAGATTCACATATTGCAATCATTTCATTGTCTTTATAAAACTAAAGATTGGTAAATAAAAACTTCCATTTACATTTCTGTATAATGAATACCTGAATATACATATACAATTATAACTGTAAGACTAGTTAGTGAAGAAAGATTAAAAGGCCAAACCATTTCTCAAGCTGCCTAAAGTCTTAAATGTCATATCACAAATTCTACAAATAAGACAAACGTACACTGGTAATATGACATTTATAAATGTAACAAACTGTAATTTTTTTTTTAGACAAGGTTAAACTAAGTTAATTTTAGAGAAGTTACATGTATTAGGCCTTGTTCTCATTTACAACATATTTTATGCACCTGGAGTATTCAAAAAGTATTTTATATTCTTCCACATAAAAATTGACATATTGTTGATAGAAAAAAAACACCTAAAAGTAGGCCTGAAGTCAGATTTACAAATTATTTGTTACAGTTTGTAAATTACATTCGGTCATATAAAAATCCAAAAAGTAGATCTAAAGGCAGATTTTCAAATATCAATTTCAAATTTATTTGGCTGTTTCCATCCTACATCACAATTGTACAAATCTTTCTTATATTAGGTAATAATATGCATTGTTATTTTTTAAGTAATTTTTTTTGCAGACGATTTTTTATTTCAAAAAAATTACAATAATTTTCTCAATTTTAAAACAGAATATATTTAAAACAAAATTAATATCTACAAACTACAAATTAGTGCGACAGAACTGTAAGTAACTTAATTAAAACTTTGGATACAGCTATTTTGGTTATAAAAAAACCCCTATAAATAAATAAGATTAACACATTCATATCGACCATAGACACATTAAAACATGTAAGTTATATGTAAAATTAATAGAAACGTCATCTCAGCAGTTAAATATAATAGTCAGATTTTCAGGAAACAATGACCTTTATTGATATGGAACTCTGATAAAACATTGTACAATTATTAACAAATACCTTTCGAAAATGTTTTAAAATTACCAACAAGAATTTTTGAAAAAACAGGTAGGAAATTTATCATTTAAAAGGATATGAAAGTTCTTCCATAACTAAATTTCACGGATAAACTGAAATTTCTATTAAATTGTTGTATTCAGAGATTAGTGTTCATAGTGATTATCAATAAAGAATATATTTTGTTTAAGTTTCCTGTTTAAAACACATTTTATAACTTTATTAAGAAACACAATCCATTTTCACAAGACAATAAAAGAAGAAATTGATCACTTCTTAAGTTTAATAATCAACTCAAAAATGCATAAAAAAATCAATCTTTTTCTCATTTCATTTACATGTACAAAATTGTTCAAAAACAATCACTCATTCAGCAATAGAAAATCATTTTGTTGCACAAACCGTGATATACATGTATATATATATATATAGCAAATATACAAACAATACATAAACTGACTACATCTATACATAATGGTACATTATCTACATCCATAATTCTATAACTCTTTCTATAATTCATATAGATTATATATTTATAATATATTACACATATTGCATAATGGGTGCACTGGATACTCAACAATTCTGTTGGGACAAATATTTCCAATCAATTTCACAAGAGAACTACTGATGGAGATTAATATAAAAGCAGAGGTCACAGTCTGTTGTTTACATGGTAACCAATTACAATACCGGCAGTCATTATATATACAACATTCAGAGAACCCACTGAATTGTTAATTTTCATTACACATATAATTTGACTGCTGATGGGCATATATATCCACAACATTAAAATAATTAAATATCAAGCAATAGCAAATGATGATGAAAATGTTTGTCAAGCAATCAATAAGTGTAACCAAGCGGTCTTTAGAATTTTCTGCAGGAGTCTAGTGCACCCAATATGTAAACTATTTACGGTATGATAATCAACATTTGCTAATTAAGCCACTTTATCCTTTAAAGACCTGAATGTAGAACCACAGTCTAGCAAACTGATGGCATTCATTATATTATATATTATATAATTCTAGCCATTTTATATAATTATTTTATTTAGTTATTAACATAGAAGATACTATAGTCCATCTATAACAGTTATAACTCCATATATCATAATAACAATGGCAATATGTATGTAGCTGGCAGCATTAAACAGGGAGATAAAAAGCCGATCTCAGCAGATACAGAATATGTCTCAAGAAGAATAACAATCCTGAAGATGTAGTATTGAGGGGAAACATTAAGTGCAATTTCAAAGAAATGGCACTTTTGGGTATATATCATATGAAACAATAAACAACCATCTTTGTACATGAATGCCTTAATTATCAAACATAAATAAATAACAAACAGCTTCATCAAAGATTTAAAGATTGCTTATCAACCTTTTTTGTACTTTGCTTCAATATTTGTTTTTTCCATGAAAGCATATTCCTTACTACGCAATATGGTCTAAAAATAAGTAACATAGCTTTTACTCATTCAAAATGACATATCCCAACCAGTGACTTCATATATATAACTACCATTTTTGTTATTCCTTAGAAATATCTTTGGCAACTTTTTTTTTTACATAAAATGAAATATTGAAACTGTTCAAGAACAGACAGATGCAGGTGTTCATTTATCTTAAATTGAAAATTAATTGTTTCTTGACCAGGAAGTTATTTTGGTTGGTTGTTTGATCTTCTGCTCATAGTGGCATTATAACCGCTAGGACAATAATGTCTATATCGCATGATCAATTGAATTAGCGCTACACAGAGTGCTGGGGGATCATTGTTTTGTGTAAAACAAATCAAATAACTTATGTCACTTAAAGGCTAAACAAGGATTGATGTACAATATATAGTTATAAATAAAATGGTTGGCTTGGATGAGAAAGCAAGTTGAATCAAATATTCTGACTCCATGTTTTGTATGTACAAATGTGCTATAGAATGAATTGCATCAATATAGTTTTTATTTGTACAAAAACAATAATTAGACTCTTTCTTGACTATCTGTACTGGCTGTCCTAGCACTACCCGATTCACTTAGACTCTCAGGATCATCCACACAATTCCTTGACACCCCATTATAATGACCTTTTGCCAAGTCCGGCACATAAAACCTTTTAGCACTCCAGCACAATTTTCTATGGTCTCTTACTTGAAGCAGTCCAAATAATACACAAAATAGTAAAATAGCTCCAATACATAATATAATTGCCCATGCTAAATGCTTCATCACATCTGGATCGAGGAAATCCCAAATCATTTTCTTCGTGCAGAAGTCATTCTTACGTTCATACCCTTCACTACATTGAAAGCACTCTTCCATACGAGCCCCTCGACATGTAAGGCAAGAGGAGTGACAGGGAGCACATATACCCTGAGTTCGCACTAATGGTCTAGTATAGTTTGCTTGAATAGGAGACACTAATTGCACAGCTTCGACACTGCCGAAATAATGTTCGGGGCAATGTGCCACACACCCATCTCCCAGCTTGAAATAACCAGGCTTACATTCTGGAAATAGAACACAAAACTCTATAAGATTATATTCATTTAGGGATGCACACATTAAGAAACATCTTAATTCATATTGGAATAGATTTTAGAAATGAGTGCTAAGAAAAACGTAAAAATTGAAAGCGAGTAGAAAGGCTTAGATAAGAAAATAAAACATAGTTAACTATTTATGGGTTTAAACATTGTTTACCATTTTCAAATAAAAACTTGTAAAAGATGAAAATAAACTCAGTGCAAGGAAGTACGACATTCAAGTAAGCTAATATTAATTCTCTTTCCAAGGACGGAATTTGTACCTAAACCTTTCTTACATATTTGAAACATTACAGTTTATGTAAACAAGCAGTACATAAAAAATGTTATCTAAAACATAAAATATAACCAAGAACGTAATAAACTAAAGATGGAACAAGAATAGTCATGTTAATTTATCATGTGTTTTCTCATTTTACCAATATTTAACCTCAGGCATCTTTTTTTTTCTCCCTTATTTAGACATGACCGAAGGGCTTATTATTGCAGTCATTATTGTTTGGGTACTAATTTATTATTTGTACTTGTAAATAATCTCTATTATGTTATTGATAAATATACATTTCTGCAGGCTAATAAATCGATCTGTCAAGAGCAATCTTTAATTAAGATGGATTGAACAAATCAAACAAAGTAATCTTTACAATCTAATTTTTAATAACTATTCCTTGATCGAGATTTTGAAAAAGTTTTGAAGTTTTAAAATAATAAAACCATTGTCTACTACTTATACAATGTATTAGTCAATTCATTAAAAATTATTATAAATTCTCAACTCAACAACTGACCCAATCTTATAAGGTTCATGTTAAATCGACTTGAAAAATGATTATCTTTTTTTGTGGAGCAAGTAAGATCCATTTAATGTTACTGGTACTAGAGTTTAGTCAATGATTTAATACTTGCTCCACAACAGACTAATGTTTTAATAACAATAAGGTTATTGGGGCTAGATTATTTCAAGCAGGGCTAAGGATGGTGGTAGATGCACATGCGTCTAGTATTATTGTTTAAAACAAATTCTGTTCCATTATCGTGCATCGGTGTACATTTTAAAATTGTTTAAATCTTATTCTTTTGGTTTAAATATTGCCATTTGCAATACGAAAAACATAACATTCTGAAAAATAACTATAATTCAATGCATAGCAAAATAACATTTCTTATCATTTCATTAAAAATAAAACAAGACTATGTTAAAGACATGAATATTGATATTTACATAGATGATGCATAAGACAATCTGTACTACATTGTAAATTAATTTTGACATGTTTATGTAATAAAACTTTGAATAATGAATAACATAAATTTACTATACAAGGTCTTGTATTATACAACTTTAATATATCAGTTTCAATAACATTAAGGAGAAATAACTTTTAAGGTTTCAGAAACTTTGAACTTAAGATACCTTGTTCTCTCTGTTATGAACTTTTTATAAAACACTTACAAATGACATTTGGCCATAATTAAATGCTATAGAAATCAATTATTATGATTACAAGAAAACCGTTGGTGAATTTTGTACCAAACTGAAACATCTAATTTGGCACAGCAGACGGCAATGCTAAATCTGTGTAGCTGAACAAGAGATCAATTATTTTGTTCGTCATTTCATTGATTCAATGAACTAGATTGGCAACCAAAGAATGTCATCTTAGCACTAAAGTAAGGCATTAATCGAAGATGTTCTTGGCGTGATTTACAGGCAATACGGTTCAATACAATTTTGTCTTATTTCGTAATCAGGTCCTAAATTATGGGTGGTTTATGACTTTCTAATTAAATGAGAATAATCTCTTGATTTAGGCCAAAGTGTTATTTCAATTAGTGATAAGGAATTTCATTTAGTCAGCTGATGAAAAACAGTAATTAATTCAATAGATACTTTCATTCTGTCACCTAAATAAAAAATACTTTTTCCTTTTTTTAAAATTGAGAGAATTCTTTGATTTAGAACAAAAATAAATTATCAATATCATTTAATGTTATATGTTAATTTGTATTGAGGTATCATATCATAATCGGAGCTCATTCAAAATTGAATGTCCTTAAATGAATTCAATGTTAAGCTAGAACAACTAGTTGTGGGTTCCACCGTCAACACCTTGCGAAAGTGTTTTAACTTGACTAATAAACATAGTACTGTTAAAGGAACAGTCCCAGATTGATCAAGAATAAAAGTTTTTGAGAAGATCAATTAGAAGCCAAAATATTAAGAAATAGCCAGATAATGTGTCTGAAAATTACTGCTCAAAAATGACTTATTTTGAAGAGACTGTTAAATCATTTTAGTGATTCCTTAGTACAACTACATGAATGAGGTGACAATTGCATTAACATCATATCACTAGAAAAACTTGGGCAAGTATGTACCAGTAAACATCTATTGCGACAATTGAGAGTAGTGTGGAATCGGGGGACTTATCACCAACCACATATGGAAACTGAAAGTTGTACAGGGTTACGGAATAGGATTCAATATGTCCTACACACAGAATTAATCTGATTGTTCGCAGATATCTATCTGGGACTGCACCATTAAACATTCCTAAATGTAAAAGGCAAATTGAAGAAAGTTCTCCAAATTGATATCTTATTAACAGGAATATTATACAAAATCATATCAATCATTCCACATATTTTCATAGCTAAGGCTACGCTCCAAATTGAGTATATTTCAGTATAAATAGTACAATCAAATCATCACCTTAACATTTCTTAAAACAAATTTCTTAAATTTTTAAATTGTATGAAATGACACAACCGTAATGATGCTATTTTAAGTCAACATTAGAATTATCGATTCATCCATTACTCTCTCGTCCTTATTGACAGTTTGATAATGTACACTGTTACTGAGAGAAGTTAATCACTTGGTGTAACTCCATATAAATCACAGAAGAAAACGGAAGCAATTAGGAGGCTGTTCACACTTTAACTAAGCAAGTACATGGGTAAATGGATCAAATTCCACATCATCAGATCAATAGAATATTCACACATCACAGACTAATTTAAATTGTTAAGATTATCCAATTCTGGATTTAATTCATATAAATGCAATAACAGTAAAATACAATAAATACCGTAATACATGAAATTATGTGAAAATAATCTGAAAATTGCAAAGGATTAGAATGAATGTCACAACAACTGCACACAGTTTTAAAGTGACTTTGTCTCTGAGAGTCCAATAGATTTGAACTTTGTCTTATATCTTAGAATCACAATATACCAACCGACCGGCCGACCGGTAAGTGGCCTATAATAATTTCATGTTTTACAGTACACACAATACAATTCATGTTTCTTCAACCATATATAAATCTTCATGCACAATTCTATAGAGATTTCATTCCAGTTACTATGTTAGTATGAGGGATTTAGGGTGTATCTACAAACCAATACCGTCAGTCGGATGTCTCAGATGCAGTAACTCACCTGTTGGTGGCCATTCTACAATACATACAAACCTAATCTGTAATACATCCTTATCAACATATTCACATTACTCATTTTTATTTCAAATAAAATAATGTATTTTGCAATCAAACCCCAAAAGGTAGCTAAAATGGGCACATCCATATCGTAAAATTGATAGCTCAATAATGTATTTATTCTTCTGTCATTCAGCTAATATATTCACAGGAAAACTTGTCTTGTGATAATTTGTTATTCCTCCAACCAAATCAATTATCAGTCTTTTCAACTTTAGACTGATCATTTGTTTAATTTGTTTTCTTTATTGTCATTAGCATTTAAATTACAGTATGTAAACCCAAATAGATAGGTTGCCAGGGTATGAAACATACACCCACAGTAGCTGAGATTGCCTAAGAAGCCTACTGTGTTGACAAGATTCTATGACATAATCAAGGGCAATAACTCTATAAACTGAATTATCCGAAATTCCATAAATTTCATTAATCTAAATAATGCATGTATGTTTCAATCTAATTGGATGATAACTTTTGTTGCCGTGTTCACAATTAACAGAAATTCAATAAGATTCCAGCAAGTGAAACAAGGGACATAATTCTAGTAATTATTGGAAACAACGTATACAAATTTAATCAGATGATAATGTGGTCTGAAGAGTGTTCACATGAAATTATCAACTACGGACCAATGGTGGTGGTGACGACAATATTCTCCAACATTTCTATGTGGGCATATAAAAACAAAATAAACAGAACTAATTAAAAATCTAATTTAATTAGATTGATTAATTATGGTGTTCAAATCCTTAATAAACACGCTTCAGTTAACTTTTAACTGATCTTTAATAACTGGCAATCTTTATTGTATTCAGTGATAAAATGGTCTTGCATTAGAGAAATAAGGGTTTCTTAAAACATCCCAATTAAAAACCCACTTCCCAGCTGAAAGTTTGCTGTACATATATGCATCCAGTTGCTGCACAGCCTTTTCTGTTGATACTTGCTCATACCCATAATTGAATGAAACTTTCAACAAATTGAATGACTTTGTTACTTGTATAATTCAAATGTTTTATTTTCATTTTAAGTGAATTTTAAATAATGAATTAAGAAATGATACAATGATAAAATTCTGATTGGATTGATTGAATGAACTGGATATAATTAATGGATATACATTGTAACCAATAGAATATTAACAAATTAACAGTTGATAATTAATAGTTAAATGTATTTAAAACAAAATTCATCTCACATGAAATCTAACAAAATTTAATATGTAAATTTGAAACTTAACATTAAGAATACACTGTTCAGAGTTCTAACAAACTAAATATTTTAACAGACAGGACCATAGATCTAAGATGCATTTTGGAGGGTTTTTCTTTTTTTTTAAAAAAAGAACTCAAAATATCGTAACTCATACAGACTTTTTGGTTTCCTGCCAAATTGAATTACGGTCTGAACTGTAACCAAGCATCAAACATCATGAATTCCACGAAAACAGGGACATGGGTATGATTTTTTTGAACTGGGTAGTTTGGTATGATTTTGATTGTAATGTAGAATTTATCATTCTAAGCGACCATTTTTATCCGGGTTTTAATTTTGACGCGTCACCGGCGACCTACACGTGCGATGACGTCACGCTTCTGCTAAAGAATCCAAGCGCGCCAAATACGAATTTTCGAGGCTTTTCCTTTGACGTCTTTAAACTGGTTGGAACAACAAATGATATAGGTATGTTATATATCAATCTTTTCCTTATGTTTACCCCATTATGTTTGATACAATTCTTCGAGATTTGAGTTACTGAATATCATTTCGTAATGTGGTAAAAGTTGTCCACATTTTCAATGATTGGTGTAATTCCGTCACGCAAATTATGACATTTATTTTTCTAAAGAACTTAATTTTAGGCATATTTCTATAAAAAATCATTTCCTATGTGACAACGGATGTCAGTATTGAAGTAAGTTCTAAAATTTCACTTGTCACAAATAGAACTCCCAAATATAGGTGTGACGGAATTACATTTTCCCAACGTGACGGAATTACCAACCCCTTTCGTGACGGAATTGCATATTTTTTCGAAATTCGAGCTAAGCTTTTTTTAGTAAATATTTCATAACTTTATTTATATGTAGGCCGTAATTCAAATTTCACTGTTTTATTATATAAATCATTGTATTATAAGCTTATAGATTCATGTTTGCTTATATTTGCTGTCAGGTATGGCCAAAACTGCTGCAGAGAGACAACAGAAACGGAGAGAGAAATTGAAGTCATCTGTAAATCGGGTGGATTACGAAACTCATAAACGCATTGATAGGGAACGGAAGAAAAAAGCCAGATCAACCATGGGAACAAAACAGCTCAGTGATTTAAGGAAAAGGAATAGATTAGCTGTTCGAAATCACCGAATGGGCAATGCCAATGAGGATATTGTGGATGGAAATAGTACCGTGACTGGGACCTGTTATAAAACAATGGCTTCACTAGGCAAAGCCAAATCAAGAGTTATGAAGGCCCTACCCAAAAGTCCAAGGAAAAGAGTATCTTTAGTTAAGATAATGGCATGCGAAATTCTAGATCTTCAAGCTTGCCTACCAAGAACAAGGGACAGTGTGCCATCCGAATTGGAGCAGAAAGTGGTTGACTTTTATGAGAGCGACTCTGTCTCGAGGATGATGCCGGGTAAAGCAGATTTTATATCACTGAAAGACCAACTTGGCAACAAATATCACAAACAGAAACGTCATTTAGTTACTACGCTTACTGAGACCTACAAGTGCTTCTTAGAAGATAACCCTACAGCTACAAGTTTGATTGGCAAATCAAAGTTTTCGTCACTTCGACCAAGATGGGTGCTCTTATCCTCTCAGATGCCTCAAAATGTTTGCGGTTGTAAATATCATAACAACATCGTGCTTCTATTAGAATCACTTCATCGAAGATACCCAACTGTTGTCCCCTTGTATTCCAAGACCAATTTTACAGCACATTGTGTTTGTGATGTCAACAATGAGAAATGTATGTCTAACAACTGTAGTACTTGTTGCGACGGCAAGTTATTTGAGAAAAGATTTAAAAAGTCTGTTCCGGAAGACAAAGAGTTTTCTTGGTACCAGTGGGAAGATACTGATGGATTTGTTCAAAAGGTCAAGAAACAAAACTCCTCGTATGACGCGTTTGACGAATTAGCCCTGCAGCTCCCTAAGTTCTTCTGGCACTCGTACATCAAGGATAAACAAGTAGCATCCTATAAACACACAAAGTCAATATCAAATGGAGAAACCTCAGAGGAGTGTCTGCTCCAAATGGATTTCGCAGAAAATTTCACATGTATATGGCAGGACGAGATCCAGTCCGCCCATTGGAAGCAACGTCAGGTTACAGTTTACACAGTGATGATCACTTACAGAAATGAGAAGTTGTCTTACGTTATTACCAGCGATAACTTAAGTCACGACAAGAACGCCGTTGCAGCTTTTACTTCTATCATGTTGGACATCATTACTGAAACCCTCCCGACCGTTAAAAAGATTTGCATTTGGACAGACGGTCCTTCCAGTCAATACAAAAACAAATATATATTTACGTTGCTTGCCAAACTCCAGGAACACCATGCGGTACAGCTGAATTGGAACTTCTTTGCAACAAGTCATGGTAAAGGCCCGAATGACGGAATAGGTGGAAATGTTAAACGTATCGTACACAGACTGATAATGGCCAGAGCAGCGGTGGTGTACGATGCACAAACTTTTACTGAAGCAGTTAAATCGTCCAAAAGTCAGATAAATATCCTGTCAGTGACTGATGCTGATATTTTTCAAAGATGTCATGAACTTGAAGTTGATAGCCCGTGGACCGGTCTTCAAACATTCCCGGGGACGATTTCTACACATTATGTGAGACCACTTGAAAATGGATCAGTTGAATTGAAGTTTTACACCAGTGATCCGGAATCTAGGAAAGTCAAAGCTAAATACATCAGTGAAAAACGCAGTGTTACAGACAAGGAAAATAGGAACCACTCAAAGGAGGCAGATAGAGAGAGTCGCGTTTGGAACTGTAATAAATGTGGATGGGGTTATGGTGATAAGGGTGACCCAAAATTAGCAGAGGACTGGATCATGTGTCAAGTTTGTAAATTGTGGCTTCATGAATCCTGTGGCGAAACATATGGAATACTTGGCGATGGAGACCAATTAACTTGCAGTGGTTGTTTATGAATAAAACTTCCGACATCGCTATAGAACTAGTTTGATTTTGGATTAACGTTTATCATAACAGAAAATAAACTTTTCACTCGGGATTATAAAAAAAAGAAGCGCAATTGTTAAAATCTATTTATTGAAAGTAAATGTCGGTTTAAAGCTGTTAATTTGTGTTGATTTTATCTCCCTGCTGATCAGTTATAATCAATGTGACGGAATTTCTGCACTGTAATTCCGTCACAATGTGAGACGTAATTCCGTCACGCATGTTTTAGGCAACCACTAACAATTATTTCTGATGATTTGTTTATACAAAATGTTGTTTTTCTACTTTCAGAGCTAGATATTTTTGAAATATTCTGAAATGAACGCCACAAAATCTTTCGATTTGCAGATTTAATAATAAACACATAGTTTCCACTTGGGTAATGTCAAAGTGGGTAATTCCGTCACATGAAGTTATAGACATCATTTCATAAAATGCATGTGATATAAAGAGCCAAAGATGATTTTTAATCATTCCTCACATATCCCCTATCTTATAAAATCCCCAGTGAAATATGTTATTACTATATTTAACAGCCACTGAATGTTTAAGACTGCACAATAAGGGGTACCGTGTAATTCCGTCACGGTGGAATCCATGACATGTATGTACAAATCTATGTGATTGATTGATACAATGAAGGTGTTTTCCAAATTTTACTGGTATTGCTTTTCTAATATTCGTAACTGTCATGAATGTTCATACTTTGAAGATACAATAAAAATCCAAGCACTAGAAGTAAAGTTACAGGCACAGATCCAGGATTTTGTCGAGGGGGGAGGGCATACATTGGAGCAAAGGGTAATACGTTGCAACCTTGGATTGCTTGGGCGGAGTCAATGCAAAAATCATGTTTATATCATCTATTAAAGAGCAGATATGCGAACTACAACAGTAATAAAGCAAACGAAAATGACAATCAACTATGTCACTGGGCCACTCCTCCTCTGGATCCGCACCGGGGTTATTTTGTTTCAAAATATGATGGAAGAATGCAAGCACCTATCCAACAACTCACACCTTTATCAACAATTTGAGAATGATAAGAAATTTTTAGCATTGTTTTATGATCCTGTCTATTAACTATCTAACAGAATGACTAGCTTATAATAAACATGTTTAAATCTATAACTATTGCACTTTTAATTAACATAGGAAGACAAACTTAAACTTTCATGTCATAACAAATACTTAATATTTGTGGTTGAAGCTATTTTCTAATTTGTATGTGGGAGGGACAACTATTTTAACTATGTAATTAACGATTAACAGTAAATAAAGTGATTAACAAGTAGGTAACTGTTTTAGCGGAAATAGAATTTCAAATATTGGATGGTACTAGAAACTGAAGTACAAGCAAGCCCTTTGATCTTTATACTAAAATAAAGGAGTGTCTATATCTTATATTAGTACGGTAATCAGATAATGACTATTTTAGGTGCGGGGAATTTATTTTTCAATTTAAAAACTGAGATAGTAACATTTCAATGTCTGGTCGAGATTTCTAAAGTTAATAACGACATCCTTCCCTTTAGATAACAAGCAAAGTTTAAACAGGTTTAAATTTGTCACCTGGTTGCAAGTTGGTCAATAAGTGTGGTTTTATGGTTCAGAGGGAGACATTAAAAGTAATATACTGCAACAATGCGAGGGATGTAGTCCCAAACTGTTGCTGCAACATATTACGCAATCTTTTAAGCTCAAAACCATTAAACAATTCAAAATACAGACACTTGCACATGCTTTGCAATGAAATACATAACACAGGTCCAATAAATAAACTTGTATAAATAATGTACGCTTGGCACATTGCCCGTACCATTATTTGAAATAATAGTATGCCTACATCAAAGAATGAACAAAAAGGCGTATCTTGGCCACGTGATCTACTGTGTGCAGCTTAGTTCCTCACTGAGTGAAGTATTGTGGTTTCAATCTTGAAGAGAAATAGGGTCTTCTGCCTAACTTCAGTGATTTATCCCCCCATTTCTAGTTTCCTTCCCTTATAAAATCCCTTTTGCTTAAGAGAATTAAGGAAATAAAACTATAAAATGTTAATGCATGGCATCACCTTGGGTGTGTAGCGAATGTTTAGAGTGAGCTAAATGTGAGAAGTAAATTTCCAACTAATTGATTATGGTTCACACAGCTCAGATAGACACATTAAATTCATTTCCAATCAGCAATTAATTTACACAAAGTACTGTTCATTAATTTAATAGTAACACTAAAGTTTTAAGTTTGTCTTTATTCAAAGAGGCTAAGGGAAAGCTCAAAACTAGTTTTCACATGTATTTTATATGTACATATTCAACACAACCTTTTTAATCTTTAATTATAAAATATATACAAAGTCTTAATGATATGATGTTGAATGAATTATGCATGTATATTTAAAGGAAGGACAAAACATTTCGAGTTCAATAACTGGTTTAAACATTTAGAGTCATCTGGGTAGAGCAAACCTATAACACATACTTTTGGGAAAACAGCTCCATTTTTCTTCGGTGACATTTTGAAGAGTAGTCTCTCAAAGTTATCAAGCAAATATGTGGTTACCGGCATGTAGAATAAAATAATAGGTAACTTAAAACAGTATCTTTTCATCTTTTCCACACATATTTTCTTTATTAAAAAATTGGGTTAAAAAAAAAAAAAGTAAAATGAAACGCATTCCATTATCTCTATACTGAGGTGATATATTTGCGCAGTATAACATTTTTAATGATTCCTATTGATTTTAAAATGGGAAAAGACATAGTTGTTGTTCATAGGTTTTGAAATAGCACCTAATATTATTTGAAAATTATATGAAATAACTCAGTTATTTCAATATCTAAACTTATATTGACTTGAACATGAATACGTTTTACAATCAATGATAGAATATTTTCAGGATAAAAAACGGATTTCAATTAAGATTTTGTATAATTCCAGCTGGAAGCACTTAAAATTAAAATATATTCATAAATTTGGCACAACAATATATGGATAAAAAATCAAACATTAAATAAAATCATGTTATATTGTCGATGAAAATGAGGTGGGAAATAAATAAATGATAATAAAAATAGCATTGTATAAGCCATGATATATAAATGTATGTGTTTATTATTATGAGTTTAATATCATTTTAGGAAGAGAATTTTTGTATATATACAGAGAAGTTACATTAATCCGCTAGAGCTAGAGTATATGTTGATATTATGTTAAATTATTTACACTTTTACCAGTAATAAGAACATCTTCTAGGTTTTTGATCACATATTTGTTCACAAGCCCTTAGAATGATTGATACCCAAAACAAAGAGGTGCAATCAAGAATCTAAATTATGTACAGTGTATATCTTAAAATTTGATAGTATATATGTAATATGTATATGAGAATGAGGGATTAACTCATTTTGATTCGAGACCATATAGAATGATATAGATATATATCTACATATACCATTCATATATTTCTGAGGTATATCATATATTACATTACATCATCATTAAACTTAAACAACAATGAATAACAATAAATTACCACACACTTCCCCAATATTTACAAAACGCTACAAATTCTCCAATATTTGAGAACACTTATGAAAACAAACATTTATCACATTTTAACATTGAAATTAATCATTATAGAAGACTGTACATTTATTTTATCTATCATATTTCATTTATCTTACCCTAACTCATTTCTTGTATTTACTTACATGGATGCTGTCAAGAATGGGGTAATATCAGTTTTAAGTTACAAAGTTATTACGATTATTGTTCATTATTGAGTCAGATTTCTTTTGAATATTCAATACACCTTCCTGTTAAGGTAATATTTATGGGAATCCTTATCTTCAATAGATGGCTTGATCTCGCCTTAACTACGTACATCTTATCAAGTTGTAAAACTCGCGGACGTTGCTTAAGGAACATGGGAATCCTATGAAATTGCCATTTTCATATAAAGCTGCCAAAACAAACTTAAATGTGGTCCCATACTACATATTCCATTTCTTAATAAATTAACATGAACTTTTCATTTTAGAAACAGATGAAATAATAATAAATCAAATATGACCAGAAATGTAACCAAAGAATTTTGAAATTAAAAAAGAAATATAAACATATTTTGCATAGAAAGGTGCTTCTAAAGTTGATATTTCCAGGATGGAACCATTACAGCTTAGCTTTTGATTCAGTATCTGATGCTTTTTTACCCAATATAGCATAGCAATATTACATGATCTCCAAGTCATTAGTAAATTTACATCCAAATCAACCAAAAACAAGTGTAGGATGATAATTTTATGCTGTGGCCCAATCCTAGAATGCGTTGTAGTTGTTGAGGAAAAATGGAACAAAATGTTCTTCAACTTGCCAGAAAATGAACTTTTCAACTACCAGTACAGATAATTAGGCATGCCATTGAAGATAATATGCAACATGATCTAAAAATATTTGTTGTCATGTTTTGACAACAAAAACCTATATTTTTAAGATGTCAGTCCACTCAACAAATCCTACAAAGTCGTAACTTGAGAATCTTGAGAATTTTGTTTTCTGTTGGCAAATTACCAGCATAATAACATGGTCTGTATTTTTTTTTTTTTTTAAAAAAAGAACCAATATAATTATCATGGCTTATTAAATATTCACCTTGTCTGCATCATATAACAGATTCATATTCTGGCAAATCATTAGGATTTAAGATGAAAGAAAGAGACATCTGATAAATGATAAAAGCTTGAATTGGTATAATAGTAAAACAATTATAGATAACTTTCAGAACTTTTCATGGCTACAATTTTATCATCGTTAGGGTATGGAACTTCATCCAGTTTATTTACATGAAATCAGAGCTATCGAAAGCAAAGCATGACTGTAAAATACCAAGATTTTCAGATTTTGGAAGACATTTATTCTGTTGTTTTTTGGTTTTTTTTTTACCTAAATGCATGTATTTTAACTTGTAAAAAAAAATTCATTTTAATCCAGAATATGTTCTTGTACTGGCCAATGAAAATAATGAATTCCCTATTTAGAAATAATGAATAATCTACAGATAATTACATCATGTTTATCAAAACTGATTTCTATCTGTTGAGTTCAATACTTATTTCAATATCTAAAGCTACATTGATTTACTATTGCATTCAGTTAAAGGTCAGATTTCTTATCCTCAATGACATTTCTCATTGTACATATAGATTCACTGCTTTCTCTGCAGTCATTTAACTAGAAGTATCTAAACAAGAATATCTATTCTGAGAAGGAAACGTAATTGTGACAGTTCTGTTCTGGAAAATTGCATTGAATGACCTTTTTTGTCATTAAAACTTTCCAAAAGCGATAAATTTTTGTCTTCAAATCAATTAAAACTCCAGAAGAAATTCTTTTCTCAAGATGAAAGCAAATTTTGCAAATAACACAGTGTTATACTTATCTAAAAGCAGCTTTCTATCTTGTGTATGTGCTATTTTCTAGTAGATTAAAACTCAATTGACATTTGCAATTAATTGGCTAGTGTGATCGTTCACATCAAAACAAAACCCGGTAAAATCTATACCCCTTGCCCTAGCCCTAACATAACACAAGGTCACCCTGCTATAACAAAGTGTGTGGAATGTGCTGTAAAATTCTGCCAAAAAGTTCTGCTAAAACAATAGGAAAGAGCAACAGACCTATACAAATGCCATTGGACTTGACACCACGACATGTGAAGGCAGTGCCAACATTTACTGGAGGTGTGTTATTGTCCTTGATAGGGTGGGTACCAGTTCCCATCACCACTAATGTCCATTCTTTTAACTCGGCTGAAAAGAGAGAAAAGAATTATATAATCTTCAGTCAAACATCATATACATAGGTGATTACTTTAATAAACAAGTTAATCAGTATATTAAAAGTTTCTATTCAAATTAAGCTGTGCGATAAAGAATGAATTAAAATTTAGTAATCTTTGGAAAAGCTAAGAAAGAAAGAAAGATTTATCTCCGTTACATTGTTTTACACATTACTATTTTTGATCTGGACAATTTCAAGATATTTATTTATAATTGACGATACACTTTATGATGACTATATGACATGACTTATTTGGGCAAAGCATGACAGATAAATCAAGAGCTCTACTTAAATACTGAATATAACTGAAACTACTGGGATCATGCATACTAAACTCTTCTTCATAACAATACAACATGCTGAAATCTCACAAACTAACTTAATTACACAAAAACATTGCAATTCTTTCACTTCTCTATTTCAAATTTAATGATTTCTTTAGTGACCTTGTAAATAACAATACACGGTCATATTTCATGAGGACTTATAAAAATTGAAACCTGTAACAGGTACAGTGTAACATGGCCAAACAATAAATGTATAATTTATGCAGGATGTTATTAATGTTTGAGATATAGTCCTTCTGATTTACAGCAACTATCAGTGTGAGAGGCAATCACAACAACAACTTTAAATGTTTGCTTTAGCTCTAAATTTATGTGGCGATACCTACATTGAGTACATGAAAACTTGGCTGTATTCAATTTATAATAAAAATCTGTCAAGCAATTGCTGTCAATTATACGAGTTTTCAAGAATTTTACTGAATACTTATTAAAGAAAGCTGTATTCTAAGTAGATCAGGGTGTGTATGTTTAATGGTTGATTATTCTGAATATAATACTGTGTAACTGTAAAATTCATTATATTTTTCAAGATGCCTAGAAATGCCTCTTATAGAGAAGAAATGTTTGTATTGGCTGTAGTCTGTTTCAAAATGTCTCAGTTCAATGTTCTGTCAGTAAATTACTACGTATATGATTACAATACTCAAGGCCAATGTTATGCATTAATAACTATCCTTATAAAACTATATTCTATACAACTTATATTCATAAAATTTTAAGGGGATTACGTGTCAGATAAAAAAAATAATTAGAAAATACACATTTGATATTCTATTGCAATGGTACAGTTCAACAGGATATCAAATTTTATTTCACATCATATAATTTTTTATGAGTTTAAAAAACTTGTATAACTTCTCCAACCTATTAACAAAGAACAAGAAAAAAAAAGTCGAGATTTGATTTGGTCTTTGAAACTAGGATTAAGACAGACTATGTTTTTTTATGACATCTCCACACCAGTAAGAAATTTCAGTGCAAGCCACGAAATGTTGAATCAGAATTTTTTCAGAAGTCCAAAAGTTCTTCTCAGTCTAGTCATGATTTCCCTAGGTCATTACCCACATGGCACCTTGATAAACATGTCAATGAATGTCATAAGACAGCCATCTAGCACATGAGTAATAGTCAGCTTACAAAGTCATAAGGTATCAAAATATATAGAAGATTATAATAAATCATATTAAAACATAAATAATCATGTAATAGTAACCATATTTAAAGGAGCTAAATCGCTGATATTTGGCACCTTGAAATTGACACAATTTGTCACAACACATATAGGCCTAATTGTGTAAAATGAATGCATATAAACTGATTTACATTCAATATTTTACATTTTTACTCTAATTTCAAATCAGTTATGATCAGTGAAATATGCAAGACATCTCAATCAAATGTCAATCTCTAGCGTCTGGTTATTTCAGTCTACACCAGTAGCATTTTTTGCCCATGCTCTCCAGATAAGAATATGGAGTAACCATTTAACATTACTTGTGGAATATGTCTAGCCTCGTTCTTTGAGTCCCTTGTTACAATGGCACTGAAACACATTCTGGTACATGATTTGTGTATCAATGGTAAAATGATTATTTGGTCTTACATACTGGATATCAGAAACTCATCTTTTCCTGGTAAAACTGTAGATAATATTGAGCTAAAGACTTAGCTACTTCAATCAGTAAAAATAAATTTTAGGTAACATGGACATGTAATGAACAGAAATGTCAACTACTCATTAGGAATATTGACTACAGACTATATCTGCTATGTGCGCTAGTCTTCCAAATATGTGTTTTGCTTTCTAGTTTATTTAGGTACTGGTAAGCTTTGTTTAACTAAACACAGACAAATATGTGGTCAGTAGATGTGACAAGGTTACAAAAAATTCCTATTAAAATAAGCTTTAATCAGAATTTCAGTACATAGTTTGAACTAATTATTTTGAAACATTGACTTGATACAACAATAGTTTATTTACTAATCCCAGATATGTACTATTTAATATGAAATCTTGTATTATAATCTAAGCAAAAATCTGTGTAACGTATAGCTGACTTGTAAGAAAAAGACTTATAAAACTTTCTTTGACAATTATTATTATTTTATGAACTCAGATAAATATAACGACAGCATATAATTATTAGAATCTCCACACATTTCTCTTTCGGTCATCATGCTACAGTATCGTCTTAAACAGTGACATGTTTAGGTTTTATCTGTTCTCTGCTCTTCGATCATCAAAAGCCAATATCGAAAATTAATTCTAATACATTTAATAATTTAGGAATGTCTTCGACTTTATATTATCTGTGTGTACATTGCTAACGTCTGAGTGTATGTAGAAATTACATGCGTACCATTACAAACAGATCAAGTTTTATACAATAATACGTGCAAACAGGTGTAAAATATTGAACAATAATTATATTTAAAGAATTGGTTTGTTTCTTGGTTGAAATTTGCATAAATTGTATCATTTGTTGACATTTCAATTTAAGAAATATAGCTTTAAGACAGTACAGAATAAAATGCACTTATACAGGAAATATCAGTTTAGATTAAAATACAGATAATAATTAATTATCAAGAATTTACAAATTTGATATCAATATAATTTATGCCTCAGTGATGTTTATCAACCCGGAACGTTATGTCCTATTGAAATCTGTTTTTCATACATCATAAACATCTTAAAGATCAAGTTAATTTATCAACATAAATCCTCCTTCGATGTTATAATGGTAGTTGTAAAGGCATTAGCTATTGAGGTATTTACCATTCAGTAAAACAGGGATATTCAAAATAAATTGTGTATAAAATTTGAGACACATCTGTCAATCCACTGCTGCTATACATATTTAAAAGACATATTTATTTAGTGGTTTTCAAGAATTTTAATCATTGAAACTATTCTAATTTATGAAGTTCGATAATAAGACGCACCAATGAATATGGCATTATTCAAAATTAATCACATTTATTTTTCTGTGTGATGTGATAATGCATCTTTACATGTATGTATGAGCAAGATATGACAAGTTCATTTAGTGAGATAACTCTTTCAGCTATGCTCAACAAATTCAAGATCTAAATTTGCCTATTGCAGGTCTTTCTTTAGGCCTTAAATGTTATATAAATTTTTAATTAGACATTTATATTGACATGACAAGACCATTATCAACTCTTGATGCCATCAGACGCTCAAGATTTTAAAAAGATTAAAACGGTTCCGCAATTTAATGATTTAATTCAAAACTGGAGAAGCGAGGCTAAGACACAAATATACCAATACCATGGTTACGATAATAAACAATCAATGCACACATCTTGTCAAAACTACAAATACTGATAATTTGGCTCAGAATAAACTAATTTCAATAACGAAATTTTCAATATTTTTATTTTGCACTTTCTATATTTGAACTGTTATAGCAAGAATGGCCAGTTCTTTATATTAGTTTTACATAATGTATCATATTTTTGCCCCATTTCATATAACTGATCTGCATTTTAACTGAGAGTAAGAAATATAGACATTGAAGGATTCTTTTCACGAAGATGCAAGCGTTATGTTCATTTTTTTATTTCTGAAGACGCAAGCATTATGTTCATACTCTGATAAAAGACAATATTTTGTATTTAAACAGTTAAAAATTTTTTTTCTTTAACTACATGTAAATATTTCTGTACACTTGTAGAGATAGAAGAATTCAACTGAAGAGAAACAGAAGCCACTGATTAGGGGAATACAGAGAATATAAATTGATAATAATAATCAAAATACAAAATGAAATTGATCTGTACATTGTCAATAATGTATAATATAAATGAACTAAAACGAAATGACAATGAACATGCAGCACAATTATAGAGCAAAATAAAAAGTGCAGTGATGAATATGCCATGCGGGATGAACAAAGGGAAATTAGAAGGAAGAATATGTTAAAACTCAATCAAACAGTCAAACAACATCTACACCAATGTCTTGCCTGCAGTTAAATTTGGGCGAATCATCCTAATATACTGCAGTGCAGAAATGTTGGACTTTTTGGCAAGAGTTTCGTACACACACATGTGGGCAGGATGGGGCGCATGGTGCGATCTGTGTCGTGCATAGGTGGAAGACTTGGAATTGAATGGCACAAAAGGTTCCCAGAATTTGCGGTGATACGGGTGCCAAATCTTACGATTGGAAGGCCAGTTGTTGGTATGCATGGTGCTCTTTATCGAGGGTCTAGTTGTATAAGGTTTTTGGGAAGGGTAGATTAACATTGGCCTTCTGGTAGGAGGAGCACGGTGAGGACGGGCTGGGACTTTTTTCCTCCACGGATGTCTATCAGTTCCATATAATACTAGCACCCAGTCCCTCAATCTTACAGGTCGAGCTGGAAACAAAGAAAAAGGGACACCTTCAATAAGCAAAATGGATCAGCTAGGTATGAAATGAACAAAACAATAAACCATTATATTTCTCTGAAAGTCTAAAGAAAATAATAGCTTCAACTGTTTTGAATTGCTCTCTGAAACAAACATCATTTGCAAATATATTCCAAAATAGTTACATTACAAAAATAATGTTTACCTTTCTTCCTAGAAATATCAAGAATTATTAACAAGTAAAGTACACTATTAATTAGAGAAAAATAATGGTTTAATCTAATTATTTTTATATTATTTGCATGAATAGGTTAGAAACAACTTCATATTACTAGTGTTAGCTAACAAAAACTTTTATTCTATTAGATTATATGCCAATGATAATTTGAAATAATTATTAGTAGTGAGAAATGATTTACAAATGTATTAAAGGAAATCATTTATTATTTTTTGTTGTAGATATCATACTTACATGTACTTGGTCATCACATGTCAAACTAATTCTAATGTATATTAATTTTTTGGCAGTTCATCTACATGTGTGACTTATTGCCATGCTTTTCACATGCACTATAATGTAGTATATTAGATTCGAATAGCAAGTCATTCCTGTTGGTTGAGCCAAACGGTAAATAAAAGCTGAAAACTTTCAATACCTAGCAAATACTGGGATGATATTGGATTGGTCATGCAGTGAGAATGAGGTGCATGTTACCAAATTAAAATACAATAACTAAAAAATATGATGATAGTTCATGAAAAAGAATGAGGGGAAAAAGAGGAAAGATCAAGGCAACTCTTTTAAACAGACATCATTCTTTTTGGTGTGCTATGAAAGTTTGTGAAAAATAAACTGGATACACATGACTGGAAACAAAGGATGTTATTCAAAATCTTGAAGACAATGTGGAAGATGTTCACCTTTTAAATTCATATAATTATCAAATTATTATGGTATGTCCTTTCCTCCGTTATAAATTATGACACAGGTAGGTGGATCATGTTATGAAGTGATGTTGTGTTTACTTTAAATGCAAGATGAGATAACCCATTTAGGTAGGTATCAGTTTTACGTGTGTAATATCAATAGGATATCTGTACCATAACAATAGCGCCTACCATATTGTGAAAACAACTATTATGAAATGGATATAAATGCTATAAAATTCTTATTTAAATATCTATCACAAGTAAAGTTCCATATTTCACACTCTTCAACCTTTCATAAATCATTCATGCATGTCAGACTACAAAGTGAAAATAATTTGAATAACTGACAAATTTGAATCCATTGTCAACAAGTTGATATCTATAAAGGTGAACCTTAAGAGACAACAAGTCATAATAAAAATCAAATATAGTGATGACGACAATACACACTCAAAAGTACCTCACACTGGTCCAAAACTTGTTCTAAATAATCAGTTTTAAAGCAAGTTACAGCCATCTGAAGTTTACATTAGTTTCTACAGATTTCATGCTATCATCTTTCTAAGTAATAATAACATTGCCATCTTTCTCATACAAGCCAATCCCATTCATTACAGAGTTGTTTTTGTCTCCTTAATTACATCATAATTATTGTAGCCTACATATTTTTTACTTTTAAAATATTTGTTTTCCATGTGGCTTGTTTCCCCTTTAATTGATGTACTTGTTTGATGTTTATCACTCCCTGATATATAGTTTTGTTCACCTTTCCCAGTTCACACTCTAATTATTTTCTTATTGATATTTAAAATTACATTTATATTAAATAGATTCAATGATATGTAAATATGTGACATGGAGAAATGAATTATATTGACAAACATTACCATGCAAATCATTAACCATCTGTTATACTTTATAGATTTTCTATACTTTTCTAATATCAAATTTAAGACTAGTCATTGGTTTTAGGCGATAAATTCAATGTAAGAAATGTGATAGAATACATGCATTCTCTAAATGTCATGGAACAGCATCAAACTCATCTTATACAAAAATTTTGAAAATCTTCATGCAGTCCTAATATGTCTTTAGTACTTTGTTCTTTCAATGCTGGCTTTTTAAAAAAAAATAAAATGTAAAATTTTGAACTAAGGTGTATTGCTCCCATTGACTTTCAAAGCAAAGGTAACTTTTAAACAAAATAATTTTTTTAACTGATTAATTCAAAGCATCCCATACACATTTGTGAAATCTTTTGGTCAGATATATTTCTTTTTCTTAACTTTAATTCTTTTAAAAAAGAGAATGCTGTCCTTGCTAATACATAAATGGTATATTAAAGATATACATTACTAAACACAAGAAAAGTCAAGCAGTGAAAGGGAGACAACTCATGCAACATTGCAGAACATCATTTTGTGATATATTTTGAAAAAAAAAATAATAATAAAATAAATTCTTTTTTTTTTTTTTTTAAAAATAACTAAAGCTCACTCTATCATTAATGAATGCATATCTATAAAATAAAGCTTGAACAATGCAAATATACAAATACACACTACACATAGTTGTCAAAATAAATTTAAACTTACATGAACTGGCGCCATTTTCTATTTCTAAAATCCATGTGCCCTCAGCATATTCTCCCCAATTGTGAGTAGTCATGAAAGCCCAATTATTGAATCCTTCACGAGAAGTGTCTCTAATACGTTTAGCCAGCAAGGTAGATCGAGTACCTGCTGGGGATGTCAAGAAAATCTGGATTTCTCCCCTCCGCGATGAGGTCATTGTAATTCGTGCTTGTACATGTTCTAAATATTTAACATGGTTAGCAGTTCCTTGACAGCTATTAGTAGGTAATGGAACAGTTATCTTTCCATTCGTTGGTATGATTCTGTAATCAAAGAAAATCAGGTATTGTAGGCTATTTCATTTTTAAAATACAGTTTAAGCCATTTTGAAGTGTGGATATTAGCTGCCGGACATAGATATTGTCAGCCACAAATTCTGAAATAGTCAGGATTGTCAGTCACAACTTCCAATTTTTATACACAGATGATGGGTACATACAGAGCACAAACTGTGGTAAGTATCATACTACTAACAAGGTCAATATTATGGAAGGTGTTCAAACTACAAACACACATGTAGTGAGGTAAGGCTTTAGCCTATGTGTCAATGACAACATCATTTCCATTCACTTCAGTCAGCCAATTGAATATGTAAAATTAAGTAAATATTTGAGCAATGTTCATATGATGACAGTGTTCTATAACTTCAGAATAGGTTTGAACATTAACCTAGTCTTACCGTAGTCAACAATGTCTAATAAAATACAGATGTGACGTCACCCTTTGATGTTGGCGTACCATTAAACAATATATAAATATCTTACCTATTATGGTCTGGTGACCGGATTTCACAAATATGTTGAGCAGGGACGGTTGTCCAATTTCTAGCTAATGCAGCAATAGATCCTGCATCCATTAATCCAAAACCAAAGGAATGGCTCACTATTAAATATAAATGTACATTATCTTTTTTATTCTATGTAATCAAAGGTTCCAAGTCAACAAACAAAACTATTTTTGTCCTTTACCTTACAGTGCTCTCAAAATCCATTTTTTCTATTTGTATAATACATAACAGTGATGATGTTAAAACATTGACTGCAAATGATTATTCTGCCATAGATGATTTTTGTACTAACCATTTTTTCCAACTCCATTTGTTACCCAATCATTAGCTTTTAATCTATCAGGTTTAGCAGTCTCTACTACAATATGCTGCATGTCCCTCCATGTAAGTTTGTCACTAAAATATAACAAATATAAATACATTTCATCTTTTGAATGATTTAATAAGTTGTAGAAGAATTTTCATCTTTTATAGGAGAATTGCATGTGACAGCAAGTTTATTCAACCTTTTTTTTCTTTTAAAAAAACAAATTGCCCAAGGACTGTAAACCTTGAAAGTGATAATCACAACTAGTTAAAATTTGTCATCTCACTAACTTTAACAAACAGAAATTATCAGAAATGTTATTTTTTAAATTCAACAGACAATTTACATAAATTTTGAAATGATGAAACTCGAGCTCGCATTTATTTGATTAATTATCAAGGAGAACCTCATCATGCAACCATATAAATCATCTTTTGTTTTCTAAACTCTAAAATAATTTTTGATTTTTTACAAATAGAACTGAAATGAAATGAGGCTTAATTTCAATGTCTATCATCATAATCCTTTACCAATCTGAGACTTATATATGGTAATTTCCATCTCTATGAAGAGTGTGCAATGTGAGGGGGGGGGATTTTGTGTGAATGTGAGGGGGGGGGGGGGATTTTGTGTATACAGCACTATTTCCACCTTCTATTCCTATATTACCAACAGTTAATTCTTTGTTGACTTTCCATCCCGGACATGTGCGAGCCAGACTTAAATAATTCTGAAGGTTCTTCTTTGCCCACAGCCTGGATTTGAATCCAAGTATTCTACTCTAGAGAAAAGTGCATCCCCCATATCTTTAGAGGAAAATAATGAAATATTAAAAGAAAAACTGATGTCTACTTTGCTTCTAATCCAAGAGCTATCAAACCAGCAGCGAGAGGAGCGCTTGCTGAAGTACCCGTATGATTCTCTGTACATGTCTTCCGTAAATCTGTTGTAACCTGAAATTGAAAATATCACAACAATAATTTAATAATAGCTGTGTTGCACGACTAGTTATTATCTCCATTTTTGTACAAACCATAATAACACAATAATAATTAATTGTCGATTTCATCACTAAACACAAACAAAGAAATAACACCATTAAATTTCTTAATAAAAATTAGTTATTATTATGAAATTATTTTAAAAAGGTCAACTATTTGGTTTTCTATAATGAACAAAGAAAGGAAAATAAATCTTTTTTATAATATATATAATGTGAATTTCAAAAGTCCTATGCAGGAGTTTTAAAAATGTTTGTACTTATGCATGTTGCCTGAACTGGTAAAAATCTGCAAACTTCTGATGTTAGAATGGAGATATATAATACATGTACTACTTACAATTTGTTTTTCACCACCAGATCCACTACTATAAGTTGTTGCTAATGTTGAAGAACAAGCCTCTGAATACCAAGGAATGTTACCATTCTCTGTCACACTACTTATAGATAGTGTATAGATACTGTTAGTATAACCATCACAGTTACAATTATCACCATCTCTACCACCATTACCCGATGCCCATACAAAAATAGAACCTTTACCATCCCGACCCTGAAATTACACACCAAAAAACATGACGCATCATCTAAATCATTATCACTGTGATTTCAAATAACATGCATGCAAAACAAAAATAGGTGATTTAATCTTCACGAATCATTCTTACCGATTTGGGATATTGCAGGGATCATTTCCGTTGATCATACATATTTTTTATCTTATAGAGCTAAAATGAGCAGAGTAACATTGATCGGCACTACAATGATGTAGCATAGTTATAATTTTGCATTTTGAAGCAAAAATCTTACTTCTGTAAGTCAAAAAATTATTGGGATACACAATTGTAGTCCTAATAAAATGCAGTTTGCTTTCATAATGGAGCAGTGTATTATTGTAGAAAGTCTCCTGACAATGCATTATCCAATAATAATATTCTAACAAACACACTTATGGTAGTTACTTCCCTTGAATCAGCTCTGATTTTCACAAAAAAGTAAATGATTCTTACTTTGTGAATGACTTAGATACCTGTCATAGAATATTCGAGAAAAACTTTCAGCAGATAAAAACTATTGCAAACCTTTGTAATTCCATCATAAAAAGCTTTCCTTGCTAGAGTAGCTGGACCATCAACTGTTCTACCATCATCGTCAGGTCCCCAACTAGCACTGTATATATCTATATGTTGTGGATTTAAACTTAAGGACTGGGCTTCTACAGAATCAGTTACATCACCATCTAACATTCGCACACCTACAAATTTAACCACATTTTTATCAAATATATTTCTCAGCCAGTCTAATGTTTTTTAAGAGCCAATCCTGATAATATTTTGGACAACAAAACTGCTTAATTTTGTGTTAAAATCCTCTACCTTAGGGCTGAGGAACTAACTCAATATATGTGACACGTTTTCAAATAACTTAAACCCGTCAGTCTTCATCTGGAAATGGAGACCGGGGTCCCAAGCTGTATTATGTGGTGTCTGCATAAAACCTGGTTAAATTTACCTTTCGTTATCAAGTACAGTACATGGGTCATTCAATGGAATCAATTATCATGTCACTCAATGAAAAAGATGACCCGAAATCTTAAAAAGGCTACACGTCCAGACAAGCAGGTTTGACGTTTACGTCCAAACGACTCATTATTATGAGCTGAAATTTTGAGACAAGGTAAATACCCCATTCCTTTATATTTTGGCGCTTAAATTTCATTATTACTAAGACTTTTATTTTTGAGACTGTTTAAATCGGGATAGTCCCTTTAACGATGTACAAGATATTGGACAAATTCTTCACAAATACAATTGTTTCTATTATAATTCAATGAAATGAATCGTTCTAAAATTGAAAAGCCAACAGCATATAAAATTCTACCAAAGAACAGATCAAACGTGACATGCACGTAAATGCTTATGATTTATATTAGAGATAATGAGTCAATTAAAATTTAACACTATATAATTATGGCACTGTGATGTAAAATTAATTGTCCTCATCAAATGTTCTTTGAGCAATTTCCAAATGGAAACAGTCAATGAAATATGAATGAAAACATCAAAGGTCTTTTACAATTAAAGTTTGATGAAGATCCTAATATCCTCATTCAACCAATTAAAAAGGCTTTATATAATTAAATTAGGACGTGCAAAACTGTACAAAGATTTCACATTGAAAGACTAGGGAGATCATTAAAATCCAGGTATGTTAATATTTAAAACATGTCAAGTAAAATGAAATTGATTAAACTAGTTAAAACACCCTGCCTACTTGTATATAATCAGTAGAAAATATTTTCGTCAAATTGTACTTCATTTAACATTTATTACGATAAAATTAAATACTACAAAATTCATATATCTGCTGAAGGGGATTTTCTTCATGCTTGATCCATGAAAACATGTTTTTTAAGATACAAAATTAGCACGTGTTGATTGTGGCAGATTTATTTGGTTGAAAAACTGTGAAATATTCTCGTATCTTGAATTCAATTAACTGTGATGATATTAAAGCTTCAGTAGAGATAAAATAACTAACTTCTAATTAACTGTTTATGTTTACATTTCTTGAAATAACTCAACACTTTTCAGCTAATTCATTTAGTTCATATAAATTTCAACAATTCAATATTACTGTTTTTCAAAGAACACAAGACATTAGATTATGATTTCATTATGTTTGTTAATGCTATTACCCCAGAAAAATATCCCCCAGTTTACAAGTAATTTTGTTAAAATAATTGAACTTATTTCCCTATTTAAACAAACATCAACATAGATGATGTATTCTCTGAGGTTTAGTAAAAATATAATTAATATCTGTGTTACTTGATTGATAACAGAAAAAAAATGACTAAAATATTTGGCACATTCCAAGGCATTTATTTCTACAATAAAATATTTTTGCAACTAATAATGTCCATGAGATCCAAACCTACTTGAATAGGCCTATAGATTACTGTGAAATAAATACCAATAGAAGGTATTTCTACAATAATATTGACAAAATACATACCTCCTATTCTAGCATTAAAAGCCACACCTACATTACATACACCATTATCAGCTTGAGCTGCCACTTCCCCTGCACATCTTGTGCCATGTCTACAAATAAGGTATTAAACATAAACGTTTCAAACAATGTGGTAACACACATACCAGCGAACATACAAATTGTTGTTTTTATAAAAATTATATTGTGACACCTCCATAGGCATATGACCTATCTTGATGACATAATAATTTCTTCCATAAAACATCTGTCATTGTGAAAATGACAAAATAAGACAGTGATATATTGCTACCTGTGATGATTTTACCAGATAGTCATGAGCAAGGAACAGTGTCTAGCTATTCGGATGGGAAAAAAACATGAGGTGCCTTGTACATCTTAGTCTGTACATAAAAGAACCCATGACATTTGGAATTCAAATTAAGAGTAGGCAGCCATAGAACTGCTGTTGGGGCTTAATTCCCCTCATTGCTCGCTATATGGTGTATGTCTGTCTTCATTAGCACAGTCAGTGAAGAAAAAAACCATTTGAACCCAAGGCTGCCATCTTTTTACTCTATATTTTGACACACAATATATAAAGCATGTCTGCTGTATGAAAACAAACAAAGTTGAACAAAAAATAGTTCCGGGGATGCCAAAATATTGTATAGTTTATATTGGCAATATCTTGTTAATTTAAGATAAGGTGAAGATAGTTGATGTGCCTCAAGCTTGTCTAAATTACAACCGGCTTATTTTCTAAGTTAAGATAAATAAGACATCAGATTTTGTTTTTAAAAAACCCAAATCTTTTTAATTGCTATTATTAATGAAGGAAACAAGTTAAATGGACAATGTGAATCATCACATTACATTGTAAACAATAGATAAGATGAGAAACATATCTAAAAGACACTGACACAAAAACTAGAACAATAGAATAAATACTGGTTGAAAATAATAGTTGTCGTGACATTATCCCAAGTTGGCATCACACATTGTTGCAGATGCCACGTAGGAGATTAAATCAACTAGAAAGAATGTAATACCTGTTTTCATTGGAATAATCGTATCTTGGTTGGGGGTCGGGATCATGACCATTTACATCATAACTAGCATGATAATCCTGCAAATAGACAAAACATATCATCATATAATAATACAGAGAGAAAAGAAAAGTAGTTAGGTTTCACCACTTGTAAATGTTATGGTGTACTGATGACGTGCGTTTATTTCATTGCATATCATGTTATTAGTACATTTATATTGAACCCCCACAAAGTTTGGTGCATACACCATGCTTTCAGATGTTCAGTTAGTGTGTTATGCTTTATTCAATATCAATTTCAAAATGTACCATCTGTATTTAATAAACTCAGCCCTTCATATGAAGTAGGGTAGGTCACACAAAACATTGTGTACATCAAATCATATTGGATCCAAATGAAAATCTTATGCATATTAGAGAAATATAGATTTCATATTTGAACATAAAAGAATATCAGCTAGTTAGAGGCCCACTAGAATGCTGATGCGCAAAAGTAAAATGGAGATCATTCTATAGCGAAGTTAAAAGTGAATAAATGTGAGCCAATGTAAGGACCTATTGTAGTACGTCATTAACATGTTGAATTCTGATTTCTTTAAAATCAATGCCCATAGAAGTATTATTGTCACAAGTATTCAACTTTTTAATTAGTATTCAGCACCATTCGTAAAAAAAAAGAAACATTTGCCTTTCAAAAATCAAGACAATGTCTTTCAATAAGTATCATTTATATTATTCTTTAAATATTGTATTCCTTTACCGGTACATGTTTTCAACATTTGAATGAGATTTTTTTGAAAACAAACTCTGATATTGGGATCGAAAATGGCTAGATAAAATGTAGGTTGTCAAGCAACTAATTATACAGAAGTTGTCGACTATTTAATAAAAACAAGTCAAGAGAAATAATTTAAATTTAATGGCTTCTAATTCTTCCAAGTTCAAGGTTTAAGAAATGAACATAAACAGTGTGTATAAATTTCAAGACAATGTGATGGTAACTTCAGCCTTTCAATTTGATCAGGGGCATTAACATTGGCAGTAATTATCTGAAGTTATAGTCTTCTTTTGTCTAATGATTATTACTTTCCTAAAAAAAAGTTAATATCATAACTTTTGCCTCGTGTTAATGACAGAAAGCAGACGGAGAAGACTGACCACAATATATCACCAAATTTCAATGCCTGCATATATCGAAATAAAAGAATAAAAGAAAAGTCTAATCATTCTCCAGTAACCTTTACATGTAGCTTGCCTGTATCAAATTAATCAAATGTTTCAAGATTTTAAAACAAAAGGAAATGAACTTCTGCTGTGAGCATTATCTTGTCAGAATAATGTTGAACAAAGAGAGAAGAAAACATAATAATGGTCTACAAGTACAAAACCAGCAGACACAGACTTTTAAGATGGGATCACTAACATTTCCGCTTTCATATCAACTCTGACAACATCTAATTCATTAATAAAATTAAACTTGTGTCTGTTTATGCACACCATTAATAGTGAGATTATGTACATTTGAAGTTATTTTCAGACCAGATGAAACATTTTTTATTCTGACAAAAGCCAGATCAGATGCACTAGAAATTATTTCATTAAAAACACAGATGATTCAATTAGACAATTATATCAACTCTCTTGTTGAGTTTCTGTCAATTTTTCTTTAGCAATTAATATCTATAAATTTTTCACATAAATTTCAGTGTTTTAATGAACTACAATAAATTGATTTAGAATATTATAATTGTCCAGAGGAAACCATAACAGATGTAATTCCTGAACAACCTACTTTGGATTCTTTATTTGAATTAGCTGATTCATTTGCTTTATGAATCAGGACATCCAAATTCAATTAATAAATGATTACTAAACTAGGGTGTCCTCATAACACGGTGTGTACTGATATAATCTGTGTTATAGTGAGTCTCCGATACAAGAAAAGACCAATCAAATGTTTTTGGGAGGGATTATAGGTGGTGCTGGCTTGTTTTCAGTCTGTCATGTCTCTGTATATATTTAACAGACATGAACCATTTTGGAGGCTGATATTCGTTTTAGAGATTCATCTTTCACAATATTGAAATTTGGATGGAATTCAAAATCCATCAAATGACGATCTGAGACTTTTAAGAACATATCCTATAACTTTGGTGAAACCATCAGACTGTAAAGAGTTGAAACTGAACAATACTGACTAGATTTGATAACAAGACTGGCAACAGCTGTTTGTTATTTATTTTAGATTTCAGAAAGTAACTTACATTTACCATCTACCATCAGAGATTACATTTGCCAAAATAGTCACATATGAATCATTTTCAATAGATTTTAATTATATGTTGAATGCAATAAAATTTTACTTGTTTACTTTTTAGTGACTTCTACAAAGTACTAAATCAATAAAACTAATAGATATGTGTGTGGTTCTGAAAGTCATAATGATCACAATCTTTACAATGAAACAAAAATAACCTACATTAATTTACTTTTTCACAAAATAACGCATCACCACTTTATGGTTCAAATCCACTCTTGTTTAACTAAAATTCCTAAAAGGCATGAATTTTGACATTACTTAAACATGCATTATGCAAGAACTAAATCTTTAGGACTTAAATGTTACCTAAATTATTAATTAGGCATTAATCAAGTTAAGTAGACTACCAGACCATAATCAACTTTTGATGCCATTTTTAACCAGCGATATTTAGTGCATTTGAATACATTTTGTGTCGGATAATTTAACGCACAAAGGGATGATCTAGACTTTGTTTAATATCTTACTACTGTTAGTAATGACGTTAGAAGTTAACCTAAACTTGAATCACTAATATTTTGGTTCAGCATGAAGTAATTTGATTTAAATTTTCAGCACTTTTTTGTTTTCATCACCTTTTTTTTCTAACTATTATAGTGAGAACTGTCAACTCCACATCTAATCTTATCTAAAGCCCTCTTTAATTGATATAAACAAGAAGTCTTCCTTCTATAGGGCATTAATCAAAAATTAGCCCAGTCATTTTTCTCTAAATCTTGTCTTCTCTCACCATCCCAAAAATATCAGGATAATTTGAAGGTGCTCTACAATATTTGTTATAATACTCCGTTAAAATATAACAAATTACAAACCAATATGATCCCTGTTTTAAAAAGAATAATGTAAATAACATGACACCAAAACTTTAATCCTACTTCTGTGGTTACTCCTTACATCATCTTATTAGTAGATAAAATACTTGAAACAGAGAAGCTTATATACTAAAACATAGGTTAAATTCTAACAGGTTCTTAAGCTTATCTTTTCAACATTAATTAAACAGATATAACAAAAGTGGCAGTTAAAAGAAAGCTTGATTTTTATCTTGGAATTAGAAAATCAAAGCTGTTTGAAAATAAATACTGAAGCGAAATTCATGACATACATTACTGCCTAAAATTACCCACTACCGTTACTAAGAACATCAGGGAAAAGAACCAGTTTCACAATATCCTACATAGCTACATTTTAACAGTCAAATAAGATTAGTACTTGAAGTTGAAATGGCTTTTATCTTAAAAACCTTTCAACAAAATATTTATCTTTCATCGCCAATGTATCTACACTAATGAACTATTTGATGGAAAAATACATTATATTGTATGTGCTTTAGAAAGAAAAGGATGAATGAATTAATTGACCTGTTTAATTATAATTACATCTATCATATCTATCATCTTATCTTAATACATGTAAAAATTTGTGCATTCATGATTCAATGTATATAGGTACGAAATGAAGTATTAAGGTATGACCACTGGACTACCATACCATGAACAACAGCTGTCAAAACAGAATGAATGTACAAATTCACACTGCTGCAACTTTCAGTGCATATAGGCCTACAATATACACCTACGGTAGATTTTGTATCTCTAACACATAAAATGAAGGTACAACTCCACAATGGGAAGCACCAAAAGCAGTCACTTGAAAAGGTAATTTTTACTTGGGTAAAACACGGACAGACAAGACGTACTTTTTTATCATCAGTATGCTTCATCCTGTACCATTTATTTCATTACAATGTATTTGGGTTGGTAAAGGCCCATTCTCACGGTGCGACTTGTAGTAACTACTTGTAGTATCGACCCGAGTTGAAGCGTGAGAACACCCTAGTCGTACCAACTTTTACAAGCTTCCAACCAGTTGAAAGCGAGTTGGGTGAAATAGAAACTTCCCTATTTCAGTCAACAGATCGTATGAAATTGACCAATCAGAGACGTCGAATATTAGTACAAACACGAGTTCTCTCCCCTTGTTGTTTGTAAACATGGACGCGAAGCGCACCCATCAAGAGCCGCTCAGCAAAACTGAGACAGAGAATTTTGTTAATTTTTACATAGCACAATCTTGCTTATGGGATGTAAGTCATAAGACTTATTCAAAGAGAGACGTGCGGCAGGCTGCGTTGGCGATGATCGCCATGCAGATGCAGGAGAGCTGCGGCCGAGCGATGACAGGTGAGTGGGCCTATACTAAGTTAAAGTAGCAGACGACAGACTAGACTAAATTTAGTGTTACTGCAGCAAACGTACTGTATTATGTATAAGGCAAATTAATTTGTTGTCTGAGGCCACATATGTGGTCTGTGTCCATAGTTTTAAGTCATGGTCTAAGTCCTGTTTAATGGCGGCAATGTAAACATATATGTGTTCGTTGAAAAGTTGAGCAGAAACCGATAGTGATAGCGAATTGTTCTAAAACCGTTATCTCGGCTCCGTTCATGTAAGATAAATAATTAAAGGGCAATGGTTTTCTGAATTGTAACGGCAGTTGAAGACGAGTATTTAGACTTTGGCATTAATATGGTAAACCAGTAAAGATAGGCTATTTATCGAACATGGCGAATCAAGTGTGTAACGTCCGCCAGTAGTAGGCCTATGTACAGTTAGTTTTGTATTATTATGGTTTAACGGTTCTAATGTTTATGGTATGGTACGGGCATCCTATAGAGTTGTAAGAAAGGAACAATAAACGGTTAAAGATAGATATTAGACTATTGTTTTTGATTACAGCTGCTATATTTAGTTTATGAACTTTTAACTACTGTACCTTCATTCATGCGATTTTATTTCCTGAATCCCGATTTCATATGTCTATGCAAGCGTGTGCTACATGGTTAGTAGACGGCGTGTGTAATTAATCAAGAGGGCAGCGTGTTCAACTTTATATCATGCAGATGCCGCTTTGTAACCTTTTTTATTCGTGAATTTGACCTTTGCCCTTGTTATGGGAATTTGTTTGCATACTTACATTAATAAACTTTCTGATATTTTCAATTGATTAATATTTTATATCTAGTGTGACGGTATTCACACACTTATTGTATTAGATTTAGATAGATTAGATGTTCTTATTTTATTCCCACTTCCCATCCCTGCGATATCTGGCACACCTCTAAATATAAGGTTATTCAATTAGCAAATCACAACACACTATACATTAAACCAAGATTTATTTCATATCCATGCAAAGTTTGCAAACATGCTAAAAAGATGATGTTTTAATATACAATGCATGTATATATTATGTAGTTAATGATATATTACACCATCATCAACATGTTTTCACATTGCAAAATGCTATGTAGGCCTACAGATATAAGTAAATTTTAGACATGTGAAAAAAAAATTGGCCAATTGGATGCATTTTGCTACATGATATAAAATTGCCCATTAACATTGTATGATAAAACAAAAAGTATTATATACATGTATATACATGTATGTGAAATTTAAGAATATAAAACAATTGTTATCATTTTACAGTTGATCAGGTGTCTGCAAAGATAGCCAGTCTGAGGACATATTATGGGAGGGAGCTCAAAAAGGTGGACAACTCACAGAAGAGTGGAGCTGCCAGCTCTGACCTGTATGTGTCCCAGTGGGACTTCTTCCAAATGTTGGATCCCTTTCTCAGGAGTCAGGTGCAAAAGAGGCCATCAGTGAGCAATATGGTATAGTTAATTGTGTTTTACATAATACTTTCAGATTTGAAAATACAAATATTTGATATTTTGAGTATAAAATTTGAGAATATCATGCTAATATTATACAGGTCACAATTCTATGGAATACAATTACTGCTTATTACTGAGCGACGTTTCAACTAGGCTTCTCTAGTCGTTATCAAGCAATAATAAAATCTAAAAAATAAGACAAGTCAGTATTACAATAGCGTTTCAAATTTATAATCCTTAATTAAATTCGATTCCTTTTAGGTACGTGCAAATTAAGGGAGATTCCTGTTTTGTCAGCATTGAGAATGTATTGTTATGTACATGTATATATTGACTTGTCTTATTTTTTAGATTTTATCATTGCTTGATAACCACTAGAGAAGCCTACTCGAAACGTCGCTCAGTAATAAGCAGTAATTGTATTCCATAGAATTGTGACCTGTATAATATTAGCATGATATTTAAATGCCATTGAAACAGTTCATGCTAATATTGTCATGGTTAAAGGTGAAAAGCAATTTCAACTAAGTGGTTTCTTCATATTAATAAATTTGATATGTATCATCCACAATAATTACTTATCATGAGGAACCAACTGGTAATGTCATGTTACTTTTAATTTTATCATTGCTTGATAACCACTAGAGAAGCCTACTCGAAACGTCGCTCAGTAATAAGCAGTAATTGTATTCCATAGAATTGTGACCTGTATAATATTAGCATGATATTTAAATGCCATTGAAACAGTTCATGCTAATATTGTCATGGTTAAAGGTGAAAAGCAATTTCAACTAAGTGGTTTCTTCATATTAATAAATTTGATATGTATCATCCACAATAATTACTTATCATGAGGAACCAACTGGTAATGTCATGTTACTTTTAAATAATTTATTGTTAAATCTTATACACATAAGTCTTTCAGATCAATGTTTAAATTTTGAGCCCTTTGAAAGGATTTTTTTTCATTTCTGACTTTCATTTGTTTCGATTAATATGAATATTTTTTTCCAACAGATTCCAGCTGAAAAGGACCTTCAGGAATCAGAAACTGAGAGCACACCAACACTGTGCACCGATGCTGATCTACCAACCAAGGTAAATTGAAAACTTGCTGGCATGTTTTAAGTCATTTCACATCTCAAAAGTACTTTTTAAATGCTTTAGTGCATTAACTATGTCAGAAGTTTACAGTTTTTACACCATGTCCCATTGCCAGTCGACCTGGCCATTTGTAATGAAATAGTCAGCAAGTTCATCGCGAACTTGTCTAGCACATGCTGCATTTCGGTTGCCCCCTTGCTGTTGAAACATGGCCAGTTCCTTCTTCCCAGTTTCCATCTCACCCTGGCAGTGGTACACTGCGTCACTCCTTTTCTTAAGAAAGTTGTGAATGCCAATGCTTGCTAACACAACTGAAACCGCGGTATCTGGTGAAACCATAAGTGGTCTCTGGAAAATAGCAAACCTGTTTGTCAGAATGCCAAAGGCATTCTCAGATACTCTACGAGCTCTTGATAGGCGATAATTGAAGATTCTTTTTTCAAAAGATAAATCTTTCATTGGATATGGTTTCATCATGTAAGGTTTCAGCATGAAAGCGTCGTCACCGACCACAACACTTGGAACAAGTTCCTGTCTGCCAGGGAGACATTTCGGTTCTGGAACGTTAAGACTGTTATTCTCCAATGCCTGAGAAAGATGTGAACTGGCATAAACGCCAGCATCACCTGCTCGTCCATTAGCCCCTACGTCTACATATATAAAGCTGCAGTTTGCATCAACAAGTGCCAAAAGGATTATGCTGAAATACTTTTTGTAATTGAAATAGACAGAGCCACTGTTGTTGGGTGCCTTAATTGCCACATGTTTGCCATCCAAGGCACCAATACAATTGGGAAATTGCCACTTTGACATGAAGTCGTCTTGAATTTGTCTCCACTCTTCCTCTGTGTTTGGTACCTGAAATATGTATTGAAAGCAATAAGGAAAGAATGTTCAATGCAACATTGATAAGGATATTGACACACTAAATTTATGGAAATCATTTTCTTTTGCAGTCTTTCACTGAGGAGATTGACAACTTCACTTCACCTGTGCCTCTAGCTAAGAAGAGGAAGCAAGGCAGTGAGAAAGAGGTTGACATTAACACACTAATGATAAAGACACTGACACAGATCAGTGAAAGGAAGAAGGACAACACTGATTGTGATTGTGACATTCTTTTTGGGAAACAAGTTGGGTTAGAAATTCAAAAAATCAACAGTGAGAGAAAGCGTCAAGAACTGAAGTTAAAGATTCAGTCCTTGATTTTCAACTATCAATTTGAAAGTGAACCCTGAAAATAGTATTGCAGCATTCAATATTGAAATATAAACTTTTATGTTGTGGTTATTATCATCAACATTTCTTAAATTGTTTTAGATTCAAGGACATGCATTAGTTCATCTATGACTTAATTTGTATATTTAATGAATAGAATCTCTGATTTAACATCATATCAATATATAAAATGAATATACTACTTCTTGAAAACTATGCTGAAATAATTTGCTCTTATAATAATTTGCAGAAATAATATCTTTGTTCGTTTAAAGACTGTCTGGTAAAACATTGTTACATGATTATAGTAGTTACTGTTTTAAAAGCATGATCGACTCATGTCTGTTTGTTAATCACCTAAATATATCTATTTGTTGATGACCACTTTATGATTGTGTTTAGAAAGTGAGGTTATATAAGTGAGGTCATATTTCTGATTGAGAGTTATAAAGACATCACTACTTTAAAGGGGCTGTAGCACGTTTTTTTCTCCTTAAATAAGTCAATGTCATGAATTGTAAAAATAAAGTAATTCTAAATACATAAACTTTTAACTGTTCAATATTTATCCCAATGAATTATCAAATATTTCTTCACTATGAAATTTTGGTGGATGATGGTTTACAAGAGAACTTGTTGACAAATAAACCAAAAATCAGATTAAAAGTAATGTTGGCACAATTTTGTCATCTGATGCAATGTTAAAATAAAATTGATGTAAATTATCAAATCTGATGAGTTGTTTTGCATGACAATGAGCTGTCGTGTAAACAGACAGATACACAACATTCAATATTTCAATATAGATATCAGTGTTACCTTTACATAGTCTTCATGGAGTGCATCATAAATAGCCTGACATACTTCGGGAATAAACTGGCATATCGTGTTTCGTGGCATGCGGTAGAGGAATTCCAGTGACTTATAGCTATCACCTGATGACAGAAATATTGCATAATGTTAGAATCAACAATAACATCATAGTAAAAGTGACAATAATGCCTCAATGAACAATAGAAGCTCTTGATAAATATTTTATGGCGCTTCAATTCTTGACAGCATACTGTCTGAAATGGTATGCATTGAGGCACTGATATTTTATGGCACCTCAATTCTTGACAATATTAATTAATGACGATCGTGAATGTGGATTGTCTCCCTTTACATATAGGTTTACGATTTATTTAAAGGACAATATTGGTGCCAGTCATTTTCACATATATGATAGAGCTGGTTAAACACATTCCAAATATTCTTTTAACAGAGAGATCAATGCTACGATAGCTGAGTAATACATGTTTCCCAAATCGGAAGTGACGAACGCCAAAGGAAAACACGAGTCACCGGTCTATTTAACTGACTGAAGCGACGAGTGATAACAGATACACGGCCGAATTTCTACTCACTAATAATTCCTTCGAAGACCAAAAGTTGTTGTGTGAGACTGCGAAAGGATATCTGACAATTCATAAAAAGAATTCTGTCACTAGATAAGAAAACACGAAAGAAAAAGCCCGTGCATAACCATGCTTTTATAAGGTACAGAATGAATATAAACAAGGGAAAAAAGTACGGACTATTTCTATTTTTCTCGTGTTTTTTTTATCTAATGACATTCAATTACTTTATTGTCAGATATCCTCTTACAGTCACTTCCGATTCGGGAGACATGGATTACTCAGCTATCGTAGCATTGATCTCTCTGTTAAAAGTATATTTGGAATGTGTTTAACCAGCTCTATCACATATATGTGATAATGACTGGCACCAATAATAATATTGTCCTTTAAAATATGCTTAATTTCAAAGGTTTTTTTTTTTTTTTTTTGCAGTTTTATCAAAATACTAATGAACAATAACATACCACTTGCAAGAAAACGTAAAGTAATTGCCAACTTCTCCCCTGCTGAAATGGCGTTTCTCATTGGAGTTGATTTCTTTTCTATTTTGTGTTGAATTAATCCCAACAAAAAATGGAAATTTTCCGCATCCATTCTCAGAAAGTTTTTCAAACTGAGAGGGTCTTCTTCTTCAAGTTCACGTAATAGGGAACTGTACGCGCCGGCAGTGGGTCTACGCAGTATCCACTGTCTAACCCAGACGGATTTGGGTTTTCTCTTTTTCTTTTTGTTCTTATTTATCAAATGTAGGGCAATAATAGCCAGCGTCTCTTCGTCGCTTGATGACGCCATTATGCTATGACGTAGAGAAGGTTATCGCGAGATTCCAAGTCGTATCAACTCATTTATATACGATTTTGTAATCTACATGTAGATACTACATGTAGATACTACAAGTAGTTACTACAAGTCGCACCGTGAGAACGCGCCTTAACATAAAATCTCAAGTCTGTTGAAAAAACTTATATCAACATTATCTTAGCTTTCTATACAGACTGAAGAACTTGTAAACACATCCATCTCTTCCATTAAAAAAAACCTATCTTTGTTGCAGATGTTCTGTCTTCGTGCAAACTAGATGTTAGCTACCTTGGTGTTCTTTTATTACTCTTATTTAAAATGTAAGTAACGAGGACACATACAGTTGATAATTATCATTTTGTAATGCAACAATTATTTCAGTATTAACAACCATAGTTCTCTGCATTTATTGCCAACATTTGTTAGAGGTGGTCTCAAATTATCTGACAATGATGAATAGGCGTACACAATTTTTTCAGCACTTTCTCAGACTAACAAGCTTACATTTAAATTCTCTGAATTTGATGCCAGGGTCAGATTACACTTTCTTTATCATTAAATGACTTAACAACAATCAAATCTACATCATTTAGAATCCAAATCGGCAATAAAAGTCAACCATCTTTATAATACCCCACAAACTGAATCTATATCTTATTTTTAACAATATCACAGATTTTTATTTCACCCTACATCAATGTTTTGTCAGTGTCTGGGTGGTAAAAAAAACTATTTGAAGTGATGCAATCTGTAAATTATTGCTCAACAAAACAATAACTGTTGAGCTATGTTTGGCAGTTATCAAATCTAATTTCTGAAAATGCAGGGAAGCTAAAATATGAGGTACATGTGCATTTGTTATCTTAAACTGCACTGCAATAATCACACCACAAACATTAACACTGATGATAAAGATGTATTTTATGTGTCTGAAAAAAATTACAAACTGTAGGTTTTTTTTAATACAACATAAACATACACTTCAATACAATAAAGCTGCTGGAAATTGTATAACTCAAGTCCTGGTCACATTTACAAATATTTTTGTGATCTTTAACCCTATATTTTAATAACAGTAAAATATTGTTCTGGGTAGGATATAGTTCATTTTCTAAAATTAAAAAAATTTTTCGCTTAAAATTTGCATTGTGCCTTTTAAAGAGTTAGAATATCTCATGACGATTGGATATTAAAGACTACTTATAGATGAAAACACAGTAATTGATAAGTGGCATCAGGTGTTTCACAAAATAATCATACCCTATTCTATGCAGGACATCCATCACTAGTGGATTGGTACTACATGTATTATCTGGGGCAACAAATTCTTGACGTATTACACAGTGATTTTTCATATGAGGCCATATACATGTAAAATGTATTCCTATCAGATCCACTATACCAGTAGTCATTCAGTAATATATTAATACTATATGAAGATGTGTATAGGTTTTGTATGAAAGAGTGTTATCAATATTTAGACTGGGTATAGGGCGTAACTTTAAATTAAAGCAATCTGAGGTTAACTATTACTTTCATCTCAATCAGGTTGAGCTTGATCCTGCAAATGTTATAACACTGTATCTTGTGATCATTTTATTTACAATTTTCTTATTATAAAGAAAAAATATGTTGAAAAAAAATCATGCTAATTTCTCTTGAAGCATCGCACACACATGTAGTCAGCCCCCTTATGTCTACAAACAAATGTAGCTTTTATTTTATCAAGAAATTTTTACACCAAATTATAAAGTAATAATTTTCACTAACATGAATCCTACACCACCCAGTTCTACATTGTAGTTCATCAATAAAAAATCTAAATCTAAATCTTTATATAACATCACTCAATGTAATGAATATTTATGTAACAAATATCAGTTTATTTTACACACAATACCAACGACAGGCTTAAATAAATATAGAATAAATAAGCTGAGCAATTAGAGTTCAACCGATTGATCTACAGATCAGTTTTGTGCATTATCAATGTGAAAAAAAATAATGGGTAAGCATCATTTTATGAAACATAATTCTTTTCACAGTACCAAATATCCACACATAATCTGTAGTATCAATCAGCAATGGACCTACAACCTGTAAACCTACAACCTATCTCCAGACCAGATGACAAAATGGCTACTAAACAGAGTATTAATAATCATATCAATTTAGTAGTAAAGCCTTCACATTATCTCAGGACTACATGCTTTATGATCCTATAAGGTGCTTTATTTGACTAGTGGCTCATTAATGGTAGCACATCAAGCATTATCTAATGCCATTTAGTCAAAGAAGTCTCAATAAAGATTAAAATACCATGGCTACACACAGTTTTTATGTTCTTATTAAATGTCCTCAAACACTAGATATGGGTTAAACCACATTAATCTATGTCATTTTAAACATTTTCTAACTGTATCTAATGTTTTCATTGTACCGAAATCAAAACATGTGCATAGACATAACATAGCCTACATAGCTTTCAACATTTTCTCTAATTAGAATTCAAATTAATATGCAATTAAGTAACAGTAGACATGGTATAATTTCAATCCAAAATATCTATAAAACCACACCAATAGCTCTAGATTCAATTTCAAAAGATTACTAGAATTTTAATGTAAATGCCCGTATATATTCAATTTAAGCACATGTTACATGTTAATACAGGATTGCTCATTAATTTAAACTAACATCACCCACAGAAAAGAAAACTGCCTTAAATGTCAAACTTTGCACATTATGGCATATAAATTCATGAAGTTAACCCTAAGAGCATTTGAATATCTATTGCACTGTTTAACACCAAATTTTTAAAATCATTTAGAACTACATGTAAACAGGTACAGTGTGACAACATTCTATATACCCCATGTCATGCATACGATCAACCAATCCTTTTCAGATCATTAATGGAGAGCATGGAATCGGAAGCCTTCTGAACATAATGGGCAAAACCTGAATAGTACCTTCCTTTTAAATCATGTCAGTAATACCCACCTGTAATCTAATTATTTTACCATAATAACTCCACATAGAATCTTAGCAACATCCTCAATCCACATTAGGAATTTTTTTTATAAAATGCAGATCTTTTTTCTTTTGCAGCGGGTGAATTCAGATAAGGATGATTCCAAGCTTAAGAGGACTTTTAAAATTAAAAGGTAAACAGTGCATGTATACACTATTTCAGGTCAACAAATAAATCAACTGAACTCATTTTCTTAAGGTGTGGATCAACTATGTCAAAATACGTTTATTTGTGTAAATTATCTTTGTTTTATTTGGATAAACAGCTAGTTTCCAGACAGCGCAATAGCTCATTAAAAATATTGAATTGTCTTATGCTGTGTCTGGTTTGAAATTATTTCCACAACATACATAAAAGAGGGTGGAAGTCAAGGGTTTGATTGCAAACAGATACACTATAAAATAGTCAAGCACAATTGAAAACTATAAATACTGTCTGTTAAAGAAACAGGGGAGGCTTAAAACATTTTGTTGAAAAGACATACAACAGTAAAACCCAAAAATGTCAAATTGCACCGATTTTGTCCAAATTTGGCAGACACAAGGCTTAAAAATGCAAGAATGTAATTTTTCTATGAAGGTTCTATACTATATATTAAGAAAGTACAAATCTTATTGTGTAGCTGAGAAGGGATTACAGGGACTCCAGTCCTCCATTCCCTCAAAAAATAAAATTGTGTCCTTTTTATCACACAACGAAGAATGAGTGGACAAAAATTCTACTAAAATTGCTATAATTCAATTTACATTTGTTGCCGTGACATTTATTCTAAACCAGTTCAATCTGATGTAAAACGTAACATTTATATTGCAAGGGATAATAGAAATATTCAAAAATAAAACAACTCTAAGTTTTAAATGATATCAATACCAATTTATTAAGTTAGAAGAGATCAATATAAAAAAGTTAAAGACCATGTCTTAATTGTGAAAACCATAAGAAAATCCTTTAAATTCATAGATTTATTATGGAAGTCTTACTACAGACAACAAAAAAGAAAAACAGATCGAATATTGCTGTTAAACTGTTCAGTCAGTTTAGAACGTCTTGATCTCAGAACATTCTGGATTTTACTGGAGCTCTATGAAATATTATTAAACTATGAACTTTGCCGTCGGAATAAAACCGTTGGGCAATAAAACCTTTGTTTACTACGGGGCTTCAAGAATTTTTTTCCCCGAACTGGCTTATCGTGGTTGTCTCAGTAAGTCAGCTTAAAATTGGCATCTTTTGCTAGCTCAAAACATGTTTATTTCCTGATGTTTTGGCAATATTTGTGAGTTTCAAATTTGGTAATCAACTATAACATCTTTTGGAACAATTATGTTAAAATCCTGGTGTTTTTAATGTAGAATTTTGAATGGACTCATCTCTGCCCATGTCACAATCTAAACCTTAGACAATCAAGTTGTGAATTAAATTACCTAACCCTATCACTATCAACGCATTGCTTCATCATAGATTGCTGAGAAAGTCTACGCATTTCCATTCATTAGATAAAAATGAAATGACATGAAGAACGGTGTACGCCATACAGTGTACTATGAGTGAAATTTTACCAAGACAATGGTGCTATGATCTACTCTTATTTCAAATTCCTCGGGCCTCTTGGTCAGTGAACAAGTGCCAATCTCACTGAGCCACTGTGGCTCCCTTATTAGATAACTAGCCTCCTTTTTAAATACTGACAAAAATAGGAAGGCGAAACAATTGCAGAAACCAGGTTAAAGTCCTATTTCAAGCAAATGATTATAAATATCAAAAATCAACAACTATGAAGGTACTTAAAATATAAACTACACTATTCAGAAACAAATGTTTCATAATGCTTAGTTTGCAATTTATTAATACGATCACTTATTTCGGTAGAAGCTCCATAAGCTACATGATAACTGTGCAAATGAATGAACTGAATAGCGTAATTTCTTTATCAGCTTTTATTGATAGAGAATTTCCTATTCGTGGCATAAAATCAATGAAACACAAGAACTCATTATTTCTTATACAGTAAATCAAATCCTTAGAGAACTAAATAATTTCCTTAATCATCCATTAAAATACAAACAGTTTTGACATTTCTTTTCCTGATTTTAATGTCCAATGTTGGTTTGTACATAGTAACCCAACAATACAATCTAACAGGGAAGCAAAAGACATTTTTGTTAGAAAATTAACATGGCTATAAAAAGCTTAAGGTCGGGTCTTCTGTCAAGTTAATCATTAACTGCTGTGTATACTCAAAGATTTTGGGTACAGTGAGAGAAAAAAGCTCATAAGACTATTGACTGTCAGTAGCTAAACGATTTTAGTAATAACAAGCCCAACAATCTGACTTTCCAGTAGAAAAATGCATGGCAAGTAAGAATCAATATGAGAAGTGTAAAATTAGTTTCTAGGGAATTGAGTCTAGCTGTAGCAACATTGATGATGGTAATCCATTACAAAAACTCAGATAAACCGGTATCCAGTCCATCATTACTACTGCAAATGATGCAATTTTATATTTCCTGATGTAATTTCTGCGAATCTCCTTACTGATCAATGCTTCATATTCTTTATTATGTATTTTGACCAATCTACAGGTCAAATCATATTTACTGGTGGAGCCACTCCAGGCAAGTTGGCAAACAGCCAGACGCCTGCTAATGTTATTTTTAGTATAAAGTGTGCCCATAGTTTCAAATATTGATAATATGTTTGCTTCCACACTTTCCTAGTTATCTATGTCAGTATGGTGCCTGATAACTGTGTAGTTGAATTTTCTAAGTATCTTAATCAACTCAGATATTTTCAACGATCACAGGCAAATAAAACACCTATTCCTGACAAAACTTATTTGTTTGTTATCAAAATTTTCTCTACTAACAATCTTATCTAAAGCACAGGATATACTAACTAAAAGTAATTTCATAACAGTAAATTGATATAATCTATTAAATATTGAGTTATTGGAAAATAAATGTTATATCTCTTCTTTATCAGGCAGGGACTTATACATTCTTCTCTCAGTATGTTTTTATTAATTTTCTTATTATTTCCTAAAATATTTGGGGATTGCCACAACTGAAGCATACCACTGAACTAAGTTTGTTTTGAAAACAAACCATTTGCACTGAAAAAAATTAATTCAAACAACCATTTTCCAAAGAATTTTAAGAAGGCCAGACATACAAAAGAACTGCACTAAATGTTTATTATTATGAAATTATGAATGATTTTCAAAATAAAATGCTTTTCTGCACCCTGTACATACATACCCTTATCAAACTACGTCTACATAGTTTCTGATTTTGTATACTGCTTGACTAACTTAACATTTGTATAAATATATGTTTTAAAAGACATTACAAATAAAACTCCTTAAACAGATGTTCACATGCCCCTTAAATCCAGATATTATTACCAGTAAGTCTTCTCATAAAATACTGAATTGAAATATAAACTCAACAGATTACATTTATTCTTGTGATTTCAGAGTGTGCAGGTATTTTTGTGTCCAATCTCATAAGCTTAAGGGTTCATTGTATTTGAGGCAGCATTTATTTGGGCTTTAGGAAGTGGATTTATTTAAATTCAGGTTTTGATCAATAAAGACCATATGATTTATGATAATTCAGTTACGTATTTTATTCCGCTTGTTGTAGTAGTAGCTGGTGGCTTAAATCTGCTTCCACAGTAGTGATATTGTCATTGTGTGTTTGCTTCCAAAAAAAAAATCCTACACAGGTGGAAGTTATTAGAAAGGGTCAACACCTTGAAGGGATGGTCTCATACACCTGTAACATATTACCTTTATCTCTTTCATAATTCAACATTATAACATCTCAATATATTGGCAAGATTTTCATATCTCTAACCACAAGACTATTAAACAACAAAGTATCATATATTTTTGGCAATATCCTGAAATGTATTAACTTTTTTACTTTTATGGTACATGGTCAAGTGAAAGGCTTTGAACAACAGATATTTGACTGAACTGTCATGTCTTAAATCTACCTTTCTTTATCAAAGTATGTACCTTTTATTGTTCTAAGTTGATGACACAACTGCCACAACCATAAACTGTAAAACTGGGTACATTGTAACTGTCACCAAAATCAAACAAGATGATCTACCGATTTCTATATTCTAAAAGTATACAGATGACACGCCACACTAAATTTCATACACCATTCATGAAGTCAAGAGCAGAACCAGAACTATTTATTTTACATTGGAGCGAGTAGAAAAGCCCCAGTTAGTTTTGACATAAAATAAATATATTGATCTGAATAGGTTCTTTTGTTAAAATGTAGATGCTGATGGACCTTCCCCTTTAGCTGCAAGGTAGCAGTTGGTGTACTATGATTGTTGCCATAAATATACAAGAAAGTGCCCCACAATTACTATTCTTCCATAGGTTGACATTTACTAACCCTGATATGTCCTAGTAAAGAGACTATTCAGGAAATCGAACAATATACATTTTAGAGTACAACCACTATAAATATAAACAACATCCATTGGTCTTCTATTTTTTCTTTTGAAAGTATTATGGTTTATAAAGGTTCCAAAGAGTAAAGACTATGTTAAGTTCCTGAGTTTCCTGCTAGTGTGGTATTACAAGTGGTTTTACCTTGATAAGTCCAGAAAAACTATGTCCTTTTAGTCACATGGTACCATCATAAATGGTTTATACAAATATAGACCATATGTTAGAAATTAACTTAATATATTACCACCTCTAAACACACAGACCTTTATAATATAATCTACGTTTTTAAAAATGTGAAACTCCATCTGTCATCAAGAACTATTTCAGCATACAATCTTGTAAAAATATGTTTTAATACCAATTGGGATACCCAAAAAAATCATAATTCATACAGAATGATAATTATATTACTTTCTAAATTAGTCTCCTCTAACAAATCAGATATTCAGATAGCACAAATATCTTAATATCGTGGTCCATAAAAAATAGTGCTCTATATTATTCTAATAATGAATTCAGTAGATATATATATATAGTTCTATTGGTAGAACTACTTATAGCCAGGAATCTAAAACTTCGTACTGACGTTACCTTTTCTACTTTACAGCCTACTACTTGATAGTTTTACTACCCAATAAAAGATATAGTTTATTGTTTTCCAGATAAATACCACTCTGATCATTCCTAGCAACAATTAAGACGTTAATCACTGAGAAAATAACTGATTTGATTTAGAACGATAATAATTCAGACAATGACCAGATAATTAAACTATCTGTCATTTCTTTTTTTTTAATATGGGCAATGAGAATGTTTAAGATAAAGTAACGTCAATTCTAAAGGGTAGCTACACCCTCAATATCCATACTTACGATAAAGACAAAGATAGGTTGCCAGGCAACGAAACATACGCCCACAGCAGCTAAATCGTCCGGGCATTCAACAAGGGTTGTCGCATATTTTTACTTTTTTTGGGAATGAAACATTTGTAATACACTAAAATCTGATTAAGAGTAACAACTCATTATGTAATTATCTGAAAATGATTAGAATTTGTTTGCTTTTTATAAAGTTTTGCCCCACGCAAACAATTAGTATAGGAAACATTTAACATCATGGATTTAGCTGTTCAGTTATCAAAATTCATTGAAAATCAAAACACTTGTTCGTTTCAACACCTTAAACTCTGTGTATCAATCTGATGTCAATCGGATGTTAAGTTTGGCATCTATAGCGTCACAAGGTTTTTTGAAGTGATCAAGGGAGATAACTCTGGAAGTAATTTTTTTAAATCGCTGAAAATCAGTAGGCTTCTTCGTCTCATGACCTTCAATCGGATATTAACTTTGGCCTCTAGAGCGTCCACAGGATTTTTTGATGTGATCAAGGGCCATAACTCTGGCAATAATTTTCAGAGATCGCTGAAAATCAATAGGTTTCTTCGTCTCATGACCTTAAACACTGTGTATAAATTTAAAGTCAATCAGATATTAACTTTGGCCTCTAGAGCATCCACAAGATTTTTTGAAGTGATCAAGGGACACAACTCTGGCACTAATTATCAGAAATCGCTGAAAATCAATAGGCTTCTTCGTCTCATAACCTTAAACACTGTGTATAAATTTGAAGTCAATCGGACATCATCTTTGTCCTCTAGAGCATCCACAAGATTTTTTGAAGTGATCAAGGGCCATAACTCTGGCACTAATTATCGGAAATCCATGAAAATCAATAGGCTTCTTCGTCTTATGACCTTAAACACTGTGTATAAATTTAAAGTCAATTGGATATTAACTTTAGCCTCTCGAGCATTCACAAGATTTTTCAAAGTGATCAAGGGTCATAACACTGGCAGTAATTATCGGATATTGCTGAAAATCAATAGGCTTCTTCGTATCATGACCCTGAACACTGTGTATAAATTTAAAGTCAATCCAATATTAACTTTAGCCTCTAGAGCGTTCACAAGATTTTTCAAAGTGATCAAGGGTCATAACTCTGGCAGTAATTATCAGATATCGCTGAAAATCAATAGGCTTCTTCGTCTCATGACTTTAAACACTGTGTAAAAATTTAAGGTCAATCGGATATTAACTTTAGCCTCTAGAGCGTTCACAAGATTTTTCAAAGTGATCAAGGGTCATAACTCTGGCAGTAATTATCGGATATTGCTGAAAATCAATAGACTTCTTCGTCTCATGACTTTAAACACTGTGTATAAATTAAAGGTCAATCGGATATTAACTTTAGCCTCTAGAGCGTTCACAAGATTTTTCAAAGTGATCAAGGGTCATAACTCTGGCAGTAATTATCGGATATTGCTGAAAATCAATAGGCTTCTTCGTCTCATGACCTTAAACACTGTGTATAAATTTAAAGTCAATCGGATATTAACCCTGGCCTCTAGTGCGTTCACAAGAAATTGTGGACGATGGACGGACGGACGGACGGACGGACCGACGGACAGACGGACGGACGGGGGCGACGGCAATATACGTCCACATTTCTATGTGGGCGTATAAAAATAGTGTAGTAGTATGGACTTGTGGACTTCACCAGGTCCACACGCCTTAGTAACTGATGTCACCATGGCCGAGTACTATCTGGTATTCAAAAAGAGTAAGCATAATCTGATACATGTTACCCAAACCTCACCATTATATTTTCCACTATAATAACACTTTATTGTTAAGTACCGAAATATCAATTAGTGAAATAGATTCTGATGATAGAAAACATAGACATTTTATATTTATCAATAGTTTGTTTGCCAAATAATGATTTGTCCCAAAAATTAATCTTAGTATTGCAAGAATCTTGAAAATAGTTTAACCAGGTTTATCTAATCTTGACCAAACCTCTTCTAATACATTCATATTTCATAGAAGAAAAAAATGGCTTTACCGACAAGAGATCATACAAATAGATGAACGTGATGTGTAATAAGGGCCAAAAATGAAAATCTTTAATCTATATCCTCCTTATTTTGAACATGCCAAATTTTCAAAGTTACTTTGACATTATTGAATTTCGATAATGAATGTATTTAAGTTGATGTATGGATTCCTTGCATAAATGCACATTGTAAAATCAATAAATTAATACCCAGGGAGAAATATTCCACTCTATATTTATTCTGTTTCTGTTCAGAGAATTTGAGATACCTCATAATAAATGAGACAGACTTGAGTTAAGACAGAACAAATTGCTGTTATTCCCACTAGAAATATGAACATAACTTTAAGGCTTATCAAGTTGAAAATACAGAATAATAATCAATATAGTCATGGCATATATCATATTTTATTGTTTCCAATTATGTATGCACAACAACAACCCTATCAATATTCCACTAACACAAATTATTTTTTCTTCAGTTTCTACAAGAGGCCATCTTGCTTCTCAAAGCAATTTAGGGCTAATTAAAGCTCCAACATATAACATAATAAAGGTTACAGTTAGAGTTTTATACCGCACATTCAAAAATTCTTTTATTAAACATAACATAGATCTCACAATTATTCAAATCAACCAATTCTATTCACAGTTATGCTATTATACACAGGTTTCCAATGATATAACAGCACCATCAGAATGTACAAATATAGTAATAATAATTGAACTATCTTTTTGAACAAGCCAGACCATGCTTTATTTACTGGTATATTAAACCGGCAGTTGCCTGGCACGATATGCCCAAATTTTGCAAGAGATGGATAGAGAACAAGCTAAAAAAAAAAATGCTAAAAATGTGGATGTATAAATATAAAAACATTCTTTAACTATTTATGTCCTATGAAATGTATGTAATGATCTGTCTTGGTTGTGCCATGAGCATGCAAAATATAAACCTTAAGAGAATGTAATTTAATGTATTCATTTATGTACCTTCTGTTATTTGAAATTCAAATCTTTAATTTGTACTTACATAATTATTTTTGAGATCTGGATGATCTTTTTCAATACCATCATCTAATATTGTTACAACTACTCCTTTACCAGTATAACCCATACTCCATGCATGCGACACATTCATATCTAAACCTCGTCCACGATTCTGAAAATATATAAATGGTGTCATTAGCTACATTTGATACAATTCATGTTTTATTTTTCACATAAGGATATGTTCAAAAATTCCTTTTCTCTAAGAGAATACAACTTAAGATAAATTGAGCCTAAAAACATATTTGAGATTAAATTCTTTATTGATGGGAGAATTATTATGACAAATATATCTTTTCCAAACTCCCATTTGGCTTGCATAAGTTTTGTAACTGTCATTTTGTTGATAACTTTTCATTTCAAGTTCTTGTATTATTCAAATACAGCCTGTCTTAAAGTTGTCTAAAACATATTAAAATTCTCCCTTAAGACATCTAAGTCTATTGTCTTTAAAATAATTTTACACAAAGCTTTTGTGGAAAAAGTGGAATAAAAAAAAATGTGTGCACCACATATGCAAATCATAAACATATTAGTTATGTACAGCTTTTCATGTTTGAATTATTCATAACAGAGAAAATCTAGTTGACGTCAACGTTACAGAATTATATATTAAAACATCTTTTTTTTTTTCAAGTATATATGAAGTAATGTACGATTATCCTGGTACAAGAAAATTTCAATACTATAATAAATCTGTGTACAGGAACCATAGTATTAATGACATATGCTTTCAATTGCCATTTCCAATTTTGCAGATTTGTTGAACTTTCGGTCAAACAACAGAAATATAGTCGATTACCATGATAAAATGTTTGCTCATTACATAGCCTCAGATGGCTTACCATACCATGAGGGCGTGGTAAAGACAGACTATCATATTATACCATAGAAACCCAAGGGTATAATATGTACCAGAGACTGGTTTTTATTCCTTTACATTAATCCACATGACAGGCTATCACTTTTCAATCCCTGTGGATAGAGACCATGTGACACAATACTTGATGTATTAATTCAATCATAAACAATGTCTGAACTGACATTTCAACCACTGAGTTATATTCCTAGAGCTAAAAAAATATATGTGCGGAAACAGATTGACAGATATTATGGTTTCCTACCTAATTAATGCAACCAATATTCTCCAATTCAAACACAAATATAATCCCTTGATGATTAAAAAATAACAATTTACATCACATATGACTTCAATAAAGAAGAACTTAAACAATGTGTAATACTACCTGTTAAAAACCTAATATTCAAGATATAAGATATCAAATTGACAGATCTGTGGCAAATACCTTTCTTAGTAAACTCTTCGTTACATATTTTCTTAAGGATTCTAAAATAATTTTATCTTTATTTTTGTTCTATGCATTCATATTATAGACTAAATGGTGGTTGTGTCTTTTCGGCATACACATTCTTGTCTGTAAAGTTGCAATGGAAATTCACGAAGAGGAATAGATAATGGGTAGACATAATATATTGTTCTTTGTTCCTGTTTTAAACAATGTCAACATTAATCAATCTACATTCTGAATACTACAATGTAATAGACATTTAGTTTAGTAAATGAGAATAATACTATCGGTTTTCTCTAGGGGAATATCAATTCTAGTTCTATAACATTAAAGGAGCTACATCCCAATTCTTTGACATCTAGAAATGGACACATCCAATTGTTTTTGTTTTTACTGTAATATTTAATCAGTTATGTTCTGTGAAATACACGTTTGGTGTCTGGTTATTCCAGTCTACAATGGTAGTATTCTCCTGTGGACAATGTTAAGCCTTGTTTACAGAGTCGCTTTATTATAAATGGTGTGCAAAAGCATTATGGCATACGATTCATGTGCTTATTCTAAAATTTTCACATTGGATATCAGAAGCCTATCTTTTCACGGTAAGATAACAACCTCAATGTTGATTTAAATTGACCAATAAAACTTGCTTGCAATGCTGAAGACTGTGGATGACATTGAGTTAAAGACTTGCCTCCTTTAATACATTTTCTCTATCAACATCTCCTATCAACAATGATTTTGTTTACATGTTTTAAGTAATGAAATTCTAATAGGTTATATCGAATTGGTAAGTAGATAGTTTATATCCAGCGCTAACATTGGCTAATTTTCAAAGAAAAGCATATGTTAGGCACATGAAATAGAACCAGTTGTATTGGATTCTATCGGTTCATCATTAGAATAACATATGTTTTCTTTGGATAGAAGCAGAAACGAAGGTAATGGTACCTTATAGAAACCTTGTAACATTAGCTTAATGAAATAAATAGAAAGAAGGCAACACTCCCAAACAATTGCAGCATAAACCATAAGATCTAACGAAAAAGTGAAACTGAATATGTTAGTGGGTAAAGTCTTCACATTGCCGGAAATTCTTCTTCTGATGTCAAGATAAACTTCTACCTGTAAAGTAACACACTAGAATCTTTAACAGGTTTCAAACAAATACTGCCCATTATGACTTTACTTCTAATGGTAATTTCTTCTGCTACCCATTTTATTTTTGTGCAACCTAAAGACTGCTGGAGCCAAACTTTTGTTTGAAGTTCCTCAATTCTGCAAATGTCAAATTTTAAGAATTCTAAGAAAATACGTTGCACCCTGCTATGGAAAAAGATTCCACTGACCTATTTTCTTATCTTTTTTTTGTAAGAAATAAACAAAACATAAAAATATGATCTGTAGGTACCACAATAGAAATATGGCCTAAAGCAATCAATAATAGACCCTCACCAATCTTATTAAATAAAAACAAAACATAAAAGACTTAATGGAAGTTTGTGATATGTGAGGTCTATCCTGGAGTTGTGCTTATTTTTATACAATATAATTTCAACATAAGAGCAGAAAAAACTGCTAGTTTATCTGTATTTATCAGTATCGAAATACCGACAAGATAATACAGGAAGGAAATCTACCCTTTCATTCACATTATAGCTCGACATGTAGTTTAATATCAGTTTCAGGGATAGATATCAAACACAGGTGGATTGTATAATATTTTGCATGGAATACAGACACAAACTATCAAAACCATGACCTCATTTTTATATGTAAGGTTCTGTACAGAAAGTGAAACAGAATTTATGACTATCATCTGTAAAGTTCCAAATACAGTTATGAAACTGCCTTTTTGCAGATTTTCCACACTATTTTATTTACATGGTTTAATGTCTTAATTTTCCACACTATTTAGACATGTACTTAAATAAGACCATAGTTCTGCAAGTTGCTTTCAACACAAAACATCCATCAAATTTGATCCATGGAATAGTTTGCAATAGGTTCAATTAAATGATTCTGTGCAATTTCAAATTGGTCTGTTTATAAGCTTTCAATGCAGTACCTACATTTGGTTTACCTTTAAAAAGATCTCAAAATGAGCCATGGAAATAAAATCTGGATCCACGTATCTTGGACTTATTCAATTAATTTCCCCTCAAAAAACAAAAAAAAATTTATTCTTCTTCCAAATATTAATACTTTCTTGCCACAAAATTATGGTCACATTTTGATTATCACCAAAAATTGTTTTCAACTTCACCGACAACAAAAAAAAAAACGATTTCATTTCCAGGTGAATGCCATTTTCTAGACAAAATCACTTAAGATGAAGTTTTGACATGGATGACATCGGCATGTAAAGGTGACAAAATTAGGGTTGGGTGCCAAGTGAAAAATGCTTTCTTGAAGCTAATGCTCACAAGCTAATGGATATTTTGAAGCAGAGAATAATTGGAGACAGATTTTAAAGAAATTTAAGTTAAAAGTAATTGTTTTAGATTGGAGGTATATGCATGACTGGTATTTTAATAGCCAATAATTATAAACTTGTGTTGTGTTTTAGTTTGCTGTTTAAGCACCAGATAATATCATAACATTGACCAAATGTCTAGAATTCTTTTAAATCCATTAACAATGTGTTTTGAAACTAACAAATGGCAGTAATAACATACAAAGATGCAATGAAAATGCACCACTGATTTGACTGTAAGTGCTGACAAGACATAATGTGGCTAAAATGTGATTGGGAGGACTCTTTTCTGAATCTTATCAATTTTAGGCACAATGGGTAAAAGTCCAAAGTCAATTATGAGGCAGAGTCAGAATTGGTCTACAGTTTGACTGAGAGTGACTACTACTCAAGCGCTCTCGAATTAACGCCTTAGCATAGACAAACACTATTCATTCATTATGACAGCTTTATAAATAGTTCCAAAGGCATTTATATTTGACATGCATTGAATAACATCCTTCCTTATACGATGACAATACAATACATACATAGAGGCAACCATATTAGGTTAAATGTATTTGGTTTGTTCCCTGAATTTGAAGGACCTTCTTTTTCCTCAATGAATTATGCTGAGGTGTGTTCAAGTTCTACTACCTATCTGTATCTCATTGTTATTCTCAAGTGCAAGTTTTATATTAAGAACAGATCTTAGGCAAGTCACATGAAAAACCAGAAATACATCTGCTGTTTTAACTACAAGCAGACTTATCTTCACTTAATAATTTGTCAATGTGAACATGGCACTTTTTGAGATAAAAATTCTAATTTGACAAGAAACTGTATTGTTATGCACTCAATGTAGCAACACAGTTTAAAAGAATGCTGGTGTAAGATTGCTGGTCAACATGTGCGGGTGTATCTTTTAAGTTTGTTTTCCTGAACTGCATGAAGATACAGTACAAGACTGCAATAAACTAATAATTCAAGGACATAATCTTATATAGGCCTACCATGTCAATTTATTTGTTCAGATCAAATAACCCCTTAAAATCGTCAAGACACTTAACTTGCTACCACAAGAGAAATATAAATCAGATGAGCTGGATTTAAATTGTAATCCTACTATAATCTTGACAGGCTTGATTTTAATCCACACAAATACATAATTTTAGTGGGAAGACACACAAGAAGATACTAGAGGTGAATTACCCTGTAACCAAATACTATGCAGATTGTGAAAAAAATCCACGTTGTAGGGGCCTTTTGGTATACTCTGATTGTCTAACTGTAAAGCACAAACAATTTATGTATCTGGCTTTGCTGAATTCCACTTGCTTTCAGACCATAAGAGTATTGGGAGGCCAAGTGATATACTGTGGATCTTCAATCTACCACCGATTTGATTGTGTCACAAATTCCAGTATGGGTGGAACTAAAATCAACTGGAAGTCACAAATTTTACAAGATAAAGTATGCATCAAAATATGTACAAAAAGGTCCAATTGCCTTGGTTAGATAGTTCTATTAGACGAGTAGAACAAAGCTTTCACACAAAATTAATTATTTCCCCCATAAACTACATCTCAGACATCTCCATTTTTGATTGTTTTGTTGTTGAACTTTTGTATGTAGACTATGCTACACTACGTATATTAAAACAATTGATCATGGTGGTAGTAATGACACAAATACATAAACCCAGAGGCATAAAAAGATACATCAGCTGCCCATGCCTCTGAAGACAATTCTTTAAGGAATGCAAATAATGGATGATATTTTACCTTTCAATACAGATGATTTTGCCTTTAAGGGACAAATTGAATTAGATGTTAAGTTCACAGAAAAGGGCAATACCCCTATGATGTAACACAATTTATATGTTACACACCTTAATGAAAAATATTTAACAAGTCCTTACTAATACTTTTTTAAATCATAAACATGAGTCAAAGGCAAAGAACGGAACAATAACTTCATCATTCATTGTTAAGTCTCTATCATTGTATTAAATTCCTCTCTACTTTTACTAACACACCAAAGAAAATCATTAGGATGAAAATGGTAAAATATAAGTGTGTTTTGACACTAATTTTTCTATGGACACACCCTCTATTTTGTATTCAGTTTCACACTGGTAATATATAATATGGGATGGTTGAAATAGTAGTCTGAAGTAGATGTGTTTCACACCTTTTTCATGTTCAACTGTAAGGTATATTGACAGAATGGGGCTATAGTTTTAAAGAGATGTTGCCCTAGTTTTTTAACTTTGATGTAGGTCCAATGCTCTGTCTGGTAAGTCTTTACATTGTTTCTTGTGTACTGTACTTAAGTTGGCCCTCAAAAAATTCTTGTTTTGACAATAAAAGCCATATTTATAATTATACAAGAATGTATTTCATTACAAGAACATATTTTATGATAATTGTACAAGAAATTATTTCGCAATAGTTATATGGGTATGCTGTATACTTTTTATGATGTATATTAGAAAAAGAATTTTATGATAAATTTCATTACTAAGAACATCATATCTAATAGAGGAATATTTACGGTTTATAGCTGCAGCTTCTTGACAGAATCAATAAGTTAATAAAAGATGTTGCATGTAAAATTAATGTAATCTTTAAACTGCACTTCTAATCTATTTATGTTACATATCTACTAAATTAGATTACATTTAATTTACTTCGAATATAGTGTTCAAGAAAGAAGGTGGTAGGTCTATAATTATATTAATCTCAGTCTCAGTTCTGTTTTCATTATCATATTATCGGTATCATTCAATTATTTCTTTACATTTCTATAATGGCTCAAGTGATTATGATAGGATATCTGAAGATTTTCTGAATTATTGTAAACAGTGCCATAAGCTTGATTTAGCTTGTAAAAAAAAGTTCATTGCATTATAAACCATTCAAGATATACATCTTTCAAATGCCAAGTTTATTGCCAACCACAACCATCTTGATGACATTCCTAGATTTCTCAACAGGTTACTACACTGATGATGTGGATTAAGGAGGATGGAAATTTGTAGTACTCATTAACAAAAATTAGTATCAGCAGTAATGCCAATAATAATACTTGGTTCAGTGCCATTAATGCATGCATATGATAGGATATCTGAAGATTTTCTGAATTATTGTAAACAGTGCCATAAGCTTGATTTAGCTTGTAAAAAAAAGTTCATTGCATTATAAACCATTCAAGATATACATCTTTCAAATGCCAAGTTTATTGCCAACCACAACCATCTTGATGACATTCCTAGATTTCTCAACAGGTTACTACACTGATGATGTAACAAACTTTCAAAGCAAGAATTCCCTGTACCTTTATATATCACAACATTTCTAAATGAACTGAAGTTGATCAGCCTCTTGGGATTTTTAAACAAAAGTGAACCTCATTATATTTTAATGATAATTTATGAAGTAAACAGCAGGAATCCCAAATATTCCAGAAACAATCTGTACATGTAAACAAAAACTATGAAGCCTGTATTTCAAAAACATGTAATTAAAAACTAACAAAATACACCCATTAAAAGCATGGAAGCTCCATTAGTTCTGCTTGGGTTGCGTTATTATATTATCATATTCATTAGACATCTCAAAATATAGCAAAAATGCTACTTTTAAGTTAACTTTTGACTCTGGTCCATATTTTCACATACAAATTTTATTCTATGGTTAGTTAGTTAAGCATGAACATGTAACCATTATATCATAATCGGTTGTACTGACAATATGTTTAACTCATTTTATACAGTATATGGCTCAGGAATCAAGTTCAAATAGTCATCAGACACTTGTGAAAAGTTCACGAGTTGAAACTATTTACAAGGTGATGTGAAAAACTAGTGCTGTACAATGTATGTCTATCTGTTGGCTGTACAGACTGCCATTCCACCTCAACAAGATTTCACCTTTTTTTCCTGTAAATTATTGGAATTCCTGGAACTGATAAAGACATGTTCCAGAGCTTTGAAGCAACATGTGGATAGTAATTAATGCCAGAGTCTAGGTGTAAACTGTTTCTGTTATCTGATGTAGAATAAAAGAGTAGGAAGTGGTAGTATAACACAACGTGATCCCCCACACTGTTAAGGTATCAGATCAGGTGTAAAAAACATCAAGTGGTATTTCTGGAGCTCATTGTTGGTAGTTGATCGTGTGTATTGGTTACTATCAGACGCAGAAACACCTGTTTCTATACATAGATACTCAACTCTTCTCTCCCACCCAATGGTATTCTACTTAATACAACAGTACAATTTATAAATCACATCAAATCCTTTTAGTGGTGGATTGCGTGAGCAGTGAGAAGGGGGCTGAGGTTCACATAAAAAAAAAAGTAGAGTCAATTGCATGAACCATGTGTAAAGCATTGCTGTCCAATCTCTAGTAGCATGTTTCAGGATGGTAGTGTGCTAGCTCGTGAAATCATGCCTCATTAATCAACGCAAGTTCAGCACTTTCTAATTATTCAGGTATCAACTTTGGCACATCATTGCCCCTTCCTCAAAATTGGGGTAGTTGCACTGGCCCTAATATTTTTGTAAACACTGACCTGTATGTTACAATAAACATACAGATGGACAATTTTCTTAAAAATGTGGAACTAATTTTGTTGTAGAAATTACCAAATAAATAAACAACCTATATATCAGCAAATGAAGTAATCCTGCTTTGATTTCTTTACTTCATTACACAAACAACATCATGTACTAATAATAACTTGGTAATATGCTTGTAATCATATTGCCTGGATTGAATATAATTCAAAACATACCACAAAATTAACCGTAATCCACGAAATTAACTGTAATTAAATGTAAGGTAATATTATCAATTAGAAAACAGGATATAATAAACTAAGTAATTTGACAAGCTTTCCAAAAATGTAGAAATTCAACAGAAGCAATTCATTTCCAAAACAGTCTTCTGTGACATTGTTGGAGCATCACATGATTACGTATAATAACTCATACATGATATTGACAACTGACTTTGTCATTGGGTTTCACAAGGGAATACACAACAAATTAAACTATTTCTGCGTTTGACAAGATCTATGGACTGTAACATGATTAATTATATGGAATTTATTTAGATAACACAGCTTCAATTTCAGGAATAAATTCTCACATAGTCATTGGACATGCAGATGCTGCTGAATTTTGTTGAATCAATCCACTGTATGGATGAGTTACAATTGGCTTTTATTTGTCTGATACATTTACCTATTACTGCTTCATGGGTGACATGCACACATTTTTTTTCTGTATGCTGATATTTTGTCCCTTGCATACACTCTTGCATTTTACTTTTGCTTTCAAAAGGGAATTGAAAATAAACGAAATTGCAGTTAAAACTTACATGCTGTGTGTGTCAGACTGTGTGCTATGAGAGAAACTATGTCCTGCACAGTGTCATTATTGCCTATTCTTATTTCGAATGTCAACTGTCACAGGTTGATGTGCACGACCTCATTTTTCCATCCCACCCGAGTCACTGACAAGGGGAAACCATGCTGGAAAATACCAAGGGACTTTCTTGCCCAATATACTGGGAGCAAACATGGTTAGTGAGTCAGCAGTTACTCACTGAACCACCACAGTTCCCCTGCAAGATGGAACTGTAGTGGTACCAAGGCTATACAAATAGTAAAGTATCTATCTGAAGAAGAGATGCTATTTTCTATATCAGTAAATACATACAGCTACCGTATTGTGTTTATTTTTCATTCCTTACTATAAGATAAACACCGATCTTTTCTGATGCCAAAGAAAATGTTGTGTCAGTCAAAAATCTCACCATCAATCATCAAAACCGTGCGTAAATTTCAAACACCTACTTTTATATTCCTATGATAAGTGCAAAACAGAGGCATTGTTTGTTAAACAGGTAGGACTAGCAGGATATTTAAATTCTCCATAATAAGATATTATCAACCGCTTATCACCCATCTTATGTGAACAATCATGTTATTTTTGTGTTGTGGGGAACAAACAAACACAAAGTAGTTACAACTATTTTCTACAATCAGATCTCCTAGGTATTTAGTATTTCAGTCAAGCAGAAACATAGTGGGTTTCTACTTTCTAAGCTAACTATAAATTGCTACTGTTTCTCATGCACTGTTTAAGCGGCAGTTAACCACAGAAGACATTAATTAAAAGACAAGAGAATCATTGTTGAAGAGTAGCTTCAATTAAAATCAAATGATAAGAAAATCAAATATGGTTGCTACCATAGCTCTGTTTAAAATCATTGTACAAACATAGCTACAAATAAAGTCATATGACAATTAAATCTTTATAGGAATGCAGCTCCAATTAAAATTACACAAGAGAGTCAATGTAGGGATATAGCTCAAACAACAAGAAAATCGTTGTAGAAATGTAGCTCTGATTAAAATTCATTAATTGCCTTCCATGGAACTTTGTGATTAATTTTCTATTTCTGGTCTTCCCCTAAATGGTGTAGTGGGATCAGATCATGTTACATTTTCAACTTCTTTAACCATGCAACCATAGCTTTAAAATAATCTTTTCGTTTTCTGAGTTCCAAAAATATGCAGTCAAATAATTCAATTCCAAATCTATCCACATTCTTATCTGGATATAAAAACTACAACACAATATGCCAATTCTGAAATTATTCATGAAATTACATGATTCTAATATTATGTTATCAGGAGAACAGTATGTGCGGAAGTGCCTTGGGGGCCACACTGTTTAGAACTGCTCAGGTTATGATGTTCTATGAAAGATGAGTTCCTGCATGAAAAAACTAACTTCTCATATCTCTATTTACCATCAAGCTATTAAATGCAGCATGTAAGATATCACAGAGTATTTCTGACAGCATTTTTTAACAACTGTCAAGATAATTTTAGACTTTAACTTATTTTTTTGGCCCGAAATAATCCAGTTCTACAACAATGAATCACTTTTAGATAAACACAAGCAAGAGGTAAATATGTCAGGTATATCAGGTAGACTAGGATAAAATAGAATTATTGTAACATACATGTATATCAGTTATATATGTAAATACCTATTCCAAATATTATTTGGTCTACTCACACACAATCTGAAGACAAAAATGCCAGAATTTGATATTTTGTCTTCTCTACATTACTATGTGTTGAAACTAGCTGTCAGTAGTGCACTGACTACTGTATATTAAAGACCATATCCAACACTTTATCTTCAGCTAAATTCGTAATTCAACCATTGTATTTTCAGTCATTTCAGGGATTGTTCTCAAGAAATTGAGTTCATATGGATCAGACACATGTGTACAGCAGCAATGTAGGATTTACAAAGATTGGACAATATTTTGAAATAATATAGACATATAATTTTGTTGTTTGACTCATTAACAGATAACGCGAAGCCTTTCCTTTCTGGAAACTTTCAACATACAAAGGCATGAATATTCAACGAGGGTTGGATGAAGCGCAGAATTAGGTAATTAGGTTAAGATGTAGGCAGATATCAGACAACATAATGACCACAAGCTGACATTATCAAATAAATTATTTAAAATAATATAAAGTAGTATTAGACAAACTGACATATCACACCATGTTCAACACAGCATCCACTATAAATCTTAGATGTGAAAAAAGTAATAATACAGATGCGACTTCAACCGTTGATGTACCATTCCATTATTTTTAACCATTATTCATAAAGGTGACAGAAATGTTGGTCGCGTATGATGATTTCAAAGACATGTATGTACTAGATATCAGTATTTTAAGTTGTTTAATGGTCTTGAGAAAGACGACATGTAATATATTGAAACAACACTCTGATGGCCACCTTTGTGCAGTATAAATTATATATGACTTATATTTTGATCTTGACCATGAAACCACACAACCTGAACAATCTGCCTTTAGTAATATTACATTGACTATAAGACTGACATATTCAGTGCAATTCAACACAAATTAATAAACTTATTTGTCATCATGGGAAATCTTAAAGATTTATACAAATGATAATTTCTAAACAAATTCACTTAATTCCATGTGCCATGCATAATATAAGACAACACTTTCCTTTTAAAATCAAGACATACTATTAATTGGATGACTATTGGGAAGCAAAATGCACAGATTACCAAGGGTTCATGTTCAATCTCTTTTAATATTTAGCGATTGATGCGTAACATAGGATGAGTGTTCTATGGCGTATATTGAAGGTAAGATGGGTAGTGACGTACATCAGTTGACTAATTACTGATAATCAATTTTAGTTAATCACCATGACTAATAACTGATAACCTCTGAAAAGTTAGTCTGGGGTTTTCAAGTTCACTTTCAGTTCAGTTTTATAAAGAATCAATTTACAAACCAAATATTTCCAAAGGACTGTGTGACTAACCATAGATTTATTTATTAGTAATATGTATGTTTGACTGTTACCTTCCATAATCAATATTATAATTCAAAGGTAGTCTACCATGTACATGAGAGAAATATGGTTATAATTCAAATTCAAACAATCTATTTAGAAACCACAAATTTCCATAAAGGAAGATTTGGTGAATATGTTAAACCATTTACATCCTTGAACACTAAACTTACATAAGATAATTTTAAAAAAAACTTTTATAAATTCAATTTCTGATACAAAACAAAGCTAGCATATCTGTAGCTTAACATATTTATGAAATATAGTATGCAAAACATTTATATACTACAGTACAATCCATTATATTTTCATTGACCTTCTAAATGGTTTCAGGAAGTCCACAAATTAATAGTCTTTAATATATCATCTTCCCCTCTTGAACTTTTCATTAAAATCTAAAATCCCTAAATTATAATGTGGGGAAACCAAATGTCACAAATTAAATATCTCAAAATGTCATCGGACCAGCATATTGTCATATTCATAATTAATCTATGGTATTTATGTTATTACATTTACACTTTTTAATTTTTCAAATGGCATCTTGGTTTTGCCGTAAAATTTTACTCTTATCTGTAAACTACCTTAACATTTCAATTGTAAAAATATTTTCACATTTGTGAATGTGCTTTTTAAAAATTTATAGCAAATACAGTGTAAGCACTGATTAAATCAACCATACAAAACATATCGTAAACCGCAGCTTAATCTCCTAAAATAAAAATCAAAGCAACAGCTAAACTCTGACATTTAATAGATTAGAATTTGATTAATTTTAATGACTAAATGTCAAACATTATCTTGTCGGATATCAGAATTAATGTTGTTTTGATTTCCCATTGACATTATTTTGAAGTGTTGCCTTTGTTTTTTTTGTGTGATATAGATCTCATGACTATACTTATAAGAAGATTTAATAGAGAATATCAACGATTTGATAAAAGAAAAGGCTCCAAAATGTAGCTCTAAATTATTATAAATGATCTTATATATTATAAAAAAACATGACAAACTGACACCTTAACTATCCAGCGAAATGAATAAGTCTTGGGGACTAGGACTAGATATATAAATGTCTAAAGTATTGTAGATTGTGTTGGTCTTAAAGTTAGCACAAGAACTGCCATCCCCCACCCCATATCTACAGGTATCTGTTGATAAATGTATAACAGATATTAAATGGGGTATGATATGAATGTCTGATTAACATCGACCAAATGCATTTTCACTTTATATTACCTTTTACACACATAGTTTAAGATGTGGAGCATAAAATACAACCTTTTAATATGCAAAGAAGAATCAAATTGTTAAAAAGAAATTGATGTTAAAAAGATCAATACTTTTAACATTCTTGATCTTCTCTCTAAAAAATTTCTCAGGGCAAGATTTAAACCAATTTCATACTCGGTTGGTTGTGTCTAAGCCGGGGCTCAGCTGCCTTATTAAAACAAGATTTGTGTCACATTACAAATTACCCCTGATCTACTTATATTTGTACTCTGCATTACTCTAGTTGTGAGAATGTAGCCCATCATCGAATAAAAATACACATTAATGTATTTTAAATGGTTAGAAAAAATGTTAGAATGAAAGGGTACATTGCTGGAGGTATCCACTATCAATAGAAATAATGTTCAGACATAACTATTTGTGGTATATATCATACCGACTACAATATATAATATGTAGGCACATGTAATATTTGTACAAAGTCTGACAAGCTCCTATTATATTTTTTAGGCTACTCACCAGATACCACATGATAGGCCACTTGGGATCATTAAAATGTAAATCTCTTTTTACTCTTCTCTTGGCTATTTGTTGTTCTAACCATTTTATCTGAAAAAAAAAATAATAATTCAAACTAAACATTCATTTTCTTATATTGTGTTTATCTAATCTGGAATTTTGAATAATTGTTATTAGATTTGGACCCTTAAGCATTTAAAGGGTATGAATGGTAATTTTGCAGTCATTTTGCGACTTAAATACTTATGTACAATGTCAGGGACATGTTTATTGTCCAAAGCAGCAATGTCTCCAGCTAATATTTTTTGAATTCTAAGTTAAGGAACCTGACTGAAAAGTTCCCGATTACCGGCTTGGCCCACCCAGGACATGCTAGTCGACCCCTGTAGTGGAAGTATCTTAATCTTCCTGTCCATTTACTACATATGAGGCTATATTTGGTAGATTGAGTCTTTAGCATTTACAAGAAACCACAGAATCTGGAGGAAAGGTTGGACATCCTACCCATTTCTTCTCAAGTATAATCATGGAACCAAGACTGTAACATATGGCATACCATATGATTTTAATAACACCGAACTCTCCAATAGTTATCAAACTATGTATTATCCTGTTATGTAATAGTGCAAACCCAATGTAATAGTTCAACTATCTGCTTTTCTATATCATATAGAATTTAATTTCAAATTTAATTGCTTTTTTTCCTGTCCAAACTAGGCATTGATTTTGGACATAGGTATAATAAGGTATGTTTAATTTGGTTTGTGGAAATAATCTTATCTGAAAACTTTTCAGTAATGCTTACTGTGATCATCAATGTAATTTGATTTGGAGACTTCTTCTCATTTGTCATAGCGCCATGTCTAAGATGATCTTTAATAGTTTTAAAAAGTCAACTTGTTATTGGCTGCCATTATCACCATATACATCCAAGTAAGAAGCTTTCATCACAAGTCAATACACAAATGGTTAATGTGTTAAAAGGCTTTAACACTAAATAATATTAACTTTATTGCCATGTTAATAACATAAAGAAAGACACATCAACTAAAAAGAGTTTCGTTGTATTAAGTATCATGATGGACAAGAGGCTATAAGGGAATCAAGATTAAAAAGAAAACTACATGTTCTGTTTCACAACATCTATAAAGTTGCTTCAGTATAGACTCCCAAATGATACTTAGATAATTTGCCGTAAAAAAGAAGAAATATGACTGACAAATCAATATATACAGGCAATAATTTGCTTTTCTCTCTTCTGATCAATTCTAGTTAATTACGTTACAAGTTCGGCACTGGTCTATTGGCCCAAATCCACATCTTGGGATCATTATGTGTGTGCCAACCTCAAACGACAGGAAAGAATTATGACTCCAATATAGATCGAAGAACCAGTTGGCTAACCACATTCAAAGATACAGTAGCATTGATCGGGTCATGTGCCGTGCTCATACAAACTTATAACAGACTTTGGCTTCGGCAGCCATTTATCTCGAGATCTATAGTATTAGTAATGGTGTGAGGGTACCAGACGTGTATTCGAACACAAAGCACCATAACCTCTTTATTCACATGGCAGCATCATGTTCTGCCCAGACTTAGAAGTAAAGTACTAAACTGGTTGTTTTGGCTTAATTAGATTCATTAGAAGACATGGTGTCTGGAATACTGTCTTAATTTAATATGAAATAATAATTCTCTCAATAAAACGCCCCTATCAATTAGTAGAAAATTAGCCTGGACAGCAAATGATTATCATGCTTGTTAAGTATTGATGCCATCAGTTTTAGAGTATACAGACTGCTCTTGGCAAAGTATTGAAAGGTCAAGAGGAGTTTTCCCAGATTGAACAATTAATGCACTTAATAAGACTAGCGACTATCTACTCTTGCCTCTGGTCAATTTAGTCTCAACTCATAAAACAAGCATATCATTACTTTCTTAAGACCTACAATCATGGCCACACAACAATAACATTCTTTCTGGCAACAGGATCAAACAAATTTCTTTTGACATCATCTTTGAAAGGGCATAATCATTCCTGTAGCTTCTGAATTTATTAACTGGGCGGAAAGAGCGATTGTTTGGACTTCCAAAAACTTCAGGAGTAGCCTAATGTTATTGCGTTAGCTGATCTTATCATTGGCTGTAATAAAAACAATTCATAAAAGTCGTGGTCATAAGTCAATTTATGCTGTTTAAGCAAAAAACAGGAACGCCACATTTATGATAAACAAATAAGGTTATCCTGAACTGGCAAACAGTCAAATTATAGTTGTGCTAGCATATTATTGATCCTGATTTCATTTTATCAGTCAGAATTATCATGCACAAATACCTTTAATGCACATGTAGATTATATGTTCATTGCATCATTCTGCAAGACATTGCATGGGCTTCTTTTCCATGCCATTAACTTTCTCTACCATTCTGACAATCAATCAATAATAATGTTGGTTGTATAAGAGAGAGCTAGATTTAACCTAACACAGAATGGCCCCATGAGTCTACTGCCTCAAACTGGAAAGTTGCAATGTTGCCGGCCGGCCAGCTTTCAATGCTTATAGATTGGCCATTTTTTTTTATTGTCATTTTTATCTGATCTTTCCTTTAGTAATTTAGGAAACTACAGGCATAAAGGAGCTCTAACAGTATCTTTTATATCTTTAATGATCTGCCTGATCTGTAGAAAAACATTCAGAGAAAATGGATTTATTTGACCTAAATAAAGCAAATTTTGATTTTTAAAATATTGACAATATATTTCCATAGTAAACATTAAATCTGTTGAGTCCATTTCTCAAGAGATAATCATTTAAATCAGTATGTCTACGCCATTAACTAAATTATTCCAAGATGGTAGACTATATTTACATGTGTAATACGGGAAATCATTTTACACGCGAAATTTAAGTCTGCTTCATAAAAATTCAATTCCATTTGAAGTATGATCATCCAGACAAAGAATTTACATTTATTCATTGTATATCACTTGTATAATTAGAGAAAATTGAGTGAATATTAACTTCTTCATGTTTCCAGTATATTAACACAATAGATATGTCAGATTGTTATTAAAGTTGCTAATTATTCTCCTTTCAATTTCATAATAAAGCTTGTCTTTCGAACAAGAGAGACTTGTAATATCTTTTAGTGCTACCCACCCTTGGCAGTAAACTTTCCAAAATATAGAATCTTCTAGAACAAACTGGCAACATATTTTATGAAGATAATAAAATTGCCTTTCAGGCGATAAATCATTATATTTTCTACATTTATTTAAACTTGTGGACTAAAAATGAGATTACTATGAAAGGTTGTATTGGCATTCTACCAGCTAACAAGTTGAACCATTCATAGTTGTGGAACTATTACTGGCAAGTTGTAAATTATTGAAGGTGCAATTCAATCTGATTGACAGAAGCATATGTTCTGGTTGTGTTATATAATAAGGTCTTGGTTGGTTGTATAATCATACTGCCTATTAAACTATGCAAACAAATGTGTAACTCATCAATATTAAAGGTAAATATTCCCTGCCAATAAATCTAAATCTACGTTCTTCTGTTTTCTTCATTTATTCCATCCCTTTGTTATGGTAAAGATTTGGAATTTCTCAGTTTTATTTTATGGCAGTAGATACAGTTAGTTTTATGAGAAGTTTAAAAACCCTTAGAATCTACTTCAAAGTTCAAACAAGTAAAATAATCTATCATGGCTTTCATTTATATATACTGAAAGCAATCAGTACATCTAATCATGTGTTTCAGAGGTCATCCCATCAAATAATTTACTGCTCAAGAGGTTAAATCTTTTGAAGTTAAATGTACCATCAAAGATATTGTCATTCTATATATTTCAGATTTACTTGGTAATTATTGGAAATAGGACTTTAATCTGGAAAAAAGCCTATAATGTAATGTTATTATCTGACACCTACCAATTACTCAAGATGGGTGACCATCCTTGTGTTCTGAACCATTATAAAAAGGTGTAAGGGATTGGTGTAAAATTATAGCTATGAGAAAATCAGACACTGGTACCTCATTAAAACTGATTTTTCCTTATACATTGATGATTAATAATAAAACAGAACATTTACTTTAGTTACAAATCAATGTAAAACAAACCTCCATTTTTCATCATATGAAATAATGTTCTTCACATGTCATCAATGATCTTAGTTTTATCTACATGAACTTTCTACAGAACTATCTTTCTTGTTTACATAATACAATCCTCAATCTTCTACTAGACATGATTTACAGTGTATATCTAAACCAGTTAGATAGGTCTATATTAAACTATTATTTCCTTTCTTCTATTTATATTAATGGCAGTACCTAATGATGTATGGTTAGTATAGTCTTTCAGACACATATTTCGATAGCAAACCCTTAATACTAAGATTGGTTTATATTACTAAGGATACCTTGCGATTAGCTAAAAAAGATAACAGTTTCTATGTACAATTATCTATTACTGGTAATGATTGCTCAAATTGGCATTTAACCTTAGCAAATGTTAAGAATTTGGAATTTTACCATAACCCGGCCTACATCTGATGAAAGATTGGTGTAAATGTGTCCATGTCTGCCCAGTTGTTTCAGAAGTTTGAAAGCCCACAAATGGTATCAATTACTAAGGGGTTAACAGCTTTAGTTGTTTTGGAGGTTAAAGGTTACCACTACCTATCCAATATCAACAAGTTTATGGAATTAGTATTTGTTGTATTCTTCCTTTTCTAACTTTACATTATTGGGGTTTAACATTCACTGAACACTAACCAGGTCCTTTCGGCACAAATTTACACATGACATATTATATTTTCAGACCAGCTATTGACTTAATAATATTAGCTTAATATTGTTCTATCAAGGAATAAGACCATTGGTAGCATATCCGTTAATAACATATTGAGAGTGCTCATTCAATAGGGGCATCATGCCCCCCCCCCCTATAATAAAAATATTCTCAAAACATAAAGCAAATAAAAAAGAATGGGCCAAATGTATATAGCCAACCATTTTTGTTTTTATCTTGGAGATATTCACCATCCTGAAATGAACATTTCTATAGAGACTTCCACATTTAGTGTACCTGGAACGGTTCTGAAAATGTAAATGGGGCAGATTTGTGAATGAAACGCTTATGTTCAAAATAAGATAATGAAATATTCGTTGAATAAAGCAATTCATTTTACGTTTCAAAACTTATTATGAAATAAATTACATCAGCTTTCATATTATGTAACATTTTAATCTCTGATCGTGGAGTATCATTTTAATGTTCAACATAATTATCAGCTGTTATAAACCAGTAGATACCAGTACATATAATATAATTTGATTAAAATACTATCCGGCTCGCTAAATGTGGATCTGTTTGTAAGATAAATTTGATGTCGAGCCAGGGGCTAGGATAACTTTCCAATTCATTTCCTGGAATTAAATCAATCAAAAGCTGGAGAAGAAATTAGTGTAATCCATGATCTAGTCGTAGCTGTGTAGTCATTTATCACCTCTTGTCAGGACATAGCTATAGCAATTCTCATCTACACATTGAAGTGGCCATATTTATTCATATCAGCCAACAAGAGCATCATTAGATAATCATCGTGAATTACAATGATCTCTTGTTTTGTATGTCATCATCATATTGAACAGTGTAGCGTACTTGCACAGAATATCACTGATTCATAATTTTAACTTCATTACATCGAGAGAGGTTTCACAATAAAACCGTTTATCCAGGAAGGTTTTCTAGTCTTCATAAAGCAAAAAGATGTACTCCTGTTCTGTTAATAATAAATGTTATTCAAGTTTATTTCCTCCACATAAAAAAACTGTGTACATTTAAAATTAATTCTTACAATATGGCATTGTACTAGATCAACTTTCAAATACTGAATCAAAACAATCTTTTATTGAACCCAATGTCAAAATATCTGCAATTCATGAAAATTTCAAACGAGTTTTCACTAAAACTAAACCTTGCCAGTTAAAAAATTCACTGGACATGTAATCATAAGTATATATAAATATGGCATTGTACTAGATCAACTTTCAGATACTGAATCAAATCAATCTTTTATTGAACCCAATGTCAAAATATCTGCAATTCATGAAAATTTCAAACGAGTTTTCACTAAAACTAAACCTTGCCAGTTAAAAAATTCACTGAACATGTAATCATAAAGTATATATAAAAAAAGGTGTATTTACATATCTCAATAGATTTTCTAGTTGATGAGAATATGATAGTCGCAGAAACTGGATGTTTACTGAAGTAAACAGAATATAATTGAGATATTTAGGAAACTGGGGAGTAGAAGAAGATAATACAAGTTAGCTTGAACAACCTCTTGGGATTCCATCTGATGATTATCTCCAGCTACTAAATCTGTGAAGTGAATACCAAATACTGTACCAGTCATTATTATTTCTTTGGTTCCTTGATAAAGAACTGAGTGTCGTGGTGGTTTATAGTTACTGTATGTTGTTCTAGTGTATTACTATTAATTACCTACCACATCTATCAACTCCTGGGATTCACACTTCAATCATGTCAAACTTTCAGTTATTAGTGCTACTGCATCAAAAGTAATATAGTTCTAATGACATTCATGAAAGTTGGTATAGTGACCCCCTATACACCAACTGCACCAAAAACTAAAATGCATAACATATGATTCCATCCAGATTTCTTGTAGCATTGCATTAGGACCTTAATGAGTGCCCACTAAATGTCATATCAATTATTTGCATTTTATCGATGGAAGTGTATAAGTTATGGTCCCAAGAAAGCAGAACAAAGAAACTAAAGTTCAGATCCCAAGAAAGCAGAACAAAGAATCTGCATTATATTGAAAAATAAGGTATATGCATATACAGACAACATCTTTTCTGAAAAGTTGTTTATGTAGAATAAGCAATAGTTTACAATAAGCCTTGACCTGTATTATGCCAAAGTACTAAACTGGAACCTGTCTTTTAGATAGGGCCAGATATTGATCAAAACTATTTTAATATGTGGGAAACTAGTACCGGGTAATATGATTATTACTGATAGATTCAAATTCCGCTGAAGTGATAACCATATGCTCCATAAATAATATGGCCCACTATGGTGTCCTGGTACAGGGGTTCATTTTCCAGACAAATAAATCAGTGGAGGTCAAATAAAGATTATTCGTAAGTGACAGAAGAGTTCATAAATCAAAATATATCCCTGCTAGCAATTGGTACCCATACTAGACTCATCATTGCTTACTGATCAAACTCAATTTAAAAACATGTCTCTGCTTGTAATCAGACTGCAGTGACATTCTTCATTTCCCTTTCTGGAAAGAGCCCAAGACGCCAGCTTACCATCATACATATTGGAATCATTTCAAGGAAATGGATCCTTCAACTGTATATTTTAAGCACTTTGATTTATCAATTTAAATAAATCGTGCTTTGATAAAAGTCTGCTGGTGTTTGTATAGCCAAGCAACTCCCTGGTCTCTTGAGGGTTAATCGAACAAGAAATTTGATCGCTTCATTATTCTTTGCAATAACAAATGTATCGTTTAAACACTTCAACATATGTTTTCTATGACTGGTTCCGGATTAATAAAGTAAATTTCTTTCTCTCATCAAATTCTATTGACAAGTTCATTCTGGTTTCTATCTTTTCTTTTAAACTCACAAAAACTATACAACTTTTGGATAGATGTTAGCTCTGTGGACTGAGTATCTACAGACCGAATTTTTCCTGGTAACATCTTTATTAGCCATTATTGTATAAACACATCGGAAGGAGGCCAGCACCTGTTCTCTCTATGTATTATAAAGAAGAGAAAACAAGGAATCTCTAGAAGACTTTTTGTTGAAACATGTGAACGAAATTACAGAACAGGCAGCCATTACCTACAAGATAATGTTTATGTTTGACATTGCGTTATATTTTTTACATTCTTGTATTGCCAAACATTCTTCAATTATATTTGAAAATAGTATCTGAGAAATTCTTTGTAAAGCTATACAGGTGCATGTTCTATCTTCTTATTTACCATTCTGTTTCAAGTATATCATTGTGCTGTATTTCAATGTAATTAACAGAACAAACTGCTCCGGTAGAAAGTTATGTAAATCTATATCAGTTTCCATATACTGGTCACAATCTGTACACACGGTACCAATGTTTCTATCAGAAGTTCAGTCCGTATCATGTACATTTCTCAGGCTCATCATAACCACATTTACAGATTCTATGATTTCCGTCTTAATGTGTTTTTCAAATTTAATAAGTTCCATACAAAAATTATATATTATAATATAAATGAACAAAATTTAAATTAAATAAGGTTTATCAACAATACAAACAGTGGGGTTGGGTGGTTTAGTGGTTCACTGTGTGTCAAGTCATTGCTTTAAGAGGCATGGTTTTGATTCTCTGCTAGTACATGAGAAGGATTAGGTAGGGTTGCCTGTCCAACCTGGTGGTTTTTCTAATGGTTCTCTATTTTCCTTCTACTGCTAAAGACCCCTCTATTGAAATTAAATAGAACTGTATGTTAGTCAAGAAATGACCTGGCTTGTATTGAGTTAAACCCCATGTCTTTCTCTCCAACACAAAATGTTTGGAGATATAAAAGTGTACACAGATATATAGGATGTTATGACACCATTTATTCTTAGGGTCAGATCCAATCTGTTCAAAAAGAGAGTTGGGGAATTATGGAAATAAGCCGACATCCCTTGGCTTGGTCTAGAACTTCATACATGCAAAGAAAATAAAATTCATACTTACATTGGGATCTGTAGCCAAGTTACGATGGTGATAATTACTTGGTCGTATCGACCTCTTCGCCACTTTTCTATGTTGAAAATGATAATAATCTGGCATAATCTGAAATTCAAAACAAAAGAAAATGAAGTCACATGGAAAGAATGCATTCTATATAGTACCGGGTACTTGTACATGGTGACATGACAAATTTCAGTATTATATCTTAATTCTGTAATTTATACAAATTAATGACATCTCTTAATAGTGGGTGATATTTAAAATAGACTGAAATGTCCACATGGTGTCCTGGGCTGCTGGTTTAACCAACTTCAAATTCAGCTAACATGAAGCTTTATTCTGTGTAGGGTCTGTCAAAATAGCAGTATCTGCTCTAAATAATATCATATGCAAGTTTAATGCATGCAAAATATTCACCACATTAGCTTATCTCATACAAGCAACAGTTTTCCCTTATCCAACTTAATTATGATAGCGACATAGGTCTATATACATCTGATGGTCCATCATAGATAACTTTATTTCCAGAAATAACTTTATTATCAATAAATCCCCATACATCCTCCATTAAAAGATTCGCATTAACATTAAGGTTTTCCACAATTTTTTTGCTCAAATTTACAGAATAAACACAAATTAGACAAAATCTTTCCTGTATAAACCATTTTATTACAAAGCATTGATTCCATAGAATATGTTGGGTCATGTAAATATTGAAGGAACAATCTATAACCTCAAGTATTTTGAAAGAAAACAATATACCATTACTTCAATATACTATAGCTATCCTACTCACTAACATATCAAAGCATGAAAATAAAGCTTTGTCTAAATGTGGGACAATAGTGGAAGAAATCACAATATTGATGGAGTGGAAGATGACAGAACAAAAGATGGGGTGCTATTTATTGACCAATACAGTTTATGTATCCTTTACATAGAGATACATAACTACTATCCCAGATGAGGAAAAAACTCATCAAGTAAAATCAACACACTAAGGTCTTTGATAACGGTGAGCTTTATATTCCTCAACTTATAGGATGACACATTAAACAAGATTCTCAATAGGTTTGGTGTCCTCTTTCAAACCAAATCTGCATGAAGCATGACGATTACAATAGAGTACAGATTAATACACCCATTTCTCTCCCTTAGTAGCAGGCAGATAGAATACGAGGACCATGTTTAATTCTAGAACTAAATTTGTGACATAAAAAGTATTGTCAACAGAAGCACATTAACATTGTTGTGGGATATGGCTGTACATGTATTAGAGAAGCCAAGGTTGTCTCATCTCCACCTAGAAGTAATAAAAATATCTTCAGCCCCACTGAAGCTAAAATCATTTGAAATTGGTTAGGTCACGTAATAACGAATATTAATTCTCCACTCCAATGTTTTCTGCTTTCCAGACAGAGAATAAAACGTGAAGAGATTATAATTCACGCAAGTCATGTAAGTGGAAGACATTATTTGATAGCATCAATGACAAATAGGCTTTTTCTACTAACCTTCTGTAATTTCTATCATTATGTGTTCAAGGTAGAAGTAGGAGTGCCAAATGACATGTTGATTTACATGGTGGAAAGTGAAGTAGTGTGTGACAACAGTTCAATTGCCTTCAAACTATTAGTTAATATGATACAGTCTAATATGCAATTTATTTCACCTAACTTTAATTAAAGTACAACTCAAAATAACAATTCTAATGAAAGGAATCTACAGACAACCAGAACTGGAAGGTGGTTGTATGGGCTGCTATCATACATGTAGAAACCTTTCTATTTCAACTGGTTCAACTTTAATGTCACTTTCCTAATTTAGTGTTTGGGTGTCCAAAATATATTCTTAGAATGTTTTCCTTGTGTATTGTGATTGCTGATATAATTTTCTGGATGTACAAGACTTTCAGACATTCTAAATCTGTTGATCTGTCCAATAACAGGTGGCCTTTACTGAATATATCCACATTCTGAATGTCAGCAGAGTGGTATGGGTTAAAATATATAGAGTTTTTTATGCATTGTAGAATTATTTCCAGATCTACCAGAGAGAATGATCAAAATATTTAAGTAGAATGAGAAAATCATTATTTCTTAGTTTATTATCCACATATACAATGTGCAGTGGCTTTTTAACACAACATTAACCCATCAAAACTTCACATGTACATGTAAAGGTACAATTCGCCCAGTATAACATATCCTGCAGGTCCATACTTCTAAGAATTCACAAAACTTTACTCTAGTGTATGCAGATAAATAAACACAGAAACCTTTGGTCCTGAGTTTTAGAATTCATCTTCATTTTGTTTATTTTATCAACTGTATGTGCAAGCAAATGTTATCTTTAATTTACCAGCCATCAATCTAGATAAGATATGGCTACATGTGCAGATGTTTGACTCAACAGTTTTTACAAATTTGTCATATATCCAGTTTTACAACTTCATAATATATTTATGATATTTGGACATCAGTTTGAGAACAGATAGATGCAATTATAAAAAAAACAAAAGACTCATACAAGATTTATAAAGACAGCATAAATGTTTAATGAAAACAGGACAAATTTCTGAACAGCAGGTGCAAAATGAACTGCTTCAAAACATCTTCTGTGCTTGGATGAACGGATTAATATCACGTCATCGGTCTTTTAATTTTAGATGTGCATGTGGATCTTAAGTACTTGGTCTAACTACCCGTACATGTGTCTCCAAAATCAAGTCATGAATGTATTTTTGTATTAATTTATCTATTTAATAAATATGAAAATGTTTAGTAGCAGTAAATATATATCAAGTGAGCTGTCAGATTAATGTCTAGTTATCTCTTTATAACATGTAGAACATGACATTTACACAACTCCTTACTACATTAACATAATATTAATAACTTTATCGTATGCAACAACATGGATGGTTGGGGGTTGTATTTTTTATTTTACCTACTATTACAATGAACAGGATTGTTGTCGTGTCAGACAGAAGTTAATCAACCTAAAATACCTCCCATTCTATTACATATAAGAATCATAAAAACACACAAAAACTGTCAACAGTTTCCAGTACACATGTTTAGTGTAACATCTGAAAATGTGTGTAGTAAGCTATACTTTTATGATGTCTTTACATAAATTTAATTATCAGGAACATCATGCAACTCAAGAGCCAAATATAAAACATGATAGACTAATAAGGTGTATGTCCTTGACTCTTGAAAAGTAAGGTTCAGTAAGGTAAAGCAACATCAAATATCCTAACAACTCTGGGCCTATCCAATATGTCTTAAAAAACCTCAACCAAGCCTTAGGATGAGCAATCTACGCTATGAAAATCTGAAATCCATGTTTAAAAGAAGCCCAACAAATGAATGTGTCATGATCAGGGATATTTGATGATAAGTTAATTACCACAATTCTTGCAGTTATAAATTACACTCATCCATCAAAAGTATTAAATAAATTGGTTAATCTACTCACACACTGGAAATCCCAATCTATATTCTTTAATGTCAGAGAGGGAGATCTGGTATCATTTTCATTACAATGACACCTACGTCTTAAATTAAATAATATACCTGTTCACATGTGTAAGGGAACAGTTTTTACAATATTGCCTGTCTAAATAGGTTGAACATATATATCTACCACATACATTAGCATGTGAACCTACATACTTCAGACTTGTGCCCCACACTTGTTTGATATTAAATTAAATTACGAATAGAACTAGGTTTAATGTCTCTGTATTTCCATTATTTTGAGGTTAACAGAAGTTAAAAATGCCTTCAAACTTCAATATACAGGATGTTTAAATATTACTAAAATGTAATAAGATTTCTAGCGAGTTACATGTATTTTGGACTGGTTCATACACCTGCTTGCTTACCATGTGATATTAGGATGTTTCTAGTTTTTGAGTGCATTGTGAGAATACTGCCAATATTGTATAGGAATAGACAAATTCTGTAATATTGCCATCTGGTAGGTGAGTTTAATGAATGAAAATACAATTGAAAAGTTGTAATATTTTCCAGATATTAAAGTTCATTTTAAAATACAGAGTGTTTTATGTTCTTTTCATGACTACCACTTGTAATACCAATCTTTAGGCACTTTAATAAGCTATGTGTCAAAAAAGTTTGAACATATTTATTGTGGGTTCATTCAAGTTTACGAAATAATTCTTGGGTGTCAATTCAACATGAATAAAGTTGAATAGAGTTAAGTAAATGAGCCGGTAATAAACTATTTATCAAAGAGCAAAAAAAATTCTCACGCTACTTGAAACCGCATAGATTTAAGTTGAAAAAATCTTCAATTAATGTTTGCACAAGTTAAAGAACATACACTCCCATATTAAAGATACTTAAAGATCATATCTTGTCAAACAGTTGATTTTTAACACTAAATTGAGCATAGCAGTTTATTTTCAAAAAAACTTGTTTTAAAAATCTATCGCTGTGTTATGCAAGTAGTCTACGATAAATTTAACCAGTAACAAAACATGCATCAATGCATATATATACCTAATAATGCACTTTTAATTAGAATCCACATGAAATGTTTCCACATTTTTTCAAATGGGAAAAATTTGATCCTGTTTCTCCCGAGACCTATAATTTTTACTTCATTAATTTAGCAAGTGACCAAATCATTTCTTTGAAAGATAAAAGCTCATATTTAGCACTACAAACCATACCATAAAATCAATTGTCAGTGAAGCAATAATAAGCCTGGAGCAGGCCAATTATTTCTCTCTGAGACAAACTTTATTACTTCAATGAGATCCCATTTCTAGTTTCCAGACATACAAAACAATGTGATCTGTCCAAGACCAAGAATAAGTCTACCAGAAAAAATTCACATGCTGCTCCTTTCTTCCAATTTCTTCTGACCAGACAATATGGTTTCCTAATAAATCTGCGTCATAAATTCCCTCGATAAAATACTCTTAATTTATATATTTTGTAAACATACTAGCACCAGACATAAGATAATTAAGTCAACTCATTTACTGCCAACTCTTTTAATTTGGAAAGAAAATAAAGTGTGTAATGGTTCAAGACAACATCATTAACTTCTACATGAGTAACTTACAACAAATAATTCTTGAGTTTACATCATTTAAGTTAGATCTGCAGATACTCAAACCAGTAAATGAAGTTTTATTATCAATTTAACACTGTAAAACAAAATGTTTTATAAAACACTTGGCTCATAAACAAAGACAAAACAATTACAGATAGAAACAGGGTTCAACTCCACTTAACACAAACTAGCTCATCTTGGGACTATCATATGGTGTATCTTTATTTCAAGGGAAATAACACTCACTTAACTCCATGACAACCACCTAAGCTACCAGATTAAAGGGGGAAATCTTGACAAAACATAACAAAATTATGTATCTATGGCATATTTTCAAATTGGATGAAAAGTACATGAAATAATACTAATAAGAGTTGATTATGATATATCCAAACAGACATTCCAAACATACATGTATGGTGCACATATTCAGATTATTGTGGACGTTACTATCAATCCAAAGAGCTGGCATTGGATTAGTACTCTATTAATCCCCAAAACAAACATGCATAACTGGATTCCATTTTAGTAATCAATGTCACACCTCCAGCTTGCTCCAAGTATTCACTGTATAGATCCTGTCGAATTTGGAAGCATAGCTTACCAAATCCACTTGCAACACCATCACTGCCAAACATTCTTTGTGTGGGCCCTGAAGGTTCAAAAATTGAACTTTTATTCTTCCTACCAAGGAATATTTTTAAGTCCCAAATCTCCCTTCTCTGTTTGCTCTTTGAAAGATGCAAAACCCCTTACTGACTAAGGTACAAATTTTCTAATAAGTAAATGGACATGCACATTTTCCTGAAAATTAGCTGGGATTATTTCCGAATCTAGACACCTTGAAACATTCAATCATTTAGTTTGATAAACAAGAGGGTAAATAAACAAAAGATGAAATGGCAGTACTTGCAAATCTCTGTATTTTGTTTAAAAGAGATAACAAATTTTAATTAATGAATGTATTATCCATTTCCCTTACATTTCATGTAATGTCCTATCAATTAAAACTTGTTTACCGGTCTAAAAACAAAACGGACTAGGTTCATTTATTATGAATACAATTACTCGAAATATCTGTAGACACATTTATACCTGCTCGAAACATGGAAATGATTTGAAGACAATTTGGCATGATCTTCTAAATCTTGAGCTGTACAGCCTAATATTGTCATTCAACACTTAACAACTATGTAATTATCTTGTTAAAACAGAAGATCTTACAACACCTTATTGAAGATGGTGAAAAATGAACTGTGAAAATATCAACTCAACTTGTATTAGTCATTACAGATTAAAAGATGAGAATCTACTTACAACTTATTAAACAACTACTTGTACATCTTGCTTCTACTTCCACATTAAAAGAAAACTAAACTGTCATTAGTTTACTTCGTATTGATAAAAACTTCACAGATATGTAGATAAACATACTGTTCACCATTTTCAAAGTTTCAAATGGTTAACTTAAAGCCTGTGATCGTCACTTGCATTTTTGTATAGTATCCAAATTTTGAGGGATTAATCCACACTATATTATTCAAATTGATTATTTAACACTTGGTGCTGACTTGTTTAGATTGCTTGAAGAAAGTACCACGTGTTGCAAAATTTTCAATTCATTTAATCTTTTTAAATACTGACAGAATAAAACCATTTTTAAACTGATTTCCTTTTACAGATTTAACTTTCACAAAATCTAGTTTGCAAAAGATTTAAAATTGATCAAATGACAAAACAGCTTTTTAATTGTAAATAATCCAAATATACAGATTATAGTGACCAATTTTTGTTTATACGGTAATCTGAATTTCTGCCCTTACTGGCACAATTCAAGCTGTGGATGAAAGCAATTAATGTGAAGTGTGTTAAGAAATAGATGGTTCTACGTGGTATAGAAAGGGCTTCATTAACTTGTACTGAACAGAAAACAACAAACTAAATTACTTTGCAAGGTGAGAACTTTTACACCTTTACTTGACAACGAAAACACCTAGTCTATAAATGACTTCTTTCATCTAGAAATACATACATTGAATTAACTGTAAATGGTGAAACTAAGCACAGTTAATGAAACTAAACAAACATAGCGATAAACTGCACAACAAACATTACATATTTACTGTGAAAAAAGAGGCAACCTGAATGCGTGTGTGAAGTAACCAATTTATAGCCACTAATATCTTGTGTAATGGTAACTCCTCTATAGATGTCATTAAAAGCTCTCTTATAAAAATACCCTATGTTTATTTTAAAAGATTATGTTGCTCAATTAACACTATCATGATACATAAATTACACAGTTCAAATTACAAAGAAATTCTCCCATAGACAGTTAATTGTGCCTACAGAAAGGTCATCAGACTCACTCCTGTTTTTTCATACTCACTATTATGGTAAACTTCTCCTATTTTTGTTACAAATAAACTTTAAAACTGAAAAAAGAAATATTTCAGATAGGAGGACCTAGTATTCATTTTCACCAATTTCAACGTATTTTAAAGTCTGAAATGAAATAGTGCTGAACAAATTGAGTTACAGAAATTGTATCCTTTGTCAATACAAGGGAATGTATCCAAACAGAATAACTACAGTTTCTAATTTTATTTATTTTTAACTGAATTGCAAATCTCTTAAAAATAATACAATGGAATAAGTAACTGGTTTTCATGGATTTTTCTGTTTTCCAAAGATCAAGCTCCATGATTTTGTGTTTCAGGTAGCCATAATCCTAATATCCATGGGAGTTACAATGGCATTGATGTCCCCCGCTCAAATATGGCACCACTGTGATACGAAAGTGCAGTAGAAATTTGTTAAAACAGGAATACAACAAATGAAAAATGGTTATCAGTTGTTCTGTGAATTTTCCCCGTTCCCAGTAGTGACAACAATAATCAATTTAGTACACTGATTATACTTCATGTACTGAGAAAAACAAACCACAGTTATGTGCACATGGAATGCATGTGGCCAAAACCATTAAATCATTGAGTATCGTCACACACGGCAGATGATTTTAGGCTGATAATATTTCTTGGAGTTGGTTAAATATGGTATATCAAGAATAAACACAATATTTTTTAACAAGATATGTAGCATGGTGTTTTCAATTCTAAAATCTATTTTGTTATAGTAGATCAGATGGATGGAACTAAGGTCTACTTTATACACATAAGATAGTCTACAGTTACCATGACGACTGCAGGCATTGAAAAACAGATGGAATCGACAAACAGAAAGAGTGAACCTAGGTAAATCTCGGAGGACATTTAAACACTGCTGATTCTGGTTCCCTTCATCTATTGTCTTTCTTTGATCTGACATATGTATATTTATCTTGATACCTAAAACTAATATGTGTTGTACCACAACATATTTGCCTCAATTACAAAGAAATTAATCCTACGCTTAAAAAAATCAATTCAATTAGACTCTATGGCTCAACAATTCTGGAATGGTAATGGATTGCCAATACTCTCAACTTTAAAAAATTCAATTAACTAATAGCTATGTAATTTCTGTCGTATTCATTGCATTGTGTTTTACTCTGGCCTTTCTGTAATAAGAGAGGTTTCTGTATAGTAAACATCACACAATAATCAAACATGTGCAGAGCAGACGACCTCAAATAATATCAACAAGTTCTAATATAGGATATATCAGATGTAATATATATAAACCTGTATCAATAATTAACTTTAAAAATACTGTAATCTACATGTCAGATACTTAGAATATTGGCCAACTGATTTCAATGAAGATGATCAATTTCCAACGAATGTTTACATACAGGTATGATTTTCAGCACAAGTTTGCAAAAAGCCGTAATGTAGTACTACATACAATGTATCATCTACAAGAAACATATTTAAAGACTGCTGTAGAATCAAGAGACGGTTTTCAGAGATTACGCAATTTGGGGAGAAAATCCTCAGTTAACCCTCAGTTAAACTTCACTTCAATCAGAACTTGTATTTGGAAACGTAATAAATAAATATACATGTATGAAAGTTACATGCATCATATCAGTACACTCCCCAAAAGTTAATGATATACATGTTTATCGGTCTTTGAACCTGAAAATAGCTTGATAAACTGTAGGTGGAAGGCTGCTTGGGTTCCAAGAAGTTGTATAAGATGAATATTAAAACTCTGTAACTATTTCCGCATGTAGGGATCTATGATTAAATTATTCATGCATCTGGTACTTTAGTTACAGTAAAGGTAAACCTGCTTTACACTGGAAGTATTCATCCTACACAGATTTGATCAGATTATCAATAAGCTGGGCAATATGTATATTATGCAATCTATATACTTATATATGTATTTCATCTACATGTATCCCAATTCCATCTAAACAAACTTATTTAGTTTCTTTATCACTCACGTTCTGTGTATATCATTGTGGATACTCTTTACTAATGTACAATTTAGACGAATGTCCCTTTAGAAAAATTCAATAAATAATTTATAGACATATGCCCCAGTGATAATCTAAACCTCATCAAAATGAATTGTTTAACTTAAAATGTAATGGTTTCCATTTTTATATAAATGTCAAACTGTACTCCACGTATACACACAGCTTTAGTAAAACAAATTCTAGCCATTTAAATGTAATTCGAAGAGCAAATAGGTTAACCTAATAAAATAAACATCAATTCTTTTTCAAAAGGTGAGGTACAATTTCTTATCAATGATCAGTGAAGTTTGTAGTTTGACTGATTCATTGATTGACTAGCAGGAAGAATAAAGATAAGCTCTAAGGTATAATAACAATGGCGGTATTGATTTTACAGACAGGACTAACTTTATTCTCAATTTGAGATCTGGGTTGCGGAAACTAGTATTAAAGAAAACTAACAGGATTACTGTTTTATTTTCAGAGACTGTTCCATGACTTTCTATTATTAATGCCATTAGCTTAGAATTTCACACAAGGGGCATTAGATACTGATTATTGGAGCATTTTCTTCATCTTTAATAAGATTAGATGTAAGAAATCTAAAGGAAATTAAGTTACCGTATGATATATTATACATGACCTAGTACTTATTGTACTCCATATTTCATTTACAATATATTCATAGAAATACTAAAAACCCTTCTGACACATAAATATCTAGATTCAATAAGAATTGATAACATTTATGACAAGGACCATTATTGTCCATCAATAAGCAACCATATGTTGTCTTAACAGAGCTACAAGTCCTAGGTTATCAACATAAACTTCAACTTAAAGTTTTTAATAATTTTTTGTTTTTGCAGGACAATCATCCAGAATATTCTCTTGGCCAAGACTGACGCCCGTTCATTTGAAATTAAATGTTAATATAACACGCTCCATCCTAATAAACCTCTAATAACTGATAGTGTGTCAAGATGAAGACAGTCCTTTAATGATAGGATCACCTACCTACAATATACTACATCATTTGTGTCTACAGTAAAATAGATCTGGTGTGATAAACACATGTAGGTAGTGATGTAGACGCTAGAAAATGATTAATACCATCAATACTGACAGTTGTCTAAGATATAAGACACAGATTTTTCTGACAGGATATTGGCTGGTGATTGCACCCTACTACTTAATTATCGCTACAAGTACTGATAATCCTCACATTTAGAACAGTTTAATGGGGCTTTGCAATGTGTCAATTAGGACATGAACCACATCATACTGTTAGCAGCTCAGCGGAGGTAACCGTATTGCCAGGATACCATTTGAGTGGCATATTCAGCAAAGATATCTTTGGAGTTAAACATCCGGCTAGGATGTCAACTGAGTTGAATTAAAATATTGAACCATGATACCATTATTTTGAGATATACATCTGACTTTATCATTTGAGACATATAACATCTAGTCAAAATATCAATTGACTTACTTTCATATGTAAATTTGGCTATTATATCATTTATGTTTCTTTTATAATATGCACCTTCAGCTACAATATCATTAGCTTTACACATTCAGCTATGATATAAGTTGCACATTATGGTACCACTTGATTTTCGACCCCAATATTATTTGAGTTACCTATCTTATCTAAATCAGAATCATATCTTTTTTGAAAAATGTTACATATTTGAAATAATTTCAACGATAAAATAAAACACAATTTGCAAGATAAATTTTATGTAGTTTATTCAGGTTACTGTACTGTAGTTGCTTCACACTACTACCAAAATGGAAAGACATCAAAGGACGCTGACAGTCACAAATGTCTGTTAGAAACATCAATATAGTGTAATAGATACCCAACACAAAATTACCATCATTTTATTTCATTTTAAATACCTCCCAAAAAACATTGTTCTAAATACAGACGAACTAAAAACAAGACATTGAGTTTTATTAGCTGAGATGAATGTGTGTGATAGTATCCTAACAATCAAACCTACTGTTTATATATACCAGTATATATCTTTAGACTACATCAACATTTGTACTTGAACATTTTGCGTGTTTATCTTTAATCTCTAGTATGTATGTGTAGTTGAACCAGAGATATTCATACTAGTTAATAATTACTACATACATCTATAATAAATATTTGTGGCATATCATTTCAAACCTTATCCTTTTAAACAACCAATAATAAGAATTAAGAGATATCACCCACTGCTTCACATATATAAATTTTACCATCTCAATTAAACCCTTGTATTCATGAGCCAATAATTTTGTTCTAATTATTTGTTGATTGGTGAGTTTTAAGCAAAGTATGCCAGCCAATGAAAGCCTACAAATAAATTGTGAAGAAAACTATTTCTACAAACTAAAGATCTGTTAATGATACCATTACCAAATTTAAAAAAAAGTCAACTGAGAATTAACATCCATACAAAAACATTAAAGATACTCCTTTATTCTATACATTCAAATAGTCAAATTCAGGTTATTTTCACAATGTTATTAGGGAAAAATTGTTTAGCAAGAATCTAAATTAGTATATCTTCAAGTTTTTCTTCAAGCCTATATCCTATAAGCCTTTAACATACTGTAACATTCTTGTAAAGTAGTTCTATGAATCAATAGGTATGCGTGTTTGTACAGATGTTTATAAAATCTTTTTCAATAGATTTTCAATGAACTGTCGAAGTTTATTCTAAAAACATCAGAGAGTTTATATGGTGGTGTGCTTCACCCACCTTTATAGTTTGTCCAACTATTTTACAGTACTACCAACCTTTCTTCACAAAACCATCTGTTGTACGTAAATATATTACTTGATGTGCATCTAAATACACCTTGCAAACATTACATGTAATTTAGACACAATTATTGTAAATAGAGGTTACTTCATCTCCAGGTTTCTGGCACCTTGTCAGTAATAGTTTAAGCAGAATCTTTTCTGACATTAAAATACTCCTTTATTATCAACAAACAGTGGACTTCCCTTTTAACACCCTGTATTTAAACATCTATCATTTTCATCATTCTTATCATAGTTAAGGCAAAACCATAGACATTTTTACCACTTTTTGTTACTAAAAAATAAATAAAGCCTTTGTACACAAAGATAAAGGTGATCACCCATAATCATCAACAAAATATACAAGACAAGGTATGTACCAAATTGGACACACTAGACTCTTGGTTACAAATTCAAAATTCACTTAATTTGTATGGAAAAGAAACTTAAATAAATAGTAAGCTATAAAGTTTGACTACTTCACCATCTCTAGACTGGCTAATTGCCCAAGTGATTAATGTTAAGACCTATTTGAAGAAGTTTAACATATTTGCATTAATCCTTGGTTACTTGGGTCAGTTTTGTTTACATATGCCTGTCTATATTGAACACCTATAGTAAATCCATAGCAAAGCTCTGGCGGTTTATGTTACGAATTCCATCTCCTGCTGAAAGATTTACAAAGTAAAAGCTGCCACTAATTTTGCTTATTTACCTTTAGCTTAAACTAATATTTCTCAAATAAAACATTCACTGTATCATCTAACAACTTTTAGCTCTTGAGTGTTCAAATTTCAATGTCTTAACATCTGTTTAAAGGGATTATTTATATCGAGATAAAGTCTATGATAAAAATGTTCAATTATTCCATTCAGTATACAAATAAAAACCATATCAATACCTCATGACTCGAATCAAAATATATATAGTATTTTTAATTATTTTATGTAAATTCATTTGTATGTTTTTCATTAGTATTAAACTAATAATATATAAAAAAAAATTAATTTTGAAAGAAATTAACGGGATACAAAATAATTTTAATATGTCTAGTAAGATACCTTCCCGCGTACAAACTGGGTGATTTGATGACATATTTGGATTAAAAACATATTCAAACTACCTAATTAATCTATCAAAATTTTCCTTCGAATCCTCAAAGCATTGTATTAGCAAGGAAATACCTCAAGCTATAAAAAACCTATTAAAAGAAGTCATGTTTGTGTAACATGACTTGGCTGTTGCATTACCTAGCAAAAGATTCAAACCGGAGGGGACTTCATTGCATTTATCATAAATATCGAAACCTGGAGCTCCTTATTTTAACAAAGGATTACTCTAACTGCAGTCTTTATGTTGATAAATATCCTACTGTCATATGCCAGTAATCAGCTAGATTTCAACACTACCATGTCATCCAAAATCAAGAACACCATTTATTTAGCATTGTGATGAGCAATAACAAAAGATACATGTATGTGCAGCTATGATTGTGTTCATCACCAATTATGATGAGCTTCCCAGTACCAGCTATAAATAATTTTCTAGTGGTGGTAATTACATCATATGGGCATATCAAGTACACTTTCTTCAAATCCTACTCAGTGGAAATTGGATTAGGATCTTGGAATCTGGCAACGTTTCACAATCAATCAATCTACTAACACAATTTGTGTATTCTCCAATTTGTTCTCACTTATTATTAACTTTGAACCATTGTTAGAAACCTATTGATTTACTTTTTGCTGAATCATTCTTCTGGATCTTTAAAAATTGCATTTAATATGTTGTTTCTTCCGCACATAGATTTGGATACATCTTGTCCGACAATGATATCCAACACTAAATGCCATCTTTAAATTATTTCATATTTATATATAATTATGTCAGTATAATCGCTTGGCCTTAATTTGATACATCAAGCCTATAAAACAAGAGAATCAATGACTATAACTAAAAAGCTACTCATGAAACTGAAGCAAAGCAACTGATTCTTCTTGAATGGCATTGAGTATGATCATGTTTCTACTTAACTATTATCCAAAAGAATTTGTTTTTTTAGTTTGTGTTCCGTTTATACAGGATTAACCATTTCACTGCAATCTATATGATATATATATATACAGTATATATGCAGTAGAAAGTCGCTTCAATTTTCACAATGGATAAAGACTGGGGTAATGACTACATACATTCTAAATTCTTAATTTGAACTGATGAAATATTTACATAAACTAGAATGTACTGGTATTAAAGCTTATCACCTACAGCAACCTAATTACATTTTCATTTCTAAAATATAATCTATAAAATGCAGAAAATTGAATATAAGTTGTTACTATATTATTTTAGTAAACATAACCACTAAAAAAGAAAATTCCCACCTACCAATTTCATCTGTTTTGTAACTATTTATAAAGCTATAATATAAAATAATTCATCTCGTACTGGGTAAATTTGATTCAATTTAAAATATCAGGTGCTCCTATAACGTAGACATATCTTGGTATCATAAAATTACATGATATACGCCTACATATATTTGATATTATATATATTCTGGTAACAAAAGTGGTTTTATCTAAAAACTAGTCAATAGGGTGGACGAGGGGGGCTTCTTAAAATAGACATATTGCACATTTTTTTGTATTAGAACATTAGAACATAAGTTTCAAACTTCAATCAAGGTATGAATCCTGCAGTCCAGTCCCTTTTACAGACAATCAGACACTAATCTAAGGTTATGACAAACCTTTCACAAATCTAAATTTGTGTCTGTCTGTCATCCAATGTAAACCCCACAAATATTTAAAACTATAAACACAGGCCATTTTCCAAACTTCATATACTTGCATATGTCATGATCGTTTTTTTTTAGAAATCATGCAATATTGAAAATGTAGAGTTAGCAAGTTCAGCTACGTGTATAGAACAATCCCATGTTTTCCAGTGAGGTTCATCAAGATGGTATGTTAATTTTAAGTAAAGGGGTTATTTCCAAACGAATTTCCCAGTATTATTGAAACTAATATACAAGTAAAGAATAAAGGCAACATTCTGATTCATATAAATGGGCATTAGCCCTAGACGGGGAAGCAAGAATTCCCACTGATCCCCAAATTCGATAAAGGCAAAATTTATTATGCTTTAAAAAGTATGTTTGCAAAAAGTAACATCAAAAGCAATATTGGTATTGAAATATCATTGCATCTGTTTTGTTTGAATTAATAATTAATGATTTTATTATTGCATCTGTTTTGTTTAAATTAATAAATAATGATTACATACGTTTTGGTTAAATTATACAATAGTATAAGAAAACATCAAAGTCAACCAAGGACAACTTGCCACCCACGACAAAGCTACTATAAACCATCTGTTTATTTCTTACTTGGGGATTATTTTTCGAATAAATCTTCATAACCTAAACACTGATCATGTAAAATCATGTAAAAACAATTACTGAAAAACTGACCAAATTCTTTAAATTGCCTCTGATAACATAAATGTATGCTATCCTGCCAAGAAAGATAAACACATTTCCTTTCTTTAAGCATATCTTTACAGTATTAAACCTCCCACATTGACATATAATAGACCTATTAAATTGAATAACAGGTGAATGAAGTGTAATAAAATATCCCAAATGCATTAACTCTATAGCCAAATCATTCTTCCACTATGCAACAGCTTGTAAATGCATTCAAGTGCATACTTAGAAGGTGTGAATCCAAACCTTAGCCGATATTTCCTTACCAAGTAGGTGTAAGAGGTTGAGTATATATATACACCGGTACTTGATTTACATATAGGTAAACCATAGTAATTAACATTAAGATGTCGATATTGGAATTGAAACTTCTAATCATTTATAATAGAATGACTATACATAAAGTGAGAGTGGATTACGAATGTACAAAAACTGTTATATTTTGAGGAACTATATTTATATGAACTTCATGTTTGAATCTGAAAGGAGATGATGGACAAATTTACAAATCCTGTCACGTAACCATATTTCACCTGTCTCTTGCCATATTAAACATGTAATTTGTAGAATTGTGTACATTGTATCAGATTAGAATAAAACATGGTGGTATTTTCAAGCAGCCATTAAGTTTATATTCACCCTGATCCTTTCCCATAATTTATAGTCACAAATTTGCCATTATGTAAACACATGCCATATTATATCACCATCTTAAAAATTAAATATAAAAAAATCACAAACAAATGTATGAATGTCCTAAATTTTATATTAACAATTTACATTGGTCTGATAATATAAACGATAGTCCACTTTTCATCTAAACATCCCGATTTACTTTATCAGCATATCATTTAATATTAAAAGGCATCATATCAGTTCCTGCTGCGATTGTGTATTAAGATTATTTGGCACATCTTTTGGTAAATTTTTCTAAATTGATAACAACTTCCGCCAAAAGACAATAAATAAATTAAATTTTGAAAATCCACATTTTTACAACTTTCCGTCTCAATATTAAGTTTAAAAAATTCTTCTTCTCAACTTCAACAAAAAACATTACAAATTCAAATACATATTTTATTTAATGAACATTCCTTTGTAAAATTATGATAAAGTATTCAATTTCAAATGATAAGTTGAAGATTTCATTGGTGTTCAATTGAAAGTTGAATGGTTGGGGTGGTATGAAATCAAAAGAGCTTCTTTTCTCCAATGTAAGCAGTACCAAAGTGAAAATGAGTATAAAATTGGTATTTAGCTGTCTGTTCTGCACTAAATCACAGTTTAAGCTATAGAGTTCAAGTGGATCTTTGAGGATGGCTTTGTGTGACATCTCTTTCAAGAGAATACCTCAAATCTTGAGTGGTTTCATGGATCTTCAAATATTTGCTTCAGCTTTTGACAAATGGTAAAAAGTATGTGAGCCACAGCCTTTAATGATATACTTCAATCGGACTGAAACAATGTCCAGACCCTGATGAAAAAAACCAAGGTTTTAATGAAAACAACCAAGAACATATGGGTTGAGTTTGGTTAACTTGCATTTCGTATAAACAAGTCAGCTAGTAATAGTACCATGTAAATAAGAACCAAGTTCCACGAACACCACTGACCAATGGGGAGAAAGCTAGCAAGATGTTTTTTTCCATTTCTTCCAACAAACATAAGGAATTGTTAGACCCGCTAATAGACATACCAGTCTCAAAGTTGTCATACATTTGTCCAGAAGTCCCACAAGGCTGGTTTTATAAAACAAATCAAATTGTCAAAATGTGAATTGAAAGAAAGAGAACTTCACAAATCATATCTGAAACTTAAAGTTAAAGATACATTATGGGAGATTAGATAACAAGTTGGCAGTTCTCACTAAAGGCAATTTGCTGAAAATTTCAATCAAATTGATCCACTATTAGCTTAGAACTTAAGCAATTGAAATTTCCGTTTAGCCTCCCATCATCATTACTAAAGTCGGTAAGACAAAACCAGTAGTCTCGGTTATCCATTTTTAGTGGTAAATCATGAGGGAAAATATTTCAGCGAATTGTACTACAATCCAACAAAAATCTTGTGCTAGCCTCAACATCAAGAGTTGATTATGGTCTTAATAGGTTAATTAATGTCTAATTAATAGTTCTTATAACATTTCAGGCCTAAAGAAAGGCCTACAATAGGCAGATTTTGCTCTTGCATGATGCATGTTTAAATTTAAAAAAAGAGATACAGTTTTTCCTTCTGTTGCAAAAAACAAACCCTCTATATCTTGTATAAAATATTTTATAAATTATGATCCACAAATCAAGAACTCTTGACTAGTATCACATTCACAAGCTTTCATAAATATTAATGTAATGGTAGGCTGAACTTAACGATATGTAACTGAGAATTTTGATACACGTCTTCCTTGTGATCCAATCAATTATCCCATGAGTCTGAACAGAATGAACCTACATGAACATGTATGACATTTTGAGTAGCTGGATGCCTGACTGCCAGAGGATGGGGGCTGCAATATACGAGTTGACCACAGTAAATATGGGCTTATAAAATAACATTATGTACTTCAACTGGATTACATGTAGATAGCCAATTCTAACCATCAAAAAGAAGATGGCATTAGCATATAATGTAGATACTTGTTATGCAAATAAAAGGTTACCAAGACAAAAGCTCTTTAATAATATTGTCACAAGATATCCAACATCTGATGTTTCTAGATTATGAACTAAGATTGATGAATTAATTCAGTTTAATGAATCAGTTTTTATTTGACTATAGATAACAGTGACATTATGGTAATAATGCTTTGTTAAATTACTAATGCAATAAAAGTTTTGGATATCATGGTCTCATACTGTATAAAGAAATAAGTCGCCTAATCTCAATAATCTATTAGTGTATTATACTCTATGTTTATGGATAAAACTTATATGAATCAAACCATAAACTATATGGACTACGGCAAAATATTGCTGTAAATTCAATGTTTTCTCATGGCAGACTGGATGTATTGAGAATCTATTGATTCAAGTCATCCAACTTGTCCAGAATTAAAAACTTGTCTCTAAGGGCAACACAGGTTTCATATCAATAATTAATTATCAGCATCTCCACCATTTCACTCGGTTGTCATTACTGAATCATGCAAAGCTTCTATTTCTCATCATGGATAGGTTTCATGCTTATCAAAATACGTATGACTGTTGGTATACATGTATGTACATTTACTAGATCTGGCTATTGTTGAAGAAATGAAATGGAGTTTATCATACTACTGTTCTGCTCCTAAACTGGGCTAATGAAGACAGGCATATACAATGAAGAGTGCTATGAGGGAAATTTTGCCCAGGCAGCAGAGCTATGGTCCACTCTTATATTGAATTCCAACTGCCAAGGCATCTTTTACATGCATGTCAATGAGTATACAGGACCTCATTTTTCCATCCCATCCAAATGACTACACAGCTTTCCTTGTTAGGCCCTGCACGCTGCATCACTGACAAGGGTGAACCACGCCGGTAAATCTGGATGAACTTTCTCGGTCAATGCAGGGATCGAACACCCAACACCCAGGCTAGTGAGTCAGCGTCTTACCCACTTAGTCACCATGATCCCCCGGGTTTTTGTTGAAAGTAACAGAAACAATGAGCTGTCTACGGTGAAAATTATATTAACGTATTACATTGTACCTGTTAACAATGACTTTTTGCCATTACCTAAGACTTGCATGTATAGAACAATACATGTATCTATTATCCTACCATTTACTGGTTGTATGTATGCCATAACTGGTGTAACCTTTATGTGCTCTTTCAACATCTGCAATGACACAGTCATGCTAGCACTTACCATTTATGGACTAGCAAGATTAATTGTCGGGTTGTCTCTTTTTAAAAAGTGGAACATAAAATGCCACACATTACTAATCACAAGAAGATAAAAAGTATTATCAGCACTTCCGCACATCTATCTGCCTGTCAGAATTACATGTACAATTTCTTTATTCCATGGCATGCCTTACTTTATTTGACCACATGATGGTACAATTATAGCCCAACTGATTGCTGACCTACATGTAAGTCACGGGTTGAACAATTCAGCATTACAATGTACAGACAGTCTGTTGGTCATTTGACAAATGGGAATTGAACATCAGAGCATTTCATGATGGCTTTTACGTGTAACAAGTAAAAATATTTATCTACTAAGTCCTCTATTAAGAACCAAGTTGACTAAATTAATTTAGTGCTATGTTCAAACAACAATTTCATGTGAATGAAGAAAGAGTTTCTGCTAGAATGCCAGCTGGTTTTAAAATCAGCATGGTGTCCTGTAAACTGACTGACACATCAGGATTACTTGTTACATGTCAAGCCATTCACTGTGGGGGTATTACATCTGATACCGCCGGTAAGCAAGCAGTGGTCTTTAAAAGAAATCAAATTTAATTTCTTGAAAATTGATTTAATTTAAATTAACAAATTACTCCTGGGTGGTTTTCTCCCTTGAATTATTGTTCAATTTATTAAGCACACCACAGGGACTTTACAAAAACCTCATTATATTTCAATTTTTTATTTCTTACAATATGCCAACTTTCTTTCGGCGAAACTGCTAGTTAATTTATTTCACAATCAAACTCTTTTCCATCTCACCCTCAATCTTTTTTTTTCTTCTCCAATGATTTTTTTTAAGGAAGGGATATGTACAGAAGCAATGAAGCACAATAAAGTGACAACTGAACAAACATTGTATTTTATACCATGCCTGCCTTTACAAGACTACCAAGCGTGCATGAGCACACATTAGAAAAGAAACCCCAAAAACCGATAATCAAGGATTTTTTTTTTTTACTTTTGAATCTATTTGGACTATAAAGTCACTCCATTGTTTGAAGAATTACTACACAACAACACAAGTTACACAAACTGTATCAAAATGTCTGTAAAGAATATTTCTAGTAAGTTCTAGAACATACATGTATGTATAAAATATACATTGCTAGTCAACACATGTCGCTTCAAATAGGAACCGGGCATTTCTACTGGAGTTATTGCATATACGTGTTGGCATCAATGATCTGTGAAATGACAAAAAAAAAAAGAGTCCACTTTTATTACTCATTAACTATAAGTCTTGATGTCCTTAACGATTTATTAGGCATCTTGCTTATCAAGTTCGGGAACAAGATACTTCAGTAGAAAGGACCAAGCCAGGAAAGCCAGGGAAAAGTTGCATGGAAAGCCAATACAACTTTCAGGGAGACCATCACTTTAAAGGAGATATTAGTAATATTAAGCAAATACATATGTATCACCGATGATAAATTTTCCACTCACTTTCAGTAATAAAAATCAATAAAGTGGAGAATAAGTCATTAATTTAGCAAGTCAAGATTATGCTTAAATTCGTAAAGATAACAGAAGGGATTGAGTATTGTCAGATTTTGTCTTCCATCACCTAATTAACTTATAATTGAAAATAACCAATGTACATGTACTCATAGAACCAAGCTTCTTCCGGCTTCCGTCTTACATCTAGAGAAATATGGTGACTTTCTGTATTAATTGAATACTGGACAGACATTGAGGGCATTAGTAAATTAGGGAAAGTGTATCTTCTACTTAATCTGCACAATCGCTACAAATATTTTATGACATACTCAGGACAGTATTCAAACATCCCTGGTGGAGGGAGAAGCCAATTGTCTAGTCAATTCGCAATACATGTTTGTACTGTGAAATAAAAATTCTTTTTGATTCTTGTTCCAGGTCCTGCAAGCCACAAAAGGTAAAATAATTGTCACCAATAACTTCAATAATACTAAAAGTCTATTTAGAAAAATTAAAGGAATTCTCGAATTTAAATACACACAATGAAAATGAGCATGATACGTCTTTCTGGTGGGACCTACGCACACAATAAACCAACAAAGTTTTCATAGGCCCATCCACCTCTGACCTTCCACTATGCAGGCCACTGATTAAATATACAGATTGTATATTATGTGGTGGAGCAGAGTTAGAACAGTTTGTATTGGTCTGCAGAGCAGGCTGTCTTAAGCAGGACTTGTGTTGACTTTGCAACTCAAAGCAACTAGTTGCAGTCATTTGCAAATGTGCTTATGTCGATCATAGCAACTGAGGACAACTGAGAGCAGCTGAATTCGGAAAAGATAGCGATTGCACTTAACATGTGACTGTTAATTTATTCATCTCATGATCATCAATGGTGAATAACTTAGAAGAAGCACTTCAAAGGCATGGTCAATCTTGACACAATTTTATTAATATATTATTGTCGACATCATCAACATTTAAAAGTGGGTGTTTTTGTTCGCTTCCATTTGCTTATCAATTAAGTCACATGACACATGTCTCTTATCATGTGATGGTATTTGCATGGAAACTCGTTGATGCCAGTTGTAAGAACGCTCATGTTGACTACAACTAATTGCCGCTAGTTGCAACGAGTTGCAGAAAGTTGTACATGTTTAACTGACTGCTACTATTTGCGTTAAGGTGTGAGGCGCACAGGTCGACCTTTTTCAGTCGTATTCAGTTGCTCCAAAGCCAGTTGCTTTCAGTTGCAAGTCGACATTAGCCCACTTTAACAATATCTGAAACCATTGCACTTACAATAAAACTCCACTTCCGATCTGTTAATAAAATATTTAAATTTCAAATTATAGCTTTCCATTATGCAATAATATATAAAGGTTTAACAATATGATAAATCCATCTCTGTTGCATTGACTGGATTGTACTTAACACTGAGCTATTATCAAACCCTGTCAGTCTCTGAATATCATTTACATTTCTTGTTTCATGAAAATAAAGTAAAATTTAATCTTTTATTCTGATGGTCTTCCAATAACCATAGCCCCATAAATGTAGCACCCCTCCAAATAATATATGAATAGAACTAATTCTTTTGGAATCTTTAAGCTTGAAGACAGGTTGTTCGACGATTTGACTGGCCTGATACCTGTACTTCAGATTTTCTGATAAGCATGCAATTTTTCTGATGATTTTTACCAATTAACTGAGACTGGAGTTATATTTGGTTATCAGATTTGTATAAAAATAATACACATTTATTTTTTATACAAAGTGATAAAGTTTCCTTTAAGAAACATTATTAAATAAATAATACACATCAATATAATATAGACTGTAAAAATTACCAAATATATATTGTTATATCTATCCCACTGGTAAGCTTTTCATCCTGAGGCGCCATAATTTTATTGGTTTTATTTTCAGCTAGACTGTCAAAATTATTGACCATAAAGGGCTGCCGAATTCAGAGCTATCGAATTTATGAGCTTTATTTATATTGACTATATAATGATAAATTTAAGATATTAAAAGATATACACTCTTAAGCAATCGTAAGAGCAAAATGTGCTAGAAAAGGCAAACATTTGTCTGGAGCTTTGTTCCTGGAAAGCTTACAGTGCTCCCAAGACTGGAAATCCTTTCTTTAATTTGCTGCTGCTAGTAGCAGCTACTACCCTCACTGGGACATGTTTACAAAATGTTGTCCTTTCTGTGACTGTTTCCCCCCCCCCCCAACACTCATATGAATAACATTTATGTTACATATATATAGCTATTATACATGTATATCTATAATAAGGTATTAATACTTAATACATTGTATCAATTACTATCAATTATAGATTAAATTCTAGTAATGTTGAAAGTACTTGTATACTGACAGAAATTAATATTAATAACTTGAATAGTGGCCGGATATCAGCTTACGCATTTATACTACACAATAATATTCATAACATTACATAAACACAATACAATGTATAGATATAGTCACCACACAGCTTATGTATTGTGTATATAAATTAATCCTTTCTACACTTTTCCTTTGTTAAATGAACATAGCCACTCAACCATTGTGTAAAAATTCACTCACCTGATCAAGATAAACAAATCCGTATTTTTCGGCCAGGGAACGGGCTATTTTTTCCCCACCTTCTACATGTACTGCCCATCTGTCAGTGTAGTATTGGTTCCCCAGGGTCACTTCAAGTATAACGAGTCCCATAATAGTTACTCGCAGAACATTTTTGTAGCCATGCATGGTGGGGGTTAATCCTTCCTATGCTACTATTGTAGGAAGCCACCCTAATAATTTATTCGACACTTCGATTTTTACGGCTGATAATATAAAAATCCTAGTTAGTTAAAAACTGTTAGCCTACGTCAAACACACAAATGTATATTATGTAGTACCACCATTACGCAGTTAACTGCACAGAATTCAACCATTTTCCATTGTGGTTCGAGCCGGGTGTTTTTACTGCATGTTTAGGTTATCCCGTGTTCCCGTCTGCTTTTATTGACGCCGACTAACTGAGCACTTGGTTGGGAATGAAGCCAAGGATAACTGTCGTGAATAGATTACTCTACGCATGCTCCACATTTATTGTCCGGTGAAGCGCGTGTGGCAGGCTCGCACGTTTGCTGTATAAAGTGCCGCTGTACGGTGAGGCGGCGATTGCGAGTTGAGTGAAACGGGTATGAGCACGAAATATATTAATCGTGAAATAGTTGATTAAATAGTTCGGTTTTTGTTGTTGTTTTTTTTTATACAATAAATAGTTACTAAGACTCTACCCAAAACTAATAAATTGCGTGTTAGATGTATTCAGATCTTGCAAAATACCCTTGATTTTTTTATCGGCGGTATAGGCTACTCAATTCTCCTAACAAGAAGGAAAAGTCTTCGATTCGGTTTGTGAATGCAAATCACTGGAAAGTTTTGGCAAACGGCCATCTTTAAATCGATTGGAATGGTTCGAATAGATTGGTGCCACAAACGTGGTCGTTTAATGATATACCCTTCCATAGTGTGGGTTATTGTGCCCGAAAAATGAAACGGTGCTGTAATAATTTTACATGCCTGTGATTCTATCTTGTGTTTTGGACGGTTTTTTGCCAAGTGACAGTTGCCCATTTTACATTGCTTATTCGGTCACGCGAATGGTATCCGCTAGATACCACACCAGGCCGCAACTTCACAAAGCGTTGTTAGATTTAATTTAAGAATTTATTCAACATTCAATCACTGTTTATGAGAAATATCTTGGTTCATAAACACAAAACTTTGCACATAATTTCTTATGTTTGATACATTAAAACAACAAAAGTGATGAACAATTTTGAGTATAATCTTAACATCATACGTCCAGATCTGGGCCCTGTTTCACGAAATTTTAACTAAAGATAAAATCCAAATTTTAGTAGATACTTCAATTTTGATTGGCTTAGAACTAAAATCAATATAATATTGTCCAATCAAATAACTTAAATTCAGATCTTATCTTAGTTAAAATTTTGTGAAATAGGCCCCAGAGTCACAACTAGCTCAGAGCAACGAGGGGGTGTGAGGTGTTCTCAAGCGTGCTGTAAAATTGACGGAAAATGTATATCATTGTTTTATGGTTGACAATTCTTTCACAGAGGTGGGGAGGGGGCCTGTTTCACGAAATTCTAACTAAGATAAAATTCAAATTTTATAATTTAATTGGATAATATTAGATTGACTTTAGTGCTTAGCCAATCAAAATTGAAGTATCTACTAAAATTTGGATTTTACCTTTAAATTAAGATTTCGAGAAATATGGCCGTTGACCAGATCTCTCACGCGTGGCCTTTAATATAATGCCCTATTTTGAACAGGGCGCGCACGGTGTTGGCCCAGAAAATTTCTCGGGATGATCTGGCTTTGTTTCCATTGCCAATGCATGGTGCACAGGGAGGGAGAAAGAGGGGGAAGAGCGGGGGTGTTAACGTCCAATCAATACAAACTAGGTCATTCAGGACTAACATATGGTTCAATTTTATTTCAATAGATCGCTTGCGTGTAGTGGTCTTTAGCAGTGGGAGGAACTCGGCGACCCTACCCCTTGTCACGTACAACAGGGGTGCGTGGTGCAGAGCGGGGGGCCTGGTAAGGAATAACGCTATAGGTAGTCATTCTGATGGGTTGAAAGCCCTGTCACGTGTAAAAGAACCATGACAGGTGGAAACATATATACCTATGTATTTATAATAGATATAAGATTCTAATTATAGTGTTCTAAAGGCGGGCATCGGATTTCGAAAAGAGACATACAAGTTTGCAAGGTGTTTTTAAAATATTTTTGAAAAATACAAAGATACACTTGAGTTCAAAACATATTTACTGTTCCAAACTTTCTTATATCACTTACGTGGAGGCTATGGTGCCACACCAATCATGACAATACGTTAAAAATTTGTTTAAAAAATAAAGCTGAAGAATGAATATTGACAAGGGTTTCAAGGTTTAAAGTCTGAAGATTATCCCATACATCTGTATTACCGGTATAGGGGATCACGTGCTAGTCTGGAGGTCGGGTGTTCGTTCCCTGCTTTGGCCGAGTAAGTTCATCTCGATTTTCCGGCGTGGTTCCCCCTTGTCGGTGATGCAGAACGGGGGGCCCGACAAGGACAGCTGTCTACTCGTTCGGATGCTACGAAAAACCGAGGTCCCGTGTACAAATTGGCGTGCACGTAAAAGATCCCTTGGCGATTGGAATTCGATTTCGATACAAGAGTAGGTCGTATAGTGCCGCTGCCCGGGCAAAATTGCCTCCATGCACACTGTATGGCGTAGGCTATGTCTGTCTTCCATTAGCCCAGGTTAGGTGAAGAAGAGTAGGACCTTAAACCCTATTTCATTTCATTTATTAACGGTATATATGAATATATCACCCGAAACGCATCTTTGCATAACAATGACCCACAACATTTTATCATCAATAAGGACTATTTTATGGATCATGTTTATGCCAAGATGATAACAATTCCGTTCTGGTTACAATTTCTTTTTGAACATACATATACATTATGCAAGAGCTAAATTTTCCTATTGTATATTTTAGGCTTAAGATGTTACATAAATTATTAATTAGACCTTTATTTACATGTCAAACGCCAAATCAACTGTGTAGACCCTCGGATGGCTTGGATACTGCTTGGAGTTAAACAGCCGTCCATTTCAAATAAAATCAATAAATGGCTGACCAAGCGTTTACCGTTAGTCACTGACGTAACTACCCTGAGCTGGTGATGAAACGCCTGTCAAGCGAGGGTACCATTGCCATTGAGAATGTTAGTTGATGTGGGTAAAGTTATTGTCTGTCAATCAAACGATCGGCAATTTTCGCAAACGATGCAGACAAAGCTGATGCCTATTCTAGTCCAAACTTCCAACAATTACAACTTCGTTCAGAATAATAGGCTATGGAAATTTTTTTTTTTATTATATATTTTTGAATTATTATAGCAAGAATGGCCAACTCTTTAGGAACGGGAATATACATGTAGAGATGGACCATATTTCGTTATATTTTGGTCAGGAGTCCAATATAATTATTATATTTCAATCTTATTTTCAAGAATGGTTTTGTATTGTCGAGCTTATACAAAGTTTGATTACTATTTATCAGGTGGTCAAAGAAAGCGGACACACCTGAGTTAATCTTCATATAAAGGCTACAATATATTGGCTTGGTGGTACATACAATGTTGTTTATCATTGATGTTGATTCTAGCGAACTTAATTCTGTTATTGAAAAGAGATCCAAGAATGCATAATAAAACATCTTTAAAATATATTTATTTGTTGTAGTCAGCTTCTATACATTAGGGCAAAGAATTTGTCAATGTTAAAGGCACTTTCAAAAATGTGCCTGAATCAATCTTGTGCACTCATTGCCCGAAACTGGACATGGTTTAGTTTTTTTTAGTAACAAATAAAACACGAAGGCGCCGCTTTGTGCTTCTGTATTCCTCGGTCGACCTATATGATCGCGTGAAACGGAGACCCCCGTAACCATTTGCACAAAAGTTTTAGAATTGTTTTGTCACATCATTCACAAACATAGAGCGACCTGGGGCCTATTTCACGAAATTTTAACTAAGATAGGATCCCAATTTTAGTAATTTGATTGGATAATATTAGATTGATTTTAGTGCTTAGCCAATCAAAATTTAAGTATCTACTAAAATTAGATTTTATCTTAAGTTAAAATGTCGTGAAACAGGGCCCAGGATGATAATAATGGATATTGTTAGTCATGTCATTGGAGGCATCTGCATCACGGAATCTTTGCGGCTTGTTTATAATGCCGATAAGGTTAATAACAATATGTACATATTTTTTTTATCACCGAAGCCGAAGAACTATAATATTATGCAGCCATCTACGGAAAGTTGACCGGCTGAGTTGGTGAGTGAGTGAGTGAGAAATAGCTTTATTTAACGTCCGCTTCCACCGAGGTGATATCGCAGACAATAACATGTTATTTGTGTATGGTGAGAATATTTACAAAGTGATTAGTGGAAAATAGATAATTGAATATATTTATATATTTATGTACAGAAACATTGACTAACTGGTGTAAAGTAAAAAAGTGCTATTTGGGACGATCACAGACATAGACAGATGAGCACAGTGCAAGACATACATAAACATGGACGAACATATAGACAAAATGGACAATTACGAACAGACAAGAACATTTACATACAGAGACATGATATGTACATATATATATATTTGGTCATTTTGTCGGTCTGGTCGTTCTGTTCGGTAGAATGGCAGGGCGGTGCAACTCTTCCTTGGGGCTTGTCGGTGAGTGATAGGCCTGATCCATTCTTCCTTCCATTTGGTTTTGTTGTCCGGTATGGTGGTTCTGTTTCATCTTCGTTTTTTGTGTTCATTCCTTTTGTTTGTTGGCTCTCTGAAGGAAGGCTGAGTTGGTGGGGTGGTAGCTTTTTTATATGTAGGCCTAAAGTGTGTATTAAAGTGCATTCACTCCACCCCCCGGCTGCATCAACGATTAGCTAACACGGTGTAAATTGTCTGCTATTGTAATTATACGTGGTCATCATTATTCAAAGGTAATGTGAGATGTGTATCGCCAATTTTTGGTATTGCACAATATCCCTGAGTATAGATAACTGTCATTAACCAGTGGAGATCAATCATGCATCACTCACGGCAGTATTCCCCTACGGTTCTTTTGTCTCGTTTTTCAAGTCGTCTTTTTACGGTGACAGCTACAGTTGACAATCAAAAGAGACAGTATGTATGAGACTACACTATGGTAGCCAAATAACGGAAATAATTAAACCGGAAAGACTACAGGTAACATGCGCAACCTGTGGGTTTTACTGTAAAGTTTATCAAAATATGTGACTATCATTTATCTCAAAATGAAAACATTTATTCAGGTTAAGTGAGGTAAGGTTATTAGATTTATAAATGGATGTAGCATACTGCTGACAATCAATCCATAATGGTAGGCTAACTGCATTACAAGATAAAAACTATTGCAGCCTATTCTGTGATGAGACGTTGATTGACATTGTCACCTATCATATTTTCAAGGTGTATCATACCTGACAGCTCTCACCTTGTTAGATGCAACAAATGATACTAAATCCGTAACATATTTCATAGAATAGATTTGTATCGAATTGTATAGGTAAAACCTTATATCAATAGAATTATAGTTACATATTTTAGATTAAGAGCCTTGAGGCCTAAATTTTATGTCCATTTTTCATGGTCATAAAGATGTGTTCTAATTAAATTTGATAGATTACTCTGAATAGGCTCTCTACAAAATCATTATATGTATATGAATGTAAAAGTTACTTTCATAGTCGATTATTTTTACTTAGTAGCCTATATTGTTTCTGTAGCCTATATTGACTGTTTCTGTCTCGGGGTTTTGCTATGTGTGGTGCTTTCTATGTGGACTTTACTGAAGGATAATGTTAAAGCATGGACCTTATAATACATAAAGTGATTGTCTTTCCAATGACAAAGCAGTATCAGGACATCAGGTATTCTGGATATTATAAAACTTTACGAAACTGACAGTATATAAATATATGGGGGGAGGGGGTGGCTTAGCAAACCTGCACTTAAGTCTCCACTAATTAACCGAAGATCTATCCCTAGCATCTAATGCTAGAACACGTCATATCAATCAGTTGTTAAACCCAGTGAAGAATTGAAGGGAGAAGGATCATCAGACAATCTCCTCGCTGGTGTACAAAACCATTTTAAAGGACAGTCAACAGTAAAAAGGGGGGGCAGGGGGTATTTGCACCCATAGCCCTGCCATTCCGACACCCCTTGGGACAACTTCTTGATTGTATCCCCCAAGACTCAAGTATAGGGCCTAACGCTCTGAAAGTGAGACAGAAACCCCCTTTTTTATGTCAAAAGAGATAAAATAGATTAAGTACGACTAAGTCAACAATTTAGTTTAATTCTTTGATTCAATTCAATCCTGAAGTAGATGCCCAGTACCATCACCCCTTATGATCCCTTCCCTCGTTTTTGTAGAAACAAATATTTATTATATAAAGAGATGAACAAAAGTGAAAACAAAAAAAACAGATCTGCACCATAGGCCATAATATAGTTGAAAAAGTTCAATTCATCATTTCTTTGTGATTAAACTGAATCATTTTTAAACTGATATTGCATACAATAATTGACTTTTTTTTCTCTAAAGAAAGAATTTTATTTTTTTGATAGACAACATATATTTATAACATAGCATATAATTAGTATCTACATATATATATCTACAAATAATGTACAATATCAATATTTACAAAGCTGTCAATGTGATTATGACAACACCTTTGACATGTAATATACACTGACACTTGTATTATTGTATGGAAGACCAAACAGCTCTTTATTCAGTGTTCTTAGTTCTTAGTTCTAAATTCTTAGTCCTTAATTCTTACTTCTTCATTTGTTGTCGTATTTCGACATTTGTACACTAAAGTTAACATTTGTATCTTAAAATCAATATTTGTTTCACAAATCAGACATTTGTCATATCAGATTTGTAAAATTTATTTTAATATAAGATATTTATTTTTTTTTAGAAAATCAAAAAATAGTCTATATTTACATTTCATCTGAAAAATACAACAAAAGGTAAATATCAAACAACAAATTTCAAAATACAAATCTCCAAATACAAATCTTGCAAAATATTTCCCCAAAAACATTTCTCTAAATACATTTCTTTAAAAACATTTCTCCAAATACATTTCTCGAAAAACATTTCTCGAAATTCATCGAACCGGAACAACCTGGCATACAATAAGTCACTATACAATAATGGGAATCGCGTATAAGCACATGTACAATAAGAACAATCGCTCGGTGACTGCGACGCTTGTGATACGATCCCCCAATAAGCTCAATCGCTCGGTGACCGCGACTCTAGTAAAACGATCCCTTGGCAGTTGGAATTCGATATAAGAGTAGGCCGTAGCGCCGCTGCCCGGGCAAAATTTTCCTCATAGCTCACTGTATGTCGCATATCCGCCTTCATTACCCCAGTTTAGGAGCAGAACAGTAGGATGTTAAATCCCATTTCATTTAATTTCTCTAGTGAAACCACGTGCGTAGAACGGCTAATCGAACCGGGCGTTCGATAACGAAAATAAATTGAAAGTAGTCTATTTTCAGAAATTAGGCTTTGTCTGATGGCGACATATCTCTTTGTTCAAAGAGAGGGAGAAATGGAGTTTAACAACCACTCGACACAACTAGGTCATTTCGGAACTAACACATGGTTCAATTTTATTTCCATAATTAGCTTGCGCGTAGGGTCTTTAGCAGTGGGGGGAAACCGTAGGCCCCGGAGAAAACCCACGAGATTGGACAGGCGTCCCTACTCCTCGGCACGTACATCGAAACCACGCCAGTTGACTCAATGACAGACCTTATTGTACAGCGTGTACGTGCTATTCATTAGACCATCCAGCCCCCCCCCCTCTTTGCTCAAACGAAAGAATGTTTTACTTCTTCTAAATCATGTTTTCGTGAATGTGTCTGGGAATAAGTTCATACAGATTTCCGGCGTTATTTCCTCTTGTCAGTGATGCAGGAGTGAGGTCCTTACAAAGACAGCCGTGTAGTCGTTCGGATGGTACACGAAAAACCGAGGCCGCGTGTACGCATTGGCGTACACGTAAAATTTCCCTTGGCAATTGGAATTCGATATAAGAGTAGGCCGTAGTGTCGCTGTCCGGGCAAAATTTCCCTGATAGCCCACTGTATATATACCCGTCTCAATCGGCCCAGTTCGGAGCAGAATAGTAGGACGTTAAACTCCGTTTCCTTTCATTTCATTTATTAAGTGAGGGGAGGTGGCAGGGATTTAAATCTTAACAAACGATCTCAATAAGAAATTCTCAATATTTGTTCATATACTACAGGAAAGTATGTTTTTATGCTTGCTACAAAATGTAAATTTATATTTACATAACTTGCAAAAAGAAAAACAATTGACTGGCACTAACAAATGAGGGGTGGGGAGGGTATTTAACGTCAAAATACCGGCCATAACACAAAATACAAGATATCGGGTTGACACCATTAAGAAGGTCCAAATACATTTTAACAATATACATATTTTCTGACATATACATAATTTCATTGATCCAACTACTTTCAATTTATTGTATTTAATGCTATATCATATCAACCAATATATTTATATATAGAAACATAACAAGCACATGATTTCATTAAAGTCACAGTCATTGTACGATTTTACTTGTTGTATGCTTGCTTGATTCTTCTTTATTGTATGCCAGGTTGGTTTCTAATGTTCCGTGTAGATGAATTTCGAGATATGTTTTTGGAGAAATGTATTTGGAGAAATGTTTTTGAAGAAATGTTTTTGGAGAAATGTTTTTAGAGAAATGTTTCACAAGATTTGTATTTGGAGATTTGTATTTTGAAATTTGGTGTTCGATATTTGTTTTTTGTTTCATTTTTCTGATGAAATGTAAATATAGACTAATTTTTTGATTTTCTAACAAAATTAAATATCTTATATCAAAATACATTTTACAAATCTGATATGACAAATGTCTAATTTGTGAAACAAAAGTTAATTTTTAGATACAAATCTTAATTTTGGTGTACAAATGTCGAAATACGACAACAAATGAAGAAGTAAGAATTAAGGACTAAGGATTTAGAACTAAGAACTAAGAACACTGAATAAAGAGCTGTTTGGTCTTCCATATTATTGATCATGAATGGGAAACTAATTGGTACAATATGTATGTTATCTCATTGTTAATTATACTACATGTACACTTACCTCACACTTAATTATAACATTGTTTACATGTAATATAGATATAACTACATGTAAATTAAACTTACATGTTAGTTACCAGTACTATCATTAAATTGTGTATGTTTATTATTGAATGATATCTACATTGCACATAAAATATACAGAAATATTCAAATTATATTGTATTACCTATTATATACCATTTTTTTTATTAACCAATTTATTTTATTGTGCAGTGAACATTATTTTTCTGGGAAGTGTTATGATTTCTTCCCTGTTTTTCCATTCTGAATAGAGACTGAATATATAGCTCAAGGTTTTCTTGTTCTTTTTGTACTCATATATAAATGTTTAACTAATCTGTTCATTTTTTCGCCAAACACCCTGTAAATATTTCATAACATAATTGTCTGCGATATCACTTTGGTGGAAGAATACATTTCGCCAAACACCCTGTAAATATTTCGTAACATAATTGTCTGCGATATCACTTTGGTGGAAGAATACATTGAATAAAGCCATTTCACACCTGCACATGGTGGCAGTAATCGAGATTGACGGAATACATTTATCCCTTTAGAACTGTTCCCTGCTAGATGTACTTACAGCCTAATCTATTTTTTTAAAAATCTATATTGAGATCTAAATCAAATATATCTTAGGAAATTGTAGACATGACACTGTCTTTTAGGGATCGAGGAATCCCATGCAAACTGCAATATTGTGAAAGATAAATCCCCAAATGAAATATGGACAAAGCAAGTTGCTGATATTGGTGGCAGATCTGTTCTTTTGTTTTCACAATGGCATGGCTTTCTAAATAAATCTTTGTTTCAACAAAAACGGTCTTGAACTAGGCTTAATAAAAGTTTTACTGATGTTGATGCTTTCAGTTTTACTTCTGATTTGTTTTATGTCTTGAAAATCTTCCCATAGTGAAAGACTTCTGTCGATACGATATCACAATACTTTGCAATAATTTGTGAATATGTGTTAATTGGATTAAAAGATTCCTGGGGTCAAACCCCTGGAACCCATTGGCTCGAGCAATTGACAGATATCCTCCCTTTAGAATCAGTAGAAACTTCTTTTCAGAAATTTATGTTGACACTTTTGTGATTGTCATTATATCATTCTGGACAAAATAACCTGCAAATGCAGATTGTTGACATGCATTTCAAAAGTAGACAATTTGTACCACACTTTTAATGCAAAGATCATTGTTATTGTGCAGAGTGGGCTTGCTTATTTAAAAAAGATTTTAAATAGATAATAGGATGTATATATCACTTTAATTATATACAATGTATCTTTAAACACTTAAAGCCCCAATAACAGTCTTGTTGTAACTGAAAAATATGTCCCAATCTTCATTCTGGTCAACAAATCGTATTATTTTAGAATATTCCAATTAAATGATGATATAAATTTCATCTTAACACACCTAATTTAAAAAATTGGAAAAATTCAACCAATTGATTTGAAAAGTCTAACGTAAAGCTTTTCAAATGTGACTTGGATTTTAAAATATTTTCGAACCCTCTGGACAAATAAAATAGGTTGTAATGGATAACAGGTAGGACATTTAAACATCTACTCTAGTACTTAGAATAAGGGTATTATTTATTTTCTGGAGCTACCAAGCCAGCAAGAATGTTATTGTCCCTTTAAAAGATGGGAAATCAGTAGAAATGAAAGTTAGTTGAAATGGTCATAACTTTATTTGTAAATTGAGCAACATGATTTTTAATGAAATTACTTTTGATGGTGTATGGCGTGGAAGTTATACCTTTAATCTGGAGTGTCAGAGCTTTAAAATAGTACATCATGTCTTATTGTCACAACATGTATAACTTCTTTAGATCTTGTACAATGAAATTACATGTAGATGTGTTGTATAAAAGGAAACCATTCTACATTTACCATATAATATGGTATTCATTCAGCTACATGTACTGCTTCAAAAATAAATCAAATTGAATAAACTTTCCTTCTTTTCATAACAAGATTATAAAACAGTGATAACTTTTTTTAAAATTAATTTATGGTATTTATTGTGTAATACAGATTATTTTATCTTGTACATCAAAATGGTATGTAGTGATCAGTTGATCTTAGCATGTGTTAATATTGAAATAAGGTCTGGAAAAAGGGTGGAAAATAATCCATATTCTTAGTGTGAACAGAAAGGTTTGAGTTGAGATTGTAGGATTATTTAAGGTGTCTCTGATCTACCGAATGCTGAAAAAAAAAGAAAAAAACTAATCCAATACTAAGGATGTAAAAGATATGATTATTTCTGTATTTGTTTCTGAGATGGTTGTCAAATATCTTGACTTTATTCCAATAAATATGTACGTGTATACTGGAATGTTTATTTAAAAACATCACCTCCAAGGATAGAGGGTGATCACGTGGCTAATTGGGTAAGATGCTGGCTTGCTAGCCGGGAGGTCGGGTGTTCGATCATTGTCGTGTATGTAAAAGATCTCTTGGCAGTTGGATTTCGATATAAGAGTAGACCCTTTGCGCTGCTGCCAGGGCAAAATTTCCCCTCACACTGGTAGCACACTGTATGGCGTATGCCCGTGTTTATTAGCCCAGGTTAGGTGCAGAACAGTAGGATGTTAAACCCTATTTCATTTCATTGCAAGGATAGAGACCATTTTTATATTGGAATGACTTCATAGCAACTTGTTTTTATGATCATATCTGTTGGGTTGTGCACCATCTACTGATATATCCATTTGTTATGTTATAGAGGTTTACAATTAATGGAAATGAAATGGGGTTTAACGTCCTATTGTTCTGCTCCTAACCTGGGCTAATGAAAATGGGCATACGCCATACAGTGTGCTATGAGGGAAATTTTGCCTGGACAGCGGTGTTACAGCCTACTCTTATATCGAATTCCAACTGCTAAGCGATCTTTGATGTACATGCCAATGTGTGCACAGGAGCTTAGTTTTTCATCCCATCCAAACGACTAGACAGCTTTCCTTGTCAGGCCCTCTGTCATGCATCACTTACCAATGGGAAACCATGCGGGAAAATCTGGATGAATTGTCTCGGCCAATGCAGGGATCGAACACCCGACCTCCAACGTCTTACCCACTTAGCCACGTGATCCCCTACAATTAATGGTATTTAAGCATAGAAATTCACTGCATGTAATCAATCTGCATAGATATATATTTCTGCCCATCTAATATTTCAGTATTCTATATTTGTATTTCTAGGACAATGGAATCCTGTCATATGAAGATCAGAATAAATAATTTTATTTGAAACGACTGCATAATAAAACCTGCCACCATGAATAGAGCAAGAGTTCGTAAATTATTAAAATTTAAAACGAAGAGCACCACAGATGTAAGTTAATTAATTTTATTTAATTTGATATGTAGATAGAATGAAACTTGGTTATCACAAGTGGAGGAACAGAGGGTTGAGATTTTAGTTAATTTAGAAATTATTGGTGGAACTCAGAGCTTGCTTTGGATATTCTATTAGTTTTCTGTGTTGTGTAATTATGTTCAATCGCTAAATGTTATTTAAAGATAATGTAATATATTGTTAATGCAAGAAAACGGGGAAACTCATATAGTTAATGAAATGAAATATTTAAACTAGTTTAAAATCACTGGTGTTTTTAAGCCAGGATAGTGTTGGTTTCACACATACTATAAGCCAAACCAGTATAACTAATTTAACCCAACTTAAAGGACCAAGATAAGGCAGCTTTTAAAAAAAGCCTTCTCAAAGAAAGTTAAAAAGCTGAGTTTTTTTTAGTTCAGTTTATTTTCCCCACCTTTGGTTTCAGATGACAAAGTAAAACTGGTTTATCCATCTCTATATTTTTTATCTCGTTTAACTAGAGCTTTTAAAACCGACTATTAGATTACACACTGTATGTTTCCTTTTTAATTATTTAAATTCCACTTGTGGAATAATGAATCTCATGACAGATAGCTCATGATCAGCTTTTAAGCAGCAGGGCAGTGGACATTAGATGGCAATTAATATCAAGCCAGTTAACATACTATAGTTATTTACATACTAGTAAATTTGATTAATATATTAATATATTTTTATGAAATATTTGTTTTAGTTGTCAGCTTGGAACAAAAATGATGAAAAGTTACTGAAAGCTGTTGAAGCCTCAGATTTAAAGAAGGTCAACAGTATACTATCAAAGAAAACTTTAGTGCCAAATAAACTGGGGCCAAGAGGACACTCTGTGTATGTATGCATTTTGGTACTATCAATGATGCAAATAAGAAAACTTAATTAAGATGAAGTTCTGATTGAGGTTGATGATGAGCATTCTCCATTAAGGCTAAAGAGAGCTACATGTTAACCACTTAATTATATAAGACTTACGAACATGAGAAGTTTGATTCTCATTGGGTGGAAGTGATATATAGTTTTACTACATCAAATCCTTAAATATACCTTTCAGTGTACAAACTGTGTGATTTGATGATATATTGGGACTAAACTAATTAATCTATCAAAAATTTGCTTCAGATCCCTCTAAAAACATTGTATTTCTGAGGAACTACCCCAAACTATAAAAATATATTTTAGAAGCCATATTTGTCACAAAACTTGATTGAGAGAGGGTTCATTACTGCTTATTACTAGGCTTCTCTAGTCATTATCAAGCAATGATAAAATTTGAAAATATGACAAGTCAGTTCCTGTTGATATTCGCACATATCAGACTAGCTTTCTGGACTATTGTCCCTCATTGTAGGAAAAAATGCATTTTTAGCTTGTCGTCCCTCTAGAGGTCACATCAAATTCATCTGATTAAAAAAAGTTTGAATATATCACTGTTACCCCATAAGGAAGGTCACACCCGATTTATCTGATTAAAAAAAAAGGTGGAACATTTCAATGTTACTCTATAAGGAAGGTTGTAGTCAAATTTTGGAAAATCATAACGAAACTGCTAGACAAAATGGCTGCTCCTTGTAGTCTTGTAGTGTAAAGGTATGTAATATGAATGTTGTGGAGACTCTAGATGTTATTTCTCAAGATTTCACTACCTTTCGATATTTCAGATCATAGTTTCATGGACTATGGGCCCTGATCGCACAAAAAAATCACATTTTTTTTTTTAGCTTTTTCTCTTGCAAAATGTGGGCCTATCTTGCTTGGTAACTGCTAATTCTTGTAAGATTGGTCATCTGTACTGTCCATACCATTGGAAATAACCACCTGATAAATAGTATAGATTAGTAGTTTCAATGCTTAAATCTTAAAGATGCATTATGAAAGATTTAGATATAGAGCTATCTGTTTTTGCTATAGTAGTTTCAAACATGGAAAATGAAAAATAAAAATTTTAGTCAAATTTATACTTTATGTGAAATTATGTGAAGTTTTGACAAGAAATATGGTCGTGATTCATGATTAACAGATATTGTTTAATCCACTAAATATCTCAGCCATCTGGTGGGGTAGAGAGTTAACTATGTGATTAAATGTCTAAAAAATATCTTTTTATATAACATTTGAAGCCAGGAAAAAACATACAATAGACAGATTTAGCGCTAATAATGCAGCTTTAATTAATACCTGTTATCAATTTAGTTTGTGATTTAGGTAATGACCTCAGCTTGTTGAATTTCTCATTTATTTGAAAGATCGAGTGTAGATGCAATCTAAGATATATTCCTTTCAAGAGTCAATTAATTTTTTGGGCATGTACATGTATTGTAACAGTACTAATCATACCTTTAGATCAACAAATTGTAGAATATTAATTCAGACTATAAATTGATAAATTGTTATACAGCTGCTCAATTAGTAATAACATATCTTAGCATTCTTGTAGTTATAAATAGACATATTAAATTTGTATAAATGATATGGAGACGGGGTGTAACTTGATTCTATTTTAGAATTCATCTTGAATGTACTACCTAGTCTAAATTAAATTTCATCCTTAGTGCTCAAACTATTTGAAGTTGATATGCATAGAAATTGATTAATTAGTGAAAGATAATTTTTAGAACATTTTTAAGTTAATTATTTCTTCAAATAGATTGTGCTATCAATACATGTATTTGTGGCAGGTTTTAATGGTAGGAAACTCTTACTGTGGCAGGAAAATTTTGATAGGATAACTAAATGCCATAAATGTATTAAAGGGGAAATTTGTCATTAGTCAACTGATATTTACTTTCCAAGGGCCAGTTTTACTAGACTAAAATAGAATCTGTCATCAAATTTTGGCTAATGACTAATGACTAACCCATTTTAATATAACATGAGAGAACAGTAGTTGGGTCAGTTCCATTTTGCTTCCAAAGACTTTTTGATATAAACAATAATGGTGTAGCTACAAATTTATGACCTACTAAAATTGGGATTTTAAAAATTAAGAATGAAATTCCAAGATCCCCCCCGCAGAGTACAATATTGTCAAAGTTGAATTTCTAAAGGAAATTTCATCAGTCCAAAAATAGATCATTTCCTCTTCGTATTTACAAAGTTATTTTTATTGATTACAAGCATGGTGATTACCCACCATTGACTTACCTGAAGCATGATGCAGTTTTATAATTTTTCAACCAAAAAATTGCTTTGCATAATATAAGACCTTGGAAGAAAGGTATCTTATTGCCTGTTAGTCATTTAAATGCAGTGAGTAAAGTAATGTCATTGTTGGACAGATATGAGTACCGTATATCAAACGGGCTCAAAATTTCATTGGAAAGGGGGTTTAATGTCTCATCAAATCAGTATAGGACAACAAAAGCCCCAGGGATATAAAGTGTGGAGGACACAGGATGTTTCTCAAAAAGTCAGGGTGCCAATTATAATTTGTGCTGTATATTTGAACCCAAATTAAATTTACATTATAGGAGATAAGATAAAGAGATGGCAGGTAATTTGCTGAAAATTTAAGTTAAATTGATTCACTATTAGCCGAGAAAAAAGCATTTGAAATATTCACATAGCCTCGGTCATCATTACTCAAATCATTAATATAAACAGCATAGTCTCGATTATCCACTTGATTGATTTAATTATCAACGGCCATAAAGCAGCATATAGGATTTTAATTCGCCAACATCGAAGGCTAGCCTTGACATCAAGAGTTTATTATGGTCTGGATATGTCAATTAATGTCTAATTGATTATTTAGATAACATTTCAGGCCTAAAGAAAGACCTGTAGTAAGCAGATTTTGCTCTTGCATAATGCTATTTTAAGCATTCAACTTCATCACCTGCCAATGTGTATCTTTAAAAAGGACTTCTTAAATACATGAAATTCAAATGAAAGACACATATTTGTGAGGTAGATTTAAACAAATGTCTATGAGAACCTCTTGAAATGTTGACAGTGTCATAAGATTAACTTATCTGAAATTAAATTATATATAATTCTATTGTTATTAAATGTGAAAGGTCAATGGCTACGGAATGTCACATTGACATGGAGTTGATTAATGTTGTTCATGTGTGGTTAGGTTTTCTGAGATGTAATTTGTCAGAAAATCCTAAAATATACCCTGAATACTAAATTGCATATAGGTCATTTTTATACGCCCATCTAAAAATGGTCATATGCCGGTAGTGATGATACCATCCGGACAATCTGATTTTGGACAATTTTCTCAAAACTAATCGAGTATCAACTTGTGCCAAAATGTTTTGAATAAGATGACTCTGAAGTGTTACATGACACAGATGTCTGGTGTTCAACAATTGAAAAAAAAGAAACTAAAAAGCCGAGATATTACAGTATGGTTAGAAATGAGATTTTTGCAATGTAAAAAATCATTATATTGTACAAGGAAATATTTCATTTGCCTCTGAGATTTTCTTTTAACATTCGTAAGCATTTTTAAGTTGATATCTGTTTTGTTTTACATTGTTTCCCTCGATATAAATTATACAAAAGAAACAATTCTAATTACCTGAACTTCCTGAATTCAATGTCTTTTCCTTTAATTAACAAAACAATTATATACTTTTTATTTCCTTATTTGTATGAATTGTTTTGGTGTTTGTAATTCGTATGTCTAGTTTTGTGTCAAGGTAAACCAGGTTATTGTGGGTTTCTTCGAGAGTAGTTATAAGACATGTTCTAATTTAAATGACAAATATTCCGCAGAATGAAAAACAAATCTTTGTACAAAGAGACAATAGGTCCATGTACAATTAGATTTCTAGAATAGACTCAACCATTATTTTTAACACAATGCTTTCCTCTCTTAAAGGAGGTTGCTCTAGTCTGTTATTTGCCTCAAAAATGTGAAAAAATAAAAATGTTGGCACATTTGGTTCTTTATTGTTGCTGTCTCAAATCTGACTTTGTACCATTGATTACGGATCAAACATCCATAAATGTACAAATGTGTTGTTATTGATGTGTTCCCATTTGAATATTGTTCACAATAAGAAGCAAAATAAAAAAGATATGTTTACAGGATCATTTTGTTATACAAAAAACTAAGTGATGCATTTTCTATGGCGCTTAGTATAGTTTCAATACCTTGACAAAGTTTGATAATGATTTGTTAAGACTTTGTAGTTTGACAACTTTGATTCTAATTGATTCAGAATGGTGAAACTTGGCATATTACATCAATACCTTGACTAAGTTTGATGAGAATTTCCTATAGTTTCTTTACATTAGTACCATGACTAAGTTCAATAATGAACATATTCTTTGTTGATGTTTTGGGACATGATAACTTTGATGCCAATTATGTGAGAGTTGTGAAACTTGGTGTATAGTGTCAGTACTTCAAATCCAGAGTATAGTTTTAGTACATCAAAACCTTGACTAAGTTTGATGGTGAACAATTTGATTGGCCAAGACTTTAGAACTTGACAACTTTGATTCTAATGGGCAGGGGAATATAAACCTCACTGTTTTGCATTGATGTTAGCCATTAATATCAATTTTATTTTCAGATTCTTAGAAAAATGATTTTCAACGTAACCTATACTGATTGTGATCTTGCTCACATTCAACAAGAAATTTTATTTGACTTTGGTGTGCATAATTTTATTTATGCATCATGAAATTGGATTCCGGGCAACAATTTGTAGGTTTACTATATCTAACTAAATATATTATTTTACTATAGATTTCAGATAGCATGTGCTTCAGGTAATGAGAATATAGTAGATGCATTACTACACTATACTGATGATGTCAACGACCTTACAATTCAAGGTAATAATTAATACTCTGTTATAAGTAATGATATAACAATCTGTATCTATTTGTGCATGTTATCACTTATTTAAATCAACCTCTTGAATTACACAATTTTCTTATAAACTATTTTTCTTTGCTTTTAAGAATATTGAAAAATATCTTTTACACCTGTTAGAATTAATTGGACGCTTGATTAAATTTTTAACAAAATAATTGTCTCTTTCAAAAGCCCCAATTTGCCAGAATAAAGGTTAAAACCTATTCAGATTCTGATTTAGCCATTTAAAGTTGTTTTTTCTCTACATCGCACCACTATATTTATATTTCTTAGACAGATTAGATAATGATAATTATATCTTTATACACATTAAATCGCATTTCAATAACATCGTAGCCTTGATTGTCATTTTTACCGATGTTACTACGATATTAAACAAAGTGTCGATTATCCATTTTTACGTTTAAATTCAACAGCAGGTGAAGCGGAGATTGGATTCAAATCGGTTTAAAATCGTATCCATCAGATGGCATCAAGAGTTGATTATGGTCTTATCATGTTAATAAATGTTGAAATTGTTGGCTTTTGAGTTAATATTTAACTTCAATATTTATGTTGTCATTTTAGAAAAAATAACATAATGGGTGTGTTCTCAAGCTAAAATTAGATACATGATTTTTACAGTTAATGAAACTGTATACAGTCTCAAAACAGATTAAAATTTCAGAGTTTATGTTCACGAATAATTTGATACCTATGATAGAGATAAAATTAAGGTGTAAAAAGCCCTTATATAAGCACTTTATTTTAGTGCACACCACCCCCCACATTAAAATTTCCATTAGAATCTGAAGCTTTCAAAATTTGTGTTGTTATAATGTCTGAAAAAAGCATATTTAATAATGTTATTAGATGCTTCAAATATTTTATAAGCTATAAATCATGTACATTTAAAACATTAAGTAAATGTAGGTGTCTGTTGCATTCTTTACATAGCTCAACATTACTTGCTTGATAAAATTATTTTCATCTGTGAATATTGTGAATTTTTAAAAAGTTAAAAACCATACACCAAGATATCAAAATTGAATAATTCTGGCACCTTCAGATTTTTTAATGGAAACCAATAGGCCTAAAGATAGCTGTTAAAAACAAGTTTTTGTATGAATTGTTTTCAGATTAACTATGAATCCTCTGTCCTTTTTGTCATATTAATCTTAAGATAATCCAAATAAAGTGTCATTACACATTAATGCTATTATTTCAAAAGACATTTCCCTGTTTAAAAAGTGATTCAGCTCACTGCATGTCATTGTCAAAGACATTTTAACAAAGTTAATGTTAAAACTTCATAAAATGAATGAACTATTATAAGTCTATAGTAAAATGATATCTTGATTCAGAATTCCAGGTGACGGTTTAATATAATACTACCGGTAAATAAAAGTTACATACCAGACTAAGTCTTTTATCATAACTGTTATCATAAGATCTCAACATCAAAGATAATATATTTTTGTTAATTAGGTGTTACATTTTGTAGGTAATACCGCTTTACAATTGGCAGCTGCTAAAGGTCATACAGGAATTGTACAAAAGTTACTGCAGGTAGATATACACCCATATTATCAACTATTTATTAATTGAACGAACTTTATACCTGTTAGATCTCTCTTAGAAAAATTAAAGATTTTATCATTATTTTACCTACGTGAAGAGGGATTAGACGTTATCATATGTTGAAAGAAAATATCTATAATATACTTATAATTATGATAGAAGACTATTATAACCTATGTTGAAAGAAGACATGTATGATGTAGTCGTAGATTTTGGAATATTTGTGGTTAATAGACCTAATTAAGCAATGTTTTTTTTGAGAATTTTTGTTATTCAAAATCTTTGTTTAAATTCCATCCTTCAAATCTTTTAACTTTTGATATTATTTTTGATTTTAATGATTTTCTGTGACCAATATTTTAGTTCGACTGTTAGCAGAATAGTAAGATATTTTGTCTGCTGTTAGAGTGAGCAAAATTATGTTTATAAGAACTTTATGCAAACTTTATTCTTAAATTGTTTTCACCCTTAATATCTGCCCTCATTCATAAAATATCAATTTAGATATTTTTATTTGATTATACTAGGCTAATGCCGATGTAGATATGAAGGATAGTAATAATATGACAGCATTACATCATGCCTGTGCTGGATTACATTTGGAATGTGTTCAAGCTTTATTAAGCGGAAATGCCAGTCCAAGATCAACAGAGAAGGTGAGACCAATATTTCTGACAATAGTTGAATATTACTGATGACAATAGTGATCTGGACCCTTATAGTGTAGAGAATATTAATACCAACCAAGCTGATTATATTGTAGTTATTACAATCTGTGTTTATTCAGGATATTGGATGGAATGAGAACTGACGCCTTGATTAATATAGCCCAGATAAATTTGAGAAAAAGTTATCAAATATGAAATCATATCAGATAAAGACAGACACTAACTAGCATATATGTAGAAGCTGTGAATTTGTGTTGGAGCCATGGTAGAACATAGATCGTATAAAGCAGGTTTATTTAAGTTGACATAAAGTTCATGTCATATAATGATCGTTATTGATTTTGTGGACCTTAGGGGCTCTTACTTGGTGTCATCGGTGCTGGGGGGAAGGGGGAGGCGGATTATAAACCGCTTTAATGTAAATGCATACATGATTTGAAATGGAAGTATGATAAAGGTCCATTTCTATAACACCAAATCTCCACAAATATTGTGTTCATAGTACTTATTAGTGTTTTAATACCTTTTCTACGATGAAGCCTGTTTGTAATAAGATTTCATGCAAATGAAACGAAATGAAAATTTAATTTGTTTTCTATTTTAGACGGGTAAGACATCTTTGTTCTATGCTGCCCATAGAGGTGATATTGCAATCTGTAAATGGTTGGTAGATAAAGGTTCAGATGTAAACACACAAGATATTTATCAGGTGTAAGTATAATGATAGAAGACTTATCTCTATAAATAAAAAATAAGACATAATAAAATATAACAATATAAAGTTGCCATAACCTCATGATTTTAATACTAGTATGGGTCGAGAAGAATTTTAGAAGGTTGTTTTTGATTGTTGTGGTTAAAACTTACACTTCCTTTGTGATTGGCATTAACCCATGCCAACACTACAGGTTATTCCTACTGATAATGTGGCTCCATTCAGAAACATGTTTTTGTTTGTAATAGTCATCAAATGCGACTGCCTGTCTGATGACATAACTACAATGATTAATAAATATAATAATTCTGTCGTGGGGTTTGGGAAAATTCCTATTATGCTGTCAATGGTTAGATTAAGGGGTTTTGATTGATTTGTTTACGAATTCATACTTCCGTACCGCAGTGCCAGTAAATAAAGACCTATCATAGGGTTGACACATATCTAATGTTATGTGCCCAAAGGTAACGAGTCTACAGCTCAGTAGTTTTAATGTATCGACACAATATTCATTTTTATTTATTTATTTATTTTTTTTTTTTTTACAGTACTCCTCTAATGATAGCAGCTAAAGAGGGTCATAGGGAAATTTGTGAATTCTTGTTAAGAAAAGGTGCCAATCCACAAAGTATGGATAGAGAAGGTAATTATTCTATTCAGTTTAATTGACCCAATATGAACAGATTATTTTGTGTCTATCATTTTAAAACGGTATGCTTGTAAGTCTTCATGTTTGTGAAGCAACCTTATCAGGAACATGGGGGGTGGGTGGTGGATGGCCGAATGGTTAGCACGCATGCTCTGTATCATATGGTCTGTCATTGAGTCAACTGGCGGGGTTTCGATTCCCATGTTGTATGTGACAAGGAGTAGGGTCGCCTGTCCGACCTCGTAGGTTTTCTCCAGGCCCTCCGGTTTCCTCCCACTGCTAAAGAACCCTTACGCGCAAGGGACTTATTGAAATAAAATTGAACCATGTGTTAGTCTCAAAATGACCTAGTTTGTTTCAAGTGGACGTTAAACTCCATTTCTCTCTCTCTCTCATCTGGAACACAGAACCCCCTTAATCATCATGTCTGATATCATAGGGTCAAAAGCCACTCATTTAAGCCCCGATGTGAACTCTCACAAAAACTTGTCAGATCTTCATGTAGTGTAGGCCATCTGAAGTATAACAAATCGATACAGAATATAGATCTGAATTTTAATCAGATTGGTTCAGTGACAAACTAGAGTCATCTAAAAAAGTATATTTTTACCTTCACTTCCAGGCATTCAGTAGATCAAATACCATTTGATATTTCTTGTCACATCAAGTATAATATTTTGGATGTATTGCATTCAATTAAAAAAAAAATACATTATATAAACACCAAAAAATGATTTGACATTATTGCCCAAAATTTCCTAGGCTTAATTACCCAAGAGTGGATGTTGTCTTTAGCCAACTCAACCCCTTAAAAGCATACACTTTTAAACATGCATTATGCAATAGCTAAATCTATCAATAGCAGGCCTTTCTTTAGGACTTAAATGTTAAATAAATTATTAATTAGACATTAATTAACTTACCAAGGCCATAATCAACGCTTGATGCAATCAGATGGCTCCAATATTAAATAGATTTAAATACATTTTGCGGTTGACAATTTACTGTAAAAATGGATCATTAAGACTTTGTTTATTAATGTTAGCTGTAGCAATGATATTCGGGGCTACACTTCAATTGTATTGCTGATAATTAGTCTCAGAGTGAAGTAATTTGACTAAAATTTCCTACATATTCCCTTTTCATTATCTATTTTTTAAACTATTATAATAAGAACTGTCAGCTCTTTATCTAATCTTATCTAATGCTCCTTTAACGAAACTCCTCTTTATGCAATCCCATTTTGAGAGTTTAATTTTTTCTTCTCTGTAATAGTAAAATGTTGTAACTGGGTAGTAAAAGGGATGTAACTCCATTTTATGTACATTACTCCCATACAGTATACTGTATTTGTTTTTTGGAACCATTGTTTATGTTCACAAGCAGAATAGATCTACTGTTTTTCAACTCCACATCTGATTACTGGTACATGTTATGTTAATCTTAACACTATCAAATATTAATTACTTCTGATGAATACTTCAAGAGTTGTTGTGTATTGCATATGATCCCATTACACCAAAAAAATATTCACAGTGGAACAGATATGTTGTACAAATGAACACTCAAGAAAAGAACACTGCCATGATTCCATTTTGAATCACAACCAATTTTCAGATACTTGATTTCTTAACCTCCTAACTCACTTAACCTTCGACCTCGAAATCATGAGTATTCACCAAAACCTAGTAGAAGATGTAATTCAAACCCTTTTCATTAATTCGAGACCTTAAATGAAAAATAAATAACCATGTAAAGTTTGAAAACGGGAAAACGACAGAAAGACTATGTATGTTGTTAACCAGATGGGGGTAATGTTTTCTGTATTCTGCTTGATTATAAAATATTGTTAACAGTAAAACTGTACTATTAAGAATATATTTTCTAATGTAGGTAAAACAGCCCTGGGGTATGCTGTTATGTCAGGACATGCTGAAATAAGAGAAATATTTGATAATGCACCAACCAGAGCATCATGGGATATACCAGTACCTAAGTATAATGAAAGAGGTAAATATTAAGATTTTAAACCAAATACTTGTCTAAATTGTATCATTCTGCAAAAAGAATGGGGTTCTAAGAGTTAGAAGAATCAGTCTTAGACTATAAACAACAGGCAAAGTTGCTTTTATCAGTTATGAGTGGTTAAGATTTCTTAGTTTCTGTTGTACTTAGATAATTTCTAAATCTGCTTGTTAAAAATCTCTCTATGGCAGAAGGCAACATTTATACTTTCAAACCAATTCTAAACATGCTGGGTCTCTACGCTACAGTTTCTTTACGAGCATCATCTTTTCGCTGCAATTCATTTGCTATCACTTTCTAGTGAAAAATGACCAATATTCACAGATCATGTTCACAAGATGTTCACATTCTCAAAGTTCACAAGACGTTCACATTATCAAAGTTCATAACATGTTCACATTCTCAAAGTTCACAACATGTTTATTGTAACATGGAAAGGACGCTTTCACTGCCCAGTCATTCCATATCACATACAACTAATATCATTTGGTCTGTAATTTATTATTTTACAGAAGTGAAATATCCTGATCCAACAGAATTAAAGAAAGCACAAATTGTTAATGACCAATTTGTTACAAGTACACAGGTAATAAAATATATAATATCTGTATGCTAGACTGATTCTATGAGTATTTATTAACATCAAAAGTATTATTAGTATTGTTTATTATTGTCGTGCAGCAGGAGAGTGATGATAGCTGCTTTTGCTTTAGGAACGATTATACTGTTTTCTACCTCTGACATGAGAAGTTTTGCACTGTTTGGAACTGGCGTAAGTCTACTTTGGCTTTTCTGAACCACAATATTTTTGTGACACCAAACAATTTTGTTCATAGTCTAGTCAAATTAGCATTTGACGTAGAACAAATTGCAACAAAAGGTTTTTTGTTTTCTATTGACTCATTATGATGTCCTAAGTAAGGAAAAGAAAGTTTACCAAAATCAGAGTCCAAATAAGGACAGGGGGCGTGGCCAAATCCAAGATGGCGGCTGTTGATCAAAACTCGCGAATATCTCTAAAACTATTGGATTTAGACACCATAAATGTATTGCGGACAGATAGGAAGTCGGTACCAGCGGGCCCAAAAATGGCGACGTTATGTCTCTATGACGTCATGACGTTACTGTGACGTCACAACGGCATATCAGACGTCGCAATTCTTCCAAAACCAAACCATTTACGCATGTTAACAGCAGAAAAAAATGCTGATGCAGAAAAGAACAAAATGTTACAATAATGTAGGAGGTTAAAAGTAAATAAATATTGCTGCATTGTCGGTAGGTGGTACTATTAGTGTAGCTGTAGGAACCCGGATTCATTTCAATTGTTGGGAGAAATGAAACGAAATGGGGATATGCATCCTATTGGTTTACTCCGACTAGGCCGTCCCGCTGTGCCACGAGGGAAAATGTGTCCTGCAATGTCGCAACGGCCTACTCCCTTTACTGGAGAATTGCATCAAAGGTTGAAGCGGCGTGGTTGACATTCGGCCTAAAAAATTATCAGAAAGATTTTTATTTAGACACAAATTTCATAAATGTTCCTGAGATGTGCTACAAAACCATTGGCGGTAATGTCCCAAAAAGCATTAATTAAGAGTGGTGTTTTGGGTGTCCAGATCATATATGGGCAGATACGAGTTCGAAAAGGTGAAAATCGATAGGCACTGCTCATGCAACAATCAATGCACTTCCCCAGTACAAGCACAAATGGGTGGCAAAACATGGCCTCACTGAGCTCCTTAATGTCGCTTATTTTTATCTTTTTGGTCAGTGCATCATCGATCTCTTCCTCAAAATTGATTCTACCGTCTTTACATAGTTATTTTAGACCCCATTTTGAAGCAATTCTAATATTTGTCACCAATACGACTCGTTGAATCCAAAGAGCTTTAGAATCGCCCCCTAAAAGTGACGGCGAATTCTGCTAAGATAACAAAATCAAAATGGAACCAATTTTGAGAGAAAATCACAAAGTTCGTGTATATGTTTAAGTATACCCATAATTCAGATATCAACATAAAATATGTTCCAGGAAGGTATTCCAATTTGACCGCTATATTCGCATTGGCGGGTTTTAACGTCCTACAGCTCTGCCCAAACTGGGATAATGAGCACGGTAGTTACGGTAATAAGATGATGTACTACGTTTAAACTGGAGGTTTTCCAGGTAGCCAAATTCATATCTGAACTGCTAAATTTACTATTTTCTTCCACGGTCTCTTGAACATGGATATTTTGTGGAATTTGAGTCCCATAATGGTGTTTTAATCGGTCATGGCAGATTTTGCGATTGAGATATTAATTTGTCTACCTCGAAAACCTACGATTTGACGTATTATACAATCACATTGCTAACATCGAAATATTTTTAATAAAGCCGTCATATTGGAATACTAATATGTATGTAAATTGGCATCATCTGGATTCTGAATCGACACATAGTAAAGATATATAATCCATCAAAAAACATTAGATTGTCTTTATTTCATGACCCTGGGACAAGCAACTCGGCAAAACGTTTTGCAAAACACATAGTCTCTAGCGTCACTAGGCATACTTTATGTCTGGGGTAACTGGAAATCACTTTACCATAAGCACATTGGTCGGGAAAAGGTCCGGAATTAGCTAAAAATAGCGTTTTTTAGCGTCTAATGAGACGAAGACGAAAATAGAAGTCCCGCTTCCAGTTTCGGTTTTATTGATAGGAAAACTAGAGCCATCACTAGTTCATTGAAGCGTTATTCAGGCCCGGACTTGACCTGGAACTAGGTACCAACATTCAGAAAAGTTACCGGTTTTCTCCTGCTTTACGATCAAGTAATGGTTTATTTTATTTGTTCCTTTATACCAACACATGTTGTTGAAAACATTACTTGGCATTCCGTCGGTACACTCTGAGTTCTAGACACCTGGACAAGTGTCTCAGTTGCCTTCCCCCTCTTACGGGCCTTGCTTTAGTTCCATCGCAAGACTTCACCTGATGTTTGATTACCGGACTAGTATCATTTCAGCTAGAGCCAGTGGCAAAACGTAAAGATCGGGTTGACCAATTTTCACCTTTTTAAAATCTGTGGTACAATCTGAACATCTGATACACGTTACCTATGGAGAAGTTATCTCAGACACATTCAGTAGCCATTATATCCCTATCACGTGATCTACACATCACAGGTCATGGGGTCAACAAACAAAATGTCAACATCAACATTCCACAACACGTTACATTGTTTCCTTTGCAACCTTTAGGACTATATAATCCGTACAGCCCCAACATGCTCCCCCCTTCTTTCAATGATTCTTCACAAAAAATAACATCTACAACTCATTAAATTGACGTCGTTTTCAATGACAGCTTCAGCGAATGGCGGTCCATGGAGATTGACTTATAGTTAGTTAAACAAATATTTTAAATTTTGACTCTGGGGTTACTGATTCAATGTATACGCGCGAAAAAAAAGCCAGTCACCAATCTGAGGTATGGTCTGTCCATGTGAAAGTAGCTCCCGAAACGTAATTCTCTAAGTTATGCTTTCAGAAACACTACCAGGGGGTGCTGTTCGCATTTCGGTCCAAATTGACTTTGTAAAAAATCTCGATGACACCTGCGTCAAAATATAAATCCTTTTGATGATTTTGGGGATTAAACTACTTCTGAGTGAGCCAAATGTCAAAATCAGTCAGCCTTTAATGCACTGGTCCAGGAAAAGAACCCTTAGCAGTGGGAATTCGATATAAGTGTCGTTGCACCACTGCATGGCAAAATTCTCCTCACAGCAAACTGATGGAACCTAGAGGGGAGCAGAACAGTAGGTCGTACATATACAACCTTATTTCATTTCATTTCTTAAAATTGGTGTAGACTATTTTTGTCAACAATTGATACGAATGCGCGTTCCTACGGCTACTGCAATTGTATCAACTTACGACAATGCAGTCATACTTATATACTATTAGCCCCCTTTTATGTTAGTGTTACACATTGTTCTTTATGAACCCATAATGGAAATATCCTCTTCTCTGCATCAGCATCCGTTTGTACTGTAAACACGCGTAAATGGACTGGTTTTGGAAGAAATGCGACGTCTGATATGCCGTTGTGACGTCACAGTAACGTCATGACGTCATAGAGACATAACGTCGCCATATTTGGACTCGCTGGTACCGACTTCCTATCTGTCCGCAATACATGTATGGTGTCTAAATCCAATAGTTTTAGAGATATTCGCGAGTTTTGATCGACAGCCGCCATCTTGGATTTGGCCACGCCCCCTGTCCTTATTTGGACTCCGATTTTGGTAAACTTTCTTTTCCTTACTTAAGACATCATAAGGAGTCAATAGAAAACAAAAAACCTTTTGTTGCAATTTGTTCTACGTACGACATCATTTAGCCGTAGTTTGACCCGCCTATCATTGGAAAGGGGTTTTAAAACTCTAAACCCATTACGCAAAGTGTCTCTTTAACTTATTCCCTGACCTGGAGGGCTGATGTGGAGATTGTGAATAATTGTTCGGATGGTGTGCATCAAAAAAACCTTCACAATTGAAATTTAAAGAATAGGTGGAAAAATTAAAATGCTTCCCCTTACATTGCATGTGTAATCGTAGAAATGAAATTTACCATGTTCACTCCTTTTGAGGTTATTAAAACAATGTATGTAGTGTAGGACAATAAACATATAAAACTGAAGGGATATAAAGATTTACAGGTAAATACATGTAGTTTAATTTGTTTTATTCAGACTGATATAGTATCTAGATTTCAAGAATCACCAGCATCAAACCGTATGGAAGACCAGATTGACCATGATACCCATGATGATTTGGTAGGTTTAATAATCTTACTAAATAGATTAAGAAAATAAATTTATTCAAATTTTAGGTGTTGCTTTTTTATTATACAAATAATTTTTGAAACACAATAACATTATTTGTAATGGATTTTGATAAGCCTAATTTGATAATAGGTGACTTGCTTTTTAAATGTGGAAAATGAAAACTGAATGACACATCCTTTGAAATACAAAACAAATACACCTGATTGCACCACGCCAAAAAATTATAGTAAATGTGGTGTAAATCTCCCTATTACATGTCATTTCATTGTGTAGAGAAGTAATCACCCATGTCCATACCTTAGAGGGGGGTTGGATTCTATGTCATAAGGTCTGTCAACTGACATGGTTTCCATTCCACGGTTGTATGTGACACGGAGTAGGATTGCCTGTCCAACCTCGTGTTTTTATTCGGGTCCCCCGATTTCCTCCCACATCTATTTAATACAAAATGTGTATCTGCTTTATTAATTAACATAGAACATGACATAGAAATCATATAGTCCATTAATTATTTTGAAAACATTCATTGATCTAGCTATAAATTATTTTCAGACTGAAGATTTAAAGAGAACAGCATCAGCTCCTAATTTATTAAGTGTATCACTTGATTCTTCTGATGGCAGTAATAACAAGAAGTTAAAGGTGAGGATAATTCTCCATAAAATCTTTCTGAAAATATGAAAAATTCTTATTGCATACAATTTCCAGAAAACCAGAGACACTATTTATTGAAAGACTTTTACCTAAACTTTTGCTGGACAGACATATTTTATTTGTCTTATAACGTGTTCTTGTTTATTTTGGTTTTGGCATCATTTAATGGATTGCAAGAATATGTCTCTAGTTACTGGACGAAATGAAAAAGATATGGTTCTTTGAAGATTCTCCTATCAACATGTACCGGTACATGTAATAGTAAATTAGTAAAAATTTAAACATTTTTAACTAATTCATTACATGTACCATATTGGCATAACTAGTTGGATCTGTAACTTATTTATTACATGTCTAAATATTAAACAAGTTTGACTAGTCTTGGGGGTAAACCAGTACTTGAGTTCAGATCAAAGGTAAAATATTTCAACTATTTACTTTGATATGTTGATGAATTTTTTTTATATTTCATAATTTTTTTAGGAGTTACAAGAAGAACATGATCAGTTGAATGAGGAATATCATAAACTATCTATTGATAATCTAAAATTACGTGATAAATTAGAGGCTTCCGAACAACGATTTAAGAAAGAAAAGGATCAGGTTTGTTTTCTGGTGATTTTTTTTAGTTTTCTGTTTTGTAGTGTTGACATTAGTTTATGATCACCATATTAATTTTATGCATAAATTTATCAAATTTAGAAGGTGTTGGCCGGTTGATAAAATTGTTTTTCACAGTTTAATTTTATTAAATATTTTCACATATTTGAAATTATTGTATTGCACATTTCTTTTATTATTTATTTATTAACTTCACTATTTTTTTGCATGATACACTGTTTATTTTATATTTTTGCACTACATTGAACTATTTGTTAACAGGGTAAAGGTGAGACTAAAATACCAGAAACAGTTACAAAAGAGGTATGATACAGAAATATAAAATAAAATGCAAAACATCTGCAGTGAATAGAAAGTCATAAACATTCAAAACAGTAGTTGTTTCTTGCATGGCAGCTACACTATATAGATACATGCCCTTTAAGACAAAAGAGTGGTTAAATGGTTTTACACATGTACTTTAGATCATAAGGCCTGTCATTAAGTCAAGTGGCATGGTTTTGAGCCAAACACTTGTATCTGATGAGGAGTAGGATCGCAAGTTTTTTCCGGGTCCTTGGCATTCCTCTCACACCTCACCCAAAAGTGCAGTTATTAAATAAAAGTGAACCATATGTTAGTCCCAAAAGGACACAGTTTGTTTCGAGTGGAAGTTAAACTCTTCACATTTTTGGTAAGGCTGTAAGTCATTCTGATAGTACAATGTAAGGAAATCCTTAAAATATTCCTAATTCCTAAACTTATTCAAAATTTTTTAATCTTTCTTTGGTTCCTGTTCGGTCCCCTTCTGTCTTATGTTAGCCAAAGACCTGTGTATGTGGTGAATGCCATGGTTTCTTGCTTACGCACTGATTTCCTGACATTAACTTAAATTTTGTGTCTTACAATATATACTCAAACATATATATACAATAATAATTTATTGTATAATAAACCTCCTTTTCAGATAAACAATTTAAAGAAATTATTAGAGGAGGAAAAAGAGAAGAATCAAGAATTAACACAGTTCATAGAAGAAAATAAGGTATTAATTTTGTATGATACATGGGATATTTGTAGAAAAACCCCAAAGTAACAAAGAAAATAAAATCAGACTTCATTAATCATAATACTTGTGATATTTGTATCCCCCCCCCCCTTCCAGTAATAAAGAAACTAAGTGTAGAATTCAATAATTATGATACATGTGATATTTGTAGAAAACCCCACCAGTAATAAAGAAACTAGGTGAAGATGGTTGGCAAGAAAGTGATGATGAATCAGGTAATTCATAATATAAACATTGAACATATAGAATTCACTCAAAATAGTTCAACACAATTCTTTTTATATGAAACTCTTACTAGAAGGCCATGGTGTATCTGAACAAATGTCAGGAAGTTTTAAAATAGTACAGTACCTGATATTTTGAATTTTGTATTGGTTATATCAATTAAAACATTGAATAAAGACAAAATGACATGCACCAGTGAGTTTGAATTGATGTCTGACAATGTCTGTGGTAGGTGCCATGTTTTCAAGCTTGCTGTTGTAGGTAAACTCATGTGATAAAACAGACATGATCCTACAATGTTTTAACTTGTATGACATAGCTGTGTCAGCCCGTAGATATGGTTGTCTTTGTCATTACAAATTCTGACTGGAATACACTATACTAATTGTCTTATCACTGTGGTGTATTCATTGGTGTATTCATGTAGCTAATAGCTTGATACAATCCTATGTTGTTTCATTATTAGCAAATTATTATTTGTCGATATTTTTTTAGGAGGTAGTGGAAATGAAGATAGTAAAAAGATGGTGGTTTTATTACGCAGTCAGATTCTAACTTTAAATCAGGAGAATGACCAATTAAAAGAAAGATTACAGGTAATTACAGGACAGAATTTGCATATGCTATTTATTGATTTCAAAAACTTATTTCTTTATAAAAAAAACATTTTTCTTTGTTTTTATTTTTCAATTGTTTAAAAAAAATACAACCTTAAAAATGATATAAAACAAATTTACGCAATGTTCATGGTTTATAAAACTAGATAAATTAATCACCGATAAAAAACCAAACATTTTATGCAATTTTTGTAAGATTATAATGGGTTGTTGATTGTGAGTCTGGCACAACTTTCTAAAATGACAGAATTACAGTGATACAGAAATCTCTCCTGTCTCATTTCTGTTAGTTCTGATAATTGATATAATGTAAGAACAATTCTAACAGAATCAAACGCAGCAGACATGTTTCAGGTGTTAGGGCTGAGATGTTGTATTAAAGTCGTAGTTATAAAGTAAATATATTTTATTTACCAGAATTTACCAAATGGTTATAATGAAGGTGGTAGAGTTGTATTAGATCAGATAGCTACTGGTGTATCTTTAAAAGATTTAGAAGAATTAAATGAGAAAGTTGAACAGTTAGAGTCAGAAAAACAAGAATTACAAACTCAAGTTTTACAGGTAAATATTTTATAATATCTTTATTTTCAGGTATTTAAGGTTTTACTCTTGTAGTTCCAAATGATTAAATCTGTTACCTCCTTATTAGCTTTGCTGATTACATGGGGGGTTGGGATGGCCTAGTGATCTAGAGTGCGCACTTCGACCTCTAGCTGGCTGGTCACCTCTGGCTTGAGGCTGTGGTTTCGATCCCTGGTGTGAGCGTATGTGGCATAGAGATAGGGGCGCCTTCTCAACCTCGTGGGTTTCCTCCGGTTTCCTCCCACTGCTAAAGACCCCTAGGCACAAGCGAATTATTGAAATAAAATTAAAAACAATATGTTAGTCCCGAAATGACCTAGTTTGTGTCGAGTGGACGTTAAACCCCATTTCTCTCTCTCTCGCTTTGGTGATTAGATATATATTTATTTTACTATAAAGGGGGTTGGGTGGTCTCAATCATAATGTCTGTCATTAAGTAATGTGGTGTGCTTTCAATCCCATGATTGAATGGTACAAAGGGATAGAGTTTTGTGTCCTGATGGGATTTCTCTGGGTGCTCCGGTTTGCTCCCACAGCTAAAAATGCCTATGAGCAGATGAAATATTGAAATAAAATTGTGCGTATGTTAGCCTTAAAATGACATAGTTTGCTTTCGGTGGACATTAAATCTCATTTCTCTCTTAAAATATATATTTCTGTGCGAGCCCACTGCAGCTGCATTTTTCACACACGTAAGACCTGCACCACAACTTCATTATTTAAGATCTTAAACATATGTAATAGGTAATTTTTTCCATGTATCCTTGTACTATTGGCGTACAAACCCCAGTGCCGTATAATTTATACCATGTCTGTTTTTAATTCAGTTGAAGGAAGCTACAGAAGTGGAGAAATTAAATGGTGCCATTACGTACGAGGAACTAATTAGTCAGAAAAATGAACTCGAACTACAACTTCAAGAAATAAAACATAGGGTACAAGTAGAAAAATTAGCAACGTCGGACGTGGAATCGGTTAGTGAATCCAAGGATTCTATCAAAAACAATGAACTTATTAAACAGGAAAATTTGGAATTAAAAGAGGAATTAAGTAGATTAAAATCCATTACATCTGTAGATACGGACAATTCTCAAACTTCCGAAGATTTGAATAGGTTACAGACATTACTCGAAGAGTATAAACATTCTAATAAAGTTCTCTACGGTGAGAACAGTAATCTTAAAGAAGTACTCAGTAAAAATGTATCTTATAATAGTGAACCGGGTGAACAAGCCGAACTTCTGAGAGAATTAACAAGTTTAAAACAAGAAGTTATTATGTTGAAATCAACAGCACCATCTAGTAGAACCGAATCGGATGACAGTGGGGATGTGGAACCTGTGCCAGCATCACAGAAAATTCAGGATACAAAAGATGAAGATGCTGCCAGAATTGAAATACTGGAAAATCAAAACGAGAAACTACAAGATCAAGTGACCATTTTGAGCACAGAGTTGAATAAATTACGAACCACATTTGACGCTATTTTAAAAGCGGGTGATGATTTACAAGAAGACTTTGATCAGCTTCAACAAGAGAAAGAACAAATTCAAGCAGAATACGAAAAGGTCATGAATGATAGAGAGGAATGTACGAAAGAAAATACCTACTTGTTACAAGATAGTAATCAGATGCACGATGATCTGACAAAACTTGTGTACGAACTCGAAAACTTACAAGAAAAATACAAAACTGTGATAAGCGAGAAAGAAGACTTGGAGAGGAAAATCAGTGCTGTTAGTTTAGCTGGAAAAGTTGGCGAGGTGGCGACATTGTTGGAGGAGCGTGACAAACTACAGCAAAAATACGATGATTTAGAGGAACGATCTTCAACTCTTCAACATGATCATGACATAGTTCTCGAAGAAGTTCAGAGTTTGCAAGAACAGATTAGTCAGTTATCAACTCAGCGTGATGCAATGTTCGAAGATTTGGATGAGTATGAAGGGATGATGCAGCAGCATGAGATATTGCAGCAGGATTATAACCAGTTAGAACAGGATTATACAGATCTCCTGAAAGAGAAAGAGAAGTTAGAACAGGAATTGTTGGAGGTTCAAACCACTAGTATCAAAATAGAAAGAACCTCTGCTACAGATGGCCAAGAAGAATTGATTGAAGAAAATAAAATGTTAACATACGAGAAAGATCAGTTAGAACTAACAATAGAAGAATTATCTAAAGCTAATGCGTTATTAGAAGAAGAAATTCTCGTAATTAAAAAAATACAGCCTGAGTTATCCCTCCACAAAAAGTTAAATAATAATATTGATAATGTTGATGAAGAACGTGAAAAAGAAATCGCATCATTACAGTCACAGATTAGTATTTTAAAGGAAAAAATAGATGTAAGTACTGTTAATAAAACAAATTTAATTTCGATTCAAGTTGCAAACCACTGATCTATCATTTGCCTTTTTCACAGCTCAATCCACACTGAAACATGGTGCCTGCTGATTTCAAAATTTTCTCAATCACTCCTACTCCTGCCCACCCCCACAGAATTAACTTGAATAAACATACAATTATAAATGCTAGATAATCTCTTGGTTGGAATTTAGTTGCATTAATGAGGCCCATCAAGTTATTTTAAAGGAAATTATAGCTCATCTTGGCATGTTTACCTTGTCTTCAGAGAACAACAATTGGTGCAAAATTGTTAATCATCTTTGTAAATAGTATACTGAATGGAATTAAACCAGTTTGGACATCCTCGATATGATATCCCAAGTGGTATCGTTCCATTCCACTCCATCCCTGGGTATATTCATAGGGGTGACATATAATCAAATTATCCACCCTTGATACCTGTGGTGAACAATGATGCTAAGACTGGTATGCAAACTCTTTTTTGATTGGTTCGTATAATCAACCTACAATCAAGGGCATATAATTTGAATTTATGAAAACCCTGTGAATAGACCCAGTGGTGTAGAATGGAACGATATAACTGAATACCGAGGATACCCTTTGTACTGATATTCCTTTCAGAGATCCAACTTCCACGATATTGTAGTTAGTAAGGCATTCAAAATCACTTGAATAATGATGAGAGATAGTTAAATGTATGAAAGATGATCCCTCTGAAGATTTTAGTCAGTAAGTTCTTGGCAGGAACCATTTGTTAGTCACGAAATGACCCAGATTGTGTATGTGGATGTTAAACCCCATTTCTCTCTTTCTTGACAGGAAACTTAGTACATTGGCATGTTCAATCATTTAGTCTTTTCTAGTTTTCTTCCATGATTAAAGATCCATGAAATAAGATGTACCATATTATTACTTTGAAAGAGGTTGGTTGTGTCAACTATCGGGTAGACAAGAAAATATGTCCAGACCTTGCTGATGTATAATCAAAAATTCTTCAATAATTGGAATTTGGTGAGAAAGTTGACATTGGAATGTAGTGGAGATTCAATATCTACCAGAATAGCCAATTCTGTGGTGGGTCAAATAATAATATTTACTGATAGAAATATATTTTTTTTTTCAGGCCAGTGAGAAATGTCATAATGAAGTTATTAGTATGTATAGAACACATCTTGTTAGTGCTGTTCAGGTAATTATTATATCATAGGCCTACTCATTTAATATTAAATTATGGTGTGGAGTACTGTCGTCATGTGGATTTGCACTCAAGAGTATGAAAAAGTCCTCAATTAATCAAACCATATTGTTGGAATAATGGCACATCTTTTTGACAAAATTGCTCAATTTTCTTGCAAATTATGTGAAAATTTAAAAGAATTCTTGAATGGTTGTGAATTGTGTGAAAAATTTAGAATATAGTTAAAATTGTTGGAAGATTTAAAAATTAGCATAGCCCATAAAATAAATTGATGCAGGCAAACTTGATGGTCAAGTGAATTGTTATTAAACTACCATAACTGTTTTCTAACTTCCCCTTTACATTGTATTACATTTATAGTGAAGAACTTAATTATATAACTCTGGACTTAATTATATAACTCTTAACATTTTATTCATATGTAGACCTACTTGTTGTTTAAAGCGGGAATTTCATATTTTCCAAGAAAGTCAAAACATATTTATTTCTATGTCTTTTGCTTAATAGGTTGTAAACTCACTATTATACAGTCATAGGCATTATATTCCACACTAATTACAAATCCTTCACATCGGAAATAATAACACAATTACCTCCCTTGTTTTTCCATTACCCACATGCAATAGCTATCTTCAAATGTTTGAATTTAAAGTTGAAAATGATATTTTTGCCAATTTCTCAACTGGCAATAGCGAATTATAGGATTATTCTTTAACAAGGTAGGACTGTTAATAGATACCATCTATTTTAAGGCTTTTTTAAAAATATATTTTAAAAATAAAACTTAAAAATATGAAATTGCAGCTTTAAGTATTAAACATAACAATATTTTATTTCAGGGTCACATGGATCCAGATGTACATCAAGCTTTACATCAGATTATTGAAATACGCAGCATGGAACAATTCTGTTAACCAGAGTAACTCACAAAAGTTGTATCATTCCATTATATAGGACGTATGTCTATATGGTTAATTATACATAGTTTTATTCAAGTGCCTGTCTATAATACTTAATCAGCCTTTTTTAATTGGGATTATCCTGTTCCTTTTTTCGTGATATTATCCCAGGCTTTCCAAAGATTCTGTTTTTATTATACATAATAGAGTTCTTTTTGTACCGGACATAATTTTATTGTATATGTGGGGATTTATTATATAAAGTTATACTGGATAACAAAGATATCTACAGATAGAAAATCAGTTGCTTCATACATAAATGGTTGAGCTTCTGACGGTCATGTGGGAAACAGCTGAGATTAATACTGAATACGGGACTGCTGGAGAATTTGGGGTTTATATGTCTTTCACTATTAAAGAGCATTGAGACTTGGTTTTGAAAATTCAATCAAATGGGATTCAATGATTGTTAATTTGTCTTTGCATTGACTGTATTCATAAGGCATGAATTGTCATTTTGATTACATCCTACTTATGACAGTTTTATTTTTTCTCCATTGTTGAGAAAGTGGTAAACGCAAGTCAAACTTGGTCCTAAATACCTATTCTTGATTTCTCTAGTAGTCCAAAAAGCATTAATAACCCCATTCGCCCCAAATGATTTGGAAAAAAAAATATACATGTCCAGGTGTACTTTATGGGTTGTATTATTGTGTTTTATTATTTTATACATGTATGGTATGTTTTAAAGTGGGAGTAGCCCAACACAATGTTCATATACATTTTTTTGTGGTGTATAGTACAAGCTATAGAACTAGAACAGAACATTGTTAATTTTAAAATATTTACTTCCTGGAGCTACTACCACTTTAAAATGAAGATACATTGTGTGTAGTGCCATGTATCAATATGAAATGCCAATATATTTGCCAAATTCTAAATCTGTCACATTGTTGACTTTGGATTTTAAGATAGCGTTGTTACCGAATAATTTTTAAATACAGTTTTTATGCATTTCTTTAACTGGTTGTACTTAGCCTTTGTGCCTCCCTTATTTTTAATCAAATTTGTTTTAATCAAATTTGTTATAACTGATGCCTTTTTTTTATTTCCTATATAAATATATTCTAGTTATTGAGTGTTTAAGATTTTTATAGCCTTCAATTACTGGTACATAAGAATTTTTAAAAACTTAGTTTCTTTCTATTATAATCAGGCACTGCCTCATATACATATCACATATCAGCCTCTGTTACCCAGGTCATCACTATGTATGTCCACTTTCTGGGTACTTGTAACCTAATCTACATTCATCGATTTGTTCTGATAGCTGATTGGTAGTAAATATTAGCTCTGGGTCCTTTACAGTCATAATTAACCAGACCGTTTCAACTTTTGTTTTCTACACTTGATATATATTTATAGCTCTGGTCTTCGAGCCCTCAGATTTTATGTCCTCCATATGACGCAAAAAACCTGAACCTATGAATATTATACATCTTTAGATCTGGCATCAAATATATAAAGTTCATTTCAGCATGATGGATAATGGCAAAATTGACAATCAGTAATTATGAGTTGAATTTCGAGGTGGCACAAATTTTTCAATTTAGCCCCCTCGAGTTTTTTCCTACGGTGGAAATTTTGTTGAAAATAAAAAGTGTATATTTTTCATGTGGGTAACAGAGGCTAATCAAAATTCAGGTCAAATTATTGATATTCAAATAAAAAAGAGTATTATTTACTTGGCATAATCAAACACATTCCTTACAAATTTAATTCATCATTCCACTTTGTAATTTGTACATAGACTATAAACTTTAAAGTACACAGAATATTGGTATTAAGGTAAAGTGTACTTAGATTTCTGGGTTGTACATGAATTATTAACATTAATGTACACAAATATATAGATTATCGGTGTAAAGTGTACTTAAAATACATTTTAAGTTAATGACAGCATTTATTAACATACATTGTATGACTTATTCTGTTGTTTTACAAGCAATTTATCAGTTGAACTGTACATAAATCATTTACCCCTTCAAAAGTGTACTTGATGAATTTATGAGCATTTCTCTGAATAAAATACTAGAATAATATAAAAATATATCGTTAAATATTAGTGCGTCTCAAAATCAAATATTATTTTGTCTCAGTGACATATTATTGCATAAAAGTCATTTACATGATAAGTTTATAAGGTAAATAATTGATTTTAATTAAAACTTATAAGAATGTTGTTTATATTAACCTTCATATAGATCATGTATAAGCTTGTGTGATTTGTAAGAATAATCAAAGTATATATATATTGAAATCTAATACATAATCTTGTGTTTTGTAGGTTTCACTAACACATTGATGATTCGTCTTCCTTTACATCATGCTTTAACAACATTTAGACATTAATCATTTTTATCTGTTCATATAATTGCAGATATTTGGCTACCTTGTGCTTCCCATTGTAAAACTAAGGACAAGGTTGTGCATAAACACAGTGTTTATGAATAAAGATTACTGCATAAATACTGTAAACATGAATTATATTAGTTTTGAATCATTGTAAAGTATGAGAATTATTGAACTAAACTGGCCTAACCTTAACCCCAACCCTTGTGTAAGTTTATTGTATGTCCTAATGAAAAGTTGCCCTAATACCATGGTTGTGAATAACCTCCTCTACAAGATAAAGTATGAAATTGATATCCACCCAATGCACACATGAACATTTCTTCCATCTCACATATTGTAAAAGATAATAAAAAATTTTTCTTCTTTAGATTCCAAGTAATTAGTACATTTTGTTAGTGAAATAAAAAAATAAAAGTTAAGTCAACTAATATTTATACATGTAGATCATTGGAGAAACAATCTCTGTAAAACATAGAATCACATCATAGATATCTTGTCATGATATCAACAACCCATACTATCATTTAGAAACACATGTTAGTGCTTTATTTGTTGTGTAATACTGTGTGCTGATAATCAAAATATATTTCCTATTATCAAATAATTTACTTAAATCTAGCACAATAAGAATGTACATAAATATTGGTATATTGAAGAGATGAAAGGCTAACTGAAGAAAGACTAAATGATCTTTGATTATAGAATTAATATTGGAAAAGGGGGAATTTAAAACTATTTTATTTTATATGAAACAAGTAAAAGTCTTTTATTATCAATACATTGGTTATGGCTGGCTAACTCATCTAATGTGTTATTTTGTTAAGTTATTTGGCAAGTTCTATAGAATTAAATCTTTGATTCCAAAGTTTGTTTATGAAATGTAGTTTCAATTTGGGCTTAATGTATTGACAGTGGAACAAAAGTACAAGCCATATATCTATATAGACATTGCCATCCCCCCAAAACAAATTAATATATAAAATTCTATTATATCAACCATTTTGTTTTTCACCCAAATCTTAAGAAACAAAGTCATTTTAATATCAGCAAATAGTTTTTTGAAACTAATATCATAATAAATATTCAAAAGTCATTTTAATAACAGCATGTAAATTTATAAAGCTAATACCATAATAAATATCAAAATACCACCCATTGTATCATGTCATTCTTGTAAATATATTATATTATATATCATGTGGTGTGTAATAATTTTATACATAATATTTTTATACTTTAAATAGAATTTGAATAGTTGATATTAATAAAATTAGGGTTAGTATTACACAGATAAGGCATTTTTGTGTCAACAACAGATCACTGTATATTTAGGTGAATGAACAATCATATCTCTCCAAAACATCTTACAGGGTCACAGTGGCTAAGGGAGTAAGGAGTGTCGGGTTTTCAATCCCCACATTGGTCGAGGAAGTTCATCCAGATTTTCCGGCGTGGTTCCCCCCTTGTCAGTGTTGCAGGACGGAGGGCCTGGTAAAGACAGCTGTCTAGTCGTTTGGATGGGACGGAAAACTAAGGTCCTGTGTACACATACATGCACATAAATATCCCTTGACAGTTGGAATTTGATGTAAGAGTAGGTTGTAGTCGGACAAAATTTCTCTCATAGCCCACTGTATGGCCTATGTTCAGAGCAGTTCAGAGCAGAGCAGTGGGACGTTTAACCCCATTTCATTTCAAAACATCTTAGAAATCAATTTAGATGGTCTGTTTATTCAGCTATATATAAAGTAGTTAATGTTGCAACAAAAGGGTCTTGTCATTATTATTATATCATAAATGTTTGTTTTATTTTATAACCATGAGGTTTTATTTGTTTACTGATTTGAAGCATATTTGTTATTTATTTTTTATGAGTATATATTTAATATTTTATCACTGGTATTATTTAATATTTAAGACAATATCTGTGAACCACATGTAAACACAAACACTACATTAAATTGTCATAAATTAATTAAGATTTTCAGTTTTTATTTAGATTTGTTTTTGGGAAAGTCAACACCGAATAATGGATTCCAAAGGTGACATCACCTGTTTTTTATTTCAGTTATAAAAACAGAAGAAAATTTGGACAGTCAAGCTTATAATGTTATGTGCATAATGCAATTTACTATGATGATGCCATGATAGTCGAGAGGTAGGGTACTGGCCTCTCAACTAGACTTTCCCAGGATTGAATCCTGGCATGGGCAAACATGAACCTTTGGGCTTTTTCAAGCCCCATTCTCACTTGCATATTGTGCATTCAAGACCCCTACGGCTAGTGAACTATTCAAATAATTAAAGCCATATGTTAGTCTCATATTGACCTAGTTTGTGTCTAGTGGATTTTAAACCTCATTATTCTCTCTCTTTTGTCATCATGAGTCTTACCTATACAATAACAAATTCATTACAAGGCTGAAGCAGTATTTATTAAGTCTTATTATTTTTGTTAGCTAATAAAAGAAAGTTTCTAGGAGATAAACTTGGATCAAATATTGGTACGAGTACACTTGACAGACCTGAAATAAGACAAATATGATCTGTATAACTAACTATATGGATTCATTCCAGTAACAAGTCAAACTGACACCGGAACCTTACTGACAAAGACCTACACTTCAAAGCCTGATGGGCCATTTAACTTTATAGGAATCCCTTGCAGACTATCCCTTGGAATTCTATATAAGAGTAGGCCATTGTGCTGGGCAAAATTTCCCTTATAGCACACTGTATGGTGTATGTTTCCTCTTCATTAACCCAGTTCGGAGGAGAACATCAGGCGCGGATCCAGAGGGGGGGGTTGGGGGGTCCCTGCTCAGCTACATAAAAAAAAATAATGCCTTGCATCAATGAAATTACATCACAAAGTGATCCTACATCAGTATAAAAATGATTTCTCTGTTTAAAAAGCTCAATTTGTATGTATGCCTATGTAATTTAGAGACGATGATGGCAGATTTCCGTAACAGACACCTGGCAAACCCCCTCCTGCAAAAATTCCTGGATCCGCCCCTGAACATTAGGATGTTAAACCCCATTTCATTTCAGCAGAGAAACCTTATGAATCTAATTTAAATCTGAATGAATCCAAGATGTGCTGGCATTTTGATATCTTTTTCTTCATTAATTGTTCAATAATCAATCTGAATCCATATTTAACATCTATTAAGCCCTGAGAAATTTGATATTTGAGCAAATATACAAAATGCAGCATCAGGGCTTTTTATATTTATTTCATGAGTACCCTCTTATTGCTACGTTATCAAATACTTTACATGAAGTCTTGTGAATGCATAAAGATAGTGTTATAGATGCAAATTTTAAATTACTTTATAGCTAGCATGGTAGGCACATACAAAAGTCCACGAAAAGTCCTAATCTGATTCCAAAAAGATTTAGAAATAAGGCATTTTTCAAAATAATACTAACCTTGTTCATAAAGATATATCAATCTGTCTAATAATATTAAAGTTTCTACGACAGGTCCTAGAGATAAACGTACAGTATAAAATGACATCACATTTTTCCATTCAGATAAATATTCTTTGGCTTGTGTCATTAATTCTGATGGAATAGTATCATCATATCCAAGCTTTTTTAAAGCTGAACTACAATAGCTGAAAACAAACATATAATATCTGGGTTTAACCAGGCACTGACCCAGAAAGAGGGGCATTTCGTCTATGAGGATGGCACCCACATTTTGCGTCCACCCTCATAAAATTTTGAAAAATAACGCTGCTGGAAACTCTTTTTTTGACCTCTCTGGTGATATCTAAAAGTCGATTTTGTATTTTATATGGACGATTTTTTTTACAGGGCAGCAGATTTTTTAGGAGAGGCAGTTGCTCCCAACCCTTGGCTCCACATCTGTGGTGGCACCCCGTAGCCTCCACATTGGTGATATAAGAGTGTGGGCACCCTTAAAACTGGCTGATTGATGCAGTGCCTTAAAAACATCACTGTGTGATCATAACCACGTGCACTATTTTATAATTGAGAGGTTGTCAAAGTTTTTGAGGTGGCACCATGAGTAAATTCAAGAAAATTATATCATCAAGCTAACTTAGTAGGTATTGTAAAAAAAGTAACCTGAACAACAAATGACAAGCTTACTTTTCAAAAGGCATGTTTGTAGCATTTTTGATGGTGAGTTTCATAGCACCTCTGTCAAACTCTGGATGTAAAGTAGTTATGATATGTTGAAACGCTGCTCTGTAACAATGTACCTTCAGAGGTTCACTATCGCCTAAATTAGAAAATGTACTTATATTTTAAAACATATCAAGTTTAACATCTCAATAATTGTGTTAGCATCTATCTTTATTCTGATTTAATGAAAAACTCTGAAAGTCCAAATATTGGAGCCATGGTGTCTCAATAATTGTGTTAGCATCTATCTTTATTCTGATTTAATGAAAAACTCTGAAAGTCCAAATATTGGAGCCATGGTGTCTTGGAGAGAGAGAGAGAGAGAGAGAGAGAGAGAGAAATGGGGTTTAACATCCACTAGGTCATTTCGGAACTAACATATGGTTTAATTTTATTTCAATAATTTGCTTGTGCGTATATAGGGGTCTTTAGCAGTGGGAGGAAACCAGAGTACACAGAGAAAACCCACGAGGCTGGACAGGCGACCCTAATCTTTGCCACGTACAACTGGGGATTCAAAACCACGCCAGTTGAACCATGGTGTCTTGGTGCTGGCTCACTAACCAGGAGGTTCCGGGTTCAAACCAGGTATTGGCTTAGATTTTTACTTGAAATTTTCATGCTTGATTCCAGTATCTAGTTGTTTGGATGGTACAGAAAAAACAAGGTTCTATCTATACCACCTTAAAGATCATCTGAAAGTTGCGAATAGAAATAAGTTGTAGTACCGCTCTCTCGGTAAAGTTAATCTCTCAGTACACATTATTTCTGCTTGCCGAAGGAAAGTAGGACATTTTAATTAATGTCAATTCCAAATATCCTATCTGGTGATTTTCTATAACAGTTGAACTTTGAACTATGACATTTATTCTGTCCAATAAATCAGATTACCTTTTAACCTTTCTTTATAAGAATCTGCAAAATGACATGCCATTTCCCTGGCTGCATAACTTAGTTGATGTTCTGGTAAACTTTGTACAAACTGACTCATAGGATAACCATCTTCTTTACTTTGATTGATGTTAGACTCGTTATCAGATCTAATTAAAACAATATAAATATTTCGAGAGTCATGTAGTATTAAGCGTCTTTCAGGCTGAGACTTGTCTCACAGACATCCTCAGGGTTTGTCTCAAAGACTGATAGAGCACCCCTGTGAGAAAAAACATTGTTGGCACCATGACTGTTCTTCATTTTGGTTAGCTTTAGCATGGGATATCTCATGGGCAAATCTCATTAATTAAACCCTGATATATTCTGTTTAGGAGCTGAATAATTTAGATGTTACCAAGTGAAGAAGTCATCATAAAGTATACAAGCTCTGACATAGTGGGTCAACTGAGAAAGCTGGGGATTGTAGTACATCATCTTATGTATCAACATTATATTTCTGGTATGTGTCAATTATGATGAACAATTCCAATTCCAAGTTTGTCAACCAAGGATAATATCACTATATATGTGACTAATATTAAATGTTTTCAAGCATGTTTTTTTTCTATCCTCTTAAACAGACCTTGAATATAAATCAGAATATTGGGGGAGCACAATTTGGACCCATAGGAATACCAACTGTATACTGAAATATTATGCCATGGAATTAACGGTATACAAGGAATTATAATATTCTTGTGTTGCACTTTGCTGGGCATCCATGTGATTAATGTAAACTACTGTAATTATCATACCTGCATGTGAGTTTCATATAGCAACAACCAACTGATGCTAATCCAACTGTTTTATCACAGGACGCAAAAACTCTTAATAAAGTAGGCGTTAAATCACCGCAAGCATGTAATCCTCCCAATATAAAATTGTCATTCCTTGTTTCTCTATCTACCACATTAGTACTGGAAAAATTTGTATTGTCCGTTTCCAATGCTGAATTAGTTAAATCTAATTCATTCCCAAAAGATTGATCGTTTAGAACTTTTACAAATTCTCCAGCCGAAATATCTGAGGAAATTGTGCATACAACATGATTAGGGAGCTCATCACATGACTTTATTGAATCAGATGTCATGCTTTCTGTTTGGTCCCCTCCTTTCTTTAACTAAAATACAAAACATCTTTATTTATTAAGACATCAATTCTACAATAACATTAGTTAAGAGATTTTATTGTAGCCCTGTGCAAGTACATGTACACATATCCGTACCCCATATGGGGTTACTTGAATAATCAAGAAAAAGAGAGAGAATCGGGGGTTAATCTACCACTCGACACAAACCAGGTCATTTTGTGACTAACCTATATGTTTTTTAAAAATGTTTAATTTGCGTAGTTAGACAAGGTAATTGGATTATAACTATACATTATGATGCTTGATTTGCATAGTTAACAAACTTGTACCCTGTAGAATCTAGAACAACGCCTGTAAGATTAGTTAATATGTGCATAAAGGCCACATAAAGCAAGTCATGTTCAGCTAAGATATTATAAAGCCATGGTAAAAGTATTATGTATAAAATTTCGAACAATCAGTTTTCTACAAAAGCAAAATAATTTTAATAAAAAACAAGTGGTTGCCATACCAGATATGACCACAATTTGCAAGAGTCTTGTGTGCTTTTCCTGAAATTCGTACTCAGCTGTTATTAGGGTGTAATTGTCATATATTGGACGGAACTGAGATCTTAGGATTATAAACATACATTTCAATTAAAATTGGATAAAAATTGTGACATATAATTAGTAATTTATATCAAGACCTGTAACACTTACCCTGTTTAAAACTTTGTTGATATCTCTCTCCATTTCCCTGAAAGTAATAATAATGATGAAACTATAAATGTAACTATAAAGCATATCATCTACAAAGGACTGACCCACCATCTATAGAGGACTGACCGATCAACTAGGACTGACCTATCATCTATAGAGGATTGACCCATCAACTATAAAGGATCGACATCTACAAAAGACTGATCTATCATCTATTGAGGATTGAAATATCAACTATAGAGGATCGTCATGTCATCTACAGAGGATTGATCCATCAAAGAGGATTGACCTATAAACAATTGATCTATCACCTCTAAACAATTGACTGATCATCAATCCTCTAAACAATTCACCTATCAACTGTAAATGATTGACATATCATCTTTAGAGGACTGACCTATCATCTAAAGAGGGCTGTCCTATCATATATGCAGGATCAAACTATCTTAATCATATCATCTTTGGAGGATCTATATTTCATCATCAGAATCAGTTTAAAATGTTAAGATCATGTAAGGAATTGTACTAATAATTAAACTTACTGATCATATTTAAATGCTTTAGGAGCATGTGTACCAGCAGCCTCTACAGTTGTTACCGACAGACCTTTACTAAATGTTAAAATACGGGATAAATGTCCCAGTCCAGCTCCAACATCTACTATCTTCTTACATCCACATATATCACTTAATAAACTTACACCCTAGAAGAAACAAAATGGTCGTATGTATCTAATTCAATATCGTCGATAATATTTGAATCTCAATACATGAATAAGAATTCAGTTGGTTTCTTTCAATCAATATTGATATTGTTATCTTACTGTGAAAATATTTGGATTCAATCCCGATGTTGGTTGGGAAAAGGTTCCCGTGGGATTTTCCAGTGTGGTTCCCACTTGCAAAGGGTGCAAGATGATTAGTAGTCTGGCAAAGAACAGTGTATAGTCATTTGGATGGGGTATAAACTGAGGTCCTGTGTGAATTTTAGCATGAACATAAAAGAACCCTTGACAGCTGAAATTTGGAATAAGTGTTGGTCGTAGTGCCTCCGTCCAGTCCAAATCTGTCATGCTTGTCATCATTTCATTTTCATGTCTCTATGGTCTTGAGTGCCATTTGTAATGAGACGATTAGATGAACAAATCAAAACATATCCCTAAGTTATAAATAATTTACCTGAGCTAATCTGTGTATTTCATGTTGTTTCTTGGGTTTCACATGGCGTCTAAAAACATGGAATAACGCATAGTCTTGATGATTAATAAGAGTTGAAGAGGCTTTTATACCACTAGATACGCAATGACCAGCAGTTTTAGAGGAAGCATCAGAATATTCTGAAACACTGTCATTATTAAGTCTTTCATAATTGTTTGATTCTAAGTCTAATGTTTCATAAACATTTCCATTGCTTTTTTTATTTGTTCTAGTTTTGCTTAATGATTTTAAGATCTCCTGTAATTCTGAAGTCTCAACATTAATACTCTGTCTTTTTATAGAAAACAAATTTAAACATTGACAAAATGCCAGCATGGACAGAGGAAGCAGAGTTCTGAAAAAATTGAAAGAAACCATACAAAAATATTACCAAAAAATGTTCTGAAACATAAATATAAAAAAGAAGAACAATGTATTTAAACATGTTTTGCAAGTTCAATAAATTAATACGGTTAGTTTTAAAGTATTTATTTATGAGCTTTGACTAGGGTATTTATTGTAATTGGCATCATGGAAAATGAAATAAATATATTATTGAGCACCTGGTGTCTTCATCACTGTTTTTAATAGTATCAAGAAAAAAATAATGTTGTGGAGGTGACATCATTTCTAATTTAATTCTCCAGCATGGTATTATCTTATTCCAATATCCAGATATAAAAAAATCCTGTTAAAAATAGTTGATACACAAATTACGATGCTTTTTCAAAACCATATTTTTGATTTGATTTCTTAAACCCAGATTACATACCAGGTACCAGGTAGTCTACGTTTAAAATAAAATCATTAATACATGTCACAGACTTTGTCAATTACAAATTATCAGATATACACAGATTTGAAATATAGACAGAGATAGAGAAATGAGGTTTAACATCAACTTGACACAAACTATGTCATTTTGAGACCAAAGGCTAGCCTACAATTTTATTTCTTCAGCAGGAGGAAAACAACAGACCCAGAGAAAACCAACAAGGTTGGGCAGGTGACCTTTACTCCTTGTCACCATAGATAATACTGTATGAATGCTGTCTTGTCTTTAGTCCTTTACTGTTACCAGAACTTGATGTAGCATTCTGGTTTGAACAAGCTCGATAGCCGAAACCACATTACTTGCATGTAACGGTTAGTTTTAAACTTTATATTCTGATTAAAACTTATGTTGTCTATATTTTTGATGGTGTTTTTCAATGAAATAAATCCTCGTTCCAAACGACAAATAAAGTTTGCATAACCGGCCTTCCATACTTTTTCAGAAATCATTAGTTTCAATTGTCAGGATTTTATACTAATATTGGATTGAATTCTCTTTGTCACATGGGAATAGAATCAAAAATGTACTTACTGAAACGTATGCATCTATCAGCCATTTATACTGGTTTACAAAACGAATATTCTTCATAACTTTACATTTTAGCTCCAAAATCGTGTCTTCATCACATAACACGATTTCTGCCATTCTGTTAATAAGTCTTTGTTAACTAGTTAGTCTGAATTCCTTTCACTGGATAAGCAAAATGACCAATAGTAAATATTCATCAGGTAAGCTACTTGCACCAGTTCAGCTCTGAACGTAGTTGAACTACACAGGCCTGTAGCATCAAGCTCAGTTATCTGGCTATGCAATATCACTTCAATGTAAAAACTGGTGATGAATAAAATTATTCACACTATCCGAGCCATAAATATAGCTATACATGTGTATATCTCTTCTTCCTGAAATGTAGTTTAGCAGAAGTTTTTAAACCTAGATTTACAGTATAACCCGAATCCGTGGCACCATTAATGGGAAAGAAAGAGAGTATGCAGGCAAGCTGAGTGCATGGTCCTGTCTGTCTAACAGACGATACCTGACAAAAAAAGTCTTTTGTGTTTCCCCATTAAAGAAGACAAACCAACTCGTAAGTCACATTCAATTCAAAGCGGAATTGTTAAGTGGACAATCCAGCTCTACGTTTTCTCAACACCACCAATGAGCAAAAGGGGTCACTGATATTGCTAATGACTGTGCCCTAGAACTCTTGAAGAAATTTTTAATGTGTTCCACTAGGCATTCCTTGACTCTGGTTCCTTACCCAAAGATTAGCTGCACAGCAATATATGCACAGGTCTTCAAGAGGGGTGACATACTACTTGAAAACCACACAAACTTAGAGTGTCACAAACAACCTCCTTATCTCAATTTTTAGAACACATTGTGTGTAAAACACCTCCCCAACACCATAACTATGGTTTTATAAGTGCATAGTCTTGTGAGATCAAACTAAACATCACCATAGATGACTTTGTCATTAACTTTGAATAAACTATTACAATACAGATTGGCATGTGTAAACAGGATGCTCCAGGAATTGGGGTCTATGTCTCTTTAAGAAAGACAAAAAGGTCCTAATTAATGTTTCTATCTACCATTGTTGGGGAGGGAACTCAGCGATACTTTTCTCTGGATTCGCATTATACCTAGCAAACTCCCTGAGTACGATTGAGTCTTTAAACATTGAAGTTGGCGTGCCTGTGTGTTTAATGGTTTCTTGTGTTGTAATTTGAAGTACACAATGATATTATCAAATATTTCAGGAAACAGTCACGCAAATTCATGTGATGTTTGCCACTGACCATTATTTGTTTGTTTATAGGCTTAATGACTGGTCACGTAGTATAGATAGAAGATAAAGATATGGGGTGGACAAGATTAACTGATATTCATGACAGTATCATTGAAATTCGACCAAATATCAAGGTCAATGGGTGCCTTTGTTTCAATTATGTGGGCATGGAGTGCATAGGATTTCGGTGGCAAATCCAAATAAATAATCCTATATTATTGGACCACTTTCAAGTCGGCATAATCTCCGAGTACGTGGCAGAATCCATTTCGGTTGTAAAACTACATAAACCACATAAACAGATTTGATGCTTTTCAATTTTCAACATTTAAGGGGATAGTGCTGCACCCCCCGCCTGCCCCCATCCATAAGCCCGCGATGCTGCTGACTGGCGAGTACAATGGGTTCCACTACTTATAAATTCCAGCCACAGTTTCTCCATTGAATACTGAAGTTGACAAATTGAGTATGGTAACGTATGGACCTATATAAACGCTCTGAATTTTATTGTAAGTCTTCTGTCTTCTGTCTAAGCCAATCAAATTTGGTTTTATATTGAGCTATGGGTAAAAATACGGATACTACCCAATCCCATGCGAGATCAAAAAATGGCGAGGTTTTGTGACGGCATGGCGCCACACGCAGACTTTAAAGATCTTATATAAGGTCACATGGATAGGAAGAAAAGGAGTTTAACGTCCACTCGACATAAACTAGGTCATTTCGGGACTAACATATGATCTAATTTCATTTCAATAAATCGCTTGCATGTAGGGGTCTTTAGCATTGGGTGGAAACTGGAAGACCAGGCTTGGATCCAGAGGGGGGTTTTGGGGGGTCCCCCCCCCCCCTGCTCAGCTACATAAAAAAAAATAATGCCTTGCATCAATGAAATTACATCACACAGTGATCCTACATCAGTATAAAAGTGATTTCTCTGTTTAAAAGCTCAATTTGTATGTATGCCTATGTAATTTAGAGACGATGATGGCAGATTTCCGTAACAGAAACCTGGCAAACCCCCTCCTGCAAAAATTCCTGGATCCGCACCTGAGGACCCGGAGTAAACCCACGAGATTGGACAGACGACCCTACTCCTTGACACGTATAACCGGGGATTCGAAACTGCGCCAGTTGGCTCAATGACAGGCTTTATGGTACAGCACGCACATGCTAACCATTCAATTCAGCCATCTAACCACCCAAGGTCACAAGGACAGGAGTTCGATCCCTGCATAATATTGGCTTAGAAAGTTCACCAGGATTTTCCAACATAGTTTCTCCTTGTCAGGTGCAGGAGATGGGGCCTGACAAGGATATGTCTAGTCATTTGGATGGGATGAAAAAACGAGGTTCCCAGTAGGGCCTATTGCCTGGCATGCACAAAAGACCTTTGGCAGTTGGAATTTGATATAAAAGGGTATAGTTTAGTTAGGCCCTAGTAGGCCTACTACAGTGCCATAATTCCCAGGCAAAATTTCCCTCGTAGTACACCATATTATGGTGCATGCCCTACGCCCGTCTTCATTAGCTCTCACTTTTCACGGGTAGCACGTCCTACTTGGGCTAAATTGCAGTACTATTCTGAATCTAAATCATGCAAATGATGGGTTGTCGGGCCTACATGTACTATAATGTAGCCACAATCATGACAATGTAAGACGAACTGATTACTGACTACGGACTGGCGTGCACAAAGAAACCCGTGACAGACTGACAGTTGGGATTCGATGAAGGGTGGGCCTAGCACTGAATTTGTGAACACTAAATATAACCCTTAGTTAGTCCCAAATGACCAAAGAATCGATTTTAAGCCGTTTCCGTGTCAGCTCATGTTTTCAAACACATAAGCGACCAGGTGTGAAGAATTTGTCACATGATCAAAGTCACATGATAAGGTAATGTGATATTCACTTCCCGTGACAGAAAATTAACCAAAACGTAAACAAAACAATGCAACACACGTACATGATGGGCCATGTGTTCTATAGATTCATTGACATGTGACCGTCTCACTCATCGATTTCCATGTTTCTATTGTCTTACATTGGTGTGCGATGAACCTAGAGGGAATTAATTGAATTCAGCTGACAGTACCGGTAACAAAACTTTTGTTGAGCAGAAGTAGGCGTTTTATACTTTCCTACGTTTCACTTTCAGTACGGTATCTGCAGACCTATGGGTAATTATAAGTTAACTGTATTTTAATTGATACTTTAAAGCTGCAATTTCATATTTTTAAGTTATATTTTTAAAATATAAAAATTATAGCCTTAAAATAGTTGGTATCTATAAAACAGTCCTACATTGTTAAAGAATAATCCTAATTCACTATTGCCAGTTGAACTTTAAATTCAAACGTTTGAAGATAGCTATTGCAGGGGGGGGGGGGGTAATGGAAAAACAAGGGAGGTAATTGTGTTGTTATTTCAGACGTGAAGGATTTGTAAGTGTGGAATATATGATTGTATAATACTATAGTGAGTTGACAACCTATAAGCAAAAGACAGAAATAAATATGTTTTGACTTTCTTAGAAAATATGAAATTCACGCTTTAAGCATGTTCTGTAGCTTTAGAAATTATGTGCCTACTAATATCTGTTGACATTTACCTTTGGCATTCGGTAATCTTTATCTAACCTTTCAAAATATTTGTCTTCTATCCAATCAATCGACAATTAAAATACAGTTAGATTATATAACTATACTATAGGCCAAAGTATTCAGTGCTCACCTTAATTTACTCAGACAACCTAAATTTAGTTCTTTTCATTGGCAGTTTCATGCATAAACCTGCCAGTACTTAATAGGAATAAATGTAAGTTTAATAATTGTGTATCTAAGTAAGATTCTGCTCAACTTAAAGATACTTTCACGCATACAAACTGTGTGATTTGGTGATATATTTATACTAAAACATATTCAAACTAATTAATCTGTCAAAAATTTGCTTCAAATCTCTTACAACTTGACTTGTATATATGCGGGGAGATACCTCAAGCTTTAGTATAAATAAACTGAAACCATGTCTGTCTTTGTGGAAGGATCCATTTTTCAGAATGTATTTTTCATTATTAATGTTCATTTACCATACATATTGAGGCATAAGTAAATTCTGAAATATTTTCTGTCAACATCTTTTTCTGGCATTTAATTGCAGAACCCTTTTGCTTTTGTACGTTGACACCCCTAAATGTTCCCCAAACCTCGTAACCATTTGATCAAGAAATAACATGGGTGTTTTTCAGGTAATCCAGTATTTTTCTAGTATCTATACTTTCCATATATACCCAATTTGCCATACTTTTATTAGAAATAACCACCCGATAAATACTTTAGGGATGATGTATCTTCAATTGTCTAGCCTGCGCAGTACCAGTTCATAATTTTATATGCCTGATGTGCTTTAAATATCAAATTAACTAAAGCAGTTCACCATTTCATCAAACAAAATCGTGTATTTTAAATGTCAAAGTCAGTGTAAGCCATACCTCCACACAACTTTTCTGTGTATTTGCATTGTTTATGAAATCTATTGTTCGTACACACTAATTAAACATACCCTACTTTACAAATACCATATTCCTCTTTATTACTTTTGTATTTATGGAAAGAGCTTATATGGGTGTCAAGCCTGTTTCTAAATCTCATTCGTTTATGAATAAAATACTGTTTAAATCAAATCAGAAAGTCTTGGCTAAGCCTTAGAATCTGTATGTCCATCCTTTAGATTAACGGTATATGCAATCCAGTGGTTACATGATGACCACCCTGTTAATCTCAGGTCAGGTGTGTTAACATTAATTTGTGGGTAGATCTGCAATTTGTTAATTCTCTTTCATACTAGTTGTCCCATTCTTTATATACTTTTGGGTGCATGTTGGCTTAAATCACTGGTATAGTCATAGTCTTTCTTTAAAGGAGCTAAATCGCTAATATTTGGGGCCAAGAAATTGACACAAATGGGTCGCAAGCCATATAATAAGGTAATATGAATGTATATAAACTGATTTACATTCAATCGTTTCCGTTTTTACTCTAATATCAAATCATTTATGTTTGGCAAAGTACACCAGAAGTGTTAATTGAATCACAATATATATAGCGTCTGGTTATTCCAGTCTACATAGTATTTGTTGCACATGCTCACCGTTTGAGATGTTATATGGAGTATACCTAGCCTTGTTCTTTGGGTCCCTTTAGCTGAAAATGAGTCTGAAACGCCGTATTTCGTGTACCAATGGTAAAAAAATTATTTTGTCTTAAATACTGGATATCAGAAACCCATCTTTTCCTGGCAAGACCACACCATCAATGTTGATTTAAATTGGCAAATGATTTGTGTTTTCAACGTCGAAGACTTTCAATGATATTGAGTTAGAGACTTAGCTACTTTAAGAATTGATTATGAAGGGCATAAAACTATGGCGGGGGAAAGCGGCAAAAACCTAATGTTATGTAGAAATGTCTAATTCAAAACACACAATACCTCATGCAAAATACCTCATACGTAGACAAAATACAAGAAACCTTTAATACAAAATACATATAACCTCTTATGCACAATTGATTTTACAATCTGAAACATCTGCCATAAGCATTAGATGGCATATCTCGTTGTCATTACTTACGTTTCTCCACTGAATTATCTTTATTTAGGTCAATGTCAAGGTCGAACTATTTTCTAATCGACACAATGATTTCTCCCAGACAAAGGGAGCTAACTCTAGTTTATTGTTCTGGACTCAGACTAGTAATTATTTTCCCATTGACTTCAATGTTTAATGCCTGTAACATCACAGGCTGTAGTTTTTTTCTCAACATTCCGTTGCTTCCAATCTTTTTAGGCACAATGGGGACCACATTTGGCAATCTCCTCATCATAAATTTGTAGGGGGTTGAATTTATCTCATCTTTTTACAGAATGCATTTATGTTCAATAATAAAAATGTTCTGTGGAATTCAAAATTCATGTGCTTTCAAATTATACGATTTCATACTGGGGGTGGGGTTGAAAAAGCTGTTGTAGTGTTACACAATCAGATTATTTCAACTTACTTATCCTATGGAAATACAGCTACATAGGAGACAGTTGAAATTGATAGGCACTGCAGGTTTCAACATCTTAGATTTAACCATAATTTGGCACTTGAAACTGCGTTAACTGCGAAAAACTGTATGGTTTTTGCTGAAAGTGTTAAAAAGTCTAATATTGCATCATGATTGCTGTTTTGAAGTATTTTCATGTTTGATTTACATTGAATTTATCTCATCTTTTTACAGAATGCATTTATGTTCAACAATAAAAATGTTGTGTGGAATTAAAAATTCATGTCCTTTGAAATTTCTCTCTGAAATTCCGCAGTTTCTGATGTATTATAGTGTTTGCAGAATGCAGCACTGCTCATCTGAAAATGCATGGATTTTCATAATCTTTGGCCAGGGAATTGCATATATGTTTGTTTATTAGATTACAAAAGATTTGTTCAAATAGCAGCAACATGTAGTGCGATTTATAAATAGACAATTTTTCCCTTATTTTTTTTCTCCCCTCTTCCTGCATTTTTGGGTTGACTTTTTGGTCTAGAATTGGAGAAAAGGCATCAAATTTTCAATTTCATAGCAGTTTTGGGTAATACTGAGGATATTACAGCGGAGGGATAGGGGTGTAAAATGTCTTTCTGCGGAGCAATCATTGTGTCGGAAGTGAGATTTTCACCCCAATCAATTTAAAATCCCCGTAGCAAAAAATCTAAATGGTCAACCCCCTACAAATGTATGATGAGGAGATTGCCAAATGTGGTCCCCATTGTGCCTAAAAAGATTGGAAGCAACGGAATGTTGAGAAATAAACTGCAGCCTGTGATGTTACAGGCATTTAACATTGAAGTCAATGGACAAATAATTACTAGTCTGAGTCCTACAATAAACTAGAGTTAGCTCCCTTTCGTTTGGGAGAAATTATTGTGTCGATTAGAAAATAGTTCGACCTTGACATTGACCTAAATAAAGATAATTCAGTGGAGAAACGTAAGTAATGACAACGAGATATGTCATCTAATGCTTATGGTAGATGTTTCAGATTGTAAAATCAATTGTGCATAAGAGGTTATATGTATTTTGTATTAGAGGTTTCTTGTATTTTGTCTTTTGCAATAGATGTATGAGGTATTTTGTATTATAGAGAGAGGTTTCTTGTATTTTGTTTTTTGCATTAGACGTTTTAGGTATTTGGTATATGGCATTATGTTACATGTGTGTTTTGAATTAGACATTTCTACATAGCATTAGGTTTTTGCCGCTTTCCCCCGCCATATAAAACCAATTAATTCTGTGTGAAAGAGTATTAAAAACTTTTATCCTATTTCAAAACAAATATCAGTAGCTGAATTGTTGAGACTTTTTAATAGAAATACAAACTAAATCTCCAAGAAACTCATGAGATCAAATAATACCTCATAAATTGTATCATTCCCAATCTGACTTCCTCAATTTTGACAAGTTTGAGATCAGTGACAGTGATTAAGCCCTTAAGTTTATGTGACAAACATTGTCAGATAATATTGAATTTGTGGTTTTGTCCACTGTGTACAGGATATTGCATTGATTTTTGTTAGACATTTTGACAGATTTGATATTTAATGACATGAAAAGATTTTAGTTTACAGTCATTCCATGTCCAATCACCCAATGCGGTAATAAACAGTACTGCAGTAACTGATTGGTCAAATTGCTGAAAGGGCAGTTCAACAGTGATTTATAATTACACCTGCTGTCTGGCAGATGTGAACTTGCAATTAAATTTTATTCCAAAATTACCGGCTCTACATGTTTTCTACCCAATATAAGAAAAATTGAGGGTATTGTATTTTTCATTTCTTTGTAAAATCAATTCAAACAAACATATCAAATGTCAAAAATTAGTGTCTTGTCCTTTATTATGGATTATATACTATACTATAAACCATCTTAAAGGGCGAAGATATCAATTGTTTTTGGAATTTGATATGTATATTTGACCCAATTACAGGAAAATTTGTTTTTATTTAAAGGGGCATTATGGAAGATTAGATAAAGAGTTGACTGTTCTCGCTATAAAAGTTAGAAATAGATAATGTAAATAGAATATGCTGAGAATTTCAATCAAATTCTCCACTAAAGAAAGATCTACAATTGGCAGATTTAGCTCTTGCATAATGTTTTAACATGATAAATATTGATTATGCATGACCTTATTAATTTAAAAAAACCATCCACAATTGTGATACAATTTTAGTTCAAATTACTTTGTAGTATTTACGTACTAGTCATGTACATCACAAACTGATAAGATCATAGAAATGTGTTACATGTCTGAATATCTTATCTTAATAATCTCGGGATAGGTTGCTGGTACTTTGTACCATTGCATCATAGAAATTTTTTGTACACATTTGCATAGGGAAAGGCCTTAAATAACATCTAAATTAAAAAGACAGATTGTGTCTGATTTTGGATGCAGCTTAATTTGGACATACCCTATTAGTAACTGCAGGAGGACAACACTACACTCAAAACAAAACAGACAAGACAAACTACTCTTTTGAGAAACAAACAACAAATATCAAATCAACTTTTGTATTGTCAAATCTTGGAAATGGGGAACAAAATAATTACAAACCAGCAAATATTTCATAATGTTAAATCCTCTTTCTAAATTCCACTGTCAACATTTTTGATATTGAAATTTATTTTTTATTTGAACAAGTTGAAAAGATAATTTACAAAATAATAGCCATATTTCATGAAGCAAGTAAAGGCTTATAAGATATAGTTTGAATAATGTAAGTTATAACTAAATCTAATGAGTAATATTATGTTATCATTGAGTACTAAAACTAATAAAACTCTAAGTATAAATTAAACAATTTGAATTAATGATTGTTGCAAATACATCATATCATGTGTGGCATTTATAAGGTCAATGTAATGTGCACTATCACATGGGCAGCAATTGAAACATGCATATTTTATATAGGCCAATATCCATTGAACATGAATGCAACTTGAAGAGTCAGTTTGGGCTTTTGAACCCTTGTCCAAGCACATCAGAAATTTATATGAATTACTTAAATTAGTCGCAATGAAGAAAACTATTGAATTTCAGCAATTTCTGTCAATTTTTTCTAAATTGATGACCTTTGTTTTACTTCGTTGAACTTGTAAACGTTCAAATGGTGACACTTACAGCGGTAATCTGATCTCTATGAAAATTTATGGCAACCTATCTTTTTGAATAGTATTAGAAATTTTTGCCCCAGGTACTGAAACTTATTGAATATTCATATTGTTTTATATTTTTCATTTCAGAAAACAAGAAATCTTAAAAGCAGCAAATAAGGATTTAGTTGACTGTCAATTAGAAAAGAAATATCAGTTAAAGATATAAAAGTATAAAATTTAAAATGGCTCTCAAGAAAGTTCAGCGCTTTACATACAGTGTAGGACATGTTTTAAATGATTTATGTGCGTCTATGTGGTTTAGTTATTTATTGATATTTTTTCATCAAGTTAAACTTTTTAATAATGGTTTAGCGGGTAATTTAATGTTAATTGGACAGATCAGTGATGCGGTTTGTACACCGTTTATTGGTTTTGAATCTGACCGAACATCAGGCATATTAGGTCTTGGAAAGAGAAAGACTTGGCATTTAACGGGTAAGCATTGTAAATTTTTCTTTTACGCCCACATTTTTAAAATTTATGACATCATTGCCACCATCATTGAATTATGACTAATTATGGAAAAAAAATTTTTTTGTGTCAATCAAGCTTATATTGACAGAGCCTTTGGCATATCCATTGCCACCATCTTGGTTTAGGGACTTTATATTGAAAATCTAAAAGGAACATTCATGGCAAGTTTTGTGTCATTCATACTTGCATATCTGTCAACCATGCCAAGTTTTGTATCAGTTGTATTCAAATTGATTTAGCAGTAGGGTTGTCTCAAGAACAAGAAGATGATTACCAAAGGGAACAAGTTCCTGATTAAATAAGATTTACAAAGATTTGTGGATGTTAATATGAAAAAGTTTATAAACAATACATTTGGAGTATTTGGAGTGAACATTATTATTTACATGTAAATATCATACAAAATACAGCTTATATTATAGACATTCTTAAACATGTTATTAATGTCAATGTTTTTATGATGTTACATGTCAAGTGAAACTATTAACATACTGTAACATTCTCTTAGTGGTTCGAGTTTATATTAAAGCATTAACACATCACATGACATTTTCATAAAATTCAATTATCTATCTCAAATCTCTACATACCGGTAATAACTTTTTTTTATGAAACATCTTTTATAATTTTAATTGCCTATGTACATTTAAATAGATGGAAGATGAACAAAATATGCCATTGATTTTAGATTGAATTCTTTGACTAACAAATATCAGCAGAGAAATAAGTCATTGAAAAAGCAATACCTTTTAAAACAGCTGAGTAAGCTGCCTAAGCATGCAAATTCTGGAATAATCTAATTTCAAACTGAGTAGAACTGAAAGGCTTGACGAAATGCCCCTAAAAATAGCTACAAACAATGCCTATTTCTGAGCGGCAGTAAATTTTAGAATCATTTATTAGAGTGTAAGACCAACTGAACTGTATCAAATGATACATGTGCCTTTAAAGTTTTAAATGCCAATAGCCATAACCTTTTTTTTCTTACAGGTACAATAAGTGTTCTAATAAGTTTTCCCTTTTTGTTCAACAAATGTATCACTTGTGAGAATTCTCCAGATTGGGCCCAGTTTGTGTATTATGCACCATTAGTGGTCATCTTCCAATTTGGATGGGCAGCAACCCAGATATCCCATCTTTCTTTAATACCAGAAATAACTTCAGATGCAGGAGAGCGAGTTGGATTAAACAGTCTTCGATATGCATTTACAGTTCTCTCAAATCTGGCGGTTTATTTGATATTTTGGCTTCTATTTGAGTTACATGATAGTGGAAGTACAGAACTTTCAATTGCAGATGCTCCAAAATTTCAGGTCAGTACCATTTGTAAAGAATTCTCTGTTAATTTAATTTGCCTTTTGGAATGTTCAATCTAGAAATAAAAGTTTTTGCTGTAAGATCAAATGACTTATAAGAGATGTTACACATTTGGACAATCATGTTTTTTTTGGACAATAGGGTAAGTGCAAATAGACTTAACATAATGTTTTTTAGGGTAATAGGGTAACGTACAAATAGAATTAACATAATATTTTTTGGGGGGGAACGCTGTTTTGGTCTAGAGATACTCTGCAGGAAAATGTCTAATTTTCAAAATTGAAGCTTTCTTCTGTGAGGTGTGTATCTGTATAAGAATATTAATAGCAAAGATTCTAGTCCAACATTAGCATAGCCAACAGTTTTGACAAGTCCTGCTTGTGAACCAGTATCTGAACTGAACTGGCTGGAATATCTAGACTTATACTAAAGTTTCCATTGATAGAAGATATGATAACAGAAACTACACAAAATGGAGCTTCAAATTGATGAGAAATAATTTCATGTCTCATAATTAAAAGGTCTAGATCAACTTCTAAATATCTATAGGTTAGAAATGAAATGATATTGGTGTGTTTATGTAGTGCTGCTCTTTGAACTTTTTAATGGTCATTATGAATATAAGTTTCAAACAAGTCTCACAGGGGCGCTCATTACCATGCTGTAAATAGAGAGTAGTGATGCCAAAGTGACACAGCTTAACACATATGCAACATGTACATTAGATCTTACAACCATGGCGTTGTGATCGCAATGTCAACTCTACATATGGTATAGCCATTATGTGATGCCTATTGGCCTTCCTGACATGCACACTGACTATAGCAAACCTCATGATTAAGCATCTAGGAGAAATATATGATTTTTTAAAACATAATTCCTCATTTTCATTTCAGAAACTTGTGTTTATTGTTGTTAGTATTGGTGCTGTGTTCAGTTTTATCTTCCATGTTGGAGTTAAAGAGAAGAAATCAGTTCCACTTGATGAAAGACCGCCACCTGCTTTATCAGATTCTGAAGCTGGATCTTCAATAGAGGAATCTATGCTATCTAAAGTGAATAGAATGTATGTTACGTGTTGGCTTAAAGAACCTCAATTTTACCAGGTTAGTAAAAAGTTCATGATTTATACAGTGCAACCATATCGTACATGGCCATCGTCTGCACAACCCTATAATTGACCGAATATATGCAGTGAGTCGGTCATCCTTCCATTGAGACATGCAATTAAATAAACAATCTAGACGTCACATATAAAGAAAACAAAACTACATATATATTGGCATTTTGTTTTTATTTTTCGGGGCGGGGGGGGTGTTCTGGTTCTGTGGTTATGAACTTCTGCCAATGATTCGCAGAAGACGTTCTCATTATGCACAGAATTTGTAGAATGTGTTCATAATGTACAAAGCATAAATATCAAGAAAGTACACCAACATCTTAAGATGCACTGGTATTAGTTGAAAGGGGAATGAAGTTTAATATACACGAGACAAAAGTTTTTAGTGAATTTGGTATGGGAGTCAAAGTCATCTAACGTTTCAAATTACTTTTTGTCCATCCAGAATGTCCAATGTCCATTCAAAAAATGATATTAATTTGTTCATATAATGTAATTGTGAACTTGAACTTGAAATACTTGTGAACTTGAAAACTGATATTATATATGTTTCAGATAGGTGGCATTTATATGTGTACCAGACTATTTGTTAATGTATCTCAAGTTTATTTACCACAATATTGTGTTGAATCATTAAAACTTGATAAGGTGAGACAATTGATTAACATATTAATATAAACAATTGAATGAATTTGTAACTGCTTAATTAATGTTAAAATGTAGGCTAACTCAAAATTATTGATTATTTGATTAAGAAAACAAAATTAAAATATCAAAGATAGATAATGTACTGGGTTGGATCCAAATGGATTAAAAAGGGGACAGCACCACAGATATATAATTACACAAGACAAACCCAGACACAGACCTTTCAAACAATAAAAAACAAGACCAACGGAACGGCTGTCATCTTCACAGGATGCTGACAGTTGGGGATTTGATCCCTTTTGTGAAAATATTAAAGGGACAATCCCGATAACAACAGAGTTTCAAAAATTAAAGTCCGAGCATTTATGAAATTTATGGACCAAAATATAGAGGCATGGTGTATTTACCTTGTCTCAAAATTTTAGCTCAAAATATTGAGTCCTTTTGATGTTAACGTCAACACTGCTTATCCGGACACGTAACCCTTTTAAGATTTCGGGTCAATTTTTTCATTGGGTGACCTGATAATCGATTCCCGTTTCTTGAGAGGTCTATACAGTGAATGACCCATGTACTGTACTTGATAACAAAAGGTGAATTTCACCTACATATTATTTTTATAGAAAAAAGTCTAGTTTTATCCCTATACTGTATAATATGAAGACTGTCAGGTTTAAGTTATTTACAAGCATATCGCAAATATCGAGTTAGTTGGTCGGCCTTAGGTAATGGGTTTTAAGGGATTTTAACACAAAATTAAGCAGTTTTATTTCCTAAAAAGTTATTGGGATTGGCCCTTTAATGGTCAGTTCCATGCTAAATAAACATTGAAATTATTGGATTGCAGTGTGTATATAGTATCCTATTGAATTAAATAAACAAATAAATCATAGTACTAGAACTTACCTTTCCTTTGAATACCTATTTCATAATCTTGAAAATCTTTTTTTGTATGCCCATTAAAAAGCAGTGTTATAAACATTTATTTATTGGTGACATATTTCACTTCTAATTACAGAAAATTATAGCCATAATACCATTAGTTGTGTTTAGTAGTGGATTTGTAACATCTTTTGTGATGAGACCTCTTAACAGGAAAATTGGTAGAAAGGTAATTAATTATCTCCCTTTTTGTCTTCAGGCGCAAAGAAACTATCTCACTACTATGAAATTTACAACATGCAACTGGCTAAACTAGAATCAGACAACTAAAATAAAGACACCAAACTCCCAAACAATTGAACACAGGCATTATGTTTATTTAATGGGAATCTGATGTCTTATTTTATTTTTAGGCAACATATTTTGTTGGTGCTATAATTGGTATTGGTGCTTGTGTTTGGTTCTATTTCATCACTATGTCAACATCAGATCAGGTATATGGTGCTGCAGTGTTGTTAGGAGTGGGTGGTTCTACCATGCTTGTTACATCTCTTGCTATGACAGCTGATATAATAGCACAGAATACGGTAGATATTATTTATTATTTTGAACAAAATTTATTCCTTATCAAAAAATGTTTTTCAGTAATATATAAACAAATACCAGTAGCTAGTTATATATGAACAGGAACTGAGCATGGAGTGATCACTGCCATCTTTGAATTGTGATATCACATCAGTATTGAAAGTCCATCAATCTAAGTATGATTGTTTTAGAAAGAATCATGCTATACGTATCTGGTTATCATGTTGATGGTACTTGAATCGGTGAAGCCTTATTGTTTTTTCTGAAGAGTATCACCCCAAGAAGACAAGTCAAAAAACAAGATGAGAAGCGATTGGGGACCAGTTTTGGATCCAATTATTCATTCAGAGTATTTTGGCATCTTAATATAAGTAAATTAGTCACTAGTTGATGTGTAAATATTGAAACTACTAAATAGAAATACACAGACCTTTAATCAGCCATTAGCATAACATTGTTTCTGGTAATGGTAAACATTCTGTTTATTTGTTCTTCCCAAATCATATTTCAGGAATCAGGAGCATTTGTATACGGAGCTATGAGTTTTACAGATAAACTGTCTAATGGTATAGCTATAGAAATTATACAACAGTTTCATCCATGTGTGTAAGTATGACTCTTTAACTAAATAAAAATATGGATATATTTTATATACACCAGTCTTGAGCAGTGATTTCAATTGTGGGATGCATTGGGATTGATATAAATGTGTTTTGACATTCAGTAAATGTTTTTTTTTTGTCATTTAACATATAAGTAAGAAACAAGTTACTTGACATTTCATTTCTATAACAAAAAAAAAGAACTGTTCTGACGATATATATGCAGCATGAGTTTATTTCATCTTTTAGGGTATTGTACATGGTTTTCCCTGTTTGAATTGTTATTGTGTGTTTTAGGAATTGTTGCCCAGAATGTGTACCATATTATAGAACTGTTATATCTGTTATACCTGGTGGTTGTGTTATAGTTGGTTTGGTGTTTTTATTAATATTATTACCTCAAACTATTGGTAAAAGAAGAAAAGATGGTAAGCCTTCTTGTTCATTTTATAAGCTTATACATTTGTGTCAACACCATTTAGATAATTTTACATAGTATTTATAGCTTTCTGCAAATTTTCTGAAATATTGATTTTATTGAGGGCATTCCACCTGATGTTAACCAATAATTAAACCATTTAGGAAAGGTTGTCCCAGATTTAAAGGTGTAGTAAAACATGTCAATTTAAAAAATGGCAGGCACAGCTAAAGTATGAGTGTTGCATCCATTGTGGGTATCTGTTGAACCTTGGACCAGCTGCTTTCCTCGGGGCCTCCATTGTGGTTATGAAAATTTGACATGAGAAAATGAAACGAAATTGATTAGCCTTTCCCATAACCCACGCATAGACAATTTTCTCGGTGAAGTAAGCTCATAATTATGTTTCAGTGCAGACTGCAGACCTGGAAATTATGTTTCAGTCAGGCATGGAAATAACAGTTTTAGATTTAGATGTACCTGACAAAATGTCAGGCACTAATGTAATAGTACCTGACATTTTCAACTTAGTAATATCAATAAAAAAGGCAAGTCTGTGTAGGGCAAAATGACAGGCACCAGACGTTTTGTGCCTGACAAAGCCTGAATCTGTGCCTGACATTAACAGGTGCCTTCAGTGGTTGTAAAGATGAGTTTTATTTATTTAGATAAAAAAATTTAAAAAAATCATCTGCATGCAGTCTGCCCATGTTGATAATTAACACTAATTAACAGTATTTGGAAGAAACAAAACACTATGATTCACATTATTTTGTTTTTCTTTTATTTCAGTGGTTAAATTAATGAAGGATGTGGTGACACCATCAAATAAAATTACAAATGAACGAATAAATACATCAGGTTATGAAAGTGATGATGAAAATTCTCCACTTCTCTCGAAAAATAAATCTATTAACACACCACCTGTAGATCAGGTAGAGAGAAATGCTGGTTAATGTTTTAATAATTGTTGTTAATATCTAGAGTGCTACTACAAACTATAAAAGATCTTGAACATATTGGGAGAAACAGTGCTAAATATAGGCAGTTGAACAGTTGCAAATTTGTATGATGGTATCTTGTTTCTCAACTTTGTTGATTAATATCGGGAAAACTTTTGTGCATGTACGAGGAAAACCTTGCCCCAACTTTTCCTCTTTCCTGGGAATATGTGTCTGCTCTTTTTACAGGGAGTATATGTCTGCTGTGTTCCTGTACAGTTTGTTCTATTTGTGTTTTTGTTGTACAGACTTGCTGGATTTTCCAAAAATTACATATTACATGTTTGACACAATTGACTATAAGTGTTGCTGGATGTAATTATATTATAACTGCTCCTTATGAAACTTACTAAACAAATCTAAAATCAAATTTAATTGAAATGGCTTATTTATAGAAGCATTAAAACCTCTTTGTATTAGGGCAAAGTAATGGCTTGATATGGTGGTTTATTTTCTAACTTTATTCAACTAAATTTGGATTTGGATTAAACTTCGTTATAAGTATTACAAGTTTTTTTTTAGGTAATAGTTGTTAACATCAACTTCCTTCTATTCCTCCTCCAGTTATTTTTTACTTAGGAAAATTTTAAATCTTATTTGTTTTTCTTTATTTTAAGAATGTTCAGGCTCAATTATCAGTGCTCTTTTGAATAATTGTGGATTTTATAAGCATTGTTTATGATCATATTTTCAGGTTTATTTCTAATAATTCTGATTTTTACAAGTATTGGTTCATGCCTATTAGATACCCCATCTTTTGCACAATGGGACATTTAATACATTGTTAAATTGTATTGGTTCTGTATGGAATCATTTTGATATTATTAATATATTTTATGTTTTACTGTATTTTTATTATTTCATGTCCCTGTTGGAAAATTATTGTTATTTATTTTGCCAAGTATTGTTATTATGCCACGATTGGTTTATGTAATTTATGAGGCAAATAAATTACCATTTCAATTCAAACAAATGCCTTTTCTCATTTGCAAAACAAGACCATTTCAGAGCAGGGGATACCAAACATTTCATAATATATTTAAAAATTGAGATAATGCTAAAAATTGACATATTATTCTTTCAAAAAAGAATCTTATATATGTCAAAAACTTTTAGAATGGATGTTTTGTTGAAGACGGCAAACTTTTGTCATAAAGCATTTTGTAAATACATTATTCATATTCAGTGTATATTATCTAATATGATTCATTATTTCATATACATTTACATAAATTTGTAATATTATAATTTCTTGTAGATTAATATTTTTATAAATATTCATAAAGCTGGTTGTTCATGTTTTAAATAGATCTTTTTTGTACATAGACCCACATCTATAATTTTATTTATATGTTTATAGATACTTGCTTAAATAATTTTATTAAACCATTTTTTGTTCAAGATTTAATATTTATATTACTGTGGTAGTCTGTTATATATTTTCACTTTTCCTTGTTATCCATAATGGAATGTATGTGTCAAATTCTCATGGTTAATGTTAAAAATTATGTTTCTTTGAGCATAATCAGGTCAAAAATGTTTATCAATGTTGAATATTAAGCTCAGATATGGAGCTCCTTAAGTGCATGATTTTCTTCTTATATAAAATATAAAATGAAATATTAATTTGTTAAATGAAATATTAATTTGTTAAATGAAATATTAATTTGTTAAATTGAAATATGAATTTGTTAAATTGAAATAATAATTCATTAAAACAAAATAATTAATTTGTTAAATCAATATAATAACATTTGTTTTTCATAAATTGCTGTGAAGCACTAGAGTAATGAGAGAACAAACTCTTGTTTCTGCAACCTTCTGATCCAAAGCCCCCAATCGTTTAAATGAATTCTTTTGTGATAACAAATTAATATGAGAGTGGAATCATGCAGTTATGAGGCTCCGTAAGCTCATAATAAAATAAAATAAGTTATTTATTACACACTATTTTTATATCATTAAATTCCATGGCAGATGCAGGATACAAGTATGTGTTGGGACAGGGGGAGGGGTTGACATTAAATTTCATCAGCTACCATAAAAATAGCTTAAATTTATATGTTTCATAGACAGAGAATTATAAGCTAATATGCATACTGTTTTTGAGTGAAGGGGTGGTGAGGTGGATTAACTCATCTTACAATCAGAGTGATGTCTATGACTGGTGTGTTAATATTTGTTTAAAATGTGCGTAGCTAGTACTACTAGTAGTTTTTTGTCAAATCTACTGATTGGAAACTAATATATTTTGAGATAGTTTTGATATATTTTTCAAAGAATGATCATTTATTTAGGATCTAGTCTAGCTATGAGGAAATATACATAATCAAATAGATGTATATATCAAGTTGTCTTCCATTTTAATTTTAGGTATATTGACTAATTTTTTTATCTTTATAAATTTGTTTAAAGATGCACTATGTAAGGGCTAAATCTTCCCATCGCAGGTCTTTATTTTGGCTTCAAATGTAATATAAACTATAAATATGACAAGCCTATAATTAACTCTCTCAGTGATTCTCAACCAGTGTGCCACAACATCTTTCTAAGTGTGCCACGAAATGATGAATGAAACACTAAGAAAATGTAAAAAAATAACGAGTACCATTGATAGCATAATCAACAATCCATGTCAAAACTTCAAACAGTCATAACTTTGCTAAGAATAAAGTAATTTGAATGAAATTTTGATTATATTCATTTTGCTAAGAATAAAGTAATTTGAATGAAATTTTGATAATATTCATTTTGCATGATCTATTATAGCGAGAACAGTCAGCACTTTATCTAAATCTTACATAATGCATCTTTTAATATAATATTCTATATTTTTACTGTTATATAACTTAGTAAGTGCCAATTTATATTACCTGTACTCTTATGACACTACAATGTCTTTCCTAAACTCAATGTTCGGGTACTCCACTTCTAAAGACCAATTATTAAAATGAAATCAAAATGTATGTCGTAGATGATATAGTGTTGATCCCTTTACACCTTTCAATTCGTTAAATGACATCTAGAAGCACGGTTAACTTTTCATAACAAAACACAACATATGGATATAACTTTTTATCTACTATTTAATAACCATCTTTAATATACCTTGTGTCATGTTTTGTTAGGACTTAACACGTTTGCAAATCATGTTTAAAATGACTATTAAAGGCAAATAAGAGCTGATACTTCTAGCTATAAAGTTAAAACATAGATAATGAAAAGAGAATATGCTGAAAATTTCAATCAGATTGCTTCACTCTGAACTGAGATATTAGCAATTCAATTTTAGGCTAGTATCGATGGTCATTTCTAACATTGGTATGATAATAAACAAGGTCTTATCAAGATTATTTCCTCCATCACAAAACATATTCAAATCCGATAGAATGGAAAGTCTTTTTTTAGGCCTAAAGAAATACCTGCAATACGCAGATTTAGCTCTTGCATAATGCATGTTTAATAGATTGTGCAGCCAAATTGATCGAAATAATGTCTCTACTGAATAGGAATGACATGTTTGTTATGCCTTACGTACATCCATTCTTTTTATGTTGAAATTTATTTTAAATTTATATAATATAATAATATATTTCTAATGAAATACTGTGGTTTTTAAAAAGTTTTTATTATATTTTTTTTACATTCCATGCTCTGCACATATCTGAAATAAACTCTATAAAACAAATTGTACAAGTTTTTTTTATATTTAATACTTTATAACAGTTAGAAATAACTCATACCCATTAGTCTATAATCATTAACAATATCATTACATTTAGAATTTGAATGATTTTTATGTACTGGTAAATATTTTATTATTCTGTACTCATATACAATGTGGTTTTCATTTGTCAGTGGTGCTGGAAGGACATCTGGTTAGTCCTCTGGATGGGACAAAAAACTGAGGTCCTGCATACACAGTGGCATGCGTGTAAAAGATTGGTATTCGATATAAGAGTAGGTCATAGTGCTGCTGGCCAGGCAAAATAGCCCACTTGAAGCAGTACACATGTCATAAAAACAGATTTCATTTCATTTTCTCCATATGGGGGGTGAATGATTTATCTTCTATACATACTTCTATAAAGACCAACAGACAGTCAGTCAGTGGGGCTTAGAGTCCCCTTCCATCCCAGCCAGGTGATATCACAGACAAGATGACACTTATAATATATACACAGAGAGATTCATAAAATAAGTGGCTCAGTTGTTTTTCAGAAATGTTTGACAACGTCATATCCCAGATGTTATCAACATTTCATATCTTAGATAGTATCATCAACATTAGATCTACAGTATGGTCACATTCTACACTGCCAATGTTATATGCAGGATTGTTCAATCCTCTGAAGAGAATAGAAGCACAAACCTGTTTCTATATTCATTTTGGCCAAATATCTAAACACTGCAACACGTTTCAACTGGTATTACCTTTACAGTTCAGTTTTTGTAAATTATAATTTATGAGAAGAATTTTGTGTATGTAGAGTATGGTTCTACTGTGTTTTTGTAATATTAAACTGAATATTAAATATTCAAACATCAAACATATTTACAGCAGTTGCTGTTTTATATTATCATATACATAAATATGTAAATATATAGAAATCAATAGATTGCTAGAGCATACAATAATATGAGAGTGAGATAATAATACATTAGTTACACAAATTTATATAATCAACTCAATCCACTGAAACTTACAAACAACTAGACCTGTATATAGACATTAATTATATCAGTATTTGCAATGAATTACTGAATACCACAAATATATTTACATCTGTGTGAATAGTTTATGAGTACTGATACTCATGTGCCCCTTTATTTTTGCATCTATGTTATTTTTGGCAAAGCTACTAGAAATTTAGTGGTCCAAATTTAAGGCATTTTCAAAAGTCAATGTGGGGGTGTCGGGTGAAGCAAAGCCTCTTGAATGATTTTTTAAGATAATAATATCTTCTAGAAAATGGGGCTTTGAATTTACCATTTTACAAAATGGTGTCATCAACCCCTGTACCACTACATATATTCATAACATTCGGTTGAGACTTTTTAAAAGCTATTTAGCCCCCATCACGCAGCAGTCTAATATCTAATCCATATTGCATCAATGATTTATTTCTAGTTAATCAATCGATCTCTGTCTTGTTTTCCTTATCACCATGAAAACCATCAGTAGCTATTCATTTGCTTAAGTGGTAAATCAATCTAAAAGTATTAAACTTTTTAAAAGCCATACTTAGATTGTGTTTGTCTCTTGGAGGCTCGTCCTTGTGCCCATGAATTTTTCAGTTCTAATTCTCTCTCTTTAGCCTATAATAAAGTAGACAATATATATTCTAGTAATGTAAAATTTTCAATATTCTATTTTCTTAATTGACTATATTTTGATATGATTGATGTAGGGACAAATATGTGACTCTCCCACTGTCAAATAAAAAAGAAGATACCCCTCCTTGACATCGTCATCAATGCCAAAATAAATGGATTTTCTTACCTGAAAAGCCAAGTAAGTAATTTGATGCTTTCTTTTCTGTTTACTTGAAGGCATATTATCTTTCTTTCTATGTGCTTTATACTCTGATTCTTCAGTCAGACTTCGTGTTATTTCAATATCATTATTAATCATGTCATCCATATTAGCATCAATAATATTAATCTCTTCTTTCCCCCTCTCTTTTTTTCCTTGAAGTCTCAAAAACTTAAAAAAACAAATGTTTTAAAAATAAGATCACAGAAACTCAAACTGTTATCCAATCTTGACTCTCAAGTCTATAATGCCAAACGATTGACTCAGTTTTCAATAACAACTTGTATAAAGTCTAACCCAGCTTAAATTGTTGTCAGCATGTTTTTTACGTATTGTGCAGATCATCTACATTTACTATCGAAGAAGGTTAACTTGTGCTGGCCTACATAGTCAGAAAATAAGTGCTAGTCAGACTTAAGTCAATCAGATATGAGCTTAGTGAGACAAACATGGCCATCTTTTGGGTTCTGACATAAACAATAAATGTCCAGAACAAATGAAATAGAACTTGTTTTAATAATACTTTTATAATGGTTACCTGTTCGTCTTGTAGGTAATTTTGAATCTGTGTTTGATTTTCAGGTTCTTGGTCATAGCCTCCACTATAGTCTGCATACTGAACAGTATAGAATAAGGACACATTAAAAATCTAACAAACTTAAAAACAGGTTCAAATCTGGGCAAATTCTATCGAGGTAAAAGGAGATTTATCTCCCTTGAATAGTGGAATTCACACCAACTGACTCGCTAGCATTATTTTTGTTTTATATCAGCTGTCAATTATGTTGTTCTCCAATTAAACCAAATAAACCATACAGCCACATTTCTATGAGGTTTGGGTATCTGAGCAACATATAATTTATTATCAATGGCCTTTTGAAAGTGAAATAAATTCTATAATTACCTGTTGATATGGTACGTTATAATCTGAATATTGCTGTGATTCAACTGTTGGTATACTACTAGTCTGTGATTCTGTATAACTACTAGTAGTTGGTGATATTTTAGGTAAGGTACTATAAAAAGAGTTGCTCTTTGTACCAGATTTAAAGTCTAATGGTGCATCAGGATTGACAATAACTTTAGGTAATAGGGCAAATGACTGTGACACTGCTTCTTGACCAGAATCTTTGATATCTGGTAAAATTTCAGAAGCCGAAGGCAAACATGGTGGTAAATCTGTGGAAAGTTTTTGATGTTCCAAAGAATTGTCTTTATCTAGAGAAAAGAAATTTCCTGAACTAGAATCCTCATCATCACTATCACTTTCATAACCTGTCATTGCTTGAAAAGCACTCATTTTACGTTTAGTAATGATTTCCTCTGCATTTTTAGATTTTGTAGTTTTAGTGACGTTTGTAGCTGGTTTGGGTTGTGTTTTCTTAGCAAGTGAATATGGCAGTAAGATTCTGTTACTTTCTTTTTTAGCTGCATGTACTGGTGGAGGTAGAATAGATGTCAGTCCACTTGGCTGGTTCTGAAATTGACACATAAAAATGTAATGTATATGATACAAATTAACTTTCAATTAATACACATCTATAGCCTAGATGTCAGAATAATCTCTTACAATAATAACATTGTAATGTTCTCACAAAAAGTTGGATATATCTAACAGAGTGTTGCTTGTGGGTCACAAATGGGACACAATGCATACAATAATTAATAAATGTTTTGCATAAAAATAGATAAGAAAAATGAGAGAGAGAGAGAAATGGTGTTTAACGTCCACTCAACACAAACTAGGCCATTTCGGGACTAACATATGGTTTGATTTTATTTCAATAATTCGCTTGCGTGTAGGGGTCTTTAGCAGTGGGAGGAAACCGGAGTGCCCGGGGGAAACCCCCGAGGTTGAAAAGAAAAAAAATGTACATGTATGAATATCACAATCGATGAGTCAAGCTTATAATCAAGCAATTTTGGACACCATTCCTTTACTATAAGAAATTTTTGAGGAAAACGACATATTTCAAAGGTCAGTTCCCTGTATGAGGGGATGCCGCAAATCAACAAGATTTTTAGTCAAGTATTAAGTGAGATATCTAAAACCTGTAGTTCAGATCTATCATCATATAAATGAGCTTTGAATTATATATAAATAAGAGATTAAGAACTTACAGATGGTGTGAATTTCTGTTTTTTCTGTTTGGGCTCATCATCTTCATCCTAAAATGAGAGTAAATCAAACATTTCCTTTTAATGAACTCACAGAAAATACATTAATTAAATTCTCTTTACTGGTACTTCAAACTTCTATACACAATAATTAAATAGCTTAAAAGTTAAAAATAAGAGATGTGTAGTGCCAGTGGAAATAATAACAAAAAAAAGAAAGAAATTCATAATTCATTACATACTGGTGTTAGTTTTGGTATGGTAATCCTAACTGGTTGTTTTGCTCTTTTTGGTGGTGGTTTTGGGGCATCAGCCATTTGAGATGCTTTAGGTTTAACTTCATCTTCCAATGTATCATCCAAAACCACATTAGCATCAGTTGCTGTTGAAGCTTTAGGTTGTGGTAAATTATTGTGCAAGAAATTCTCATTTAAATCGTCTAACTGTTTGTCTGCTCCTGAAACATACAATAAAAACTCTGTACATGTAGTTCGCCTATTTCTGAAACTAAAAATAAAATAAGGCTCATCAGTAGGCTAAGGCCTGGCATTCTCTCTCATTAGATGTCATTATAAAACAGATGTCCATTAAATGTATACCAATGAAGCGATATGGGAAGTGTGTCTATTTAGGTAGCAAAATGCATTATTTTTACACCTAGTTTACGAAAGATCAGTGACACAAATTATGTCGACTAAATCAAGCAATTATATTATATCATGTATGCATTTGGCAGACTCGTGTTTTTTCCTCCAGACAAAAACTGTAGATGTTCTATTAAATTGATGACCTTGAGGATATTGAGAATCAAGGAATAGATGCCCTAGCTAATCAACTTGGTGGCATTGAAAAACTGCCAGAGGAAATATAAAAACAGCCAGAGGAAATGGTTAGCGCCATTTTTGATATTTTATTATAAAGATACATGATACAAATGTTATTGACAGTGTATTTGGATTTAATGTCCTACATTTTAGCACCTTAGGGTTAATAAAAACTTACTGACAAAAACACTATTTTAAATTTCAGCCAATCATTCGAGATCTGTTTAGCTGTCAATACACTGATTCGGAAGAGGTATTGTTTTAATCATTTAAATTTAATACCAGCAAATGCATACAAGCAACCAATCCACCTAGTTCAAAATCATATGGAAGTTCTTATCAAGAAAACAGTCTGAGACAGGAACGTGTCCACATTCTAGGCAGCTCAACACTTTCTACCGGACATTCAGATATTGATATCATAGCTAAGTCAATATTTTAATGTGTTTCAGCGCCATTTGTAGACTTGAAGAACGTGACTAGAAAAATTTCACAAGTCATGTCAAACGTTGGTGTCATACTTTTATAAGGCGTATATCGCCGAACATTACTGATTTGAAATTGCATTCAACAAAAATGGTTGAATGTAAATCAGTTTATAATATATACTCTCAAATATTAGCGATTCAGTTCCTTTAAAAATAATGATTGTTGTATATTTCAGATTCCATTGAGTTGTGCAAAAAATAGCAAATCGGACTTTTTAAAAGAGGGGGTATGTACTTTTTTTTTTTTAACAATGATCATTACTCTCAACAGAATGGACTCAGTGTGTCTTCATCAGCTCCTGTGGTGTAGGCAATTGTACCATTCTTCATTTCGATACTCACCATAATGCCCGAATTATACCCTTTTATCACTTTAATACCTTTTTACGATATTTTTTAGATTTCGGTTGATAACGGCGATTATGTCGGGGTTTTTTGGAGCGAGGGGCTCTTCGTCGGCCAAGTACAAAAAGTTTTGAATACCAGACTCAAAAGTAAAATACCTAACGAACCCAGACAGAAGAGGATTTTTTCAATGGGTGCAGCCTATCAACATTTCGATAACTAAAAACTTTTACGTATTAGGAATGGCAAATGTATTGCATGTAGAAGGAGAAGACTTCATAATTGAAGATAGGTTGCCAGGCAACGAAACATACGCCCACAGCAGCTAAATCGTCCGGGCAGTCAACAAGGGTTGTCGCATATTTTTACTTTTTTCGGTAATGAAACATTTGTAATACACTAAAAACTGATTAAGAGTAACAACTCATTATGTAATTATCAGAAAATCATTAGAATTTGATTGCTTTTTATAAAGTTTTACCCCACGCTAACAATTAGTATATACATGAAACATTTAATATCATGGATTTAGCTGATTCAGTTATCTAAATTCACTGAAAATCAAAATACTTGTTCGTTTCAACACCTTAAACTCTATGTATCAATCTGAAGTCAATCGGATGTTAACTTTGGCCTCTATAGCGTCACAAGAATTTTTGAAGTTATCAAGGGAGATAACTCTGGCAGTAATTATTTGAAATCGCTGAAAATCAATAGGCTTCTTCGTCTCATGACCTTAAACACTGTGTATAAATCTAAAGTCAATCGGATATTAACTTCTTCGTCTCATGACCTTAAACACTGTGTATAAATTTGAAGTCAATCGGATATTAACTTTGGCCTCTAGAGCGTCCACAAGATTTTTTGAAGTGATCAAGGGCCATAACTCTGGCACTAATTATCGGAAATCGCTGAAAATCAATAGGCTTCTTTGTCTTATGACCTTAAACACTGTGTATAAATTTAAAGTCAATCGGATATTAACTTTGACCTTTAGAGCGTCCACATGATTTTTTAAAGAGATCAAGGGCCATAACTCTGGCACTAATTATCGGAAATCGCTGAAAATCAATAGGCGTCTTCGTCTTATGACCTTAAACACTGTGTATAAATCTAAAGTCAATCGGATATTAACTTTGGCCTCTAGAGCGTCCACAAGATTTTTTGAAGTGATCAAGGGCCATAACTCTGGCACTAATTATCGGAAATCGCCGATAATCAATAGGCGTCATTGTCTTGTGACCTTAAACGCTGTGTATAAATTTGAAGTCAATCGGATATTAACTTTGGCCTCTAGAGCGTCCACAAGATTTTTTGAAGTGATCAAGGGCCATAACTCTGGTAATTATTATCGGAAATCGCTGAAAAACAATAGGCTTCTTCGTCTCATGACCTTAAACACTGTGTATAAAGTCAATCAGATATTAACTTTAGCCTGTAGAGCGTCCACAATTGCTTGTGGACGCCGGACCGACGGACGGACGGACGGACGGACGGGGGCGACGACAATATACGACCACATTTCAATGTGGGCGTATAAAAATTGGAAAATGTTGCTAAAAAAATTTCAACTGTATGAAAAAGAATACTGTCAGTAGTGTTATATATAAAAAAAACCTGGTTTCCAGTGTAGTGTTTCTCATTTTAAATATATGAATAAAACCGGTGATTGTTTTCGAGTGTTGTGTTTAAAATCTGAGATATTTGAATAAAACCTATGATTGTTTCCCAGTGATATTTTTAAAAACTGATATATAAACCAGTGCTGTGTTTTTGAATGATACCATGTTGTGTTTTTTAATTTGCTGTATACAGTATAAGGGGTGTAGGATCTTAAATGTAGTGTTTCTCATTTTAAATGACGTGCTGTATATGAAGTGTGGTGTAGGATTTTAAATGGTTCATTTACATTATCAATTTGTTGTCTGGTGTTAAATTATCATATATTTATTTGTTCTGTGTTATTTATTTCGATTTCGATGTTAATTTTGTGTATATACCAAACTTGATTGTTTTCCAATTCTTTAATTCTTTGTATTTTTTCGTAAAATCATGCTATTATTTGTGGTTGCCTTTAGTATTTAGTGTACCTGCATATAAATACCAGGGCATCATTTCTGTAAAACATGCAGGAGTCACAAAAAGCTCTTGCACTTAAATTTCCGGGAGCACAAAAAAACGCACCTGCAAATTTGCTTGCAAGAGCTTTTTTTTTTTCCATCTATCCAAATGGTGTACAAAAAAAAAAGAGAAAACAGTTAAAAATCCAATTTATTTATTTATAGATTTACCGGTCATATGCTTACAACAGAAAACACTACCTTGGACGTTCGAGTAAATCTCTGGCTAAATGCCAAAGCGGGAAAGGTGCGACGTTGTGCTTGATGTTCAATTATATACCGATATTTTAGAATCCGAATTCTACACTTTTCTCAACGTCAGTGTCACAGGCCTGCACATTAAATTTAAAGCATGATTTTGGAGACATGCTTTTACTTAGTGGAATCCACGTCAATCCATGTCAATTCGAGTTGGAGACTTACAATTAATCAGGCAATTCGTGCATATTTTCAGTCCGGCCATGTCGAAGAAATTAATTATGATATTCACAGCCCGGGGTGAAACGGTCGTGGGATGAAACTAACTGCTCTCATGATGAGTCTCATCGTGATTATCCAGACGCTTTCTATATGACCACGACAGAAATTCATAACGTTATATTTATTCAAATTTCACCATCAAAAACTCTTATAAAACTAACGCCGTAACTCGGAAAGCATTTTATTTAAAAACAATCAATCGTTTATTACTAATGTAATACTATCACTAATAAATAATAATCTATCGTGAATGCAAACGCCATGGAGAGACTTAACAACCGAGCTAATAATCTTCAACCCAAATGTCTTGATACCATAACAAAACGCACGCTACTGGATTTTGCTAACAAAACTACTCTTCACGATTTGCGGATACAATAATATTTCATTTAACTTTAAAGCTCGACTTTCTTGATAAAACTGTCGAAATTGTCTGAATTTTTAGCAGGAGCTATAACCTGCGCTTGTGTTTTCAAGATTACAGGCGCAGACGGGCGCAAGCGCGGAAACGCCCGTCAGAAATGATGCCCTGAAATACGTACAATTAGTTTTTGTTATTAAATTATCATAGCTAAGTATATGTTGTGTTTTATTTATAAACCCTTTTCTTTTTCGGGAATATGGATTTTGAATCCTCGTTCTGACCTGACCTCCCCTCCCGTTATTACAATATCATGATTCATATATATATGTCGTTTGATTAGTTATAACAAATGAAATAATATGGTTTAAAGTGCTCCTATACTGGGTTAGTGATGACTGGTCAAGTATAACAAAAACATTTTATTGGCCCCAATCAAGTGATTACGTAACGTCAAGGCAGTAATCATTGAAGCGCATTTCCTGGGCGACAGTGATTTGGTTTCTTTTTTGGCGCCAGTACATGTCTAATTCTCTCGTGGGTTTATTGCACTGCCATTGTTGGGTTGACTTGTACACATGGAAGGCTGCGTTAATTCATTTGTGATTTAATGAAGATGCATAACTTGTGATGTGATTTACCGAGTTCTGATTGTATAATTACCTGGGACGTGATTTACCGATTTACGTATTTGTCAATGGTGGAATACTATGTTTATAGCTAATGGATAACAGATAGTACGGCCACGGTAAGGTGAATATCTACGTGTATGTGTGCGCATTTTTTATACTCAAATTTTTATTGGTACACCGTATGTAAATTATTGTAATCAAAATGAATTGATCGGATAAACGTCTCGCGGGAAATTCAAAGTTTTATCTTATTATTAAACACTACGGATAAATTATTAGTATGTTGATTTATATACGTATCTCGGGAAATTCGACGTATCTCGGGAAATTCGACGTCTCGTCTAATAACTAAACACCATAGATAAGTGAACGGGAAGTCCATTTTTAAACGCATCTCTGGGAAACTCAACAGCTCGGCAAATTAATGATCGCCTTAGATAAGTGCACGGGTCGACCATTTTTAAACACATCTCGGAGAAACTAAAGCCGTTGCTTTTAAACTAAACCATGGTACTAATTAAACCATTTTTGTTATTTTTCAACAAGTTTTATCATTTATTAAACCATGTTTTGAAAGTAAACGGCATGAATAGAAAATATCGGTAAAACTACCATATTAGACGATACCATATATGTTACGTAGTGATAACTAAATCCAAAAACGGATAAAATTATTTGCAATTAAATATAACTTCAAAAGGAGGTATATAATTATTGCTTATGCTTACTTAGTCCATCTTTTTACGGTAAGATCACAGCATCAATGTTGATTTAAATTGACAAATAATTTGTGTTTTCAATGTCGAAAATTTTGGATGATATTGAGTTAGACTTAGAGACTTAGTCTTAGTCACTTAGCTACTTTAACCTAGTAACTATACTTGTTACCTTAACAATTGGTACAGTCTAAGACCCCTTACGCAAGTTCAAATAGGTTCAAACGCATAATTGTCAACACACATCATTACAGTTTGTATTAAAATAAGTAATTCTATCACAAATAGTGAAGACTGGACCATTAAAATAGTTACCGAACAGTTTTTCTCTGCATAGCGCTGTTTATGTTGTAGGCCTAATGACGTATTACGCAACTTGCGGCCATGACGGTCGGCCAGTTGAAATTTCGCGTAGGAGATGGGTTTCATCAAATCATATAATTATGCGGTAAGGCCTCACCTTTATTTCAATAAGAATTGATTTATTATATATTAAGCTGCGTGCAGTACTGTTTTGGGTCAGTTTATTTGTAAATTAAGCGAGCTATAGGCCGGTAAACTTTTTGTAGTCATTTGACTAAAAAACTTGCGCAAAGGAACTCGGTAGGAAAAACCACTACTGCGACCGGAAGACAGCAGTAGTGGAACCATTTCTAACTTTAACCTTCTAGTTCTACTGTTCTGTAGCGGCTGACCATATAAAATAATACTAAATTACCGCTTTGATTACCAGAGACAGTTGTTACCTAAATTAGACAAACTTATAAGAATTTTTATTTTGTATACCTGAACTGGATGCATTATTAGAAAGACTTGTGAACTTTTCTGTCGGCAACGTTGATGGTGCATTTGCATAATAATCGTCTTCATCATCACTGATTTGTCCTGACATGACGGACGTTGCTTTTGATTCAGCCAACTTATCTTGAATTTCATCATCACTATCACCGCTGTCATCACTCGCACCATATGATACAAGAGACATGTTTGCAAATAACGTTAAATAAAAATTATAGAAATGAATCAACCTTCTTTCGTAAATGTTTTCATTATTATAGGGGAGATAACTCTGGATTTCCGAAGAAAAAGTTAAAACCCAATAATAATAAAACGAAACGAAATCTCAAGGCACTCCTAAATTTTATGAACAGTAGCCTATTATCATAGTTGATTTAGAGCCGCTGTGTGGATTGCAAAATAGAATTTTTAAATAAAAAGAGAAAATATCAAAGTAAAGTGTCTGCGAATAGGCCTATTTTGAATATTAATATTCAGTTTAGACCTATTCGTGAAATATCAAATTACTGGTTGTTACAGTTAGCCTACCCATTCAGTTAGCATTGTGCACTAAATTGATATTTTGTCCAAACAATAAAATATAATTTTTCTAACAATAATAGAGAAGTCTCATAAATTAATAACAATGTCAATGTGTAACAGAACTCACCCACTTTAATGGATTTACCTCCCTTTAAATAAGAGTAGGCATACGACACAAATTAACACGTAACACAGGTCAGTTTCTGTATTTAAAAAAAATGTTTTGTTTAACTCGGCCCAAAATTTAAACACCTGTTTTTAGATTACCATACGTGCGCTTTAGATCACACTGGCTGTCATCATTTTAATTGTTGTGGCTAGTCCGCCTAATCTCATGGGTTTTCCCTGAATTTCGAATGGGCATTAGACCCGCATTAATAAAGTAGGCCTACATAATATAGAAGATGAAAGTAAATATTTATACAAAAATATTGAAATCTATATCACCAAAAAATCTTTAATATTATTGAGATTGGAAATAGGCTGATACAGCATTGTCTATTGACACCTTTAGATTCATATGGCGATGAAAAAAGTCCCTTTACACAGAAATTGCAGTAGGCCTACACATGTAGTTTATTCTATTATTACCTTTATATTAATTAATATTTATTTGCCCCGACGCACAACAATCTTTCCCTTTACTTTAGTATTCATTACTTATAAATGTGGTGCTTTTTCAAGTAATGAATTTGTTAATTCCCTGGTCACCTTAATTCACTTTTATTTGGTTTACCATTAAAGCTTACCGATAAATTACAGAAAGTACGGAATATTGCAGCTAGAATTGTTACTTTAACTAAGGAATATTTTATATAATTTACCATGGTTGCCTGTTAAATATGGAATTGATTTTAAGATTTCATTACTTACATTTACATATGTATCAATAATTTAGCTCCTGTTTAATTCTCAGAACTTAAAGAACTTTATAAACATGACCGAAGGCGAACATAACAAACGTCAGATAAACTACTTTTAAATACCATAAACTATTCAACTAGTCTCTTATGGTCAGCGCTCTTTTAGTTACCAAGCCCCTGTTTTATGGAATAACCTACCACTCAGTTTAAGATGTTGTACATCTCTATATTCGTTTAAAAACCCCCAACTTAAACTCATTTATTTAATCAGGCTTTTAACTGGCGCTGTATACAACTGTAAATATGTCAATGATCTTGTTGTTTTTTTTTTTTATATGATTACATTATCACTTTGTAAAGTGTCCCTGAACACGTTATATGGAATGGCGCGCTACAAATATGCTGTAATAATAAATAATAAGTTTGAAATGAATTAAGTTATGACAGCAAATATTTCACATATCAAGTCGCCACCACCCATAAATGGTTAGTTATGAACACAGACTTCTTAGATTACAAAGTTTAAAAAACAAGCAACACAAGATTTATAGGTCAAATTCTTGGAACTTCTACCATAAGCCTTTGGATCTATGAAATTCCTCATATTCACTATTTAATATCAACCAGCACACCTTATCAAAACTTATCTTTATCACACGTGGTGTGCATTTATAAACAAATATTATTCGTGTGTCCGTATAACTTTGAAGACTTCAATAAACATATTGAAAATTCTTCGACGTTTGTTAAGAAATAGTTCACACGAGAAAAATGGCATGTTTTTTTTAGTTTTATTTTTTCACTATTTTGTGATGACCAAGATAACTAGAGCAAATGTAAGGCTGAACACAATGCGATGATGTTGAAACTAAATTGAACATGTAACCATTTTTGAACAGTATTGCGAAAAGGGTGGGATGGGGTTGGCGATGTCTGCAGTATGATCTTGATTGTAGTTTACCGAGTTGTCAAAGTCTACCTTTTTAGTATGATTTAATCATAGATCACAGAACTAGAATATTAGTATTCTTGTTCTATGGTTTAATACTCATCAAAGTGTAAGTTCCTTTAACTCGAACTATGCTAACCGTCAATTATCACAACACGAAGATTAACTGTTTTATAGACGGATCAACAAAAACATACACCAACGACACAGCCATAAAAATAACGCATAAATAGGATTGTTTTATGACATAGGAACTGGATAAATGTTGCAATCACGGCATGAAAATAGCACAAGAATAGCCATTTCTACCACGTTATTCCTATATCATCAGTTGATGAATACATGTATATAGGTAAATATTTACCTACAGTGGTAAATATTAGCTAAACAAAGCCAGGAATCACAAAAACAAACAAAGAAACTATATTGTAAACCATCCGTCACCCCATGACACCTCAAACACTAGGAATGATTTCTTGGCATCAAAGACTATTCTTTAGATAATTTATTTCTTGTGTTCTTGTAAGAATACGGTTTGTGTAAACTTTGTATTATTTATAGGTTCAAATTAGAGGTGTCAACACTATTTTGAGAAAATTGCTCTGAATTTGGATCCATTTATCTTTTCATCACTCAGAAAGCGGACCAAGATGAATTTCTTTTTCTATGCGGGTTCTTAGTTCCCACGTAATTTATATCGTTTCGTTGCACCTATATGACACACCTGTCACTGAATGATTTATAAGTACTTTTATCTTTGAGAAACCATTCCTAAAAGTCAGTTCATTGTAATTAATAATATAATAGAATACCCAGGTTAAGGTATTACATACTATGATTAAAACTATTTAGGTTTCCAAAATATAGGTTTCATGACATAGAAACAGAGTGTAAGAAGCATTATCACCCTCAAGAAAATATATACATTTCATTTTAAATATCATATCCAAAATAACCCTAGTCTCACCTATATATCGATTATCAAACCATTGGTCCAGTTCGAGTAGAGTATTTTGCACGGGCCTCTGCTGAACTACTTGAAAATTTCAATTAGTACGACCCGTATTGAAATTAAAAGAAACAATATACATGTAATTATCCTACATACAAACACCTTTTAATATTTGGTTTCGGCACCATAAATCATTATATCAAATTCTATTACAAAAACGTTCATCGGGATTTGCCAATGTGGATTCCCCTTTAGGAGCGGATCCAGGATTTTCAGAAAGGAGGGGGGGGGGGGGGTGCTGCACCCACTCTGGAGTGTGAACCCGCCCAGTGATTTTTTAGTGGAAAAAAATGCTCACAAGGGCTCATTTCATACTAGTACTGCAAATTACGATTTCCAACCTAAACTATTTCCAACCTAAACGCCTTTCCCGCGAGAATATAATATATATGGAGATAAAAATTGTTCGACACCACAAAAAATAGAGGGGGCGTGCGCCGGATGCGACCCCCCCCCCGGATCCGCGCCTGTCCTTGTCAGTGGTGTAGGACGGAGGGCCCGAGAAGGACAGCTGCCTAGTCGTAAATGATCTCTTGAAGTTGGAATTCGATTTGAGTAAACTATAGTGCCGCTGCCTTGGCAAATCCACCCTCATAGCTGTGACCTTTTACTTTCTAAGAAGTATGAAACCGATCTTTAACTATAATGGTCAAACTTAAAAAATACATTATTTTATTTCTTTCAGCATTCTGGCATTTCTGGAAAACATAAACATAGATTTAAGTAAAGTTAAAGCAATTTTATAATTTTTTCTTTTCTTTATCAAAGATAATTATTAACTATTTCATTTATTTTCGGAAACTAATTTCGCACAAAATCTAAATCAAATTAAACATTGATAATATTGTCCGCTGAATTTATAGATCTAATAATATTACGAAATAATAATTTGATATAGGAACATCAAACAGAAGTAGTAACTGATTACAGCTTATTTTTGGCCCATGTTTCCCAACTCCATAAACGAATCATTTGTAAACCTGTGCATGTAGATATCAATGGATGGGGTTCGGAGATCACAGACAATTCTGGAATCGAGAAAGAAAAATCAAATAAAAACTGAAAATTAGATAATTTGTATCGGAACTGGTATTTGGGAATCCTTTACAACAGTGACTTTTGACCGTTTACATTTGGATAAGAAACCATCTAAAAATTAGGTAGGCGAAATAACGTATTGTTACATATCGAGGGTAATATCAAAACCAAAATCTTGATACCATATATTCAACCATTCAACCAACAATCAGCTCTCGGTACTATATAAACTCGTTAAAAATATTCTTTGTATGTGAACCAAAACCCCCGATTGCTCAGTAGGCCAGTATCTCGGTTCATTACATAGCCTAAAGTTCACATTTGCCACTTGGACAGCCAAAATATTTCACCCCATCCCACGAATAAAACCTGACGTTAACGCGTTGTTATGTTTCTACCACTTGTCTTGTCAGAAACCTGTGTTGGTAGAATGTTTAAAAGACCATTAGGTATTTATTTATAAGTCTGTGATTAACTCTAGTTAGCCTAGAGGCGATAATAAGCCATATGTTTCTACAGAAGCCGGTAATGTTTTTATCTGGTGTCTGTCTGTAGAAAACATCTACTTGTTGCTTGTTTACAGTCAAATATATCATCACTGCCCATTTCAATCATTGTACCTAAACGTAACCTTTATCAATGAACCACGATAACGTGCGTTGTACACTTACAGTCCTGGCATTAAGAAAAAGGATTGGAATAAAATTATATCGACCCGATGTTTCCGTAAAGCATAATCATTAAAATGTTACCGATTCCTTATGTTTTATCATGGCATACCTTTTCATTTCCGGTTGGTGTCTTGGTAGAAACTGTAACTGAGGTAGTTCCTTCGGGAACGATCAGTGGATATCGTCCGATCAGAGACCGTTCCAATCCGGCCCAAATACCGCCCTTCCCCACCTAATCCCCAATCGGGTTTCAGTAGACTGTTTTTCGTAATTTTGAAAAAAGTAACCCGATTCAGATTCATTACAAAATAGAAATATCCCAAGGTGGCCCAATCTTCTTTATCCCAATGGTTAATCACAAAAGGGTTATCGCCATTACCATAAGTCAAAGTGATAGTTTTCATACTAATGATTAACACCATTAAAAGTGTATGTGATAAAAACTTAAGTTTATTGACAAATAATGACACATGTCCGCCATGTTTGTTGACATTGTCACCATGTCTGCTGTCTTGTATCGCGGAAACCGAGACGCTGCGAGATTTATATTGTCGCTTTTCATAACACTTTTCAAATCCTAACAACGGATGTATTAGTCGGTTTGTTGTTCGTGAACGTTTACCCTCAATCGAATAAATCAGGTAGGAGTGTAAACAATTAACTATTGTCACCGCTACATGCAATCTCATGTTCCCAGGTGTAATCGAAGACACCAAGTAGGGGTTATACGCGGTTGGCTTTGAAATTCGATCATGGAGCATACCAACGAAAACAAGGGAGCCACTTGACAAAGATAACAGTAAATCTGTAAAGACAATCCTAATTGTCTATGGCGACTCTCCTAGTGGACTTATCGCATGCAACGCGATACAAAAGTCATGTCAATGAATGTGCCACTTCTTATGCTCACCGATTACCTTATCTGACCTGCCAACAGTAATTAGCAACTGTAATTTCTTTACAGAAGAAAACAGAACGACTCTTGACATTCACCGGATCCACTGTAGCTATATATTGTACTGATATATTGTTTTACTATCTTTTCTCCACCCTATTTTTACGTTATAAAAAACCCAACAACAATACAAACACCAGCTTATGGACATCATTGTAGATTTTCTATTGTTTAAAGTTAAACCGCCCAGGTTGTAATTGGTAGGGAGTAAAATAACCTATTACCTAGGAACTTTTTATCACAATTTCTTCTCTCTTCAATCATGTTGGTTGGTAGATTGGCAAGTAACCAGAACCAAAATTACAATTTCATAGAACAAAAACCATTATTAGAAGTATACATGTGCATGTTTTCAACTTAACATACGATAACATCTTTGGAGGGCTGATTGGAATGGAATCATTGTTCACGATTCCAAAGATTTACAAGAATACGCTATTCTGGCACCTTTTCAATGATGAAGTTTTACAATATTCATACACCTTGTGCACTGTCAGTACAAGTTTATAATGCCTTTATGAATTTCTGTACCGGTACTTTAGGATCGTATTATGTCTTTGAAACTGACTTCTATCAAAGCTTTTGGTCGAATGTTCTAAAACAAAACTATTTAAGTTAATCCCACCCTGGTTCTTTTGCTACTTTACATTCCTGTACTATGTTTGTTTGTAAATCGGGTTGAAATGTGAAGCCAATGGTAAAACATCAGGTATATCGTCCAGGTATGTAGAAGATGTGACCTTGTCTGGGTTTTAGTATCAAATGTTATCTAAGTTCATACACGTGGCTAAAATCAGTGGATAATGTAACATTTGTCTGATATTAACCGTTTCTTACGTACATTATCTACCATTTATTCTCTAGTAAAGTTCATCTGTTAAGTCAAAAGGTTTCCAAAACATCCACTAAGGTTGTATAACGACATAACAACATTTTGACTGGAAACATTACCCATAGTGATAATGTTTAGATTACATTATTGCCAAGGGAGTAAAGTAAACTCACTTAGTCTACATTTTACGAAAGCATCTTTGGTATTCATAAAATCACTGTTCTTAAAAAAAAAAGTAACTGTGTTACCAATAGAGTCGCGAATTTGATTAAATGCATGTTATTTTCCAATTCTGGACAATTCTCAGAAATCGAATCTAATTAATTGCTTGTCATAATATTACAATCTTGGACAATTCTTTAAAAACCTAATAACTGCGTGTCACCTAACAATCTTTTTAAGAATTCTTAAAAGTGTGTCATCTTCCAATCTTGAAGAATTCTTAAAAAATTGAATCTTCTTAAATGTGTGTCATTTTACAATCTTGCAGAATTCTTCAAAATCGAAAACAAATTATATTTGGCATTCAAAACTGTATGTAGTTGTGCTGTCGCATGTTTCACAGATTTGAGTCCTGCGGTGTAAATGGTGGCTATCAACCCAACCGTTTTGTTTTAAAACATGAAATTTGATCTCTAACAAGGCGACAGCAAACCATTACGTCATGTATTTGACCACACGACTTTATATCCATGGCCGTGTGTATACATACGGTACAATGAAAACTGGTAGTTTGGTTATTTCATGTCAAGTGGACTATTTTTTCGGGTAAACCCCCAAAGAATATTATGAAAACATAATATCTTATAGTACATGTAATTGTTTGTAATACTGAAAAGTTTTATGGCTCTAGGATTAATATTATCTGAGATATGGCCTTTTGAATCGATGTACCCATTCGCAATTTTTATGATTCATAACCATTTATGATTCGGGGTACCCATTCGCAAGTTTTATGACAAGGAAAATTCAAGATTTGTGACACTTCTCACCCATTTGAAATAAAATCTGATTATAATGAAAGTTCATGACTTCGCAACGCTTCTGTAACCCATAATAGTTCTCAATAATTTCCAAATTATGTATACTCCCATTCATTCAAGGGATTTAATTGTTGTTCGCCCCCTTCTTCTCGTCCCTTCTCTTTTTGCGGACAACTCGTTTGTGACGTGAATCGACGCCGTTGACGAAGCTCGGTGGAAACCACTCGGTGATTCTAGAACTTGTTTTTATACACGATACACATAAATTTTGTGAAAGTGTATATGTTACGTTTAATCTACATTATATATATTTAAATGAATCGTTTAGCATAACCATTAATGAAATATATACCCTCATTCTTATCATAAATGAGATCGCTGAGCAAATAATATACCTACAAAATTACTCGAAATAAACATATGCACATAAACAAATTAGGTTTATGTAGTCATAGATAATATTCTGTTTCTACATGTAAATAAACAAATATATATAATACTGTATATATATGAGATATACATGATTGAAATGAACCGTGATTTGTGGATAATATAAGGTATCGTGTGCCGGAACTAGCCTGCAGAGATAGCAACATATGTTTTCTTGTTTTTGCTGATCTGAAAAAAGCGACTGCAGTTATTGTCTGAAACAATACAGACCGTTCTTTGTTGGTATGACAACATAAACCTGTTCTGGTACCTCGTATCTTAAAACTACAATTACTACTATAAAAACTATGCTTAATTCAAATTTTCATTCAAGGTTACATTTTATACAGTTTATAGCCAGTGTTAATACTTTGAGAAGTTTAGTCACTCTAAGACATCCTTGGAATACGAAGGTATACAAACACGAGCCACTTCGTTTATACACCCCCATGGGTCCGCGGCCATCTCAGTTATGTTACGTTTGACCATGAAGTTTATTGGGACATCAGGGACGGATCCAGGTATTTGCGGGAGGGGGTTTGCCAGTCGCTAATTTACATAGGCATACATACAAATTGAGCTTTTTAAACAGGGAAATCATTTTTATAATGATGTAGGATCACTTTGTGGTGTAATTTCATTGATGCAAGGCATTATTTCTTTTTTATGTAGCTGAACAGGGTGTGGTTTGGACCCCCCCCTCTGGATCCGCCCCTGGACATCTATGACACGTATGATATATATTCTTTGACCTTGGTGAAGTCAATAAAAGCAGTTGTAACATGGCGCCCTTTCTGTATTCATACTTAAAGAAACTGAATGTATTTCTAATAGTGACAGGACAAGCTTTGTCAAATTGCAAAACCAATTGAAACCAGTGCAAACTTTTAATGGCAACAATTTCAGTTAGAATTGATCGATTTGAATAAATTTTGGACTCGAATTTATAATAAGGGTGCATGGGACGTTAAGTGTCATTATACCTGTATTGTATAATGGTCACACTCAAAATTGACGTTAACCGTACCACAATCTATTGATCCAGCTTGAATCCCGATGACTCCACTCAGGGGCATGTGCATTCTATGTGTTCTCCATCCTACCCTTCTGCTAAACCCCATCACATCTACTTTAATGCCTCTGCCAAATCGAGACTTGCAGGTGGTAGGGACATTGGTGTATATGATATTGTTATGATGGTTTTGAAATCATACTTGAATTATATACGTCTTTTATAGCGGATTGTGTATATGACTCTTGAAACATATGGTTATAAAATTTTCAACTCATCTCTGACAGTTCCAACAGTTTTATGAACTGCTATAAACGTATGCCAAACTGGCCGGGGTTAACCATATCTAAATGTGTAGGTGTATACTACATGTATCGCATTTATAATATCAAATGGAATATTTCCCTTTGGACGTAGACCACCATTGGTCTATCTCGAATAGTTCCTTATATTTATAAAACTCCCCCTCTCTCGTTTCCCTCTTTTGCATAACCATTTTTTGTTGACTTTTTGGTTTGGTTTTGAGACGGACAGACAACATGGTTAAGAGGTTAGTTGTGTGGAAATGTAGGACGGATAGTTGCATGGTTACTTGTATGCTCCTTCCAGTTTGTGTATCTCAAGATTTCCAGGGTAAATTATATACATGCTTTTGAGCAAGACGGCACACATTGCCCTATAAGTGTCTGAAAGCTTTCAGCACCAATGACATTTGTGAAAAGTTACAACTGGTCAAAGAGACGAGAATTAACATTGGCGTAATCTCTGGTGTACTGGGACGAGTAAGAGAGTTGAACGAGTGCCAGTAGTGGATTTATATGCTTATCGCTTGCAGAATTCAAGACTTAATTCAACTGAATAAGTATTCAAGTGGGAGGTAAGAGTATCTACATTCTCAACATATTGTTCATAGTGGAGGCATATATATAAAGATTTTAAGTAAATATGTTTAATATACCCGATTGCATTCTGCCGAGTTCCTTATTGATCATTGATGACAATGATAGTTTTGGATAAGACACCTTGCTTTTCAAATTGAATTCTACCCGAAAGGGTTGTGACACAGAACTTTCGGTATAGACTGACATTATATCTTTCTGCAAGGGATTTCCAGCATGAATATGGTATTATCCGAATGTTGGTTTTACCTCCAGTTTTTTTTTAATCTACATCAATTATGATATATAATTTAAGTGCACAAAGACTATATCGAAATAAGATATAATCATGATGCGCTCTCAGGGCATGGAGAAAGGTCGGTCTGACTACTGTTAAGCGATAATTGGTACAATATTGATATATTTAAAATACACATTAATTGTATCCGAAAATAAACCCCGTGTATATGATTACATCTATTACATCTTAGCTTTATTAAGTATTGCCTATTAAAGATACATTAGTTAAGAGTTTAATCAAGAGGTGGTCATTCTTCCTATAATAATTCAAAAATAGATGATTAAAAAAAAATATTGAAAATTTCAGTCAAATTGCTTTATTCTGAACGGACTAGAAATAGGCATCAACTGTGTCCGCACCGTCTACGAGAATTGCCGATCGTTTGGTTGACAGACGATAACTCCCCCAACACATTCTCAGTTATCAAGTAATAATCTCAATGGCTATGGTACCCTAGCATGGTAGACTTTTCATCAACAGTCCCCGGTAGTGACGCCAGTGACTAACAGTAAACGTTAGCTTGGTCCGTCATTTCTTGATTTAATATTAAATGGACGATTGTTTAAATCCAAGCTGTATCCACGCCATCCGAGGGTCTACAGAGTTGATCTTTTGCTTGTCATGAAAATAATAATTTCTATAACATCTGAAGCCCAAATAAAGACTTCCAATAGGCAGATTTAGCTCTTGCAATATATATCTTTAACATCATGGTTTCGTGTAAATGCGAAAGGCGCACTGTCACAGTTACATGTCTGTCAAGTAGACACGAATGAGGAGTTGTGTTATAATGATGAATTATGGGTGTTCTTAATAGGAAATTGTTAATTAGAACTTCACCTACTGTGTATGTCATGCTAGAATCTTATCTCTATATTTTTGACATGATTGCTAGCAACATATTCCAACATTATCTTAACACATTTTGCTTTTTGTTCATATATTTCAAACTCAATTGTAACTCCAATTAGTGCCAAGCTCAATAACAAATGTCTTTATTCATAACGGAAACCAAGATGGCGGACACACAGCCGCCATTATATTCAACTGAACGAAAATCATATTTAAACAAATTTAAAGATAAAATATAACGGTTATAGAAATGAAATGATCCCCTATCCCTAAAAGAACAATACGACTATTGTTTGATGTTATCTGTTCTAGACTGTGATACAATTATTTATGAATTAGATGTTACCGGGTGGGCCTTGTCGACAATTTTTAATCAAAAAAGGTGGATTGCAGTCAAAAATAAAATTTAATGATCATAGCACATAATATCGTTTCTCACAAACCAAATTGAATAAATGTGTACAAAATCGAACATCACACCGTGTAAAATAATAGTTAATAGACACGCTTTTATGACTTTGATTACTTTTGCTCCCTTGATAATGGCAGAACATGGTTTAGGGGCCCCTTAGAAGGTTAGAAAACAGAAAATATTTTAACAACTACATAAATTTTGAAGATCATTGAATGCAATTGAATATCAGTTTTAGTGGGATTCGATAGCATGTTAAAACGCAGTATCAACATCATTCCCAAACGTGTACGAGGGTTCACCCTAAATTTGATCTGAATGGAAATTTGTTACATTCATTTTTGAACATAACCCGCCATGGCATCAATGAACTCGTTAACATATTCAACTTGAGAATAGTGTGGGTAAGGGGGGACGTACTACTTCGGATGTGTGAACCAGAGGACTGTCCTGGAGCAACCAGGATACCTCTCCGAATATTACCTAGGAGCACTTCTTTTTAAATGACCATGAAACCTGCGTAACATTCACCATTTATAGCGGAATCCTTCTTACGCCCTCAGAGTTCCAGCAAACGGAGGTCGTTTACTTTTACCTTTTGTCTCTTGGTGATAAACCCAGGTTTCATTCCGAGTAACAACAAAAACAAGAAAGCATGTGGATCTCCAGGATAGACCTCGTGAAGCTGTTGACTAACAATGACTCTGACGTCTTTGTTCTTCAGTCAATATTCTTGGCACCGAAGATTACCACGGAGTATTTCTTTGATATGATCATGAAACCTGCGCCATTCATCTGCGTAATATGAATCTTTTATGGTGGAAGCCTTCTGTATGATTGCACCCTCAATTAGTGATGTTCAATGACTTTTAAAATTTATATAGTTGTTAAAATATTTTCTATATTCTAACCTTCTAAGGGGTCCCTAAACGTTGGGGCCCCTGAAACAGGTGCTCTATCTTTGTGGGTGGCGTATTGTCAGAGGAATCCAAACAATTACAAGTATTCTACAACAACATCTAAACAGTACAATTTATCTTATCATAAATATGATACATAATATAAACTATAACTATGCCCTTGAGTTAAATTATGAAGGAATGTCAAACTGATCTCGTCTTAAATCGTTGCCAAGTTAGTGCGATTGTAAGTTAGAACACCAAGCTCACACGGGGAGGTAAATGACTGAATGGTTAGCACGTGCGCACTGTATCTCAGGTCTGTCATTGAGTCAACTGGCGTGGTTTCGATTCCCCAGCCGTATGTAACAAGCAGTAAGGTCGCCTGTCCAATCTCGTGGGTTTTCTCCGGTCCTCCGGCTTTTCCCCCACTGCTAAAGACCCCTATGCGCAAGCGGATTATTGAAATAAAATTGATCATGTGTTACACCCAAAATGACCTAGTTTGTGTCGAGTGGACGTTAAACCCCATTTCTCTCTCTCCTCCTAAGATAGATATGGTGCTTGTGCAAACGCCAGACCAATACCTACCAGCTTCATATCACTGGCGATTAAACCGCACAGGGAAACATCCTTGGCGTTATGTGTAGCTGTTTCAAAAATTTAAGTTGTTGTGTTAATTTATGTTTTATACTAGGTGTAATATCATGTCGTGTTGGATTTTATTTCCAATGTTAAACCACACAAGAAGTCATCAATAGAAGTCGGGAATCAAACACATAATATAGAAATACAAAACACATAAATTACATTGAAATCCTTTTGTTTTGAGTCCAACTGCATGTCGTTATTCAATTTCTTTTCGGCAAATCATGTTGTATGGAAAATATGCGACGTTTTTTTACATCGACAATTTGAACCAACATTTTGAATAATATATTTTTAATTGAGCGTATAATATAGAGTTTGGTATGAGTGTGGTCCAGGTTTTTGTGTAGGACATCTGAAGTATATTTAAAACATCAGAGAAGACATCAAACAAAGAAGAAGTTAGAACTAGTATCCGGTCTTTATGTCGTTAGTTGTATGATGGAGGAAATCAGACGGCTAAATAGTTGAAATGAATAGACGATGATTGTCTTTAAGATAACAGAATATTTCCTTCACTAACCCCGCGTCATTTATAGGTTCCTGCTGTATCGACGGCCGATTCCAACAATCACAGAAGCAGATGTAACTGTAGGTTACATTCCTAGAAAACATACTGTACACAGTCTTTCAGCATGATTGCAGATTTCATACATACATTTTTAGCAGAGAATCATTCTCAGTATAGTAAGCGGTGAATGGATCCGGGGGGGGGGGGCATCCCTAAGCGTCCTCTGCGCAGTACTAGTGAGAGTAACCTTGGGATCGTGGCCATTCCTTCGTTATATATGTTCCATTAAGCATAACTATGTCGTCTATTCGACCCTCTCAGATGTCTAGTTGTTCGGATGGGACACGAATCGAGGTCCCGTGTATACATGGGCGTGCACCTAAAAGATCCCTTGGCAGTTGGAATTCGATATAAGAGTAGACAGTAACGCACCCATTTCATTTAATTTCCTTTCTATTGTAATGGCAAGGAAATATAATTATCAAAAAGCGTCGAACATTCGGCCAATCATTCATATTGGAACTTTTCCACCATCGTGTTTGAGGTGTACTGATTAATGTACCACTTTAAACTTTGTCGATGTTTTTAAAAAAATGAGCTTATCTTACAGTCTCGAAAGAATACAAAAACAGTTCTGCTTATAGTTCGGGCATTTTTTCAAATCGAAGGCAGCTGTCGAGGAATAAACTTTATTGATATGCGCTGGGATCTGTCATCGTGGATTAGATGTGTAGAAGTTACTTAATAATTACAGAAGTTATCCGTTCACCTTTAAAACACATTATTAAAGTACTTCAAGATAATACTGAATAACGCCGTCAGATAGCTACGTTGCTGCAACATTGACATAATCTGTATACATAACAGGACTAGATTAATAGTGATATATAAAAAAGATGGATTATTTTGACACTTGTTAAACTGTTTTTTGAATCATATTAAAGATAGTTATTACGTTGTTAATGATCATATTAAGATAGGTAACTAACGGTTAGAGGAATGTAGAATGTTTAATATTATCATACATAATGTAAATACAGACCTATTGCTGTCATATTCGTGTTTTTAAAATATTCTAACACCATTGTGTATATCAGATATTTTATCGTTATCTTGGGCGTTTAGAACCCCGAGATAATCATTTTTATGGCAGATGTTGGGTCGTCACTGCATGCATAGCATTTTTTCTAAAATCTATTTTTATCTTACAAAAAGCAACACATTTTCGAAGAATGACATTATAATGCAATATTGAAACAAGAAAATAACTTTATAGACAATTTGATAACCAAATTTGAGTGAATTGAACGATTCCCAACCCCAATTTGAGTGAATTGAACGATTCCAAACAATTCAAAGTACTGGAGATGGACAAATATTAACCATGAATTATGTAAGATTTAGATTTAGAGCTCACGGTTCTTGCTATATTATTTTCAAAATAGATAATGAAAAATGAATATATTGGCAATTTCATTCAAATTTCTTCATTCTTGGCGAAGTTATGACTGTTTAAAGCTGTAGCGTACATCATTTATTATATTAGCAACCCATCCAAGAGCCGAGACTAAGCTTCGATTTTCCATTTTATCGTTAAATTTTAATGTTTAAACCCACGTACTGAAATTCCCGAAAATCCAAATCAGAATAGATATTAAAATACTATTGTGAAACATCCAATTACTTCAAATACAGTTTGTTTGAGAAGAATGTGATGTGGGAAACTACGGGTGGATGAGTTTCTGGTCTGTTATGTATTCAAGTGGCGCTGCTTCGATCCCCCACTTGTACGTCACAAGCAATGGGGTCGCCTCATCCAATCTCATGGGTTTTCTCCATGGAGGCCCCCCTCTGTCTCTCACCCTGTCCCTCTGTCTCTCCCCCCTCTCTCACTCACACTTCTCTCTCGATGTATCACCTTGTTGGTATACAAATATGCTAATTATTCCTGTAGTTTTTAATTAATATTCAAATATAATTATTTTAAAACGCCCTTCCTTTAAATAATTCTTACCACAATAACTAGAGTTCATTAAAATTAATGTGCCCGTTTCTAGGCTATCCTTGAATGGCACCTGCGCTATTAAGCAATTGCAGGTTCTAATTTCAAACGTTTTTCCGTTTAATTGTTACATACAGCTTCTCACCACTGGTTCCACTATTCAAGCTAAACACACATGTCTAATAATATAAATATTCATAACACCATATGGCCTTAATTGTGCCCCACTGACACACATAAAATCTCATAATTCGCTAAAAAATGAGTAGTTATTATATTACGTTATAACGACCAACAATTTATCTGGTTATGATTATGTGTTGACTTTTATAAAGAAGACAGTTAATGTCGTGTGATTTGATATTTGATCATAGTTTAAGCATCCACATAGGTACATATACTAATTATCTCCTTAGAGGAATGTCGTACTTCTTATACCACTATAAAATATGCATCAATCATAAATTGACTCTTAAAAGTTTTAGGAGGTTGGGATGGCCTCGTGGTCTAGAGTGCCGCGCTTCGACCTCTAGCTGGCCGGTCACCTCTGGCTTGCGGATGTGTGAGCGTATGTGGCATGGGGATAGGGGCGCCTTCTCAACCTCGTGGGTTTCCTCCGGGTACTCCGGTTTCCTCCCACTGCTAAAGACCCCTACGCGCTAGCGAATTATTGAAATAAAAAATGAAACCATATGTTAGTCCCAAAATGACCTGGTCTGTGTCGAGTGGACGTTAAACCCATTTCTCTCTCTCTCTCTCTCTTAAAAGTTTCAATATCAGCAATAATGTATTAACCTATTTGTCCGATTGATCTTTCATACAGATAATATCAAGGTGGCAATTTCATTTGATTGAAATATAATAATCATGATTCTTCCCAAACGATAGTCACCCCTTCTAGTCTTCTATAGTTCTTTTCTGTCAATGGATGCCATATTGCAGATGTGTATACGATGAAATGATTAAATTATAAACATATGTATGTGCATATAATCAACAAGGGCCAACTGTGTTTTCAATAGAAGGCTAAATTGCAGATGGGGAAGGGGAGACATGCAGTGATCGTGCGGGTACAGGCATTTGTAAAACCGGAAAAGACTCTGGAAGTAGCAGTATTCATGAAATTCTTACCACAACTAGGGGTACATGTAGCGAGTATCAATAACATCTCAAGAATTATTTTTCAATAAAGCGAGCATGTTCTTTTATTTAACAAAAATAGAAAACACACAGCGGTCAAGTCAAACAATAAAACGCTTCGTATTTTCTGAATATTGTTTGAATTAAATAATATGAAATAAATAATATCTTTTAATTTTGAAAATATACAAAGGGTACTGTCGTACCACCCAACACCCTGCTTTGTACTGCATTAGATCACACAACCATTTGAAGTAACTGTAACACGACTATTTGTTTTATAAATACAAAATTTCGTGTATTAATATCCTCTTAATTTCATGTAGACTTTGATAAACAAAATTAAACAAAACTCCATTTCCGTTAGCAAACATCAAACAAAGTTCGGTTCATTGGTTTACAAAGTCTATCAGAAACATTCTGGAATCAGACAGAGTAATTCCTCTTTTTATGTAGTGAATGTCGTCCAGTATAATGGTTTAAACGGGTATAAGGTATTATCGACATATTGTATCACCTTAAATTGGTTGGTTTAGCCCCTCCCCCCCCCCTCAACACACACACACTCATACACACCCACAAATCGGTTAGCTCGCTATTTTTGAAAGTTTCAGAAAATTAAAATTATTGTGCAATGCTGCCCAGCAACAAACTTGCAGTAAAAGATGAATGGGTCATGTTTTAAACCTAACAAACTGCCAAAATATGAGGGGAATTCCGCTGCTATCACTTCCAAATTGTTCTGTGATGGATGCAAATCTTAACTAAAATTAATCATCGAAAAGTTCCAACTTGGCAGTCACCACTGTAAGTGGGTTTTAAGAATGCTTTTGATATGTTGGACTACACTACCTTATGGACCGGAAATGTGGAGGCTAGATTAGCACTTTGGATGCCAACTACAAGTATTCATCAGTTTTTGTCTATAATAAGATGCGTATAAGATGACCTGATCGTGTCCCAAATCAGTATGTTGAGAAACAGCATATCAAAATAACAAAATTATGTGGCATCGCTCGCATTCAAACATTACGTGTCATGTATTAGGGAATCCACAAGGCAGGAGACTGAGGACGTCTAGTGAACGACCTGGAGAAGAAAGCGAGACTGAATTAAAGGCCTTTTGTATATCGTGGAGAGAACGAAATAGCTTTGGACCGTAATTTCTAGAAATCTACTGTTAAAGCTCCAATAGCATATTTTTAAGTTATATTTTTAAAATGTATTAAAATAAAGGCCAAAAATAGATTGTACCTATAAACAGTCCTACCTTGTTAAAGAATAATCCTATTAATCCTGTAATTCACTATTGCCAGTTGAGAAATTGGCAAAAATATCATTTTCAACTTCAAATTCAAACGTTTGAAGATGGCCGTCCATGGAGAGGAATGGGAAAACAAGGGAGGTAATTGGTTAACTATTTCCTCAATCAATCGGTGTCTGCCCAAAAAATTTTGCCCATGATCGTATAATAGTGAGTTGACAACCTTTTGAGCAAAAAACATAGAAATAATTATGTTTTGACTTTCTTAGAAAATATGAAATTGGAACTTTAAGACCCCGAAGAAATCGGAGAATGACCTGTGTGTATTTGTCACTGAATCCCATCTGCGTACGTTGTTAAATCTGTAGAAGCATGAAAACTAAGCAATCGCCAAACTAGCAACCAACCCATTTACGGGTGCCGTTTCTTGTGATTGATGTGTAATGGTAGGCTAGTTATAGCTGATAGTTAAGCTGTTGATATGTTTATATACAACTTATATAGGTAATATTTCACACAGTTGGAGTTTATCAGCATTGTGGAAATGCTATGTCTGTTTTATCTACTAACATAAAGATACTCCGGTCAATTATATTGAAATATATGTATTTTAAGAAACCACAATACAATACTCAATAATCTCTTGTCTTAACAAATCTTCCTATATGAACTTGTTAGTGAAATATTTCAACCTACTTCAATTAAATAACGGTTAATCACTTAATAAGGATATGACGTGGGCAGGGGTTATCCTGACCTCGGCCATGAAGGCACTCCGGTGCACCGTTATATCGTTACATTTTGAGTTAAGTTGGTCGTTGAAATAACTTTATTTCTTTGAAATTAAATTAATATCATTTACAACCACTTGGACTTGAAATTCGTAAATATATACTACAATTAGCTAATAATTACCTTTGCGAAAAATAAGTGGGATAGTTACTGACAATTGCTGGCCATCATGTAGCTCATGTTTAGGACAGTCTTGTCTACGTTGTCATCGATTTTAAACACCCCGGTTCCTGCATGTATGGGGAAGCACGAGGTAATGACTGGTATGGTGTTGCCTTTTCGTTCGGCTAGAATGAAAAACCGGGGCCCACCCATGTACATATTTTCGGCCACGAAAAGAACCCATGACATTTGCAATTCTATTCACTAGCAATACACACGTGATCAAAACCCCATTCCCTTCTTTATTCCAGTTTAATCTCCATGTTACTTTGCTTTTTAATTTCATTTTTAAAACTATATTTTATCGTTATCTTGGGCGTTTAGAACCCCGAGATAATCATTTTTATGGCAGATGTTGGGTCGTCACTGCATGCATAGCATTTCTTCTAAAATCTATTTTTATCTTACAAAAAACAACACATTTTCGAAGAATGACATTATAATGCAATATTGAAACAAGAAAATAACTTTATAGACAATTTGATAACCAAATTTGAGTGAATTGAACGATTCCCAACCCAAATTTGAGTGAATTGAACGATTCCAAACAATTCAAAGGACTTGAGATGGACAAATATTAACCATGAATTATGTAAGATTTAGATTTAGAGCTCACGGTTCTTGCTATATTATTTTCAAAATAGATAATGAATAATGAATATATTGGCAATTTCATTCAAATTTCTTCATTCTTGGCGAAGTTATGACTCTTTAAAGCTGTAGCGTACATCGTTTATTATATTAGCAACCAATCCAAGAGCCGAGACTAAGCTTCGATTTTCCATTTTATCGTTAAATTTTAATGTTTAAACCCACGTACTGAAATTCACGAAAATCCAAATCAGAATAGATATTAAAATACTATTCTGAAACACCCAATTACTTCAAATACAGTTTGTTTGAGAAGAATGTGATGTGGGAAACTACGGGTGGATGAGTTTCTGGTCTGTTATGTATTCAAGTGGCGCTGGTTCGATCCCCCCCACTTGTACGTCACAAGCAATGGGGTCGCCTCATCCAATATCATGGGTTTTCTCCATGGCGGCCCCCCTCTGTCTCTCTCTCCCTGTCCCTCTGTCTCTCCCCCCTCTCTCTCTCTCTATCTCTCACTCCCACTTCTCTCTCGATGTATCACCTTGTTGGTATACAAATATGCTAATTATTCCTGTAGTTTTTAATTTATATACAAATATAATTATTTTAAAACGCCCTTCCTTTAAATAATTCTTACCACAATAACTAGAGTTCATTAAAATTAATGTGCCCGTTTCTAGGCTATCCTTGAATGGCACCTGCGCTGTTAAGCAATTGCAGGATCTAATTTCAAACGTTTTTCCGTTTAATTGTTACATACAGCTTCTCACCACTGGTTCCACTATTCAACCTAAACACACATGTCTAATAATATAAATATTCATAACACCATATGGCCCTAATTGTGCCCCACTGACACACATAAAATCTCATAATTCGCTAAAAAATGAGTAGTTATTATATTACGTTATAACGACCAACAATTTATCTGGTATTGTTTATGTGTTGACTTTTATAAAGAAGACAGTTAATGTCGTGTGAGTTGATATTTGATCATAGTTTAAGCAACCAGATAGGTACATATACTAATTATCTCCTTAGAGGAATGTCGTACTTCTTATATATATACCACTATAAAATATGCATCAATCATAAATTGACTCTTAAAAGTTTTAGGGGGTTGGGATGGCCTCGTGGTCTAGAGTGCCGCGCTTCGACCTCTAGCTGGCCGGTCACCTCTGGCTTGCGGATGTGTGAGCGTATGTGACATGGAGATAGGGGCGCCTTCTCAACCTCGTGGGTTTCCTCCGGGTACTCCGGTTTCCTCCCACTGCTAAAGACCCCTACGCGCTAGCGAATTATTGAAATAAAAAATGAAACCATATGTTAGTCCCAAAATGACCTGGTTTGTGTCGAGTGGACGTTAAACCCCATTTCTCTCTCTCTCTCTCTTAAAAGTTTCAATATCAGCAATAATGTATTAACCTATTTGTCCGATTGATCTTTCATACAGATAATATCAAGGTGGCAATTTCATTTTATTGAAATATATCAAGATTCTTCCCAAACGATAGTCACCCCTTCTAGTCTTCTATAGTTCTTTTCTGTCAATGGATGCCATATTGCAGATGTGTATACGATGAAATGATTAAATTATAAACATATGTATGTGCATATAATCAACAAGGGCCAACTGTGTTTTCAATAGAAGGCTAAATTGCAGATGGAGAAGGGGAGACATGCAGTGATCGTGCGGGTACAGGCATTTGTAAAACCGGAAAAGACTCTGGAAATAGCAGTATTCATGAAATTCTTACCACAACTAGGGGTACATGTAGCGAGTATCAATAACATCTCAAGAATTATTTTTCAATAAAGCGAGCATGTTCTTTTATTTAACAAAAATAGAAAACACACAGCGGTCAAGTCAAACAATAAAACTCTTCGTATTTTCTGAATATTGTTTGAATTAAATAATATGAAATAAATAATATCTTTTAATTTTGAAAATATACAAACGGTACTGTCGTACCACCCAACACCCTGCTTTGTACTGCATTAGATCACACAACCATTTGAAGTAACTGTAACACGACTATTTGTTTTATAAATACAGAATTTCGTGTATTAATATCCTTTTAATTTCATGTAGACTTTGATAAACAAAATTAAACAAAACTCCATTTCCGTTAGCAAACATCAAACAAAGTTCGGTTCATTGGTTTACAAAGTCTATCAGAAACACATGACACAATTATATGGAATACAAGTTACTTAAAGAATTTATTTCAGCGACGTTTCGACGAGGGTTCTCTAAAACCACTCATGTTTAAACACATTAAATAATTGTAAACATTTATAGTGTAAAGCATGTAAATAAAAGCCATATGAGAAATATGAATATTTTAGATTAACAACAATATAAGATACATTTAAAACATTTTTTTAAAAAAACAATTTGGAGGGTAAAGTATTAATTAAGAATAGAAAGAGATAATGTGAACGATATGTAAAAAAAAACTTTTATGAAACAAAGTGAATTTTTCGAAATTTATAGAGCATTAGGAAAATTATATACGAGCATCAACACATCTCAAAAAAATGCATCTTAAGACTTAAAATTCTTTAAGTAACTTGTATTCCATATAATTGTGTCATGTGTTATCCTCATCCAGTTACTAAATGCCACTTAAACAATCTATCAGAATCATTCTGGAATCAGACAGAGTAAATCCTCTTTTTATGTAGTGAATGTCGTCCAGTATAATGGTTTAAACGGGTATAAGGTATTGTCGACATATTGTATCACCTTACCTTGGTTGGTTTAACCCCCCCCCCCGCAACACACACACACCCATACACATCCACAAATCGGTTAGCTCGCTATTTTTGAAAGTTTCAGAAAATTAAAATTATTGTGCAATGCTGCCCAGCAACAAACTTGCAGTAAAAGATGAATGGGTCATGTTTTAAACCTAACAAACTGCCAAAATATGAGGGGAATTCCGCTGCTATCACTTCCAAATTGTTCTGTGATGGATGCAAATCTTAACTAAAATTAATCATCGAAAAGTTCCAACTTGGCAGTCACCACTGTAAGTGGGTTTTAAGAATGCTTTTGATATGTTGGACTACACTACTTTATGGATCGGAAATGTGGAGGCTAGATTAGCACTTTGGATGCCAACTACAAGTATTCATCAGTTTTTGTCTATAATAAGATGCGTATAAGATGACCTGATCGTGTCCCAAATCAGTATGTTGAGAAACAGCATATCAAAATAAAAAAATTATGTGGCATCGCTCGCATTCAAACATTACGTGTCATGTATTAGGGAATCCACAAGGCAGGAGACTGAGGACGTCTAGTGAACGACCGGGAGAAGAGAGCGAGACTGAATTAAAGGCCTTTTGTATGTCGTGGAGAGAAGCAACGAAATAGCTTTGGACCGTAATTTCTAGAAATCTACCGTTAAGACCCTGAAGAAATCGGAGAATGACCTGTGTGTATTTGTCACTGAATCCCATCTGCGTACGTTGTTAAATCTGTAGAAGCATGAAAACTAAGCAATCGCCAAACTAGCAACCAACCCATTTACGGGTGCCGTTTCTTGTGATTGATGTGTAATGGTAGGCTAGTTATAGCTGATAGTTAAGCTGTTGATATGTTTATATACAACTTATATAGGTAATATTTCACACAGTTGGAGTTTATCAGCATTGTGGAAATCCTACGTCTGTTTTATCTACTAACATAAAGATACTACTGTCAATTATATTGAAATATATGTATTTTAAGAAACCACAATACAATACTCAATAATCTCTTGTCTTAACAAATCTTCCTATATGAACTTGTTAGTGAAATATTTCAACCTACTTCAATTAAATAACGGTTAATCACTTAATAAGGATATGACGTAGGCAGGGGTTATCCTGACCTCGGCCATGAAGGCACTCCGGTGCACCGTTATATCGTTACATTTTGAGTTAAGTTGGTCGTTGAAATAACTTTGTTTCTTTGAAATTAAATTAATATCATTTACAACCACTTGGACTTGAAATTCGTAAATATATACTACAATTAGCTAATAATTACCTTTGCGAAAAATAAGTGGGATAGTTACTGACAATTGCTGGCCATCATGTAGCTCATGTTTAGGACAGTCTTGTCTACGTTGTCATCGATTTTAAACACCCCGGTTCCTGCATGTATGGGGAAGCACGAGGTAATGACTGGTATGGTGTTGCCTTTTCGTTCGGCTAGAATGAAAAACCGGGGCCCACCCATGTACATATTTTCGGCCACGAAAAGAACCCATGACATTTGCAATTCTATTCACTAGCAATACACACGTGATCAAAACCCCATTCCCTTCTTTATTCCAGTTTAATCTCCATGTTACTTTGCTTTTTAATTTCATTTTTAAAACTATAGAAACCATTTTGATAAGTTTCACAGTTTCAATCGTTTACTTTGTATGTCTACTTAAGCCAACGTCTGGTAGTTTACATACGATGCTTCCGATCGATTCAATTATTAGGGGGCATTCTAGTCAGATTAGACCATTCAAGTTTGCAAACTCATCTGCGTTTAACCGATTGACAGAGAGAGAGAGAAATGGGGTTTAACGTCCACTCGACACAAACTAGGTCATTTTGGGACTAACATATGGTTTCATTTTATTTCAATAATTCGCTTGCGTGTAGGGGGTCTTTAGCAGTGGGAGAAAACCGGAGTGCCTGGAGGAAACCCACGAGGTTGAGAAGGCGCCCCTATCTCCATGCCACATACGCTCACACCAGGGTTCGAAACCACAGCTGCAAGCCAGAGGTGACCAGCCAGCTAGAGGTCGAAGCGCCGCGCTCTAGACCACTAGGCCATCCCAACCCCCCTTAACCGATTGAACTGATAAAGTAACAATTAATGGCACTGTACCTTTTCGAAATTAAATTGTATGGTCAGACTCCAACAACCAGTACCTTGCTAAATAAAGCATGTGTCCTATAGCTTTAGGTTGCCTCATGGTCAAGGTGTACAGTAGTTTTTACAGTCACAAACTCTGTTCAAAACAAACTGTCACCTTCCTCTAGTCGCGAGGGTTGGGGATTGGGCGTGGCTTCATAAGTGGAATAGCATTGGACCCATCTTCATCTGAACCAAGAATCGTCAACAAATCTGTTGTTCCGGTGGTTAGGAGTAGAGGAGAGGGTGGGAATAACGTGGCAGATCAGCATTTCGTTGGCAATTCAACATTGTGTGGGAAGGTTCGTGTAGGCCTACGATCGACACACACAATTTGGCATATGTTTTGATTGTTGATTTATACATTGCTTTCAATCCCCTGAGTAAAATTAAAATAATTTATTATTCCTGTCTTACACAATTCGAATTGACTTTATATGAACGCTACACATTTAAAAGAAATCATTGATGCAATCATATGGCTGGCATTCAAGATTTCAAGTAGAATTTCAGAGTTTTCCCTACACGTGACAAAAATAACGAAACCAGAAAGGAAGAAAGTCAGAAATAAAATCCCAAATCTCTTTTTTTTTAAAAAAAAAAAACAACATTTTAGTCAAATTGTTGTTGAACGTTACAATTAGTTGAGGTTATAAATGGCTTCCAGGCAAGTGTTTTTCTGCCATATTGTGTTCGGTTTGGCGGGAAAATGCCAACACCTGTCTTGAGCAGACGGAAAAAAATCGAGAATCCTTTTTTCATTTATTGTATTATTTTGCTAACAGCAAGTTTATATTGTGTAAATTTGACACTTTCTCTTGTTTATTCTTGTTGGCAAGCACAGGTGGAGAACTGGATCCGGTTCTTAACATTTTTACTGCGTTTCTAGAATTTCAAGCAAGTGATCTTTTATTGCTACGTAAGTACTGCATGAGATGCTAAGGTAACTACGTCAATAACCTACGGCACTGGCAAGGTTGTAGGTCCTTCAAGGTGGCATTTTCCTGCCTGTTTTTATATAGTTTTACCCACTCGACATTTTTGCCTCTTACTATTACCAAACACTGATGCACCTATATTGCTATATTCAAAAAAACTTTGTATACAATGCATACCATAAATAATTTGATGCCCGAAATGAAATCGAGTTTAACGTCGTACTTTTCTGTTACACCCGAGCTAATGACAAGCAGTGTGACGTGGGTAAATTTCGAATTCCATCCGCCCAGGGTTCTTTTACCTGCGGGTAAATTAATACAAGGTCCTCCGTTTTTTTTATCATTCGAACGACCAGCCCCCCGTCCAGTATCTTTGAAAATACCGGAGAACTCTCTTGGCCGTAGCTTCCCGGGAGGCCATGGGTATTATTTAGCCACCTGGTAAGATGTGGCCAGTGAATGGCGAAGGGTTTACAAATCATTATGGACCTCAATGTTTTTCCTATTCTAATTCCAATATTACTTTTATACGTGCCAAAAGTAGGAATATTTAAAATTTCTACACAAACCTTTATTCTGTTCTCCCATTATCCTACTACAATCCTACTACAACAGTTTTAAGTTTATTTTTTTATTTAATGATGTAAATTTCAGCCATCGTTAGTTACGGTTTTTCGGTTCAATTTATATAACTGTCAATTTATTGCGACAAAATCTGCAAGTTTTTACTTATCATTGTAACTAATCTGTACTTTTACGCTTCATATTAATCTGTGATGTCTTTAGTTTAGACTTATTGCAACAAATATAATAAGTTTTTATTCCTTATCATTTCTCACTTGAATACAACAAAGGAATTACGAATGTGCCCAAATCAACCCGTCTTAATCCAATTTTATCATCAAATTTGCATTCATGTTACATAAAAGGAAAACAAACGAGGTTAACGTCCTACTTTTCTGCATCAACTTGGTTAATGAAGACTACATACGCCAAGTATTGTGCTATGAGGAAAATTTGCCGTCCCATCCGAACGACTAGACACTGTTCATCGCCAGGAACTCCGGTTTGCTCCACCAAAACACTTGGATCGAATCCCGGATCCCCTGACTAGTAAACCAGCGCCTTACTCTTTGCCGGCGACTGGAAGAACAAGGCAAGATATTTGGAAGAGTGGGAAGAGTGTACGCGATCTGCCACAAAGTTGTACCATTTTAAACCTAATCAATTAGCAGGGTGTGATTTTATCGTATAAATACGGTTAAGTGTATTTCAATGTGAAGAACGAAGAATTTGTTCCATTTACTACAAAAAAGGTTCACTACCTGAAATAATATGAAAGATTACTGATAGTACGTAAGAAAAAATCCCCAAAATGATATGATAACTCATAGATTTCATAAATATTTCTTTACTTTATATACATTTCATTTATGCTGCGTTTTTATTTTGATTTTAGCATGATATCATTTCGACAAATCTATGTCTTTTTTCGCATGTTTCTGCTATCTTCAATTTACTCCATTGGGTATATATTTTGTCAAATTTCCAGGGTTTTCATCGATTGCATTGTAATGAGCTTGTATCAGGCAATAACTCTGCAATACCCACCGAGTTGGGATGGTGGCCATGGAAGTCGTGTCTAACAACTCACAAGCCGAATTATTCGTGGGCCCTGAAAATGGCTGGCTCATTAGCGTGAAGCCGATCTCTTGTCTGCGATGTCACGCTAGGTGAAAGCGGACTTTACAAAAGCGACACGCACACACATGCCGGAAATGAATTTAAAGAAATGTCTCAAACTGAACACGCAATAGAATATGAACGATTCGAAAGAGAGTTGGTAATACAGATTGTAACATTTACTTTCCCATAGGAAATATGAAAAATATCTCAAGACCTTATTATGGTGCCTGTTCAGAACCATACGTCAACGTGTGTGTTTCACTTCTTGGCCGTTCAAACTTTCCCCAAAGGACACTGTATGGCGTATTCCCGTCCTCATTAGCCCTGTCGGAGCAGAACAACCTTATTTCATTTCTACAGTACAGTACAGGGTTAATATGGCAAGTAGGGTTTCCATAATTTAAAATGGGTATAAAAGGTAACAATGACGTCGTGGTTGTTATTCTATAGCGACGTTGGTATGCTAGTTAATCCAATTTGATTCTTCAGTTAATACGCAGTCAATCAGGTTAAATGCCCCTGTATACATTTGTATCTAGACAAAGATTATCAAGGTTTTTTTTTCTAAAAAAACCCAGATCAAAGCAATCGTATATACGATGTTAAAGACACCCTCACTTAGGGCTTAAAAATGCATACGGTTGTCATATTCCTAACTTAATTGAGGTGCACCTTATGCCCCAGTGATCAATCTTGCCAAATCTTAAAACCGTTACAATCCAACAGTCTGGAAATTCAATATACCCTAAAGAAAATTCGAACAAATTTCACAAGAACGTATAACATTGAACGTAAAAGGGGCAGATAAACATGAACAGTCGCTTCAAATTCTATGGAGCATTCATAAGAAATTACATATTCGAATATTGCAGAGAAAGGCAGTCCAAAAATATATAACCAAAAAAAGGCTGGACCGGCAGTCAATCAGACGAATCAAAGGACACAGACAACATGACTTTCAGAAATATGAACACTACTATGCCATCGTACTTTCTTCTGCAATATATGTACCATCTATCTATAAACTGCATGGGCCTGAAATGTTATAAAAACTGTTACTTTGAGATTTATTAACTGATCCAGACAATAACCAACTCTTGATGCGTCAAGGCTGGCATGAGTTTTTTTGTTGGATTGTAGTTCGATGTGCTTCAAAATTTTCCTCCGTGATTTACGGATTAAATGGATAACCGAGACTACTAGTTTTGACTTTCAATCGCTTAGTTGTAAGTTCATAGTGGATCAATTTGACTGACATTTTCAGCAAATTGCCTTTACATTAGCTAATTTATTAATATTGTAGTGAGAACTGCCAACTCGTTATCTAATCTCCCATAATGTATCTTTAATCTTTCATGCATATTAAAATGCATTAGTTTTATATATCGGTGTAGATTATTCTAAGAAGTTGTTGAAAGGTTTAGTATTGATGATGTCGACATAGTTTGCTTTTTAGTAAAAGTTATCAAAATAATAGACTTCGGTGCGTCTAAAAAATACAGTTCTATCAAACCACAAAGGAGTCTGTCTGTCGCTATTCTGTCTATATTAAAGAATTTATACTTCATCAAAGCATATCATCTTGTCCATCAAGAACGAACATCAAGTCCAGTAACTATAATTCAAAATTCATAACATTATTATTTGTCATGTATTCTACTTCGCCCTTTTGATGTCAGGCATGTGGTTGTCGTTTAACTTTGTGATCTATATTTCAAAGGTTAACTTTGTAATTTTACTAAAATCCACTTATTGCACTTGTTAATGATTTTATAAAACACTTTTGTGTTGTTAATTTGTGCTATGCAAAAAAGTCCAAAACAAAATAAATAAAAGCGTTAAATGTAAGCAGTTTGCAGTCCTTATTTTGTTTCGCTTTGGGTTTTCACTTCCATACGATCCAAGGGAGTTTTGAGCTCTGGCGAGAAATACCATCCAGAAATAAGATACAGAACGATCAAATTAATACGGTATACCATCAAGTAGTATTTTCCATACACTGGGTTTCCAAGTTTCATGGAAATTTAAATTCTGTGCACACACAGTGGAAGTAAAATTAAAGAAGGGATTTTCTGGGATGTGTGTAAAACCGATTATGGTTGCTTCAGAAATCTTCAGCCAATGTTGAAATAAACATCAATTAACAAATCGATTAGTTCAAAATAAAGAGACCAAATACTGCATCGATTGGTATATATCTCACACCCTAAGATTACTCTGTTCTTATTGACATCTTAAAAACCGTTTAAGGACATGCTATATTAAGTTATTGCGGAAATTTAAGAATATGAGAATTGTAAAGTTATACCTTTATTGATACCTAATGATCACTCTCTAGATCCATCAATGTTTTGTCGACTCTCCGTATGTTTGTGTGTTTCTGATATTTTTTTGTTATCTGTGGTGTGGTTCTCCTGTAATTACTGATTCCACAGCAGTTACTTAGTATCTGGTCATTGATTAACTTATTCACTTTACTTATTCTGTACATACTTACAGACCTACACATATACTCTAATCTAATCTCTGTTACATCTTTCAACCCTATAAACAAAATCTAATATCTCATATTAAATATCTGTGTACTTTTTAACCGGACAATTTAAACATTTTAACTTTTTTGTACACATTTTACATTCTTCAAAAAACATTTTATGTCTATTTTGATATGATTCGTGTCATGGGTCAGAGTAGCAAAGGAAACCCTGGAATCGTATCAGATAAAACCATTACACTGATATCGTTCTCACTTAATACATATTTATATGAAATTCATTTTATCTCACTGTTTCGGTTTGCAAATCTAGAGTGTCCAATCTCTGCAAGTGAAAAATTGTAATATCACAGAGATGACTTGGAAAGTTTGAATGCATCACAAAACAGAAAGTCTCAGGTTATTCAATTGTGTCACAACAATTACCAGGAAATATATCTCGAGGTTTGAAGACGTCTGGTAAGTAGAGTTACAGCTCATTTGTGAAAGATATAAAATACAAAATCCATAATATGATTCTGTGCAGAATTTCGTTTTATTGACATAGTAACATCTAAATCAGACATATTTGCTTTGAACTGTAAATGAAATGAAACGAAATGGGGTTAACGCCCTACTGTTCTACTCCGACTAGGCTAATGCAACGCATGCGCCATGCAGTGTGCTATGAGGTAAATTTTGCCCAGTCAGCAGGGATTTCAACTACCAAGGAATTTTTAATGTACACGCCAATGTGTACACGGGACTTCGGCTTATCGTACAATTCGAACGACTAGACAGCTGTCCGTGTCAGACCTCACGCCCCGCATAACTGACAAAGGAAAACAAGGGGAACCTTCTCGGTCGACAGCTAGCGAACCATCGTCTTACTCACTTAGGAACCGTGACTCCCTGAAGACTGTACACGGTGTTTCGTTGTAAGTTGTTGGAACAGTTTGATTTGGGCTTACAGTGTCAGTATGACTGTAGGCAAGTTTATACACATAGAATGTTATAAAGAAAGTAGATTGGATAACAATGTAGTGTAATAATTAGCAATCTATTTTTAGATATATTTCGTAAAGAATATTTCGAATACTGACTTATAGTAGAAGATCCAAGAAGGGCTTCTACACGCTTCTGGAACAAAAACAACAGAACAACTGCATGCCAATGTTCTACAGACCATTCCTACGGATGTTTGTTAACGTTGCGATAATAGTTTCGTAAATAGATGTTTTATTTTTGGAATATATATGGCAATTACTTTAAACAGATAACATACTGCATTTTATAAAAGAATCAACTACATTACCGATACAACTTATTATCATTTAAGACGTTGTCTGCGCTGTAACAGAGTGACGTACGGCTATCATTAGCGAGTTTATCAAGTAGCGTACACCAACTTAATCAGCATTTCATTCATGTTAATTACTTAGTTAAAATGTAGCGGGAATTATTTTACTGGCAGATGCCGTAAAAAATAATTAAAACCAAAATAATAATTAACTTCCGGTGCTGTTTTTAGACTTCTGGCCAGAAAGCAGAGAGCATAAAAATCTACGTTGTATTTTGATTTGGGTAGAGTGATTACATGTAGATTTTGGGTTGCCAAGGAAGTTGTCTAGATGTTGTCTCAAATGATGGAAGTTTTGTCGTGACGAGACGTAAAGCCCCGTTCCCGCATCTCTACAATTAAAATCGTCCAAAATAACCCAAATTTTGACATCGTAGTAAGATTCCCAAGCTGCCTGTTTGCAATTACCCGGACAATATCCAGTTCTGAAATCTCTTTCCCGATAATCTCCTAAGGACATTTGAAAAACATCTATGTTGATGTTTATACGTTTATCATATATAAAATCTTATGAAATTCCTTGAAATTTTTAAGTAGAGTGGCTCGAATGAAATTTTATTATTTTTTATTGAATGTATCGCTGAATTAGAATTACACCACTAGTTTCCAACCATTTCTGTAGAACAATGGTGCTAAAACTTAATGTTTAACAGCTGTTTGTTTGACGGAAATACGTCGACCATTACCATACTGTTATAAACTATTTATAATAAACTAGTATAAATATCTAGTTTAGTTGTGTATACAAAATACTGTTTGGACAAATCACAGTGTATGTATGATGTAAAAATGTATATATTTTTGACAAACGCCATTGATTGCCAGAGTTTATTAACACATTCATATCCGTAAATGAAATGAATAGAAATGGAGTCAAGCGTCCTACTGTTCAGATCCGACTGGGCTAATAAATTCGTGCATACGCCATACAGCAGGTTATGTTGGAAATGTTGCCCGGGCAGTGGCATTATTGCCTACTCTTCTACTGAATTCAAAACTCCCAAAGATTATTTTACGTGCACGCCAATGTATACACGGATCTCATTTGTTGTCTTATCCGAACGACTACATTTATATCGGTACTTATAATATTATAATTAACATAACGTGTAGGCGAAGCTGATAGTGTTCATCAGATGAATGGGTATTTTTATGTACAGAAATTAGCAAACGAAGAGCCATTTCCTCTAAATAGATTAGATTGCGATTTTTGCATGGAATGCATTCCACGGAATTTACTGAAATAGATCTGCTAATAAAAATACTGATGATAAGGTGAAATCTCTATTCAAATATGTGAGTATAACCTTTACAGTTGTTGGCATATTTTCGTATAAATAGTTCCGTAAATAAAACCGTTGCCACGTTCAAGTCATTGAGAATCTGATTTATTTACAGATTTAACTTTTTGACGAATGAATGATGACTTCTTGCTTGCTTCATTTACCGTCGTTTTTCTTAAGGCAGTGCTTTGTCGGTTTTCATGATGTTTCATTCAACGCCTCGTTCGCTAACCCAAGTTGAGAGTTTATGACAGGAAAGTAAACTGGCACCATGGTGCATGGCTCACCTTTCAAGATGTTTTTATTCTGAAGATTGAACATGGCAATCAGGATGGTAATAGTTATATAGAACGAGATATTAGTTGATGATCGTAGACATATTATTCAGACATGTTAGGGTGTCTTGGTTGCAAAAAAATGTCGTGCACGGGTCTGTTCTTTTTCTTTCTAAAATCTCAGAGAGTTCAGGTCAGGCGGTTTAATTTGGAATGGCCACTTTTCTAATGCCCGTTTGGTCTTTATGATCTAATTCTGACATAATGATGGGGTGCATTATCATAATATGACATCATAGAATATTAAAAGTTTATTACGATTTAGAAATTTTCTGCCTCATTCTATACCCAAATTTTAAGTTGATTCGGTAGCTGTCGAGGTGTTTAAAATGATACGCCATTTTGAAGCTTGGCGCGTTTGACCTCGATGATTGAAATTTAAGTTATTACTTCAAATGTAGGAGTGACACATTCACCTACAGCAAAGGGAGAAAAAAGGGTGTAACGTGGCCCGATAGGGTTACTAAATCAATCGAATTGTTAATAAATAATACTGTTCTCAGGAAATCGGATCTCTTTTGTGCATAACATTGTTCTTTGATTAATAGGGTCAAACAGCAAAGGTTACCGTGTCAATTATAGATCTTGTCTGTTTATTTGGAAATTAGAATTCCAGACGTTAGTTTTAAATAGCTACAGTACGTATGTATTATAGATTATATCTATATAGTTACAATTACATAATGGTCTAAAGTGGGGTTACAAAGATACAGGATGGGTGGATAACCAATTTTCTTCTTTCCTCTTACATGTCCTGTCTGTAACAATGTTATAGCTAGAACTTATTATGTAATAATTCTACAGAAATACATTTTATCAATGTACTTAGAATAACATATCAGTATTAAAGGCTTATATAAGGCAATTTTTTCCTTATCAGTTGACATATTACGGATGCATGGAATTCCATCTGAACGTAGAAAAATCGGTGGTAGATTTGTTAAGATTACTGTTGTAGAAAGGACGAGCGATGTTTCGACTCAAATTACAAAGACTTCTTCTCTATCCGGGTTATCCTTAACACGATGTACGTGTCAAGATCAATCCATTAGCATCGAATTCATATTTACAACCTTAAAATGTGACCCCATCTCTCATATCTGACAAAACGATTTGTCTATTTAAAGCTTGAGAAAATAGAAATAAGTCAACTTGTAAGGGTCGCTTTACAGGGATGATATTAGTGGAAATATTTTATTCATATCTCCACAGACTGGTTTATATGGATTAAAATCAATAAAATGAAAGGTGTTTAAGATTATTCAAACTAAGACATGAGACTTGAACAACCACTAAGCCACGAGACTATTGCCATCACTATAGGGCTATTGGACCTCCAGACCACCAGAACATGGGATTTTTGGACGACCGCTAACACTAGTGAATGTTCATACCACTAAATAGTGGAACTATTGAACCTTCACACCATTAAACCACGAAACAGTTGAGCCTTCAGGCCACTAAAACATGGAACTGTTGAACCGTCAGATCACTAAGACCTGGAATTATTAAACCCTCATGATCCTTCAGACATGGGACTAATGACCCTTCAGATCACTAAGAAATGGGGGTTTTGAACCCTCGCGGGACCATTGAACCTTAGACAGTTGACTATTAAAAGACATTTGAACCACGAGCCACTTGATTCTTCAGACTATTAAACAACTGGACATTTGATCCACCAGAATATTCAACCACGAGAAAGTCAAACTTTCAGACTATTAAACCATGAGGCAGTTGAACCTTTGTCCTTTTAAACTACAAAGCAGTTTGACATTAAACCATGAGAAAATTAAACCTTGGAACTACTGAAAATTCTACCAATTACCCTTTGAGTATCGATACAAACGTTTTAGAAAATTTAGTTTTTACAATATCTTTAATATATAAAACAAATGTAATGCCAGCATTGAAAGAAACGTCGAACCAAAAAAGATTAGACAGTCGACTTTGAGTATATACAGATACGTATGTTTTGACGTTTAATAAAATAAACTCGCTAATTTGATTTTTATATTGTCTTAATGGGCTAGTGATATAGATATTTCTTATCCATGTGCGATATGGCATGCGATACTTCAATGGTAAGAATACTAAGTAATACTCAACACGATATCAAACCAACATATAAACAGAAGAAATAGATCTCTTAATATCAATTTTAGGCGTATAATGTCCACTGGAGGTTGAATAGCACTTGCAATTGTCAATATCATGCAATATAATTATTTACTTTAAGATTAAGTGTCCATTTAATTGCTTCTAATGTATAAATCAGAGTAAACCTATGTTTATTGGAACTTTTCACACGAGGTTAAATATCATTACTAACATTTGTTTTTAGAGTTTGAAGGGTTACGTTTATTTGTCTGGACACTTCTCGTCATTTCCTTCAACAAAACCCCAGTTAAGATTTGACGATGCAGTAATAGATCCTGTATTCAATGGGACTGAATTATCAGACCTTATCCACTTTCAGGTAATACAAGCGGGAGGTGGGTGTTTGAATGGTTAGCGCTTGCGAGTTTCACATTAATATAAGATCTGTAATTGAGTCAACTGGCGTGGTTTCGATTCCCCGGTTTCCCCGGGTCTTTCATTTTCCTCCGACTGCTAAACACCCCTATGCGCAACCGAATTATTGAAATGAAATTGAACCATGGTATTGGTATCGAAATGACCTAGTTTGTGTCGAGACGTTACCCCCCCCCCCCCCCCCGTATCTCTCTGTCTTTCTCTCTCTCTCACTGTGTTGAGAACCCAGTGCGTTTTATTGTAGACATATTATAGAGATGTCTGCATTGGACGGCTTTAAACAGCCGATCGATTATTTTTAAAACCAGAATAGAAAATAAAATATTTTAAATGTTTTATACAATCCCACTCATAAGTTTTAATTCCAGATCATTAATGAGATGAACAGTTTATTTGGTGAATGCGTGTTGCCAAGGTGTTTTGTGTGTAAAAGTGTTGAAAATTCCAAAACACAATATAATGTCCTGATTTTACTGTTACTTAATGTATTTTATGCTCTCTTTTAAAATGTATTTAGTTACACCGAGCAGGTTATCTTCTTTGGTATCTGATTTTAACGACCACATTCTGGTTTATTTGGCGATGGTATCTATTTAATTACAAGCCAATCCACAAATTACAGGTAGACCCCGTTAAAAAAGAACTCGTGAATTTCTAACATTAACTGTACGATAACAATAACATTATGCTCTAACTATAACAATAAAAACAACTTTACACCTTAACGTTGGCTAATTATCTCTTTTATATCATTAAGTAGCTCTCTTAAATATTTATTTCTTTAAGGTGACATTCTAAACTCGCCTAGCTTCAGTAATTTGGCATTTAGGAAGCTGGTGAGTTTCATCAATTTCAATCGCACTCACTCTCCCTTTGCTATTGCAGGAATGTAGAAATTCACGACTCGGTATTCAATGAATTAGGTTCCTGTCCTGATACCAAAACACTCCATGATTACATTTCATCAACAGAGGTGACGGGACAAAAAATGAGTGAAACGAGAGTTTGGGGACTGGAAATTAGAAACCTCCCACGTCGATAGGTTTACTTCATTAGTATAGGCAAACATAGGCCATATTACACACACATTTTAATTCAGATTACACCCGGCGTTTGTCGCTTTCTTTATAATCTAATTATTCCCTTATTGACGCAGGGCTGCTAATCCAAACATGTAAATAGATTCTCGAGGATACAGTAAATTGATATAGATGACCACTAATATTTTTTTCGAGAGGAGTTTTCACAACCCGTGAATAAGAGTATATCAACAATTTGGTATACCGTTGTCATTAATAACAGTAGCCATCAACTGATACACTGAATCAAAGTGAAGCGAAAAGACACCCTTGTGTTATGTCCCCTTCTAGCCTCAGGTTATTGCATTATTTCATTTTCTTAACGCAAAGCCGACAATCTGCTTTTGGTGAGAAATCTAATCACTGGTCTACACAATGTTTCCACTGGGAAAATAGTCCTTCTGGATTTTAACAAATAACTGAAAAAAAGAAACTGTTTCACCCCAATCTTGACTAATTTTATCTAAATCAACATGTTGATCATTATCCAGTTTCACTGTCACCATAAAGGATTATATAACAGATTATAACTATTTTGATAAGATTTCGTTGTTAATAACGTGCTGTAATTCTATCCATTTGAACTTAAAACATTTCTTCATTAAGGGGAAAATAGCCCTTCATGTTTAAAAAAAAAATTATCAGTGCATCGATGAGTTGTCTGAATAAAAAACGATGAGAATTCTGCATTTTTACACTTTAAAAAGTGACATTCAACGTAACTTTGTTTAATATTTTAACCCGCATGTGTTGAAATAACGCGAATATTAGAAGGTAAGGGTAAGGTTAGTAACCGGGATATCTATTTTAAAAGAAATGAGCGATGTGTGCGTGTGTGGTATAAAAACGAGAGGAAAGACGTGCAATTTGTTTGTCATATACACATATGTCCTTAACAGAAAGGTTGCGATCACTCAAATAGAACACCCATTGCCCATTTTAATGAGAGTTTGCGAATTCGGTACAAGAAGTCTTAAACATTAGGGTTCATTTTGTTTCTGTTGGCCCCGTCTTCATTGGCCTGGGTGGAGCAAAAAAGTAGCGTTAAGCTCTATTTTGTGGATTTCTGAACAGAGTTAGGTTTTCTTGCCAAACAATCGGTTTTATTTTGACAAAAGAATCAATTGTTTCTAAATGCATTTCAGTAGAACAGAGTTTCTTATAAGAGCCCGTCATTGCTTTACAGTCATGTTCACGAGTCATTACTGGTAAAGCCGTATAATAAATCATTTATATTGTCGGGTTATTAGAGGGACTATAAAAATGAGAGACTTAATGGATATATCTCATAAAATGTCTATAGATATTAAATGAAAGTTTATACCCCATTACATAACTCTAAATAAAACCACTAACATTAGAGGCCAAAAGCTGCTAATCGTAAATATAAAAATGAGTAATTTAACCTTAAATTTGGGGAATTTGGTGTTTCAAGATTAAGATGTGTGACAGTGTCGTTCAGAAATCGTTTAACGTTTATATCGCAGGACATATTGGGATTTCCAGCTATTAAGAAGTTGATATAACGTCACATGATGTCTGTTTAGACTACTTAATGATAGTCGTAAAATATTTACTTTCGATAAATTTAGAACTAAGTTCTCACAAATTTCCTGCAAATTAACTGAATACAGATGCCAGATGTGGAAGATGCTGAAGTAGAATTCTCTGAAAGAAATCCCCCACCATCTGTATTCTTAGAGCAAAGATCACGTCGAAGAAAACTGAAATTCTGTAATGAATGGATAAAAAGCAGACATGATTTAAAACGCACGTGTGGTGGGCGTTGCCGTTTGAACTTTGTGCGAAAGACAGCTAAGCTAATAGAATTTTTCTTTTTTTTGGTATTAATTGAAGAATAATCAAAAACTCCATGTTAATGGATTCTTTTAATATTCTATTCCATTGCATTTTTGAAGGGTGAATACGGAACGGTCCAAACGCATGTAGCTACGTTCGTGCATTTACAGTAAAATTAGTCCTACTAAAGATTTATATGTCCCATGAATCCAGGTCTGAGCCGAACATAAATTTGGGCGTGCTTTTACTTGGGTCGTTTATCGTTTTATTTATTTAAATGTAAAAGGAATCAGGTTTGAAATTGTTCTAAGACAGTCACGTTGAATATTGAAAAAAAGAAAAAATATAAACCTATGTAAAATACCATCTTGTCCGCAATGGTCATGAATAGAATTGATTTCTCGTTAATCCAGAGAAATAAAGATGGGCACTTGAACCCAGTAGAAAATAAAATTTGAATAATATTCGGTCAGTTCGCTTTTTCTTGTGTATATTCTTATATTTCCAAAATATTGGATATTTAATGATATTGTGTTGCTCAATTTGTATCTTTTGTTTCTAATCCCACGGAAAGTTCTCTCATGACCCAGTGCTTCACACCGTTAAAAAAAGGTCTTTGGAATAGGGGGCGTAGGTCCGGAACACAAGATCACATAACGCAGAATATCGATAAAGTTCGTATAATAACTCCAAAGCTGCACAGCTAATTCGAAACATAATTAACGTGTATAATATACATTTGATTATCTTTTCAAAGTTTCATTACTTGACTGAATAAATTCAAGGTATGACCACCGATAATGCAAATTCTTGTGTGTCTGCAAATTTTGCTAAGTGATAGCAACAGCGTCGTTGGCGATCTATCAAATTAGTAATGTACGCGTAAACCTCTTGCTTATCCAATCTCTCACTTACAAAGAACACAATAGAAATTTACCCTTCCAAACATTATGGCACTTAAGGTGAAATAATATAAACATTTTCATATTCTCATTTCAAAACATTTGCGTTCACATGACACTATAAATGTGTGTTTCACCTGTTGAAGAAGTAACTTGTATTGTTTAAGATTACACCCTCGTCATTCTATTACGCCTAACTTTCATTCATAGAATTCTCTTAGCATTTCCTTTCCAAAGGTGAATGTCGTATTAACATGGCGATCCCTCTCCATCTTGTTTACGTAACCGGAAACAACATGATCAACTGGTATTGAGCACGCGCCACACTTAGCGTCAGATTTCAGAAATTTCGAGAGATGACGGAAATCCTTAATGGCTTTATATTATGAAGACATGAAAAACCTAAACGAAATGTTTTCGTAGTTCAAGACAATGTTTCTTTTTTATGTTTTGGATATTTCCGTTGCACTTTATTTAAAGTAAGAATCTCCTTAATTCAGTTTTGATATTATTATTAACACATATTTCAATAATTCTTGGCGTATTAGATTTAGCTGATATATCAAATTTGGAGTGATATATTATTTTTAGAGGAAACTTGTTTTGCAGAAAAATATTATCAATATATATCATGTTATCAACAGTTTGTTCGCGGCTGTTTCTTAAGGACTATATCTTATGAAAACCTGATAAAATGTCACAATGGCCCTGTATTATGCGAATATCAAACACTATTGGCTACATGTACATGCGTTGCTAATAAACAAACGAAGCAAGACCCAAGTTTAAAGTGAAATAGGAAAATAATATATATGACACCTCTGCATATTAGTGTGGGTGTATTATATCAGTTATTAGCGGATTTGTTTCGAATTGGCTGTGCAGCTTTGGCGTCATTATGCGATCCTTATTGATATTCTGCATTATGTAATCTTGCATTCTGGACTTACGCCCCCTATTTCAAAGACCTTATTTTTAACGGTGTGAAACATTGGGGTCATGACAAGACAAACGCTTTCGCTTTTCAGCACTGCGCAACCCTCCGTTCCGAAGTTAGACCAATACTTTCCAAAACCTTTGTGAAAGCGTGAGATGCTCCACATTTATTTGTTCTTTTTCTCGAGAATTTGGTGTGTAGCAGTACGACTGTGGGTTGATGAACCATTGTTCTCAGTCGGAGTATGAATACTTAATGATTTCTTATTTATGTTTGAAGCATTGGGATCGGAGAGGATGAATCAGCATTCTATGAATTTTGTTTTTTTATTTCTCCGGAAAAGCTTGTGGACCACGATAGAGATCAGAGTTTTGAAGGCATAAACGACCTTTCTCTAATTTGGTCAACTGACAATGTTCCCTTCTGGATAAATCGTTGTCTAATTTTTTACTGCACATAACTTAGTTATGCCTTCTTTGGGCGTGGCTATCTTTCTATACAGATTACTTTAAATTTAATCCTACTTCTTAAAAAAGGAATAGATACTGTGTAACAAGCATTGTGGATTATAATTACTATATAGGTATATCCTATGATAGATGCCCCTCACATTTCAGCGCCTACATTCTTGCAACCTTGGCCAATCTGTTATATAGATGCTAATGGTATAATATTAAGAATGAAGGGAAGACTATTGTTTGTTTATAAGCTGTATCTTATAACAATGTAATCAACAGGTGTTAAACAGGTAGATATAGATAGATGGTTTATCATTATATACCATTACTTACCATCAAATACCTGGAGAAAGGTTAGCTCTATAGAGATCATTCAATCCCCCACCCATTATCTATCTACATACACCACAGATACCTATATTATTGTTGCCTTGTAAAACTATCACGCCAAAATAAGATTTATTGGACATAAAATAGTATATTGATTGTACTGTGAATATATGAAGATTTCTATTAAACATATATTATGCAAGACCTAAATCTGCCCATTGCAGCTATTTCTTTGGGCCTGACATGTGATATAAACTATTAGTTAGACATGTATTAACAGATCAAGACCACAATCAACGCTCGATGTCAGCGCTAGCCTGTGATATTTACTGGGTTAGGGTCCGATTTGCTGCTCAACTTTTATTCATGATTTAATCATGAAATGGATAATCGAGACTATGTTTTTGTCCTATCGACTGTATTAATGATGATCGAGGCTAGGCCGAAAATTCAATCGCTAAAATCTCGGTGGATCAATTTGAAATATATTCAGCAAATTCTCTTTACATTATCTGGTTTTTAACTATTATAGTGAGAATTCTCAGCTCTTTATCTTATCTCTCATAATGTATATTCAATGTATTTCTTTTAACAATTGTTATTTTTAAACCTTGGCATTTGTGACGAAAGACCAAAGAAGTCCTCGTCCAGAAGAAGCATATATTCCATAAAGGCATCGGTTTACTCCGTTACAGATTTAGTACTGTGTAAAAGATAAAGCGTTCCGTGCACCGTTATGTGCATATACGAATAAAAAACTGTAAACACAAAACAAACATGCATACCAATTACACATTGATATAAACCCACATGGCATAAATGTTTCGTGCATGTATATATAAAAGTTCCAAAGCATTTTAATAATTTTCAATTTTTATTCTGCATTAATATAAATTGTATAATAAAACAATGTAAAAAGCAGTGTAGTGTGCTTTTTAACGTTGAATTTGGGGATCGTTGCTGGTGACCAAATTAGTTGAACTTTTTTTAACAAGAAAAGTCACAACCCCGGAAATATTTCCCTCCTACCTAATTAGAAGTAAGATCTAGAATTAATTGAACTTCATATATGGGTAATTAACTATTCCAACATCCTTAATTTCTGATAAAAGTTGGGCAATTCCTTTGAAGATACAACCCAAAAATTCCAGTTATGTGAAAACGGAACAAGCCATTAGAAATTCGTGAACCCAATTTTTTTTTTATCGAAACGTAATAAATGGTTTCTAAATACATTTATAAACGTTTTATGGTGTGGGCATTATAATGAATGGCATGCAACATATATATTACTGGAATGCGAGGGTTAAGATGCAATTGCATTTTTGTGCAAGTAACAAAACAAAAATCACAAATTCTGGGCTAAATTTAAAACATCACTTAAGTCATGAAAGTGTATCGAGGAAATACGCCCTTTAAGACAATCAGGTTAGTTGATGCCTTTAAGTACAACATTTAAGTGCCAATATTTAATTTCAAATACATCGGCACAAGTATTACTTACTCAGCGTTATGTAATGGCTTGAAATATGGTCCACCTTTTAGCAGTGACTGATATTGTTTCCGCGCTACACTCAAATTAAAAACACCGAACAGACGCCTACAAGTTCCTGTTGTCGGCAGTAAATATTTACGTTGGGTTTGATAGGTGTTAAGTTGTTGACATTGAATATGTATTTTTGTACAATGCAATTGTCTAAGTTCCCGTATACGTCAATCATGTTTATTTATATTTATACATACGATGTTTTTAAGTTAAAGGTTCGCATGAAATGCATAAACTAACAGCGTGATCTAAATAAAAATAATGAAACCGGATCGGCACAGAATGGCCGGATCTTCTGCAGTAAATGGAGGAATTTGGCAATGTAACTAAAAAGGAAGCTACTGCCTATAACCGTGGACTGCTAAGAAATAGAATAAAACTATTAATGGTTAAAGGGAAAACCCGATCGAAGCCTCCCAGAACACACCAACCAACTATACCAACGCGCAGTTGTCCAGTAGAGTCGAAGATGGTCTAATGAGAGAAGAATTGGAAGATGCATTGGTGTAGACCTAACGGAAGATTTGATGTAATTTGACGAAGAGTATACAAATAAACGTATGTTAGTCTGAATAATCTGATTAGACTATTGTATGGATGGGATATTATTTATACCCCAGTCTTTTCCCATTTTAACAACCAACGACGTATTGAAGATAACGCGAGTAATAGATTTTCGCAAGGTCTGCTAGCTTTTGTCCCTTTTGAGACTCCATAAATATTTAATACATTCAAGTTTAAAGAGAATAATAATAAAGGAAAGAATAGACGCTTCCCACCATTAAAATATAGACTTATCACCACGGTATAATATTCCCTCTCTTTATCTTATCAACAGTCTTTCATGTGCCCATCTAAATCTTCGCCTCGTAAAATCTAAGTACAGTCGATATATATCATCATACGTACAGTTGACAATTATTTGTATGGTCCTGTGTATCAGGACTAAGTAGTCATTATTTATATCGTCAATATCACGGTGTTTGCATGAAATATAAGCCGGGATGACTGTCGTTACATCCCAAGATAAAATTAGATGTAATTTATCTTAGCTTTAAAGAGATAGAGAAGAAAACATGCCCGTTACTGATCTCTCTGATAAAATATGTTGTTGATGATCAGATCGTGAAATGTCGTAGGATGAATAAAGATTAACTCAACGAGTTTCAGATTTTGTATTTTATGTGAGTGTAAGGAGAATGTGTAAAAGGGGGATAATTGATTAAAATGATGGGTTTAACGTCTTACTCCACTACTACCGACTCTTATATCGAATTCCAAATGCCAAGGGATCTTTACGTGCAATGTGTACACGTGACCTCGGTTTTCGTCCCGAACGACTAGGCAGCTGTACTTGTCAGTCCCTCCGTCCTGCATCACTGACAAGTAGGGAACCACGCCGAAAATTGTGGATAAACTTTTTCGGCCAATGCAGGGATCGAACACCATCTCTCTCTCTGTAGCCCCCCCCCCTCTCTCTTTCCATCCACTTGGCCATCGTAACCCTCGATAATAATTGATTGAAAGTGGCTTTGACTATGTCAATGTTTCTGCGTAGTACGCCCTTTCTTGCCGCTAAAAGCGTAAAAACTAATAATATAAAGGTGTCAAAACCAAAAATACGACACAGTAGCGCGTGTGTCCTCCACTGGCTCTTACTCATGCTATGCAGCCACGTAGCATGGAATTAACCATCTGTGTCGTACTTTTGACCCATCTGACTTTGTACCGTTGATTACAGATTAAACATCCATAAGTGTACAAATGTGTTGTTTCTGATGTGTTCCCATTTGAATATTGCTCACAATAAGAAGCAAAATAAAGTCGATAAATCCAGTGATAGTTTACCACATTCAACGAACGAACGTATTCTGGGAGTGGAAAGTGGGGATATTATAGGGTCTGATCATAAATGCGTTTATCTGAAATCTGTACTGATTTACCGCTTTTTTCCAGATTCTAAAGTTGACGTGAAAAAAAGTAAACGTGCGTATTCCTTTTTTCCTTATCGCCTTATATTTGTCCATCTTTTCTATCATCACTGATCAGATTTGTACACTGATACCACCCAAACTGGCGTAGTTTATGCAACTGTTTATCTCTGGGGAATTTATCAAAGAAATATATTAATAAACAGAAAACCCACACATAAATCAGTATTTGGGGATAATATCATCTTCTACTGCAACTGCAAGAGCTATATTTGAACAAATATCAACAGACACTGATTCGGATATTCAAAAATGTTGGCGTTTATAATATTTTTATTATGGAATATTGGTTCATTGGTTTTGGGGATTAATGTTTGAATTCGACCTCTAATGTTCAAATTGCATGCAGATATAAATGCAATACTCTCCTGTAATCGTATTACCTAAATTGCCGGTCTCTGTTCTGGACTGCCTGTCCTGACCTGGCCTCCCCAGCCAACAAACAACGAATATACTGAATCACTTTGTGAAAACCCCATCGTATAAAATCTTATTAATTGGGAGGTTTGAGAATTACGTTTTTTCCAGCTCTATGCGATACCGCTGACTTTTCAATCTCGTGTCGAACAAAACTACAAGTGCTGCAGCTGAATGTTTAAAACAATTACACATTCTTGAAATTACCAAATGATTTATGACTATTAGTCAATTATTGTCTGACAAAGAAATTGTCAATTCATTAAAGGTTCGTGTTTTCTTTTATATCATTCCAATACACTCGAAAAATTCAACAAGGCCATAAATTTACTTATCACATAAATTGAATCTGCACTTGAAAGTTTTTTTGTATTTTTGATTTATTACAACTTATGATAACAGTTTTATATATCGCATATCCTGGTCTTTATTTTAGGAACGTGCTGTTATGTCGACCATCAATTAAATATCATTATATTTATAAAGTTTTATTATATATCAATATATCATCTTTATTAAACACATTCAAAGTGGTGAAGTTTTTCATCTGAAAATTAAATGCCTCACTGTCTGAGACGATAATGTACCTGATAGGGTGTCAATAAAATGAAACATATTTGCTGTAACTTCAGCGGCACTACATTGATTATATTTGCTTCAATATCAATAGAGTGAAATGTTTCTGGCTTGTCTATCAACCCTGCTGGAAGTGGACGTTAAAATCAAGAAACAAACGAATGTTTCTGTTACTTCATGTGCGGCACCAACATGCTTAAATGTCAATCGGTCATTTTTGTTTAAAAGTTGGGCAAATAAATTCTGTAATAGCTGGCAATGTTTTGACGTATTGGCGGGGTGGTGGGACCAGCCAGATATCTAACAATGCAAAGGTAAAGAATATCCATCTTTAAAGTATATCCAGATATATTTCTGTCAACAAGATAATATATTGTTGCTATAAAACAGGTTGCTTAGTTTAAACATGTGCATAAACATTGCACCTTTTTTTTAGTTTTAGATACTACTATCAGGTGTTTGTATAATATTTAGATATTTTAACAATACAAACATATAGGTGCCACACACAATAAATTTAATCAGCGTCTTCAAGTCGGATGAGCAAACTGGTTTGTGTTAAAGAATTAGCCCCGAGTTCACAAACCATTCCCAGGTTAAGATAAATATTGTTTTTTTTGTGTGTGGGGGGGGTGTGTGTGTGTGTGGGTGTGTGTGTGTGTGGGGGGGGTCTGCTCCTTATGAAAAATCACCGAGTTTTGCAACAGAAAGGAGAAAGGTAGCACGTTATTATTCTTTTAGAATTTTTATTGTTGTCGCTTTAAAATGACATACTTTTGAGTTGGAAAACATCCTAAGATTCATTAAAGGAATTAAAATTAAGAGAAAGGGAGAAAGAAATGGGATTTAACGTCCACTCGACACAAATTAGGTCATTTCGAGACAAATATATGGACATGGTTCAATTCTTATTTCAATATTTCGCTTTGAGCGTAGGGATCTGTAGTAGTGAGAGGAGAAATTAAGAGACGAAAAAAATGTCAACGTGGGTGGTGATAGTAAAGATGGCATCTAACCTGTCTGATTTACAGGATTTATATACAAAGTGTCAATCATAAAACAATATTTATATTAATGGTCATAAATTGTGTAATATTATTGTAATTTATATACTCTGTGTTTTGATTAAGTAAGATCAGGCTAGTATATACTGTATATTATTTTAACTCCCCGGGTGCCATCATGTACGTCATTGAAACCAGGCAGATTTACAACAGTGCGATTTTACCTGCTCCTAGAACCATTCGCCCATCAATCAGTGTAAACTTTGGAGTTTTGTGTAAAAGATAAGTAAAATAGCTTACACAAAAACACTTGTAGTTAAAATTTTCATTTATTTGTGGAATAATGTTACAGAGTAGTTACAAATCACTGAAAGTTTCCACGGTGTTGTTTCCCCTTGTCAATGGTGCATGATGGGCCAGATGTCTAGTCGTTCGAATGGGACGAAAATCGAGGTATCTTGTACACATTGGCGGGCACGTAAAAGAACCCACCATTAGCCTAGACGGAGCAGAAAATTAGGAAGTTAAACCCCATTTAAAAAAAAATCATTTTGTGTAAATTTATTTTATTTAACACACGTTTCGGCGAGTGTTATTCGTCGATTAATCGCAGGGAATCACGCCGGAAAATTCCGATGAACTTTCTCGATTTACACAGGGATCAAACACAGGACTACGAGGTCAACGAGCCAACGTCCTACTTACTGAGCCACCGTGACTCCACCAAAGGTAAGTACACCAGTGGGTGTATCTGCCGTTCATTATAATATAGTCTAATTAAATATGAAAAGGGTTTACAAGGATTGTCAAGCATTTCATTGACTTAAAGTAAAAATTCACTAAAACGTGAGTTTGAGTAAATGAATGTAAATATATAGATTAGCTTACACGTAGGTGGAAAAATTCTGATGTAAACTTAAATTACCGTTACTTTGATGTTATACTTTCACGAGTCCAAAATTTTACAGAAAATTAAATGCATTAAAGAAGAAAGTAATTCACAAAATTTTTAATTTGATCATTCCGATTTTAATTTTCGTTGGTCTGCAGTACATGTAAATTTACTTTATTGATTCCATGATTTTAACAACTGCGGTAGGTTAAAAGTATTCTTGCCTGTTCATTGGCTAGATGACAGATCGCGTCATTTCAATGGTTCTTTTACGTGCGCGCCAACATTTAGACAGAACATTGGTTTTTCGTCCCATCCGTCCTGCACCACCGACATGAGGAACCATGCTGGAAAATCCCGCGGAAGTGTCTTGTCCGGGAATGGGCCAGCGCCTTACACACTAAACCACCATGATACCCTTTTATTTTGATGTATTTAACAAATACGAGAGTAAGGTCTATTTATAATATATGTAATTAGGGTGCACTTTCTTTTGCCAACTAAAACATTTTATTATCCATATGATTGGAGTCGGAGTGTGGATACGGCGAACTTTAGGATGTGTGTCAATGACGAAGACAACAGCGTCTCATCGATCACGCTGATATTACCCCGGTACAGCTCCCTAACCCGAATACTTAGGTATTTGCAAATTACGTAACATAACATGTGTACACAAAATTAAAACACTTTTTATGTTCCACTTGGTTCACACCAAAAGCCACAATCGGCACCTGTGCTAACTTCATTCAAATATTAACCAAATATACACTATTCAAAAGGCGGACTTGATTAGCTAGATTATATGTGGCAAAAACACATGAGGTCCCTTGAAACACCTCTTGGCGAAATAACTACACACACATGCAATACCTTGTTACTTTACTTGTTTTGAGCCCCTTTAAGTGTCTTAGGTTTGAAATGTGTGTAATCGACTCTATTCAACCATTTCAACCAAGTGTGACGAGCATGTCTGAGATGAATACCCAATTCTGACCTATTCGCACGATCGGAATGTTCGCTAGCTAATTCCGTTCACGTAATCGTCCTGCAGGTTGTGAAGTGCCAGGACTGAACAATACTACAAGTGGGGCAGATTTTTCACTCAGAGAGACCACTGACAGTTTGCGGTTTTACGATATTTAGAACACTTGTAATAGAGTATTCATGATCGCGTGTAGCATGCGTAGTAGTGAAGTGACGAAGACTGGGCTGAAATAGCGCTTTAACTAAAAAGAAGTTTAAGAAGTTTCAGTCATATCTTTCAGCTGTATCTAAATACCCGTTAGCCATTGGTCACTTCTGCTCCCAGTCTGTGGTAGGCTATAATAATAGCAGACGACAGGAGTGCTAACCAATCGTCAATGAGTGTTATATGGTCGACTAGAGATGTGTATCGAACTATAAGGATTATTACCAGATATTCATGTATTTCTTAGTGAAATAACAATATCAAGTATTCACGAGACAAAAAGTTTACTTTACCATTATTGAATATTTGGATTTTGTGTGGATTATTACATCTTAATTCAAGAGTTATTTCGTAAGTTGTTATTCATTTATATTCTTAAGCCTAATCTGACTAATATTAACTGATTTAGAGTCATCGATACATTCAGTTTGTTATTTTTATTGAACAATAATTTGAATAGTCGGCAGATTCTATGATATTAGAAAGAGATTGTTTTTGTTCATCAATATTAATCTATTTGATTGCACACTGAACAAGTATCATTTAGCTGAATTTTATTATTTAACTTGAGTATACCTGATTAAAATAACCATGCTTTGGCCATGACAATAACTTATGTTAATTAATATATATAATCGGGTTTTCACTAGTGTTAAATATTTGGATTTCAATTAATGGTCGCATATCTGATTAAGGAATGTCCTACTATTTAGTAATCTGTTATATACTCAATAATGTATGCAATCTTAATCGGTATATATTACCCTTATATCTTGAAGTTTATCAGTTTACTTACTATTACGTACATACTTAGACCTGTTAAAATTGATGTTTACAGACCCAATTGAAAGATAATAATATAAAGATTTCTGATATATTTAGACCTTTAAAGCAAACACAATACTGACAAGCCCCTTTCTTAACAATTCAGTTTACCAACTGGTCTCTCGTATTAGAGGTCCAAATTTTAAAATTTCAATTAGAGCTCAAATTGGTGGAGCATACAAATTTCTGCTTTAATTTAATGTTTATTAACATATTACACCGGTGGTTATTTCTATTGTTAACGAAGTCTGAAAGCGGATGCGTGTTTCTAAGACGACTGCATAAGATTATAATGTAACAAAACGATGTTTTCAGGAAAACTCAAGAAGTTATCGCTCTGTGTACCATTGAACATATCAATGACTGAAACGAGTAGCTAAGCATTATTGGTCTGAACCCCTCTTCAGAAAACACGAATAATTATTTTGTCATTTCATTTCAAGAACCGGCTAGGACATTATAGTGGTATTATAGTGTGTTTTAGTATCTTACTAAGTTTATGAGCCTGTCTTTTCACATTTTGATCAAGCTATAGCACGATGTACAAGTAAATGAATAGGTGCGGTGTTTTTATGTGTTTATCAGTAAAATATAATCAGTTTGTCGTACACTAGTTATAATGAGTATCTTTGGTATTTTTATGAACAAGTAATTGTTAGTAGTTTCTCTGATATCATGTTTTATTTTTTAGTAGGCTCTCTGATATAATGATTATATTGCGTTGAAGAGAGCAATCTTAAACTACTGATAGCGATAAAATTACCTTCATATACAATTACTTACTGTTGAGAAGAAGAGTATATTATGATATTGTATATTTTTTAGTTTGTATATCTACCTGTCTATTTGTGTATTATTAAAAACGTTTATCTCGTCATCTGATATACAATGTTTTATTGTTCCCGGCTATGGACACTATTCTGTATAAATGGCATAAAATCGAAAAATAGTTAAATCAGTTACGGTCAATTTTAAACCCAAAATTGAGATATAAATGAAATGAAATGAGATATAACGTAGCATTTCTGCTCCAACTGGGAAAATGAAGACGGACATACGGTGCACAATGTGGGGGTTATTGTGCCCGTACAGCTGTGCTACGATCTATTTTTATTTCGAATGTAAGTAAGTAAATATGTTTTATTGCTGAAAGTTACATAACTTGTAGCAAAAACAATAAATAAATAAAAATTAATGTTTTGTAAAGAATGTGTTATGTAGGCTATATTACGACAACGGTGATTATTATGCTTTTAATGGCTGTCACGTGATGATAACACCGACGACCATTATTATATCTGGGAACCATTTTAATAATCTCAAACGAACATCTTTAAGCATTTAATTTTGGGAGTAGAATGAACCGATTATGAACATCATTAATTTCATAACCAACTCTTTACCCAACAGTCAAGAAGTACTTGATTCGAAACTATAATATTCTCACACAACTAGATGTTGTTTTGTAAGACGTTGGGACTCAGAGAGAAAAAAAATCCCAAGAAGATCATCGTTTACACTCTATGACGGATGACATTTATTTTAAAGTTCTATTCAAACACTAGTAGTCAACGAGTAGTCATGGAAAAACCTATAACCTCAAAACACTATACACCAAATAGTACTTTACGTACATATCCCATAGCGCCAAAATTGTGTCAAAGGTGCAAAAACGTTTAAGTCTTTGCCATTTAAGACACCTGGAGCGCTATTATGGGGAGTGACATTGCCTTTGATGTTGAGCCCTTGGTGATCATATAGGTTACTTACGATATTTTTATAGTCTCTAGACATAAAACTAGCCCCTCATAACTTGTGTTATATATACTTTATAAATAAGTATGAACAAATATAAGTTTTAATGCTAGAAGTCTGCATTCAATACAAGCGCCATTATTATGCATATCGGCTTAAATCAAATCGAGATCAGAGGATTTGTTTATGTTGTAAAATGATTGTTATAGTTTGATGTGCTCAGCAACGAAAACATATAATCTCATTCAGTATATTTATAAGTATAAAGTCCCAGAGACTGGCATTAAGTTATAAAGAAATCATTGCTCGGATCAACGAAGTGCATAAAGTACGATTTTTAAGTTCGTTTTACCAAGCCACCGTACAGTTGAATTTTTATAACTCGTAGCCAAGAACGATGTTAACTTCTTTTATTGAGATAATTTGTTCCTTTGATCCACAGACTGTTCGCCATTTTGTACTATTGTTTGGCATCTACAACTTTTAGTTACTCATTTTCTTATCATTGTATATGTATTTATCTTTTAAAGCCTCTACTTATGTCACTATAATTAAATAGCAAATAAGATAGATATCTGTAGGTCTATAGGTACAACCTTTACCATAACATGGCGCTGTATCTATAATCCCCTCTTAGCCCTAGGGCTTTGAAACTAAACCACCATTATGATGGATGTACCTTTTCAAATTTCCGAGGGCAAATTCATTTTTTGAATCAAGTACTTTGGCTACAGTTATTTAAAACATTTCTCCAATTCATAGAAGCACAGTCGTAAATATTATTGCAGTTTCAGACTATTTCAGACTATTTAATGTATTATCAATGAAGGTAAAATGGTGATCTGGTTTTGGTTTGACTCTCATTGTTCCGCCTCGTTGGTTCGGCGCTTCTTGGTCCGATGAGGGAGGGGACCTGTGTTACCGGATAATTAACTATTATTTTCTGATAAAATTATATATGTGACATACGCCTAAAACGTAATTTACGTTAATTAAGGTAATTATTCCAAAAATCATGTAAACCCACTCACTCTTAATGCAGTAATAGAACGCCCCCGACTCACCCTCTTCGGCCCAATAAGTGGAGGACCAACGATACCCATCAAAACACGAGTATAACAACTACGCGCAGAGATAAGCAACGATTGGTCATGATGGAAATATGTGCAGGCGCACGTTGAAAGACCAGACCAGGCAAGCAATGAAAACCAAACAATTTGATAATGCATAATTTGGCACTCCAAGAAAAGTCGAGCGGGTAGGGCATCATTCGGATGGGTAGGGCCCGTGAGGCTGACAAGTAAAAAAGTGTCTAGTCGTTCGGATGGTACAAAAAACGAGTTCAACCCGCATAAGTCTCGATATTCATTCACCACATGGTATAAAAGTATAATCACATAAATCGCATAATTACAAAATTCAAAGGACACGTAACACAAACTGCTATAATCAATCAGCTTGGGAAACGCTTTTTGACTTTAGCCTATAGAAAAGTTTCCTTTTGCACTTATACTTACAAAGGAAATGAGTTATAGAGTAAAGTCTATAAAATTATGTCAGTAGCTCTATGAAGATTTTACGATTAAAGGAGAGACACGAGTGAGTTGGTGAGCGATTTACAGTCAGTTAAATAACATGTAGACAGGAAACAGCCGTTACCAGTTAAACAGAAAAACTATTGAAAAAGGAAAGTTACCAGAAGCTAGTTACGATTCTTTCAGTTAGTTAATTGATGGTCGACCATATCCGTAAAACATCTAAATTAACTCATCAACCTTTCTATATATGCCTGTTGAAAGGAGAATATCGACAAGCAAGATCTAAATTAACTCTATTAACATGGTCGTAACAAGGATCAGTGTATGAATGGCCACTGACGGAATGATAAGGGAGGGCGATTGTCTACTAAAGACGCTGTTGACAACCGTCATTAACAGGTCTTGTTCGGATTTAATTAGTTGGAAGATCGGCAGCAAAGAGTGCGGCTGCTGGGGTTAACGTCTCCTTCCACTTTGGAGAATATCGCAAACAAGCATCAAAGAGACCCCAATGACCGATTTATAAGCTTTGGTTTACTAAGGAAGCTGAGCTAGTGTCAGGTTTGTAAGTAAGCATTTTAAATTGTGTAGGACATATGTTTTACTAAAGCTATGTCGTATTTTATTTCTTTTCTTATTTTTGATGAATATAAAAGTGACATTGTTGATAACATTTTTAATACTAGAGTTTCTCAGACGTTTTGTTAAAAAGTTACACGAAGTACTATATTTAAACCGTTTAATTGGTATCACGTAAAGCTTCGTGTCTGGTAGAATAATTATTCAGTTGTTGATTAGGTGTACCGGTAAGTAAGGATAGAAATCGAGATGTAAATGTGTAGGCTACATGCAAATATATGAAAGACTATAGCAAAACATGTCAAATGCTCTTTTGAACTGATTGTGATAAATTATCAAAAGAGCCTTCACAATTATCAATATCATACAAGTATGCACTATGCAAATAAAAGAAGTTTGATCGACAGACATGTACACTTAACATATTGCAAGTATCCGAACTCAACAGAAGGAATGTAAAAAAAAACAACAATTTTACAATTATCATTATTATCATACAAGTATGCACTATGCAAATAAAAGAAGTTTGATCGACAGACATGTACACTTAACATCATGTACCCGAACTCAACAGAAGGAATGTAAAAAAACACATTTATTTAAAACCACTTAACATTGTTTTATGAATTTTCTGGGACATCTAATTTGCTGCATCCAGGGCGGACATGCAGTTGACACATTTGATAGAAATTTTACTACACGTTAGGTTATATATTAATTTCTATATTTTAATGTGATAAAGATAATATATCTATAAATCACGACTTTCTGCAAATAAACTTAGGAAATTCAGTGAACGCTTGTAAAAGTAAGTGTTTTTGTGACACATACCGATATTATTACCTAAATAACCAACTGAAATATTAGCTGTTTTCATCTAACGCAGAACTTCTTTTATTAAAATAAAAAGCCAAATTATTTTGTATAAACTCTCTATTAAGGTTTTTTTTGATAGTATTTGCCGTCCTTTTCGTAACAAATCTAATTCAAATATATTTCAAACTAATGTCTGTAATGCTTTTCAGTTTTATTTATAAATTATAATTGCAATTATGTGTGTTTTATTATAATGTAAATAGCATGCCATATGTTCATTGTGTCTTTTCTGCAAAAAGCTCACAAGACCTGCTGTCTAAACACATGTTGGTTGCCAGCACTTCTTCATATTTCCAACACGTGTTTCATCATGTTGAGATATTAGACTTAAAAAATGCAGACTTTGAATGCAAGAGTTGAGATGAACTTAGTTTGGAGAAAGAAGTACAATACACAGAATATATGTACATTGAGTTGAAATATATCAAGTGGTTCCGAAGAAAACAGTATTTGTTTTTAGGTACCCATCCCGACGCCTACAGATCGTCCAATTTCATTTGAACAAATCTGAATGAGCATTATCGCCAACGCAACATGCCTGCTATACTATGTGGCTGACATACGGGACACTGACTGGATCAATAAAGGAGTTTGCCAAGGATAAGAACGGGCAGCAATACAAATGTATGTCGTCGATGCCACCATATCCAAGATGAAATTACCCCCCCCCCCCAAAAAAAAAATGCCTTATCTGCCTATATTGTGCTTTGGGAAGCTAAAATTTCTCGATATTGATGATCTGAATACATCCCGTTTAATTCCATTGCCTCTAACCGAAGAATGCTTTGGTTTCTTTGAAATATTTGATAAGCATATTTAGCAGCTTTGATGTTGTCCGTATGGAGATGTTAAGATAAAGATCATTATTCTTTGTTGAATGTTATTTACATTTTGAATAATAACGTTTGTCCTGGAGATAATGTCATTCATAAACACGGCACCAGCTCTACGTATGTTTACTTCCTTGTGACTCCATATGCAATTATGAGTACTGTGCAACCAGATACTTTCTGTTAATAGCTTTTAAACATATTTTACATTAAAATAATTTAACAAATGTGAAACCAGTTCTGTTGACGGCGGTATGTCGTATAACTGAAATAACGGGTCTAGTGACATGTAACTTGTAAGGCAGGGACAATATCATAAACATAGCTTTATTGTACGCTATATAATGCATGTTAGCCTAGATCTACATACAGAAAACCTATTTTGTTATGATAAGATCATATATTGTATTTATATACATGAAGTGAATGTTAGACATATTTATATATTGTGCTAACGGGGCTGTTGTATTAGCAGTTTTCTGAGCAATGACCTACAGTACATAGTTATCATGCGCTATGGATACTATATTCTGAACCCAAATATTTGTTATAACTATAATAGGCGTGGTTTTTAATTACATTTAATTTGAAATCCAAAACCGGAATACAGGTACGCGTAGTACTGGAGAACAAACCTAAACTATGTGGTATGCAATCTGTATTTAAAGATCTCTACAAAGAGAAAATGTTATTATTGTGATCAACCATATGAATAACTTATAACCACAAACGTCTTTGTAATTATATAGAATGCGTGGCTTAATTGAGCAAATCATAAAGTGGTGTGGACATAAATTTGACGTTTGAAGACAAAATGATATAATTTAATAATATGGTAAGTGCAGGAAAAACACACTGAGAATAACGATTTAAGAACTAATTGGTTAAGCTATCGGGGCCTAGACATTACGTTCAAAAGGTAAGGTTATTTTTATATAATCATAATGTCTTCATACTAAGATATATTACGTAAAACTCCGAAAATCGATTTATTTGTATTTTTTTCGTTTTTCTCTTTTCAGATAGATCTTAGCAAAGATGTGAAAAGTTCTACAAGTTACTATCGAAAGGTATATCAAACAGACTTTGTAAGAGATATGTTCCTAAAAGACTGTACTGTTAATCTCATGGGATAAGCTGCTGCAGAGGTGTATGTTTGTGGGACGATGCCAAGGAAAACGTAACCATGATCTGTCTTGGAATACGATTCTTTATTTTGACATTGGTAAGTTTTTTTTCTCTAATTTGTTATGATTGCTATCATCATCTAGCAGCAATTTATTCTGTCATCCATCATCTTAAACAATAATTTGTTTAGGAGAAGTGATGAAGATTATACTGTCATCACTTATACTATTTTCTATGATGGTTTAAGAGATCATCAGATTTATCTGGTACCAGCAGTCACTGGGAATACCAAAAACCTTGGGGAGTGTGATATATTGGGTTACTTTATCTTATACTGCCATCATTTCATAAGGTCTTAAACCCACATATCTTACCATACCGTAGTGCAGTTTTGTTTGATTTGAGTTACTTATAAAGAATGCTTAGTTTTTCAGTTGGCATTGCAATATTATTAAAGTTATTTATACCACATAAGAAATGTGGGTTATGATATTTGGGTTATTTTATCTTGTAATTCTGTTTTTACGTTAAGATCAGCAAGTTTATCTAAGACACCACTACACTCTTAACAACGTTTAAAAGATGCCAATTATGTCGCAAGGTATTCTAATAATGTCATTTGTAACTCGTTATTGTTTTAAGTGGCCATTTGTATTCCATCGCGTCATTCTAGAGCTTAGAATGATCACGACCAAATATTAATCTCCCTTTTTGTTACTGTTTTGTAAGCATTTGATAAGTCAAGTATCAGTATTTTTAGATCTATAGCTTGCTTTATATAGATTTCTTAACGTATTAGGGCTGCCCAAATATAACAACGTTCAGCGAATCTGACGAGTTAATAAGGTATTATCAAACTAGATAATATCATTTATAAGAATTGGTCGATACGAATCCATTTAGCTACATAAATATTTCAAATAATCTGCAGCTTTGATGTGGGATGTGGACACGTTATACATGTTTTGAAAGCTTAATGCATTCGACAGACATAAGTTGAAATCGATATTTATTTTATTTGAATATGAAAGTTTGATTACATCTCTTTATTTTGATTAGATTCTTTATTTGTATTACGTGATTTCAAGAACAGTTTGGCTTTCTTCAAATAATAGAGTAAAAACCCCAACAAACCCTTAATCAACTGAAATCGAGAGAACATCCGTATGCTAACTAAACATGACATGTGCAAAGTGAAGTAAAAATTTGTCATCATTACTAATATTTTTGGCGCAGTTTCTTCTCAGACAACCCAAAGAACTAAAACATTCGTGTGCAGTTGTTCCGTAAACTACTGACAAAACGCAGTTTTATGAACCGCATCAACGACAGCAATACACATCGCCATTATTGTCGCAAGTGTTCCTAAATTCATTTGTTGTTATAAATACACATAATTACGCCAAAAACGCTTTCATAAATTTTATTCAGTAAATGCTTTAGGGCTGTAGGACATTTACGTCAAGAAAGTAAAGTAAAAATTTTGAAAGGAAAAATGTCTGTGTGAAAAAAGAAAGGTTTATGGCCCCGCCTTGTCAGAATTCATTATACTATTTGAGGTGTATATTATATTTATATATGACAAGAGATTTATCATAAATAAATTGATAAAAGCCTCACTAAGCATGGGATTAAAGTGACATGACCCTATTAAATCTCGAACCTGTTTATTCCACTTTTGTCATAAAATACGAGACAAATAAGACGATTTAGAGTCGACAATTAAAGACAATGTATGTACTCTTTACACGGCTGAATTACTTATGAATGATATATTTAATGGTACATTTAAGATATTAGTGTAATTTGGACAGATGTTTTGAACAATAATTTGATTCATATAAATCCGATGTTTTGCTATTTGGAATACACAGCAGCAATGGAGGGTGCAGACAGAAACCCCCGCTGCATGAGTGAAGAGACGTATACATACCGATTTTCTGAATGGTATAACTTTAAAAACTCTAATACCAGATTACGATGATTACGAGTCTATTGGCTATACTATAAACATTATATTTGACAATAGGAAACTGATACTTATTTTATATTGTGCAACACACATCGATGCTAAGAAGCATTGGGCCTAATCTGATTTAATAGAAATCACATGGAAATTATTTAGCTAGTCATTCAGTATAGTTTTGTTGTTTTTGACAGATGTAAGAAACGAATCTTGTATGAGTAATTAACACCTTCAATTAATAAAAGTTATTTTTATTCAACTAGATTAAGTGATTATGCTGAGTCAGCCTATAATATCGTATGCTTGGCATTTTGTCTAAAGGAGCTTCTTCTTTCTCCAGTTTGCATAACAGGTAGATATTGGATGTAAAAACTTGGCCCTGAACTCCACTCAGTTGATCGTCTGCTTTTCAAATACAAGAATAAACGAAACACAGCCAACTAAATGGAGCGTGATACACTCAATAAAATCCACAAAATAATCCCTTCAACTTATTCAAAAAATGTCCCATACCGCACATGCTCGGACTACTGGGGCGAAAAGTAGACGTATTTCATTACGATTACGACTCAAAAGAATAATTGATGTTACGAGAGAATTATATTAAAGGCGCTTCAAGTCAAAACTGCGTCAAAAATTCAAAGACTGTTACATTAAACACACATTGCGTTTAACAATAGCACAGCGGACGCTCGAAAATCTTCAAATACACAACAATACATTTTCTAGAACTAAGTTGAGTGATGGGGATTGTTTGTTTCCCTCCCATTGTTATAATTAGAGAATTGGGGATAATAATACAGATGGAGGATGATATTCACTGGGGACTGCCTTTACTTAAAAGTAGGTTACTGGGATAGTTTTACGTATTTGAAAGACAGTGTCGCTGTAATTATAATATCTCTTGGTAATATAGTAAGAATTAACCCATTTTCGAGATCAAGTAACTATGTAAAGAATTTTTAGTATACAGGGTAAGATTTTAAAACTGCATAATATACGAAAACAGAAACACCAACAAGATCCACAACACCAAAACACAAACAGATCCACAGACTGTCTAACAAATGTTCAAAAAAGAAGTGAAACGTTATGCCAAGGTTATGTTGCTAAAACATATGAGAAAAACAAGAACTGAAAATCGGCTATTTGTGTAGAGTTAAATGGTTCTGGTTGACATTATCTATGTAACGTGCGTTATTGATTACTTTAGTCGTTTGAATTCCCGGTCTTTCATCTAGTAAAATTGAATACAAATCTCTCCCCTTTGAAGTTATTTTGTTTATAGTGTAACAAGGTTGATTTTGACAGAATGAATTAATAGCCTACATATGAGATGCGGTAATTATACTAAACTATTTAACGCATTCATACATAACATATGCATTCTATATAGACTGTGATGAATTAGTCCACGTGTTTGTATTTGTGAAAATTATGGGTATTTTTTTTTATTAATACACAGCTGCTACGATTTACACCCGTAGATTCGCAGAACGTTCAACCAGAGTAGAAAGGATACGATATCGCATACCCCGTCTCCTTACAAGATATTGAAAACAATTAGAAACGAAAATTCGAATGACTTTCACCGGGACCAGCATACACTTCCTTATTGACCCCTAGCGAAGTAGGACTTCCAACCCCATTTCATTTCAATTACCCAAATCAATTATCCAAATCAATGCCCACCACAGGCTATCTGTCGTAAAGCGTTAGGTTAAGAGTAAACTATAATTGGTATGCCACAAGGGTAGCATTTCATACCACAATTATTCATATTAAAGATACACGATTTCAGCAATACAATCTTTGTTAAGACACGACAATTATACCTTGCTACATTATTCCGTACCTGCATCGTGTCCAATTTCGTATATAAGTGGATTATACGTAATAAAATAGGCAATTAATAGAAACACCACCATGTACCCATACACTATAAAATATAGTATGTATGTATTATGTAAACGAAGATGCATTTTAATTTATTTTAACTGGCATAGCTATATAATATAACGGCATCTGTTTAAACTGCTTTTGTAGACATATATCTGTTCTTAAACAACTGTTGGTTTTAGTCGAGCTAGCTTATTACCACAATTCTCTTACCGGCTATATGACACGCGACCTTTGATCTCGACAGACACGAATAAACATACACAAATTTCTTGGCAACGAGGATGATTTGCTTTGAAGACAAAGACTCGAAACGTACTTTCACCCAGTGGCGCTCATTGTCCACGTGTCATAAGTGGGACATAATTCGAGAAAGGAACGTAAAGTTTTGTCTGCTTACTGAATACTTTACGTAGCCCATTCTATTTAATTGCGTGGAGAAATCACGACAGGTCACATGATCTGATCAAATCGTTTTAATGAATTAATCACTCTCTTCTAAATAAACAGACACTTGCGTGTCAATTTGCATTTTTTGAATGGAAACCTAAACATTTATCTTTACATGTTTGATACCATTTTGTCTACTTGAATAGACTGTAGTCCCCGTCAACTGATGGTAGATCGTATTGTCGGACATGTTGAAAGGATAAAAACCCAGTCGAAATAATGTTATGTTTGTAAACCAACTGTACCAGGGAGGTCTCTTATTCTATTAGAAAAAAAGTAAAAAAGGTAAACACCTCGGCTTTTGTAATTCGTGCTCAAGGTTTTCGTGGTAATTTGTAGTTAAAACTACACATCTCCAGCTACTTCACTTAATTCATCAAACCTGTTTATGTGTATTATTTCTTTTACTAAATGTTCCATCTTCGCAGACCACTTTAGAATAAACATTCTTTAAATTTATTCATTCATTGGGTTGATAGCATGATAGTATACGGCGTCAAAGACTTAACGAAACATGTCATAAGAACAGTAGGCTAGGTTAGGTATAGCAACAAACAACTATCGTTTCTATTATTTTTTATTGCCCATTTGGTTCTTAATGTACATATTTATGGAAAGAAAACAAGAATCATCTAAGCAGACGGGTCACATTGGTAGTAATGTTTATACTGGCTAGATATAATACAACACAATAATCAAACAGCTGTGATACTGAGAAGTCTCCGCACAATCGTTTAAAAGGAAATCACATATCACTACAGAGCCGGAAGAAAATCGTGACCTCTACACTGTTATTGTGATTACTATATTCTCATTTCTAGTAATTAAATATCACACATCAAGGAATTACACAGGTAACAAGTAACAAACTAGAACCAGTTATTACCAAAGATAAATATTCATGTAGGAAGAAGTCAATTAGATTTAGAAAGTTCTTTCTATTGACTAAAATACAAAGGATGCTTTCTTCATCACATGTATGTGAAATCTGTCTGTGATGACACTTGTCACGTAATATTGGCACATTTTATGTACAGCCAACGAGTCTCAGGTGTGATTCTTACCCACAGTTCGCACTGCGATTTACCTCTTATTTTCATCTATTCACGTTCTTCAACGGTTGTTATAATGATATTAGATTTCTATTAACACCTGGCCACGTAACTTGTTATCTCCCTTTGTTATAAGGGTCATGATTTCTACAGGTATTGATATACATTTTGTAACGGTGTCAATCAAATTACAAATGATTCAGCTATATGGCGGACAGCTGCGATTTTATTTTTTATACAAGAAAAATATCGTAGTGCACTTTTAACTTATTGGCATGTTTGGGGTCATACCAGGTACTTGCGTGGATTAAGCTTGCCAATGGCCAAAAACTGAAAGAAAAAATAATGGTCTCTTTATCGCTTAGGCACCCTTCTTGGTAACGAAGATTCATCTCTCATTTTTTTGTGTGTGCTGATCATTCGGCCTGCTAGCTATGTACTCCTAGTACACCGTTTTCCCCTAAAGAATCAAGTGCGTAAGCGAATCATTACCGTAATAATAATATAGTCTACAAACGCCCCGGGTAGTGCTGAGTAGAGGTTAGATGACATTTACACTCCCTCATCATTATTGGCTCTGTCATTATGATTAACACAAACTTATCATGAACATCGAGGTAGTTTTGATTTCATCACCTTTGCTGTTACCTTAACTGAACCATGGAATCACTATAACCACAGGTATATAATATGGCAACTGTTCAGAGACATCATAAAGAAATGTCACAATATGAACACGTGTGACTATCGTTGTGCTTAATTAAAATCATTAAATGTTTACACCTTTTTAAAATTAAATATAGATTCGAAAGCAACCACAAAAACCCACCTGTTTTTACACTATGTTAATTATGATGTGACTTTATGTTATCCCGTCACTTAAATATAAATAGCTACACGAAGGACATCGAAAACAGTTTTTGTTATTTTGTTAAAGGTCCTCGGTAGGATAGACAGGTATCATACGTATTCAGCACATTACTGTGAATATAAAATTTCCGTAATATAACTTACTTGGCGTTTATTTAACGTTATGTCTATTTACACCGTGGCGTTAATCAACACTATTATTCGTGATCCGGCACAATACGAATAGTGTGGGAAGATATGTTAGTCTAGGCGTAACAGTTATAGAGCGAGTGTCCCATCTCCCCCGTCGATAGATGATACTGTTGTCAATATCTTCTAGAGAATATTAGAAAAATATTATTTTTGATTTCTGTGTAGGGTGCTATGTTTCCCATGTCTTTATGTCATGTTTATCTGTCTGCTTTCATATTTTATTGTAAAAGACTCAAATGTGATGTTATTGGAAATCTCTTCTAAAAGGCCGCCGATTTTGCGTTGTACAACGGGGATATCAAAGGCACCAATTTTATATGAACTTGTTGCATCATACTCATAAAAGCACGGGGTATGTTATCAAAGTATGTTTTACATACATTGAGTGCCTTGGTACATATACATAGATTTTTTTAAATCTCGCTTTGGTTTGATACACTGTTCAATAGAGGGATTGGCGAGACATTTGTCTAGGATTTGGATACTTGGAAATGTCAATTTCTTAATATTGATATCGTGAAGTATGGAGAATTCATTGAACCATATGGAAAAAGAGGATTTCAGAATACGCGGTTCCTATTCTGTTCTTTACTACCTAAACTGTTGGTATGATGTACATTGCTACATGTTTATTCATAATACCTATTGTTAAGTCACACAGATCAAGAAATTTCCAAACTACCATCCGGCAGATTCATGCATATAGAGATTTAGGAGTGAAGTGAAACCATTATAGTAATTCAGTTAGGGTTTCATGTTTAAAATCTCAAAAACGAATTTTTGTTATAAAAAGCATTACGTGAGAGATGTTAAGCCTGTTGATGTTTCTAACATTAGAATTGGGGAGAGGTTACTGGTCATCTGGTACTTCTTCGGCATCACACAGATGGCCAAACCTTTTTAACCAACAGTTCTTTCTTTCAACTACTTTGGGTCAATAATGGCACACGATAGAACGGACGAACCGGTTTTGTTTTCCGTACCTCTTGCCACACGTGGAAAAAAGAAATTAATTGTAGAAGGATTAAAGTTGATCCAAGCTACCCCTCAGGTGTTTTTAGCTTTGATCTACCAGTATTGACATTATGTTGTTATATAAACCAAACAATAACAACGTGTCAAGCTGTTGGTCTACGACAAACTACAATTTTTGATAAATTTATATCAGTAAATTATGAAGAAGCAATCCCACCCCTTCTTAAAACATTGGAAGTTGTAGCAATGTGTGTTTGATCTGAACTATCTTGCCCCCATCGAAAGAACAAGGTTTGTTATGAGCTTTCTGTCTTTTAATTAATCACAGTTTCTTGGAAATACAAATCATATAATTGATCAATTCCTCTGATTGGCACGGAAAGTCTAATAGTGTTAAACATTTCACAGTATCCAATGCGATGATGCCGGGCCTTATATTCTGGGCATTTCAGAAGGCGACGTGCAAAACCAATTCAGGAATTGCTGATAACCAATGTGTTTTGGGGTATCACACAACCAAAACCAATTCAGGACTTTCAGATAACCAATGTGTTTTGGGATATCGCATAACCACATCGTGCGATAAATTTCAGATAATTTCTGCTCTAAAGGTATTTCCGTTAACCAGTATTCCATGGTATCAATGATGCGGTGTAATGAGGTATTTGAGATATTCCATATACTGAAATGAAATGAAATGGGGTTTTAACGTCCTACTGTTCTGTGCCTAAACTGGGCTAATGAAAACGGGCATACTGTGTGCTAACTGCAACTGGACCTTTTACGTGCAAGCCAATGTGTACGCGGAACATTGGTTTGTCTTCCCACCCGAACGACTAAACAGCTGTCTTTGTCGGAGCCTCCGTCCTGCATCACTGACAAGGAGAAACTACGGCGGAAAATCTGGTTACCCACTTAGTCACCCTGACCCACATCTATATACTGAATAAATGTTGTCCATAAGATATCTCTTTTAGTAACCATGTATTGCCAATTTAATGTCCTATATAAGAGTCTTGGAATAGCAACTATCGCTTATACCAATAACTGCTTGCACAAGAACGTAAATGTCGCGCTATACTTTGGGCCGTGATCGTGGAAATCACCTATATAGCCGTGTTTCACCACGAAGGGAAAGTAATCAGGGAATGTTCCGTTTTCTGGTGCTCTTGGCTGTCCCAAATTAAGAATGTATTTTTAAATTTTGATTCTTAGAACCGTGATGACGATCTAAATTTCCCGTGAACCTATTCCACCCTGGATAATGTCGGCTACTACTACCTGGTGTTTTAACGTCCGCTTCCACAGAAGTGATATCGCAGACAAGATACCGTCGGTTACTTACTTAAGTTGGTGGTTTTACGTCCGCTTCCACATAAGTGATATCGCACCTGTCCCACCTTTAATACACGATGGTCCATATGTTGGTATAATGATTGTATCCGAACATTACTGAAACCATTTTCTACATTTGATGAGAATAACTAATACATGAGTATTTATATAGGTTTAAAAAATGTGTCAATGGACGCCGATATATATTATGTATAATAGGTAAATTGGCTTGAAAACTCTAGTGCTACCGTAATAAACGTTGTCATCATAGAGTGGCGATGTTTACTATGGGCTTCAGTGTTTGAATACTTTCGGTTAACAGGTACATGCGGAATGCTTTTTACTGATCGTGTCAATCATGGCGACTGAGACACTGTCACTTCAACACCAATATTCAACAAGTATTTTCTTCCATATCACCACAAACATAAACAGAGTCTTGTTTACACATTACATGCCTGTTCTCTCAATTAGCTTTGTATATATAACATGGTTTTATTCGTACTAATTGTCGAATCTGATTACTCAACAGTAATTTATTCACTTGTTTTATTTAGTAAGTGATTAAGTATAGAAACCATGAAATCTAATTTTAGTAAGTGATATGAACATGTGTAGCTTACAGAAACAATCCTTCGCCAATTATTGTGGGTTTTACACTTGTTTACGTAATTGGTCGTTCACTGTGTATTTTATGTGTTTATTCTAGATTTAAAATAGAGCAAAGTTAAGTTCATTCATTACTTCTCTTATTTCACTAGCGTTTGCGGTGGATCATTCATTTTGGATAGATCTGGGAATGCATTCGTGGATAATTCATAGTCAATGTTTGGTCTGGTCAGCGATAGGCTACACTTTTTTATACCCCAAATTCACTATTTTCTTATTTTAATTCCAAATACACGTATTTGCTGATTTACCGACAAATCCTGCTTCGTTACTTTTTGAAAATTCAAAGAAAGGTTCGGAATGATACTGCGTGTGGTAGTTATAAGTCTTTTGCTAGTCAAAGGAGTGTTATCCTTACAGAAATACATATTAACTACATACTCTCTTAGATATACCATAACATTTAAACTATATCGTATCAACGGTTATTTAATACGGACAGAGAAAATGAAAACAGTATCTAATGACCATTGATAAATAATCCACCCATCATGTACTTGGACGGATGGTTCTTCGATTGGGTATAATTACTTGTACCGAAACTATTTATACACAGAGTCTCCCAAAGCTAACTGAATACAAAAGCGCTCGACTTTTTCACGGCCTAAATACCGGATGATGACTACTACACCCGGATTATTGAGTACAGGGTAAGGCCTTGAATAACAATATAGAATCGACCTTTATGGAAAATAATGAGATAGATTAAGGTAGAATGGAACGAGGGTATACTTCAATATCGACACACAATCGCACTTGATAGCCGCTAGATCGCCCAAAGAATAATCCTTGAGCGACTGATGTAGGGAAGGGTTGTACCTCAACAAATTAAATTAGATGTACGGCTAGTCTGAAGAACCCTTGAGGTGTTTGCCCAACATCGGAAGTAGAAAGCTGCCAAATAAGAAAGAAATATACGAAAACAAACAGAACATACTTCAATTGATCGTTTGGAGCCTTGCAAGCAAATACGGCTATTGAGAAAACGGACATTTCTGGCTCCAGGGAATTAAATATAGGAATTAACTTGTCGAATGCGGACAGTTTGCAATACAATATAGCGTTTAATGGAGACGTTAAGTAGTCTAAGACAGAGAATAGCCCAGGGTTAAATTAAAATTAATTCTTCAATTGTACTCGGGTTGAGGGTGTGTTCGGCAATTTTTTTTTATCACTTCGTTGACACTAATTTAAAGTGCAGTCACCTTCATTGTAAAGTTGGAAATGGAACCCAATACGCCGTATACTGTTACACTAATACATCCTTTAGCTCAACATTAATTTAGAAGGGTGTACACACCAGAATGGGCTTTAAAAATTGATGAACTATTTTGAAATGTTTCTGTCTTGAGAATTTATGTCCAGATGTTGTGCGGAAGTCATTACTTCTGATATATCACAGACACCAAGTATGTAATTATAGCGCACATGTAATTTATGGTTTTAACTTATGTGTACTAATGTACCTAACAATTAAAGTACGAAGACCAAATTCCGAGAGTCATTTCAATGGGGAAACAAGGATCGAGCTACGAGTTTTGTGCAAGAGTCTTGTTGTAGCTTGTGTCCTTGAATGAGATACTCTCTCCCCGTTTTCAATTTTTTGCTATTAGATTAGTAAAGAGGATAGTGCGGGGTAAATTGAAAGTAGCAGGAAAAGTATTATAGGTTACAGAAAAACAAGATCTCATGACCTTTGGTCTGAGGCCAGGATAATGAAATGCAAGTCACTGAACAAAAGATATGCAAATGAGAAGTTGTATATGGTGTTCTCGAAACAGAAAACATACCCAGTCTTCTGCTGGACACCATTTACTATTTGACCGCAATTAGAGCAATATAGGTTTTAGAAGTTGGGACTGTCTGGTGTACGCGAGAACCTCGGGTTCTTTGCCATGCGACTCCTCAAATAAGTAGGTGTCTACAATTAGTAGGCACACGCGGCCTCACAATATTGTGCGTTGTATAGCCTACTCAAAATATATGTACGCATAGTACTACAGAATTCGAATAATTTGGACATTAGTAGTCGCGTGGTTATTTGGTTTATATTGGGATATATGTAAAAGATTTCTAAATGTAGATACTTGTAATGTCAATATGGATAGTCATAATTAATTACACCACACCCCGTTGATTATTACGTAGGGATTATTCTAGAAACCAACTTACAGCTATTTTACCGGCTCAAAACTGACTTCGCATTTCCAGGTAGCATTTTACTGTTATAAAGATGAGTGTATGAATAATATTATGTTATTATTATATCATAGTGTAGACATATCATACAGCCGTGTTGATATATATAATTTTGTCTATATTACCAGACAACTTATCTATAGTTCTCATTAACACCACATTACATTGTAATATATACATTTCCACCCAATGACGGAGATCAAGACCAGACCTTAAAGGGGAACAACCATTGTAGTTAATTTAAAGGCCCACTCCTAGTTTCAGTTGGTGCAAAACGAACATCGAATCTACTATAACTTCAACCGTTAGATACATGTGTGCAATGTCTAGTACATCAAAAATGCACATGATTATGATTTTAGATTTATCTGGTGCGTACGTTATCAACGAGTAGACAACACTTGGTTAGTCGCAATGTTAGGTGAGTCGACAATTGTGAGATCAGTTCTATTTCCAGCTGGTCTGGGACAATAATGCAATATTAAACATACATTATGCAAAAGCTAAATCTACCTATTTTTTTCTATAGGCCAGGCCCGAAATGTTTTCAAAATTATTAAATAAATATTGATTAACTGACCATGCCATAATCCACTCTCGATGGCATCGGATTCCTCCAATATTAAATAGATTAGAACGGTTCAGTCATATTTTGATTTAATCTAAAAATGGAAAAGCGAGACTTAGCTTCGAATGATTGCACAAGTCATGCCAAACCTTCAAGCAATAGAGTAATTTGAATGAAATTTTCAAATTATTCATTTTACATTAGCCACTTTCTAATAACTATTATATCAAGAATGGCTAATTCTTTATCTAAATCTTACATAAAGTATCTTTAATGAAATAATATGAAGTAATTGTCCAGGCACAAGAAATAATTTTCATTCGACTTTCGTATCAAAGCCACATATTTTCCCTTTTTATCGGTACCCAATAACAGCTTTGTAAAATATAGTGCGATACAGATTTCGAAGTGGACGTCTAGTTTGTCATTCTCATAGGGCATATCTTATACCAGAAGAATGATCAAATTTGTGAAAATCTGTGTATTATCGAGAGGTTTACGCATTGAACTCTTCAAAATTAATCCTATTGTGAATTATCTTTTTTATGGCAAAATTTTAAATTCTTATCTAATATGGCAGATCGCCTTTAAGGGGTTACCTAGTGTGTAGATCTGTTGTATGATACAAAAATGTACGAACTAGACTATACATTAATACGTTAATCTGTTCGTGTTCAAGAATACATTACTTGTATCACAACGTTTTGTTGTTCGATACCACTGCAAGAAAACGAGACACATGTTCATAATTTTCAAAGTGGACTTTTAACGGTACGAAACGAGTTAGTAACGGGGTGGAAGTCATTGAATATGGTATGCACCCATACATACTAAAAGGTTATGTTTTACATTAATCGTTTTGGTTGGCAATTCTAGAACATATTTAGTCTCTCTTGATATTAACAAGAAGCTTCAATATTAGTTTCTCCCAGTCTTGTTGTGGTCATATTGCAACCTAAGGGACACTTGTTACTTATTTTCCGGTTTGATTTACTTCTTTTGATATCTGGAATAATGGCATAAATTGTTTTAATGTCAAAAGCTCGATAACGATAGTCATATGGACGTTCTCATTCTCAAACTAAATGGCATTTACTGGACAATATTGATCCTTTAATATGTCACCATAGCAGAAACTTTTGACCTCTTGAACGCAATTAAAGGTGCATTTCTGTTAAAAGTATTCTAATAACAGGGCGGTGTTCCCCGGAGTGTTAATTTCAAATTGGGTGGCCAGTCCCTGTTTTGCGAAGGTAGCAATTTTGTTTGACTTTATCAGAGAATGCTGTCAAATATTCCAAAGGTTAATGACAAAGGCCGGATTGTGAGTGACCTGTCATTCAAGGCTCAAGATTGTGCACAGATAAATATTGACCAGAGATTGGCACGAGCCAAATTAACAATCATCAATAAACAAATACTGCCATCTTTTATTTAGTCCCCACTACAAAGACCACCATTGACTGGGTGCTTAAATCAAACTAGGCTATTGTTGGTTTTAGAAAAGAGCCCTTACCCAAACTTTTATTGGTCGTGAAAAAGTTTAATCCCATTTCTAATACCATTGATATATGAATACATTACTTTACCTGATCAAAGATAAACCTATCAACTGATTAGAAATCGCTCTATTGTGATCCTTTAGTTGTGATTTATAATCGTGTTTAATTGAATTCAACTTCGATTAGCTTCAAGTACCTGATTTAGATCAAACCTTTGTAGTTGGCTGACCACCGATTAAGCAGAGAATAACTTTGAGCTTAATACGGTTTAATGAATCAGAATAATTTAATTCCACAAAATCGTAAGAGTTGTCAGCCTCGGGGGTTGACATGCGATCTCTTGATTACATGTGAAGTGCTGTTGCTTCAAGCATGGGGAGTTGAAAAATTATCGCAGCGCATTGGACAAAGTTCATGGTCGTTACTTGTATTGAAACTCCTTCATCCGTTTAAAAATTACGCCGCCTGTCGTTTAAATACCGATCATTCGTCTCAGATCTTCAAAACGGTAGTTGAGATGTCATCTTGAATCGTTCGGACACCTGTGCACTACTTTCAATTGGATGCTATTAAATAATCATAGATTGTATCACAATGTAATGCACTTGAAAACTGGAATGACACTGCACTCACTTATATAAGAAGAAAATCGTTTTGTATTCTACTCTGAGACATTTAGAATTAAGTGGGCGGTTTGTATAGCTTTAGGGTAAGATAGAAATGTCTACAGAGAGACGTTGAATGCCGGTGCACTTTCAAGTGGCTTTCTTACACATCTATCTTGGGTTAACAACCGATTCAATGTAAATGTTTTGTCGTTGCGTGTTCGAGTGAACAATTCTGTCAAGTATATGTTTAACATTCCATGGATAGTTTTGTTTAAATTAAAGGGGTTTATTTTTGGTCGATTCGTTTTTGATATGTAAATTAAAACGCCGTGGATAAGATAATACATTATATGATCCGATAGCAGATTAACTTGAGTTGAATACGAAATATGCAACCCCTCACTGTTACATTTGCTACTAAGATTAAAGCCTTTGTTCATGTAATAATTGCATTATGCTTTTTATTTGAAAACCAACAGATTTATTTTCAGCTTTATTTTTTTGCATACCTGATAGGATTATCCAATTTTTCCATAATAAAAATAAGCCGCTGTCAGTGGTATTAACTTCTTCACACTCGTTGTTTTTTGACCGTTTTTTTCTACTTCGCAAAGAGCACACACTCCCCCCAGTGCCCAGTGCGTTTTTGGATATGGTATCTGTGTGCTTACTTGTGCAATAGTATCTCACTTCTATAATGACGTGGTTATCAGGTTACCTTTGGTCGTTTTCGTACCACGATTCTGATACGTTAAAACAGCGTAGAGATACATGAAAAGGGAACGTTACCTCAAAGTAGTCTTAGTTATCAAAAATGTGCAAACATCTGTTTTTAGATCCACAATGTATAATACCATAGACATTATTTACAAGTAAATAGTAGTCTAAATCCACAATCTAAGAATGATCGCGTGTATTTGAATGATAATTATATGTTTGTAAATAATAGATGAATAAAAGTGTTACACCTTGATGAATACTACATTAAGAAATATTGGGCGTTACACTTTGGCGCCTATGTTAAAATATGTAAAAATACATTCGTTGCTTACAATTGAAACGTTAGATTAGCCGTCGGCATAGGTGCGAAGTGTTTGCAAATAAAAACCTTAGTAAATAATGAATTTTGATTGTGTGCGACACATTACCTTAACTAAATTGTAATTTTGAATGTATTTAACACGTCGTGTGAATATAGGGTTAATAGGTTAGGTAATCTTTAAGATACTATATCTGTGGTTTTATGTAATACCAAATAATCTAACTATTGTATATCAACAGTCCACATACTGTTATAAGACGAGTCAATATAAATTGTCCTAATAGACGATTGAAGATAACTGCACAGCGACAATAGTACAACACGTGTCTTATGGAAATAGAATAAAATGTAATATCCTCGAGCCTTAAGTACACTTATATTACAGCCCATACATACAATAGCGGAGGATGGTCTAAGTAATACAAACACCTTACCCAGGGAACTTGCAAAGAAACAGGAATATAAGGGTGGTGGTAATCGTTAGAACCTACACTGTAACACCGATCTGTTCAACATTGAAATTCGTCGAGGGTTTATTTTGAAAATTGTTATAAAAATCGTTCCCCAAAACGCTAGCTTAGAAACATTCTGTGGCATCAACGCCTCAGCGAAGATGCGGGGGAGGATAGGATGGTAACTGGGCTCACAAACGACACCAGTTCAGATCAGGAAGCTGATTGACAAATTAAACTGATATACGTGATTTCGATTCATTATTATAGTTTATATTCCAGTGATTCTGATTGATTTAGGAATTGTAACGAGTAGAGAGTAGGCTAGATTACAAGGTTGTGTAAAAACGAGAGAAATAAACGGGGCGAAATAGTAATCTAGTAATTTTATTGGAAATATATCGAATTATTGACAGAAAGCAAATCTGGCATTGGATGGAAATAACGGGTAGGTAATAACACTAAGTCTCGACAAAAAGTAACCATACGAATATAGTTATGGATATGTTTATATATAGTCAACCTGACTGTTTATAAAATACAGATCATGACATCTGGTATACATAAAGCACGTAACCTGGACGTAACCATTTTAACCAACATCATGTCAGTTCAACCTATTCCACTTTAGTTATTGTGACTCACTATATGTAGGCTACCGTTTGAATCTCACATACTACCAATGTTCCGTTCATTCTCTCCCTGTTCCCTTTATTTTATTTTTAGTTTATATGTAATATTAAACCTATATATTCCCAGGCACATATTATATATAATTTACTGCTACATATGCAACTAAACACCATACGTCCCCAAAACACCACAGAGCTTGTCCACAAATGATAATGTCTTAGCAAGAGGTAAATGTCCAAATTACGTAGCTAAGTTTGAATTCACCAAATTGTATCTTATCTACGGACCATTGAGATGTTTGTTACTGTCAAAAGGATGTGCTAACGCCCTTCATAACGACTACTGGTATAAATGCCGAAGATATCATAATGCTAAGCAATTGAATTCATTCCCGAGTAATGAATATGGGAGCAGTTGTCCGGAAATCAAGAGCAGTGGACTACTCCTCGACCCATCCACCACCTTCCAAAATGTTTTATTGGCATGTGTAAATGGTTGTACACAACAGATGTGTTTAATATACCATTCATTGTTACAATCTGGTTAAAGTTAAAAGACTTCACTGGGTTGTCAGCACATACAAAACTCATGCTCTCTGAGAAAATATTATTTTAGAATAGTGAACGCGCATAACATGGCGGTTTCCGGACGTGACAATCAAGTTGGTATCAGTTCAAGATGGCCGACAAGTAAGTGGCGATCTGTGAAAACAAACACAGTTAAGTTGAAACAGTAGAACACCTAACTATTGAAAGATTTGTAAACAGTCCATTTTTTTTTTCAAGTGTTTCGTCTATTTTGACGGTATCATATGTTTTATCCCATTACTTTCAACCGTTGACTCTGCCAACTGCCTCCATTTTGAATTTTCTTGCTTACATACTTCCCATAAAAACAAAACTGACAGTTGTGTGAAAATATAAAGAATGAAATGTGTTAAGCGTGACGTAGAACAATAAACAATTTATTTATAATATTTGTTAGTATAGAGACGGCGTCTTTAAAGTTTATTACCAATATTTACGTGGACGTGCGACATTTATTTAAATCTGATGAGGTGTTCCATTCTTTACAATCAGCTTAGGCTGGACCAGATTGGGATTTTAACAAGATTTAATTGATTCCAATTGTCTTAAGTTACCCACTGGTCTCAGGCACTACTGCTCCAAAGTTGAATTGTAGGTCAATTTGCTGAGAAATATCGTCGGAAAATATTCGTGTCTTTTCGACAGTAATACTTTAAATACAGCTGCTAATCTCGCCAGTCTTAGCACGCTACTAGTAAAATTTATTTAACAAGCCTTCTCTAATCTATAGATGCATTTCACAGATACACCTGTTGTAACCAAGTTAATTGTTGATATTCTAAATAAACGGCCATCGACACTTTGTTAAGGAGACCGCATTACTATTTAATTCTGATGAACAAAGATGCATCAAATACATTTTAAAGTTATAGTCTGGAAGCTGTTTTTATGTTCAGAAGGATCAACAACTTTCCACTTTGTATATAGATATTCTGTTCACAGATACAATAACGCTGAAAGTGTAGCTTAATCAATAATCATAGACTAATTCGCATCTGGGCCGTAACTAGCTCAGAGCAACTAGGGGGTGAAGGGGTGGGGGTGGGGGGTGGTAAAATGTTCTCAGGGTGCTGTAAAATTTACGGACAATGTGTACCTATTGTTTTTATGGTCAACATTTTTCTAACGGAGGCGGTGGGGCGAAACTTTCGAAACTTTTTGCAGGGGGCACCCCCGACACCCCCGCCTACTTACGGACCTGATTAGCATCTAATTGTTCTAAAGGATAATCCCCTCCCCTCATCACCAAGTAAAGAAACGCAATACATTCACTTATATTTCAACTTGTACTTTGTAAATATTGCGACGCGGGGAGCAAAAATTGAAGGTGATTAGTAAACTCACAATGACTAAAATACCGTCGTTCCTGGTCAAATATATGTTATACGCCCATCTTCATTAGCATAGTTGGTCTATAAAAATAGGACGATAAGCCCGACTTCATTTTATTTCATTTTTTCAAAATTTATCTAACTTGGATTGCAAAACATATAGGCAACAAGATTATCTTTTCTAAAAACCATTTTTCATTTTTGACATGGCAGATAAATGTTACATTGATTTGAAGCAGTTGTAGCCTTTATCAGCCATCAACACCATGGGCAGTAAATTCATACAGTATTCATACCATATATATCTATTAGTTGACACATACACTGATAAACTTACAAACATATCAAATAACAACAAACAGCTTTTACATCATAACGTTATAGAAATTACATCATATATTTACTAGTTTAACACTAACTGTTCATACAAGGGGTAATTATTCATATCGTCGTTTACTTGTCGAAAAATATGCGATATGCAATTACAATGTTTCTCCAATCTGATTAAAACACAGATCCTTTTTCATTTCGTTTTTATAGTTCAAAATGACGTTTTACTTGTCTTTACTACACTAGGATCTGGAAGAGTTTTTATCACTGACGTGTTCTCGATGATGTGAGAGATTAGTTAATGAAACGGTCTATTACGTCGAGTTCGGCCTTTTGATGCACGGAACTGTGGGTAAACCACGAGAAACGTCAACGTTGATTGATTAATCAATGTTCGACGTCATAGGGTCAAAGCCCCCTCCCCCCTCGTTTGACCCCTGTTGTGAACTCCCCACTACAACATTGTAGTGTAGGCCATTGAAGGTATAAAAAACGAAACGAAATATAGATCTGTATTCTAATCAGATTGATGTTTGTCATATTGTTTGGATAATGGTCAGGATAATAAAATATAATGACAGCTTCCCAAAAGTTTATATTATATTATACAATTTTCACATAATCAGATATCAGTTTCAGTTAAATATTTTGTTTGATTCAGATATAATAACTTCAACTCATAGACCAATTGTAACAGGACATGTGGTATAATGTGATTTTAATTGTGTTTTTTTTTAGTAAACGTGCGCTGATTATCTCTGATTGGGTGGTTGGGAGGGGTTCTGTGGAGAATTCTCCGTTTTCTAAAAGCACTTTTTATACGCCCACATTGAAATGTGGTCGTATATTGTCGTCGCCCCCGTCCGTCCGTCCGTCCGTCGGTCCGTCGGTCCGTCCGTCCGTCCGTCCGTCCGTCCGTCCGTCGGTCCGGCGTCCACAATTGCTTGTGGACGCTCTAGAGGCTAAAGTTAATATCCGATTGACTTTAAATTTATACACAGTGTTTAAGGTCATGAGACGAAGAAGCCTATTGTTTTTCAGCGATTTCCGATAATAACTACCAGAGTTATGGCCCTTGATCACTTAAAAAAATCTTGTGGACGCTCTAGAGGCCAAAGTTAATATCCGATTGGCTTTAAATTTATACACAGTGTTTAAGGTCATGAGACGAAGAAGCCTATTGATTTTCATCGATTTCCGATAATTAGTGCCAGAGTTATGGCCCTTGATCACTTCAAAAAATCTTGTGGACGCTATAGAGGCCAAAGTTAATATCCGATTGGCTTTAAATTTATACACAGTGTTTAAGGTCATGAGACGAAGAAGCCTATTGATTTTCAGCGATTTCCGATAATTAGTGCCAGAGTTATGGTCCTTGATCACTTCAAAAAATCTTGTGGACGCTATAGAGGCCAAAGTTAATATCCGATTGGCTTTAAATTTATACACAGTGTTTAAGGTCATGAGACGAAGAAGCCTATTGATTTTCAGCGATTTCCGATAATTAGTGCCAGAGTTATGGCCCTTGATCACTTCAAAAAATCTTGTGGACGCTATAGAGGCCAAAGTTAATATCCGATTGGCTTTAAATTTATACACAGTGTTTAAGGTCATGAGACGAAGAAGCCTATTGATTTTCAGCGATTTCCGATAATTAGTGCCAGAGTTATGGTCCTTGATCACTTCAAAAAATCTTGTGGACGCTATAGAAGCCAAAGTTAATATCCGATTGGCTTTAAATTTATACACAGTGTTTAAGGTCACGAGACGAAGAAGCCTATTGATTTTCAGCGATTTCCGATAATTAGTGCCAGAGTTATGGCCCTTGATCACTTCAAAAAATCTTGTGGACGCTATAGAGGACAAAGTTAATATCCGATTGGCTTTAAATTTATACACAGTGTTTAAGGTCATGAGACGAAGAAGCCTATTGATTTTCAGTGATTTCCGATAAATAGTGCCAGAGTTATGGCCCTTGATCACTTCAAAAAATCTTGTGGACGCTTTAAAGGCCAAACTTATCATCTGATTGACTTCAGATTGATACACAGAGTTTAAGGTGTTGAAACGAACAAGTATATCGATTTTCAATGAATTTTGATAACTGAACACTACTACTACTACTACTTAGTGTTTAACGTCTGCTTCCACATAAGTGATATCGCAGACAACTTATAACTGAACAGCTAAATCCATGATTTTAAATGTTTCATGTATATATACTAATTCAATTGTTAGCGTGGGGTAAAACTTTATAAAAAGCAATCAAATTCTAATGATTTTCTGATAATTACATAATGAGTTGTTACTCTTAATCAGTTTTTAGAGAATTACAAATGTTTATTACCGAAAAAAGTAAAAATATGCGACAACCCTTGTTGACTGCCCGGACGATTTAGCTGCTGTGGGCGTATGTTTCGTTGCCTGGCAACCTATCTTTTTTAAAATGAAAAAAAATCTTCGCTACATTAGAAACGCCTTTCGGGATTAAAACTAATTCGTTTTCTTTCCCACCACTTTTCCCAAATCTTGTATCCACCCTGCATTGCAGAAGCAAAATAGATTATACTTTCTTCATGTGAACATATAAATGAGAACATTAGATCCCATACAAATAATATTTTAAAGTTTTAATATCTACTGTTATCAATTGAAATCTTATCACGATTTGATCAAAAGGGCGCTTTTCATCCCCTGACTGAGTATATTAGGTAAGTTAAGAAAATATATACATGATTTCTTTGTCCAATGTATAATACGAGGGGCCTTTTTAGTAGTCTTTTTTTTTGATATTTACGAATTTCGTCAGGGTGTTGCTGATGTTACATAACCTAATAAATAGTATATATATTTGACAGTATGTTTACTATGCGAATGTACTACTGCATGATTTCCTGTTCTTTCAAAACCTTAATAAAGGTAACCTCGGCTCTGTATTAAATATTCTTTTGGCTGAAAATTTTGAAAATAACAATTGTGTTTTTACATTGTGTGCTACATATAACAATTGTGTTTTACATTGTATGTGGCATGTAACATGTTGCGTGTTTTTGTTACTTATGGACCTCATGTTATTAGATAAATTTAGCTAATGTATTTATATCCTGTAGACTGCAGTTCGGAATGTCGGTTACCTGGTAATTGAATGACAATGTAAAAAATACGCAAAACTATTTTTGTCTCGTGAACTTTTCAAGGTAATCACTTTCCTTTAAGACAATGATAAAATATGTCATTAAAGTCAAGACAGATTGTCGCCAGAAGATGTGTGTTGAAAGGTTACAAATCGAACCAGGATTGTCTGTGTTTTGTTTAAAGGTATTCGTGGTGCATTTCACTCTATTTCTGACTCTTTTAATTCTTTTTGGGAGAAATCTGTGCTTTTGAAGATCTATTACTGCTGCTCATTTAGAACTTCATTGGCAAATATTTCACTTAATAGGAAAGTTCAAGTGGCTAAATACGACGCCCCACCCTCCGCCCTTAACCCAGGCCTTCTCCAAAAGCAACGCTGTGCCCTATGGTGAGAAAGGAAGTAGTATAATCATCAGAGAAAGAAAAGTCGTAAAATAAAACGCTTTGGATGCCCTATTAAGACTCAGTTGCAACATCGAAGTGTATTAAACTCACCATTACTTGGCAACTGTGGGATCCTGCCTCCTGAATTAGCTTTTTCTTTTGCTTTTTTTCCAATAAAACAGTCTCCTGTTAATTTTAATTTAACAATAAAATTTCGTTCCCTACATAAATAACACCCCTTGTGATATATAAAATCAACCACTACCTATGATGTTGTAAGCTTTCTTAATATCTCACTGTATACCAGGCGATGTTATTAAACCATGCTATTAAATGTATGGTTTGCGATGACTATTCAATACACACTCCGGTTCTGAAAAAGAACCATTGCTGTCTATCACAAATACGACATGCTATTATGCTTTCAAATGAATGGGACCATTTATTAATATACAAATAAGCATTATTGTAACAAACAACTATTTCAAGAGTCTGTTTGAAGTGTTTTGTCATAAAAAAATCTTAATCTTGTGAACGGTTTTGTAGTCAATGAAATTGACCCCGACAAGGGTGGGAGTTCAAGGTACTCGAATTAATTACCTATAATATACAGTATTGATAATAAAGCACTTATCTTTATATTCTTTGAATATTGTTGACGATTTCGGCATAAATAATTTTGAGTAAATTCTTATTATTATCGAAACTGTTTTGAAAGAGAGCAATATCCAAAGCGTTTGTGGCCGTGAGAATTGGGAAGTTTTTGCTTCAATTCGGGTAAGGGTAACTATATAGATATACTATACCGACTTATGAAATAAACCGTTATATCAACGGTGACTATCAATCGCGATCGTTGTGCGAACATTGAAATGTTAAAGTCAATATTTTTATTCTGAAGTTGATCAGACGTTTAATTCATAGAATGCACAATACCAACTGTTATTTTAAGGTGACGATAGTCGGTTACATCGGTCAAAAGATTGTGACATTAATACCTTTCATTATTCTTGATGGATGTCATATCAGATCTGGGTAAATTAAAATATTATTTTGTATTTTAATCTAAATACAATCTTTTAAATCATGTTAAAATCGTATCTGTAGATAGGTCATACTGCGAAAACGTTCCTCGAGGTTCTTTACATTCGTTAGTGTTTTAGAAGGTTTCGAAATTCTTTTTAAAAACTTAAAAGATCCTTGAAGTAATAATGTTTAAATAGCATTAGACCCATTCGTAGCTAAACAAAGTTGAACTGGGTACAACACTAAAAAAAAGTCCCAGTAAGAATTCTTGCGGTCTTTTGAAGTATGTAAAAACGGAGTTCTAAATGTAATGTGCGACTTAAAAGTGAGTCCACTATGATATCCGGTGACCAATAAGCCACCTACACATTTCCACATGCCGTAAAAATACAGTTATGTCATGTATCTCACCCGTATCCACATTATATGAGTGCTAATTACGCCATTGTCTAATTCTAATCAGAAATAGTTTTCAGAACGTCGTCTTTTTGTAAAAGTCAAAGGATTGGCTGATGGCTAAAGCAATCGCCTAAGCGAGTTCCATGCAAAAACACGAGTTCCATGGCAAAGATACAAGCATGTTAACCTTATAAATCCCAAATTTCGTCTTAGTTGGTTTCAGAATTTTAGTCTGCCTTTAAGAGACATTAGGGGTGCTCGATTGTCAGTCCAGGGCATCCTGAATTAACAGATGTACAATCAAATAGTACGGAATTCAGCCCTATCACAGTTCTGCCAGTCCCGACAGCTAACAAATATGTAACAAATATGTTCCAGCTGTTATGATTGGTTGAGATATTTTTTTATGCAGTCGGCATATGCGTTGTACTCAGAAATATATTAATTCCTGAACTTTCAATCGAGTGTCCCCATTATAAATTTCCAAGTTGATATGAATTGACGATACAGCCACATGTTTGATTATGTGCAAAAGTTGAGAAAAACTATGTCTTTTCCAAAATGAGTACTTATGAAAGATCAGTGTTTTTAAAATTAAAACTTCTTTTCCCTTGTTAATAATGTCAACACTCCATAATATATACAAATGTAACTTGATTCAGACAGAATGTGCAATATATCCTGTAAAGTTATAATTTTCCATGTTCTCTCTAACCCATTCTATTGGTGACTTGTTATCGAAATAATTGAATGTCATGCCCAGGTTTCGGTTGGCGCTTTGGGATTTCCAATCTTGTCTTGTAATGAAAGTTTTGACATGAAATCTTAATTAAATAATATTCAGGGACGAAGACTTGTAACTTTTAATTCGCCGAGATATCAATCATCATCTTATTGTTAATCCCAACAGTCATGCCTTAACCTCGAGATACAAATAATGGGCAATCTCATGGGGTTCGGTTCTAAATACACAAAATTCGAGATAACCACGCTATGTTTCGTTACAAGATCGTCAATCTAGGGTTTCATAATGTTCTAATTGATTTGTTTTACGGGATTAGAGAACATAAGTAAGGATTAAGGAATACTATTGAGGATAAAAGGAAAAACATCAATGTTTATTTAAGTACTGTGTATCTTTTAGGATAACAAAGAACCGAGAGTGGTACTGTAGAAACCTATTGTACGCTTTACGATTATTTCGTATTTGGTTGTAATGGATATCTTTTCCTGGTTTCAGATTGCCTCACATATTTCGTATAATATGTCTTATTAGTGTAATATCCGGATTATCTTACCAAGGCATCAATGGTTTTATTGTCGATTATGTTCTGTCTCATGGACAACCCCTCTTCTCAGTTTTCTGTAGCTTCCCCTGGCTATAGTGTTTGGCATATCGGGTATAATGTATCTTTGTGTAACAGATTGTATGTGTTATCAAATGATTGTATAGGTATTTGACTGGTATTTCTTTTCGTAGAATTTGAAACCGCGGTAAACAGTTGATATGAATCTCTTGTCCCTGATAGAATAGTCAGAATTGTAGCCCATATGTTAATGGCTCTAGGCGTAAGAGGGTCAATAATATTTTCCTATTGAAATAGTTTTGTCCATCCGTCTGTATTTGAGTTACAGATCTCGGTAGGGTTTCTCCATCCGTCTTTCCGTCTGTCTTTATATTACATCTGTTGGTACACAGTAGCTCTGCATTTAATTGAGGTAGAATGTTCAAACTTGGTGTTGATGTTTACTAAGTGAATGTCTTGAACGAGTTCGATGATGCCCATATTCTGCATCGTCCTTCCCTCGGTCGATGGAGTTACAATGTTAAAACCAGTTTTTGAAATAAACGTTTATATTCATATAAATTCCAACACCAGTGTCACATGTTCACATTTATTTAGTTAGTGGATAGGGACAACACTTGGTAGTTTGAAATCCTTATAAAAGTAGGTTGGCAGGACCACAAAGATGATATCAATGCAATGCACAAATTGTTTCTCGTTGAATAAATTGTATTGAAATAACCAGGACAAATTCATTCGTCAATGAAATTAATTGGACACTTTTTGGATTATTTCAGATATTCTGGTTATCATCGGCAGATCATTGGTCGAACTGGACGAGCTGGAGTGCGTGCTCAAGGACGTGTGACGGAGGTGCCACTTATCAACTGAGAAAATGTATGAGAAGTTATAAATCACATGGCGGATGTAAGGGAGATAATATTCAATATGCCACATGTAATAACAAGGTAATTAGATGATTAATAGGACATTATATTTATTAATGTTGTATGTTAATTGCTTTCTTACTGTCAAGGTTTCCAGAAACCATAATAATTCAGAAATATTACCTAAATCATGATAGATTTTAGAATATTTTAGAGATGTAAGGCCCTTTATCGTACATTATAATTGTACTTTGATTAAATGTTTTATCAGAAAAATGGGTGTGATAAGTGATAGTGATATTATGCGATTTAAAGTAGAACAATAGTCGTGGCATCCACCTGCATTTGGTGACTACCATGAGCTCGGGAGGTGAAAGTTACTTGTAGCCAACTCTCTGCACACTGATTACACAGCAATGAATGAAGTATTTTAGAATGAACCGCTATTGGTAGTGTTGAATTATAATTTAAAATCGGGCGTATATTGACTTAACTGCATTTTCTATCATATTCGGTGGTAACAGTGTAAAATGACGTAGTATGTTCATCTCTATTTTTTCATGTCTGTAGCCGTGTGAGCATGGGTCCCAGGATTTCCGAAAACAACAATGTGCTGCCTATAATGATGCTGCCTATGGAGGAAGATATTTTAAATGGTTACCTTACATAGATAGAAAGAATTCTTGTATCTTATATTGCATAGCAAAGGGAACTAGAACGGTAGCCATGTTGTCTCCTAAGGTTTTAGATGGTACAAGGTGCAAGGGAGAGACGCTGGATATGTGCATCAATGGCAAATGCCGGGTAGGTATTGACTCCATTTCAAATTGAATATTCGTAAGGAATAAATACCATTGGTATAGTCAAAGGAGATATAGTTAATGATGTAATAGAAATATGAAAAGTTAGTGGTATCAGGTGTTCTAAAAAGAGTAGCGTAGACTATCTCAAGACAATCGTGTATTTATATATAGTTTAACGTAGCTAAATGATAAAAAATGTCACACGGTTGCTCCCGTAATCTACATTTGTTCTGCTTGTTAGAAAGGCGAAGGTTTAAGCCACCGTCCATCTCGGTTATGGATCAGAAACGAGAAGAGCTTATGACCAACATTCGTCCCAAACATACCAAGGTACCTCAACCTCATGTTCAACCTTGTCAATCTTTGCCACAGACAAATCAGTTTCACAATGACAGCGATGTTTCCGCTTCAAGCATCATTGGAACCTAACGTTTAATACACGATAAAAATCACATATAGTTGCTCAGATGACAAACCGAAATGTCAATCAATCTATTAACCTATTTTAAACACCTGTCACAAGATGCTTATCGTAGTTTAATCTGCTATATTCTCTTTGATGATAATAGGGCGCGCATCATTTACGTATATCTAAAACATTTTAAAGGCTCATCTGTTTTGGACCAAGGTAAAAGTTTTTGAAATGGATCAAGGAATTAGATCTAATTTATCAAGAAATAATATTCTCCATCTTCTATTGTTTTCAGGACGTTGGTTGTGATCACATGCTGGGTTCCCAGTTAAAGGTGGATTCGTGTGGTGTATGTGGAGGAAAGAATGTTTGTCTACAACACGGAGCTGTGGGGAGATATCAATGGGTGGAGTCGGGCGTGTCTGAATGTTCGGCCACCTGTGGTGTAGGTAAACTTGATTATTGTCAGTTTTTTTGTTAGGAATCATTATTTAGAGTGACAGCCTGGGATCGGAAAGTGACTTCGTGATTAATTGAACTTGTCGAGTGTATAAATTGTTGTAAAAATAGTTAACATATGGCGAAAGGATACATGGTTTGAGGAACAGATATCGTGCGGTTTAAAAATGGCTTTAAAAACCACGACCATCGTTAACCTAGCCTAACTTTGTCATCTGGTCGCAAATATTGGTCTACCTGTCCTCAAAAGGGTTTATTTTCCAAGTTGACCTGACCGCCCGAACGGTTTGTTTTAAAATTTCAGGCTTCAGCTATCTTGCGCAGGGCATGTACATTTCATTATCCTATCAGTCTTCCAGATAAATTAGTTTCTTGTACACTTGATTCTTAAAACAAAGTATGAAATAGTTTTATGTATATTGATGGAAATCTATCGAAATACAAATCGTAGTTATTGAATTGTGTAAAATGTTAAAATGTTCCATAATGAATAGTAATATCACAATATCAGAGCAAATAAACTACAACACGAAAATGAAAAAAAATGTCATCGGTGTTCTCGCAAGAAAGCTGTCTTGCATAAATTAAAAGGGTAAAACCTGGACATCTATTTTAAAAAATCACCGTTTAGTTTAATTTTAAATACGACGGGTAACAAACCGGAAGTGATATAACTGTATTTAGATGAGCCGCCATGTTTTATGTCGTTTTCATAAGTGACATAACTGTATTTAGATGAGCCGCCTTGTTTTATGTCGTTATCATGCTTTCCGTTTTAGTTTTTAGATACGAAACGTGAAGTGATAAAGATCTCTTTTCCGATACGTGAGGTTATATCGTTAAAACAAAGAAAGTTTTGCTTCGCTTGAGGTAATATAAAGTCAAAATCTTGTTAAATAGTAATATTTGACCAGATCCATTGACATCCCACTTGGCACCCACCAGTTTAGTTAATAGTAATCAAATGTACATAAATTACCATGCTTTCAATACAGTCCGTCAGCACGTCAATCCTACCATGTTCAAATAGTATCAATGGCGTTCCAAAAACTAATTTAACCATGAAAATACGCATAGGTATGTTTTGTAAACTGAAATGACGCTCATTAACAAAACAGACTATATGATAACATGAAGGGCTGATAGATACGAAAGGCGGTACCAAATATTTGCGGAAGACTTTTTTCTAATAAACCTGCGGTACTGTCATCCGCCTGCCAATCACCACACGTGGCAACGACCTTTACATACGACATTTTTAACATTTTATATCCAAAGGTCATCAAACGTTTATCGCCATGTTTTTTACGTTGGTATTATCATTTTTACTCCCATTTCACCGATCTCGACAAATATTCATTCAAATAATCTCCTTCACACATTCTAGTTATTGACAAGCATCAAACAAGCTCCAGATTCTTTCAAATTCTTCCCATCATTCTTGTCGTGTCGCGCCATCTTTTATTTTGACTTTACTATAATTTGTTCTTTAATAACATATAATTGACAGGTCGTGGCGTATTCAGGGTTTTTCTTTTTGCTAACTCAAATTTAACCATAAAATGAATTGTGATTTCTATAGAATTCTGTATTGAATATAACAGACGGGTATACAGACTTTGCTCGGTCGAACGAATGATATAGTTGATTATGATGAAGCTTGGATGGGTAAAATGGCCTCTTATCAAGCATCATGTTTTAAAGTGTCAAAAGTGAAGAACATTGTAAAAAGCTACCCCTGAAATACCTTCTTTTAATATTCATCTGTCGTTAGTAACCCGAGACTTTGACGACAGTAGCCCAAACTTGGTAGCTTGACCACCCGTGCACGTTCGGTCCACATAAAGATTGACCGTCTAATGACCATTGTATACAGTGTCTCCTTAATCACTTCACACTATCTCGGTTTTACTATAAAGCTTTCTTTAATGGTATATCGTTAAATGATTTAGTTTGCTTACTCGTGTTCAAGTCTTATCGACATAGGATTGTTGAAAGACATGCTTATACATACACAAATCAACTCGGGTTTGATATTTGAACTTGGTCTATATTTTACAAGAAACTGGGATTACTCATATGAAACCAGAAGATCACTACTGCATTGTTAAGGCTAACACGAAGACGGGTATGCGCTATGTGGTGTGATCAGGGATTATTTTCCGCAAATCGGCGTTACTCGAACTACTCCTGTTTCGAATTCCAACTGTCAAGGGTCATTTTACGTGCACGGCAACTTCCCATCCACACGACTAGATATCAATCCTTGCTAGGTCCCTACCTTATGACAAGGGAAATACAGGCTGGAAAGTCCCTGTGATTATTCACGGTCAACGCCTTACGCACGATATGCGTCATGGCAAGAGGTATACCATACTCCACGCAGTGTTGCTTCAGGAATATGGAGATATACAGGCTGTAAACTCCCTGTGAATATTCCCGATCAACGCCTTACTCACTGAGATTCCGTGGCTCCCTATAAAAAAAATAAATGGGTTATTCCAAGTTCATGAATCGCGGTTATGGGTTATTCCAAAATTTGTTTGGACTTTAAAAGGACAACCAGTTCATTGGGTAAGATTTTACCTCGAAGTGGTAAGTCTAAACAACTGTCCAAATCACATATATAGATCAGTCGGGAAACCACAACTCGGTCTGGGAGACATAATTGTGATAACATAATTAGTAATGTAGATAAATTCTAGTACTACCTGGAAACGTCCAGTAAATTAAATAAATCCAATAACTTAAGCAAATACCCCAAATGACTTTATAATGATACAAAGCTATTGACCAATTTTCTTATATCTGAATAGTTTATCACATATATAACTATATGAATAAATATATAAGACATAAATATTGACAGTTGACAGATTGTTACATACCTATGTCTATATAGATAAATCTATAACATAACAATAGCAACAACAACTAAAAGGGAGTTAATTGACGAAAGGAGTCGTGGTTAATGATAAATGAAAAAGTAATGACATTGTCACAGATTATATCAACATTAGTCACAAGTTAAAGGGTATAAATCACTATTAGAAATTATTATAAGTTGTTAGAAAATCATTTTAAATTCAAATCTCATGTCAAAATTTTGATCTAGATCTCCAATATTATCATAAAACATCAAATAAGGGTTATTTATGAGCCCGAAATCTATTAGTTTCAATATTTATATAAAAAAATCCCTTCTCTTCGGTTTGGCTCGTAATTATAATATCGCGGTATAGAGGTTTAGTTCCGTATTTTCTTCATTACAAAATATCGACCTTGGCACATTTACAACTAAAATGGGACACATAAAGAGTGATACCAAAATGATTTTCGGTAATGGCTGATGTTAGCAAATGATTTCTTATTTGATTTTAATGCTACTTGCTCCACATTTTGTATGAGGTTGATAACTGATATTTGGAGATACATGTACAGAATTTAAGTACCATACTAAAAACGTGTAACTATCCGCCACACATATCCCCAACCTCTTAACTATGCTATCCTTCCGCTTCTGGGCCATGAATATTTACCAAAACCGGACAGAAAATGTCAGTTCAAACCTTCTCCTTCGATTCTTGACAAAAAGATCACCAACGATGCCTTTGCAAACGGAGAAGAAAGGGTGTGGGAGAATGGCTATAAAGTGACGAACTAAATAAATTAATGGTAGTCTACCCCTTGATATTCATAAATAATTCAGATCTAAAATGTCACAATTCCTATTTTCCCAAGGAAAAAACTGGCTGTAAATTAGACTGTAAGTTTTTGACTTGCGCTTTACTACAAATTTCGATGAGTTCTTTAACCACCGACACCGAAAATTTCACAACTCCACGAGTAGTTGCCGAGAACACAGAAAGTTGGAAAATAATAATGTGAAACGCAGTGTGAAACCGTTATAAAGGGAAATGTATATATTCACTGTTACATATTCTCACTGTGGATATGTCAACATCGCCACTAAAAAGCGTAACAAAGATGTCTCATCTTACAGAACTATACTATAATTGTTGGATTACAGGTTACCAAGAGAAGTTATTTTCGTGTAAAGACAAACTTCACAGCAGAATCGCCAAAGACCAGAAATGTTCCAAATCACCAAAGCCATCCAGCGTAAAGAAACAATGTTTTTATAAAAGATGTCCACCATCGTAAGTTGACTATTTTGTTTGATTTCTAAGTTTGTTTAAAAACTACACGATTAGAAATTACTAGTGCCATTTCTTTTTTAGCCCAGACATGGAATGAAATGGGTTTTAACGACCTACTGTTAGGCTCCGATTGGGCTACTGATCGCCTGTTATTTTCTACACCAAATTTCTAGTTGGCAAATATAAAAAGAAAACAACACAGAGTTCCAATAAACGTGTTTTAGATAAATATTAATTTACTTTTTAGCAAATAAAAGGAATACAGTAGTGCTCGAGAAAACCCCCCCACCCTGATGCGACAAGTATATCGCGTTATATATATCCTGCATGAAACTAATTAATATATGATTGTGAATAGGCTGATAATTTCTAGGTGGCGTGTTGGTCCATGGCATGATTGTACGAAGACTTGTGGCGGAGGGATATCTACAAGGAGTGTAGTGTGTATTGATACATTACTGGATAACAGGCAACGGACACTCCACTACAGTTTATGTCCTAGTCCAAAACCCACCAATAAGAAGACATGTAACACCATGATTTGTCCAACATGGTATGCAGGAGAATGGTCGCCGGTGGGTATAGAAAATAGAACTACTTTTCATCCACTCTATCAAGATCTGCTGGTCTTTGTATTTGTGATTATTGATCAAGGGGCATAATTAATCTTCTGCGATACTATGAGATGAATTTAAATCATAGGACCATCGGACAGCATCAACCATACTACTTTGTCCAAACTCGAAAAGTGTACCAACGAAAAATGTACACAATGGGAACTCCCCAAATTGATAATAAATCACATCAAATGTTTTAGAACGAGTAAGCACCGATTGGAGCGAAAGCTGCCTATTACAGGTCTTGTATTTAGGCTTTAAGTGCAATATGAATTATTAATTAGACATTGTTAAATTGCCAAGACCATAATCAACTCTCGACGCAATCGGGTGGCCCCGATATCAAGTAGATTTACCGTAAAAAATCTTAATAACGGTAGCCATGATAATCGAGGTTAGGCTATAATTGTATTGTCGATACTCTAGTAATTTGACTGAACTTTTCAACATATTCCCTTTTCATTATAGTGAGAACTGATCTAATCGTATTTAACACCACTTTAAGCAACTGATTCTGTCAATGTTATTTTTATTTTTATTATATAGTGTAGCGTAACATGTGGTTGGGGAGTACAGAATCGTGATGTTGTATGCCGGGATGAAGGCAATACATTCTGTAATGATAGTATCAAACCTGAGACTAAGAAAAACTGTACTACAAACTTTCCTTGTTTTGAAACAGGTAAGACTCTACACGCAACGTAGCAATCATGATGGGCAAAGTTTACTTATTTAACGTCCTGTGGCTATTTTACAAGAAATTTATTTTAAAAGGTACTAAATGTATTTCAAAAGGGTGTCAGGTGTTTGTTGCTGGGTAAAAAAGTTACACTCTGGATAAAAAGTCACTCAAGTAAACAACCAATAATATAAACTCCTTTTCTTGTTCCTCGTTTTCATTAGCCCAGTCGGTACAGGTACAGAACAGTAGGACGTTAAACCTTATTTCATTTATTCCTTGTCTTGTTCAGCGCATCTTTCACTTAAATTTCAATCCTATGAATAATTGAAATTTTAACGAAGTGGCATCGTTTATATCTACTGAGTTTATTATAATCGTTTCTCAAATAAGATGGAAACTCGACATTAGGTTAAAATAGACATACACTAGCGGACCCATGAATGTACTGAGCACATTAGAGGCAGTATCTTTGACAATTATGTATTTTATTGACAAGTGTTGCTGTATTTTAAATGGTTCGTTGGCGTGGAGGTTGCGGCTTCGCTCCCGTTGTTGGCTGAAAAAGTTCAACGGGATTTTCCGGCGTGGTTTTTCCCTTGTCAGTGGTGCAAGGCGGAGGGCCTGACAAGGACATCTGTCTAGTCGTTAGGATGGGACGATAAATGGGACACATTACACGTGCACGTAAAAAATCCCTTTGCTGTTGGAATCCGATATAAGCGTATGGCTTATGTTCCTCTTCATTATGCCATTATGTTAACGCAATTCCACTTTATTATGTGCAATGAATTCTAGGTTTGGTTGTTTGTGAAACATTATTCTTTTTTTATAATAAGTGATATTGCCCAAGGACGTTATTAATACTATTCAGCACATTTCGTACCATTATTACCATATATTTATATACAAAAAATATAGACAGTCATAGATTCACGTCTCAAGTATAGATTCACCTTGAACGTGTGTAAGGTGAATTAATGTAAACTAAGATGTTCTTAATTACCTTAATCCACGTGTCTTATCACGCTAATCTACCCGGCTTATGTTTCTTCCATTTTAAACCGAGCAAAAACTTGTTTTAACTCTTAAAACCCCTTACAGTTTTATATAACTCGAACCATGTTGGAAGGTTGAATGAATGGTATGCTAACATGACAGAAAAAAATAAAAACACACCACAGAACATGTGTTAAAATCACGTTTGAATGTTGGAAGGATTATTTTAAGTTTTTTAGGCTTTCTAAACGATATGAACGTGTATTAAAGCAGTATGAGGTAGATCTGTGTGGTATATGCATATGGAATTTGCATGTTTCTTTCTGTATTAAATACTAACGTGTGTATCTTTATAACACGTGTTTATTCTCTAAAACAATAAAGTTTTAATGTATCTGTGTTGGGTTTTGTTATTACAGATGGCCGTTATGTAGCTGAGCACGATGAAAAAGGTAAAGTATCTTTTGAACTGCATGCCATCCCCTTTTCTTTTAAAAGAATAGTCCCTACTGTTTCCAGCCATTGATCTTGGTGGAATCTTGTAGCGATACTTTTTTACTCGTTGCTTCAGATATAACGCATGTTCGGTCTATAGCATGCCAATATCTACTTTTACGGTAAAGTCAATGTCAGTATTTCAACAAAAGAAAGAGAGTAAACAATCTACCCCACCCCAATATCCCCCATCCCCCCAAACAAACGACCCAACGAGAAAACAAAAACAAATGACTTATTAAATCGACACAGTTGCGAAGAGTCATTGATATCGTATATATCTGTCATGAAATTGTGTATCTGGATTGAACCAATATAGGCGTATGATCATCAACTAATGCCCATTGATCTGTATACTTATGAGAACCGTGTTCACCTTTTAACAGAGTTCTATATATCTTGAAGGTCTTTGTATCTATCACGGATCGATGTATATTCATCAACACTGTGCATCTCCAAGGACTCCATTTAAGTGCCGCGAACAATTTACTCAAAGACACTGTTTATAATCTATAGGAATGCCACAAATTAGTGAAATAAAATTAAACCATACGTTAGTTCCGAAATGACCTACCCTCCCCCCCCCCTCTCTCTCTCTCTCTCTCTCTCTCTCATTTGAAGTATGTACATTTGTATTGCAGACATTTTTTATCATGAAACAAACGTGAATTTCTAGAAACCTTCCCAAGGCTACACACTATTATTCAAGGTCAAAGTCTGGAATGTGAATATTATATTATAAAACTCCACCCGAGATCTGGACAATCTGTTGTAAACGCCATTTGCATTGCATTAACATGTTATGTTTGGCTCGAAATAGTCGCAAAATTCATTCATTGCATATCTCAGATAAAAATTTCTTTTGTAATTATACCCATACATTCTCTTTGATATTTCATTGAAAAGGAATTCTCAACCCGTTGTCTCATGAACGATACCAAATCTTAGAGATATGAGTAAATTATTAGCATACCTGGATATGTAGACGAACATGTAACATCATGTTTACAAGGTGTAGCTTATCCAGATTTCCGTTATTTTACTAGTACCAGGTGTAAAACTCATCAATAATCATATAGTATATATATACAATGTTTATATTCTTACTTATGTATTTATCTTATAGTCTTTCAATACATATGTGCCCCACATTCATAACTGATTTACATATTTAATGGTGTAATGAAAAAATAAAACACATTTAGTTAACCTTTATGTACGTAATAAGCAATTAGTCAGCTGTCTCATGTTTCATACATAATCTAGCTTCTACTATTATACTCAAAAAATTATTCAAGCGGACAAAAAACTGTGTCAGTTTAAAGGCGCAGTCAGATTTTTGTTTTCAATAATTTTGAGAACGACCAGCCAGAAAATGACCACCATCCCCTAAAAAAGCAGCAGAGCCCCCCCCCCCGCCCTGCAATTTTTTTGATATAACGTGTTGGTTACAATGACGATGGATATTTTTTTTTTATTCATATTTTGGATTGACTAGTATTTCTTGCATCATTGTTGCATTCTAATTTCTTTACGATTTTCATGCATATGTATATCAAGGTTAATTTGTATAGACATTATTTAATCAATTAAATATTTATATTTTATTTTAGAAGTTCAAGAAATATCATTAGGCGAATTAAGGCAAGCAGTTATTAAAGCTGATAATACAGAAGATGATGATTCAATCGTTCACGAAGATGATGTTCAAGGTCACGATATGAGTTCGCCAAGGTAAGTAATTTGCCAAGTCACACTAAATGATACCTAAAGTATTTTGAGTTTGTCTACCAACCCAATTCTTAATCAACCCATGATCCGATCAATTGGCGGTCATTTATTACTATCGAATTATGGTTTAAACATGCATTATGTACGAGCTAAATCTGCCTATGCAGGTCATTCTTTAGGCCTTAAATACAATATAAATTATTGATTAGACATTTATCAGCATGGCAAGACCATAATCAACTCTCCGATGGCACCGGTTTTAAATAGATTAATGAATTAATTTGAAAATGGAGAAGCGAGACTAAGACTCGAATAACCAGTACGTTGGTTACGACCGACGAACGCACACATCTTGTCAAACCTGCATCTATTTATAACTTCGCTCAAAATAAAGTAACTTGAAAATGAAATTATTATTTATTTTTGAAATATTATGGCGATAACAGCCAGCTCTTTATCTAATCTTCCATTGTGACCCTTTAATGTATTTTTGTCCATTAGGTATGTGGTATCTAGTTGGGGACAATGTAGTGTAACATGTGGTACTGGTATAACAAGAAGATATGTCAGATGTCAGGTCTTTCTATTATATCTACAAGCTATAGTCGATTTAGCTGACTCTGAATGCGAAGGTAAGCCGAAAACTACATCTTTTCTTACGTTTTGGAATTCTAGCTTAAATGAACATGACAGCTTCCGTTTTGTTGAAGAACGATTTTACGATTAAATATATGTTCTGTGAGGTCAGATCGCACTACGCTTTTGGCGCTCTTGAAGCGCACAGAGACCATTTTCCGTCGTCGTAGCAGCACAGTAAGGAAGCCACCCTGATCTGACGGGGGTATTAGTGTCTTGGTATTTAGAGTAATATAATAAAATAGCAAAGACTTTACCAATCGGGTGTGTTTGTATATTTCTACTACATATTTAATTAATCTTTCAGATTCTAAACCAATAGAAACTGAACCATGTATCCAGAACCCATGTTACGATGATTTTATGTGGAAAGCAACAGGATTCACTGATTGTACTAGAAGTTGTTTAGGAGGTGAGTTTATTGCAATTATGTCAATTATTTACTGGTCAAGCATCACTCGGCAAGAAAATATATGTTCTTTATGAATTTCTGATAATATTTATAAAGTTATTGAGCTTGAATCTTGTCAACGAGCCATTGATAGAATACAGTAGATGTATACCGATCTACATTTGGGAAACGACATTTATGAACCACAAGTATGTTACTTGCTTTGATCCTATCTTTAAAACTGCCTTATTATAATCTTAAAGTGGAATGATTTTTGTATTAGGTACTCAGGAAACCAAGCTTATCTGTGTTCATAAAGTCAATGGGTCAATGGTACCAGATGACTTTTGCGAAGAAGCTCCAACACTTGCTATAGAGAGAAAAATATGTAACGACTTCTCATGTCCACAAAGGTAATAATTATATAATAATTTACAGGTACATGTATCTTGGAATCCCTTATTTATGTAACGGGGCGGATTACTTTTGTATTTACTGGCCTGGTGACTATCCCATTGACCTTTGGACCCAGTCTGTCTTATGAAATCTAGATCTAGGGCATTGTCAACTGGTTGTTATACACGGGGCAGGATATGCTTACCTTTCCTAAAAAAAACGATATACCGCTTCTAATTTGGGGAGTTCACAAGTCACACACATTTTTGCTATATTTTTGTGTGACCAAACATAACTTATCAGCATTATTGTACTGTCCTGAAAAAAGGAGTTGGTAATGCAGCATTATCAAATGAAATATACTTCTCTGGCTTCACATTGATAAATGAAAAGTGATGCTGAGCTGTGAAAGGTTAAGGGGTAGTAAGCTTGGTAGTGGATTTCGGGTCTACATCACCGGGGTGGAGCGGTGGCTAATATCCAAACTGATTAAATACAAAAGCACAAACGAAATTGTTAGCTTCATAATATTACCAAATATGTGCATAATAGAATGTACACTTGATATTTGTAGATGGCGTATTGGTGACTTTGGGGAATGTTCAGCAACATGTGGTGGTGGTCTTATGATCAGAAAAGTAGAATGTATACAAGAATTTAGTCATGGTTCTGATAATCTACTCAATCTACCAGACTTTATGTGTGAACAACCAGTACCAGAAAGGGAGAGATCATGTAATGTTCAACATTGTCCAGCATCATGGACTACTGGACAGTGGTCAGGTGTAAGTATTCCTATATGTATCCATAAACTTTATTTAACGTTGTTTGGGGATGAAGCTATGTATCATCGCCATACAATACCATGGAAAATGCTATATATTGTAAACTCTGGCTCGTGGCCATGTGCTTTAATAAATGAAGTCTTAATGGTAAAAAAAACGGAAAGGAAATTTTCTAAAATACCCAAATTCTTGTTCAAGCTTTAAACATCTGTCAGTTATTGGTGCTGATACAAAAAGCTTTTCGGTTTCTACACGAAGTGCCAACACACACGGATCTTGTATACATTAATTCTCGAATTAACAAGAGTTATTATACGTGCACGGCAATGTGTTCACGGAACCTCGGTTTTTGTACCACCTGAGTGACTAATTGCTTTTATTTGCTAGGTAAGGATTTTCCTAATGATGAAAATTTTTTAACTGCATATTTTTGATATCATTTCTAATACTATTTGATTCTAGTGTTCGGTGACGTGTGGTGAAGGAATCCAAATTAGACCAACCCTCTGCCAGAAACATTCAGCAGGCGGCAAAATAACAGATGTCAGTGATACATTGTGTAGGCCAAGCGAACGTCCCGTACACTCCCGACCTTGTAACGAAACAGTCTGCCCACTTGTCAGAATCAAACAACAACGACTAAAGTTCTTTCAACTGAATAAAATGTCAAAAATTCGACTAGTCGTTGGAACCAAAGCATTCCTCTTACCTGGGACTAACGTTATTGTTCGATGCCCTGCCAAAGGATTTAATAAAAGAATGATATTGTGGTATAAAGATGGCCGACCAATAAAGAAGGGCAGACGTGTAAACATTTCCGGAAAGGGGAACCTTAGACTTAAAAGAATACGCCCAGACACAGACGCTGGGATCTATACATGTTATGCCGATAGCATATCGGCAAGTATAAACATACAGTTTAGTGAATTAATAGACATTTTTCAACAATTATCATTCAGGGAAGCATTAAACACTAAAAGTAGTGATAACAAAACACATTTCTATAAAGACCCCTTTGATCATAAGAAGAAACCATTAAATATTATTGTTGGAGAATGGTCTTCGTGCTCCAAAACGTGTGGTGGGGGAAAGCAGCGTAGAAATGTATCGTGTGAGATCATCACAGACAATTATTTCGAGATTCTGCCGTCTCGTGTGTGTAAGAATGCTGGAATGGTCTTACCGCCAAATGCTAAAGGCTGCAACAGAGATATGTGTGTTCAGTGGTCTACGGGAAACTGGTCCAAGGTAATTTTTTTAAACGTCCTTTTGAAAAGCGATTAAAAGTGCTTCATTGCATTGAGTTTGTTCACCCTAATTTCATAATTTCCACAAAAAATGTTGACAATAATTATCTGGGACAGGGTTGCCATGTTAAATTCCCTAAAACGCCATCCTATAGCTATACATAACCGCAAATGATCAGATGTAATTGTAACTTCAGAACATATTATAAACACAAACAAGCCAAGCAACCGGTATAGCGGTATGTGCAAAATGACGCCATAAACCCAGTGGTCCCCTTTTACACCCACATGTGGCTCTGTTATTGTTTGAATTTGTCCGGAATGGAACGAGAAAATTAATGACCTAATTCTGGACTCGTCTGGTCACATAGCAACGCAAGAATAAAAAAGTTTACTGTCACAAAGGCCCAGATAAAATACCGGTTTCGCGTTGAGTTAGCTGCCTGTGTCCAGAAATGGTTGATTTGAATGGAACAGAAATTTTTATGAAATATGTGGCTTCAGCTACCGGGCCATCACGCCATCTGCCCCTCCCAAATGCAACAAAAAAACTTTATTTTCTATTTTTGCAGTGTTCTGTGGATAATTGTTTTAGAGAAGGCCACGCCCTACAGTCAAGGACTGTGAATTGTACCAAAGAAAGTAACGCAAGAGTAATTGATGATAATTTATGCAATCCATACACACGTCCGTTAAATAGCCAGGAATGTACACTTGACTTGTGTAAACCTTTGTGGAATACTTCAGAATGGTCATACGTAAGTATAAACAATAGAATTTAGTTTACTTGATTACATGCAGCGTTCAGAATTTCCTGTTTACGGTAGTGTTCTGTCAATTAAAACGCAATCTTTAGTCGATGGTTCATAATGAAAAGCAGTTAAAATAATGCCGTAAATATGCAGAGGTCTGTTGGTAGTCTTCATGGAAATTTTGGGTGTAATAAAGTATGGCTAGTTCTGAAATATGAAAGTAATCGTAAATATAAACCAGGGAGAGCTGAAGTAAGAAAACATTCTAATCTGTAAGGTGGTCTCTTGGACTTTAAGTTATGACAAGCCTACTGTGGATCGTTTAAACGTGCATTAGTTAAATTGAATTTACATTTTAAAAAATCGGGGAATAATAAAGGGTTTATGTTTTGATTTGGTACGTGTGGATTTTTTTAGTTTTAGATATAAATCGTTCTTGGTTAGCATTGGTTAGCTGGTCCATAAAATTTTAATTCGGTTAAGGTCCAAGTCTGTCCAATCACGAAAATCTTTCATATTGCAATGTAGTTAGTATTGCAAAGTAGTTATAGATATGTAAACATTACGATATTATATTCTATATTCCAGTGTGTAGCAGATTGTGGTGAGAAGGGATTTCAGTCTCGTATGTTAACTTGTACATGGTCTGTGAGTGGTAAAACAGCCGGCAGAGCTTGTGCTGATATGCTCAGACCTGTAGTCATGAGAAAATGTACATCACAACCATGCTCCCAAGGTAAGTCGGCAATAGGACACGAAGCTTGCTCCATCATATCATGGCGTCTCCTACCTAAGTTTCCTGCTTAACACATCCTACTTTCCAATCTGAATTCCCGGATGAACCCTTTGAAGGTTTTTTTTTTGGGGGGGGGGGTGTATTTCCCTTTAAGATTAGAGCGTAGTAATCTTGGAGAGATGCCGTTTTATTCTTTCACTATGATTGTCTTTCAAAAAGAGACGAAAGATGTGGACCTAATGGAACTAAATAGATATTTAATGTCAACAGGTTAATTAATTTGTATACTCCGGTAAGCATGTTGATTAATGCTGTTCAAATTATTTGTAGAAAATCAAACCGAAAGAGGCACCGTAGTCTGTCATTGAGTAACGTGGCGTAGTTTCGACTACGGGGGGGGGGGTGTATTTCCCTTTAAGATTAGAGCGTAGTAATCTTGGAGAGATGCCGTTTTATTCTTTCACTATGATTGTCTTTCAAAAAGAGACGAAAGATGTGGACCTAATGAAACTAAATAGATATTTAATGTCAACAGGTTAATTAATTTGTATACTCCGGTAAGCATGTTGATTAATGCTGTTCAAATTATTTGTAGAAAATCAAACCGAAAGAGGCACCGTAGTCTGTCATTGAGTAACGTGGCGTAGTTTCGACCACAAGCTTAAGCGTAGCATGGAATAGGTTCGCCTGCCAAGGCTGGTGGGTTTCAGCTAAAAACTTAGCACGGAAGCGAATTATTGAAATAAAATGTACCCTATAGTAGTCTCCCTCGCAGTCAATCTATCGCTGAAATATAGTATTTCAAAGAGTTTAACGATGAGTGCGACACATACCGTACACTAGGGAGCACAGACCTTGAATTCCCGATAAGTAGGCGGATCTAGTATTGCCATTTTAAAAATAATTACATTAATTTTCTTCATAAAAATGGCAATACCGCTTCCGCGAGTCTTAGGTCATATCTAAATATGAATTTTTTATTTTGTTGTTTAAAAAGATAAACCAGTTGCCCCTTTAAAATATTGATCCCCCTTTCTACTATTATCAAATGATTCTGATCGTGTGTCTCTTTTCTCTTTCAGAATGTACTGATAAATATGAACATTGTAATATTGTGAAACGTGTGAATTTTTGTGACAATCCTAGATTTAAACGAACATGTTGTAAAACATGCTCGGCAAATTCCCGATCTTGATGACATCATCAACTAGTCTAATATATGGTATTTATAATGAAAGGGACCATGTTCAAATTGGTGATCGGTAAAATTTCTGGAACAACTAAAGTATCATCGTAAAAAAATTGAATTATTTCGATTTGTGTTCAATATGGTGGAAGAACCAAATAAAGAACCCGTATAAAGTTTATAGAACGGGAAGTAACTCTGCGTTACCTGTTGATCTAAAACACTATTTGCTGTTAAAGAAGGGTCAAGAAATAATGAAAATTGCTTGAAGACAGATTGCAGATTTGAATATTGATATTAATGAATTCTTTATCATAATTATAATTCAGGGATAATTTTAAGGTTATGCCTTAACTTTACGAAGTGTGTGTGTGTGTATCGTAGTGCAATTCCTTTGCTACATAGGGAAAGTATCCAAAAATATTCAGTAAAAATGGAGCAATTTGATAAAAAAAATTGTACGTTGTTGTTTTATATTAGATGTAATTATTAAGAGATATTATTACAGTTACTTTTAATGTTCCGGAGTTTGACAGAGACGTGGAGAGGTATGTCGGTGCCCCCCCCCCCCCCCATCCGACTCACATAAAATTGGGCATCCACTGAGAAATGTGAGAACTGGAAAGATTTTAAATTAAAAACAGATGCAATATACTTTTTTCAAATAAATGTAAATCAGCCTAATTAATTAAGTTCGATTACCCAGTTGGATGCCCCTTGGAATGAGGGTCTGCTCCCACCCCCACCCCCTCTCTGGATGCCACTGGGTCTTAAAGATGCTTTACCAAAACTTCATTAATAAATTAATTGTTTTGAAATCTCATAAAACTGTGATGTTGTTATTACATCCTGTCACCTATCCTCTTTTCTACCAGTGGACTGTGGAAGTTGAATTTCTGGGGTAGCTTACAAAAGTTGTTATCATCTGTCATTTTAATTGTTGTTGTTTATTTTTACATAATTTACGTAGCTATCCACCACCTTTGTACGTGTCCACCACATTTTATGTTTATCATTTCTCCCGAGGACATTTCATTTAGGGGTGCTAAGCCAGAAAAATGCTTCTTAGTAATTTTTGTTTGTAGGACACGCGACCTGTTAATATTTAAGTAAACTGTGAATGTTATTTGTATGTATACGACTCGTTAAACAAGGGTATTCTTATTTATCTTTGTGTTAACATAAGATTGAAAAATAAATGTATTTAAGTTTAATATATTGGTAATAAATATATATAAAATATATAGTTACTGTGTCACTAGAGTATCTATAACTACTTTCAAAACAAAGGAATGGCTATAGAAAATTGAGCTGTCGGTCATTTCAGCTTGAAGTCATCAGGAAACTTATTAAAGTTCAAAATGAATATTATTATTAAAAAATACAGGAACCATGTGTTTAAATTTGGCGGACATTAGTTAAAACGGTAACTTCACATCCTCGCCATATGTTAATTTCCCTGTCAATCTTATAAAAATTGCATTAATATGTTTATTTATTACCTTTACTAAAATATAGTTGGTGTGCACGTATCAAGATAATCATTCAAGAGAACTGAATACAGACCACCATTGATTTCTCATTGATTTGAACAGCGTTGGTTTTATCAGTTGCTATCATATATGTTGACTATACACAACTAGGCGAATCTTTCTCCAAGTTTCTGTTTGGCTGAAACAAAACTCAAATCGGCACAATAAGATGTTCTGTCGCGCACATCTCTTCACAACCAATAAATCGATATGCCTGTTCGACCACAGGTCGTACAATTTTACAGTTGGACGTCAATAACATCGGATTAACCATTGTGATGATCCTGGAGCATTGCATGTGTGGGTAAAAACTAACACGACTGACCAGGATGTAATGCTTGAGTGGCATATGACGATTGAGCACATTAAAATACATAACACAATCTATATGGAAAACAATCACTGGTTTGTAGACTAGTAGCACGAAGTTCCGACAAGTATTCCCTTATCCTGTTCAATTGACGAATTTTTTACGAACGTCGAACACTGTAAGCACCTTACAATTATACAAGATTCAATCAAGAAATCGGACTACTCCATGTATGCATGGAAAAATTATACAGCTGCGAGATAACAACAATTACGTACGTCAATCTAATCCAAAATTCGCTACACCGTCTTTCAACTGTCTATATGAATATTATGGCGCCGACAGTTTACTATAAGAGTTCATTGATCAATGATAACTTTCCCAGCTAAAAAAAACCATGGATGCCAGTTCTAAGTACGATTACACAGAATTCTCGGATGTTAACCGCAGCACGGGGCCACCATGGATTGAAGGGACCCCAATTTCCAGGACTTTGACATTCGATGGAGGGCCTCAAAGGACATCATCGTTGCCACTGGCGGGTCGAGACCACAGTCAGACCATGCTCACATCGCTTTTTAGCATCTATTTTTTGGAGGGGGGGGCGAGGCGGCTGATGTTGGGGGCCCGGAGGTCTTGGTCCAACAGCACTCCATGGTTAATTCAGCATTAGACCTTATGGAGAGGTTCCTTTAAAAAAGACTCAGAGAACATCATCGAGTAATCAGGTCTTATCCTTTCGCTTTTCTATACTTTCTACTTTACAGTATACTGAAGATACAAAATACATTTAAAACGCAGACTTCATATCACTCATCAAAAAATAGTATTTACATGGCACCGTTAGGTTAGTTTACTGGGGTAAGGGAGGTGTGCTACCGTGGGATTTTCGCATACGAATTTCAATCACCATATCTTGCGTTTCCCAAAAATGCGTTATTGAAACAATAAATATATATATATTTCGTTTTCGCGACGCGCACTGTGATTTTTGGCCCAGGTGACCCTATTTTTGACTACTACATAGGCCGTTTAGATTTACTTGGCGTTTTACTACATTTAACGAAAATGGTTGTAAGGGTTTTTTACTTCAATGTGTCTACACACTAATTTGATACAACGCGTGGGATATATACACTTTTCTTGAGTCGATCCCTTATTGTTGGTTTATTTTTTTTTTTAGTTTGATTAAATTCTTTAGCACCACATCCTTGTTGTTTTACAGCGGCAGTGGGCGCTTAATTGATCTGATATGTAGGTTTGTTGTTTGCGGTGTCTGTATATTGACGTCTTGTCCGTGGGTTTGTCTTGTGTAATAGTTTGTGTGTGGTACTGGCATGCCTAAAAATCTTTTAATGCTACATAAGCATTTATATATGAATAAGACTTAAATTTAGAAAATCCGCCCCCTCATCGCAAGCCTATTATCAAAGCCTATTATTGAGGAGTTAATTAGAATCATAATAAAATGAAATAAAATTACATGACATAGTACTGTGTACTATTATATCCAATTTTCAAACAGTGTAACGTTACTTTAAATAGTGTTAAAGGGGCGTCCTGAGAACATTTTAGTTTTATCTCACTAGTCGGGGTTTATTACAATAATAATTTTGAAATCGTTTCTATTCAATGCAATTCATTTTTTGTACAGATATTTGATTGTAGATTTGTAGTTATTATCAGTATGTGAAAGGATTTTACATATGTGCATACCAAATAATTTAACCGGCAGCCTGAAAAACTTTCAATGCACACCCTCCGTTTTCATTTTGGTGATTTCTGGTCACCGGGCATGGAATTCCCCATCACCATTTTATTTGTTTCGGATTTACACCTCTTGGTTCGGAAGCCACGGTGGCTCAGTTAGTAACGCGTTGGTTCGCTAACCTGGAGGTCTCGTGTTCGATCCCAGTGTCGACCGAGAAAGTTCATCTCGATATTCCGACGTCGTCCTCCCTTGCCGGGTGTGTAGAACGGATTGCTTAGTAAGGGACATGACATTATATAGTCGTTCGGGTGGGATGAAAACCCGAGTTCCCGTGTGCACGTTACAGTTGGAATTCGGAATAAAAGTAATCAACAGCGTCGTTAACCGGGAAACATTTCCCTCATAGCACACTTAATTACCCCAGTCGATGCAGAACAGAAGGACGTTAAACCCCATTTTATTCCTTTAATTATTTAAACAGATCAAATGCTACCTGGATTTATGTATGAAAATAAACTGTGTATGAGCTAAGGCTTGATATTATTAGTGTTTCACATATTTGATTTGGATGAACCGAACTTTGATTTTAATTCCAAGTTGTTGTTTTGTTTGCGTTTGGGCTACACTATAATCTCTTTGAAATGACTGACACATTATTCAGTTACAATTTATTCTTCTAATAATAATTTAGTTCATCACCATTCGGGGACACATAACTCACATGTTATGCATCATTGGATTTGATAATATAATAACTGATCAAGGGCAGTTAATAACCCAAATGTACTGTAAGACATACGATCCATCGTCAACCTACAACACAATAACCCTTAAACTAGTTTAAACAATAGAATAAAACAATAGTATAGTACTGTTCAAGACCTAGTATTGTGGTTCAAATGAACAAATTTAAACAGAATCAATGGAGGCGTATTTTCTATTTATCTTCAGCATGCTTGTTAATCTAACAAGGGGTAAGTGTTTTACATTGAAAGCTCTAGATATATTTTCCACATTTATTGTAGAATTGGCTGAATATATACATAATGTATATACACAAATCCGGTCATACCGTATGTGTGCTTTCTTTGGAACATTCTATGAGTTCACGTTAATATTTTGAATAATTTTGGCTAAACAATGCTAAGTAAAAACATTAATTTGTCATTTTGATTTTAATTTCTTTAATGGTTATCGATTTCACTGGGATTAGAATACATCTTCGCAGAGGTGTGACCAGAAATTTGGGCAAAGAGGGGTCCAAAGTGGCGACATTGTCAAGTTTGGCGTGAGGTTTGGGGGCGGGGGATTACCCACAAATCTGACATGAAGTCAAAAAGCTCTGAAACAATATTTTTGCTCATTTAGCTGCACACATGTTTACTGTTTAGTATTAGAGTGAGATGTGGCCAAAAAGGCGGTAATGCTTCGCACGTTAGTTTTTCTATCGTTATTTCGATTAATGTAGGAGCAAAAAAATTTAAAAAATGCTCCATGCGAGCAGGGAGTGTGTGGGCTGGGAGTTGAGAATACTGTAAGTTATACCTAAGAAGAAACTTCATAGAATTAAATTACCAATTTGGACACCAAATTTTAAACTTACGTTTAAATTACAGGCTGTAATCAAACACTTGTAGCTGAACAGGGAACTATTACATCTCCCGACTATCCTAATCAGTACGCCAACAATTTATACTGTGTTTACACAATTACAATTCCTTCTGGCAAGAATGTTTTGTTGTCATTTACAGATTTCGACGTAAGTTGATAAAAAAGTTTTTTTTAAATATGTAATAATAAATCGAATTGTGTGTTTCAACGTGGGTCTTAAATCAGGGACGTTTTAAGGTTTATCATGGCGGGGGCTATACTATTTTGAGGGCCCTCTTTCGGAGGGGGGGGGGGGGTCGGAGCTCGAGATAATTTGCAAAATGGAAATCATTTTGGTGCATTCTGACATATCCTCCAGGCCTTTCGAGGCCGGTTTAATTCGATACTCGTCTGAAGCCTGAATAAGAAACAAATCACTTGTACGTATATCGGGAGCTCAATCAAATAATAATTAATGGAATATGGTGGAGTGAGCCTATTGTACAAGCAGCACGCGTAATCCAAGAAATCTATTCAGCAAAGAAATGATCACTCCGCCAAGCCAGGCCACACTGGGCGACCTAGCTATCTCTTTCCTGAATAGCTTATTAGTAGGTTTTCAGAAAAGGTGATTTCTTGATTGATGATTTTCATGCAATTGCAATGACTGCACGCTCAGTTAGTAGTGGATTTACTCAGACCCGGGGGGGGGGGGGGTTTCCCTTGGCCAGAGGGGTCCTTTTGTCAGACCTGAGGTCCTTTTGTCTGCCTTTACGGCCCTCCCTAACTAGGGTAGCCTACATTTTCATTTTTCTCACAGGTTTTAGCATTTTTCTCCCGTTTTGTTTTTTCAACTTCTCTGATTTTTCCGCGGGGAGGCTTGCTCCTCCAGTGCCTTAGCTATAAAACGCCTCTGTTTTAAATTTCAGTACAGCAAGATGACATTGTCACCATTACAGATGTCATGAAACTGTCCCCTGTTATCATTGTTATCATACTGTCAACTATAATGTCAATCATATATATTGTTATAAAAGTTATTTACTGTTTTGATATAATTAAAGGAAGCATTACATTACAACCATTTACTGGTGTTGTTCTCTCATTTAAGATTAATATAATGTACCCCGAAAGTAAGGCATAAGCAAACCTTTACGATATTATGTGTTGAATTTAAGAAGTTTCAACTAGCAATCAAGGGGAATAACTCTAAAAGCCAACGTCAGTAAACTGCTCTTTTGTATGACGAATAGGTGACTGTTGCTGTCGAATGTCGTGGTGTTTCGTTTGAATCAAACAATTATGAAAAATGATATTCGGCTGATCAATTTTACTAATTCATCTTTTACTTTTATAATAAACATAACAGGTTGGTGTTTCAGAGAAAAGATAGTTTCCAGATACAATTTAGCCATTTCGGTCTGTTTCCAAAATTGCTGAACACGTTAATATTTGGTTCGAGAAAGTAATGGAACGGGGTTTGTTTTCTCGAAAACACATTTTGAGACAAACATACCATGAGCAATACCATGTGTGTAAATTTTGTCACTACAGCGGCCTTTCCTATTTGTATTCTTCGATTTCCAACTGCCATGGGTTACCATACGTGCTGGTCATTGTGTAGGACTACACTGGTGGAAGTTGGCTTTTTGCCCGGACCAAACAATTAAGCACAGTTTCTTGTCAGCCACGAGATACCCGTGTTATATTATTAAATCTGACATTATGTCAGATGTTCAGTACGGAAACGACATTACGACCATGACTTATCTTTGTTTTGACACTAAAAATTATCACTTTTCTTACAATTCCTTAATGGGTATGTAAGACATGGTGTACACTGCATATCTTGTATATGCGTGTGACCCGTTGTAGTCTAGATATAGGGGAAATAAACAAAAAGTTAGAGGTGAGGTTCCAGTTACTACTGATTGGAAATGAAATTGAGTTTGACATCCTACCCTTCTGCACTAACCGGCATAATGAAGACGGGTATAGGTCATGCTGTGTATTATGAGGATAACTCTACTCTAACAACGGCGTTTCCCGCAACCCTTCATTGAAGTTCAGTGGTCATTACAGGGGTAGCCATCGAGTTTTGTCCCACCTCAATGACACATCTTCTTTGCCAGGTATTCGGCCCTGCACTACTAAGGGGGGAAATCTCAGTCCAGGAAATTGCTCATTCAACTCAGGATATAAGCCTAGTTTGAACATTCAATAATATATTCAGCTTGTTTGAACAATTCATTTTTCAGCTTGAAAGTGGTTTGGGTTGTTCTCGTGATTATTTCCAAGCAAATGACGGAGAAAAATTCTGTGGTTATATAATTCCTGACCCTATCAGTACCAGTTCAAACCAGATGACCATTGTATTGTTTTCTGATCAGTCATCTGCTGGACGAGGTTTTAATGCAACTTTTACCGGTATAGAAACAGGTTGGTTTAAAAAATATACTTGTATTGGTATATTATAAAGATCAAAATGATGTTATTAGTAGATTTTAGAAATAAAAAAACACATGCTCTGAGGATCACTCTCGTCCCCACCATACGTTAACGGCGGTTCCAAGATAAGATACATCCACATTTTGCAAGAATAGAGAACGAGCTAAAAAAAAACAAACATACAATCAGGGGTCATAATCCATGAAGTTAATTTGTGATAATCTACAGAAACCGAGATGTTGGTGATATAAACTTAAAGTTTCATCAAAATTGGATCGAATTTGTGATCTCTTAGAGGATTCACAAACTTGACATGACTTAATTTTACACTATTTGCGTTCGGAGAGCAGCCATTTTGGCGGGCAGTTTCGGTCCAATCTTTACGAAATTCGCCCCCCCCCCCCCCCTTATGGGTTAACGGTGGTAAACTTAAAGATATATTACAGGGGGGTAGATAAAGAGCTGACAGTTCACTCTATAATAGTTGAAAACTATATAATTCAAAGAGAATTTGCTGAAAATTCAGTCAAATTGATCCACTCTGAACAGAGACTTAAGCGATTGAATTTTCGGCCTGGGCTCGATCATCATCATAATATACTAAAGTCGGTACAATAAAAAAAAACATATCTAGGTTATCCATTTTATGATTAGCGTGCGCACGCTGTATCATGCGACCTGCCATTGAGTCAACTGGCGTGGTTTCGAATCCACGGTTGTACGTGGCAAGGAGTAGGGTCGCCTGTCCAACCTCGTGGGTTTTCTCCGGATACTCCGATTTCATCCCACCGCGCAAGCGAATTATTGAAATAAGGTTAAACCATATGTTAGTCCCGAAATGACCTAGTTTGTGTTGAGTGGACGTTAAGCCTCATTTCTCTCTCTCTCTCTCTCTCTCATCAAAATCGGATATTGATTGTGACCTCTGGAGTGTCCACATCAACTTCTTTTTCAGCCACTACAACTTCAACCCTTGGAACAACAGTTACAAACCCCACAACTTCAACTACTGACGCAACAGTTACAGATTCCACAACAGTTACAAATTTCATATCAACAAATTCTGCAACAACTGTTTCAAAGACAACAACATCAACCAATGATACAACAGTTACAGCATCAAACACACCAGTAGTGACCACTCGTTCAGTGACAACAAATCAATCAACGACTAATGCGATTGTTAAAACGTCCACGGCATCAGCTTCTGACACAACAGTTAAATACTCCGCGTCATCATCTTCTAAAACAGGAACTACCTATGGTATACCATCCACAGAGCCCGTGACCACCCCTTCAGCGGTGACCAGAATTCCAAATGCCACTAATGGTTCGGCGGTATCCAATGTGTATCCAAGTAAAGTATTTATTGTATCTCTTCAAAGCAAATGATAATTTTATTTAGGAGATAAACACTTCCTTTTTCGTATTTAGAGGGGTGTTAATGTCCAATAGACATGTCCTGGGATTATTAGGTAAGCACAATTAAAAGTTTGTGGAAGATAATTTTGTTCTACAAAATCAAACGAAAAAAGGTTTTATTCGTTAGGTGTTCGGCACAATTTGTCCTATTCTTTCTCCAGAGGGATGCGTGCAGTGGTCATAGCTAAGACGATATTGGCAAGAGCGACAAAAACTAGGAAATATTCGTGTTTAATTAAATTAAAGCAGGACGAAACAGAAAGGAAATCTGTTATAACCGGCATTTCATTTTCTGACGCCAATTTGAAATAATGCCGGTGTGGCTGTACTTTCGTATGGATAACTTTAATCAAAATGGAAATAATTAATATTAAGCGTTGTAGACGTGTATTTAAAACCCCAAAAAACAATGTTTATAATTCTGCTTTCTTTTTTTACCAGTGAAGATATTTTTATGTTTATTTATTTAGGTTTTGAAACGGCATTTAGTTCGGGAAACATAACATTCCTATCTGTTGGAGTCGTTGTTCTTATTATACTAGTGGTGGTAGTTATTATACTTGTAATTGTGTGCCATAAAAATTGTAAATGCGTAAGTACCGGTATTAAGTTAATATGGAAATGTTTCTTTTCATCGACAATTGATTCTTGATTAAGCCACGGCATTCAAAATGTTACACTATGTAGCCCGCGTTTCATGATTAAACGTACAAACTGTGTGATAGGCCTACGTCCGATTATATATTTGGACTAAAACAATTATTCAGACTGATTTATCTATATGAAAAGTTTGCTTCAAATCCTTCTAAAAACATTTTAATCCAAAGAAACTACCCCAAACACAAACATCTATTTCAATTGAAACAGCCTTGCGTGTCACGTGACTTGATGGCCGGGGGTGGGGGGAGCTTGTATTTATCGATACGGGCGGCCCCCCCCCCCCCCCGCGTGAAATGCTCGTCCCCCCCCCCCGCTCAGAAATTGCTAACAATCATTAAAGTATACACAGTTCCTTATATTAACCTAACAAAGCTAATTTTTTTTTGTTTGAATACTTATTTTAAAATGCTTATTAGACGCCTAGGTAACTACATAGCATGATGATTACAACAGTTTGTTAAAATGACCTTTCCGAAAATTTCCTCAAAATGTTCGCCCCCCTACCGAAAGGTAATGCCCCCCCCCCGCTTAATGGTGTCTAGATACGGGCCTGGGGCTGTCTATTTACCGTAAGTACTGAAGCCTAAGTAAATTTATATTAAACGCAGATCCTGGTGTAAGTTTACCTAATCTCTCGCTGATACACCGTGGCGTTCGATCGGACAACAAGAAGCCAGGTTGCCAGTTAGTGACACCTTTACATTTTTGTCATGTGGGAGTCCCATGTTGTTTTTCGGGGAATCCAGTTTGGAGTTATCTTCCCAAATTTACGAAATGGTGGGAATGCAACACAGAAGAGAGATTTTGGTGGATTTTTTTATTGAAATATTCTTCTGTTTATTTCCAAGTTGAAGTCTTATAAACCTAATTCAAATGGGAGTACGAGTATGTGATTGTATTAAACACAGATGACAAGCCCCCACGTATGAAAGTCGGTTTCATTTGAAACCAACCGATTCCGTTCATGTGTATTTTGATGAATTAATATTTTGCTTGTTGGTACCTCTCCAGTATTTATTTCTCATTTCAGTGCCAAAAAACTAATAGGGTTGGAAATCGACCAAGTAGTGCGTGGAGATAAAATGTAATTAATTAGATCCAAGTTGAATATTTAAAGATTATAGACTTTGCAATTAATTAGATTCAAGTTGAATATTTAAAGAATACAGATTTTGCAATTAATTAGATCTATGTTTAAATATTTATTAAAGAATACAGATTATGTAATTAATTAGATCAGTGTCGATTATCTGAAGAATAGACTTTATTAGTAATTAGTAATATATCAGATCAATGTTTGTTATCTAACGAATATTAATTAGATCCGTGTTTTTTTTTAAAGTTGACTGATTTTATTTGATCATTCACAGAAATTTTTAATTGAGTATGTGATCTTGAATATGTATTGAAAATTCGATGTGAGATGTATAAATTTTTAATTAAAGTTAATTGATTTTAAATTATCATTCACAGTAATATAGATTTTTAATTGAGTGTGTGATCTTGAATGTGTATTGAAAATTCGATGTGACATGTATATTAAATCTATGTGAATCTGTTGAACCGACTCGTCATCTTTCAATCACCAAAATATTACTTCGTTAGTCTCAAAAGTATCCCGTCTTTGTGTTCTGTGGAAAGTTTTAAACAAAGACACAATTAAGTCTGATGATTTACCCACATGTCTGAATTTATACTTTGATACTACAAAGAGGTAAGGCGGTTGTATACTATTATTAAGATAATCCTCGAGGAAATGTGTTATTTTTTTTCTTTACATTAATGAATGCTTGAAATAAATTTGATACCGGCTGTCTATCGAGTGAAAATATAATATATATTTCACAGCCATGGCGTTTCGTACAGGGTGTTCCAGTAAACAAATCGAATCGCATACATGTATGTAAAATGAATGAAATGAAATGGGGTTTGACGCCATTTTACTGTTCGGCTCCTATGGACTACGGCCTACTCTCAACTGCCAACTTTTACGTGCTCGTAAATATGAACACGGAACCTCGGTTTTTCGTCTCGTCAGAGCGGCTATACGGTATCTCTTCCCATGCCCTCTGTCCGGAATCACTGACAACGGGGAACCACGCCGGTAAAAATTCCAATACACTTTTCCCGCCAACACCGTATTGCACACAGGGTCTCAAGAAGGTTAGCGAGCCAAGGTCTTACTCACTGGGCCTCCACGGTCCCCGGCTCACGTATGTACACCGATAATACTTGTTCGAATAGGGTATGGAGTGACCAGCCCAGCCACCCTCTCCGTGCCGAATCTAAATGTTAAAAGCTAGCTTTTTGGATTATGTAAATTGTCTTTGAAGATATGTAAGGTATCTACATATTAACAATAAACGGTTGTCCGGGACTTCCATTAACCCCAGGGGCTTGACGATAAATACTGGGAACCCGTCGATACGGTCAATTGAAAATGGTCGTCATGTAATTTACAGGTAGCATGTGGTGACAGACAGTACCATAGGACGGGGTTTAATATTTATTGCCTAAACGTTATATGTTTGTGGTTTGGGGGCCAGACTTAATGAGGCATGATAATTAATTGTTTAAATACAATGAAACCGTTTGTAAAAACGAGTGTTTACAACCACCAACAATAATAATAACACCTAATTAGTTGGTCTATCGCTTATCTTGGGTAGTCTTGTTTTTCCAGACAACGACGAAATTTATAATTTATTAAAACTGTGAATTTGTGAAGTACAGATTATCAGACAAGTCAAAAGTGTAATATTATATTTACCTCCTTGATATTGTTTCTTGTTTATATCATGAAACTAAATCCAGACCAATGTAAGTGATGCACAAGTCTATCTTTGCAACCAATTATACTAATTATAAGGTAGAAAAGAGAGTCAATCGTTTGCGAAGATTGAGTTGTTGTGAATGGATTCATTTCGTGAGCACTTGTTTTTCCAAAGATTTGTAAGTATGATGTGTTTCAAAGAAACTAGTGTTGAGATTTTTTTAAAGTATCGTAGCCAACAAACATCGCATTCTAGTGTACTGTTAATTAGCCCATACCTGTATTCCGCGACGGATTAGGTATTATAAAAGGTCTTGTTGTTCGAGGGGACAGATCCCTAATCTTTCACGCCTCAAGATAAAATCAGTAATCAACTGTTAAATGGCGTGTAATCTCACGTAACCGTAAAATAAACACAAACTTTGATCTTAGCGATAAAACCAAAAAGAAATTGTGTTTTATTTGTCTCTGATATCATTGGATGTGAACGGGGCTTCAAACACAATGTTATATACGGTGGCTTATTATTAATGTATGCATAGTTCACTTGGTTTATCGAGTTGTAAGACGTTACACGGTATGGCGTTACTCAGGGTTCTGGTATAATAGTATATATTTTATTTGTATTTCTAATGAATTGGCATATTTAGATGGAAATGATTGCTTAAATCAGGTAAGTTAAAGATTGATATATTTTTGAAAACTATATCTCAGTAGATATTGCTGACAGTAACGTCATATATTATTTATTGCCATTAATTCGACAGGGCCATTAAAACTTGCCTGAAATGGCTATATGGGAAGAAAACGTGCCAATAAATTATAAATCATTTTGTTTTGTGGACCTGTATATTGATTATAGGTTATAAAATGACAACACACCGAACAAATTATTTATATATTCTCAATACTTGCCAGTAATTAACACCGCGATTTATATTTATTATTAATTATCATCTTTATTAACGAGTTATTAGTGGTCTGGCTAACTTATCCGCAAAATTGTACAAGGCACCTCGTCTACAAATAGTCATATCAAGTATAAACTATGACTGTATTCATTTAGGAAGCAGGACTCATTTTAACTAGTTAAAATTAAGTGCAAAAATGGACTGACGAGCTTTAAGTTTAGGTAAGCTATGCACGATTAGATTGTTTACTTGGAATGAGTAAGTAGTTTTATTTAGTTTTTGTGTTAAACTATAGAAAGTTTACCAACGTAAATTTCTTAACGAATATAGAAGTTCCACATCGAAAACTAAACTAAAAGGATACAATTCTACCAATTTCCACCCGAAATGCACACCAGCTTCGATACATTAATTCCCGTTTAATAACTTTGTTATTAAACAAAATGGCCATCATCAAAGCTATATTTAAAAACAATTCAGAGATAAATACATGTAGTAACATCAGTTTGATGATCACCCCGCTTCCTTTCACCAACAAGTTAATCCCATACAGTTTCATCCCATCGTCATGTAACTTGTGATATACGGCTACTATTTTCTTGATTACTTTTCTCCTTTTTTGAAATTGTGTTTCCGTTTCCCTAGATTCTCAATAATAACAATATATTTCATTGATGGTATTTGTAATTTAGCAATTTTTAATCACCTGGATATATTGAACTACATGCGCAGACTAAATTATGATACCCCCCCCCCCCCAATCCAACAACCCTATGGTACAGATTACATAGAACCCAGATGAAACTATCTAGGATGGACTGATTGATGGAAGGAAAAGACCTGTTTCGAAATCAGATCATATTATAGAATAGAGAAACATATGCTTTCACTCACGAATTTCAACGGATTCGTGTACTGTTAATGCATTAAAATGACCACAAAGCACCATTATATAAAATTTGGAGAGTACTCTACCGTATTAGCTTCTGAATGTTTTTATCGATAAATGTAAATATTATTTATAATGGGAAGTCTACAAGTGTGATAATATCTAAAATAAATATTGAAATTCATATCAGGATTAGAGAGTTGAAAGTTTTATTGAAGAGATCGAACGCACTTAGATTATTAATGATGAATATCACTTAGGATTAAGGATATCATATATCACTGTACATATAAAGCCTACTGCTTAACTAACCACTTTCCATGAAAAATATATTTTATTACGAAGAGAATAAACACATATGTACATAATTTATATTCACTGTTTTGGCGGTTAACATAGCTCGCTGATTTTCAAAGAATGCATCATTTGTTATAGCCAGCGGATTATAAAAGCTCGAATTAAAGAAGCGTTCACTGCAAACATAAGAGTGCTTTAAATCCAGGAGGTCGCGTTAAGGGATTACTGCATCACGTTTATATTTTGAGTCCAAAAAGTATTAAAACGAGATGGGTTTTAATGTTCACTCGACACAATTAGGTCACTTCGGGACCAATATATCTTGTATTAACAGGCGTTTAAGCAGCTGAAAATTATTTTGTACCTTATATTTCATTGCGATGAGTCACCGGATTTCTACATTTCATATATTTTTGTGTGCTAATCTGTTATCTATGAATCTAGTTACAGCGACATTAATGTTGTTATGAAAGATTAACTACTAACGAATTTGAAGTAATGGTTGGTTTTCTTTATTATAAACCTGACCCCAAGTTCACAAAGCATTTTCAGACTAAGTTAAGAATATACTCAAAATTGTTTGCCTTATTTTAATTAAAATACTTTATAAAGCTTTTGTTGTTTTAATGTATCAAATACATCAATAAGAAACTATGGGTAAAGTTTTGTGTTTCTGGATCAAAGATATTTCTCATAAACAGTGACTGAAAGTTGAGTAAATTCTTAACTTCAGGCTGAGAATGCTTTGTGAACTCGGGGCTTAGGCGCCATTATTATGTAAAGTGAGATATATTGGGTTAGGTCATAAAATAAGATATTTACACGATATTAAAGGGACATATAGCTGTCAGTTTTCAAGGCTGTCTTTGTTTACGTGCGTTTTTTTTTCGCATAATAAATACAAAGTTATGTAGTTTAACTTGGTTATAATAAATCTTTACCCGTTGGATCCTGTCTGTATGACACCAGTTGGTATTTATACTGGTTTGGCAATGCGAAAATAATGGAAATATCACTATTTTATAAAAATCGTTAACTGACTAATGATCTAATTAAATTTGATGGTTGATTTTTGTTGTGTGATCTGTTTACATTCAATATGTGAGGTCCACAGGGCCTCTGCATTAATTGATTTCATGTTCAACAGTCGACAGCTTTAACAGAAATGAACTAAATCCATTTCCGTTTAATATTTCGACACAGAAATTAATGGTAGGTAAATGGCTTGTATTTTATCCCTAAATTTAAATGATTTAGCACCTTTAAATTACGTCGCTGTGGTGTCAACAATCCGATCTATTAATATCAGCGTTGTATTTATCATTACTATTTAACATGCTTAGTAAATGATATATATTTAAATATAAGCAAGGGTAAAATGTACTACCACTGGCACCGAGCAGGTCGAAATCGTCGAATTAATTTTTACATGGTTCGACTAAAAGACAAATCATTTGGGAAACTTTAAACACGTGTAATAACTACCGTTCAGCAATATGGTTCTTTAGGCTATTTGAAATATATACAACAAGGAAGCTAAGTCTTGATAATGTTTTTAATCAGCTTGGATTTCGTTTCAAATAAATGTTTCACAGAAATATGATACATTTCTACAGTAGTGATCAGCCTCAGAAAACATAATGTATCATTTATACGTAACTGGAAGGCAATTATATTAATATTTATGAAACGACGCGTATCAACTATAATAGAAGATGTGTTACATCCCGAACTGAACACGTGTGTATAAAAGTATCATATTATAAAGTACATTTTAGATTCGTGAAATCTAATGAGAGCAAATCGTACACCTAATAAAAACGAAGTAGCCAAAGTGACTTATATGGATGACAATTTCGTAATTAGGTGGTAATTTTACGTTTCAAATTGACAATATTATACTGTTCTGTATACATACCGATTTACTGACGTTCTGTTGTTCAACATGGAAAGATAAACTATGAAATATACAACCCCCATAAATTAAAGTGATAACAGGAAATACTTGTAATGATATGTACAAACGGTATGTTCTAGACTATTTATATTCATCACCATCCTAGAGTAATGTTCTCATCTCAAACTATCACAAAACGTTCTGTTATAAACACTGGGAACGAGGATATTTATGATCATTAATATAATGTGTAACAGGAAATGTAAGATTTTGATAAGACTATTAGTTAACAATAGATAATTGAAATTGAATATATTGAAAAATTCTAACGAAAGACCTCAATAGGCATACTTGGCTCGTACATAATGCATCTTGAAAACCAGACAGCAACACGATGTAGGCTATTGTCATTTCATAATAATTAAGTTTACAGGTATACAATATTATTATAAGTTATAAATGCTTTTATTATAAGAGTTAAGAAGAGTTGCTTCATTAAGGTATTATTGTGACACTCTATCCGAGAGAAATATTATACTTATTTTTATATAAAATATAGATTAAATATAGATGGTAAAATGGTCAACATGGTCTGGATATAACATTTTATTTTGACAACCTATTCTGGAATTGAAATACCTACATTACAAATCTTGTGGTTTTCCTGTTTGCGGAAAGCTTAATCGTAATCGTGAAGCACGCTTTATCAAGGGATAAGGAGAGCTATTTACTAAGTATCATTAAATGACAATAGGCTAGTGGTGATTATCACGTCATATGTGATGGAAATGGTTAAACACGTTCCATATATAATTCTAACACACAGATCATTGCTACGATAGATGCGTAATGACGATTTCAAGACACAGAAGTGACGGAAGCAAAAGGAAAACACGACATCCTTCTATACAACTGACTGAAGTGGCGAGTAATAATTCCTCCGAAGATCCAAAGTTGTTATATGAGACTGTGAAAGGATATCTGACAATTCAAAAATAATAATCGACCGTCAGTATGTTTTTATTAAGTAAAATAAATAAAAGGGAATGTACGGGATATTTCTATTTTTCTCGGTCAGTTATATAGAAGGATAACTCGTGTTTTCCTTTAGCTTTCGTCCTTCCGTTTCTTGAAATCTACAGTACGCATCTATCGTAGTAATGATCTCTAAGTGTTAAAATTACATTTCGAACGTGTTTAACAAGTTCTATCACATACGTTATAATGACTGTCGCCATTACCCTTTAAGATTTAACATGCAAAATACGAATCGAAACTCTTAAATGCTGAAACAATATTTCAAAACATTATTCAAATCTATCCACTCTAAGTTAACATCTTACAAAAGGTGTTTACAATACCTTCATCTATTTCACCACATCCTTATTTAATATCTGATTTATAAATAAACCTCATAATAATATACTCCGATATCAGTTGATGTGCAATTTTCTTTGTTTCAGGAATCTTTTAATTACATGCTACAATAAAAACGAAATTTAACGCTTATATTCGTGGATCTCCTGGCATGTTAAGCCTTCATAAGTTCAATTGTTCTAATCTCGTGGATAAGCCCTTTTTATCTCCATTAATTACACTAATACATTTGTGTAAGTCTTTCGATATTACCCAGATTAATATTTTAACTATGTACTAATTATAGCAAACCAGATACACCAATAAATTCATTTATAAACTCGTATCCAAAGTACTGGTAAGTATACGATTTGACATGAAAGATTGCAACCTAAGTCATACTTATTTTTATTTGTTAAACACATTGAGATTGTTTGGCAACTGATGAGGAGGAAACCCATCGAAATTAAGATTTGCTCTTTCAGTGCTTTGTAGAATTATCTTTTCAGTCACGCAAGCCTTTTAAATAATCTATATAGATCCGAGTGTTAGTGATTTGTTTGCTGAGATTGGTTAGCATTTCTTAATAATGATCCTTCTCGAAATTCCCACCCGTGCGTCCATTTTATGTAGAATTATTGTAAGTCACAGAAACTTGTAAACGTCTTACAAGTCTCTTTCTTGGCTTAGCTTATCTTACATCGCGTCAAACTATATGATCCCTTTTGACACTATCACAAAGCTGTCAGTTTGCGTACTCGATAAATGCTCCATCTCAAGCAACGCCGGATTAACCATGGGGCACCATGGGGCACAGGCCCCAGGGCCCACCACATTAGGGGGCCCCCTACAAAAATCTCAGTTGCGCGCCTCGGGCATGGTCGGACCGAGGACTCCAATGGCCGGTGACCTGGTGACGGGGCCCCTTCGATGCTTCGACGGCCCTCCATCGGAAGTCAGTGGGTCACCCTCAATCCATGGTGTGTTGCGAACGACATCCGAGAATTCGGTGTAATCCGATGGTGGGTGTAACACATGTTTTTTTTATTGTCGTGAGATCTTCTATCGGACCGACCATCGTCTAACTCGAATTATCGTATAACTCGAACAAATTACACGTCCCCATCATTTCGAGTAGCGCGAATTTTGCCTCAGTTTGACGTACGATTGTATATAAGCTGTAGTTGTTGTTGTTGTTGATATTTGTTGTGGGTATAAGCTGAATTTGATGAGATGCACACCATGATCACACAAAATATTCATATTTCTTGATTAAATCTCGTATTACCATTTTGTTTGTCAAACATCGAGTCCGGCTTGGTCGTAACGTTACGGCCACCATTCATCAAATCATCGTGGGGGTATAATACGATTCTGAATCAAGTAACCCCGTTATTTAGCTTTGATGTCGCTCTGCCCACTTACAGTCCCCTCCTCTAGAAATGTCATCATTTCATAGCACTCGCATGGATTGGTCCACTGAAATAATGCCAGAATGCGCTAATTTGGTGGCAGAATTTTATTTTTTTCTGGGGGAAGTACTTCTAAATGGCTCCAGCATAAGTGCCTGAAATGCCAGGAAATCACGTTTCTGGCCTCCAATTTCTGAAAATTTCTTTGGGGGCGGGGGGGGGGGGGGGGAGGTGGAGAGACCCCCCCCCGTATGCGGACCTTCGCGCCTTTGGCGCTCGCGGTCAGTGACCGGTCAGTGACCAGGGGCCCCCCACATGTTCCAGGCCCCAGGGCCCCCACCATGGTTAATCCGGGGTTGATCTCAAGATTTCCCAAAGCAATTACGACTGTCGTTAAATACGAATTAAGTTTATTATTTCACTGTTTGTTTTCAGGTTTTTTGACTGACTAAAATACGAGAAATGGGAGCCAAAGATGAAATAACGCCTGTGCGACGAAAAGAATCGCGAGTTCTTTCTGTAATTAACGAAGACTCATTAGTAACAGATGGTGACTTACACAGGGAAGATTCCACCAATCTAGAAAATAGAGACATCCCCAAGAAAGCCCGAACACGTAAAATTGCAACACTCGGCCCCACGGAGGCAGATCTTACATTACTTAAACACACTGCCAATAAGCTAAATCTGAATACAAGGCGACCAAGTGTGTTAGCTTGGAAAGCAAAGTATGTTGATACCCGAGGAATAGTTAACGACACAACCCGGAATAGTACGAAGACTACCGAAGTTGATAAATTCAGTAGTGCCAGACACGACAGGATAAATGATTCTTTGAAATGGATTCGGAGTCAGTTGGTAAGATGGATTTATTAGTAGAAACATTCCAGTTTCATCAGCTTACGGAGTGCATGTGTCTCATCTATATTGGTACGCGAGAGTTTATTCCTTTTATTCTGATTGTTTTATATTTATTGCCCTTTCCAAGTCATAACTAGTGAAACTTGATGTAAATTTGACAAGAAATCAGACTATTGGTTTGGTTTGTTATTGTCTTACCGTCAAAAACTCGTTGTTTCTTCTCGAATTTAACAATAAAACATTTTTTCTTCCAGACTGAGATGCGAAAAATGGATCAATCATTAGCCAGTCAGTTTCTGGGAATAAGGAGAGAATTGAATCAACTTAAATTACAGAAAAGTTGTGAAGAGCATGAGGATATGCTAGATGGCGCTACTTCCAACATGGAAGACTTTCAATCTTTATCCAAGTTCTTGGATGAACCACTTGGAAGTTACGCGCCTAGTCCCTTAAAACATGTCGGCATCACTAAAATGAACCTCAGTTCTCGTCGGTTTTCGACGTGTTAAAACCGACGGTATATGTGCTGAAAATCAATTTGGATGGTACTCGTATTTACATAGAACCTAAGTTTATGTTATCGTAAATTTAAAAAAATGTTCGTTACTTACTAGAAGTTTCAAGATGTGCTATGTAGCTTTTTGCAATCTCATTTTAGGATGGACAAAATAATTAAAGAATTTCCATTCTTTAGTGCAAACAGTTAACTTAAACCTAGACCAATATGCCACCTTTGTGATAGTATTTTAATGTTTCAATTAAGATAGTACTATAGATGCCCCAGGAACCGAGCATAACGCCATCGTCGTCATCTTGGAATTGTGACGCCATGTGAAAAATCGATCCAGGAATGCGTAGTTGCCCGATGAAGCAGAAAAGTTTCATATCGATCGTACAAGAATTGTCGGAGTTCCAAAAGCGTCGACCCTCATCCCCAAGAATAAAGATGAATATCGTGTGAGTCCTAATTTCTGGTCCAAAGGGTAACGTTAATACAAAGAAGGTGTGTGAACTAATTACTATTAACTAAATTAAAGGATAGTGTGTATATATTTAATATATAAAAAGCTTGTGATAGCACTAGATGGGAAAATATATATGTATCGTACATGGAAATTTGATTATACGTAAATTTACATTTATTATTGCTAGAAATAAAATCAATGAATAGGAAGCATGTTTATCATGTATTTTTGTGTAATGATTTCGATGTATATGTATAGTTTTTAACTGCTGGTATATTAATTTAATAAATCTTTGAACTGTTGAATCAACACATTTTTTTACTTCGAAACATTATGGATTTATCACAAGTTCGAAGTTAATATGTTGATTATGGACATTGTAACGTAGGGTGAATTTTGCGTTTTGATTGGTCAATTAGACACAGTCGATTGGACAATAACACCTCTCTGTTTTATGAATTGCTTTTAAAATACTAAATTAAGATGTTACAATGTCGATAGACACTTTCTGTTTCGGTGTTATTGTTCCAATAGACATGTCCTGAGATCATTAGGAACCAAGGCAGGAAGTGTACTTTATCTTCTAAGTAATAAAACCGACATAACAATACATAAATATCAACTCAAACTCACCTCTTCATGCAAAATCAAGCCATGAATCGTCTACATAATAATTACGGAAATATAAATTATCACAGGGTTAAAAGTAAGTACAGGGGGTAGTACCACATACAATTACACAAGACAAACCTACGGACAGGACACAATAAGTAATTGTTACTGTTACACATAAAGATATCTCCCTCTGGTGTGAGATATCATTCACCTTGATACCCGTAACTCATCGAATACATTGGATTGACCAGCAGGCCCACACATCGGCTATCGCGTCCTACCTGGCTTGGTTTGCGGCTAGGGCAGCTATCAATTCTATTTCGTTGCTTCAAATGTTATGTCTTTAAAGCATTGGAGTTGTATTCGTTTACTGTTTGTTTCTTTAATTGTTTTACTGGGTGTACCCTGCGCCATATATAATAAAAGTATGGTCGACTGACCATAGTCGCCATATTGTTACCCAATCCGTGTGTATATATAGATCAACATTATAATAAATATAATACAATGAGTGTCCGTGATAACAATTAAAATATTAATAGATTTAGTATCGTCAGAGGTGGGAATTATGTAAGAATCTGTAATTGCATAGCATTAAGAATAGGCAAAAATGTCATTGTGTTTACACACTCACAATAATTTAGTCAGTTGTTGGCCATACTCCTTCTATAAAACTATAGTCCGTGTAGATTCCTCTCCTAGCCATTAAAACACAACCTAGCAATAAATAAATAAATTGACAATAAATAGTTTTTAATATTTACTTTCATTAGAGTCCGGTGGAATAAGTATCTGTGACGTTAAATAACCATGATCAACAAAGTCATCGCGTCTTGCAATATTTTCATTAATATCTGTGGAATGGTGTTTGGTATCCAGCGACAAGGGGTTCGTAGTATATCCACGCTGGTGAGTATCTGTAGACATTGGGCTATCCGATTCGTTAAGCCCATAACGATCTTCTGGATTTATTCCAACGACTTCTTTGACATTATTATACAGACCAGGCTGTGGATTTATCCGAACTTGATCTGTAATATTGTTATAGGGGCCACTTATGACACTCTTTTCAGGGGTCATTTTATCAGCCGAATCCATGCGAGTATAATGATTATCATTGACATTCTGATGAGCATCTACTGAAACAGCACTGCCCGGTTCTTTAAGTCCATACCGGCCGTCTCCATTTATCGGAACGACCGCTGTGATGTTATGATATGGACCACCTCGGGCATCCCCTGCAGGAGATGTTTCCCCAGATGACGGTAGTTCTTTCCCGAGTTGATGAGCATCTGTAGGACCAGGACTATCTGGTTCTTGAAGTCCATATCGATCTTCTGGATTTATCTCAACTGTTTCAATATTGCCATATTGGGCACCTTTGGCACCCCTTTCTGTCGATGCTCGAGGAGAAGTTGAATCCATCCGAATATACTGGTTGTCTTTCTCGGAATGACGAGTATTTACAAGCAATTGGTTGTCTGGTTCTTGAAGGCCATATCGGTCTTCAGGATTTATCTCAACACTTTCAATATTATTATACATGGCGCCTTTGACACTCCTTTCCGTGGATGTTCGAGGCGAGGTTGAATCCATTCGTATGTACTTGTCTTTCTCGGACGGATGAGTATTTACAGGAACCATATTACCTGGTTCTTGTTCTCGAAGTCCATATCTGTCTTCTATAACATTGTTATGCGGGACACCTTTCGTACGTTTTTCGGGCGACCCTTCCGTAGAAGATGAATCCATTCGAATATAATGATTATCTTTTCCAGACTCATTAGTATTAATAGGTACAGCGTTGTCTAATTGATAGGGACCATTCCGGCCTTCCCTCAGCTCCGCAATAGTATCGTACAGACTACCTTTAGGGTATTTGTCTGTGGGAGAAGACCCGGGGATGTCCATATAATGATTCTCATTTTGCGATTTACTGAGGTTTACAGCTGGTCTTTTGTGTGCTTTATGTCGATCACGATCACCTCTACATTGACTACAGTCACTGCCATTACTTGAACATGTATCGAAGCCTTTTGTATCGTCAATTACGATTTCTGGCAATGGTCTGTTTGCAGTTTGGGCTCGTGACAATGTTGTAGTTTGATTTAATCCAATAGCATCATCATAGCCTATATTTGAAATGGCTGCTATTTGTGGATGACGAAAGTCGCCGTTAATGTCGTCATAAATAGGGCCACTTTCTTTTCTTTTATAATCTATGGCCTGTGGTCTCTCTGTACTCCTGTAAATACAACATAACTCATCATAATACATTTAAATTGGACACCAAGGGTGTGTTTAAGGTAAAGTATATCGACGACAACGTAACGTTACGAAGGGCAACATGTTACCCAAATTCTACTTCAATTCAATCCCCAAATCAACGCTCAGAAAGCAACATTTATGTAAACCACAGTAGATTACCGTTATATATATTAAAAAAAACAACACCGATCTGATTAAAACATGGATCCCATTCTATTTCGTCTCATTTTTTAACTTGTCTTTACTACAATATGGACCTGGAAGAGTTGCTATATAACCTGCGTTCTGGTTGTTGTGAGTGATTGACCGATTAAAGGGCCTGTTACGACGAGTCTTGGCGTGCAGTACACGGAACCGTGGGTAACCCACTAGAAACATCAACGCTGATTGGTTGATTAAGTGTCTGACGCATCTCATACGACACGGGGTTAGCCAACTTCAACTTTGTTTACAACGTTAAACCCTATTTTATTTCATTTCATTTCAAAGATCACGAGATGTAAACAGGGCTAGCTACTAAACTCCATCATTCTAGGTCAGTGTTTATGTGGAGACTCAACCTTTTCTCAAAATTCTTAAACCTAACCTAGCCTCACTAAACGGCATTTTCTGTACGCACAAATCTCACGGCAGCAATTAATAATTATATCTAATTGGCGTCAGTTAATGCCAATTAATTAAAATTAAAGTAGCTAAGTCTCTAACTCAATATCGTCCAAAGTCTTCGGCATTCAAAACACGAATTATTTGTCAATTTAAATTAACAATGATATTGTCATTTTAACCGGGAACATATGGGCTTTTGACAAAATAAACATTTTACGATTGGTACACGAATCGTGTACCATAATGCGTTTCAGCTCCAGTTCTAGCTAGAGACTCAGAGAACAAGGCTAGACAATTGTCACCAAATCAAACGGGGTATGTAGACTGGAATAACCTGACACTCGAAATAGCCACTCGATTGAAACGTCTGGCGTATTTCACCGAACATACCTGATTTGAAATTAGAGTACGAACGAAAACGATTGAATGTAAATCAGTTTGTATACATTCATATTGGATTATTAAATGCGTTGCGACCCATATTTGTGGCAATATCTAGGTCTCAAATATTAGCGATTTAACATATTGAAAACCTACCTGCACCGACAGCAGGCGTATATGACCACAACACACAGAATACAGACAACTAAACCACAAACAAAACCAATTATACCAACATGTAGGTGAGTTAAACCAGTATCATCTGTTTGTAACTGTTCACGCGCTGCAAAAAGAATACAACCGATAAGAAAGGATGACAGGATAATGGCATCATAAGTCTTTCAGTTTGAATCTCAGAAAAAATCCTTTACTTATCTGTAAGAGTGTAACATTTGTAAAACGTGAATTGGTCCATTGAACATTGAACCATTGGCGTTTGTCTCACTTCGAAAGTTTGTAAGAAATTAGACTTTTTGTATTGCGGTGGTTAGACAATACAGTGACATTGGACATTATCTGGTTAGATTGAGATAAATAGGCTAAACCATCGTTTAAGTTTATCAAAATGTCTGGTCTTTAAAACTTATGGTTTCGTTAACTACGATATTATTCAAGAATGATCCTCTTTAAATGTCGCAATGAAGATATCGTTCTAAATTGCAAAACAAATAGATAAACAACCAGAAAAATCATTCTCTAGATCTGGGAATGTTTGTGGATAAAGGCACTGGATTTCGGATTAGACCATCGATTTGATTACCACCATTTGGGGGTAATGTTTTTTGTTTAACCATATGTTCTAATAGAGATTTGTTTTAAATATTAACAACATATAACCTTGTGGTTGCGTATAAGTACAGTCGATTCCAGTATATCCATCTCCACAACCATCGTCACATGAACCGTTACTAGGGTTACAGGAAGACTGATGTAAACAATGTCGTCCAGAACATACCAAGTCACACTTAGTACCATACATACCGGAAATGCAATCGTGGACTTCAACTGAAATGTAAGACTTTTATTGTGAAATATTGATAAAAAATCCAAAGACATAGCCTTAAATAACCCTTTGAATTAAATACTTCAAGGTGTCAGGGGCTAAGAGTGAGGGACGCAATGACGCGCTTTGCGTCATGGTTTTGAGTCTTTGCGCCCCTCGCAAATGACAACAATCACACGGTTTCAATGCGATTTTCAACATCATAATCATAATTATAGAGCTTAACCAGTATCAAACATATAACGTGGTTCAGATATGATACAAATCGCCCCACCCCCACCCCACACATATATAAATTTTGCTTTTCTACCATTAGATTCCACATAAACACTGTTTGTCTAACTAATGGAAACTGTTTATGGTCTTCCATTTTACCGGCATAATTAGAAAGTTCGGCAGAAGTCCGCGCTGAGATTAACATGGGGATTAACCTTTCGGCTGCATTAAAGTACAATCAATTCCAATATATCCATCTTCACAACCATTGTCACATGATCCGTTACTAGGGTTACAGGAAGACTGGTTTAAGCAATGTCGATCGGAACATGCCTTGTCACAGTTACTACCATAAGTATTGTCATATAAACAATCTGAAATATAAAAAAAAACCACGTCACAACATGTATCTAAGAAACATTCTCACAGAATAATTTAGAACTATCCAAAATACATTTGAGACGTCCCTTTTAATACTTACTTCGATCACACCTATCACCTATCCAACCAAAAGCACATTTCCCTTCGACATTTGGTGGACATAACCCGGTTTGATCATCGCACCTTTTACTACCATTACAATGACACGTGTATTCACACTGATCACCAAAAGTGCCATTAGAACATGCTGTAATAAAGATAAATATACATGTAGCTATAAGTCAGAGTTTATTCTAAAAGCGAAATCTCTTCATGTTCGACATGAAGGAACCATGTACTACAGAGTGTTCAGACGGTTAGGTTATCTCGTGAATAAAACTAAATTTGGTAATCCTCAATGAACATCCCCACCTTGTTTTAAACACTTGGTTAAAGCCATCCAAAATATATAATATTTTAATATAAAGATTATTATTATCTTGTAATTAAGAAAAATTACAGTATAAAAAAATCCCCAGGGAGAATGGGCTGGCTTGAGCGGAAAGGGTCCTCCGGTTTCTACCGATTGCTAAAGATTCCTACACTGTAAAAAATTTCCATTTTTTATGTCGCCGAATTCCTGTTAATTGATGGATTTTTTTGAGAAATTGTGTTAAAAGAGTGAATCTTTTCTTCAAATTATGAGTTTTATGTAATTCTGTGGAATATTCAGTATTTAACAGGAAATTTCCGTGAAATTTAGGGATAGAATATTTTATAACGGACTTAATTCTGTTATTTTACGGAATAAACTGTGGAATGGCAGGAAAGTTACGTAAAATTTAGAGATAAAATGTTTTATTCCATTATATAACGGACTATTTCTGTTTTCAAATGCAACGATAAGAAAGCGTATACATATATAATCATTCCTAATAATTATCATTTTATAGTATTCATTTCAATTTATCAACCATAATATGAAGGATCATATTGTGTAAAGTTTGGTATATTAAAAGTCATGTATTGCTAATTTCCATTATTTATAAGATCTATAGTGTACTCACATTCATCATACGGTAATCAGATTGTAAGTATTTTCATAAATGTGTAAAAACAATCTTCAAAAGTAGTGAGTATAGGTTGTATTGTCTGGTAACCAAGCACGCTTCAATCTGGATATAATAACCGATTGGCCAGTGTAAGCCGCAAACTTACACCTGAAAGCCTCTAAACGGTCCTAACACTGACCGTTAATAGTTGTTCTACACGCCCTTTTCTCGATGAGGATTTTCTTATATTAGGGGAAAGAGGTAAATTTCGTCAGCGATAGCACTTCGGCGGAAACCGACGTTAAATAAAGCTATTTCGCACACGCATGCAAAGTCAATGAAATTCTTATCATTTTCGAGTCTAGGGAACAAAAATTACCAGGATCTATATTTCTGTATTTGAAAATGGAATTTATGTTAATTGAGGGAATTTCTGTAAATTACAGGAAAAACAAATACGGATAAAATTTTCCTGGTAATTTTTGTTTCCGGAATTTTTTCCGTTTTTTCACGGATATTTTTGTTACTGTGTACCCGAAGCGAATTATTGAAATGAAACTGAAACTAAATTAGTCCGGAGATACCCAAATAGTAAGCAGAGTTATTATTTTCTATAACGTGTCACGAACAGGCAGACCGCAGCTTCTTCAATCTGAACATTCTGCCTATATCAAAATCAGAATTATTATGTCCAAATGTTAAAAGAACTCTTGCAGGTCTGGACAAACGATTCATTTCTTAAGGTCTTTAAATGATAATTACGGCCCCTCAAGAGGTATTGCATAATATTATCCCTTTTGCTACTAAAACTTTCGCACAAAAGATCATGTCTTCAATCTTTATACAATGATTGCACATCACTTCTTATTTTATTTTTGAGAATGAGATACTTCTAGCAGACATATTATTATCAATGATGAAACGAAATACCTGCGTATAAGTTCAAACTGCAGAATGGGAGACATTTATTATACTTACCAAAAACTTGCACTTCACAAAGTTCTAGCCCAGATTCTTTACTATAGCTCTCGGGGTATGGTGGGTTTAGACGACTATTCATGATGATCACAAAGTTACCAGATGAAGAACATTCAATATTAATTATATCTGGTACGTCTTCACCAGATTCATGTTGATAACATAACGTACCATTGCCGTCCTCCAGGATGGGTGTAAACGCCGTATAAACAGAAAACCCATATATTGTATTTTTAACTGAAATAATATTGTATTATACTTGTTAAAACCTGTGACATAGGTCACAAACAAATTCGCTATTTGTTGTCTTTTAGAACTGAGTGCATTGCCAAAATCTGGCTGCATTCTGTCGTGACGAAATTCGACAAGATACGTATCACCAATATAGTCCCGAAAGCTGAGAAAAATAAAAAAAAGTATATATTAGAAGGCCAAAATGAAATTTAGTAATATTTACCATTTGGTTTGTAGTATATGGTTACATTTTTTACTGTGTATACTTGATTCAGATCAACATCAACCTGTAGTGGATCTGGTCCTCTTCCCACTATACATACACTAGTACTGGTATTACCATCCACAACATAACCAGTCTTCCAGTCACCAGTATATGGTATATTCTGTTCTACGCTTTTACCAAATGCCACGTTTTCTGAAATTATAACACGTTTGAGAGAAGCTGGTCACAGGGTCGTGTATTTTGTTTAAATTATTGTTTTCACAGATTTAAAAATTAGTAATTCAATTTGAAAATTATTATTATACATTTTATAAAATAGGGGTGAGTGGTGGAGTCCAACCAAGTTCAAACATGCACAGAAAGTATAGTTTGTATAATTCAAAACTTTGATTAATTGTTTATGGCTTTCAGATCTGGATTCTTCTTTTAGTCTCCATTCTTGAAGACATCAAAAGATTTATTAGTTGAAATACTGATGTCGTGGAATGGAACAAACCATTACAAAATATGTTTGTTCTGCTAAATTGATTTAGTGAAGTTTTATTAAGAGGACCGACGGCCCAACAACAAAACTATTTCATATCCCTGAAAGCTTTTCTAGTCAAAACCAGTTTGTTACTAGAGCAGTTGTTGTAATGACATAACTATTGTACTAATTTTACTTACCCATTTGACAAGTAGGACCATACCATCCTTCAGAACATGTTCCGGTACATATACCAGTTTTATTATCATGGTCACCTTTACAGTTGGATGTATAATAACAATCAAAATTGTAACACTCCTTCCCTGGAAGAATACAGTTGTTCTTATATTCCCCGTGTGAAAAAAAAAGCAATTCAATTCCAAAGTCGCCTCAAGCTAGGGTTATTTTTCGCAAAGAAAATGACAACAACAAGAAGACTGATTCTAACCATATATACTATATGTGTTAACAGCGAGAATTCATCTTGCAAAAAGTTCTCGAATCATGTCCGACCTTGGTGGTTGATGATCACGATCGTTTCACAGCTGTTTTAAAACCAACGGAGAGTTGAAATTCAGAGATTTTTGAGTTTGCAGCAAGATGTAAGAGTACCGGGAAGATATGATCAAATTTCCTAGTTTTATTTAAAAGTCGTGCTTCAGAATTTTGACCAGAGTGTTTTGTAGGTTTCAGATTTAATAGTCGGGAAGTCCATAGAACAGAGCGTTGTGGTACTCTAGTTTTTCAGAGATGAAGACCGATGAACAAATTGTCTGTATATGATACTTGAATGATAGGATAGGTAACTTTAATGTTTCTACTTGAAAATGAATGTTTATTTCAGAGAATTTGTACCAAGAACCAAAAGTTCATTTTTATCAGTATTCATTTTTAAAAAGTGTTTAGTCATCTAATCATTTATTTCAGCCATGCAAATCTCTGTATTTTTAACCGTCTGTTTTCATGAAATGGTATCAAAGCATAAGTGTGTTATTGGCAAACAATTGGATGGATAATCCATGTTTCTGCGTTGGCTGTCTAAAGCTCAATAAATATCACCAGTGCGGCTTCGGTGCTGTGGAATTGCTTATATGCTGACTAAAGATGGTTCTCGAGATTGTAGTTTATGGTATCTGGGCCCTGTTTCACGAAATTTTAACTTAAGATAAAATCCAATTTTAGTAGATACTTCAATTTTGATTGGCTAAGCACTAAAATCAATCTAATATTATCCAATCAAATTACTAAAATTGGGATCTTATCTTAGTTAAAATTTCGTGAAATCTACTAAAATTGGATTTTATCTTAAGCTAAAATTTCGTGAAACAGGGCCCAGATACCATAAACTACAATCTCGAGAACCAGGGGCCTATTTCACGAAAATTTAACTAAGATAAGATCCCAATTTTAGTAATTTGATTGGATAATATTAGATTGATTTTAGTGCTTAGCCAATCAAAATTGAAGTATCTACTAAAATTGGATTTTATCTTAAGTTAAAATTTCGTGAAACAGGGCCCTGGATTTAAAGATGACATTTTCAAAAGGGGTATGATGACTACTTTTATATTGCCAAGGAACTAATCATCGAGGAGACTTGCATTTAGATTTTCGGAGATTATTAGAAGATAAAAAACAATGTTGTCTTTGGTATACAGGATGATAAGGTTTCATAGACAGGATAGTATTTTGGAGTTTTGGTAACCAGAGACAGACTGGAATTCCGAAAGTGTAGCATCTGATTTACAGTAACTGTGTAGGTTGGAATTTTGTCGGACAAACTTGTAATCTTGGAGGTAATGTCATTTTGATCTTTAGGATTTGACCATTTTAACAGTAATTGACAAAAGTACCAGCTAATTCTGTGGTAGAAACGTGATTAGGTGGGAAATTATTGTATTTTTCTCGATTTAGAATATCATTTATCACATTGAAGATTAGTGGACTGAATTGAAGATGCAACATTTAGCTCAGATTTAGATAAAAAAAAAAATAATTCATTGATGCACTTATATTTACGATACCGGATTGACGCAGGTTTAACAAACAAGGTGTTATTTTTATATTTTATACTATGATATATGATACTGTACATTAGAACAAACAACTCACTACAGATATATATATATATATCGGGTATAGAACATAATTGTTATAAGTAAAAAAAAACAAATTTTTTTTAATTCTTTTAAGATGAAGAGAATGTAATTCTCTTTTCATTGATGTAGAAATCATCATCCTTACTCATTTCCAAATATCTTAAAATCACCCAATCATTTTTATGCTCTATGCTCAGTTATAATATTTTTTAATGCTAAAATATGTTAAGTCAGACTTAACATTTCTATGCAGTGCAATAACATGATAAGTCATAAGACGGCTACTGCAAATATTGGACAATATAAATATCGAATATCTGCAAAAACCTTTAACAGGGACACATTTGTGAAAAATTCTGTTTAAGACAGTCCGCATATTCAAAATATCAACTAAATCGAAAAAGACTTCCAATTTCTGTTAACCCTCCTTTGGACATAGGCTACACCACAACTTTGCTACGCTATGCATGAAATAATCAGCCAGATCGTGGCTGAAAGCGAGCAGTAAGAGCATGATGGGGTCATGGTAGGAGCATAGAGGGCATAGTAGGCAGTGTGGAACATGCAGTGTACCCATGCATTAAAGTCGTGGGGAGTGGGGCAAAAGATAAACCACGCGCCAATCACACGCCTGCTACAACTTCGACCTGCGATTACTACGCTCGAAGTCTGATTGCGCGCACCGCATCCTTGCCAAAAACTATCCCTGCGACAAATCAGACGGCGATACCCGCAATAGGTATGCTTAAGGCCCTATTCACCTATAATAAAGGCTTTCCTTCGCGCTCACCGCACGCAAATTCTTCTCAAGTGTAAAGGAAACTTGCAATCAGTCTGCGGTAAAATCAAGAAATACTCTTTTCACGTTCACACTTTGCCCTGACCGTAGTGAGTATGTTGTGCGGTGGTGCCAGGGATGTGAAGACTGAGAGATCACTCTACAGCCAATTGGGCCACTCCAAGCTCAGGAGCCCCCGCCCCCACTGCTTATTCTAGGATGTGGTGGCGTGTTGAGGAAGCATGGCAAGAGCATGGTGAGGTTTTATGGGGCATGGTTTACATGTGGTGGCAACATGGAATAGGGTTAAAATTTCTGCATTTATGCTCGTAGGTTACTTATAGCGTAGTTTTATTCACACTTGAGACAGTTTTCTGCATTTCACTGCGGGTTCGCCGTGATCTACATAATATGCGCATAGTGATTAGCGAGATCTTCAGTGTGTTTGAAAATTCATCATTTTTTACAAGAACCTTCCCTCATTATCTAACCGTGGTTGTTATGAGGATTGAACTTGATTACAACCGTTAGTTTTTCTCAAAAAGGAACCAACAACCTGTGTGTCTTAAGATACAAGATCGTCAGCAAGTTAAACAAAGAATAGATTAAATTTGTTAAAGCGCAACTATTATTTAATAAATGGTTTCAAGTTGTTGTTCAGGCTATAGTTTATATTATGAAGGTGATACATGTATTTCTTCCTTGTTAAATAAAAGACATTCAGTAATGCACTGTTTGATTTAAATTGGAGGATTGAAAAAAACACAGTTGTTTTTTTTGTTTTGGATGGGTTTTTTTTTGCACCACAGGTATGATTTTATTTGTGTAAGGTTATATGAAAAGGTCCCATAACATTCCAATGGGCTTCTATGCCATAATTTGATTATAATTCTATATTTCATGTTGACAGAAGACCTGAAAATTTTGTTAAAATATATTAATAAATGAAATTTCTGCTGTGAATCAAAAGTTTAATTTGCGATTTTCTCAAAATCAGACATTTTGACTTATCACAATTGTGTTCTAAACCCTCGATATATATATATATATACATGTATATATATATATATATATAGAGAGAGAGAGAGAGAGAGAGAGAGAGAGGGGAGAAATGGGGTTTAACGTCCACTCAACACAAACTAGGTCATTTCGTGACTAACACATGGTTTAATTTTATTTCAATAATACGCTTGCGCGTAGGTGTCTTTAACAGTGGGAGAAAACCGGAGTGCCCGGAGGAAACCCATGAGGTGGACTGCATATATGCCACATTTACCTATAAGTTCACATTTATATCATCCAGTGGTGCAGTATTTAAGAGACACACATTAAGATCATTTTTTGAAGACATGATATCTAAAAAAGATTTAGTTCCAGAATTTACTCTTTTTCCCACTCATTATTTTTATTAAGGGATTAAAAAATACCACGAAACTTTAATGGGCCACTACTGAGATCTATTCTGATATAGATACATGCATATGCAAATGGATCCGCATTTGTTCCACCACAGTGATTTTCAGTTCAGCATTGCCCTCTTTTGGTATTCTTAACTGTACCCTTTTCATCATGTTTTGCCAATGATTTTGTGCCAGCGAGTGGAACTAATATTTGTATAACTCACCTAAAACAGGATTTGTAGTTTGTAACATATAAATCAACACATAAATACAATGTATATATTCATAAACCTCCATTTTGACTATTATGGCGACGGCGTTGATGTAAATAGTGGGGTTATAATATAGTAGTTTATTTGAAAATGTATACGTGTGATTCATTGTATTGAAAGCCATAGATGTTTTTATTTCCTTTCGGTATTTACATGTTACAAAGCCCATGATCACTATGTTAGACCGAAAATAGTAACTCTATTCATGATAACTCTAACCGAGCAGAATGACATAGTGGCGTAGCGACTATTTCGGATTTGGGAGGCGAAGGATCTGAACGTTCTTAAGACGTTTTACTGCTTTCAATATTATCCTGCAGTTTAAGTAGTTTAGATTGGGTACACCTCAGCGATTAAACAATAATTTCAATTATTTTCAAATTATTCACCGATGAATAATAAAGGTCGTTTCATTTTAAATGACATTTTCCAGATCCGGTAAAGCGCGCCAGTCCATTAGATAGCGCATCAGTTATAACTACCGAATTAGTTATAACTACGAACCTCAGTGTACCAAGTTAATCTATATGAGAGAGAGAGAGAGAGAGAGAGGGTGTGGGTGGGAGGGAGGGAGGGGGGGCTGGAGGAAGAGGGAGAGGGGGGGAGATGGGGTTTTCGCTTGCGCGTAGGGTTCTTTAGCAGTTGGATGAAACCAGATGACACGGAGAAAACCAACACGGTTAGACGGGCCACTCTACTCCTTGTCACGTACAACTTGGGATTCGAAACCACGCCAGTTGACTCAATGACAGGCTTTATGATACAACGCGCATGTGTCAACCATCCAACCCACCTAATCGATATATAAAGTAAATCTTATGTTGTGTAAACTAGGTAAATATGTATATCCTTATCTATTTTGAAGTTATTATTTAACTTTATAACGATAGAGATATAACAGTAATAATGTGCTGAGCTTATCAAGACGAACATTTTCGAGCTTGTGTTCCACAGAAAAATACAGAAAATCCCACAAATGTTTGTGACAGCTTTATCCCTGCACTGTACACAATCCGGTAGTCGATATGTCTGCTCTGAAAGGAATGAATCAGAAGAGAGATATGTATGAAAAGATGAAGTAATGTAATGGAAGCATTATTATCGGCAAATGAGGGAATTCGCCTCTTCCTTTACAAATTATGACGACAACAAAGTGAACTTCTGTTTATCTGTCTGGGAAAACTGGGAAAACGGTTTCTACTCTGGTTGATCGGGTAAAAAAAGATTTTGAAAGGCAGCCATGCTGATTCCACAAGTGTTATAACCCCACCACTGTATTGATATACACTTACTGCATCATCCGACTTTAACATTACCCCCCCCCCCCCCCAAACAAAAAAAAAATATTGGTGATATATAGAAGTTATGTCTGAGATTCAGCGACGGCCAAATTTACCGATGCAAGTATTGGTGTTTGCTTACAATGCATTCAAACGTAAAACGAGATTTTATAAAGAGGCCACTCCCGTTAAGCGGTCAATCGTAAAAATTAACTTGGGTGGCTGCTGAATGCAGATTCTACTATAATGGAATTAGAACCTCTTTGGACAGATAGTGTAATGTATTCCACTCGGATAATGTATGAAAATGTAATGATACGGTCAGGTGAACCTTTCAGCTATATTTTATGGTGTCTTTGTTCACACAGTGTAATCATTACAAAGAGAGAGAGAGAGAGAGAGAGAGAGAGAGAGAGAGAGAAAGAGAGAGAGAGGGGGGAGTTTAATCTCCATTTGACACAAACTAGGGACTAACATATGGTTCAATTTTATTCCAATAATTTGCTTGTGCGGGTGGTCTTTAGCAGTTGGGAAACAAGAGGACACGGAAAAACCCCATACAAACCTATACGATTAGACTGGAGACCCAACTCCTTGTCACTACAAACCAGGAATAGAAACTACACCACTTGTCTCAATGACAGACTTGTTGGTGCAACTGCAGTCAATCATTCGGCCACCCAACCCCCAAACATTTTCCACACTATTCAAAGGTTGTAGTTATGGAATACTGAATTTAGGTTTCATTATTGTACAAATATTGCCAATTAAACAAGTATGGGCAATTGCATCAATTTTCCACTGATTATGCGCATACTTAATTTCATCTTCATCACAAGTAGGTGTGGATGGACAACAATATAAAAAAATATATATGAGCATGTAAATAATAAAATACATAATATATTTTATCAAATGTATTTGTTATCTAAAAAAATACATAATCTGATCAATATCAAATAATCAAGCACATGTAAATTATATTCTAGAATAGTTATCATATTGTAGAATGCACAAACAGCAAAAAATCACAAATACTTTTACATTGGATGGTTAATTCGATAGCAAGCACTTTGATAAATCCAAGTTCCACTTGTTACCTGCACCTGTTTAAATTCTGCCTGGTTCTTGCATTACAAATTTAAGTTACCCTGCCTAATAAGAAAATGCACATAGATTTAAGCCACAATGACCTATTATTGTCCTTTAACTGACAAATCTGAACAATTAATTTCCACTGGCTAATTACTGGCACTTAAGTTCCATGGCTAATCACTATAGTGCTTATTAGATAGATGTGAGAGAAATTCCAATCACTAATCACTGTCCTTATTTATATAACAGATTGACTTCCCTTGTCATCATTGGACACTTTTTGAAGAATATTTGATAAATTCTTGCTATCACTGTTCACAATGTCAGAAAACATATCCATTTCATGCCTGAAAAAAAGATAAAATATCTTGAGGCAAATTGATGTTTAGATTAAAGGGGCATTAGGTTCGATTAGATAACGATTTGACAGTTCTCGCTATACTAGTTAAAATAAAGATAATGTAAATAGAATATGCTGAATATTGCTCCACTTTGAACCAATAAATTATTGTTTCAATTTTGGGGCTTCCCTAAAGTCTGTACAAAAAAACAAAGTCTTAATAATCAATTTTTAAGTTTAATTATTTTTAAAAAAAATACATTCCAATCCGCTAAATATCGCAGGCTAGCTATGGCATCAAGAGTTTATTATGGTCTGGATAAGTTAATTAATGTCTAATTAAAATTTTTTAGACAACATTTCAGACCTAAAGAAAGACCTGCAATAGGCATATTAAGCTCTTGCATAATGTATGTTTGATCTTCAACAAATATCTTACAGAGAGAATCATACAATAGATTCCATGGGCTCCTTTTAAGCAAACTTTCCACAGGAATCAAATTTAGTGATCTATCAACATTATACGTTGGTCACTTTGAGACTAACATGTGGTTATTTTTTTTCTATGGTCAGCCATGCAGGGAGGTGAATACAACCTGGACAGAAATGTTTTCGCCTACTCTTTATCAATTCCAACTGCTAATGGTTCTTTTTTTGTATTATGAACATTCAGGCAAAACATTCTTTTCAGTCCTACAAGTGCAGCTCTTTACAGATTTTCTTGACCCACACTGGCATTTGAAAATACTGGTCAAGATTCCAGTGTACAGATCCCATAAGATTATAGCAGTTTTTTAGGTTTGTTTTAATTATTTACAGTTATGTTACCTAAAAAAGAAATAACTAAAAAGTTCTGACCAATGTAATAAGTGTCTCTCATATAAAACAGTTCCAAATAAATACAGACCTTGTATTAATAAGATTAGCTTCCATATGATGAGATTGATAATGTGCTAGTTTGATAATAGATGGTTGAATATCTGCTAATCTGGCTACATTTAAACCATAACTTTTACCAGCTTGACCCTTTACTAGTTGATATAAAAATGTTATACTTTCTTCATCTTCACTTTCTTCTGTAATAAAATAAGAGGAATCATCACTTAAACTAGGAAAATAATTGCAACGGATAAACTGATATGTCTCAATTATTGAATTAAATCTAATATGAACAAGGTCAATTTTTGACCAAACCAAACTTATTCAATTACCAACAAATTGCCAAAGTAATAATTTGTCTTTTATTTATGGTTTTGTTTTCATTGTTAATCAACAAAACTGTTTATTATATGCAAATATGTTCATTAACTCAATAAGCTTATACATGTTTATTCAAAATATCAAATATAAAGCAACAGTATTAAAATCATGGACCTATGGACTGTATATACACGGTCCATGTCAAAACCAAAATCAGATTTGTCCCTAAGATCTTAACTACATTTTACATCCAAGGAAATTAAATTGTTGCAATTGGTGATTGAAATGAAGAAAATAAACTGAAATGTTTTCATCTTAGATTGTACACTAAAATAACAGGGTTTTGAAAGGTAATTAATTTGCATATACACAGGATGTTATTTGCAGATCACTCATTTTTAGTTATTAATCTGATTAAAATCTTTATTACATTTCCTTTTTTATAGTTTAAAGTTCCATTTTTACTTGTCTTCACTATGTGGGGGCCATCGAAAGTATATGCAAACAAAAAGAACCTAGATCTTTTATTCTATATTAAGATCACATGTTTAGATAATACTGGTAGGAGAAAATAAAATCTGGATAAAGATCATAAAAAAAATCTTACCTTGATCATGTAGTAAAAATGACATGTGGTAGTTTCCTACAACACCAGGATAAGACAACTCTAATCCACCTAATGATGGATAATGAGTAACAAACAAAGTAAAACACTTAACCTGAAATTAATTAATTTAAATCAAAAATAAAACATATCTATTTTTTTGTTAATAAGTATACAATTTTTAGGACTAATAATATATTCCTTTGACATTCAATATGCTATTTAGCCAACCATCTTGAAGAAAATTCTAAACTACATGTACATGCAAATCTCCGATGTCAGTAAAACACTCCTCCCACTAAAACCCACTAAGCATTCTGGTATATATCTATTACAACATTAAATAATATGAACTTACATCATTGATGAAATACTGTAAAGCAGCATGAGCAATAGCCAGACCATCATGTGTACTAGTACCTCGTCCTAATTCATCTAATATAACCAAACTTTTACTTGTCGCTTCTTTCATTATATAGGATGCCTCTTGTAGTTCTACCATAAACGTACTTCTGCCTTTAAATATCTCATCAGCAGCTCCCATTCTGTTTCAAAATTTAATGACATTGTTGCAATTATTGCCCTAAATCAACTCCTCTAGTCAATACCTCATTAAATACATAATCTAAAAAATATTTTAAAACAGAGTTGGTAAAAAAAATATTATGATAAAGTCTTCCAACATAATTTCAAAAGTTGTGTTTATCTAAGAAGTGAGAACTCGTAGTTGTTGAAAATAAAACCTGATTTTAATCAGACAATTAAATAATGTATACTTACCTGGTGTATATAGCATCTATTATAGATAAGTGAGCACTATCAGCAGGTATATATGATCCTATCTGTGCCATCATACACAATAATCCTACTTGACGTATATAAGAACTTTTACCACCCATATTAGGACCTGTTATTATCATTACTCTTTCATCCTGAAATATAGCACCATACTTCATCAAGTGAAATGTGTTATAGAAATTATTACGCTGCTTTAAACATCTAGCTTATTGCTATTAATCAAACATGCCGCTGTTCAGAAACATTCTCCTTCTTGCAATGGAGACATAACATAGAAATTAAACGTAACATGAATCTCAATATAACAAAGGTTTTGTGTTGACTTGAAATTAAAGCCAAATCCATTCCATTCCACCAATTTCCCAAAATACATTCTTAAGAAATACAACCACTATTTTCAATAAATTATGATCTGAATATTTATTAAAGTTTGATTGTACCTTTAAATGTGTATTATTAGGAACATACTGTTGTTGACCTGTTAATAATGAGGTAATTACAGGATGACGACCTTCTTGTATTTCAATACATTCACAATCCTTTACAAACTTTGGTCTATAAATAAAATAATATCAAAAGCAACAGGATGTAAACGATTCTTACATTAAACTTATCAGAATAAAACTCTGTGATATTTGCTAAATATATAGATTTGTACAAATTACACTTATTCTGTGTGTTTTGTGGATTTGGAGCTATTTATATTAGTATTATTAAACATAATAATAATAGTTGGGTTTTATATAGGGTCTTCTCCATGTTGACACATGCTCAAAACACTTTTAGTAATGGCTCTATTGGTAATACTGTCGAAAGGTTTTTAAACATCTTAAACATTGATCCTTTGAAAAACATTTATCACAGGAATTTGCAGTCTGAACATACCTTTTATTATTGTGGTAAATCATAATTCAAAAACAGTATGATCAATATGATACAAATTATTCATGAAATCATCTGACATATCTACATACCTGCAGTAGCCATCTTGCTTAGCAACGGTTGCTAGTGATAATAAACAATCTAAAGTTGCTAAATACTGAATAGCCTTTCTATAACGCACAAAGTTAGTAGTAAACTGTCTGAAATAAAGAAAATATAAATCATTAGGTCTTGGGTAGAATTTGCCAACCCTTATCATTGGTAGACAATTTTCCGACATGAATCTTAGAGCTATCCCAGATATATTTATGAAAGGAAACTAGATAATTCAGAATCCTTGCAAACCTTAATCCTATGCCTGTGCAACTACTGTGTAGGCTCTATAGCTTATTAATTGACTCAATTTCTTTATTTTCGATTTTCTGACATGGTCAATAGGCTATATCGTCACATACAGGCTTTCGGTTTACATACTTTTAAAATCCCACTCATGATATTTACGGTGTCCTGTAAGATCTGGGAAATTTATAAAATTTGCAGGTAAACCCCCAGATCTCTCGCCAAAATTGACAAAGTCTCCACTTTGGACCCTCTGCTACACAAATTCCTGAACACTACCCTGCATTTTTCTTTGTTGCTCCAAATGCTGTGGTACTTACTCTAGGAAATCTTGGAATGCTTGATTAGCATCGGCTATAAGTTGCTCTTTCAACTGGCTCAATTTTTGAGTTTTAGAAACAATGAAAGGTGAATGAAACCTGGTTACAGCTTTTGTACTAAAACAAAGAAAAATAAATAGTTCAACATTGACTTAAAATTTATGAGCATCAACAACTGTTTGCCAAATTAGACTGCTCACTATATGCAGATCCAGCTTTTAACCCATTATTGCTCTCAACTGGGCAATGATATGGTTCTTGACTTGTCAAATAATAAACTGACCTTGTATGATTTTAATTAAAAAAAAGTAGTCATTTCTGTTCATTTTAATCAATAATTTTATTAAGACAGACCTTGGTTGTGAACCTGGGGACTGTTAAATATTTCCCAGATTATATCTGGCAGATGTAAAGGCTGACCCTGATTACTACCCAAGTAAATGCAAATGACACCATAATGGCTTTACCTATTCTTGGTTTAGTTAAATCGTTACATATTTTCAAGCAAATTCTTTAAATAAATTTATACAAAACCTAAAACTAAATAGTACCTGCTTATTGTAATCCAATCACTTGGGACATTTTTTATTAAACTATTCTTTACTTCTATTAAAAACTGTAGAAAAGAAAATAACACAAGTAAAATGACAAAGCTTGTGTTACTGATATGATTCCATTTGAAAACGTAAGTAGCTTTGAACTATCTGATGACTCACTAGGATTGTATCCTGGTTCTGTGAGGGAGTAGTTTCGGGCAGCTTCAATAATGAGCTTCATAATCAGGTGGTAAAGTTTTATTGTTTATAATTGGAATAAATAATACTATAATAGATTCAGATTCATATGTAAAATGTTATCTTTCTGAATATTTATCTTAATAAAAGGTGACAAAGAAAGGTATCAATAAAATATATTCCTACCTCTATTTGTGAAACTGTAACATATTCTAATGATGGTTGTTTTAGTGTCAGTCTGATATCTCTCCTGTGGTCTTTAATGTCTTTTAAAACCTCTTGTATTTCTTGTTTTCTTTTAACAATCTCAGGAAATGCACCTTCTTTATTGAACAGATTAGTTTTATCATTTTCCCTACAAAAATACAAATAGTAATACTAGTGTAAATGAAGCTGTCTGTTATAAACTTGTGTTTTTATCAATTCAAGATACATTATGGGAGATTAGATAAAGAGTTGGCAATTCTCACTATAATAGTTAAAAACTACATATAATGTACAGGAAATTTGCTGAAAATTTCAGTCAATCCACTCTAAACGGAGAGTTTTGCAATTGAATTTTAGGCCTAACCTTGATCATCATTAGTACAGTCGGTATGATAAACAAATATAGTCTCGATTATCCATTTTTTGATCTAATCATTAATGACTGTTGAGCAGCAGATCGGATTCAAATCCAGTAAATGCCACAGGCTAGTGATGACATCTACAGTTGATTATGGTCTGGATAAGTCAATTAATGTCTAATTAATAATTTAGATAACATTCTAGGCCTAAAGAAAGACCAGATTTGGCTTAGCATAATGTATGTTTAAATATTATAATATTACATTTTTATAATACTATTTTTCACTCTTCTACATATATGGCAGACTCCCCCCCCCCCCCTTCAACCTAACAATAAGCAGTCTTTTGCTCAGGCACTGCCAATCCACTTAATTACTAAAAAGCAACTGTTCCATCTTTTTTGTTCAATAAAACCACAGCATTTTGCACAAGCAATAACAAAATTATTGTTATCCTTACTTTGCTGCCTGTTCATTGATAGCTTGACTATAATCCCCAATATCTTGTAATAAATCAGGAATATCCTCCACAATAGTTGATAACAATCTGGATTCTTTAAATATACTCTCATCTATTTGTAAGGATTTAATCTCTCTGTTTATCTTATCTAAACTCTTAACAACTGTATAAAATTCTAACACAGAACACTAAAATAAAATCGAAAAATAACGGTTTACTAAATAGGAACTTTTAAATTACAGTAGATATATAGAGGGAGGTCATAAGTAATTAATAACAGTTTACCAAATAGGAACTTTTAATAATTACAGTAGATAGAGGGAGGTCATTAGTAATTATATGGATATGCCCATATTTTGCATGAGATGGATAGAGAACAAACTAAAAACAAAACAATTTTTTGTACAATCAGAAAGTTACAGATTTGCGTACAAGGGGCAGCCATTATGTCCCCTAGTTTTGGTGCGATTTTAATGAAATTTCGAACTCGATCATCATTAGTGTATAACTGTGATATATTCACATGATTTTTCTTTTAATTCAGATAAACATTGTGACATCTCTAGGGACCACAATCAGGGACCATAATTAAGAAAATTACGATCTGATATGGGCAAATATTGACAGAAAAGAAGATATATGGGTTATAAACATGCGTTTCAAGTTTCATCAAAATTGGACAAAAATTTTGACCTCTAGAGAGTCCACAATCTAAAAACGTGATTTTTTGTACAATCAGGGGCCATAATCCATGAATGAAGTTATGGTTCGATACATGCCAATATCGAAAGAAACCAAGATCTTTGGAAGATAGACCTATATTTCAAGTTTTGTCAAAATCAGATAAAAATTGTGACCTGAAAAGTGTCCACAAAGAAATTATGGACGTATGCCCAGACAGATGGATGGACAGGGGCGACAACAATATACATCCACAAGAAAATGTGGGGGAATAAAAAAGAATATACACCATATTGCTAATGGGATAAAAACTATTCTAAGATAAGGGTTTCCAACCAGGGTTAAATTGATTGATTCTGAATCAACTCCGACTATGGTCATCATTAGTCGTCATAGTCATAAATCCGTGAAATTAAGTCTTATTATGGTAAAAATTACGAAACAAAATGTGTTGAGGCCTCACGGTAAATTGAGTTTTGAACAGTTGCCAGGGGAAAATGTAACAAAAAAAGCTATCATAATAAATAACATCTTCGATTCATTAATCTGCTATTCATTAATCATCAATAATTCCTCTGACAGAAATCTTTAATTTTCTTGCACCAGACATTATAAACACAGGTACTAGAGTTTATATATGTTGTTATCTACTCACCTTCTTATGGTATATAGAACAAAGAGCTTTTTCTAGATCTGGCGATTTACTTAAAATAGTTTTTATTCTCTCTAACTTTTGGTGTGATGAACATAAAATATGGTGGACGGCTTCTTGTCTTTTCTCTATTTCACTGAAATAATAATAAAAACAGTTTTATTAATCTGTGGACGGCTTCTTGTCTTTTCTCTATTTCACTGAAATAATAATAAAAACAGTTTTATTAATCTGAATGAATTTTGTTTACTGTTCACAATCAAATCTAAAACACAGATATCTGTTTAACATTATTTACAAATCACAAAATTATTCATGAATGACTTGTATTCAACCAACATATTATTTCACAGAGTCTTCTCTAAGCTCAATTTATTTAGAAATATTTCTAAACTATATTTATATATTGACGAGAATATTTATAATTTATTTAGAAATGTATAACCTATATTCATATACTGACTAGAAAATTTTTAATTCATATAGAAATGTATAACCTATATTCATATATTGACAAGGATATTTTCAAATTATTTAGAAATATATAACCTTTATTCATCCATTGACAATGGTTTTAGAATGTAAACATGTATATTTATATATTGATGAGAATTCTCATAATTTGTTTAGAAATGTATAACCTATATCCATATATTGGTGAGAATATTGAAAAAATACCCTGTGCTAAAAATAAAATAGATCAAGTAGTGTTTCTCAGACAACAATATGCATTGGAGCATTTTCTTTAATGAACAATATTTATCTCATTTGAAATTGAATTGAGGAACAGACTAGGCCTATACATGTACATGTATGTTAACCACTCTCTATTATGAATAATTATAATATTACTTACTCTATTCTTAACAATGGATTAGCAATCCAGTTTCTCAATAACCGGTTTCCATATCTAGTCACAGTCTGGTTTAAAACCCAAAACAAACAACCTTTCTCAGAACGATTTGAAGAATTCTCAAAAACTTCTAAATTACGTAAAGTTGTCCCACTCAACTGCATATATTTCGATCGAATACTAAATCTGTTAATGTTTCTAAAACCACATAATAACATTAAATCACAATCATTAAATAACATTCATTTAAGCTGATAATTTGTCATTGCAATGTTTTCCTATAATAACATCTCTTCTTAATATGTCCTACGTTTTGACGATGATATTCTCGTCTATATATCAAGCTTCATAAATACCAGAGTATTATTGCCGAAACGTTGCATGTTAATAAGCGTAACAATTACGAGGGTATCATCGTTGAAATTTTGCATGTTAATAAACCAGTAATTGTTATTCCATAAATAGTGTAAGTGTGTTACTGTTCAATAACTAAATGCCACTTAAAGAAGAACATTGAATGAGGAACACATAATCAAAATATCTCCAATTTCATTTGATTATAAAGAAACTCATCTAAAACAATATCATAGGTGGCACAGGCTTGATATGACCATATCATTTACAATTTACAGCATTATCAGGTGATGCTGAATGTTGATAAATTTTCGATTCATCATATCTTTGTAAAGACCAAATGGAATCAAACCATTTCTAAAGATTCAACTTTCACAAATCCTTCTTAAACTGAAACTTACCCCGTTATTTTTAGAATATTATGAAGATTAAAATCTTGAAGATAGACAATAAGACCAGCTATACACGATAAAACTGCTTTTGGTAGATTTAAAATATCTTGAAGGATACTTTCTGTAAAGACAAAGTCACAAAAACTCTTGAAATATTAAATGACTTTTGTTAACAATTCCTTATGCAATAAAGTGTACAGACACTACTAGAAAGTATAAAATTTTTGAAATTGACTAACCTCTGAAATAATTTAATAGAAAGTACCACAGAACAGCACAGACAATAAAATATTTCTGAGTACATTGTAAATGGCAAAGCACTTCAGAATGATATACCAGTAACACAGAATAAATGGTTTGTAAAGATTAATCTGATATCTTTGAGACTGAAAATACTTTCTTTCTTCATTACATGGAAAACAAGATAACATTATCAATAATACAAATAAAATTATTCCTTCTTTCATCTTATACAGATCTATATACTTACGATTATCATTTTTAAGGAACTCAGGAATTATCTGTTGTGATTTTTCTGGTGTAAAATTCTCATCATTTAATTTTTCTATCCGTATTCTATCATCATCTGTTGAACTGAAAGAGTATTAATAGAAAGTATTTTATTAAGATGTGTATACTGTATACTTCCAAGGTTCTCTTCTAAAACAAAAATACATATCATTTTTACTTATATTTGGGTAGTATAATGAACTAATCTTTTCTATTCCTTAATTAACATTACATGTATCTGTTTTGCTTAATGCTACAAATCATGTTATACTAACCTTACAGCCCGAACATTTTGTATAAGTCTATAGATACTATAACCTTGAAGTCACTACATATTCTATCAAGCCTATATATCAACCTTAAATCACCACATTTTGTGTTACAGTATGTCTATACTAACCTTAATAAAGCCACCATATCTTGTATAAAGTTTATATAGTCTATATTAACCACCACATCTTATATAAAGTTTATCTATACTAAACTCAAAGCCACATCTGGTGTAAACTCTATACTAACCTTAAAGCCACCACGTCTTCTATAAGTCTGTAAGTTGATGTAGATAAAGTCTGAGGTAGTAATAATTCTACAGGATTAATATGAGTTATTCTGGTCTCAAGTTCTCCTCTCATCTCATTATCTATAAAACTATCATACACAACATCTCCAGTAGCTGGATCTATAGCCTGTAATATTAAATAAATGATTTGATTTACAAAATCATCATACAATGGATCCAAATCATCATACAATGGATCCAAATCATCATACAATGGATCAAAGTCATTATACAATGGATCAAAATCATCATCAAATAAATATTGATAATATTATCATCTCCGATAGAAAAAACTTACAACAATGGCTATATTTCTAGTAGGTGAATCTTCTCCGATACCATCATAAATACACATCAGATAGTTGTTAGGTTTCAAATGGGTTGTCTGTCCTTCTGTTTGTTCATTTTCAATGTCAGAAATAGGATCCACATGTTGGTATGTTAAGGAAAAATTGAAATAAACACACTATAGTTCAATACCACTCGCCAAGTATGTTAGTGCTAAATTTTCGAAAATTAGATGAATCTTTGTTGAAAGTGATTATGTCTCTTTAAATATGAAAATCATTAATAAATACCAAAAACTGGTCACAATCACATTAATGATTCATTTAAAGTTTATCCAATGTGATGAAAAATTTAACAGAATTACTTAGTATATGATGGTAATTTAAGAAACATTAACCCCTGTACTGTCAAAGAAGTCAAAAGTCAGAAAAGATTTTGGTATGTCACTGAAAGATTTTACAAAAGGGTATCTTCTCCAATAAGTGTAGATTTTGTATATAAAGCTGAGAGTTTACGTGTAAATGGAGTATTTTTATTGTCCCCTGCTGCTTTTAATGCTGCCGTTTCCATCTGTTTAACTACACCAACCTTAAATATGGAGGAAATTATATTGTTACAATAAAACAAGTGTGATGATTTTCATTCTGTCAAAACTATATTGAACCCTTCCATTATGTTTAGCCGATGCAACACACTTCGATCAATTTTTATTTTATCCAAATTATATTGAACATCTCCTGTCAATTTCTATTTTTATCAAAATTATATGTAAATTTGGAGGTCTGATGGACAGCAATTTAACATGCTATATTTTACATATCTTATTTTGCAATTATTTCATTTAAGCTCTTTATATAAATATGCACATATAATTATCCAAATATCTTAAACTTTTACCTTATTTTTGTTAATTTACATACAAAAGCTTTATCAATTTTCCAATGGGTAATTATATGCATCATCATTTTTAGGCCATTCTGGGTCAATTCATTACAACAAACACCTCATATTGACTTCTATAATAATTCTAGCAATGAATTATTCTATTATTGTAAATGAATATTTATGTGTTTATAGTAAATTGTACAAACCTTATAACCAGCAGTAACTAATCTTCGTACGTGTACAAATAATCTGTGAGTAGGAATACTTGCCGTCATAAAATTATGATCCATGTGACAATAAATTTTCAAAACTCTAGCTGCAGTCTGTAAAATGAAAATGTATGCCATGATTCACAGTATGTAATTCAACTTCAGTAACTAAGAAAACTTTGCATTTACGAAACCCATTATTTGACTCCCCATTTAACGTAAACACCATAATCTTTGATGATACACATTGAATACAATGTAAATATAATGTAATACCCAGTTAAAAACATTCAATGAACATATTTTCTTAATTACAATGTTTATCAAGCTATTGGAAAGCAATTTATTTGCGGAAAAGTTAATAGTTGTCCACGTTGGATAAACCCAATGACACCATTGGATGAAATATAAAGCAATAGAGAGTGGAGGTTTGTACAGAATTTCAGACAAGCTTCTTTATTTTATGAAGTTATAATCTTAAGTGATTTTGTTAAGAACTTACCTCTGCATCTTGACCAAAGAATCTATATTTATAACCACATTCCACAAATAAAACAGCATCTTCATATTGTTCTTTTATCTCCATATATTGTAATTCTAAAGGTGTATATTTAGATTTCTTACTAAAGCAGAAATTCTTGGACTTGGAATTCGAAAACTGATTTAATCTAGAATGAGATGTTCCACTTGTTGATGCAGTTATTTCCACATCTGCATCATCACTGTTGTTTTTTGTCTCATCAGCAACTGTTAACCTATCAATGTCAGGAACATTTCTTGGAGTCCTTATTTCACGAATGCCATCACTGTTTAATTCTGAAGAAAACTGGTGCAGCTTCTGTAAAGTAGCACCAGATATAGCTCCTGAACATCGGGAAATATTTGCTGAATAGCTGTCATCATGATGATCATCAAGATTAATGGCATCATTCACTGAATTTCCATTTGATGAATTAGCTTTTGATTTTTTATTGGATGTTGAAGGACTGGCATCATCATTTACTGCTTTTCGTTTCGAATTTTTCTTACTCTAAAAAATGAAAATTCAAAGTTAAGTCAATATCATGAAGTAAAGTCGACTCCCACGAGACATTAACTGGGTCATTTTGGGACAAACACATGGTTCAACTTTATTTCAATAATTCGCTTGCGTGTAGGGATCTTTAGCAGTGGGAGGAAACCAGTCGACCTTACTCCTTGTCACGTACAACCAGGGAATCGAAACCATGCCAGTTGACTCTATTAAACAGTTTTTACAGAAATATATCTGGTATTTCTCCTTTAAAATTACAGCTTGTCTTATAAAGAACACTAACAAATCATATTGGAAGCATGTTAAATTTATTATAATTTCATTATACGTCAGAATTTTTACCTCGAGTACTGTACATTCTAAAATATAAACTACTCCAATTTGCTACATGTACCTTGACTCTTATTTCTTCATCAGTATTGAAACTATTTCCTCCTCTTGATTTTTCCTTTAAAGCAAAGAATTTCGATAAAGTAACCTGTTGTTTTTTATTCTGCATTTTAAAGTGATCCAGCCATGAAATCTGAAAAAAAAGACGATACTCAAAAAATGTCAAATCTTTATTACTAGTTGTTTGCAATTTTTAGTATAGGATTCATCCATTGACTGGGGATCAAGGTGTTTAATTGGGTAAGATGCTGGCTCACTAGCCTTGAGGTCAGGTGTTCAATCCCTGCATTGGCCGAGAAAGTTCATCCAGATTTTCTTCTAGCCTTTCGAGCGGGATGAAAAACAGCTGTCCTGTGTACACATTGGTGTACACGACAGGTTAACCATCTGTAGTAAAATTGTCCAGTCGCCCTTGTTAATAATGGACTGGGCTAGTTTTTATAATGGACTTGACCAATGCATGTACATGGATAGGATATAAAAGAAAAGGCCGGACTAACATGCACATGTTCTTCCAAGATTAGCTCAGCTACATGTACCTCCCAAGACTTCCTATCCTGTGTTGAGTTAATGTTGTAGTTAAAGGATACAAGAAAGAAGAGATTGGTTGATATGTTGTAACTAAATATTATAAATACTTTCCTGGGCAGTACAGGGAGTCACCCCTCAACTCATCCCATCTGCCTCCCCTGGCCATCGTAGGCTGATGGTGGGTGCGTCCCAGTTATAGGTAGCCTACAGCACATTTTTACATCAGATCCCTTTTGGCAATTAGAATTCGATATAGTAGGCCCATCAGAAGCCCATCTTTTCCCGGGAAGATCACAACATCATTGTTGATTTAAATTGACAGATAATTGTGTTTTCAATGTAGAAAACTTTGGATGATATTGAGTTTGAGACTTAGCTACTTTACTTAAAAGGACAATATTGGTGTCAGTCATTATCACATATGTAATAGAACTGGTTAAATACATTCCAAATATAATTTTAACACAGAGATCATTGCTGCATAGAAGAGTAATACAGGTTTCATGAATTGGAAGTGACGAACTCCAAAGGAAAATACAAGTTATCCCTCTATATAACTGTCTGAAGTGACGAGTGATAGTGATAACAGATACATGGCCAAATTTCTGCTCTGTAATGTAATAATTCCTTCGAAAACCAAAAGTTGTAATATGGGACTGTCAGGGGATATCTGACAATTCAATAAAGTATTTTAATGTCATTAGATAAGAGAACACACGAAAAATAGAAATAGTCTGTAGATTCCCTTGTGTTTATTCATTCTTTACCTTTTAAAACATGGTAATGTACAGACTTTTTGCTGTGTTCACCTTTCGAACGATTGTACGTTTTCTCTTGTGTAGTAGAGTCAATTCTTTTTAAGAATTGTCAAATATGCTCTCACAGTCCCACACGACAACAAAATTTGGTCTTTGAAAGATTTATAAAAGTGAGCAGAAATTCACCCATGTATCTGTTATCACTAGTTACGTCAGTCAGTTATATAGAGGTATAACTTGTGTTTTCCGTTGGCTTTCTCTCTTCAGTCATTTATTATAGAGGGATAACTTGTGTTTCCTTTGGCGTTCGTCACTTCCGATTGTCGAAACCTTTATTGTTCAACTATCGTAACTGTTTTAAAATGATATTTACAACGTGTTGAACTAGTTCTATCACATAATAATAATAATATGTGATGATGACTGACACCAATATTGTCCTTTAATTTTTAATTTTTGGAAGCTTCAGTTTCAGGACAGGTCGTTGCCACTTGAAAAAATAAAGACCAGGCAACAATAATTAAAGAAACACGGATATGTTTTCTATAACAATCTAAAACTGATACAAACTAATGAAGTAGCATAACATGACAGTTCGAGAATCAACCAATTTTTTTCAATATTTCGTTATTTACAAAACCTTCTTTCGTAAGTTTTTACCTTTTTTTCCAGTCGTAAACCGGAAGCGATCACAAAAATGGAGTAGTCTCCCCTGATTAACTTTAACAAAAATAACAACCTTTTTCATAGAGAATTACTTACGAATTATCTCTGTAACAGATGACTGTCCACAACACGTGCGTTGATGTGCACGCGGTGGTAGTCAATGGCTCAACGGCTCGTTCAATGTTTACTTAACGCCTAACTGCTTCGGGCTTCGGGCAAAATGATGCATTTTACTCATTTTAATACCCATTTACACTAAATAGGAAATATTTTTTAACTACAAATAAAATACTTCAAACGTCTTTAGGACTTTAGGCCTATTTATTTTTCTTTTACCTCAAAAAAATGTTTCAGAATTTAATTTGTCGGAATAAAAAAGTTAATATGCCGTTCTCATTAAGCCTCGTCGATGTTGATCATGCTTATCAGTGATTGTCGATCTGTTTCACAGAGAATTACTTACGAATTATCTCTGTAACAGATGACTCTCCACAACACGTGCGTTGACTGCTCGCCGTGGTAGTCATTGGCTCAACGGCTCGTGCAATGTTTACTTAACACCTAACTGCCTTGAGCAAAATGATGCATTTTACTCATTTTAATACCCATTTAGGCCTACACTAAATAGGAAATATTTTTTAACTACAATACATCAAACGTCTTTATTTATTTTTCTTTTACCTCAAAAAATTGTTTGAGAATTTAATTTGTCGGAGTAAAAAAGTTAATATGCCGTACTCATTAAGCCTCGTCGATGTCATGCTTATCAGTGATTGTAGCGTGCGGGATCAGTTTGCAAAAATAACTTTACCAACTAGTTTGCCATGTGGAGGCATTGAACAATCAAATACATGTATGCGAAAAATGGAAAGTGTCTAAATTATAATCCCCTTTAAACGCAACAGTTAGACACAGTTGTGTCTGAACCTGTTTCTTTAATTTTTTGTTCATTGCAATTTAGGCTACGAAGTTTTTGATTTTGAACTCCGTCTAAATTTAAATTCGTTAAAATTGTTGTAGCAAAGATATTTTGGGCTTATAATAATAATGATTTAAAGCATGTTTTTTTTCGTTGAATACATTAGAGATGTGCATTATATTTTGGTTTTAAAACGTGGACCTGTCAAATCGATCGTTCGTGCTTTCTTGCCTATTTTAACCTCATGTTTGTCGTTTGTTCATGTTGGTTCTATGTGAATTTACGCTAATTGATTTTTATTTTATCATTTACAAACACCTATGGTACAGACATAGGTGTAGTCCAACGGGCTCGATAGCAGTCAAAGGAGGGGGGGGGGCGAGAATCCGATATACCCGAAAAAAATTTCGGGTACAGACGGAGGCGCCGAATTTCTGCGAGAGCAGGAGCGGAATTTTCCGTGTAGCCCCCCCCCCTCCGCGAATATTTTGGAAAATTTGACGGCCTGATTACAGCAACATCAACGTGACCAAATATAGCCTAATTAAGATGGCTGACACCAATTTAAATCAACCAAGCGCTTAGGCTACACAGTCCATGGAGACGAGACCGTCGGGAGAAAATTTAAAACTGCTTCAATCGCGTGTTTCTGCTATTTCAGCACAGAGTAAAAATATTCTTACTCTGTGAGTGTGATTTCAGTTCGTGGTCCAACACTGACCTGAATCTCCAACAACCAATCAACCGTCTCGTCGTATGGGGGCCTCGATCAAGCGAGATCTCTCGCGGTTTTGGGACCTCACTCTTCCGGAAATAATGTTGAAAAATTAACTACCATAAATGCGTATATCTGCTTCCCTAGGCCGTTAGCAATTCTAAAGTTGTCTAGTCGTCCCACGCCGAACGGACCCCCCCCCCCCCCCCAATCACACTGTTGCAGCTGCATTCACAACTATTAATCGAAGCTCGAAAAATGTCGCACAAGTGCGTGGTGTTCAATTCAAAGAAAAGTAAAATTAGTGCTTTATTTTATTTCGGGCAACTAAATGAAATGATAATTACTTCGTTTTTTGTTACCGTAACCCGTTTGCCCGAAAAGTCAGATTGCCGGAAATCTAGGGAGGCAGCTCTCCCCCCACCCCCGTCTGGCTCGTACGCCTATGGGTACGGAGGGCGCTAACAGGGTTTAGCCGTTCGACATAGGGACGAAAAATTGAGGTCCCGTGTTTTGCCTGTATCAGACCAGTTGTAGAAGAACGGTAGGACGTTAAGCTCATTCAATTACATGTTATTCACTATAGACCTATATTTTCTGTTTCTGGTACCCGCGGATCCATTATTTCTTTTGATGGTTATGACAATTGAACGTGTGTGGGGAAACCAAAATTTACTTCAATAAAACTGACATCAATATTATGGACAAATATATTTAGCGTGTGTGGGTCGGTTATGAATTCTACTGTGGGGTACTGCCACCCGACCGATAATCCTCGAATTATTTCACCAAAACATTGGCAGACAACCAAACACTGCCAGTTAAATCTTAAGTTTTTAAAACACTGATCGTTTGTAATATGCAATGAAAATATAAACTACATGTATACTGTTCTGCAAAATATATTTATTTAAATCACAAAATACACCCATTACTTATTTATTCTACAAATATATAAATATCACATTTTATGTAAATATTATAGTCGGAGAACCATGACATAACAAATGTATAGTTTGCTGAAAGCAAGTAGCCAAATTGGCCTATATATATATATGCCTACTGCATTATAATCAATCTGATTAAAACACAGATCCTATTTCGTTTCGTTTTTATAGTTCAAAATTTCGTTTTACTTGTCTTTACTACATCAGTGTAGGCCATCGGAATTATAAAAACCGAAACGAAATATAGATCTGAATTTCAATTAGATTGCATTATAATTTGTATTATTTACGGATCTGTCATAATCTACAAATTATATTTATAGTTTTTCAGTTATACTGCAGTCACAATAAAGCAATAACATACCTTTATAGCTATTATTTGGCTGATGTTCGATAATAAAGACAAAGAAAAAAATAAGCCTACAATTTTCTGAAAAGGTCCAGCGAGAGGTCTTCAGTCCAGGACAATGCACAGCCGTATCAAAGACTTCTTTATTATTTATGTGTTGTGCCAATAGGTCTACTGTCATAGTAACAGTAAGGTTCCGTCAAGTAATGCAAATATAAGGCCCTTTTAGGTAAACAAAACGAAGAAGCAAATCTGCATTACAGTTACTGAAGCATCCTGTACCCCACTCTTTTATGGTGGATTGTCGAATTTAGGGAAATCTGCTAACACACACTTTGAGATTCAATGTTGTAATCCATAGAGCCCATATGTTTACTTTCTTCGTCGTTTTTACTTTTGGTTTTGTCACTTCCTTCGTCTTTTTTAATATGAGTGTTTCTACGTCGTTTTTACGGAGTGTTCCTACTTTCTTCGTCGTTTTTACTTTGAGTGTTCCTACTTTCTTCATCGTTTTCTTTGATATTTGATTTCGACCAGCTGTCTGGAAACCAGTCTGTAAGCACACTTCTGTAGATACCCAAAAGAATATCCACTATTCCAAACGGTTGTTCGCCAGATTTTAAACTATCTCGAACAGTTGCAAGGCCTGTATTAAGAATAGCTTGGAACATTGTTAACAAAACAAAAGTGACAAAAAATACAAAAAGTGAAAAATAAATAGGTGCTATTGTTGGGGAAACCAGGAGCATTTCCGTCAAATGATTTTTACCAAGAGTATACGTAACTAGTGTTGCAATAACATCAAATAATGTTCTGAATTCTTTAATATGACTGTAAAAGAGAACATATCCTGTGGATATGAATCCCAGGAATATGATCCCAAATAGAATTCCAAATCCTGACAGATCTCTTGCTGCACGTTTGAGAACAGATGCAATGATTGTTATTCTTTTATTATATCCCAAAACGCGCAACATGCCAAGCGTGGTTAGAAATAGCAGAAAAGCAACAGCAACTACGAACGCAAAATCAAACCAGACGACGTGCTCGAAATTAACGAACTTTTTCGGATTTTCTTTAAATCTGGACAAGGTTCTACTAAGATATACCTCCTTCAGAACAAAGATAGTGAAACCAAATATTGTGATGATGATACTCAGGACATCAATAATGTGCCAGAAATCTTTGAAGTAATTCCATTTTTCTTTCTTTATCCTTTTGACAGCCATGACGGTTAGAATGATCATAATTATAAACACAACAATTTCACACGCGATCACAAAAAATCCCATGGCTGTGACATGTTGGAATATTCTAAGAGTGTTTATATGATGCCATTTCACAGCTCCCCCGTATTCAGGAAACTCGGCTATAATAAGCACCACGATCAAGAGGTTGGAGTCAGCATTGTACAACGAGAACTCTACAAAAACTGCCCGAGTCTGACGATCGACCCACCGATAATCATATAGCTGATTAAACATGTTAACCGAGGCATCATAATTGATATCCATATCAAAAAAGTACCCCCCGCCACCATATATATCAATGTTACCAGTAACAGGTAATCCCCAAGATTCGCCGGAAGATGTATATTCCCATGCAGGTACAGTAATGCTGGTAGCCTTATCAGCTATGCTACATGGCGGTGTTTTCCATCCTATACAATAATCATTTGTATCTTCGTTATCCCCAGTATAGGACCAGTAGTAAGAACGATTTCCCAAAAGACCCCCAAATCTATTACCAAAAAGTATTCCTAAATCTGGCGCAGGCCCTGTAAAATAAGAGTATGGGTATTAGAATACAAAATACCTTCCTCGTTCGTGGGGTTTTACGCCCACTTCCACCTTAGGTGATACCGAAGACCTTATGTACATGTATGTGAAGCCGTGACAAGTCTCCACAGAAATATGGAATCAAAATCAAGTTTGAAAAGCAAAATGAAATGGGATTTAACATCCTAGTTTTCTACTTCGACGGGCTAATGAAGACATGACTAAGAACACCATGCGAAGATAGATACAAGACCGACAATAATGACCACATTGGCTTTCAAATACATAAAACTGGGTGAGACTTACTTTCTTTCGTTCTGATCTGTCGAATTCTCAAGGGACCAACCCGAAAGTTTGCCATGTCAGAAAAGAAAAGTTTTTCCCTCCAGTTAAGCACACCACCATTAAAATTATAAGTAGCAAACGCTTCGGGAAGTAGATTATATTTAGTCCATGCCATGAAATGGGTTCTGTTGATGATCTGCAAGGAAGAGAAACAAATAGATCTAGTTAAGACCTGACTTTTCTTATTGTCGTGGAGTCCGTGTAGCTAACAAACAATTTGTTGTATTTTTGCATTTCGATCACATGTGGGCTTCGTGACGCCCATACCACTAACGTGGTAAACCCAGTACTTTTTAAATTAATCACAAAGCGCGGCCAAAAGGTATGATGGTGACTCACTCATTAGAGGGTCTCAGTTTCGGTGCCGATTGTTATCTCCTTGTCCGTGTTACAGGGCGGAATGAGAGGTGGGCGGGTGGAAGAAACAACGCTCAGTCGTTAATAGGATCGAAAGTCGTGTTTTCTATGAAGAACGCGTTAAAGCTGTCCTGAAAGTTGTAAATCGAAAAACGGAAGCCTATAGCAGCGTGTTAGGTATAACCGTCTTCTTAGCTCGGTTGGTGCAGACCTGTAACAGTTAGAGCAGGAGTACTGGACTACTTGCAAACCAAAGATGTTAATCCTGATTTTATTTCATTTCCGGCAAAATGAAGTGTATTGTCCTTGCCATTAATTTGAATTAGAACCCCAATATTTGACTTACTTTATCAAAACGATTTGTAAAGAGTCTTGTTTCCATGTGATGTTTGAACTGGTATGATAATGTATCTCTGTTGCCATAGCCGATTATAAATAATGATAGGATGAACAGTGTGTAAATAACAATCTCAACAAATACACCATAGGCTTTAGATTCCTGTTCATGGCGACGTCGCGCTCTTTGTAACACGTCATCAGATACAGGGGGTGGTAGTTCAATATCTAAATCTGAAACAAATGAATAATCGGTACAACTAGTTGTAAGTAGTGACGACGAGTCTCACTCAATCGAGTAACTTAGGTGGAGATGGGGTGGGGTGGGGTGCAAGGGTGTGTGTGTGTGTATGTGTGACACGCAGGATAGATAGATGAGTTTTTTTCTTGTCAGCCCGAACTCCTCCGAGAAGATCTGTAGTGACGCCAGGTCCACAACTAACCCTAAGAACATTTCCCACGTCCCTGGTTACTCTGGCGTCACTACAGATCCTCTCGGAGGAGTTCAGGCTGACAAGAAAAACCTCATCTATCGATCCTGCGTGTCTACAGATAAGATGGTACTATATAATTTTACCTGACAAAAATACGATGTAATGCGAACCAGATAGTTAACCAACCTGACACGGGCACAAAACATCGCTTTTAAACCGGGACAATAATAGCTGCCGTTCCAGGCATCTTAAAACAGAACAGTTCGACGTCTTGTTAAGGTACGAAGTTGGGGGGTAAATATATGTCGTATAGAACGGCTAATCAAGATGCGGGACACAAAATCAGAAGTGGGGTGTTGCGCATCACCAATGCACCACAAATATGAATGTCCGTATCAATTTTGACAAAAACACCGACTGATTAAATTTACTGCCAATATTTGGCGATAAACGAAAGTTGCTCCACGACATTGCGCTGGATATGTTTAATTAATAACATTAACATATTACATGTGTTAATCAAGAAATTAAGGTGAAACTAAGGTACCCAATCGTAGCTAAAAACAAACACATCACAGTACATCTCAACGTTCTCGTAGATACAGTTCAGGCAGCTTCGATAAATAAAATATATTGCTTAACGACTGACGTTCTAAGCATAAGAGAGCATAAAGTTTATAAAGAACGTATATTACCGTCAGAATCCCTAGCACGTTTTTCTGCTTCTGTTTGTAAAACTGAAAGATCTAACTTTTGTTGTTTCATGTACGGATTCCTCAGCAGTACAGCAAAAGCGAAGGCTATGGCGGCTACCTGAAACATTCAGAACAAAACCATTCACGGAAGTACGGAATAAGCTCATATGTCATCCATGTATGGAAGCAAATGAGTACACACTCATTCCTTGTTGCCTTCGAAGGTGGAGTTAAGAAATCGCGACAAATGGGTCCAACCACGCCCGTCGGGGTTTTCCCCTCGCTAGGAGGTTCAGCGCAGAGGCAATAAGGTAAAAAATAAGAAGTCGAGTCAGTTCCATTGTTGCTAAAATAAATTCGTACAATACCAACCTTAATGGGATCTGATAATAATATATTCTCAAAGAAAGAAAGGATAAATGCCGTGATAAATTCCTCCGATATTGATTTGCCCCACTCCATGCTGTATAATATCAGAAAAAACGCAGATACAGACACGGCTAGAAAAACCAGAAACCAGGCTATAAATATACATCCATAAGGTAGTGGCTTTTCCTGGTCCATGGCGTCCATTATATCATGCTCCAATGCTTCTGCATACGATACGGTGTTTCCAATATCCGGGTTCACATTTTTAACGTCGGGGTTTTCTTTATCTTCGGTGGCAAGCTTTGTGGTACTTATTGGAGTTGGCGCTTGGTCTTCAGTGGCAAGCTTTGTGGTACTAATTGGCGTCGGCGATCTTGTTTCTTGCAACTGTTTAAGCTGCTGTTTTTGTCGTCTGGGTCTGGATGATCTAAACAGATAAACGATCAGGACAGATGGTGGGACTGTTATCAATAAACTAACGACAGACACGAATATTGTTGAAGCTGAGAATCTGAGAGGTCCTAATACTATTTCACTCTTTACTGTTTCTTCGTCTGTAGTTTCATTACTAGACCTGCAAAATGTGAATGGTGTAAGTTTTCCGTTGGTAAATTCTGGCGGCAAGATCATCCAAAGTCAATAATAGTATGAATTACAATACAGGTTCTATTACAACACTTTTAATTTTGTTTCCAATCTGGTTAAAACAATTTGGTTATTGTTTGAAACTTTTGGAGAGAGTATCGATGTTGGAGTGGGTACTGGGTTAAGAACAAAACCTTACCTAGTGCTGTTTAAAAAATAAGCCACCCTGTCAAATACCAAATCAAAGGTTTATTCAAATAGTGCAATTACAAGCAAAGAGACAAAGTGATATATCATTTCCCAGCTATTTGGAACATAGCAGATACGAAACTTGATGGGGTTTCAGTTGAATCCTGTATGCAAAATGAACCGAGCCAAGAAAACAATCTTTAAATCGAATTACATTAATTGGACGGACGCGATTGTGGTTCATTGAATAAAGGCACTGACAGTGGCTCTCTTAAAAATACATTATGGGAGATTAGATAAAAGAGTTAGCAGTTCTCACTACAGTAGTTAAAAACTAGATAATGTAAAGGCAATATGCTGCAAAATAAAGAAAGACTTATAATAGGCAGATTTAGCGCTTGCATAATGCATGCTTAACCAGGCACTGGCTTGCTTAATTAGGCACTGGCTCATTGGTTACGGTTAACCAGTACGATACCGATTTAGGCCAATGTGGTCTCCCCTTGTCAGTGGCGCACGATTATTGGGGGTAGGGATGTGTAGTTCGTTACGTGTGCACGTAAAAGAACCATTGACATTTGGAATTCAATTGATGTTCGTACAAAACTCATCGCGTACACACTATACATCTTATGTCCGTATTCATTCATAAGCCCGTTTGCGAATAGTAGGACGTTGAGCCCAATTTTATACATTCAATCTTACTTTAATTCTACACATAATCAATTGACAATCTTTACCTGAAGAACATGGCGCTTACAATCATTGTCAAGAATAAAAGTGACAAACAGCAGGAGATACGTTGAACTCTGGTGAAAGTACTTCTGTTAGGTCTTAGAAATATTGATAACCATAGATGATTATCTGTAACATTGTTTCTGGCATGTTCGGTAAATAACCGAGTCAACTTCAGATCAACTTTTCCTGATACCGGTATAATCCTGTCTATCAGACCATCATCTCTATGTGCGCTCAACCATCGATTACAATAAAACACAGCTCTAAAAAATGAAATACCATCTGGTAGTAATGGATACACAAAAATAGAATATACATTGACAATGTATGTATTATTGACTCTTTGAAACGTCATCATACATACTAAATGGATAGGATTTTGCACGGATCAAACATCTACTCCATAAAATATTCATCCACTGAAGTGTTTGTAAACATTGCATTTAAAGTCTATTTTGATTCCATTATATTGAACACGTTTACCTTTTACGAGTTTGAAGATCTTCGACAATCATTTTATTGAAAAGCCAAGAATTGAGTCGTCCTCCAGAATTATCATGCCATATTCGCAAATACACCATACCATCTAAATCGACATCAGTTGTCATAACAAAGGTCATCACACTTCCTGTTTCTAAAAACTTCAATTAACAAATCAGAGATTAATATTGGTATATAATCTAGATTAAACAAACTCATTGATCAACTTGTTCCAATTTTATTTCTCAGACAAATTTAGACAAATTATCGGACAAATATACCAGTTTAAAATCCATAGCTCGCTACCACCTATCTTGTCAGTCTCAACGGGACGGATTAAACTTGTCTGCGGTTACAAGTTAGATATATAAACAAGTACCACTAGAACCATTGGTCGTAGCTTTAGCTTACATACTCCACGTGTACGCTACTGGCTCTTGCTTTAAAAAACACCAGGGGTTCAAAACCAGCTTGTATATGGCCGTCTGAACGGCATCTATCTTACCCAAGAAAAAGGAGGCCATACTTACCCTTTCCCCATCACTTAATGTTCGAACACCACTATCACTTTTACTTGCAGTTAATACAAAGAATACATTAGAACGAGTCCCAGAATTCTTACTTAATCCGGTTTCAACCGTCAGAAGGTAAAAATACTTGTCTTGTCTCAAATTATCCTTTAGGTAACCGATCCGCCACTGAAATAAACAAAACGTATATTAGGCCTAAGCACCCATTATTACCATTCTAGGGTAGAAGTATAGGAATGATTCAAACCAAACAAGCAATTTTGCTTTAAATCTGTGCTACTGCATTTCTCGTAGACCCATTCTTGAAACAATTTATACGACGATTATCAATTAATGTCTGTTGTCATTGCTTTAGAAATTTGCTCACAACGTCTAGCCTAATCTTGTTATGATTTGATCTTTTAATAAATATATTCTAACTAACCTTTTCTTTATCACGTCTGTCACGACGTCTGGCCCAAATAAGGAGAAGTACATAAATAAACAAAATGGCGAGAAGGGTACCATAAACCGCTGCGTTGCTCAGATCAAATTTTGCAAACACGGTTGTAAAATCTATGGTGTTAGGTGGTGAATAAAAAGCGGTGCCAAAAGTCAAGCCTGGTGGATCTTCACATTCACAGATTGTCTCATCCAGCGTCGAATAAGAGGATACCTATATAATTTAGAAAGAAATTGGATTACATGGAGACAAGTCTTTCTAGCGGTTAATATATTCCACTTTCGGTGGATATGCGGTTTTCCATATTACTTTGCGCAGATGGCGTGTAATCATTTATATTGGCTCGAACTTACTTTTTTACTTTTGTGTTGACTCGTAGATAAAATATATTAGTATTATCCCTAATATTTAGGAGAATCCCGCCCACGGAAACACTGCTGAGACTTAAACAACTATTTTGAGACGAGGTTCATTATATATTAATATATATTTGTTATGTTCTAGATACTATATACGATTGTTTTGTAACGCAACCGTTCATCCATTCTATCATTTGTATTGCAGAGAGTAATCTAATTAATAATTGACGGCTCGTCCCGTAAGTGAGATTAGAATTCTCCAAAGTTGTGTGAACTTATTTTACATTTATTTGAAAAGAGTGACATCTTCTTACAGAGCAATTAATATGCTCTTACTTTACAAGATTGGTCGTCCCAGTATTCTTTTTCTTTATCCCACACTCTACAGCCATCTGTATTGGTTACCAGATTATATGATGTCAAAGCCGTAGTGTTTCCATCGTCTGAATAATTTCAAAACAAAAGGGTAAAATGATCAGCAATGTCTCTTACTCGGCACAATAGGAATCCAAAAATATTGCTAATGTGGTTTTACGTCCTACTATTCTGTAGTGACTGGTCACGGGCTAATAAAGCCATACAGTGTTCTATGAGAAGAATATTGCCCGGATAGCGGCGCTACGACCTACCCATATTTCGAATTCCAATGTGCATTTGGTACCTTAGTGCTGTGTCCAATCCAAACGACGAGACACTGTTCTTACTAGGCATCCAGTCCTACACCGCTGGCAATTGGGAACCACGCCGGAAAATGGCGCTTAACTTTTTCGGCCAATACCGGGAGCCATACTCCCTCTAGTGTTCGTTTGATAAGAGATAATCCCACTAAACACTGTTTTGATGGAGGGCAACTTTCTGTTCCAAATTATGACTGGTTAATAGTCCGATTAACAACCAGTATCTAACAGCGTAACAATGTCATTATGCTTAAAACAGAGCTCCACACCGACCAAACATGACTCATGATTTTATTATGCCCAGTTAACTAACATGGTTACAATGGAGAAGAACAAGATTACGCCATTTTTAATACCTTAAATCATTGTCCAAAGTTTTAGGGAAGACCCCAGATTATACGAAGGGCTGTCATGTTGCTGAACCTGGGATAGATTGGATTGAACGGGAAGAATAGACACACTCCCTCAAAAGCTCAGGTATCAGAAGCTAATCCAGCAATGGCCATTGCGTCAGGAATATGCCGGGATCTAGCGCCCTAGTCAGTGAGTCGCAGCGTGGTCCCCATGTGATGGTTAGGGCTTTATATGTGGTTGATTCAAGTTGTCGAAAAGATACAAGCTAATGCTTATTCAATGGACAATTTTGTTGCTTTAGTGTAAATGTGTGAGGTTTTGAAACTATTTTGTGTCCACAATTAAAGTCCAGGACAGCAATGTACCAGGAATAGGCCCCAATGTGATCCTTTATTGAATATGACCGACGACCACCAAGGGATGGATTATGCAGCCAATTACCTGTGTCATTCGAATAGATACTTCTTCTGCGCCTATTGTTTACCTCAGGGTCTGTCGGATCCGGTTCTAAAAAACATTGAAACAATTGTTACAGGAATTGATCTTCTGAGATCTATTGTTAATTGTATGAAAGATTATGTGATACATCACTTCACTATTATTACGGCCGAGGAGCGAATAAATCAGCCTATAAGGAGGTAAGCGGTAACCTATTTGTACCTCCTTATAGGCCGATTAATTTCGTTATAAATATCCCTTCTCTGCCGTAATAATATAGAATTGTTTGACTTCATTATAGTATGTGTCAATTTTAAATTTAGACGTCCACTTACTACTTTCCCGATTTGGCACCTTTGTTGTGAAGTCTCAACCCTTTGATTACCACACACATAATGTTTAACTTTTAACGTACATTATTTTAATTACATACAACAGACGCCCCCCCCCCCCACACACACAAATCTCACTCACACAAAAAGATCTAATAACCAGGTGTATCCATGGTATAAAACAAACCTGATGTTACAGTAAATCATTAATAAAATATGTTCTCTTATAGGTAAGTCATCAGATTAAAAGACAATGTAGCATTTTTATTATTTAAAGACTGAAAACCCAAGAGTCAAGTACATTATTCTGACAACTAAAGAAAACAAGATAGCAAGTTCATCTAATGCAATAGACCGTGACACTCTGTACTATTCAATTATATTTTATATACCATAAATACATAATACTATTTAATGGTATTTAATTTCAGTAAAAATGAACTAGACCATATCAAAGTTAAATGGGGTTTAACGTCCTACCATGCTGCTCCGACTAGGATAATGAAGACGGGCATACACTACTCCGATATCGAATCCCAACTGCCAAGTAGTCTTTTAGGTGCACACCAATGTGTACACGGGACAACTCTCCTTGCCACAGTATCACAGCATAACAAAACATAGTACATGTAAATGAATGTGATTTTTATAATAATCATAGCAGCATATCTCTTCTTACCTTGTCCAAAGAGTAGACCAAATACAACAGTTCCGGGTTCTAGTGTTCCCGAGGGCACAAACAGTCTGAACATCGGTTCTCCGCGTAATACAACAGGCTCCGCTTCAGTTTTGTAGTCAAAGTGTCGCAACTTCGGGGTATTTTCAACTCTGAAATAAGCCGTCACGTTACCAGTATTATTTGGAGCACTTAAAAAGATCAAAGACGAATCAACCCGTTTTCTAAGGATAAAGGTGTGATAGTGCATTCCGTATGGTCCCTTAAGTGTATCTTCGGTGTTAAACGACTTAAATGTAGGCGGATTCGCAGACTTCAGTTTAAGTGAGACTGGCATTTTTGGTGCATCTGTACCATTTGGACATTTCAATTTTAGTGTAACTACCGGCGATTCAATATCATACGATGTTCCATTGGCGCCCCAAGAAAACGGATTCCTCGTGAATACGGTAGCCTGCAATAGAAAATTATAAATATCCAAATATTTCATCAATTCCCTTAGAAATGCTTTATGTAAAACTTAGATGGTTGAAGAGCTGGCACTTATACTTTATTCTGAGCACAGTTATCAGTATTTGAAGTTTTGTTAAGAACAGTGTAGTCTCGATTTTCATTGCTACCGTTGTCACGATAATAAACAAAGTCTCGATAATCCATTTTGAACCGTATTTCAACCCATTCTACGGTATAGAGTGTTGATTAGGGGCTTGTCATTTGAATAATTCATATAATATTTGAGGCCAAAATAAAGATCATCAATGGGCAGATCTAGCTCTTGCATAATGTATCTTATGAGTTGTTTTATGATTTAACATTAACGATTTACTTCATACCTGGATGTCCACAGCTTCGTTTCTTCCCAACCCAGTGGTGTTAGCAGATGGCAGATTTAACGTGAAATCGCCGGCTTCAATGTCCTGTTTCGCTAGATCACCCGACATCAACTTCTGGGCCCGCAGTAACATATTTCCTCTCTTGATTGTTTTAGCAGCTTGACCTGTAACCAGACTCTTTACTAATGCATCATGACTTTTTTCAATGCTATGCTCCATGCCGTTTATAACATTTCTAGTCTGAAATAATTAATAAACGCGTGACTTATATACTCTTATATATTTTTTGCCATCTAATTCTAATAGGACGTTAAACCCCATTTCATTTCTCACCATTGCTAAATATTTGTTTTTGTAAAACGTTCGCTGGGAATTGTTGGTTGGTTGTTTTAAACAGGATTAGGACAACAGTACGTAAACTTACCGAAACCCTCTCCATATACATTGTAATTGACAGTTATAATACAATTATTAAGAAATACAAAAACGAAGGATATACATGTAAATGTTATAATAAATAAATAGTTAAAAATCCCATTACATATTTATTTGGTTTATGAAAGTAATTTTTTCGACATTCCTAAATAATCTCATTGGAGGATTTAGTGTCACCTTTTGGAACTCAATATGGGTTTTCACTCTTGCGAATAATGAAATTGAAATTGAAAGTTGGAATTGTATAAAGACCTAATGTAACATACCGCATTCTTCTTTTTCTCCAATTCTAAACTCTGCGCGGTTGCTATTCTTTGAGCTATGAATGCTGCTTCTGCAGGAGATACCTCATCCCCACCCGTTCCTTTTCTAGCAACCAATTCCCTCATATTGTCTGTATTTATTTCGGCAACTTGACCTTTCAGATTTGGTGTTAGTGTATCGATAACTTTATCCATCATTCCAGTCATGCCTAGAATAATACAAATATACTTTTTACTGTTTGTATAAACCATCGATCAAAATGTTTTCAAACTTGGAAGAACGTGTTATTGGAATAACACTAATAATATTAGGCCATATACGAAGATGCATTTTATTTCGGTGTGATCAAACACTACAAAAATTGCTTTATATGAAATAAAAATAGTTTCCACGTTAATCTTTCTTACAAAAAAAAAATAATATTTCAAAATCAAATTCTTATATGTCAAACGTATACGTTTTATATTTAACTTGCCGTTAAGTGCCCTAAATTCCATTTGTATGAACGACCAGGTTAATATACCATTGTAGTTTAATCATCCAACAAACAGCGTAACAAGGGAAGTATATTGTTTTAGGGAAGTGGGAAAAGACAAGCAGAGAGAAAACCAATATTCAGCAGCGAAATATTACCATAAACAACATCATCTATCCTTTCTTTTACTGGAAATGGTCTCCGCCGTAAAACACCATTTAACCGATCAGATGCTGCCAGGGTTATATCCGCTCCTTGTATCTGTTAACATTAAAATAATTTCTCAGTCAATGAATCAAATGGTCTATTTAATCGCATGCTGGTTTTGTATACGTCGGGTTGATAACATTCCTCTGGACCACTGATTGACATCTGCAATGGACAGCTAACTCTCAGTGGACTCGCGTAAAGGAATCCACGTGTTATATATGGCTCTAGCCATCATAGACAATAAATATTCATATGCAAATCAGTGTGTATTTAAAGGGATGTTTACATGTATGTCACTCATAACTGCAGTTCATTCAGCGTAACTGGATAATTTTATTACGAATAGAAATAGAACCGATAATCTCAACTTACTGCCGTATCCAAGGTTGTACTCTCTGGATTGTTCATTACGTTAGCTAAACATTCTGCTACAGCTGTAACGCCTTGCCCATTCATCTCGCTTAAAGAGTTTCTCCTATTTTTCATTTCTTTCATAATATCTCCACTTTTCTGAGAATACAGGTATATAAATAATGAGTTACCCATAGGCGTACGGGCTCGATGACAGCTAGGGAGGGGAGGGAGCAGAACCCGAATTGCCCGAAAAATTTTCGGATTTACAGACAGCAGCGCCGGTTTTCTTCGAGAGGCGAAGAAGCGGAGCTTGACCTTGTACAGGCCTCCCAAGAAAATTTTTGAATATTTGACGGCCGGTAAAATTAGTGTTTTATTACATTTCGGGCACTTTACCCGTCTGTCCGAAAAGTCAGCTAGCCCGAAAGTTAGGGGGGGGGGGGGGGGGGGGCAGTTAACTAAAGAGGTACGCTGATTCAATTCATATATTATTTATTTATAAACTTCGAAATACCAACTTCAACCTACGTTTTCCATGGCACAATAACGAATCGATTGAGCATAGATCAGACTTTAGTTTAAATAGATAATAGTCTATAAATTAATCAAAAATCAAGCACATCATCTGCAATGTCTATTCAATTAGAATAATTGCATCAGCGTTTCATTAAATCAAAGAGAGAGATTTTATCTTTCATTTTTTAGAAAAATATATATTCATATGTAGATCATTAATAGCTCGAAAGAAAAAAAAAGTTTAAAACTTACATTAGCCACAGCAGTTTGTGTTGACAAATCTCGAGGTCGGTTAAAATCATCCCACAATTCCTGCCAGTTTGGTTGAATCTGGTTAATACCACCGGTTTGATCAATGAGCAGCGGATCATGAGGTAAGGGCTAGAACATAAGTACAGCCCATGTACATGTACTATAATCAATTTTTGAAGAAAATAAAAGTCCCATGTATGTTGATCCCAAATATAGAAGAATAGCAACGCCAAGCGAGGACATAATATGACCACACAGTAGCTATGTCTCTGTAGCAGCTCATGCTAAATTTATCAAGGATCATTTTTTCAGGCACGTATTATATCTCAAAATCGGCTAGAAAGCTATAGAAAATCTGCGCGGGTCATCATCTCCGTTCCCAATGATTCATATCAAAATCAAAAATAAAAACAACCAGAAACCATAGTCCCTGTCACAATAAATAAATATGTTTTTGAAAAGGGATCAACTCTTGAAGAGACATTGAGAATGCTTTCAAAAAAGTGGTGTGATAATTCTCCTGACTACAATGCTTTATTACACCAAATTTGAATTTTTACCTCTAACCATTTCCCAAGGTTTTATTTAGGGTGAGTATCTTCGGGACGGAAGATCACAGAATCCAGAGGAAAATCAATACGCGTACACCCATAACCCCAGTGCTTCGCACCAAATTAATTTGAAAAAAAAAATCGTGAAATATATTTGGACTTGCTATATCACATTCACAACCCAGATTTTGACGTATAGACAGATCGACCCTACTGAAGTGTGGGCATATAATGTTTTTCTTTTTAAAAAAAATTACTAAATGTAAATTTACCACGCTTTGAATTGCTGATACAACACTGTTTAAAGTCCTAGAGAATCGTACAGTACTACTACTGCCATTTACTTCTTTCAAATCAGTCTCTTTATTCTGAAAGAGAGCTTCTACTTGCAGAGCACCACTTTGATTAACTAAATTATTCACAGGAGATTCAAGCTGAAGTTGGAGAAAATAAGAATGTTTAGAAAATATCGAGCATTGAAAAATATAAATTATCGTTCAAAAATAGAGCCATTAAAATTAAAATCTAATTTAAGGCTTAAAATAAGAGCCGTTATACCATATTAAATATACTACATACCGTTATATCCAATGTGCAAAGCGTTTAATTCAGTGATGGGGAATACACATGGTGGAGAAAACATACCGTTGTACCCAATGTACATACCGTTCTATCCAATGATAGTCAATACACACCGCTCTATCCAAAGATAGCTAAAACATACCGCTCTATCCAAAGATAGATCATGCCATAATACCCAATGATAAAAATACATACCTCTAAATTCAATGATAAAGAATACCTACTAGAAAATATACGTCGTTATATTTAGTGATAAAGAATACATGCCATTACATCCTATAATACAGTGTAAATAATACATTACCGTTATATCCAATGATACTTCTGCGTAATCTTGAAGGATGTCGTAAACGCGAACCAGCAGAATGTAGTCGGTGCCATTAGTACCGGGGAATAAAGGTAGATCCATCTCAGGTGATGTACTCTCTCCTAAAATATTTTCGACACGGGCATTATGTATCAAGACATTAAACAAGTAGAAGGAATGCATATATAGATATGGAAGTTGGTAATACAGTAAATTTGAAAGAAACAAGGGATAGCGGTTCCCGTCACAAATCGGGGTGTGAATATGCAGTGTACGAACATCAAACACAAGCTTTCGTTTAAAAAAAACAATAACTTGGTTTCCGCGTGCACAATTTAATTTCTTCCAAAAGAACAGCATAGCTAAGTATTGGATAACGGATCAATTCGTTTATATGAATTTCAAACCCCAACACACATCAAATTTGATAAGAATATATCGAAATAATTACAGTTTCTTACATATTCTCTAAAATAAACTTAACGGTTGAAATATTAGAGTTAAATCTATAGGATACGTTTGATTAGTATTCATTTTGCCATTTATAGATAATTTGAAATGTGTATTTAGTTTTACCGCCATCCATCAGAGGTAACGTAACACCGTTTTTCTTTATGAGATATTTATACGTTATGGGTTCATCTGCATCCAGTGAAGCATTATAACCACTTCTAAATCCTTCATCCTTCCAATCAGCACAAACAATTTGAAATTTAGTCTCTGTTGCGGTTCCTGGCAAAAAGAAGAAAAGCAAAATCCATGTTCAGATATTCTGTTTGACCCTTTACACATTCAAAAACTGGTCTACCCGTATCAAATCAGTGCCACACACGCCCACTGATCTTTTGAAAATACAATACATTATGTGTAGACTTATTTATAGTCAATTACCGAACTGCTAATTTCTAATAACTCTATAAATGCTCCAATCTAATTAAAAAATAGATCTATATTTCGTTTCGTTTTTTATACTTTCGATGGCCTACACTCATGTAGATCGAACAAGTTATAGTGGGAGCTCACGCTCTATGACGTCAGGTATCAAGCACGGAACATGGACCCGATAACGTTAGTCATTCGATTAACAAATAGACGTCGTTGGCCGGTAATATCTACCCACAGTTCCACGCATGAAAAGGTCAAACGGTCGATTCGACAGATCATTTGATTGGCCGACCCCTCATTTCAGGCAGAACACGAGTTAAATCAAACTGATCCCGCAGTGAATATTCGCTTGGCCGCTACAATCACTGATAAGCATGACATTGACGAGGCTTAATAAGTACGGCATATTAACTTTTTTACTCCGACAAATTAAATTCTCAAACATTTTTTTGAGGTAAAAGAAAAATAAATAAAGACGTTTGAAGTATTTGTAGTTAAAAAATATTTCCTATTTAGTGTAAATGGGTATTAAAATGAGTAAAATGCATCATTTTGCCCGAAGCAGTTAGGTGTTAAGTAAACATTGCACGAGCCGTTGAGCCAATGACTACGAGGCGTGCAAGTCAACGCACGTGTTTTAGACAGCCATCCGTTACAGGGATATTTCGTTAGTAATTCTCTGTGAAACAGGTTGGAGTTAAATAACAAGTCCTCCAGATCCAAGAGTAGTAAAGACAAGTAAAAACGAAATTTTGAACTATAAAAAACGAAACGAAATTAGATCTGTGTTTTAATCAGATTGATAAGTAAGACATGTACAAACCTGAGGTGGGGTTGACGTAGCATGATCCACCGTAAGGAGGTAAGTTAGTAGTTATAGTTGTTGAAGTAAAACCAGACAGGATTCTACCAGGAATATCAACCCTAACATTGATACTGTATGCATCACCTGGCACTATAAAACCCCTTTTCAGGACCAGTGATGAAGGATTATCTCCTGAATTGAAAGACAAGAATAAATCCATTGATAACCAAAACTAATAAAAAGTAGATCTGCGACGCACGCTAGTGTTTAATCAATATCGGATCAATATGCTACTAAATGTTATAAGTGCTATCGCGTTACATTTTGATACGTTAGTATACATTTTTGAAAAATCCCATTTGAATTTTATCACGATGAATTGTGTACTCCAATTGCCGTTTCATAAGTAAATGAAGTAAATCGTTAACCGAAAACAGCAATTTGCTTGCAAATGGATCGACGAGAACCTATTATTTGATATCCACAAACTATATTCTTTGATTTTGAACAGAACATTAAATTTGAAAACACCCGAAAGACCCTAACGAACCCTGTTTTCTTGCAAAGCCAGTCATGGGCAAAATGGCGACATTTTTAGTTACTCGAACACCCCCCCCCCCCAAAAAAAACCAAACAAAAAACACCCACAACATTGCCATATATAAATGTTAACCTTATTTCTGCCATATTTAAATGTTAACCTTATTTCTGCCATATTTAAATGTTAACATTATTTCTGATGTTTTTAACACTGCACAATTCACATTCACAGAAAAAATACCTTGTTCAGTTTGGGTCTTACCTGTGTATATTACGTTATCTCTAAAATATGGCACCTCAGAAAAATTTGCAACACCCGAGTTAGAACCAGGCATAGTTATATATACCATATTCCATGTATATGTTGCTTCAAATATTTCATCTTCCGAGCAGGTCGGACAGTAGACATCAATGGAATAATCAGATGTAACTGCTGTTTTTAATTCACAATTAATGATGCACCTTGAAGATAAGGAAATAACAAACACTTGATATCTATAATAAAGCTTCAAAAAATAGAAGACTTGACTCTTCAGCTACAGTCACATAAAGATATAGCTCACATATTAGACAGTACATCATGGTTATCAGTCACTGAAAATGCTTTACATGCCGTAAACTTAGCCCTTATGGGTTGAGAATAATCAAATTTTCAGCGAAATAGTAAATGATAAGCTGATTTCATTCATTCTTCGAAATCATAATTATTGATGATTGCTGCTTTGGTCAGAATATTTTTAGAAAGTTTTTTTCTTACCTTAAGTTCATTTTTGGAGTTCCGCCTTCGACAAGAAATAATTGAGTAAATGAATCTGAAATACGATTTGGTTTACCCACAGTGACTTTAAATACAAAGCCCTCTGGTTGGGTAAGACCCGAAGCATCAAACATCAATACACCATCCACGAGGTTCGCTGCAATATTGCCACAATAAACAGGTACAGATTCATTATGATAGGTCATCTGTAAGTCTTCAATCGACGTTACAGCTACTCTGGAACACTCCCACGAGAAGGTGATGTTAGGATCGTCCATGCCTATTTCCACTAATGGGTCGTAAGATGCATCCTTGGCATTAATTTCGTGCTGCTCGAAGCTTCCACTCAAAACACTACCACCTACAATTTCTGCTCGTAATGGAGGTTCCCTGAACTCTATAAAAGTAGACTCGTCAAAATGAGAATAAGGCAATATGGCGAAACTTACGTTAAGGTTTACTCTATACATGCCCGCGGGAACCGACCCGACTGGAAATTGAATTGCATCACCCCCGGGTTGTGTGATGGGAAAGAAGACTTCTGTGTTGTTGACGATCTCAAACATAGCCCACACGTACTTTGGTCCTTTGTTGATACAAAAAACTGTCAAACGACTGGCTAAGTCAACTATGTCTGACGTATAGATTCTCATAGGCCTGGATACATTTGAATACTGTCGATCAAAAATGCCATTATTGGACACACAGGTGTTAATAACTTCAATATCCACTGTACCTGTCTCGCTGCTTAACTGTTTCGAGCAGGTATAGGAAAATTGATGTTGACCCAAAGTAAAGTAATGGTATTTATATACAATCGGGTTATTCACCGTCAAATTATAAATCCTAGTGTAAATTGCGCGATCAATGTCATCCCTAAAGTCAAAAACACACTCCAGGAAGAATAATCTTTTGGAACCAGCAGGAAGTGATATGGTGAACTCTAAATCCCCCGGGGGCCAAATTATTTTACTCGAAACCAACAATGGCTTTAGACTTCCGGACACTATAATATTTTCAACTATGACGGGTCGATCAAGACCAACATATTCGGAGTATGTAACGTTAGTACCTGTTACCAATGGATAATAATAATTATCATCAGGGAATGTATGAGTGGTAATGGTTGATGGACTTATTGTACCATCACCGAAATCACAAGTGATTGGTAATACGCTAGAATCATCATCCGGTGATATACCCTCTGCAGTATAACTCCATATTTCGGTTACTTTTAATACGAACTTGGTTGTTGTAAATTTAAGTATTCCCGTTTGCTGAATGAAAGATATCTCTTCTGATTCTTGGTTCCTGGTTACGGTTACAGTTCCTTCGTATTCGCCCCTTTCCCCATATGTATGCCATGTAGTCCAAGATGTGAAAGGCACGTTAGTCAGTGTGATACCATCGCCAAAATCCCACGTTAGTAAAACATTTGATGGTGGCACTTGAATATCAAAGAGCGTGAATTGAAACGGCACAGTTATTGCTTGGGTAAAGTTAGCTGTCAATGGACTGGTGTGAGAGAAGTTAAGGTCGCCCAAACCAAAGGTTTTTACGTTAAGCGTGGTCGTTGCACTGTCATCAACGCCACTGCAGCTTCCCACAACAGTATAACTGTTAGGGGTATTAAAGTTGTGTATAATAATAAAATTAAATGGAGAAGTGTTTATCTCGGTGACAATAAAACGCTCAGCCTGTCCATCAGGGAAGGTAACTTCACATGTATCTCCGACATTAGATGGTGTACTGAGGGTATAGGAAACTTCCGAGTTACCAACTGGAAGTATCAGCGATTTTGGTGAAAGTGTGACAGAACCAACAGAACCTGTAAATATAAACATCAACATTATTTCCCAAACATACGGTGTCATTCCTCAAATGAAACGGATTAATCCCGAAGGATCTGATGCGCAGTCTCCACGTGTTTCTGTCTGGATAACGTTGTCGATAGCCTTATCCAAATTGGGAAATATCAGTGATAGTTACCATTTTATCAGGCCAACAAATACGGAAGCTGAAACTAGAAATTCAGTATTTTATTACATCTAATTTTATCAATCTGTTTTAGCCGTGAAGTCCTTTTTGTCTGTAAGTTACAGGCATTTTTCTAGACTGATTTCCAGTCTCCTGCAAATCAATTTTTAAAACACCATTAATAAATGATATTGAAAATACTCCCTTAACGAGAGAGAGAGAGAGAGAGAGAGAGAGAGAGAGAGAGAGTAGGTCAATTCGGGACTAGCATATTGTTAAATTATGTTTTGAAAATAAGCTTGCGCGTAGGGGGTCTTTAGTATTGGGAGGAAACCGGAGGACCCGGAGAAAACATCAAAGGTTGGACAAGCGACACTATTCCTTGTCACGAAACCACGTCAGTTGACTCACTGACAGACTTTATGATGCAACGTGCACGCACTAATCATTCACCCCTGCCCCCGATTTTGTGGATAAGACAGGATATATCCGTATTATTTCAGGAGTATCTAAACCCATGTATAATTTAGAAATATCGCAAAACGATCATATTAAATTACTCTCATTTTATGGCTGCATCTTGTGTTACTAACAATACACAATCTTTTCACTCTTGGGTAACTGTACGGGGCATTGCATGCTTTGCAAAAAGGACCACTTACTACTTCTCTGTTAATTGTTCTAACTTCAGTCACTTTGACATAACCTTTTATACCAATGTGTAATATCGGATATTGCAGATCGATAGCATTATATTTTACTCCATGTAATAACACACATCTTTTGTTCTACCATTTAATACTTTACTCGTCATCCGGTGTTTCAAATTTCAACATTTTCACAATTTTTATATCAATAAATTGTCAATATTTACCAGCATGAAGTGATTTCGTACGAAAACTACGCCATCCCTTTACAAGTAACCGTGCTTGAGAACAGTCACGAAACTGGTTGGCCAAACATTTTAATTCCTTCATCGACGATTTTAGTCGAAAACACTAAGTATAATTCTGAGAAATGTTTATTCTGCCGCCATTTACTTATGTGTATGAAAGATGTAAAACGGATTACAACCGGAATACAAAATAGTATGCTAATGTTTGTATATGGTGTTCATTCAGGGCAGAGATCTACTCTCAAAGTAGAACGTTATCTGTGCTAAAATTGGAAGTGCTTACAGTAAATTTATTAAAGATACATTCTCACGAAAGTATTTATAGCGTTGTTGTCTTTCCATCTATTCTATATATATATATTTTCTAAAATCAAAGTGTGTATGTATGTAGGCCAATGTTTGTCCATCACACTTCGTCACCGAGTTAAACACTTACGTGTGGTATAAATTTAATAAGAAAATCGCCGTCGTTGCACTCCACCGCCGTGAGTTATCAAACCAGCATGACCCTGTGAATTTTGGCGCCGGTCGAATTTGTGACACCGTCGAATCGGGCCCCGGATATCCTGATAGTAAACCATGTATGCCATATTTTGTCGAGACTAAAAACAGTGATAACTTCGCTCAGAATAAAGTAATTCGAAGAATATATGGAAAGACGCTACGTTATATCAGTTCAAATATTGGATTTTATAGTATTTAAAGATAGATTATCTAATTTAAACGAAATTTCCTATAGACATGTATGCATTTTGCATTACCGGTATCTATTTTGGAACAATAATTGTGTGCCAGATGGGCTAATTCATACAGGTATCCATATAAGGGTACACTGTTAAAAATAATTCTGTAAAAAAACAGAAAAATTCTGGCAGCAGATTTACCAGAATTTTCTGTAATTGTTATTGTTTTTTAACAGACAATTTCTGTTAAGTCACAGAAGCATGTATCTGTAAAATTCCAGGAAAAATCTGGTAAATCTGCTGCCAGAAGATTTTTTGTTATATCACAGAAGCATGTATCTGTAAAATTACAGGATAAAATCTGGTAAATCTGCTGCCAGAAGATTTTTGTTAAGTCACAGAAGCATGTATCTGTAAAATTACAGGAAAAAATCTGGTAAATCTGCTGCCAGAAGATTTTCTGTTCTTTAACAAAATTATTTTGGTTGAATATAAAACAAAATCATCCGTAAAAAAAATAATTCATTTTCCGTAAATGTAATTTTTCAATATGAATGTACAAATATATTAAACATGAATAGAAATTAAGAGCAAGAAATTGCGAATGGCTTCGGAGTTTGAATTTTCTGAAGGCCAGGTTTACTACTTTCTGCCGTTCATCTGTCCTCTTGCAAATTCTGTTACTTCCATACAAACCTGAAACAAAATGATGAAGCACTGCATACATGACTTGAAATCAAAATGCGTTAACTTTCCTGTATATGTCATGGAGTATCCTCTCGCCGAGATAACTGTTTATTAAGGGTCTTTGACATGTAGGGTCAATATAAGAACGGGTAGGTTTCTTGGCTAATGTTAATAATCCAGCATTAATTCTCTGAACCATCGCCCTTCTTACACTGTAATATTGTTTACTTGGTCGATTTCAAATTCACAATACAACACACATTTGCATGCATGGCCACTATGTGCATTGATCTTGGAAACTAAACATAAAAACAACAAACTAAACAGACAGTACAGAGGTTGGGTCTTTAAATCCAATAACATACGCAGTATCTACAATTAAGCTATAGATTTTCACACATAAATATTATTAGAAAGACTTACCTTCACATTTCAGTGTTGATTCTCCTCTGTTCTTTATTCTGCATCGTCAGTGCACATTCAAACATTCGCCGCCATAAGTTATGTCTATGACGCGCATGCGTTAACCGAATCCAACAGTATAACTATGTGAATTAACAGAACAGTACCTTAAATATACAGGTTATTCTGTAATATTACAGATCTTTTGATTAATAATACAATTTATGTTGTTAATAAACAGTTTCTATCGGCTTATATACTGAAAAATATGTAAAAATACCGACGGTTCTGTCCAAAGACAGAAATGCTTGTAAAACAACAGATTTTATGGTAAAATAACGAGTTATTTATCTCAAATCACAGATATTTCTGTGATAATACGGATAATTTCCTTCAAATAACAAAAAGTAGGCATTTTAAAAACAGAAATATTTTACAGTGTACCAATCTTCGAATCTTCAATATAAGACGCGCAGTTTACCACAATGCACACATCTTGTCAAAACTACAAACAGTGATAACTTGGCTCAGAATGAAATTTTTTATATTTTCATGTTACATTATCTGTTTTTGAGCTATTATAGCAAGACTCGTCAGCTCTTACATAATGTAATTGTGCTTATGTTTTGATCGAATGGCTAACAGTTGTGAGGACATTGAAATAATTAAACAACCACACTCTGCGATTCAATGTGATAAACCAAATGGCTCGGGTAGTTTTCTTCCGATTTAAATGTTTTGAAATTCGAAGAAAAATAGATAAATTTGTTTGAATATGTTTTAGTCCAATTATCACAAAAATGTACTCAAAGACATGCACAACAAAACCCCTCATGTAAATGTAAAACAAAGGACATAAAAGTGCTCCTTAGGTCTTATGGTATTTTTTACGATTACCCTTTTTGAAACTCAGATGGCGCGGTTTTCCTGACAAAATTTTACCTATGCATTATCAATGTAAACATTCATAGACAACTTGAATTCTAATTTTGTATCTAAAGTTTTTACCCCAAATATTGAATCAGAAAACTAATAAAGAATATTTACATCTATATAAATAAATTCAAAGATATATGTGTGTGTGCGTGTTCGCTCATCACGCTTCTTCGCCGCGATCCATCCCGGCATCTGTGATATCAGATTAACCAACACGAACCCGTGAAGGTTTTTTAGGCCATCGTGTTTGGGCCCCGGGCGAATCACACATCATCGCCGCGCTCCACCCGGACATATAAGGTTATTTTATATTAAAAATAGGTTCTAATTTAAAGGCATAAACTTATTTTGGATTCTTTTTCTCTGAATAATTAAAAGTAAAGAATATGTAATAGACATAAATTTTTAGGACGACTCACCTTTGATGATTGAGAACAAGTACACTGAAGAAATGAACCAAAGAAACGACATTTTCAGCCTGTTATGTTCCGACATCATTAAATATAATTTCCTTAAACATATTTCAAATAAGTCAGAACGTAATTAAATTAAGCCCTGTGTTGGCGGTAATTTCTAAGCGAATACCTTATCAAAACTAGTAATGTATAAAGTATCCCGATATTTGTTACGTTTTGTCTTAACGATGTCCTATTGTTGTATAAAAAACGAGGCAAACAGGGACGTCCCAGTGGTAAAACTCTAACTAGCCGTGACTATTCAAGTGAGTCTTTATATAAACTCTAGGCTGATCAATAATTTGTGAATTCTGTGCAACAAGAGAGTATATCTCTCAAGAGTAAACGTACCAACATATAAAATATGCAGAAATTCAATGCTTCATTGGGCGCAACTTTGGCCACTGTTGGGGGGGGGGGGTATAGGTACTTCATAGAGTCGACATCTGGGGTTGGCTCCCAAGTAGTAAGCTCGAGATCACTGTTACTGGCAATAGTCAAAGGAAATATCAGAAATTATAAACACGAAGCCGATTTTATTCTGTTGGTTTATTCCCCTAGGAAGGATTGTATTAAAATCGACTGACGTTCCTCGCTAAATTTTAACACATTTGAATTTATACTCGGACATTTTGTGGACGAAGGGTTATCTCGTAAAGCAGGAGATATAATTTTTTATTGTGATTTAGAACTGGATGGTCGTTTTGTTCAGGGTTTGAAATAAATTAGATATCGGGAAGCGACGGCTTCTGTTCATTTATTATTCACATCGGTATCTATTGCAGCAATGTTATTGACTCGGCTTAATATTGGTTTTAGATTCATTTATATATTTATATGACCCATAATACAGAGAAAGTCATCCCCTTAAAGACACTCATTTCAATTCTTAGGAGAACAAGCGTTTTCAGCAGTCCAGCCACACTGATCAGTTGAGTGGAGTTGAGATAGACTGAAAGATAAGCTATTTTCATGTTCAAATATTTATGCTTGTTTATCCTGCTCTATGGGAAACTATAAAGAAGAAAGGTGCGTTTCTGAGTTTAGAAATGAAATGAAATGGGGTTTAACGTCCTACTCTTTTGCTCCGATACTGGGCTAATGAAGACCGGTATACGCAATAGGGAAATTTTGCCCGGGCAGCCACACTGTTGCCTACTCTTAGATCCAATTTCAACTGCAAAGGGATTTTACGTGCACGCCAATGTATACACAGGACCTCGGTTTTTTATACCATCCGAAGGACTAGACAGATGTCCTTGCCGGGCCCTCCGCCCTGTACCAGTTCCGGGTTAAGTATTTGAAAGTAATGATAATGGTATCAGGCCAATGTAAAGTGACACCATCTTAAACTCGCGTGTTATCATATAACGGAAATGTCAATTTCAACACTTTCTTGCCCAATCGCGGATACACCTACAGACAAGACGACAAAAGTTTGGGTCAGGTATTATCTCCATATTGATACTTTGATCTATGAGTAATTGAGTCTTAGATTTTCGAGTTGCTTTCTTGTTTTCATGTTGGGGATGCTCGATTCACAGTTCCAGAATTCAATTCCAAAACTGGTGTCAATCGATTGAAAAGGAAAATTTCGGAGGACAACGCATGTGCTAAATGTATAAAAAATATTTCAACCAATCATGACAGCTGAAACATATTTTTTTACCTAGGAATACGTCACGATTCTACTCACTCCACCTCAGCTGTTGGGACTGGCAGAACTGTGACAGGACTGAATTCCGCGTCACTCGATTGTAATTCTGTCGATTCGGGACGTCCTGGACTGTGAATCGAGCATCCCCGTAGTGTGCGATATCCGCGTCATCGCTACTACGCCGACTACTTTCTTTTTTTCAATCTTGAGAAAAAGACCCTTCATACCTTCAGACCATTGATGCGAATAACGGTAACGGAACATTATATCGATATGCAAAGGTTTCACTTACATCACCATACAATACAATTATGCTGTATTCTGTTTAGTCATAAACACTTCACCGTTGTATAAATGTTTCGAATGTAGCTTCCGTTTCCAAATATCTAGTTATGTCATTGAACTTATGCTAATATCAATGAACAAAGTGTTAATTTTAAATACAAATTTTTATTTTTTTTAAAATTTCAACAACTACGGTATCACAAGAAATGTGCTATCGTAGCTTCGCTGTTACCTCAAAACAGGAGTCAGTGTAATACTATAGGCTTATTTTAGTCCTAAGAAAAGTGTTCTGCTTAACATAGAAATTCTTTACCTACATAATGTGTGAGGAAAATTAATTATGGTAATGAAGTAGCTTGCATGATTCTATCACTATCTTAGACGCCCAATGTCAGTATTCATTGCTGGATTGGCTTCTGTTTTATATCCCCTTCCTTGAACTTACTGACTTCTCCTCGTAGGCCGACAATTGATCTATATTATTAGTCAAATACCGCAATATAGCCCGGTTGGAGCTGACGTGCCATTAAACTCCATTTCATTCATGCCGTTATACACAAGTCCAGAGATTAACGGAAAATCAGTGAAGAAATGAAATGGATTGGACGTTCTACTGTTCTGCTCCGACTGGGCTAATGAAGATAGGGATCAGGGAAGACATGAATTCTGTAGAATCGGGCCAGTATCTAGACACCATTAAGCAAGGGGGGGGGGGGGGCATTACCTTTCGGTAGGGGGTCGAACATTTTGAGGAAATTTTCGGAAAGGTCATTCTAACAGACTGCTGTAATCATCATGCTATGTAGTTACCTAGGCGTCTAATAAGCATTTTAAAATAAGTATTCAAACAAAAAAATAAAAATATTATTTTTAGGTTAATATAAGGAACTGTGTATACTTTAATAATGATTGTTAGCAATTTCAGAGCAATTTAGATACGGGCCTGTGTAGAATAGTAAAAATATTTGAAAATACAACAGGGACCAATACTATCTTTTACTATTCTTAAAGATTTGAGTAAAATCAGTCAAAAATATAACTCCCTACAGTAAGTACAGATGGTCAGATGGACTGGGATAACAATGATAATAATCATGAATGCATATTATAACTAGGGCCCTTTTGACTCCCCTTGCTCTCAGTCCACAAAATTGCCACAAAAAAGACATGATCACCAATTATATGAAATTGTACTCTATAATTATGAGCAGTAACTTTTCGTATACAGTGTAATTACAAATTTATAAACTGCATGCATTAATGCATTTCACAAAAAAAGTCATCACATTAATTATTACATTAACAAACTATTCATCACATTAAAAAAAATATATTAATAATTATTATATTTCACAGTTAGTACATCAAATTTGTAACTCGTTTTGTTGCACACAATTCATCATATTAAAAAACCTTATTAATAATTATTATATTTCACATTTAGTATATCAAATTTGTTACTAATTTTATTGCAATTATCACATTGCTGTTTGAAATACTTTATTCAATTTTCCAATGATAAATAATTATTTCAAAGCTTATTACATTTACGAATTAATGAAAAGGCTTATTACACATATTACATAAGTAGATATAACTTACGTAAGTAGATATAACTTATACAAGTTTTATTGGTTGCAACCCTTTTATTATCGTATTTATTGTAATTACCTCGATCAGTTTGTATAAATGCATATAAAAAAAGTAAACATTAAGACCCCAAATATGGTGTCTTTTATAATTAAGCACATAATTTAAGAAAATTAATTCTTTTTAATTAAAGGCATATTTATAAAGTTATATAAAACAAAATTAAATGCTTGAATAATTTACAGATTAATATAACAAAATATATTTAATGGTCCAATCTTTCATTTCACTATTAACCCAAACAATGTTCTTTGTTTACATTTTGGCTGCTTCCTGGAAAAGTTGTCCAAGTTTTTGAGCAAGCATAATGTTACCCTTGACCTTCAATTTACCAGTCATGAATGCCTGCAAAAAATGAAAGTGCTGTATTTAGCAACAATATGCAGTTTACTTTGTTATTCCAGTAAGTTTTTAATTAGTTTTATTGATTCTTCATTAAATTATAGGAAATAATCCTTTTTTTGCGTTTTGTTTTGTGTATGTTTCATTATTAGTCTGTATCGCTATAGGCTTGGATGACCATGACTAGGATTAATGTTTGTGGAATTATAATGAGTACCTGTGGTGCTGGTAATTTACCAGTTGTTATATCTACCATATTACCATCATCTACTGTTAATATACAGTCAGCTTTCTTTCCTTTAGGTTCACCACGATATATCTCTCCTGATTTACTACTCTTCATATCAACAGCTACAAAATATACACATAAATATACATGTTAATAACTTACTAATTCCTGGCCAGTATCTGTACACAACTCTGATTATTGTACTCCTTACCAAGAGAGAGAGGGAGAGAAAGATTAATAACACTGGATTGTAAAATTGGGCCCCTGATCTGTGTTAGATTAGTGGTTCTATAAGATTATTAAGGGAATATCTCAGAGTATCTGTTCATAAACCCTCAAATTGTGATGAAATAGATCAATTATCAGGTCTGAATTCAAAATATTGGTAGATTCTTAAATGATTGCTACGATTGGTTCAATTGTTCAATAAGTGTATTGTCTATTGATAAAAATATAGGCATTTAATTAAGATGAAATTTGGGGAATTATAGCCAGCCCCAACCTGATTAAAATACAGATCTCCATTCAATTCATTTTTTACACTTTCGATAGCCAACCCTACATGAAGATATGACTGGTTGTAGTGGAAGGTAGCATCAGTGGTCATACCTATGACGTCATAAATTTGATTAACCAATCAACAATGATGTTTCTAGTGGGTTACCCATAGTTCTGTATACCTCATGCCAAAAATTTGTCGTAACAGACCGTTTAATTGGCTAAACCCTTACATCATCCAAAACGCTGGTTACCGAACAACTATTCCAGATCTTAGTGTAGTAAGGTCAAGTAAAACAAAATTCTGAACTATAAAAACGAAAATGTTTGAAAGATACATGGTCTCTAAGTGTCATTTTAATGTACATCTGGGGTAACTGGAAGTCATTTTGTTAAGACACAGAAACTGAGATTTAACACCAAATAGTACTAAGTTTTAGTTTTACTGATTTTTATAATAGTCAGAATGTCAGAAGTACACGATTTTGACAGGAAATTTCAAGCAAGCAAACAGATGGAAGTATTACCACCTCCCCCCAAAAAATAAATAATGTCATCAGATAAAATAGTGTGGCCTACCTACAGCGATTGACACTGGCTCGCACATATCATTGTATTTTTCTACAGGTCCAATAACCTGCCGGGGACCGAATACCCTGACAGTGACGAGAAGTATGGTAGCGTAAAATTTTTAATTCACCAATTTTTCCAATCTGATTAAAACACAGATCCTATTTCATTTCGTTTTTATAGTCCAAAATTTCGTTTTACTTGTTTTTACTTTAGGCCATCGAAAGTCAAAAAACCCAACAAGACGAAACATTGATCTGTATTTCAATGAGATCGAAAATTGGACTGACATAATCCGCTTCTAATCCTACCTACGCCACAAGAATACCCGAACTCAGAAAAATCGATTTTACTTCAAGTAACTGCATACTTTTTTTTTGTATCAATTTATACCAATGATATTATATAAACATTACTTGGCATAGTTCCAGGCCCAACTAGGCTCTGGGCCTCCTCCCACCCTCTCTCAGGGCCCTGACCACACCACACACCCCAGAGGCATGCTGCTTCAATTTTTATTTGAGTTATAATAGATGCCAGAATTAGATCAATTGAAGGCTCTGACAGCTTTAGAAAATGGAATCAATAAGCTTCCATCCTCTTTATTAGACACTAGGCTATTCATAATAAAATGGGTGTGTTCGTTTGTAATGCTTCAAACTCATGTCTTAAATATTTTTAAAAAATAGGTTGCCAGGCAACGAAACATATGCCCATACAGCAGCTAAATCGTCCGGGCTGTCAACAAGAGTTGTCGCATATTAAGTAATTATCAGAAAATCATTAGAATTTGTTTGGTTTTTATAAAGTTCTGCCCCATGCTAACGTTAAGTATACAAAACATTTAATAATATGGAATTAGCTGTCACCTTCACTGGATACGAAAATTTAATATTAAGGCGATTTTTCGTACAATCAGGGGTCATAATACAGGAAGTTACGATCAGATATGTGCAAATATTGACAGGAACCAAGATCTTTGAATTATGAACATGCATTTCAAGTTTGATCAAAATCGAATTAAAATTGTGACCTCTACAGGGTCCGCAACCTTGATATACCATATTTTTACAGTATTCGTGTAAAAGTGGCGACCATTTTGTTCAGCAATTTTGGTCCGATGTTCACGAAATTCAAACTGAAAATTTATTACAGTGTAACGGTGATATAATCAAATGGTGTTTTAAATCAGGTAATAATTGTGACCTCCAGACGGACCACAAGATAATAAAGGCGATTTTTCGTATAATCAGAGGCCATAATTATTGTACTCCTTACCAAGAGAGAGAGGGAGAGAAAGATTAATAACACTGGATTGTAAAATTGGGCCCCTGATCTGTGTTAGATTAGTGGTTCTATAAGATTATTAAGGGAATATCTCAGAGTATCTGTTCATAAACCCTCAAATTGTGATGAAATAGATCAATTATCAGGTCTGAATTCAAAATATTGGTAGATTCTTAAATGATTGCTACGATTGGTTCAATTGTTCAATAAGTGTATTGTCTATTGATAAAAATATAGGCATTTAATTAAGATGAAATTTGGGGAATTATAGCCAGCCCCAACCTGATTAAAATACAGATCTCCATTCAATTCATTTTTTACACTTTCGATAGCCAACCCTACATGAAGATATGACTGGTTGTAGTGGAAGGTAGCATCAGTGGTCATACCTATGACGTCATAAATTTGATTAACCAATCAACAATGATGTTTCTAGTGGGTTACCCATAGTTCTGTATACCTCATGCCAAAAATTTGTCGTAACAGACCGTTTAATTGGCTAAACCCTTACATCATCCAAAACGCTGGTTACCGAACAACTATTCCAGATCTTAGTGTAGTAAGGTCAAGTAAAACAAAATTCTGAACTATAAAAACGAAAATGTTTGAAAGATACATGGTCTCTAAGTGTCATTTTAATGTACATCTGGGGTAACTGGAAGTCATTTTGTTAAGACACAGAAACTGAGATTTAACACCAAATAGTACTAAGTTTTAGTTTTACTGATTTTTATAATAGTCAGAATGTCAGAAGTACACGATTTTGACAGGAAATTTCAAGCAAGCAAACAGATGGAAGTATTACCACCTCCCCCCAAAAAATAAATAATGTCATCAGATAAAATAGTGTGGCCTACCTACAGCGATTGACACTGGCTCGCACATATCATTGTATTTTTCTACAGGTCCAATAACCTGCCGGGGACCGAATACCCTGACAGTGACGAGAAGTATGGTAGCGTAAAATTTTTAATTCACCAATTTTTCCAATCTGATTAAAACACAGATCCTATTTCATTTCGTTTTTATAGTTCAAAATTTCGTTTTACTTGTTTTTACTTTAGGCCATCGAAAGTCAAAAAACCCAACAAGACGAAACATTGATCTGTATTTCAATGAGATCGAAAATTGGACTGACATAATCCGCTTCTAATCCTACCTACGCCACAAGAATACCCGAACTCAGAAAAATCGATTTTACTTCAAGTAACTGCATACTTTTTTTTGTATCAATTTATACCAATGATATTATATAAACATTACTTGGCATAGTTCCAGGCCCAACTAGGCTCTGGGCCTCCTCCCACCCTCTCTCAGGGCCCTGACCACACCACACACCCCAGAGGCATGCTGCTTCAATTTTTATTTGAGTTATAATAGATGCCAGAATTAGATCAATTGAAGGCTCTGACAGCTTTAGAAAATGGAATCAATAAGCTTCCATCCTCTTTATTAGACACTAGGCTATTCATAATAAAATGGGTGTGTTCGTTTGTAATGCTTCAAACTCATGTCTTAAATATTTTTAAAAAATAGGTTGCCAGGCAACGAAACATATGCCCATACAGCAGCTAAATCGTCCGGGCTGTCAACAAGAGTTGTCGCATATTAAGTAATTATCAGAAAATCATTAGAATTTGTTTGGTTTTTATAAAGTTCTGCCCCATGCTAACGTTAAGTATACAAAACATTTAATAATATGGAATTAGCTGTCACCTTCACTGGATACGAAAATTTAATATTAAGGCGATTTTTCGTACAATCAGGGGTCATAATACAGGAAGTTACGATCAGATATGTGCAAATATTGACAGGAACCAAGATCTTTGAATTATGAACATGCATTTCAAGTTTGATCAAAATCGAATTAAAATTGTGACCTCTACAGGGTCCACTACCTTGATATACCATATTTTTACAGTATTCGTGTAAAAGTGGCGACCATTTTGTTCAGCAATTTTGGTCCGATGTTCACGAAATTCAAACTGAAAATTTATTACAGTGTAACGGTGATATAATCAAATGGTGTTTTAAATCAGGTAATAATTGTGACCTCCAGACGGACCACAAGATAATAAAGGCGATTTTTCGTATAATCAGAGGCCATAATTCAGGAAGTAACAATCCGATATGCGCAAATATCAAAAAGAACCAAGATCTTTAGGTTATAAAAATGTATTTCAAGTTTCATCAAAATCGAATTAAAATTGTGACCTCTATAGGATCCACAACCTTGATATACCATACTTTTACACCATTCGCGTACAAAAGGCGGCCATTTTGTCAGTCAATTTTGGTCCAATTTTCACGAAATTCACCCTCACCCTTTATTACCATGTAACAGTGATAATCAAACGTTTTTTTAAATCGGATAACAATTTTGACCTCCAGAGGGACCACAAGCTGAAAAGGGTGTTTTTTAATAGCTAATGACAGACAGGAAATGAAATGAAATGTTTTCTTTTTCCTAAACTGGGCTAATGATGACGGGCATACACCATACAGTGTGCTATGAGGGAAATTTTGCCAGGGCAGCAGCGTTTTCGACCTACGCTTATATGGAATTCCAACTACAAAGGGATCTTTTACATGCAAACCAATGTGTCCATGGGACCTCGCTTTTCATCCCATCTGAAGGACTAGACGGCCCTCCTACCTGCATCACTGACAAGGAGAAACCATGTCGGAAAATCTGAATGCCCTTTCTCCGCTAGAGCAGAAATCGAATACATAACCTCCAGGCTAGCGAGCCAGCCTCTTACCCACTTATCCACCGTGATCGTCATAACAGAGAGCACTTCGTATGGATACATATTCTGTATGTTTGTGACCTACAGACTATTTCGCTGTTAAGTGAATTAAAATTGATTAAAATGCAGATGGGTGAGCACGTGGGTAATTCTTGCGAAGGAAAATGGTTAGGAATAAAATGATTGTATTCTGTTTAATTGTTGAGCCTCTATATTTACGGATTGTCAAAATTACTGTTTGTTCTAATTACTTAGATTGCGAACTGAATGACTGAGGTATCAAACTTGACTATTAGAGGTTATTTGATAAGATAGACTTCTTTAAGATTGAACATCTCGTCCACCGACAACAAAAAGATTAAAAAGTAAGACAATTGATAATCCACAAACAGATTATGCCAGTCAATAAATGCATATCAAAGATATATCATAGGAGATTAGATAAAGAGCTGGCAGTTCGTACTATACAGTAGAATCTGCATTAAGCAGCCACCCGTGGGAATTTACGATTGGTCGCTTAACGGGAGTGGCCTCTTAATAAAATCTCGTGGTTTTTGGTGCTGACATCAATTAGTATATTACGCTTGGGTAAACTTGCATCGGTATATTTGGCCGTCGCTGAATCTCGGACATAACTTCCGTAAACTTGTCATTTTGTCCCAACCTTCAATACTACTGTCTATCATTGTGATGCATTCGATAATATTTATCCATTTTTGTAAAATCTCATGCTTTTTTTTTGTGCTGACATCAATTAATATACGCTTGAATGCATTGGAAGCAAACATCAATACTTCACTTGCATCGGTAAATTTGGCGGTCGCTGGATCTCGGACATAACTTCTGTAAACTTGTCATTTTGTACCAACCTTCAATACTACTGTCTATTATTGTGATGCATTCGATAATATTTATCCATTTTTGTGAAGAAAATCGATGAATTAATTTTATGTTATCAAAAATAAGCACATGAACCAAAAAAGATCGCTGATTTTGCTACCGATTCACAGGGGGTGTAACTCTGTATGTAATATTATAGGTGGCGCTAAAAACGTCTATTTAACAACACAGCGGCTTTTAGTCGGTACTTTCAGTTTATTCAATCAGTATCAAATAATGTTCCGTTAAGTGTGAAAACAATGATCAGGTTAGTCGTTTAATAAAACAAAAGATTAATTAACAGATAATCCCGGGTTAATTGTTATTTTCACATTTCTTTTTACGTGATCAGTGGGAGTCCAGTTAATTGATTACTACTCACGAGATTAGCGGGGGTGTTACGAAGAACGACAAGATGATGGTATCATTCAACAATGGCCGTTGAATGGGCGATGTTTTGTTAAATTTATTAGCAAAATAGTGACCGCTGGCCGCGTTAGAGGAGTGGCCGTTGAATAAATAGATGAAACAATAGAATTTTTACGGGGGGGAATTTATTGTGATGTCGCTGAATAGGAGTGGCTGCTCATACGGATTCTACTGTGATAGTTAAAAAACTAGTTAATGTAAAGGGGATTTGCGGAAAATTTCATTCAAATAGATCCACCCTGAACCGGTAGGATAAAAAATAGGTTGCCAGGCAACGAAACATACGCCCACACAGCAGCCAAATCGTCCGGGCAGTCAACAAGAGTTGTCGCATATTAAGGAATTATCAGAAAATCATTAGAATTTGTTTGGTTTTTTTAATCAAACATTTTTTTTTTAAATCAGATAATAATTGTGACCTCCAGAGGGACCACAAGCTAAAAAGGGTGATTTTTCGTACAATCAGGGGACATAATTCAGGAAGTAATGACCCGATGGGCACAAATATCGAAAGGAACCAAGATCTTAGGGTTATAAACATACATGTCAAGTTTCATCAAAATCGGTTCAAAATTGTGACCTCTATAAGGTCCACAACCTTTATATAACATATTTTCACACTATTCGCATACAAACGGCGGCCATTTTGTCCGTCAATTTTGGTCCGATTTTCCCAAATTCAAACTCAACCTTCATAACCATGGAATCGTGATATAATCAAACGGTTTTTCAAATCGGATAACAATTTTGACCTCCAGAGGGACCACAAGCTAAAAAGGGCGATTTTTTGGACAATCAGGGGCCATAATTGAGGAAGTTACGATCCGATGGGCGCAAATATCGAAAGGATCCAAGATCTTTGGGTTATAAACATACATGTCAAGTTTCATCAAAATTGGTTCAAAATTGTGACCTCTATAAGGTCCACAACCTTGATATAACATATTTTCACACTATTCGCGTACAAACGGCGGCCATTTTGTTCGTCAATTTTGGTCTGATTTTCATGAAATTCGAACTCAACCTTCATAACCATGGAACAGTAATATAATCAAACGTTTTTTTAAATCCGATAACAATTTTGACCTCCAGAGGGACCACAAGCTAAAAGGGCAATTTTTCGGACAATCAGGGGCCATAATTCAGGAAGTTACGATCCGATGGGCGCAAATATCGAAAGGAACCAAGATCTTTGGGTTATAAACATACATGTCAAGTTTCATCCAAATCGGTTCAAAATTGTGACCTCTACGCTGTTCACAAGCTAAAAAACGTGATTTTTCGTACAATCAGGGGCCATAACCCATGAAGTTACAGTCCGATACATGCCAATATCGAAAGGAACCGAGATCTTATGGTGATAAACCTATATTTTAAGTTTAATTGAAATCGGATAAAAATTGTGACCTGTAGACTGTTCACAAAAAAATGTGGACGGACGGACGGGGGCGACGACAATATACGTCCACATAAAAATGTGGGCGTATAAAAAACATAGTTGATATTTATACTTGATTATCATCTGGATAAGTTAATTAATGTCTAATTAATAATTTATATAACATTGTAGGCCTAAAGAAGTTAAAAAAAACCCTGCAATTGGCTCTTGCATAATGTATGTTTAAGTAGTTAATCAATGAATGCAATGAAGTAGTTAATCAATTATGGTGTATTATAATATACAGTTTTACCAGAATTAAAGGGTTCATCACGAATTCCGCCTATTATCAACGACAATCAAAATTAGTAATAGTTATACCCTGAGTACAGATATTGATGTACTCGGGGTATAACTATTACTAATCTCGATTGTCGTTGATAATAGGCGGAATTCGTGATGAACCCTTTAATTCTGGTAAAACTGTATATTATACACTCGCAAAATCTGTGTGATTTCTTGTTGTCCGATTGGGCATATTCCAGGTCAGATGTTTGCCGATGTCCACAGGATATGTCCGGCATATACGGGCGAAACAGCATCCATTGGTACTCATGTTAAGTTAAAAAAAATAGGTTGCCAGGCAACGAAACATACAACCTCCAGCAGCTAAATTGTCAGGGCAGTCAACAAGAGTTGTCGCATATTAAGTAATTATCAGAAAATCATTAGAATTCGTTTGGTTCTGCCCCATGCTAACGTTTAGTATACGAAACATTTAATATTATGGAATTAGCTGTTCAATTATCAAAATTCATGATTGATGTGTAGCAGGGATATAGTCAAACTTCTTTTTAATTCGGAATAAAATTGTGACCTCCATAGGGTCCACAAGATAAAAAACATGATTGTTCGTACAATCAGGAAGTTATGGGCCAATGTGTGCGCATATCGAACGGAACTGCGATCTTTGGGTTATAAACTTACATTTCAAATTTCATCAAAATGAGATTAAAATTGTGACCTCTACAGGGTCCACAACCTTGATATATCATATTTTTACACTATTTGCGTATTAGCGGCAGCCATTTTGTCTTCATTAGTGTAACAGTGATATAATCAAACGTTTTTTAAAATCGGATAATAATTGAGACCCCTAGAGGAACCACAAGTTAAAAAAAGTCAATTTTGCGTACAATCAGGGGCCATAATTCAGGAAGTTACAATCCGATATGCGCAAATATCAAGAGGAACAAAGATCTTTGGGTTATAAATATGCATTTTAACTTTCATCAAAATCAGTTCAGAATTGTGACCTCTATACTGTTCACAAGCTAAAAACGTGATTTTTCTTACAATCAGGGGCCATAACCCTTGCAGTTACAGTCCAATACATGCCAATATCGAAAGGAACCAAGATCTTTGGGTGATAAACCTACATTTCAAGTTTCATTGGGCCTAGAAAAAAACATAGCTTGAAACATCCTGTACCTCCAATTTATTGAAAATAGATTAGATTGACACTGTGTACCTTTTTTAGTTTACTAATTACATGTGAGCAATCATTTGGGAGATATGCATTGTTGCAATAGAGCACAACCTGGATTAAATATGTATCTTTGTATACAAAGTCTCTTGTTTTCATTTTAAAACAAATCAATAGAGATCCTAACATAAAAACATGTGCATTCACTATTACACAGTCATTAAATAAAACCCATTGACTCACTCCATTGTGAAGCTTGCTTTCCACCTTTTGTTATATTCCACAGAAAAATTGCATTTATCTTTGCCGCTAGTCCTTTACGCTGACTAATTTCCTTTGATAACCTTTCAAACACATCATCACTCTGTAGTTGAGATCCAGTAGGCATCTATAGAATAAAATAATAACAATTAAGGACTGACATTACTAAATGGGGAGAATCTTGTACTGGCATAAAAAATGTTTCTGAGGAAGTATATTCCAATTATGACAGCCCCACACTAGTTCCAGATACTGGATGAAAAGACTGACTACTCCTGGAAAAAGGGTAGAGGGTAATGGAGGACAGGGAGGCATTTTACACCAACAACTATAAATCTTTGTTCCAGGGGTTCTTTATACACGATGCATCCATAAAGTAATCCAAAACAAAAAGAAATAGCTGTCAATTTTTTTAAACACCTTGTCAAAGCCATTTTTAAAAAATTATATCTAGAAGTAGCATTACAGATTAACAACAAAAGGTATATGTGTGAATAAAACTTATTTTCTGTTACCAAGTTTCATACCACATACACAGTAACGTTTTCAACTAACAGTTAAATTGAGAGAAATAGTTATATATATCAATATATACCTTGAGTTGTTTGTTGTGAATACATTGTTGATGTCTTGGTTAATAAGGAAGGATATTTTATTTAAAGAAATTGTGGAATAAGTAATAATACACAACTAACTTACTGCTGGTTTCAAGGTTTGTGTGGAAGAAACTGTATCTTTTAGATCAACATATGCTCCAGATATACATATATTACCATTCTCCACAACCTACATAATCAAATATAACATTTATTTTCTTTTTGGTTAAACAATGCTTGTTCAATGTCTAAATTGTTTTGTAAATTAAAAGTGTCTCACCATCAGTCATTCAAAACAGAGAAAATGTCGATATTTAATATAAGATATATTTATTAAATAGTCCTAGATGTAAATATAATAACATATTTCAATTGGTCAATTTAAAAAAACGAATATCTTATTTCCAAGGAGCATCCACTGCTGTGGCACACATGCATAGGATATAGCCAACACAACACAAGCATCAAAGACTTTAGCAGATATCTTCTGATGTTTTTCTTTTAAAAATTGGATTGAAAGCAAGCTAAGAGATTATATACGGTTCATATTTTGATTTCATATTCTAAATTTAATGTTAAAATAAATAAGCCTTACTGGAAACTTTGATATTGTCAAAACAATAATGTACACAGCCTTTAATATATTTGTCATAAAGGACAGGAATCTTTCTTCATGTATAAACATACCTTAGTTTGGAAGAAGATTCGATTTCCGTCTTTCCACATATCAGTTTGAAGGGTTTGTCCTGGTAAAACTGGCTTAGCAAATCGTGCCTGAAGTATATTTCATAAAAACATTATAAAATTCATTTATACTTATGATCTCTTTAAGAATGGCTTTTCACCACAGTGTAATAAACTTGATCATAGATTATTATAAAATAAGATTTATTTCGATTATCATAAAATATTGAATCAGCTTGTTTAGTGTATGATGTGAAAGAAGAGTGTGTACAATAAATAAAACAGAATAACAACCACAATTTGTGAGATATGAGAATTCAAATAGGAAGGGGAATCAGGGGTTCTGTAAAGGTTAAGCTTACCCTGCCTCATGCAAAACACCCATCACTATGTACACTATAGGTAACAAGGCCAATTGGTACACAGGAGATAGTATATGATAGTATCACTTAATTATAAATGAAAGGCGCTAACAAACCATGGAGTACCAATGGACCCTAAAACTTATTACTGCATCAATTCCTCAAAGGAATAATATATCACCAATCTTCTCTTAATTAAATATTGCTTTTTGTTCAAAGCAATCAACGTTCAATCATGCATGTTTGAAGAATATTAAATTCTTTCATGGAAAAAGAGACTCAATGGAATGGCCTTATCCCCTAGGAAGCCAAAAAAATTGGTTGTGGCGAATTTCCTATTGCTCACTCGGTTGAGGTGTATAGATTCGATGTATGCAATCGAAGGTTTGATTCCCGACAAGAGCATAGGTAATTCAAAATTCAATATTGCAGTACAGATTTTGTGTATTGACACATAGTCCACTGTATAAAGTAAACAGGTCAAAGTTACTAAGTCTCTAACTCAATATCATCTAAAGTCTTCGACCGTGAAAACATGAATTATTTGTCAATTTAATTCAACATTGATGTTGTGACCTTACATGGAAAAGATGGTCTTCTGATATCCAATATTTAGGACAAAATAAACATTTTACCATTGGCATACGAATTGTGTACGATTACGCGTTTCAGCGCCATTTGCAACAAGAGACTCGAATAAAGAGGCTAGACACATATTTCTCAAGTCATGTCTAATGGTGACCCCATATTCTTCGCTAGAGATCACCAATCAATTGAGACTTTTGGTGTATTTCGCCAAACATAACAGATTTGAAATAGATTCAAAATGGAAAGAATTGAATGTAGATCAGTTTATATAAATTCATATCACATTATCATATATGCGGCTCATTTCTGTCTATTTCTAGGTCCTAAATATTAGCAATTAGCTCCTTTAATATTCATTCTCTGTACCATTACTTAATTTTGGAATGGTGTATTTAACTTAGCACATTCTTCAACCATCTCTTAATTTATGAACCAAACGTAATTCTAACTAGAGAACTAACTTATCGCAGTACTAACATGTTTCGGAACGCGAGGTCAGGTCACGTCAACAATCAAGTTTACAACATGAACTATGAAGTTTAGCAACATTCAATACCTATTTAAGTGAACAACCTGTAATGTTTGAATTTTTAATAAAACCAGAAGTTACGTGTATACTTCAAGACCAAACTCTTTGATATTTGTTGTCAGTTGCACGGTCAAAATAAATTCAAAGTGAAACCAGAAGTAAACTTAATTGAAATAAAAACATTGGCTCCCTAAGAATTGTTACAATTTGGAGTAGGTTCAAAACAAAAAAAATATGTTAAAAAATTGAAATCTAAATGGCTGCTGAATATCGATTTAAAGTTTTGCTTTAAAATCCATTATAGCGGCAAATTGGTTGAAAATGAACGAAAATATCTGGGGCTAACATTACATGTCATTTTTAGTCTATTTTGAAAATGGAGAGAACAATTAATGTTCGGAAAAATTTAGAGAGCCTCATGAATATCTGGAAGTTTTCTGAAGCTGGCACACAATTTTTTAATATGCCATTTTGAAGGCATCAATGTGTTCCTTATTCCTACCAAGTTTCAACAATACCTCAAATAATAATGGAGATACGGCATCCTGAATGCCGAATAACTGTTGGAGAAAACTAGTCAGAGCCCTATGGGAATTCGTCAAAATAATTCAAAAATGAAAACCTGTCAATGTCACAAAAACAAGAAATGGGCGATCTTGATTTTTTTCCCATCTGTAAAACACTTCCTGTTTGTCAAACATGACGTTATTTATAATGAATAGTTCCACAAAGGCAAACAATGTCTACGTTAGCAGGCAGTTGGCCAGACAAACAATGTACAAGTCTCTTGGGTTGCTTGTTTGCCCAATAGACTAATAACAGATCAGATGTAAAATTCTCTTAGGTGTATTAACAAATTTGATTGGCTTCAACTATTTTAAACAAAATAAAATACTGAAACATTGAAAATCAATTCAGTTAACATTTAAAAAAGGTTATAAATAAGAGATAACAATGCATGATAACATCATTGTTTACACTTGAAAACTTTAACTACCATTACCAAGTGTTTTTGTTTCATATATTCATTAGATTGTAAAACATCAAAGTAGTGCAGATATTGATACAGATATAAGATTGATTGAATTTATCAAAAATTAAATATTAATATGCAGAATAGTATGAAAGTCCTTGTAAAAAATGAAATGTTAACTATAATGAGTTTGCTAACTTATTAAAAATTTGCTTTCATTCATCTTTTTTGTTTTGATGTTTATACTACATTGTTATCTAGACTATTATCAAACTTTAACTGTGTTATGCCAATGTTTGTAGATATTCTAAGAGTCATACTATATAACCAAAAACACATCTGATCAGCTTGATTTAGTCTATGAGTACATGTGATTTGAACGCCATCTTTAAAAATAATACGTAAGATCTTAATGTAGTATATTTCCACATGACAGTAGGTGTTTACAAGATGAAATGTAATGGTGCTTAACATCATACTGGGCTATACACCATGCGTGTACGTAACTAACGTACGAAAATTTTTTTTCGCAGTTATACAGTGAAAGGCCATTTTGCTCAGTAATGCCAGCCAGAATTTGGCTATTTTTTCAAAATTGCATTAAAGTTTTATGTTTTTGTTTAGAACTGAAATAAATTAACTATTAGTCAATCCCCATGCTAAAACATTAACATAATTGATTGTGTATATCTGAAATTTGACCAAAGCACAAAATAGTGCCAATATGCCGTCGTCAAATCCCCCTGCACGTCATGAAGTATATCAACCTGTTGTGACGTCATCAGAGGATGATATCTATTATTGGCCCTAAGAAAAATATCAGATATCACCCTCTGATGACATCGCAAGCGATTTATAACACTCTGCAATGAAATAATACAAATTCTCTCATATTCACTATTTGTACAATGTTGTCAAACAATTCTGAGGATAAACTTTGCCAGACCCATGCTACTTAGTTTCTTCATCAGACCATTAAGAACTAAAACTCTCAAATTCTGGATTGTGTAGTATATCCACAACAATTTTATTCGCAGTTTAGTAAATGTGAAACTGTTCCTGTAATTAAATATGGATTTTGGTGCATAATATTAAGACAAATGTAGACATCCAAACAATAAGATTTTATATACGTATATCTTCTAGCACACACAGAATTTTTCAATCACTATCTACTGTTTAAAAAGTTCACAGCCCACTTAATTCTGCGTAAGGTATTTATGGGCACGGCATCGATGGCACATTCACCGACATATTTTTGCTACTTGAAATTGATAAGCTTTCATTATTTTTATCTTCCTCTCAATCCAAAATATCTGAGTACATTAAATCCTTGTTAAATATTTTCTGCATAAATTCCGCACTTTGATTATCTTTAAATAATTCTGACAGAATCTATGGTTTTTTTTCGAATCGTTTGAAAACCTTGCACAAAATGAATGCCAGTTTCTAGGCACATGGTTACTAAAATGTAATGCATGTGCAACTTACAACTTGTTATAGGTGAAGTCAGTTAGGATAAATTAAACATTGATATTGGTATGTAAGACAAATATTACCCAAATACCCTTGGTCAATATGTGAAATAATGCACAGCCTTCAGCCTTAGGTTATTCCACATGTTAGTCCCAAAATGCTTTCTTGCTGTCTAACAATCTTTCTTAAATTTTTGTAAGGGAATGGGATTGCTATAAATTTACATAAACATCGATTATTTTGTTTCAAAATGTATAATTACCTTTACAGCTTTAAACAGCGACACATCATTGTTAGCATACTGACGTAAAACATGACGTACAGCAAACCCAAAACTACATAAACCATGTAAGATAGGTGTTTTAAATCCTGGAGAAAAATAATAATGTACATATTAAACAAGACACTGCAAATAGTCAGGTGAAAAATCAAAGTCCCATAAGGAAATAATTTAAATGAGTTGGTTCAAAAATAATTTTCTCCCAGTGTAACAGTTAAATGGTTCTAACAAGCATCAAATTCTGCTGTTAAAGAAAAGGATCTAAACTAACTAGCACTGCTTTCTTTTTATTCAGCTTTAAAGATGCATTATATGTAAGGCCTAAATCTGCCTAATGCAGATCTTTATTTTGCCTTCAAATGTTATTTGAACACAGCAAGATTTAAAAATTTAAAGATAAGCGGTATTGCATTACAGTTTGCTGAACAAAAATGCTGTAAGTGTGCATCAAATATCTATTTAAGGGAATTTGTGAATTAAGTTTCTTATTGAAAATCAAATGTGAAAAAAATGTTCAACAAATGTGATTAAGTGTTCCACAGCACCTGGCTAAAAATTTATCAAAGGGGTGCAACTCTTTATTATGATAGATGGTAATGAATTAGTAGTGATTACGTACATCAAATAAACTACTTTTAAAGCCCAAAACTATTCAACTAGTCTCTTATGGTCAGCACTCTTTTAGTTATCAAGCACCTGTTTTATGTAATAATCTACCATTTAGTTAAGATGTTGTACATCTCTATATTCTTTTAAAAAACAACTTAAAACACATTTATTTAATCAGGCTTTTAACTGACTCTGTATGCAATCATTAACATGTTGTTGTTTATTTATGATTACATTGCCATTTTGAAAAGTGCCCCTGAACATGTTATATGAAAGAGTGCACTATAAATATGCTGTAATCATAATAATAATAATAGTGATTAGTTATTACTGGATGATCGTAACACACTGATGAGTAAAGATAGCATTGTCTGCTAAACTTTGATCCTAAAAGAATGGAAACGTAAATATGATCCCGATGATCATTGGCTTGATTATAATATTAAAGAGTCTGGCAGTTTATAATGTATGCAGAATACAAAGCCGATTCTGTATTAAATATGAAATTAGAGTCTATAAAAGACATAAGAAATTTCAGTAGCCCATATATCGGAATTACCGGTAGCCTACTGCTCTAAAAGTGATAGTTCTCTATTATCACCATTTTCAGTTTGATAAGCACGTTTTTTTTTTAAATCACTAGCCTAGAATAAAGTAATTTAAGTTATAAGTAGGGCTAATGAAGAAGGGCATTCACCATACAGTGTGGTATGAAAGAAATTTTGCAAGGACAGGGACACTATGATCTACTCTCTCATTGTATTCCAACTGCCAAGGGATCTTTTACGTGCACAGCAATGAGTACACAAGACCTCAGGTTTTTGTCCCATCCGCATGACCAGACAATTGTCCTTGTCAGGCCCTCCGTCCTGCATCACTGAGTAGGGGGAACCACGCCGGAAAATCTGGATAAACTTTCTCGGTCAATGCAGGTATCGAACACAAGACCTCCAGGCTGGCGAGACAGATGCAGGAACAGATTACCGACTCAAAAAATCGAGGATATGGAAATAAAAAAACCCTGTTGTCTCCAGTTTATTGAATGAAACTACTAAAAATAAATAAAGGGACATAATACTAAAAACATTATATTCAATGAAATTTGTTTCCGTTTGGTTTGTTCTTCAATATATGGAAGTTATATTCATTAAAATTTGTTTCCATTTGGTTTGTTCTTCATTATCTTGAAATATTGTGTATAATTAGATGGATGATTGTGTAACAATAGCGTTATCTTAATGAGCTCTTGTGTGAAATTTTATGGCCCAGGTTATAAAGGCACGATTGATTTATGTGAATATGTATGACCACCTGCTCGCATACTAAACAAGCTGATAAGAAAGTATGTACATTACACCAAAGTAAATATTATCATATACTAACCAGCCATTGCAGCAAAATTTGGGTCAATGTGAAGAGGATTACGATCTCCAGTTAATCTGTATAATGCTGCCTGAAAAAAAATTAAAAGATAGGTTGCCAGGCAACGAAACATATGCCCACAGCAGCTAAATCGTCCGGGCAGTCAACAAGGGTTGTCGCATATTTTTACTTTTTTTGCTAATGAAACATTTGTAATACACTAAAAACTGATTAAGAGTAACGGCTCATTATGTAATTATCAGAAAATCATTAGAATTTGATTGCTTTTTATAAAGTGTTACCCCACACTAACAATTAGTATATACATGAAACATTTAATATCATGGATTTAGCTGTTCAGTTATTAAAATTCATTGAAAATCAAAATACTTGTTCGTTTCAACACCTTAAACTCTGTGTATCAATCTAAAGTCAATCGGATGATAAGTTTAGCCTCTATAGCGTAACAAGATTTTTTGAAGTTATCAAGGGAGATAACTCTGGCAATAATTATTTTAAATCTCTGAAAATCAATAGGCTTCTTCGTCTCATGACCCTAAACACTGTGTGTTAATTTAAAGTCGATCGGATATTAACTTTGGCCTCAAGAGCTTCCACAGGATTTTTTTCGAAGTGATCAAGGGCCATAACTCTTGCAGCAATTATTGAAAATCACTGAAAATCGATAGACGACTTAGTCTCATGACTGTAAACACTATGTATAAATTTGAAGTCAATCGGATATTAACTTTGACCTCTAGAGCATCCACTGTGTATAAATTTAAAGTCAATCGGATATTAACTTTGGCCTCTAGAGCGTCCGCAGGAATTTTTGAAGTGATCAAGGGACATAACTCTGGCACTAATTATCGGGAATCGCTGAAAATCAATAGGATTCTTTGTCTCATGACCTTAAACACTGTGTATAAATTTAAAGTAAATCGGATATTAACTTTGGCCTCTAGAGCGTCCACAAGATTTTTTGAAGTGATCAACGGCTATAACTCTGGCACTAATTATCGGAAATCGCTGAAAATCAATAGACTTCTTCGTCTCATGACCTTAAACACTGTGTATAAATTTAAAGTCAATTGGATATTAACTTTGGTCTCTAGAGCGTCCACAAGATATTTTCAAGTGTTCAAGGGCCATAACTCTGGAAGTTATTATCGGAAATCGCTGAAAAACAATAGGCTTCTTCGTCTCATGACCTTAAACACTGTGTATAAATTTAAAGTCAATTGGATATTAACTTTAGCCTGAAGAGCGTCCACAAGCAATTGTGGACGCCGGACCGCCGGACGGACGGACGGGGGCGACGACAATATACGACCACATATCAATGTGGGCATATAAAAATTAAAGCAATATCTGATATATTAGAGGATCTTAGAATATATATGTATTATAATTATAGGTGTGTTGTTTTTTTTTTTTAAAACAGTGTACATACCTGGTCTACTGAAGTGCTTTCTTTAATGGATGAATCTGGTTGACGTTTTGGTGCTTCAATAGGTTGCCTTATACCATCACATGTCCTTACTCCACCAAAATTACCCTTACCAACCACAAATATAGCAAATTGACAAAAAGCAACTTTTTCATTGTTCTCATCAAATGTATCAACTAAAAGGAGACAAAAACATTATCTGACAAGAAGTTCAAAGGTTTTTTTTTTGGGGGGGGGGTATTATATGAATTTTTTATTATCAAATACCAAATGAAGACCACAGGGAAAAAAACTGGTGATTTCTACAATTATGATTTTGTTGATTACTTCTCCTGATTTTACCCCTTGGTCCCTTCTTTCTTCTCCATAAATATTGTATGGAACAACTGTACATATCACTCTCTGGCAGTAATTATCGGAAATCGCTGAAAATCAATAGGATTCTTTGTTTTGTGACCTTAAACACTGTGTATAAATCTAAGGTCAATCGGATATTAACTTTGGCCTGAAGAGCGATCACAAGATTTTGTGAAGTGATCAAGGGTCATAACTCTGGCAGTAATTATCGGAAATCGCTGAAAATCACTAAGCTTTTTCGTCTCATGACCTTAAACACTGTGTATAAATTTAAAGTCAATCGGATATTAACTTTGGCCTCCAGAACGTCCAAAAGATTTTTTGAAGTGATCAAGGGCCATAACTCTGGCAGTTATTATCGGAAATCACTGAAAATTAATACGCTTCTTCACTGTGTGTAAATTTAAAGTCAATCAGATATTAACTTTAGCCTTTAGAGCGTCCACAAGCAATTGTTTACGCCAGACGTATGGACAGGCAGACGGGGTGACGACAATATACGACCACATTTCAATGTGGGCGTATAATAACAAATATTAAATTTATAATTTTGTGTGTTTCTTAAACATGAAAAACTAGCTAGAGTTTTGACAAAATAAAAAGAAAAAATATTTTTACAAATAATTGGCTGAGAACCTGAATTTTTTTTTCGTGAGACTTTAATGATGATCTGCTCTTTTGTTACAGCCATGACATGGCCTATTCACTTCTGTGCATGATTAAATAAAAATATTGAATAATTATCTTTTATATAAAATACTTACCATTGTATAAAATAACAGCTCCGGAACGTTTATCTAATATATCTAACACTTGAAGTTTAGATGTCAATGTAGCAGATGGCTGGAATGGTTTATATACTTCACAATATTGTTCTCCATGTAATACCTAAAACATAGACAAAAAAACTCTCATAGCAACAATTCACATTATTAACTCTATATCCATGTAAGCTAAATATAAAGCATAAAGTATTCAAAAATACATCAAACAATTGATAAAGACAATTCAAACTTACATCTTTACTTAAAATAAAGCTAAAATAATCTAATTCAGGATTCAAGGGATTCTATAGAGCTCAAATCTTGCTCAGGGTCTCTAACAATACTGTATAAAATATAACATATAAAATATATATTATACAATTCAAGAAGAACTGTTAGATAAAAACCTTTCTTAATAAGTGTAAAATATGTATCTCTTACCTTGGCTAGAGGAGCATCTACACCTGGTATACCTTCCATTAAATTATCAGTTAAACTACCCATAGATGGTATAACAATATATGTAGGTAATACACTAAAATCCTCAGCTCCTTCATATAAAAACTTTAAATAATTATCTTCTTTTGTTGACATACCCACTGAAAGTACATGTATAAATAGAAGTCCAATTACAGAAAATTAATTTCTCCCTTTTGTAAAAATTCGCAGAGTAGGAAATTTACTTGGGCTCTGACATACAGTATGGTACCCATGTTCATATCGCATAATCTAGATACTGTTTGGGTCATTTTACATATACTGTTATTTTACCTTTTTCATCTTATGGGTAAATAAATATAAATATTGATATCTTATTTGAATAAATTATTTAAGATTTTCAATGAAAGAAGATTAAACCTTGGATGTGGTTTATGTATTGTTACAATTAAACAATATTTGTCAGTAACCAAAATTTAAAATTCTATTTGTTGTTCAGGTGAGGTTTCAAAAATACAATATATATTATAAAGAAAGGACTCAAAGTTAAATTTTGGAAGACTATAATAGAGAGGTTTCGCAACTTTACAATTACATTTAGACGGTTAAATGTCATCAGTTATTATGACGCACATAAAAGTGTGGCGGACGGATAGCAGCCTCAAAAATAGGTTGCCAGGCAACGAAACATACGCCCACACAGCAGCCAAATCGTCCGGGCAGTCAACAAGAATTGTCGCATATTAAGGAATTATCAGAAAATCATTAGAATTTGTTTGGTTTTTATAATCAAACATTTTTTTTTAAATCATATAATAATTGTGACCTCCAGAGGCACCACAAGCTAAAAAGGGTGATTTTTCGTACAATCAGGGGACATAATTCATGAAGTAATGACCCGATGGGCGCAAATATCGAAAGGAACCAAGATCTTTGGGTTTAAAACATACCTGTCAAGTTTCATCAAAATCGATTCAAAATTGTGACCTCTATAGGGTCCACAACCTTGATATAACATATTTTCACACTATTCGTGTACAAACGGCGGCCATTTTGTCCGTCAATTCTAGTCCGGTTTTCACGTAATTCAAACTCTCTCTTCATTACCATGTAACGGTGATATAGTCAAACGTTTTTTTAAATCGGATAATAATTTTGACCTCCAGAGGGACCACAAGCTAAAAAGGGCAATTTTTCGGACAATCAGGTGCCATAATTCAGGAAGTTACGATCCAATTGGCGCAAATATCGAAAGGAATCAAGATCTTTGGGTTATAAACATGCATTTCAAGTTTCATCCAAATCGGTTCAAAATTGTGTCCTCTACACTGTTCACAACCTTGATATAACATATTTTCACACTATTCACGTACAAATGGCGGCCATTTTGTACGTCAATTTTGGTCCGATTTTCACGAAATTCAAACCCGACCTTCATAACCATGGAACAATGATATAATCAAACGTTTTTTTAAATCGGATAACAATTTTGACCTCCAAAGGGACCACAAGCTAAAAAGGGCGATTTTTCGGACAATCAGGGGCCATAATTCAAGAAGTTGCGATCCGATTGGCGCAAATATCGAAAGGAACCAAGATCTTTGGGTTATAAACATGCATTTCAAGTTTCATCCAAATCGATTCAAAATTGTGTCCTCTACACTGTTCACAACCTTGATTTAACATATTTTCACACTATTCGCGTACAAATGGCGGCCATTTTGTCCGTCAATTTTGGTCCGATTTTCACGAAATTCGAACTCAACCTTCATAACCATGGAACGGTGATATAATCAAACGGTTTTTTAAATCGGATAACAATTTTGACCTCCAGAGGGACCACAAGCTAAAAAGGGCGATTTTTCGGACAATCAGGGGCCATAATTCAGGAAGTTACGATCCGATTGGCGCAAATATCGAAAGGAACCAAGATCTTTGGGTTATAAACATGCATTTCAAGTTTCATCCAAATCGGTTCAAAATTGTGACCTCTAAACTGTTCACAAGCTAAAAAACGTGATTTTTCGTACAATCAGGGGCCATTACCCATGAAGTTACAGTCCGATACATGCCAATATCGAAAGGAACCGAGATCTTAGGGTGATAAACCTATGTTTTAAGTTTCATTGAAATCGGATAAAAATTGTGACCTGTAGACTGTTCACAAACAATTGTGAACGGACGGACGGACGTCCGGACGGACCGACGGACGGACGGACGAACAGGGGCGACGACAATATACGTCCACATGAAAATGTGGGCGTATAAAAACTGTACGTTCTCAACACTTCGTTAAACTTTGCTTAATGTCTTGATCAAATCCATAATTTTTCTCTAAGTTGTGGTTTTCACAAACTTAATTCACAGAGAAGACATTCTCCTTCGTGTAGACAAAATAAGAGCTGGCAGAGACAAAACTTGTGCGTGCTTTACCAATCTCACTGTCAACAACCTGTGAGGAAGGCCTTTCAAGAACGTGGATCAAGTTTGTAACTAAATGTAACTGAATTTAGCGAAACGCCATAATGTACAGTTACACATTCGCTTATCGAAATGTAAATATAAGTGTAGCTGTTAAGTGGTAAAACCTCTCTATTGGTTCAGATGTAATTTCACAAAATATGATAAAACTAACCTCCTAAAGCATATAATATTGCATCCTTAGCTGTATAGGAAAATTGACTGGGTTTACTAGTAAAAGATTTGGCTAATTCAGCATTCATACCACCAGTATAAGCATTATAAGTAGTGCGAGGCGAGTCTGGTGATGATGATGCACTGGATTCTATTTGTTCTAATATCTTCATAGTGTACACTGTTGATTCTAAAATGATACAAAGTATTGGACAGAGATTGAAAGAATGAAAATATGATTAGGTCATGGATCATAGAGTATTGATTATGTTGTTTATCAAACCATATGTAGTAGCAATTCATATGAGCAGTCCACACATGTTGGGGGTATTTACAGGACACTTAAAACTTAAGAAGATATAATTTGAAAATTTTATATACTGCACCATATATTCATTCAAAATAAATATTTGGTCTGTATCTACTTTACCTTGAATTGTTTTGGGATACGTATGATGATCAAAATCTGTAATTTTATCCCAGTTAGCTCTGACTGTAGAAAAATAAAAATTTAATAATATCAATCGTCTGTGAATACTGATTCCTTTTAGAAGCACAAAACTCCTTTTAAGCTATAAATAACTTCTATGTTTATAATATCCCATAGGCACATCTTCTGCTCCATATATTCTGTGCTAGAGACTGTTGAAACTAATGCCAGTTACCCTAAAATGTTAATTTCTATGCAGCACCTAAGGTAATTAGAGACATTATCTTAAAATATTGTTATTTGTAATAAATTCAAATAACCCTACTTTCAGAAGATATAAGTAACATTTCTGATATTTGTACTTCTTTATTTTCTTGTTGTAACATGACCATAAATTCATTCAGGTATTCAATCTGATTAAAACACAGATCCAATTTCGTTTCGTTTTTTATAGTTCCAAATTTCGTTTTTACTTGTCTTTACTACTCTTGGATCTGGAAGACTTGTTATTTAAAAACAGATCTAGCCTTGCAACCTTTATCTGCAAGTAACCAAGGCTCTCGAAAAAAATTGAATCAAAATTATTGCTCAACCGGTTAAATTACAACACCTCTTCTCTTTTCAACAATTCCAGCTGTACATTTTCATCATAAGTCAATATGAACACGAATGTTTCAAATCCGAACATTTTAAGTCGTGTTCTGCCTGAAATGACCAATCAGCCAATCGATCGTTTGACCTTTTCATGCGTGGAACTGTGGGTAAATATTACCAGCGGATAGAATCAAAACAAAACAAACCTAGATTTTAAAAAGCATGGCGGTCGCTAATTGGTTAATCGAATGACTGACGTTATCGGGTCAAATGTCCCGTGCTTGATACCTGGCGTCATAGAACGTGAGCTCCCACTATAACTAGTTACATCTACATGAGTGTAGGCGATCGAAAGTATAAAAAAAACGAAACGAAATATAGATCTATATTTTAATTAGATTGTCAGGTATTGTAATAATAATAATAATATGTACATTCATAACAGGGACAGATCTATGAATGTACTAAAAGTTGTATGCATGCTCAAGGTGCTACACAATCTAGGTGCCATGATAGGCTGTATATAGATGAGTTTTTAATTTAATTTTGAATATATATAGGCTGAATGATAGTGTAATGTTCAAGGATAACCAATTCCACAGAGCAGCACAATGTGAACAAACGATCTGTATCCATATTATTTGAATTTATATTTTGGAAATATATGAAAATCTAGATAATGTAGATATTTTCTTATTGATATAAAACTGAAGTATCTTTACCTTGTTCTGGTGTGATATTTTGACCTTTTTTTCTGACAATAGCACCTTCTGTTCTCTGCCATCTTACTATTAATATTCATGAAAGAAAAAGTTTAACACTCAAATACTTTATGCAAAATGGTGTACATGTACATATTATTGAAAAAAAAATATGAAACAACTGATGCTAAAAGTATGACTAAGAAGCAAAATAATATCTTATTGCAACAATGCTGTTGTCAAGAAGATATGCCCTGGTTTTGCAAGAGATGGACAGAGAACAAACTAAGTGATGTTTCGTATGATCAGCGGTCATAAAATATTGAAATGGGGTATAAACTGTAAACATATATCTAAATATGGCACGATACATCAATATGAAAATGTGGCATATAAAAATCAGATATCCTTACATTTTCCGATCCATCCTGCACCAACTTCGAACAGTGAACCATTTTCTTCAGTTTCTTCATTACATAGATATAAAACCAAGGGAGCAACATATATTGGTTTTAATGCTTCTACCATATCTGTAATTAACACCATAATAAGACTATGAAAAACTTGTTCTATAAATTGATTTATCAAATAATATCTACAATGTAGATTCACATACATAATAAATAATAGTTTTGATCATACCAAGGATCGTGGAGGTGGCAGATGGAAGGAGATGCAGTCTCTTTAGAACTAGACCAGCGGCTCTTTCGAGAGACGAATAGAGAACAAGCTAAAAAGAAAGTGACTTTTTCCTACACTCTATGGCTATAATTCATGAAGATACAATTTGATAAGCGCAAATAGCGAAAGGACCCAAGATCTTTGGGTTATAAACAATGCTGTTCAAGTTTCATCAAAATCGGATTAAAATTGTGACCTCTACAGGAGTCCACAACCTTGATATGTCATATTTGTACAAGCGGCGACCATTTGGTTTGACAGTTTTGGTTTGATTCTCTGGAAATTCGAATTCAACCTCCCTTGCCGAGTAACAGTGAAATAATCAAACATTTTTTCTTAAATCAGATAATAATGGTGACCTCCAGAGGGACCACAAGCTAAAAAGGCGATTTTTCGAACAGTCTGAGGCCATAATTCAGGACGTTACGATTCGATATAGGCAAATATCCAAAGGAACCAAGATCTTTGGGTTTTAAACATGCACGTCAATTTTCATCAAAATCAGATTAAAATTGTGACCTATACAGGGTCCACAACCTTGATATACCATATTTTTACACTATTCGCATACTAGCGGAAGCCATTTTATCCGACAGAAGCCAGTTACTTGAGAAAAGCCTGAGATCAAAATGACAAACTCTATTCTTATGATCTACAACATTAATAGAAAATGTACATTTCTATACCAAATCTTATTTTATAAATCCTCTAAGCTAGTGGGTTTTCTCTAAGTCCTCTGGTTCCTACCACTGCTAAAGATGCCTACGTGCAAGCTAATTGATGAAATAAACTTAATGACATAATTTGTATCAAGTCGACGTTAAACCCCATTTCTCTCTCTCTGTGTATAAAACCCTGATGTCAACAGGAGAACAATATGAAAATTCTGTGTGTAATAAATCAGGATGAAAATTACATCTTGTCCGAGGAAAAGATCATAAATAAACTACTACACTGTATCTGAATATAAGTCAAAAGTTTGAACTAACCTGCCGGCATTACTGTTTCTGTTAATCTGGAGCCTGCTATAGGAGCAATAGTATTACAATGTATATTGTTCTTTCCTCCTTCAATACTTAATGTATTACTTAATCCTAATAATCCTAACTTAGCTGAAAAATTATATTTATTAGTGTAAAAGTACTAGCATCATAATACAACACCCCCCCCCCCCCAATACTGTAACTTAATGTCAGATGTGGCAAATAATGTTTTTGACCACAAGGTTTTCAGTTTTATTAACTACACAACCAATCATACATGATATTATGTCATAAATGTCATTCAATTATATATACTACAGCATAAACAACCTGGATTTTAGTCCCTTGTGAATTTATACAACTGAATATGTCTTTCATAAGACAAAGTTTTAATGTATATGTAATGTAAAACACGATTCCATTCGTGATATCTCGATTCAATTCTTGATATGAAGTCAAAGTGGAATAACATTACTAAAAATAGTAGGTGGAACTTTTAATGTAATTTAAATACTGCTTGCCAATTATACCAATGACAGTGGTCATTTAATTCATCTAAGTCCTAATCATTTATGGTATACATGTATTACATGTACATACATTCAATGTCTTAATTAATAAGGAAGTAAAGAAGGCATCTGTCATAGGAATTGTCAAGAATTAATTCAGGATTTGTCAGGTGTTATACAGTATATTGTGAAATATTCTAATTACCTGCACTGTAATTAGCTTGACCAAAATTTCCATAGATACCAGCAGCTGAAGCTGTCATTATTATTCTATATATTAATATATAAAATATGTTATATATCAATTCTCTACCTAGAAACTGGATGCAAAAATTGCATCACCGATAGGACTGGTGAGACATAATGCTGCTGCGATAATGTGTTGATCTTGTCATGGCTTTGCCACGGCTCTGGTACTTATGAATTAATGCAAAGGTGCCCTTAAATCCTTATTAAAAGATCAATTATTTCCTGAAAATATCTTCTCAAATCCCACTCTAAAACTAAATATTTGTTTAAACCATTCTTACCTTCCATAATTTTGTTTTTTCATATGTGGCCATGCTGCTCTTGTTACTAAAAAGGATCCTCTGAGATGTACTCGGTGTATTAGATCTATAATATAACAAAAGAAATATTCCAAAAAAGGATACTAATCTACTAGGCTATGGATGTGCAGTAGTTAATGAGACTCTTTATATTGAAAAATATGGGAAACACAATATTTTTTATATGGCTTAATACTTATTGATAGAGAAATCAGGTAATTAATGTAGTAAAAAACATTATTGATATCTAATGTATAATTTGGAATGTGTTGGTATGTAGCATATTAAAACTAAAGCATTAAGAATATAAATTTACCCCAGTCCTGATCACTTGTTCTTGCAAATGATTTATCTCTTAATATGCCGGCATTGTTGACAACTACATCTAAATACAAATAAATAAAATGAAATAGGGTTTAATGTCATACTTTTCTGCACTCACTTGAATAATAAAAGATGGAATATACAACTAAATGAATGGCATTTAGAACAATTTCATGCATACAATGTAAACAATTTCATGCATACAATGTAAACAATTTACACATAAAATAATTAATTTTATTTCACTTTTACATTTATATTTGTTTGGTAGGGGTGGGGGTGTAATTCTAATCCTATTCATTCATGATGTCAAGGATTGAATATATGTGGTGCAGACATTTTTAATATCATGAACATATACAAACCTATTCTCCCAAAGGTATCTAAAGCTGTTTGTATTAATTTTTCTCCATCTTCCACTGAATCTATAATTGAAAATTTACACTGGAGTTATTCAAGCAGACAAAAGAGGAAAAAATAAAACATATTGTCATCAATTCATTATAAATGGCTTTCTTGCACTGAGCTTGCACTATGAAATAAGTGTCTTGGGACAACAAGACTTACATTTATAATGTTGTCAATGACGATATGTTCAATTATACTGTGACAACATACCATAGTTAGCTACAGCCTTTCCTCCTTTACTTTTAATTTCATTAACAACTATATCAGCCGCTCTTGATCCCTGACCTTCACCTCTCATATCACCTCCAAGGTCATTAACTGAAGAAGAAACATTTTTTCATTCGGTTAATAAATTCATCCAGCTTAACATATGTATGTGGTGGTGACATATATACTAGCCAGGATATATTTGTATATTGGCTGCGGTTATTCAAACCAAAAAAATCAAACATGGCCAGTTTCAACAAAAGAAAATACTTTGTTTTTTAACAATTATAAAACTTGACCTTACCAACCACGGATGCTCCTCGTTCTGCAAATGCCAAGGCATATTCCCTACCAAGACCTGCAAAAGGATACAAACATGATTAAAAGATAATATTCCAAGATACAGATTAATTCTGTGACCACTGCATGTTGCCAACAAACACAACAGACTACTTCCGTAACAATTCATCCATGAAAAATTAAATCACTGGAACTTCCACAAATCTCAATCACACACAGATAAAATAAAGCAACATTTTAAAATTCACTCAACAATCCCATTTTCCAATTACAAATTAATAATCTATAACAATTCAAGAAGAGAAAGGTTTAACAATGTTTCTTAAATATATCTTCTTCTAATGGTGTTTAACATCTGCTTCCATCCATGGTGATATCGCAGACAAGTTTTCTTATTTTATTATGTTTACCACATGCGCAGAGGTCTTTCCTATGGGAGGAAACCAGAGTACCTGGAGTAAAGCCACGAGGTTGAGAAGGGCCCCTATCTCCAAACCACATACACTCACACCAGGGATCAAAAACCAAGACCGCAAGCCAGAGGTGACCGGCTAGGTAGAGTTTGAAGCGAGACACTTTAGATCACTACGCTATCCCAATCTCCCTAACAAGTCTATATGTATGTGTTTGTTTATTTGTCTTCGGTAAGGATTAGTCCAATCAGCATGTTAATTGAACTGTGAGCAATAAACATCAGATTATGGCTTTAATCGAAAAGCGTTTTTTTTAGAAATTCTGACACTTTAGTCATATAACATGGAATAATTGAAATCAGATGCGAAATTACTGTAAAGTGTTTATTGTAGTAAATATACCACATTTTTATGGCCATAGTAGATTTCCCTGTTGTACGGGACAAGAAGAAGGGTCACATCTCTAAGCTTGTGGGTTTTCTCTGGGTCCTCCAGTTTCCTCCTATTGCTAAAGAACCCTATGCGCAAGCGAATTATGGAAATTAAAATTTGACCATGTGTTAGTACCGAAATGACCTAGTTTGTATCAAGTGGACATCAAACCCCATTGAATGTGCTCTTTACTGTAGCTGTACAGCATTTTCAATTCATGGATAAAAATATACAAAGTAATAGTTTACTTCAAACATACATGTTCTTAACAGTCCTACTGTCCTCACCATCTTGTTGCTAGCATTCAGTCAAGAATAAATCAGGGCTCTGATGTAAATATTATGTCTACACTTATATATATTTCACTTAATTAGTTCTGACCTAGTTCTACAGATTATTGAAAACTAAATGGTAGGTCTCATTTACAAATTCTTCCAGCAAGTACTAAAGTTATCATTTGTGAAGCTGAACTAGTGACCTGTATAAACACATGCATATATGAATATACATTGTATGTGTATATCTAAACTAAGGATTATAAACTTTATGTGGGTCAAAGTACATACATTGATAGCAAATTACAATTAAAAACTGATTAAAAACACTTTGTTATTCACCATGATTGGAATGGTGTTTTTGTTTAAATACATGTAGCTACAATAAATCCAATAAAAAAAATTTGATCTCTACATATATATATATATATATACTTTTAATTCTAATAATCTTCATAACCTTGTAGTGAGAGAATTTGTCTGTGAGCAGTGTTTTCTGCCTCTCCAGATAAGAAAATGGTGTCACTTTTTGACGTGACATGTGGAATATGTCTAGCCTCTTTCTTTGAGTCTTTTGTTACAAATGGTGCTGAAACGTGCTTTGGTACACGATTTGTTTACCAATGCTAAAATGTTTATTTTGTCTTAAATATTGGATATCACGAGCCAATATTTTCCTGGTAACATCACAACATCAATGTTAGAAAATACAGCTAATCAAATATACTCTCAATTCATTTTTCCAGACACAGTGAAAAAATCAATTTTTGTCACCACTGCCCATCACTTGAAAATTTGCCTTGATGTTATAATTTATAGAAATAACAATTCATACACAAATATCTATAAAGGTGAATCAAGGATTATTTTGAGTTTGGTTTTATAAGCTCTTCATGGTAGAAAATAATGTTGTCTATGTGAAAAATGATTTTTAATCATATACCGAAAGACATAAAGTAATACTTTCAATGTAATGGGTAATGGTAATTAATTACATTGCTAAAAATGAGAAAATAATTGTAATGTTTACATTTAAAAAGTAATGGTGATGGTAATGTAATTAATTACATTGGCAATGTAATGGCCCCAGCCCTACAATGCCATAGCCTAAAATAGTATACTCTTAATCGAATTAACTGCCAATGTCTCAGTTTCTTCCCCTGATCTTCTTGTCGGTGCTGTGATGATTGAAGTGCATGGGGTGAACACCCGTCTCGCATTTCCCTTAACAGTCCCACAAAATGTTTCCATGTCCCGCGTCCCGAATATCAGTCAAAATGTCCGGCAATTCCTCACATGGACGATTTCTATTAGTAATACGCGTGAAGCTAGTCTTGCGATAGTCTATTTGAGTATTAGTTTGGTGAAAATACTGAAAGAGCCACCCACAAATTCCTTTAGAAGGTCTTTTGGTGCAATTGTAGATGACCTTTCACTGTACATCATACTGAAAATCCACCGAAATCCACCGGGGCGGTTCCCCATTGCCACTGTTGCAACACAGAGGGTCTTGGATATGATAACGTATATGCTCATTTGGATGAGACGTAAAAAAAATAACATAAACCCAGAACAATAGCTGGGGAATTTGCCGCCCGAAGGGTATGCATTTCTATTATATATATATATATATATAATATTGGACGATGACGGATGTATTGAATTGCCCTTTTCTCTATTTTACTCTGTATTATATACACTTAATCTAATTGAGTATCAATTGCATTTGCTTTCTTGTCTCTGAATTATTAAAATTCAAATAACCTATTGATGCATAACAGATGATGGTGTAAAGGTATCTTGTATTATTAATATGGCATGACATGGTGATCAATCAGGGAAAGTTATTAGATGCATTACGTAAGGTTTAGATAAAGAGCCGACAGTTCTGGCAATAATAGTTTAAAAAATGGATAATGAAAAGGGAATGTGTTGAAAATGTCAGTAAAATTACTTCATTCTGAGAGGAGTCGTTTACAGAACAGTGTAGTGTTGATTGTCATTTTTAAATTAAATCATAAATCTGTTGAATATCAAACCCATCCGAAGTTCTAGAGAGTTGATTATGGGCCTGGTGTAAATAAATGTTGCATAAATTATTTATATAACATTGAGGTCAAAAGAAAGATCTGCAATAGGCTCATTTAGCTCTTAATTAATGCATCTTTAACCAGCATAACATCCTTAAAGTTACATTATGGGAGATAATATAAAGAGATAGCAGTTCTAACTTTTATAGTTAACAACTAGATAGTGTAAAGGTAATTTGCTGAAAATTTCAGTCAAATTGATCCACTATTAGCCGAGAAAAAAGCGTTTGAAATATTCACATAGCCTCGGTCATCATTAATCAGATAATATAAACAGCATAGTCTCGATTATCCCCTTGATTGATTTAATTATCAACGGCCATTATAAGCGGCATATATGAATTTAATCCGCCAACATCGAAGGCTAGCCTTGCCATCAAGAGTTTATTATGGTCTGGATATGTTAATCAATGTCTAATTGATAATTTAGATAACATTTCAGGCCTAAAGAAAGACCTGTAATAAGCAGATTTTGCACTTGCATAATGCTATTTTAATACTCAGTTATTGTAGAATCTCAATAAGTTTCACAGCATTCAGCATGATTAAACATCAGCGATAAAATCTCAATACGATTCAATTACGTTCGGCATGATTTAATTTTAGCGATAAACAATTAATGTACCTGGATGGTAATTCGGCAGCCATTTGATTGTAACTTTCATTCAACGTCATGATATTTACACGCACCCTTTCAAACGGTTCTGTCGTGAAAATTAATAATTTATTTATTTACAGCTACAAAAGAAATTGTGTTTGCTTTTTTGAAATGCAAGATGATACTGGCATACAATATATGAATATTATATGGCTTGAATATATGTTGTTTAAGTGGCATGAATATATATTGTTGCTATGTATCATTAACCCCCCAAAATTGTGGTAATTATATAGGCCTATCATATGACACACGAATACAAACCAAGCTTACGTGAATATTTCATAGTTTGATTTTCTATTGTTGGTATGTCGAAAAGTGAAGTAACTATATATCAACATTCGAATGCATACTGCTTCAGTCCTTTTTAAAAAGATAATGATGTCCCGCAATATGATCAAGCAAAAGTGGTCAGCCTAGAAGTGCACGATACTGGATCTTTCCGAACAGACAAATATTTTTCCGTGTTTATAGCCACAATTCTAACCCTAACCCTTCAGAATAGTTTTAGATAAACCTAACCCGAACCCTAACCCTAACCCAAGGGAAAATATTTGTCCGGTCGGAAAGATCCAGTATTGTGCGATTGAAGTATGGAGGTTCTGTCAAGACTAGAGAGAGAGAGAGAGAGAGAGAGATGGGGTATAACGTCCACTCGACAAACTATTGTGTGTCTCATGGTAAATAATAAACGGATTTCTACGATTATGAACAAACTACTCTACTAAAGTTATTATAAACTTACCTATGTGTTTAAAATCACCTCCGGTTAAATAAAATCCATTATACAACTAAATATACCAACGAATAAAAAAGTTCTCTCTTGTAAAATTGAACTTCTCACAAACTTTGACACCGAGAAATAAAAAAATGGAAGCTTATTACGTCACTTTATCGGAATAGATCATTTCGTATGAGGGGGTCAAAGCAAACCTATTTACGACAGTTCATATTTTGTGTTGATGCGTTCGATTACTGGCGCCGCGCTTACTCTAGCCACCGCGAATGCGTACTTATGGAAGTATCCCATTATTCAACATGGAAGCAAATAAATTATTTGATCGAAGTTATATTTGCCGATAAAGTTTAGGCGACGGAAGAATTATTGTTGACACTTGTCTCAGTAGTGTTGTGTTTATTTTAGTGATTCTACATCTTGGTTTAACGATTTCAAGAATTAGAAAAAATCCACTCAGCGTCCTTTCTTTCAGTTGCCCAAAGGCACTGAGATGTTTATTAAATATTATTTTTTTCTTGATAACGGTCAGTTTCCCCAAATCAATGTATGGAGTCATAAGCCATGGTGGCTATAGAGAGCAGACTGGGTCCCCAAGTAGGAATTCTCCCTACTGAATTTTGTATCTGATTAGAGGAAAGTCTTCAAAACCCTAGCGTCATGTGTACACCCAGGCCAGCCGATGTGAACATGAGCAAATCGAACTCGATGATCACATAGCCTACAGCCTGGAGTACGACCAAGTGACCTTTTTGCGGTTTATGTATGATATTCGATAGTCATTCATCTTGGGCGCCATAATTCGAATATGACAGCCATCCATACCTGCGATTATTCCAATCCGGGAAATTTACAATATTTAGCAAAACCGTAATAAATTTCTTCACTTTTGTGGGGTAATGGGCAATTGTAACACGAACAAGGAGGTCTTCCTTTGTTCTTTTCGCAGATTGTTTTACCTCTGCTAAACTCACTGGGGCGTAACTGTGCAATAAATAGACATTTGCAGTGTTGTTGCACACTTATGCTGGTTACGCTAGTGTTAGTAGAAATCACATAGAGAAGTTGGATGGGTTTTCCGTGCAATAACAACGATCATGTTGAGCAGGTATCAGTATTACAATCATTTATATCACGCTTCATTCGCTACCAGGTTTAACACAGGTCTCTGTGCGATCATAACCTTGCCCGCTAACTACAATTCTTGTAAGCTATGGAGTTCGTTAACAAAGCTAAGCAAAGGTTACATTGGTTGAACGAAAATGTGATTTAAAGTATGTTTTGCATAATATGAGCTTTATTTCGCCTCTCTGGATTTAATAATTCCAATGAGATACCAATGAAAAAGTCTAAAGTTTGTTGATGGATTATTGTCTGCTCGTTGTTATTTATCAGAACATCGAGCACAATTAATTGTTTGGTGGCGTTCATCTTCCATTTTGATATCCGAAGAAAGTGCCGCACCGTTTGATTACCCATTCCCACTGCGCATGTCGAAACGTACTCGAGGATCCTGGTCGAGTAAGCACGGAGCAAATAATCGAACGCGACATGTATGAATAAGCTTTTGCTCTGAGACCCAGTAATGAGTTTGAGCGTTTACAAACATAAATACGCCCATAGTCCGATATTTTGTTTCCGCCTTGTATTAATTATTTGGTTAGAGAGTTTTGGGGGAATTTTTTTCTTTTGAATTACATTTGTTTTACTGGCCTTGAATATCACCGTTGAATATTTTTAATATTTCCTGATGATGAACTTAAGCAGTCCTGCCAATTAACCCCGGCAATCTGCTGTGGACGAGGTAGGCCTAAATTCCGATGTATTTTACATTTGCCTCGGTAAAATTAATAGCCGAGGCCATTGAATCATTGAATAGGTATATAAGGTTTTTTTTATAGATACCGGTTTAATTATCGGTAGATAGTTCCATATCTTTCTATTTCTCTTTAAATATTATTTCTGGTGTGTTCAGAATTTTATAATCGTGAAATTCACAAGGCTGTTTATCCATAAGATTTTGAAATCCACGGAGAATGGAATTTCCCGATGGCATTTCGTAGATCGCGATATAGTCCCAGCTAATCAACACTTTGAATTGTATTGCCGTAAAAGGTACCATGTCATATGAGTTATTGTATGCTACACAGATGGTTAAATTTAGTGCCGCGAAACTTACACGAATTTGCCCCGCGGTCTGCATAATTAACTCACAAAACCAAATAATACAAACAATCTGACGTGTGATTTTTTGTTTTAAATACATTTTTTATAAAGACGATAAACGATGTTTAGACATCCCAAACTGTTCTTATCAAGAATGTTTCGATTTCAGTATCTGTCGAATGAACAAAAACAGTCGGAACGTGAATAAAATATGGAAATTATTGAGAAGCGGTGGTCTTTTTCATACGAAATATGATCAATTAAAATTATGATTGACTGGGCTGTAATGTGTTTTATAAAAATATATATAATATACACGGGTGAAATTACGGGGTGAAAAGCAATATTATACATGTATTTACGAGTATTCGTATAATCGGTAAATAAAATTTAGTAGACTTGACAATCAATGGTTTAAAATTAATATCATTGTCTCCAGTTGCTATTTTCTTGCCCAAACTCAAACGATCGAAAAGGCAGAGGGCTGTTTTGATTACAACACACGTGGTTATCATAAATTACCCCCTTCAACATAATTACGATGGTTTAGCCCATAACGTCACGTGTGTAATGTTGTGATGAACACAGGCGAAAATACAAGCAAAAACATTGAATTTTCAAGAGAGAACCTCTTTTTTCCGTTGGGATGTTTAATTGTGCAATGAATTTTATTTAACCGGAGGTGATTTTAAACACATATGTAAGTTTATAATAACTTAAGTAGAGTAGTTTGTTCATAATCGTAGAAATCCGTTTATTATTTACCATGGGACACACAATAGGTCATTTCGGTCGGACATATGGTTTAATTTTCATTTCAATTATTCGCTTGCGCGTAGGGGTCTGAATAGGCATATTCTTCACATTTCGGGTTTGATCACTGATTGTGTGAGGTCTGCTGATCGAGGGAGCAAAGTTCGTCGAGTTTCAGTGTTTTGGGCGATACGGAAATACATGTAGCCTACAGTCAAAAACAACCAGGTAACTCGTATTTGAAAAAAATATATATATATTCATTGACCACGCTATGACTTTACATAAAAACAGTGTCGTGACAATATACTGACCTCCCCCTGCACCAGTAACTAAAACAACTCTACCATCGAATCTTATTCTCGTTGACATCTTGGATGTTTATTTACTTTTATAAACTCGATTCTTCAAATCTCCGCGAAAATACGCGTCACCATAAGCAGACATGGCTTCGTTTTGATATGGTCGAAATAAAAAAAAAATAACAGAATCAGATTTTCTTTATATATATATGAGTAAATTTGATTAAGGTAGTATAAGGTTTTATAAATGTATATATATCTTTGCATTCACTTACGTAAAAAACAAAATTAAAAAAATAATCATAGGAGGGTTGTCTTTGTATCTTCAATCTAGAATAAGTATTATGAGCCAATCAAGTCCACCACCATAGGACGCACTCTCATTGGCTGAAATACTAAAGGTGTGTGATTATTTCATAGGCCGATATATAGTGAAGAACTTGAGGTCGAAATCAACAAGCAGCATGTATCTTTTCAGCGACGTCAAATGTATTATTTTTATGATCATATGTCTTATTCAATGGATAATTTGTTATGAAATGAGTGAGGACAAGATTCAAGTCAGCGAATTTGATGTCATACCTGGAGGATCATTACTGTCTCATGAGAAGGAATGGGTAATAATCATGATAATGACAACAATGTGATTCTGATTTTGTCTTGATTGTAAATGAGTTTACTGTTACATTAACATACATTTGTAGGCTACGTGTAATGGTTTTCTGAATGAAAAGTAAATAGCCTAGAAATGTATAAGGGTTCTAAAAAGTGAAATGATCAGGTCGGAATAACAGGCAGGCCTGGAAATAACGGTTTTAGATGTAGTCTACCAAACAAATTGTCAGGCACTAAAATGTAGCCTAATAGTAATAGTAGACCTAACATTTTCAACTTGGTGCCAGACATGCATTAATAATAATATCAATAAGAAAGACAAATCAGTTCCAGACAAAATGACAGGCACCAGAGGTTTTGTGCCTGACAAGGTCTGAATCTGTGCCGGACATTGTCAGGTGCCTTATTTCCAGGCTTGACGGGGTGCCAGACTCATGATCGGTGTTGACAGATCTCCTTATTTATTTTTTGTGATAAAGGATTTTGAATTTGAGTCACATCAAACATGAATGCACTGCAATATCCCATCCTGTATGTTTTTTATACATAGGGCTAAACTTCTTAAATTTCACCTCTGCCCGTTTTTGGTTGCTGATTCAGACCTACATAAAGCCATTATTAATTGTTGTATTCATTTCTCTACCGTACAATTTAGCTAATATATCCATTTATTTATATATAATGTAGTATTCAAGATACAGAACTACTAGACTCCCTTAATTCTCGGATATATAGTTGTATATTTTATTTCGATGTTTTGTTGTAGTAAAATATCCGTTAGTTTTAATTTTTACTTCAGTGTAAAAAATTGGCCGGAAGTGAATGTATATATGCATTGTTACAAATTTGTGCAAGTAAAAAAAGATATTTTACTTTACTTGTTGAATTATTTATAATTTTCAGAATGGTTTTGTGTGTAAATTTTCGTATACCTGTCAAGGGGGAACCAAAGAGGTTTGTATATATTTTAGTATGCTATAAACCTAGTATAATTATTATTCATGTATTCTAAGTCAATATAATAAATTTGTTATGTTGATACATTTGAATAAGAACCAGAGTGCATAAGCAGCATGTGTGTACATTAATAGTTCTTCTTTTTTGTTTTACTTGATGAAGGGGCATAATCCTGAAATTTGTTCCAGTTGTTCCAGTCGTCAGGATTTTTACTTTTGTAAAATATTTTGTTGGGTGTTAACATTCTGTTTTTCTTGAATTTCATATGAAATACAAATACTCAAAATAAACACACTTATATGGATATAGTACTACTTCTGAATTTTATTAACATCCTACGTTTGGATACACATACAGATATCGTTATCATTATTTGCTTGATAATGATATCTGTATGTGTATCCAAACGTAGCATTTTAATAAATTCAGAAGAAGTATATCCATAATATAAGTGTTTTTTTTAGTGAAATCTTTTTCTATATATATGTCTTAAAAATAAAAATACTGTTGAATTCAACTTTCATAGATTACATGTAAAAAAGTGAACTGTGTTAGTGTTAGCTATACTTGGTTGCTCACTTACTCTCCATGATATTGAAAAACATGTTTCCCCTACTCATGTACCGGTATTGTTGCCGATATTGAACATTTTCAATTACATTTAAGAATTAAATTATTATACAAATGATTTGTTTATTTTTTTAAAATTCATTATGTGCTTGTATATCAAGTTCTTCAATTACAGCAATGGTTAATGGGATTGAGTTTAAATAAAGATCAAACCAAGTTCCAATGTTCTGTTGAAAGACCTGGTGGTGGTGGTTCCTATTTATTTTTCCAATCTTTTAAATTAGAAATATCTGGTGCCGATGTCAAAGAAGGAGAGGCTGCAGTAAGTTATAAATAAACTATATATTGCTCATGGGAAATATATTTGCGTTATGTCGGCTTTAATCGACTATAACTTAGAGGTGGGTGATTTGTCCCAAAATATTTATTATGATATTTTCACAATATTTTTTAAAGTCATAAATATCAAATTCTGATTGATGCCCACACATTTAAAGCCAAGTGGCATAATATCTACTGTACCATTTCTCTTCAGAATGAGCTTTTCTTTCTCCAGTTCCACATTTGTTGTCTCTTGCACTATGTTCTGACATTCCCAAAAATAATTCTATTCAAAACTGTGATTACACATGTTGGCATTTGAATGAAAGATTTCTCAGTGTCAGAGAACTTGAAATCGTGTTGCTGAAATGTTTTCTTGCTCATGATGATTGTTGTATGATCCGATAGTATCAACTACTTGTCTTTACATCATGGTTCATAAAATGTTGAATTTATTTTTTTCCAGGGTTCGAGCAATGCCCCATTAAAACCCAGTGAATATGTTGTAGATTTAAAAGAAAATATGAGTAAGGGTTTTTCTCTATTATTGGTCCATCCTGCATAAATAAGTACTTGTTTAGGACTTCTTTTCCTGACCCACACAATTTATTAAACCCAACATTTTTACATATATGTTGACTCTGGAAAAAAATGATCTATATACTATTCAAAAAAGTAGGGGATATTTGATTTTGGGGGCATAATACTAAAATATGCAAATGACTACGAAAAAAGTCACTATAGAACCTAACAGAAGAAACATTTCCAGTTACATGTGACGCCCAAACGCACCAATAGCTACCGCATGGAATGCAGGTGATGCTTGGGATCATCATGGGGGTCCAACCCAAGATTTGCACGACTCTGACTTTGAATGTTAGTCATTGTGGCATTGAATTCCAGGGTGGAAACATCAGTTTAATTGTTTTAGTGACCAGAAAACAAATTTTGATATGCTTCGGCTTACCCAAAATGAAAGGTTACGTGCCCTTGGAATGCTACAGATCGGCACAACACAGGCGGTTGTGGCGCGGACGATGAATGTTTCTCAGTCTGTCATAAGCAGGCTATGGTCCAGATACCGTGATACACAATCTGTACAGGACAGACCACGCTCAGGTCGACCAAGGGCGACAACTCAAGCCCAGGATCGATTTATCCGTACCTTGGCCTTGAGAAATGGTGTCATCACAGCAAATCAGATCAGTGCTCGTCTTCAAACAGACACTGGTGTGAGAGTGAGTGGCCAGACGATTCGGAATCAACTGCATAGGGGTCACCTTCGCGCCTGACGTCCTCGCGTGATCCCTTGTTTGAGAGATCATCACATTCAGACAAGACGTCGTTGGTGTAGGGATTGTCAACACTTGGATAATCGATGCTGGAGCAATGTGATGTTTTCAGATGAGTCAAGGTTCACTGTTGATTTTTTGGACAGACGTAGGAGGGTGTGGCGTCGTCGAAGACGTTAACGTCATCAGACATGATCGATTTGGGGGTGGTTCTGTTATGGTGTGGGGTGGCATCACTGTTGCTGGAAGAACAGCTTTACATGTTTTTGCAGGGCCAGTACTACCGGAACAACATCTTGGCAGTCCATGTCGTGCTGTTCGCACGACGTCATGGCCGCCGTTTCATCTTCCAGGATGACAACGCAAGATGTCACAGGGCCAGGATCGTTACAGGTTACCTCCAACAACAGAACATCACCACATTACCTTGGCCAGCACTGAGTCCTGATCTCTCCCCCATCGAGCATGTCTGGGACATGCTTGGACAGAGGTTACGTCAACGTCAACAACGTCCTGCCAATGTCCAAGAACTTGCTGCTGCGTTGCAACAGGAATGGGACAATCTGGACCAAAATGACCTTAGACGTCTCATAAGGAGTATGCCATGTCGGATCAATGCTTGTTTGGCAAACAGAGGAGGATTTACCCGTTACTGACTTTGTTGTGATGCTGTGGTAACTTTGCTGTTTGACCCCGGGTATCATTTTACCCTTATAATGGTCAGTCTGTGCCTTACTTAGTCTAACGATCATTTGGAATAAATCGATGAATGTGAACTTCATTTCATTTTGTCATTTGTTTCTTCGTCAGTTTCATTAGGTGACTTTAATAACACTTAAAAATCAAATATCCCCTACTTTTTTTGAATAGTATATTTCAGCTAAATTAAAGGGACAATCCCGATAAGAACAGAGTCTCAAAAATTGAAGTCCGAGCATTTATGAAATTTATGGACCAAAACATAGAGGCATGGTGTATTTACCATGTCTCTAAATTTCAACTCAAAATATTGAGTCGTTTTGACGTTAACGTCAACACTGCTTATCCGGACACGTAACCCTTTTAAGATTTCGGGTCAATTTTTTCATTGGGTGACCTGCTAATCGATTCTCGTTTCTTGAGAGGTCTATACAGTGAATGACCCATGTACTGTACTTGATAACAAAAGGTAAATTTCACCTACATATTATTTTTATAGAAAAAAGTCTGGTTTTATCCCTATACTGTATAATACAAAGGTCTCCATTTCCAGATGAAGACTGTCAGGTTTAAGTTATTTACAAGCATATCACAAATATCGGGTTAGTTGTCGGCCTTAGGTAATGGGTTTTAAGGGATTTTAACACAAAATTAAGCAGTTTTATTCCCCAAAAAGTTATCGGGATTGGGCCTTTAAGATGTATTGGCTTGGTTGTATCAGTATTTTGATTTGTTCAAATGAAGTAGCTTAACACTCTAGGATCTTTTTCAGGAAAACTTAACCTATAGAAAGCAGTCGTTTCATTGGCTAAGAATATTACTAGGATTTTGATAGTCAACCAATGTAAAGGCAGAGTCCTTAAAATAGTTTTGTTTAAGTTTTTCAGAAAAAAGCCTCTCTGGAGGTAGCTTGATGGAGTATATTTTGACTTGTTACTATTTCAATCAGATCATGATATATGCCTTTTATGTTATTTTTGAAAATTTTCAATTCTATTTGTAAGTTATGCAAACAAGTGGAAATTAGCTCAGCTTTAAGTATAAGTGTAAACCATGATGAGTTGTGTTTGTTTGTGTTATAAGGGAACTGTCTCCCTGTATGTTGAGCACAATTCACAGAACACAAACAGCAAAACCATTCTTTGCAGTTACCTCCCTTATATTGTGGATAGCCATCTCTCCGTTGAAAATGCATGCAGCGCCTATCAAAACAAAAGCATCAAATTATTATTCAGGTTTATATATCATGGCATCTCACTGACAATTACTTTTTTCTGAAATATCATAAACATAAATTTAAATTATATGTTTTGTTTTGATTCCTTTTTTGGTACAGATCCAATATTTTATTTAAAATATATGTTTTGAATTATGACACCTTTGTTTACTTTCAGTTGCTGATGTACCTGGTAAATTTGCTTCTCATTTAGAAAGAGTAAGTCTTTATTCCGAGAAAGGACGAAGTGAATTATAATCTCATTTAATTTGTTTTCATTTTACTCAAATGGCTTTAAAACTTTAGTTTATTTTCATTAACATTGCATTCTTTATCGGAAATATTATAAACAAGGAATCACATACATGTACTTCAAAACACTTAATATTTTGGTTGTGAAACTAAACGAGGACATGAGACACCAAAAATGAATTATGTAATAGTTATTAGCACACTTTCCGAGGTGTATCGGTGAATATCAGGACAGTTTTGGTCGGGGGCTCAGCCGAGGCGGAGCCGAGGCGGCCCACGACCAAAACTGTCCTGATATTCACCGATACACTGAGGAAAGGTGCTAATAAGTTACTTACATCACATTTCTATCGAGTATTGTGAAGCAAAATGTGAAAAATAGTATTTATTATCGAGTCGTTTCAACCGAAAAGTGACAAATAATTTCAGCTCTTTTATTTATCCCTTTCTGTGCCTCACGTTACATTTCATGGTAGTATTTACACGTGCGTCTTGTTGTGAAACCCCGAGCGTGAAACAGCCACGTGTTTGTTTAGACCACATCGTCAAAACAATTTGTCTTTGGCGTAGAGGACTGCGATTATATTAAATGTAGTGACGTAGTAGTGTAAAGGAAATTCGAAACGTGGGTCGTTCCTGGTGAAAGTATGCATCGGCGCATAGTTCGCCCGTTGAAATTTAATTGTAATGAAATTTATAACTTTCTAGGCGTTTTTTTTATATCCTGCTTATTTTCAAGGCTTGTGAAGTGTCAATATTCTCATTTATATGTTTTGCATAATAAATCAAACCAAATTATGGAATAGATGCCAATTGATATGTGTAATAACTGTTTTTTGTAATATGTTGTTATGTTGATTTTATGTCATTGCATATATTTTTGCACTGCCATGTAGTTCCTACCGGTTTGTTTTGTTACTATGATTTTGATTAGTTGTCTCATGTACCTTAGCCTAGTGCAGTATGAAACAAGTAGTTATCATTGCGATCTGGGTCGGACTAAACGTCCGCTTCTTATTGCTTGATAAGTTTCTTAAACGGTGTGATAAAGTATCCGTGTATCAGAAATGAACAGTACACTTCTTAAAAAGTGTACTGTTCATTTCTGATACGCGGCTACTTTTACGCATGTATTGGAAATGAGCAGGATAGTTTCATCAAAGGTTGCCATTGGCAACGAGTAGAAGTGGGATGTAATGGTTATATACTAGTATATATTTAAAAAAACCGTTATTATCTTGGTTTTGTTTCTGGAGCATATCTCATAAACTGTTTAAAATTTGTTTATGAATCACATGTCAACCTTTTATAGTCCATGTAGTTGTGCCTTTTGTCAGTTATATATTTCGGAGATTTAATAATTTTTGGGTTTGTAATGATAGCACTATAGGTGCAGTATGTTTTTTGAGTTTGGGTTTTCACTGATTAGTTTAAGTGGATCTAATATCACCCAGTAAAATTTTATGTTACCAATTTGTTCTCTGTGTTATATGAATACCTGCTACACTAAAGAGTGATAATTGGACAGAGAGAGAGAGCAAAACTATGACTAAATGTTCTCATAGTTTTGACTCAACTCTTGCGGTGACATTGTCAGTAGATTCTTTGTTAGATGGTGCTTCAGTCTAAGTGCCTGAATAGTTTTACTTATTGCAAAGTTGCAATTCATGCACAATTATTGCTTATGGATCAGGATGACAGTACTTACAGGTACAGGACAATATTGATGTCAGTCATTATCACATTTGTGATAAAACTGGTTAAACACAGAGATCATTGCTGATCAATGCATTATCCTTCTATATAAGTGATGAGTGATAATAGACACACAGGCAAATTTCTGCTCACCAGTAATTCCTTCAAAGATGAAAAATTGTAATGTGAGGTTGTGAGAGAAAATCTGATAATTCGAAAAAGTAATTGAAGTCACTAAATAGGGGAAAAATAGTAAAATAGAAATAGTTCATACATTCCCTTGTTTTTATTCATTCTATACTTAATAAAACTTTGCAATGCAAGGACTCTTTCTATTTGTCTCCCTGTCAATAATGACTGACATGAATATTGTCCTTTAATTTAGATAAAGCTTTTTGTAGCCATACAGTTTATCCTTTAAATGTTTTATAGACCTCATGAGAGACAAAGGCTAGAGTTTGACTGGATACCATTTGTAATTATATATTTATTTTATGGGTATTGTTAAACTGCTGATATAGGGTATATATGTATTTGATTGTTGATAGTATATCTGTTCTCATATCATTGTTTTAATAGTTCATCGTGTAAATATCACCCTTTTTTATGTGTTGCACATGTTATAAAATTGTAAATGATATATCAAGACTTCAGTCTGTTCTTATTAAACTTTTATAGTGTCTCAATTACAACTTCCAAGTGTAGCACTGGCCAACCTCGTGGGTGTTCTCTTGGTCCTCCAGTTTCCTCCCACTGCTAAAGACCCCTCCACACAGGCAAATTATTGAAATAAAATTGAACCATGTGTTAGTCCCAATATAACCTATTTTGTGTCGAGTGGTCTCCCCCCCCCCCTTTGTCTCTCCCTCAAGTGCTGAATGTGGACTGATTCTGCATTTTCGAAAAGGGAGGGTGGAGAAGTGGGCACCTGCTAGACTTGGTTCAGGGCCGTATAATAAATAGCGGGGATGCAGGGGGTAAATAATTGTACCCCCAGAAAAATAAGTCACCCCGATAAATGGCGCACCTAAGGGATTACTTGCTAGCGACTTTGATAGCTGTATTCCCCACCCTCAATAACTTGGGCATTATATTGACGCCCCCACCACTCTGCTGCACCCCCACTTTTAAAATCCTACAAACGGCCCAGACTTGGTTGGGTTTGGATTGACCCAAGTATGCTATCACTGCCTTATAAGACTGAAGTTGATATAACCAGGTTTGTTTCCAGATCAAGAATACACACAACAGTATATCGGTTCAATTAGAAAAAAATATGCAGCTAGAAAACATGATGAATACATGTATGTGGAGTTTGGTTTCTTGAGTTGTACATTTCCTTCTCTCCGGAAGGATAAAATATAACCGTTATGTAACAAATCCATCGTAAAGAATATTGGCGTGCCACGTTATCAAGACAACAGAGCCAGGAATAATTCGATTTACGTGCACGACAACGTGTGCGCTGGTCGGACTTGAATGCCCGGACTAGGCATACGAATTTCCAGGTCATTTTGGAAGTGAGCTAAAGCTTCCTTCCGCGTGTTATTTAAGGTTTTAAATATAGAAACCGGAAGCAAAATAAAAAAAATCAAGATACTGTATTTGATTTGTATTTATATCTTCGAATATGCAAAGGGCCTTGCATTGTTTAGACGGACCCCGTAGTGGAAATCTCATATTGCCTCTCTTCATCTTAATCCGACACTGCTATGTATTAATTATCAAACCATAACCATCGCGGGGCTAAGAATATAATATCTTTATATGATTTCTTTAATGGTGGAGCTCACAATGTCACGCACAATCACAATCCGGATGAAAACCAGGATGAAAAAGGAGCACTTAGTTGAATGCATGTATGTACTCATTATTTTAGTTAATGCAGTTTACATCGACAGAATTTCAAAACCCACCTGTTTCAATATTCATATTTATAACCCATTTCAGGAACGTTTCCTTCACTTTGAGCATCGAATACTATTTGTGGAGTCTGGGGTTTTATGGGAACTCATATTATTATTATTAAGAATGAAAACCAGACATTTTTCAATTAATGGTCGTTTTCTTTTTCAAGATACAGAAGTGAATACTGTAGAAGAACTATGTCTATCAAATGGATATTGTGATTACATGTATTATCGAATCAAAATTAAAGCCTTGAAATATTTTAACAATGACAATAAATAAATATTTAAATTGAGCATCCAAACCACCCTGCGTGTTTCCCGGGTATTACGTATAGTTTAAAAGTTCAAGCTAACTATTTTCAACACATTTATGATTTCTTAACTATTCCCTGGAGCGATATTAATTATCTTTATCGTCTTTGATTAAGAATACAGGAAAGTTTTAAAGCAGAATCTGCACATGGCACGCACACTTTCATAACCAAAAGTCTCTTTAAACTACATAATATAGTTCATTCGATAATGTTACACCTCCGATGTCAAGCATCTGATTTCTATGACACTTCTAAAGTCTTAAAGCTATCATCAAAGCTATAATTGTAGTAACTCGACTCTATGTAATTATCATTTAAAATATCATCCACACTAAAAGCATCTTCGGAATCAACGGTATTTACCACCGTACTAAAAGTAGTCCACGGATTTACATGTCGATCGTATTCCGCTTGAAATTCAACAGACGATACTGGTGAAACACGATCATCCGATGCTGAAGATGACGATGAAGTTTGGACATCGGGACTTAAAATGTATTCATCATCAGAAAAATCACTGTCATCATCTTCGCAAGCCATATTTTCCAAAACGCCATCAACAATAGTTTCGTAGTATCCACTATAAGGCAATGAACTATCTGAATCACAACACGCGCCACCAACACTGCTGATGTCTGACGAAGGCGAAAGTTCAGTAATGCCGCCACCTTTTAGACTGGAATTATTTGAATGTAAAACCCGAGTCTTTTCGTCTAAGCGTAAACCAAGTGTAGCGATTTGTGCATTTGTAGATTGTGGGATTTTCGAGACTTTTCGTAGATCTGACAAACTGGAGAGTCTCTCTTTACTCTCGGCTTTCTCGCTTTCTGTAAGTCCTAAATAAGACCAATCGAGATCGGGAGAAAAGTCTGGTGTCTCGTATGTTTCTATTAATGTTTGCCAATGCTTTATATTATTGGATAGAATTCCTTGGGGTGGGGTCTTCGTGTTGGTTCCATCTAATGATGAGAGACAAGTGGTTTTCCCATTTTCCCGCCGTTTCATTCCATTTCTGCCATCAATTCTATTGGTCACACTATCGATTTGAGCTACCAACACGTGAAGATCTCCTACTATGCCATGTAAGTTGGTGATGACGTTTTCTAGATTGTATGCCATATTCCTGACGGTGTTCCGTACGGCGTTACCAACATTTCTTTCATCCTCCAATACGCAGTGTTTACTTCTTGTTTTAGACATCATTGTATAAAATCAATATAGTTGTTCATCTAAAAATACAAAACAAAATGTCATTAATAACTAGAGCAATTAAAAGATAGATCTAATGATCTAAAGTATATCGGGGGAGGGGGAGTAGTCTTTGCAAGAGAGGCTCTTTGGTGGGTCAATTCTTGTCCCACATAGCTATCTGAAGCTCTGATACTTTTTCTACCCATATACTCTTGGTTTTACACAGGTCGAGGCCAATCATACATTAGCGACGGTGTCTATATTATTGTCATTATATTACGTTTTAGTAATATCCATCTGATTTACATGCCTATTACGATAGATTAGCCGCATGGGGACATACATATTAAACTTAGTCGAGTGTATATTGAGTAGGAGTTCAAAGTGTATGATTCTTTCCTTTGGGCATTTCGATCAATATAAGATAAGGTGTTCCAGAAAGTGAATTCTCACCCAAATAATACAAAACCCCTAAAATCAAAGCAAACTCTGATTCATAAACTTAAAGAAGCTATGTCTCTAACTCAATATCGTCCAGAGTCTTCGGCATTCAAAACACGAATTATTTGTCAATTTAAATCAACACTGATGTTGTCATTTTATAGGGAAAATATTGGCTTTTGATATCCAATATTTAAGACAAATAAGCATTTTACGATTGGTACAGGAATGTGTTTCAGACCCACTTCTAGCAAGAGACTCGGAGAACAAGGCTAGACAATTGCACCAAATCAAACGGTGTATGTAGACTGGAATAACCAGACACTCGAAATAGCCACTCGATGGGAACGTCTGGCGTATTTCGCCGAACATAACTGATTTGAAATTAGAGTACAAACGAAAACGATTGAATGCAAATCAGTTTGTATACATTCATATTACATTATTATATACGTTGCGACCCATTTGTGGCAATACCTAGGTCTCAAATATTAGCGATTTAGCTCCTTTAAACAAACAGGGGCCTACTCTATCCATTAAAAAGTTTCAACAAAGAGTCTGGCGTTTCGGACAATGTAAGTAAGCAATAAATAAACGGTTTGCCCTGTAAAGGGTTTAATTCTGGCATGGCACTAAATTTGTGTTATGGGTTCGGCATTCAATAATTAGTATATCGTTTTAAAAACTGACGAAAGAAAACTGAAAGGTCACAATAATCTACTCAATAATTAAAATTCTTCTAACTATGACATAATCTGGTCAACCTTTCAAATGACATTAAGAAATGTCCACATCTTCATTAAACATTCATCTCTTGGAAATCAATGCCCATGTCTACGCCTCATTTGCTTCTTAGTTGGTAAATGTCAACCCAAAGCAAACCCCCCAAAACATGGACTAATAAGAGAAGAGAATGATTGTTTGGAGCATCATGACATCTAGGATTCGGGTTACTTATGAACCTTTTCGGAAATTAACCAATTCGTTAGGCGATCGCTGTTGTGTTTAAAGTGTATCGTAAATCACTGTGGATCATCTATAAGTACGCCCTGTAGTTTTTGCACGATATTATCATATTACTATTTACTTAAAGTCAAACTTCAGTCCAGCCATTAACATAGTTTAATTTCCATAAAAAAATCCCAAATAATGTTGGGCCTTTACCGACGAATTCCTTACCATCAACAAGCAAACAAGTTGTAACAATAGAAGCACAGTGACAGTCTAGACCTTTCAGACTAGTCTGATCGTACACCTAAACGAATCTTTTGAATCAGACCAGACGTTTAGAATAATATGTGTATAAAGGCAAATATATCTATAATTCATATACATCCTTATTTTATCTTATTGAAAAGCGGTCGGGTTAGTCTGACATTAAATCCGTATCAAAGAAATCTTATCACGAAACGCCGAGAGTTAATTAACCTTACATGATGATGCATCTTTATCGTGATTCCTGTAATTTTACAAAATGACAAACATTAGCTTATCATTGAGAAATTATCAAGATATTTCAAAATATTGATTATTAACTTTGCTTGTGGCCTTGAACACAGAACACACATAATATATTTTTTGACTTAAAAGTATAGAGGGTGTAGTGCAAGAAGGGTGTAGATTTTTTTTATACTATTATATAGCATTCCTTTCGGGGTCTGTGATATTTCTATAATGGAAGCGAACGTTAACAATAAACTTTATTTTATTGTAACAAATTTACACCGACACAATTTGTCGTGCACATGGGACAATCGGGCCAAGTTCTATGTCGATCGTATATGAATTGTTATTTTTTTACAAGCGTCGCCCCCGAGAACAGCAACAACATGTTAGCGTTCGGGGTCAAGTACAGTTTCTGATCGTCATTTGAGGTACTTTTAATAGCTGGCATAAAATGGTTTAATTCCATCCAGTATTTAATAAAAAGATGAATGATAACATTCGGTATTCACTGTAAATAATGTGGTCGTAACTAGACAATGTCATCTACAGTTTTCGCTGAAAACTTTTGACTGGTCACTTCTAATCAATAAGAACCCAAGATGGAAGATTATCTGTAGTCGATATTTTGATTTTTTTTCTTAATTTCAAAAATACCGAGCTTTCTTTTGGCTTCAAATGCCATAGGAATTATTTTTTGTAGACCTTCATTTACATAACAAGCGCAAGTTCAACAAGGTAGAACCCCCAATGGCTTGGATACAGCTTGGATTTAAACAGTCGTCCATTTAATATTTACTGACGTCACTCAAGGAGACTGTCGATGAAAGGGTTGATAATCAAGGGTACCCTATGCAACGAGAATGTTCTGTGATAATCGAGAATATGTGGAAGGAGTTATCCAGGTGCGGATCCAGGAATTTTTGCAGGAGGGGGTTTGCCAGGTTTCTGTTACGGAGTCTGCCATCATCGTCTCTAAATTACATAGGCATACATACAAATTGAGCTTTTTAAACAGAGAAATCATTTTTATACTGATGTAGGATCACTTTGTGATATAATTCCATTGATGCAAGGCATTATATTTTTTTTTTATGTAGCTGAGCAGGGGGGGGGGGGTGGACCCCCACCCCACCCCACACCCCCACACCCCCTCTGGATCCGCGCCTGTTATCGTCTGTCAATCAAACATTCAAACGATCAGCAGTTCTCGGAGAAAGTGCTGAGACAGTTGATGCCTATTTCGTGTCCAAACTTCGTTCAGAATAAAGTAATTTGAATGGAATTTTCAAGATTTTCTTTTTTATCATCTATTTTTCAACTGTTATATCACGAATGGTCAACCCTTCATTAAAGTCTTAACTAGTGTATCTTTAAATAAACAATTTGATTAAATGACGATCATCTCCTTAACCACCATCCACTGTAATTATTGCAATCCCGGTGAGTGACGTCAGCTATGTGTATGGTCATTTGTAAGAACATCATTACCTATATCATTACTATACATTTTATCACCATGTTCTAAAAGTACGCTTCGATTCAAGGACTCTGAAATGTCACCAGACGACTTTGGACCTTTTGATTATATTACCTAACAATGAGTTTAAAGTAATTGTACTCTTTGAGATAATGGTCATGCCAGTGTTTGGGTATTCTTCGAGTCATATGGTATACAGTTCAACTTCGAGCGAAATGATCACACTTTGTAATTGTGTATTAAAAGTAGTACTGGCCCCTTTCTTTCATCCTTCTAAGCTGGATTAAAGACCAATATTTTAATAATTTATTACTTTTGAAATCAATCAATATGTTGGCTATTTTCATAAAAGAAGTAAAATCACGGAATATATGGACTACCCACTTTTCACAACAATCCAAAAACATTATATACTAAGCAGCAAAAGAAACGCCAGGTTGGTATATGATGCTCTGTATAGACGCACTACACAATTAACTTGCTAAATGTTTTATTGTATATTTGTGTCCACATCTCCAACTTTACCTGGACAATAAGACTCCTTCCCAAACACAGAATTGAACCCAGGAAATGTTCTCAAAAACGTAACCGGACTTCTGAGATGGCAATGTGGTCATTGAAACAACGTTACTCAGGATTTCTACAGCAGAACGGTGTCAACGTTATGCACTGGCCAGCCATTTAGCCCGGACTTTTACCCGATTGGACATCTTTGGGATGAAATTCAGAGGAAACTTAATAACGTCGTACCGAGACCAATCACAGTCGATGGATTGTGCCAGGCTTTTCTAGGGTTATGGTTCCAGGTGCCAATGACGTTCATCAGTCGTCTGGTCCACTTCATGTACTAACGCTGTGCTGCTGTTATTGACACTGTTGGTGGACATACCAGATACTGATTTATAGACTGTGTACAAACGCTAAAACTTCTCGTAATATCGTGGAATTAATCACTGTTGTGGCAACAAACTGTTCACATAAATTGCTTTGATCCATTTAGTAAGTCATTTTCTAGAATGATTTGATTAAAGTGCCTCGCTGAATTTGAAATCGTACTGACGGTTTGTTTTTTGCTGTTTAGTATATATTGTACAATCAGCGTAAAAGTACCTTCTTTGTGGGTTAATATGTTGTTGACAAAATTGATATTCAAAACCGTCTTCATTAACTCAATGGAAACAGAATCGGAGGACTTGCAACTCCATTTTAGTTCATTCAAAATAATATCAGCATATCACATTATGTGGTCAAAATGTCCAATAGAGCTGAATAAAATACTCATATTTGCCACTTAAAGCGAACATGGCTATCAACATCAAATATCTTTCTGTCGAAATTGAGAACGATTTGTCTTTTCTGTTATTGGTTTGTTTGGGACTTATTCATAGGTCACATGACACAAATTAGGTCATTTCGGAACTAATCGGGACTAACAGATGATTCAATCTGATTTCAATAATTAGCTTGCTTGTAGGGGTCTTTAGCGTGGAAGGAAACCGGACGACCTACACCCGTGAAATCGAAACCACGCCATTTGATTGAATGACAGACTCTATGATATAACGCGCTAACCACACTGTATTGAGTAATCGCCTTTTTATGATTTCAAATGGTATTCAAACATGTATTTATTTATTGTTAACAGTGTCGTTTACATGGTAACTGAAAAGACATTCCTCCAAATTTAGTTTTTGGTATACTTTTGTTATAGTTAAAAGTCCTGCAGGGCTATTGTATACTTCTACTGTATATAATACAGTAAAAATTTGGTTTAAAAATCATAATTACTTTTAAAACTTTCTCCAGTAATATGAAAAGTCGCTTTTAATAATAAAATTAAAGGGTCATTGCGGGATATTAGATAAAGAGCTGACAGTTTTCATTATAATAGTTACAAACTAGATAACGTCAAGGGAATTTGCTGAAAAGTTCAATCCAATTGATCCACTCTCAACCATGATATTAGCTTTTGAATTGTATATATGGCCTCGATCATCATTACTAAAGTCGATACGATAAGAAACATATTCTCGAATATCAATTCCATGATTTAATCATCAATGAGCGTTGAGCAGCAGATCGAATTCAATAAATATCGCAGGCATGCGATGACACTGAGAGTTGATTATGGTCTAAGTTAATTAATGTCTAATTTATAACTTAGATAACATTTCAGGCCATAAGAAAGACCCGGAATATGCCATAAGAAAGACCCGGAATAGGCAGATTTGGCTGTTGTATAATGTATTAAGCTGCGACCAAGTATTATTCCTGAAGTCCATAGAATTCGATAAAAGTGAGAAAATCAATGTCAAATAACACACATGGATTTTATACCTTGCTACCTTCTCTTTATTTTTTTCCTATGCCAACTAAGTTGCTAGGGGGAATCTATGACATTTGATATAATATTATAAGTGAATGTGTGTCGTTGACCAGTTTGCTAAATTATAATTTGTTGAATTCTGCAGATTCTTTGTAAAATAACAGTATTTACATTTTATGTTTTAATGAGCTATTCAATAAATCTCTTACCAGTTCTTACAGAACTAATATAATTATATACGATATGGTGTGTTTAAATTTCAATAACTCGATAAAACCCAAAAGATTTGGCAGAAGTCTACCCGTTCTCCTTACCACGTAGACCCCCGAAATGAGACAATGACGTCGCTTTCAACCTCATAATTAAGCTTACTATTTATGACTTATGGACGATTATTCAGTTTGGTACATCATGTACAAATCTACAATCGATAATAGTTAGCTTACTTTGGTCTACTTACTATACTATCTACCATACTACATATTGATTTCAACTTAAGGCTATACAGGATAAGTCATTTAAATAATTCACTTTGGTCTTAGATTATTCAAGTGGAATTATATTGTGACAATATGGACAATTAGTACTTAGAGTAGTGACAGATGAATGCCATCAATAACTCTTTAACAATGATACTTGACCATGTGTGGGGTGTGGATTTTACCATAGTGATTTATAACCAATAGTCCAACCGATACAGTAAACATTACCAGTATCTAACAGTTGAAATTCACCCGAGTTTGAGTTTTGCTTTATTTGAGAGAGAGAGAGAGAGAGAGAGAGAGAGAGAGAGAGAGAGAGAGAGACTCACATGATCAATTTTATTTCAATAATTCCCTTGGGTATAGGGGTCTTTAACTGTGAGAGGAAATCAGAGGAAATCAGAGAAAATGCAGAAAACCCACAAGGTTAGAAAGGCGACCATACTCCCTGTCACGTACAACCGTACTCAATGACACGTTAAACCTAACAGCACTAAATCATCATCAGTGCCCCGTATCAATGTGATATATATTGCTAATAACGATTTAAGATCGACGTCGACGAACAATTACTATAAACTCCCTTTCACTACCAGAAAGTGTCATCTAGATAAACTTTGAATCACGCATCTGTTTGGCATTTACTGGTATTGGCATCACGACGAGAGTCGTCTCTGGTTATCAATAATACAAGGAAGTTCTTATAAAATATTGGCGTTTTGGAGTCTAATATGAAATAATCTATTTCTATCTCGACTGAATACACATTTAAGGTTTCTTTGACAACGGGAATGTGTTTTATAAAAGTACATTCAATGACATTCAGTTATTTGGCATTTAAGTTTACATGACGTATCAATATTACGTAATCAAATGTCGACAATGACGAGTTTTAAGCCAGCAGATGAGTGAACTATGAGTGAAATATTAATAACAGCTGAATGCAAATGAGTCGTTATAATATTTCTCATTAAATTTAACGATTATTCAGTATGCTTGTTCGATTAAATTTTTCTATCTTCTGACACGATAAAATTGTAATTGTTATAAGGTTATTTCATAATTATCATAATTTTATGCATGTGCGCTAAATGTGTAGTGTATAACAGCCACTGTAGCTTAAGAGGTACAATAAAACGTAAACAAATACTACATGAATAACGCACAGCTCAAAATGGACCGCTTTTATATGCTTACAGATTAGCTTGTCACAAAAAGTCTGAAGACACGAGGCGACAACTAGCCGGAGTTCCTGTGACAATTTTGCATTAAAGGAAGAAATTGTAGACTCCTAGAACACGCACAATAAATATATTCCACTAAAATGTATAGTCCAAGCCGATCCATCTTTAGGTTACTATAATAGTGATTTGTAACATTGGGTCCATGGATTTATCTACCTCGCAAGGACAATAGTATTACATACTGGAAGTTCAAAGAAGTGTAGACGTGTACGTCTCTGTCCCAAGAAAATCCATTGTACTCCCACCCTCGTCTTGTAGAGTAACCATGACAATTGTCGGAAGTTAAAGTGGCCGAGTCTCAGTATCTTCCAAAGTATTCGACATCGAAAACACAAATTATTTGTCATTTTAAATCAACATTGACGCCGTGATCTTACCGGGAAAAGATGGACTTCTCATGTCCAATATTTAAGATATGCGCATGGATGGCCTTTAATTCGTTTTCGTGACATTTTGTCACTGATTATCTCTTAGGATAATATGTACAGTATTTGTATTGATATGTTACTTCACATAACAAAGGAAACTTTTAGAAAAAAATGCTCATGATCTATTAAAATATACATACAATTATATATTTTACGCGCTTGTAAACTGCTGTAAAATATACCGAAAAACCCGAAATAAACAAAAAAAAAGAAACGGGGCAATTACATGTATTTGGCCCAAATGACATCAAATCAACAATAAAGGCAACAATATGGATCTTAAACTAGATTTTCAATATTTTTGTCATTAGGAAAAAATATTAGTACCTTTACTCCCCCCCCCCCCAAAAAAAAAAATCCCGAAATAACCAAGAGAAATAAGCAGGAGTATTATTCAATCCAAATGATATCCACAATATCTGAAACTTGAACTATAATTTTTTGTCAATAGTAGGTTATGCGATTTAAATCACGTTCGTCGACGAATGAATATCTAGACTAAAATAATATGTCTAATCCTACCTGAATTCAATGGCGTTCTTCTTTTAAATGTACATCTTTGTTTCTAGTGTATTTGTATCCTCATTTTTGTATAACTCATACTTCTGATCTCACCTACGCCTTGACTTAGTTCAAGTTACTAATTATCAACACTAGAACGTACAATTTGAACGTTCTCCAGAGTATAGACTGTGTACCAAGTCTTCTATATTATATTGATCACGAACCTTTCCTGTTAACAGATAATATATATCTTCATGTTACACATCAATATGCATGTTTAAACACTGTTAAATATCACTGCTAAAATGCTTGGTCGACTATAACAAGCATTATAACCAGGAGTCAATTAAAAAAACAAATAAAAATGTACTGAATTTGCAAATTTTGGAAACAAAGAAAGGAAATGTTAAGCAATATAGTATGGCACGGGGTTATATGGAGGAAAGAAAATTATGTCATTATTATATTAATGATTAGACCCTCCGGACACAATGTATGATAACGAGTTTACGATTCTAGTTTAATCGATTTGCTTAACACAGGGGGGTGGGGGCATACTCGTATATATTTTTACACTTTAAATGGTATTTAACTCCCTGGGAAAGGCACCTGACCCAACAATTTTACAAGAGTCGTGTTCATATCCACAAATTGTCAATATTAAGTGTGTGTGTTGTGTGTTGGGGGGGGGGGGGGCATAATAGGCATTTATTAGAAATACCGGTAACAGATTATACAAATATGCTTTTGAATATAAATGTCTAGCAATAATATAATTGATACAAAATTAGGACACCATCAGTTTTTGTTTTAAAACATTTACTTTCATTAGTATATTGACAGCCCAATCCTGTGTAATAAGTTGATATCCCATTTCATACATGTATATTATACTACTATTACTTATATAAAATTTATTATTATATATTGAACAGCTGTCTATATGAATATAATAGACATATTTATATTCATAGATGCTTTTATTAATAATTTAATTAAATATGATATAGTCATGCTAGTACGGTTTATCTGGATTTATGAACCTACCGAACCTAGATCTTTATCTTTTATCTCGATTACCTATTGTCTTTTCCGTATATCATTTTTCATAACATCCATTAATAAAAATAGTCCAACTGTGTGGTAGCTTTTATTGAATTCATAGATGTGTTTACCTTAATTAGTTACATTACTTCACTCTATGCCGAGTTATCGTTGTTAGAAGAATAGTCTAACCTTGATTGCCATTGTTACGATTATAAACAAAGTCTCAATTATCCATTGTTACGGAAAATCATCAACCACAAAACGTTTATAGACAGGGCCTAAAATAGACAGCTGTCCAGTTGTTCGGGTGGGACGTAACGCCGAGGTCCCTTGTACACATTGGCGTACACGTAAAAGATCCCTGACAGTTGGAATTCGATATAAGAGTAGGCAATAGCGCTGCTGTCCGATCAAAATTTCCCTCATACCACACTGCATGGCATATTCCCGTCTTCATTAGCACAGTCAGAGCAGAACAGTAGGACGTTAAGCTACATTTCATTTAATTATTGATATTGACCATGAAAAAACACATTGGTTGGATTTCAATTTCAGAAACTGCCTGAAAGCTGCATGTAACCACCGGAAACAAAATAACCCACTCATGTATTCGTTTTCATAAGTACATACCCTAGAGTTAACATTACACATCCGTATAACAAAAGCAGCTTTTTCATTAAACAAAGTTTGTATGAAACAACATAATAGAATTCAGACAATTCCTGTAGGAAATATCATGGATGGTTTGTCTTGAATCAACTGTGACTTTATGTCACTTTTATCCTTTTTTCTAGACATAATTATGCCTTATCTACGAAATGCTTTATTGAGTTCTCACTGGGAAAGTAAGCTGCAGTTCTCCCGAGATATTATTTCGCGCGTTTCTGAATGCCTCAATATATATTAAGATTTCATAGAATTCTACCCTGAGCTTATAAAGCCTGTGTCTGTCTTTGATAATTTTATTATCGCTGCAAGGCTCTTTGTATTTTATGACGTTTCAATATGTCACATACTCTCGATAAATATTTCTATTACAAGACTGTGATTTGAAAAAAAACACAAATTAAGTCGTCTTTTCTAAAATACATCTGTCCGATATGACAGTGTTTCTTTTCATGAAAGATTTAGTAAGGTCTTTTAGATAAATCCAAGGGGCGTAAAAGAGCATAAGATGATGAAAATATGTACGACAAAAGACTTTAGTAACACATTTGGGTAAACGTCTGGATAGATATTAATGCCCATCTATATTAGAACTTTTCCAAATATAGTTTTTTTTAATTCCAAATTTATTACAATATTAAGTCGTTCGTTAAAGTTACATTCCCGGGTACAAACTTGATGATTTGATGATGCTTCAAATCAATGTAATTGCCAAGTATACCCTGCTAGAAATATCAATCAAAAAGGCCATGTTTGCGTTAGGGGATTACCCCTCTCCAAACCTATAGGAACAGCGGGAAGAGACGGGTGAGAATTTATTTATTTATTTTATTTATTTATCTATTCTTCATGTAAAGGTTACAACAATAAATTAATGTACATGTTCTAAGAACTATGAGCTGCATTGTATGATCGGGAAAGTGTCAACAATAAATATAGTTATGTATATGAAATAAAGACGTTCTGCTGCATTTTTATGATTGGAATGAGAAATGAGAAGTATGACAGGTATGATGTCATGAAGAGACCTTTACTTAGGATAGCCCGTAAAGCTTGAAGTAAAAAACATCCACTGCTTATTTCCATTGGGGTCCAAGGTTGTCAAGGTCGCGCCAGGTCATCATTATGAGACAAAATTTAATAACTAAGCCAACACAGCAATATCACAAATAATTCAAAATAGTAGGCCTATCAGAGATTAATATCGGGTTAACAATAAATGCTTCTTGGCTGCAGCTTTAAAGCTGTATAGTGATTCTAAAGACTTAATAGCATTCGGTAAATCGTTCCAGATACTTATGGCAGTGTAATAAAATGATGTGAACCTCATACACAAGACGATGTTGTCTGCAATCGCCGACTATTTATTACAAATATCGAATCCTAATTACATTCTCGGATTATCCACTGAATCATGCACCTGCCTATTACTAAAGCGGCTTATTTTATATGTTAACCTTAGAACTGTAGTTTTGGCAACTGACTTCAACTGTGTACTGTATGCAATTAAAAAAAAATCTTACATAATACATTACAATAGATAATAAACCCCATCTCTCAACCCTCCGTGTTTCAAGGGGGGTACATTTTTATCAACATGAATGTACACAAAGCGCTCAGTGTATACTTGTGCAGTCTTCGACGTCACGCGTGTGGATAGCCCTAATCGTTGGGCTGTTGATTAAGGCTGTTGATTCGCTCCATGAGTGTTTTTCAGGGAATCCAGTATTTTTCTAGTAAGATTGGATGTCTCTACTTTCCATATAAACCAAAATTGCCGTACTTTTTTTGGCAATAACCACCCGATAAACACTTTCCTGGGAACCCACCTTTAAAACTCAATAATATTGTGACGGACCATAAATGCAATAACAACTAGTCTGGTCAAAAATGGTTTATATATTGGCCCAAAAAAAGATGAAAATCGATCGACTAACGAAAACTCGCGCTAATAATAAGTACTCTTTTACTTATTTCTAGAGTCCATCTTTATTTTATACGTAATCTCGAATTTCTATCCACAAACGTGTAAACCAATACAACCAATGCTTATTTGCTTTTACATTTTGTTAAATATTGAAATGCTACAGTCGTGTGTTTTTAAAGAACTACTGGTTCCATTCAGATTAATAATCTGTTCTTCAAATTTTCGACACTGATTAATTTTAGTGCAGCTTTCTCACCAATGTTATGTATAAAGAAATATTTTGCGAAAACGAATTCCAAAAGCGTTGTTTTTAAAATTTTCAACATTACCACTTGATTAAGATAGATCCGTCTCTAAGGGGTTGATCTTATGAAATAGTTTTATATTAATGTGAAGGTAGTGGAAGAAAGCCCCACGTGAATTAGATGCATTACTTTGTACAAACACAGATCATTCTTCAGCAACTTTTTATCTGAGAAATTTTGAAAATGTCATCTTTCTCAATTTCCTGCTGGAATCTGTTTAATGGATGACTGCACAATTTGAGTTATTTGATAAAATCATGGGATTCAAGTTCCTTAATCTGACAGGGCTAGAGTGAATTTCAATTTGTCATATCATTGTTCGCAGATCTGTATTTCTGATAGATTCAGTATATAAAATTTATTTTCAGGAAATGATACATATAAATGATTACGAAATGTTACATAACAACACACTGCGTATATGCATCTATAATTCGGTAAACTTCTATTTATTTATTAGCGTAATGTTTCAGAAATGACTCGTGATTTTGAAACAAAACAGATCACACATGTTGTCCATATGATGATGCCGATAAAACAAAATCGAACCACTCTGTACTGTACTGATAAATTTGCTAGTTGAATCGTTTCATAAAATTTGTGCATCCAACCTAAGGTACCAGTTGTAACCGCACCACATTTCTTTTAAAAGATAATCTGACTTACACTGAAAATGTAACACTTTGTCAGCCAAGTTCACAAAACATTCTCGGACTTAAGTTGAGAATTTACTCAACTTTCAATCATGGTTTATGAGAAATATCTTTGATCCAGAAACACAAAACTTTGTATACAGTTTCTTATTAGGATATTTGATACATTGAAACAAAAAAAAATCATAAAGGGAAATGTTTGAGCTACAGTAAGGCGAACAAATTTGAGTAAATTCTTAACTTAGGTCTGAGAATGGTTTGGTATTATCACGGTAATATCAACTGTACGCAGATCAGGAAGGTTGAACAAGTCCAATTACCACGGTAAAAGTTGAGAAGCCCTCCATTTCCACCAGTATGCGGATAGAATGACAGATGTGATTGTTATTTAAGCATACCTTTTATGAAGAACATTATCATACTGTTTTAACCTATATAAAAACCAGTTCCTATATACAACTATCACATAGTCTTATACCCCAAGGAATGACGCACATTAAAATCCAATATAACATTCCTGATTGAAAACGCCATCCGATACAAATTGAAACCCTATATCTTATACACATAATTTAAATATAATTTGTATGAATAATTTCATAAAGCTAACAAAATTGGATACAGACGCCTTCTAATTCATGCTGTTTACAGCCAGGGTATAGATTTTAGAACTCTGCACCAATGTAACGGTTATATGTAAATGTAATAATGTCTTTATTGAACAAATTAAACTCAACACAAATGCGTCTTTCACAATAAATATTTTGCATACAAACAACAAAAGGCATGCTATATAAACATTAAAAAATAGGGACGTCAGAGAAATACCATCTTCTTTAATACCTCCCAAAAATGATGGTTCTATGGGTTTTTGATTTTTGACATGCGGCTCTTGTTGATCTGTATAGCCAAGTAGAAGAAGGTTTGGTAGTTCCCATGATCTTTTATGGAAAATTATTCTTCTAGTTCCAAAATCGCCAGGTGTTAAGAGAACATAAACAATCAACTCATATTATTTCTCTTCCGAAGATTTTAATCGAAGACTCAAACTGGTACATGTAGTCTGGCATTGGTACAAGAAACGTAATTGTTTATCTGTGCGTGTTTAGAGGTTAAAGTCCTGCTTAGTACTTGATCTAATAAAACAGTGGTCAAAATTAGTCTGGTGATGGAAAGAGTTGTTTTGATTGGCGGGAAAAACAGTGAGATCGATAACATTGTCCCCTAGTTGGGACGTATGACGTCATCATTGGAAATTTTCAGAAGACTGGGCAACTGGTTTTATTAAGATTCGTGTTATATTTTAAGTTTGAAATCTAACGTTAAGTGGACCTTTACGTCTATATGCTTCAATCAATATCTAATATGACGAAACATATCATGAAACCTATAAAGGGATATGAAAGACACTCCCTAAAGACCAAATACAAATATAAACAGTCTTCCAACGACTTTTGGGTTGTCTACACCTTACTCGATCAAATACATGTAGCCTTTTTTCATATTGATTTGGTCTCTTCTAGGGGGTTAGGATGGCTTAGTGGTCTAGAGTGCCGCGCTTCGACCTCTAGCTGGGTGGTCACCTCTGGCTTGCGGCTGTGGTTTCGAGGACTGGTGTGAGCGTATGTGGCATGGAGATAGGGGCGCCTCCTCAACCTCGTGGGTTTCCTCCGGACACTCCGGTTTCCTCCCACTGCTAAAGACCCCTACGCGCAAGCTAATTATTGAAATAAAATTAAACCATATGTTAGTCCCGAAATGACCTAGTTTGTGTTGAATGGGCGTTAAACCCCATTTCTCTCTCCCTCTCTCTGATCTCTTCTACCATAGGGCACTTACCAATAGCCATTGTGGTAAGAAAGGGTATTGACTAATGAACATGTACGTAAGACAAACATTTATTATATTTGCTAGACGAAATGTAATTAATTGTCAGATAAACATCTAAAAATGATTAACGACGATGATTTATCTGTCCAACCCCTACTGGTGAATTAATAACAGAATTATGAGCAATAATAGCTTGGAAAGTTTAATCGGTTAACTTTTACCAATTAATAGACTTAATTGTTATTATCAAGAGAGACAGAGAGGGAGAGAGAGAGAGAGAGAGAGAGAGAGAGAGAGGGGGGAATTATAGACATGTAAATAACTATTATAAATTGTTTTTCTTGTCGGTGCTACTCTTGAAGCATGGAGGTACTGTAAAGAAAGATTGTCCATTCCTTCGATAGGCCCAGAAAAATAACTGGACAAACGACCCCACTCCTTGTCACGTAAAACCGGGAATCAAAACCACGTCAGTTGGCTTAATGACATCCTTATGGTCCGGCGCGCACGCGCTATCCTTTCGGTTATGCACCCCACCCCCTGTTATTATTAAAGTAGCATTATTATTATCGATGTATAAAGAACAAACCACGAACATACTCTGCATGAAGTCAGTGCCGGACTGGGCCCACCTGTCCATCTGTCACGGACAGGTGGGCCTAAGCTCACAAAAAAGTGGGCCTAAGCCTATAAAGAAAAAAAGAGAAAGAAAAAAGAAAAAAAAGAAAGGAGAGGGGTAGGAAAGAAAAGAAAGAAGGAAGGAGAGAACAGGACACACTCATTCTGTTATCTAATTGTATCAAAAAAATCAAAAATTTGCCTTCTTCTGCTTTGGTTTGAAATGCTTGGAAAATGGGTTTGTGTTCACCTCCATCCTCGGAATCTCGCGCGCCTTTGGCGTGCTCGTGAGGCGCCATTGACACGTCCTTGTGTGGGCCTGGTCAGTGACCTGACAGGTGGGCCTTGGGCCCACCAATCCGGCACTGCATGAAGTTAAAGCTTACTTGTGGACATTGAATTTTATAGAACGTCACATTGATCAACAGGGTATAAGAATGAAAATAAAATGGAAGGGGTTTAACGTCCTACTGTTCTGCTCCGAGTGGGCTAATGAAGACGGGCGCACTACATACAGTGTGCTCTGGGGAAATGTTACCCGACAGCCACAAGGTGTGCTATGCCCTACCCTTATATCCAATTCCAACTGCCAAGGGATCTTTTAGGTGCACGCTAATGTATACACGGGACCTATGCTTTTTATCCCATCTGAACGAATAGAGAACCATGCTACTTTGGTTGCTTACTAATATAAGAAATATGGTATAGCAACGGGATGTTTTGCTGGTATGAGACGTTTTTGGTAGATAAACAATAGACACTGCAGCGTAAACTGTTACATTTATAAAGAACTTACTAACAAGTATATTCAACATTTAGTATGATAAAAATTTGTTTGATGACCACAAAATCCGGCAACATCCATGCACTCATTGCCCCTTTAAATAAATGAAGATTTATAACCTTACAGGAATGATTGATTTTGCACCAAATAATTATCTCATTTATCGCTTCGTAGCGTTAAATTGTCTGAAGTGTGAACGACACGTCTTAATCATTTTCTTTCATAAAATCATAATTAAAGCTTTTAATATTGTCATTTACAGACACAAGATAAGATTTATTTTTGCAATCATTTATGGCCAAACAAAAAATAGTGTAACCCTAACTATTTTAACCCTAACTAGTATAGTGTAACTCTAATTACTAATCAGTTTAACGAAGGTTAACCCTAACTATAGTGTGACCAAGCCTAACTAGAGTAACAATTACTAGTTTAAAGGGTCAATCCCGATAATATTTTGGAGAATAAAACTAGTTAATTTTGTGTTAAACTCCCTTAAAATTCTCTACCCTAGCAACCAACTCAATATATTTGATACGTTTTCAAACAAGTTAAATCCGCCAGTCTTAATCTTGAAGTGGAGACCTGTGCCCCAAGCTGTATTACGCGATGTCTGTTTAAACCCGGTAACTTCTTTAACTAGTGTAACCGTTATTAGGTGAAACTTAATATTGCGTTACCTTAATGAAATTGTCAACTTCGTGTGTTAACTAACATAGTGTTAGGCCTACCTCTCGAGCTATACCCCAAATCTTCCATTTCGATACTAAATACAGGCTGCTATATTGACAGCTAAAAGCAGTAACATGTGATCATGTACAAGACAGGGTATGCTCATTCTCTTTAAACCTAACACACTTTTAATTAATATGTAGAATACACGCAGTATACATTACATGGCATGTTAAAATTAATGTCTTATTGAAATATTAACACAAGGGTAAGCCAAGTATTATTTTTTCTTTTTATTAGCCAGCGGTTTAGTATGGTATGTCGTGACAGTATGGTTTCATACTCTAATATGCTAGAACACGAGTAAGATGCGTTTGATTACATGCTGTGAGCCAGTATATTAATATAGAATGATGACATTAATAGTATATAATTACCGCTGATACATGTAGAGATTAAAACTAATCAGCTGAGCTTTAGCTTTCTCATCAGATCGAAATCTGCCTTCAAATAGTGTATTTTTAATAATATATTTAATCAAGAGAAAATAAGCCACATTTTCTATTTTCATCTTATTAAAGGAGTACTCTCGATAATTTTGTATATCAGATTCACAATATGCTATTTTATCATATTACAAGGAACGTTTTATCATTGCGCATCTCAATGAATTCTACATTTATTGTGTCATGCTTCAAATGAGTTAACAATACTGCATATCTATGATGTGAAACCAAATTGACACTAGTATGCACAGACTCTCCATTGTCCTATGGGGGACAATTACGACGCTCGTGAATAATTACAAAGAAAAACGCGTAACTGAAACAACTTCAGGCGCGGTGTCCGAACCCCATCCTGCTCAGCTACATAACAATATTGTAAAAGGACAATTTGTGAGAAAAGTGTAACGATCTGGTGCTTTATCCTTTATAATCACATGGTGGGATGGGATTGACAAATTAGTACACTGTCTGTGGCATTATATTACTCATTGTCATCCACTGCCAGTCAACAACACAATACAACATTACTTTGATTCAAGACCCTCTTCTATATTGTATTTGCCACATTTTTATTTTACAGATCATTGACAGTAGCTATGTATCGCATACAAATCTGGTTCATTAACAGTAACTTACAGTCCCCCATTTAACATAGCAACAGATCTAGATGAGATCACTTGGTTGAAAATATCTTAATATTAGGTAATGAATAAAATATCTGTCACAAGGACAACGTATCACAAAGAATTAAGGGCAATAAAGAATTCATTGGCCTGTTTATAGTCCATTGTAAGAAATTCAATTTTTGTATACTTAAATGTTATTTTTTCAGAATGTATGCCTAGTCTATGATTTTCAGTACGAAGCAGATTAAGGTTCGTAATTAAATTTTGAAAGGAAAGTATGAAGTTATATAGGTATTGATACATGTGAACGAAAGTAAGTTACGTTTTTCGTTAATGTTAAGATCAATCTTTGAAATTTGAAAATGTTAGATTTAATTTGAAGCTGTGATACGAGAGCAGAGTAACTACTACTAGTATCGATTTTAAAAATTGTCTATATTTACTGAAAGGTTACATCAGTATTTTTAGAAAAACACTAGAACGGTAATACAAGCATCCAGACGTTATAATCTGAATGACAGCCACATACGTTTTAACTATGACACCGGAGACATGGCTAAAACGTCTCCGGTTGAAATCCATCGTGTATGTCTCAAAATAGCTAAAGTACTTTAGTGAGGAAGCTCCAGTTTAATGTATTTTCCTATGCGGAGACAAGGCTAAAACGTCTCCGGTTCAAATCCCGTCGTGTATGTCTCAAAATAACTAAAGTACTTAATTTAGTGAGGAGGCTCCAGTTTAATGTATTTTCCTATTAGCGTTGAAACCCGCGAATCTTTGTTTTGGATGATCAGGCCTTGCTGTGGAGCAACAAAATATTCCGATCAAGGCAGTTTCTGAGAAGGTCTTAATAAAATGACCTTAAGTGTCGGTGTAATGGGTATTTCGTGATCCTACGACCCTATTTGAGGGTGGGAAGTGTGGATTTTATACAATGTCAGCTCAACGTTGCGTATAATACTGCAATGAGCATTGGAAAACATATTTCTATAGCAGAAAGATTCGCCATTTCACGAAAAACGAAAATTATTATATTACAATTACAGGAAACAAGTGGTCTTCATGCCCCCCCCCCCCCCCCCGCTTAAAGCACTCATTGAAATCGTTAGTTGACAATGCCTAACATTTTCCTTCGTTTGCTTGGTTATCCTTTAACCATTACACGAAGACATAGTGTGATCGTTTTTTATTACAATTATACTTACGGAACCTCTCGACGTGCGTACCGTTTCAACAAGGGGTTGTATAATCATAATTTAGGGGTGGAACCCCTTGCAATCCAAATTACAATGCACCTGAGATCTGGAAACATTTTACTACATGAAAAGAAAAATCTCTTTGGATTCATGGCCTACTTTTCAATATGTTACAAATATATATTAAGAATAATCAAATAAAAGAAATCTGCAATATCATAACCTAATTAATGTTTCTTTGAAGAAATGATTTTACTAAAAAAACCCAATGTTATTAAGTTGTCACAAAGCTACAAGTTTTAAGTGATGAAGCGCAGATGTTTTCATATGTAGGATTTAGATTGACATAGATATACAACCGGCTGTTACATTTAATTGGATACCGTTCCTATTTAATATAATGACATAGTTCAGAAGTAAACAACACTCAACCGTAAAAAAACCCAAGAAACATGTAATTTTTTAGGTCCAGAAAGTACAGCACAATTGATAATTTGCCTCTTGTTTGTCACTTTCAGATTTTAAACTACAGTGCAATCCGGTAGTAATTGCTTCCCCTGATTTCACAAACGTGATAGGTCAATACCCCCCTCCCCTCCCTATAAACACACTTCTGCATGTCATTTTGAGTTGTCTGTTTGGACTATAATCAGAAGAGAGTGTTTGAATTTACATTTCCTATCAGTTTAAGAACAATGTGTAGAGAAGTGGCTAGATTGTAGTTATATAGCTGTATTCCTTGACCCTGTTATTATAAAATTAAGCATCAAGATTGAGATTCTACTTGATAGATATTATATATTTTACATAGCATACATCTAACATGGCCACAATAATATATTTGGAGAACGTAGTGCCTATCTTAAATGGAAAGCTGAGGGTAGCATTTGTGGAAAAAATTTCACATTTTTATCCGGGACGTTCACATCAACTTACTAAACTTGGATCGGGGGCATTCTTTTGATCAGGCAGAGCTTAATATCGAGACGGTCAACACCCTTCTATATTTTACATTACGATTTTGACATGTTGGGTTCTTGGTTCTTTGTGGTTATACACATTAAGTTCACCGAAATGACAAAGGTCAATAAATGACATATATTTAACGTTGATCACCTTGGGGAGATTACTAGTCCATGTAATGAGATGGTTCTGGAATTCTGGGACCCTGTGCTGACTGTCGGATCAGTTGTATATATGAAGCCACAATTATGACGTACTTGTACTAGGGTCGATGGGATGATGAAAGTGCTTGTTTACTCGGGAATTGTGATGTTTTATTCAGTATTCTAGTACACAGGTAAATGAAACTACATAAAACTATCTATTGTATGGTTTAGACATCGATGGGCAGTGTAAATAATCTGTAAAACAAGAAGGCTGCAGATGTAACCAAAATAATGTTTTATTTGAACATTTTTCTGCTGCACCATTTGATTTTACAGTGTCATACTACGGTGTCACGGCCAAGGTATGTTATTACCTACGAGGCGGTGTGACACAATATACTCTCAATATTGCTTGATCATGTTTTTCTACTGCAAGCCTCCTGAAGCTCTGGTTTTCTAAGAAATAAGAAGTGTTTACATCCCCACCTACCCAAATCCGCCCGATCATTTAAACCAACTGTCGTGCCAGTAGGTAGTTTCAAAATGTTATTCTATATAATTCTTGATAACCACAATACTGGTTCTTTTTATATATGACAAGAAAAGATTCGACGGAGTTTGCCGATCGATATTGCATGATTATACAAAGCGCACACAAAAATAATTTGACAAAACAAAAGCTAATTGAAGGTTTGAGATTTGTAAGATATAAAATTATGTCTTTCTTCTCTGTTGTGTTAGTGTCACATTATTAAAGATCAAATTAATCAATTGACTCAATAGAGCTTTCAGAATATCCCCTGAGGCTTTGCTACATTAAAAATATTATTTCTTTAATACTGTTAGCGGATCGCTAGCTTAGTTGCGCACGAACAACCTGTCTTTCAAATACGTAAATTGACCGACACTGAATTCAGAGTTGTTTTTCATGTCAATAAATCGCGATTAAAAAATAAATCAATGATATTTGTAACCAGATTGAAAAATAAATAATGATAAAATTACAATTTCGGCGTTCATGGAGATTGGCCTGGACAAAGTTTCCAGTTTAATCAGATATTTGGCCCGGGGTAATGATACTATGGGTTGAAGTTGAGAAATCTAGATGATATTTCTCACCGGGAGATGCATAGTGTGTAGAACTGATAACTGAGTATTGACTAACTGGGTTCTGTGTTACAATAGATCTATAGTCTAATAGAGGCTGGGCGATGAACTCAGTTCTACCCAAATACCACCAATACTACCCAATACTCACCCAGTACTACCCAACAATAAAAACACTAACCACTATTCCTAGGCTATTCAATATTACCCATATTAATCATATACTACCCAATATCATATACCACATGAGTATGATTAAAAACAGACAGAATGCATAAATTTCAAGACTAATATACTATTCCACGGACACACCTGATTGGGACAAAGACAACCTAAAACGAAAAATAACAGCATCGATCCTAATTGTGTCTCGCATGCCAACGGCATGATTAATATACAACACAGATAATAACAGCCACGCTATGAAGTTGGAATTCCTGGAAAGCTATTAGCAAAAAATGCAAAGGGATCGGACAAGTGAAATTTCCGTGACTTGAACAAGACGCCGAGATGATCAGCAGGTCTAATCCAAAATCTTCTTAGGTTTCACCTGTGTATGTCTAATTTGATATCTAAATTTCACAACAATATTCTCCCCAATAAACTTTATTCACACGATGAGTACATTGTAAAGAAACAAAAGTCAAATTAGATTAGTAACTGAACAAGACGTGTTTATTTGATTAAAACAGCGAAAGGCAATCATTATTTTGAAAGCAATCTTAAGTCGTTAATTGACCCAACTCTTTGTTTAAAGTCTCGCCAAGTGTGACATTTAAAGCAATTCGATATCTGCATTCGACGAAACAAGTTATGTCAAGTATGTGACACTAATCATGTCGGGGGATAGAAAGTTGTGTGATGTAATCATAGAAATGATCTATAATTGAAATAAAACTAATGCAAAATTAAACATATGAAAAATCACCTTTTTTGCGAAGAAAATTAAACTTGCATTATGCAAGAGCTAAATCAGCATGTCTTCCTTTGGGTCTGAAATGTTATCTAAATTATTAATTGGCAATTAATTAACTCATCCGGCCATAATCAACTCTCGATGTCATTGTGATATTAACTGGATTTGAATACATTTTGTGATTGGTCGTTTAACGTGCAAACGGATAATAGAGACTTTGTTATCATACCAACGTGAGTAATGACGACCGAGACTAGCCTAAAATTCAATGACTAATATCTCGGTTTCAGAGTGAAGCAATTTGACTGATAATTTCAGCATATTTTGTTTTAATTATCGATGTTATAACTATTATAGAACTGCCAGCTATTTATCTAATCTTACCTAATGCCCCCTTTAAGGAGTGCAGTGTATAAATATTTAACGAGGCGAAAATATCATTATACTAACACGTAATGCATTACATCCGGTTCGGTTGGTTTCCTTTTACATTACCGGGTTCAGATCATCATCATCAATTCATTATTTATTCACAGGAATTTTTTTATGCAAATAATCATATTTTATTTTAAATAACCGGTTGCAGGTGCATTTATATTTCAGACAATTAATACAGCGAAAAAAACCCTAAAAAAAACAAATAATGATTGTTAACGATCGATTAGTGAACAATGCATACTTAGGTGTTGGAAATACTGTGGCACAGTTGACCATCGCGCGTCTTAAATGTGGTAACGTGAATTTGGCACGTTATTCGGGATCCAGAAATCGGCAATAAATCAGACCGGCCTGTTTAACATCCGACCATTTCCTCGCTACCTCCGTCCGTAGGGGTGATTGACTACGGCCGTTTGGCAAGCGGGAGGGGTGCTGACTGGTTTGTTGGCGGGCAAGGGACAATTCTCTCCTCGCTACCTTGTACCGTAGGGATGGCGGACTAGGATTCGGAGACTTCCGTTTGGCAAGCGAGTAGGATGTTGATTGGTTTATTCCTGAAGACATTATATTGACCAACATCTAGGGTTTACCAAGTAAATTCACTTCTTACACCAATTAAGAGTTATATGTTTTAGTAGGACATGTACTTCAATCAAAAATGTATTTATTTCTTCTAGGGTATCGATCTGTTATTGAGACTTTGTTTCAAGATATCTTTTCCCCAAGGCCCGTTCAATTGTTTATCATGCCTAAAAATATGATCTTATTTGATGTGGTCAGACATCATTAAACACAGCATTGAATAGATCAGCCGTTTGATTATTCTTCAACGGAGTTGTTTTTCAATGAAAATGGCTATTATCGAATCTCTTGAGACAACAATAAAACAAGCGAAATCAAATTTAAATTGCGTGCCATTGTATGTACGAATTTTAGTTAGTTTAGTGTAAAATTTAACACGCATTTAAACACAAATTGTCACTCTCACGATCAAAATAAGTGCAATTAATTGTGAATAACATAATCATATTAAAATCTCCGACTTATCGAAAATCCTAGCACTGACCGATTTAGAGTAATACCCCCCCCCCCGTCAGACCGAGGTGGCGTCCTTACTGGGCTGCTACGGCGAAGAAAAATAGTCTCACCATTAAACTCATCAAATGAATTTCTATCAACTATGTACGCCACTTGTAAATGGATAGTAAAAACCTTTATATATCAATAATTAATCTACTGAATAATTAAAACAGGGAGTAGCCGGGGAAGTGGCCGAATGAAGGTTCTGATTGGGATATTTATTCAAAGGATAAAACCATAAGCAGCTCCATGGGTCAACGGATCATGGATTAGACATATTCAGTTGGATTAAAAACCTTCAAATCTTTGGAAATTCTGTACATGTACATTATAATTGGACCATTTTTGAACGGATATTCCTTTCAGAGATCCAATTTGAAATGTTATGTATCTTGTAAAGGGTTCACCAGTCCCTCAAATGATGTTAAGATTACGACACCTGAAATTTGTATGTCGTATTTGTAGCAATAGTGTAATCCGTAATTCTACTAGTCTGGTAGAAGTCTCCCATAACGTCGAGATCTTCAAGTCAATTACTATGAACAAGTAAAGTAGTTATAAAATGAAGCCAAAGAGAGTGTACCATGATTGATCTTATTATAGCATGAACAGATAATATATATCAAAACAGATTGAACCATTTGACATTATCTGCGACAGTATTTCATTGTGGAAACGGACATTAAAAACTATCCTCGCGATTTTTGTATGACCAGCTAAAAATATGTCCGCAAACAATATACTTTCTATATATTCTTGTTACGGCTAGAGGTTACTTAACAATAGGGCCTACCATTTTTGATTAGATAAAGGCCAATTAAGAATTTTCTTTTGTAGTTAAGTTTCAATAAAGCCGATAAAAAGGAATACAATTCCTGTCAGAGATTTATGCGCCATGATAAAATAATGAATGTGTCATAATATATCTCAAACTATTCCACACTCTTGATGCGAAATCCTTCTGTCAATACCGTGAAAAATGACATGACATATAACATAGGTAACTAGACTTTTCCAGACAACTATAGAGCATCAACACCATTTTTCAATTTGATCTAGGGCCACGGCTCAGACAGTAATTATTGAAAATATATAGGATTCTTCGTCGCATGAACATAAACAATGTGTCTAAGTTCTTAAGGAATCCATAAGATTTTGAAATTATCAGAAATATTCAAAAATTTAACCTAAACACTGTATATAAAATTCAATCCAAGCGGATAATAGCCTTTGGATTTAATCAGAGAGAGATGGGGTTTAACGTCTACCTGACACGAACTAAGTCATTTCGGGACTAACACAGTTTAATTTTAATTCAATAATTCGCATCCGCACAGGGGTCTTTGGCCATTTAAAAAAACCCGGGGCCGAAAAAAAAACCCCGAGGTTGGCGACCCTACTCCTTGTCAAGTACAATCGATGAATCGAAACCACGCAACGTGACTCAATCACAGATCTTTTGAATTAACGCGCACGCGTTAACCATTCGGCCATCCATCAACCCGTTAGCCTTTAGAACGATCAAAATAATTGTGCACTATGAACAAGATGTCGAAAATAAAAACCAACCTGTTCCAAATCATAAATGTAGGTTTGTTTACACTGGTCTTGGCCGAATTATCATGTTTTACACATTTTATGCTAACGCGTACTAATTTGTTTTAAAATTTGCAATAACTACCGTATACATATATTATGTTTTCTTCAAATTTAAATTAAAATTCTTCAATTAATTTTTAAATTATTCCAAAAATAGTTTCAGATTTTTATCGACAACGTCTCAGCGATATAGCCGATGGATTAAACATTTACTGTGGACAGGTTTAGGTGACCTCTAACTATCTTTTGTTACCCGTAGATTGTAAACTATTAAAAAGATTCCGTGATGTAAATCTTATCGAATTTCTTATATCTTTTATAAGCCACTTCTATTTCTAGAATACACGTGGAGTATCTTATAACAGGCTGTAACATAGTAAATGTGGCAGAAGCAGACAATGAAAAATCCTGCACATATAGAGCCAAATACAAAAAGAAAACAAAATATTTCACGGATTAACATCTAACACCACGACATCGGATACTGGGACGATTCAGCACCGTCTAAGAGGTTTTTAAAATATTAATAACAGAAATGAATATTTTAAAGATTTAATGCAGCTAAACCTATTTTACTTAGAAAGATTATTCGGAAGTAGGCTTTCTGTGTCGACAGTGGAATACAAAATCAGATAATTCTGATTTTATCTTAGGAGATATCTTAAACAAACAAATCAACATATCAAATCTAATGCAACTTGATACTTTATTTTAAAACTAAACTGACATCTTAAGACTATGGCAGACATTGGGGCATTGCTTTGACGTAAACGTAAAATCCAGGAGTCCCTAATAAAAAATCGCATTTAAAAATATAACTACCCAATATATCCGTTTCAGCTAAGAACATTAAGCAAAATTTGAAGTTATTTGCCGATCGGAGAGTACAACTGTGTTATGTTAATGATGTCGCATCTTCTTAAGAATTCTACTTTCAGGTTATGTGTCTCGCCTTTGCTAGTTAGTTTTGTGTAGTTAGCTTCCAGTAAATGACATCGTAGGATTGCCAACAGCTACATCTTGACTCATAACATTACTGCTGTTTTCAGCTGGACAACTAGAACAGGTGTCATGTGGACAAAGTTAATTGACTATTTCATCATTTAACGCCAGAAATGGCTAATTGACATGAGACATGGGACTAGATATTGGCAGTTAAAAACTGACATTTCCTCCAGGCTGTATCTTTTAATGAGGACGCGACTTTTGTTTGTAAGATGTATGTTCGTCAGTTATTTCAGAGATACACAAACACACGTAAACACTGAAACAGTAACAATATATTACGAGCATATTTTAGCTCGTTTACGTCCAGAGAAAATACATGCATCCAAATGCTGATGATTCAGCCGTATGGATGTTCACCATTACATGTTGTGATAGCGGCAATGAGTGTCGCATAGCGTTGATATTGCATTTAAATATTGCAAGAAGGTAGCCCGATTAAGAGAGCCTATTTCGTTCCTTTTTTATAGTTCAAAATTTTGTTTTATCTTCTATGCAATCGAAATTGTAAAACGAAAAAAAATCCGAAACGAAATATATATATCTATATTGACAAGAAAGTTTTTGTTTTGTTTAAGATCATTTTCATGGCAAATGCATCAGATGTATAACACTGAAGCATTATATGAATACTATATTTACAAGAAATCATCCGAACATCTGTTTTTAATCATTTATTTATTTGGTTTCTAGGGAATCGACAGAATCCAGCTTTGTAGGTTATCTGATAGATTCGCTGTTGTCGAACATCTTGATTCATTGTCTGATTTTATTTTAGAAATATATATCTCGGTCAAGAAATGATTGACAATACTACCTCTATAAGTAGAAAAGATAACTAGTTATATTATTATGTGTGTATTCAACTGACTTTTAATCGATAGCCACACAGACGGCTCCACTGAATCTTTTGTTTAGTTAAATTATTTACTGACTGTTCTTTCTATGTTTCATGTTATTTTTAATGCATATTTCATAGGAACAATAGCACAAGCAATGGTGTCATGTTCAGGGTCGCGTCCAAATAAAATGACTTTGAAGATGTGCTATTAATATATGAGCCCAGATTATAAAATAATACTAATAAATGATCATTGTGCAATTTGTGCATCCGATCGATATATCCAATGTATGCTATTGTATATGTCAATTACTGATCGAAAGCATAATGAGTACCAAAGATCATGATTATAAAAATCTTTATTTAGATCTTAGATGTGCACATCATCAATTGCAAAAGGCTACAAGGGATTACACTTGATTATCATGATTTTATATTGCGTCAGTTCATTAATGCGCAAAATGAAGATAGTCATTGCCGATTTCAGATTAATAAGTGCCCATTTGGGAAACATTGCATGCTTTTTTTACACGCTGTTTGAGTCCATCGTTAATGACATGGTTATTTAAAGAATAAACATGATAATTCCAAGAACTGGCATTCAACCGGATTTATAATTTGATACAAAATTGAGTACAATATCCAATTTCATTAAATATATATCAAATCGATGATTTCCCTTTGAGATTCGATTATATCACATTTCAATTACTGGCATTCAGTCGGATTATACTTTGAGACATAATTCACTACAATATCCCGTTTCATTAAAGATATATCACATCAATGATTTTACTTCATTCGAATATATCTCATTTCTATTGTAACTGAAATACGATGAGCAATACAAAGAAATGAGTCATTTCAGGCCTGTTCTTTGTTCCGTGTTTTGCATCATTAAAAATAGTTCATAACACCATTGATTAGAGCCACACAGGTAAAACGATAAAAAAGAAAATCTCTTTTATTATCACTTTTTATCGACCTGTTCGCTTTTTCTGCTTTTAATTCAAAGTACGAGGGTAGTTCAGGTTATATACACTGATTAACGTGGGGGTTGGGATGGCCTAGTGGTCTAGAGTGCCGCGCTTCGAACTCTAGCGGGCCGCTCACCTCTGGCTTGTGGCTGTGGTTTCGAGCCCAGGTGTGAGCGTATGTGGCATGGGGATAGGGGCGCCTTCTCAACCTCGTGGGTTTCCTCCGGGCACCCCGGTGTCCTCCCATTTCTAAAGACCCCTACGCGCAAGCGAATTATTGAAATAAAATTAAACCATATGTTAGTCCCGAAATGACCTAGTTTGTGTTGAGTGGACGTTAAATCCCATTTCTCTCTCTCACTGATTAACGTAAGATGGAGTTACTAAAACAAGATGTCTATTTTGCAGCACAATACAAATATTAGTTTATAAATACGTAACATGAGTCACATCGGTTAATAATCTACTAAACAAATTCTGATATTCCCCTTTGTCGTAGTAAATTCGTTAAACCGAAGCCACTTTATTGGAATTGGACTTTGGTAGTCGTTAATCGTTTTGCTTTTAATTTGCTGTGGTTATTTGAATACACATTAATACGGGGGGGTGCACATTTATTGTGTAGATACAGGCGTTTTAAGATTATTGACGAATTCTGGACATGGTTTTCGTAAAATGGATTTGTGGGTATACTATGACTGTTGAAAAATGAATGCATTTCAAATTCATAGAATCATGTGAAATATAAACTATTTTCGGGTACAGGACTAAGCAATTGAAAAAAAACCATAGTTTACAATTGGTTAAATCAGAAAAAAAACATAGTTTACAATTGGTTAAAGGAAGCATTTAGACCCACCGACTGTCAAACCCTAATCACACTAATCAGAATACCGCAAGAAGGAACAATTACATATCAACTGGCGTATTACATAGAAAATCATTGGCGACTATCTAAAAATTACTGTCCATGGGGCCCCATGTCTTGGTGAAATATGTTGTCATCGTTTAAAAAATTATCAACAACTTATTTCGTTATCAAGCATAATTACATTCTAATACTCTATAGATAATCATGACAGCGACTTGAATTAAGGTTTCCAAAAAAAAAAAAAAAAAAAAAAAATGTGTCGCCTTTTATGATTTGTGTCGGCCGTCATGGATAAGAGCTCAGTCTCTTCATAAGTTGTGAAAACACTATAAATATATTTGTTCATCGCAAAAGATAAACAAATTAATGACCACGACATTAGTAGTATTTATGGTACCGTGGATAAGTAATCACTTTTTTTGGAGTAGTTGTAATTAAAGTTCCGACTCAAACTCCCAATTGTTTTCAACGTAATCAATGTGTGGTTTTAAGTATATAGTATTCATTTTTGTTTTAATAAAAAAATGACCAAGTATCTAACACTTCACATAATATTAAATGTTCATTATGATTTATTCTGTCAATAAATGCAAAACTTTTTTAGGATACCATGTGATAATCTTTATTCTATGGCTGTGTGTGTGACATACAAAGGAGACGCTTCAAAGCAATATGGGCTGAAGTTACCTCAGCGGCCTTTCAACATTTTTGCTTCAACCGGGTTTATGAAGACGGGCATACACCATACAGTGTGCCAAAATGTCAATTGAATTTTGAATTCCAACTGTCAAGACCCTTTTAGGGCCCGCTAAAATGTACTTCGGTTTAAATTTCATTCGAACAACTAAGCGATTTAACTTATGAGGGTCCACCGTTCTGCACCACTGTTGAACTCTCTCAGGAAATCCTCGGATCGAACACCGGTCTCCCTTGTTTGTGAGAGCTATGGGCCACTTTTGGAGACAGCATTGCTCCACCTTTGGAGAAAAAACAATAAATCAGGTTTCTACATGGCAGTAAATCACACATTCGGTAAATGTTAAGGAGAAAATGGCAACACAACTGTGAGAATAACCTTTAAAAAGTTGTAAAAATTGACGCAAATCGTTTACTGTAGACGAATTCCATTTAATCAATGAAACATACCACTCTATATGTGCTTTAAAACACAATAAATTTAGAATGGTCGGACCGTAAATCATGAATATTAACAAACCTTGTAGCATCCAAATTTTGGAATATCGAAATTCAATAACCACAATTCATTGTTTGCAGTTCTCTATAAGACATGTGAGATCGTAAAATGAATTTTAAGGCCATCAACGAAAATCAATATCAGTTAAACGTCTTATTGGAAAACTAAATAATCTTAGAATGCCGGTTTACCATGGCACTAAACAAACTTTATGAGGGCTAAACCTAGACGCTTTAATTTATTGACCAATATACTAAAAGTAAACCGTATTTCATCAAACTGTAATGCATCAACACAGCTAAATCTATTTCTTGTTCATTTCGCACGAGACGACCCTACTCCATGTCACACACAGACTGGGGATCAAAATCAAGTCCCTTGTCTTAACTCAATGAGAGGCCTAATGATCTAAAATGTTGGGTCATTCTGTCACTCCATCCATATCCCTTAGATTTACTGGAAGAAGAGAACAGCTGTTGATTAACAAATAAAAACTAATCAAACGAGGAACAATACTTAGGGCACCAAGGGAAGGGGGTGGGGACGGCAAGTGTAGTCACGGCATTAGTGGTTAGAAAATTTGGTTCAACAGAACCAGGGCCCATAAAAAGTAACATTATAATATTAAACGGGTTAATACATGTACAATACACCCAATATTTTAATCGCCTAGCTAATCTGCTGTTGAATGACATTATCTAGGATTAATTTCAGATTCAGAACGCATTTAATTTATTTGTGTGGCGTGAGTGCGTTTTCTATACATATTCTCGTTTTTGGCACATATTTGAAGCCCTCGGCTTTATATTTAGTTGACTCGAACATTCAATTTGCTACAAAACGATGTCTTGTTTTTATATATTTTAAAACAGAAATAAGTGGTCGCATCCATTTTATTTGCCCGAATGGGTTAGAATAGGACGTTAAACCATTTCAGTTCCATTAACTATCTGAGACAGATTGTAAACAATAGTCGAGGGTGAGAAGCGGTAAGTTGTTCAACTTAAATGCAAAGTGGCCTAATAGTTTCAGTAAAACATTCATATCTCTGAGAAATGCCATAACACCGACATAGACAAAAAATCGCCACAAATCAGAGCCAACCAATTATCAAAACTTAATATTAAGCTGATTACTAGGTTGAAATGTAATATACAGCTATCAATCATGTAATCTACTAGAGATAATAAGAAATCAGTACACCGAAGAGGAATATCCTTTTCTCATCTGTCTGAAAATCACTGCGTAATTTCTGTTTTTACACCACACATGTTAAGATTAGTGGTTATCATTCACTATATAAATTATAAGGCTTCAAACATTCACACAGCCCCGCTTTCTAAAAGGATAAGAAGAAAAAACAAAATGCATGGACATAATTGGCGAGGAAATATAAGATAAATGATAAAGAGTTTCTTTTAATCCCGCAAGGTTTCATTTCATGTTCCGATCTACGCATTTTTTAATCAGACAATTACCAGATAACTGGGCTTTCCACGTGTGTTTAATAAAGGGTTGTGCTCGTAACATCTATTAAGATCAAAAAATCATGAAAATCCTGTCAATTGAGTTAAAAAATCAATAGATATCGATAGTGATTTTTATAGCTTAACTTTTACAGATAACCATTTTAAAAGAAACAAGAACCATGTCTATAACCGACATCAGTCAAGATGGTGTTTTATATTCCCTAAGTAATGGTAACATACATTATGAGCACAGTAATATTGCCACATTGACGATTATTTTCATTGGTCTAATATATTCGGGGGGGGGGGGGTAAGATCTCGCAGAAACTGCATCACGTTGCAAGGTAGATGGTCGTAGCTCTGCTTTCTAACCTCTGCACCTATACTTTTAGTCGGCGTAAGAGCCTATCCCAGACCCAGTGGAAGATAACTAATGATAAAGTACACTTTGCCATGTATGTGTAGCGATGGACAACACTCTGGTATTATTTTTAACCGCGAATTAAAATATATGCACAGTTCTATTGATTCTATTGATTTAATATCAATATATCGAATTAAATTTACTATATTTAGAGGAATCTCGACTAGATCTAGTTATGACTTGAATGAGGTGACTTTGATCAGGAAATGTCCGTGAAATCAATGTGTTGGTGAAATCCGCCGACTAGCATAAAGATTCAAAGCAATTTGCACGTTTTTGATCGATGCTGAAACTTTATAACTTTATCATTACTGTTGACGGTATTCTTTATCCAATACATATTTCACGAAGAATGTTTAAAACGTTTAAAGGGGAAATTCACCGAGGGCTCTTCTGGTGTTTTCACTGGGGGAAAAGGCGGCGGAAAGAAATGTCAGAGCTTCACTTCACTCTAAATTAACACAGTCTTGTCCAAAACAATCTTAAATCTATCCACAGGTCAACAAGTCAGTCCCGAATATTATGAAGAAGCAACTGTCACGTAAAAGACCTAATTCTGGTGCATTTCTCGCATTGATTGAATACAGATCACGTTTTACTTTTAGTAACAAAAGATCAATTGAAACAGGTTCTGATCTGTGATTCTTGGGGACTTCACTGAAAAGGTAGACGACGAAACAGATATTACAACCTTGAAAGGATTTATATTCACTTTTTATCGAAGTACAAGACGGTATGAAGGCATCAATTTACCTTCGTAATAGCCTCAAGAATCCTATACTTTCAGTCGATATTACATAATGTCCTTCCACTTCGTGTCTGAGAAGACTTAATTCATGGCTGAGAGGGAAGGCGTGTAGAAATGACAATTAGATCCTAACTCAAAATCAATCCCAGGCTAGACATATGAGATAGTTTATCAATGACCATTAACAAATCAGAGTGACTATGTAATCACGTTTCCTGCATCAAGGGTATCGATAAGAAGTGTGATATGCTTTTGAGAATAATGTGGGTATTGATAGAAGACGGTGTCAATTAGAGTTGCGTGCAATCATGTATAAACATTACAGAATACAACCCTAATTATTAACATGAACATTGAAACATAATCTGAATGTGTTCAAGACATGATGTGATCTATCTATACTTATAGGTTTTACTCGTGGTCTAAAAGGGGTTCTCGCATTTATCACATTCCCAATGGTCCGGTAGTTTATTCACATCGTCTTCTTATAATTAACTTGCGTAATATCAAATTTTCAGCATCCACTACGTCTTTTTGAAACAAACTTATCCTTTATGTTATTGTGATAAATAGCTAGCGCGTAGTGATCTTTAGACCTGGGGAAAGATAGAGTACCGTAGAATCCACGATGATCTACAGCGCACTGTTTTGATCTTCTATACCTTCAGTTCTGGAAAATTTTATCACGATAACTTAAAACACAGTGTCCGCCAGAAAATTATTTATGCGTAGAAATAGATTAAAGTGTAAAGCAAATTGTTAATATAAACTATTATTATCTGAGTACAAAATTAATAGGTAACATAATAAAATCTAAAAATAAAGTTTTTTTTATTAATTATTCGGACAATCATGGAAATACTATAACAGACAATGCCCAGCTCCTCACTGTATCAAAGGTGGCAACATATAATTAATCTCTGTATAGTGGGACTATGAAAATGTGGGATTATTCTTCCCATTTGCTGCTCAATTAATCGAGACCATGTTTTTGTCGTACCGATTTTAGCAATGACGATTGAGACTAGAGGACGAAATGCTGTCACTAAAATCTCGGTTCAGAGTGGATCAATTTGACTGCAATTTTCAGCAAATTTCCTGTACATTATCCAGTTTTTTAAGTATTACAGTGAGAACTGCCAGATCTTTATCTAATCTCCCATATCTTTAACTATAAGTATTTTTGATGATTGGAATTTTCTATAAAAAATATTCAGACCACAATCTCAAATTACATAGACTGTTTTATTGGCATTCAAAACGCCATCCAATTTGATCGTTTAATCAAGTGTTAAATATTATGGAATAAACTACATAAACGATTTCATCTACACTCTTCATATTTAGAGGTGTTCCAGTGAGTATCATCAATTTTAGTTACAGATGCCACACAGCAAAAGAACTGAATAGAGTTAAAGATAGAGCTAAGTGATCTGGATTTTATTAATGACTCGGGTTGGGCGTGACAGAAAACCTTAACTTCGGAAGACAGCACGATCTCACACACACGAGGCGTCTATGTCAGAAAGATGGTTTTGTTCTGAAACCCCCGGAGATGAGACTAGAGGTGTACTTCTTCTACTCCAACACAAATACTATTTTAATGCGACATTGTCATCATTTGCGTGATCACGTAGAGGTAATTGTCATGAAACGCCACTTTAAATTACAATACTTATTGTATTCCATGTTATCTTATTGTATTTTTATCTACAATAAGCTTTCAAATCAGGAAGTGTGAATGTATATGTAATTGATAGGTCAGTGTAACAGACAAACTGTCAATTACAACCATTAAATTACAACCATTAAATGTAATTTCCTGTTTTTGTTCGAATATATTATGTATGTTAGTGGTGCTAGATATATTTATTTATAGATATAATATCCCCTGGACCATAGACGTACATAACAGTCGGTGGAGGGGAGTATGGGCCGAATCTATAGAGTAGGGCCAGGTACAGATTATGTTTTTTTAAAAATAAAAGTGTGTTGTATTATATTCCTTAAAATCGCAGCACCACATAATCACTTCCAATGTACCCCGGGGACAAGAAACTTCCATTCCATCATCGCATTTAAACAAAAAGCTTTAACAATCTAGAAATATAAGCTTCGCAACCATAGACTGTCTTGTCGTTCATTTTATTCAAAAGGGATTTCTCTTGTTGAAGGATTTCGAAATAATTTCTTCAGAACTTCAAATATTTCAAAGCTTTATCCCAATGATTGTTTCCAAAGTTTGATGCTATATAGGCTTCTGACCAATTCAACAACCCCAACAAGTATTGAAGATGCATTATGTAGGAGCTAAATCGACATCCATACCAACGTTTGTCTTTAAGCATTGGCGACGTTAGCAGTGACGCATTGGGTGCTTTTATACATTATGTGTTTATTCTCTATTTAACACTTGGTAACGGGCCACTGGTTTCATTTAAAGAGTTACATGATTGCGCTCCCATAATTTTTAGACAACGTATGTCTTTAAGCATTGGTGACGTTTATATAGCCGAGACGGATTGGGTGCTTTTATACATTATGTGTTTATTTTCTATTTAACACCTGGTAACGGGCCATTGGTTTCATTTAAAGAGTTACCTGATTGCGCTTCCATAATTTTTAGCCACCTTGTGTATATCTCTAAAACTGATTGACACTTTAACTGTTTTGATACTAAAAATATGCTTAGCTACTGAAGCAGTGCATCATATTGTAAATAAATGGCTTACCTTATTCAAAAAGACCGACTTTTTATGGTTATCTGTCCACCGGTGACTCCCAGACAAAGAAAATTACAGAAATGACACATAACCAATTTACGGGTACTTAAATGGCGAATACTCAACGCAACTGTCGTCTGCTTCGGAATGTTCATGTGTCTGGATGCTGCGCGTGATCTTGTTCAGTATCATTGTTCACAGTCGCAGTATGATCGATCTACTCTCATCGTCTTACTGTAATGTTTTAAGCGAACCATTGATTTTGCCAACCATATTAAAAAGTTTCGGGACTGAAAGGTTTTCCACTCACAGAGATGCTTTTTTCTTTTAAAAAAAAAAAATTATATTATGTAATTTCTTTTATTCGGTCTTCGATTTATCATTTCCGTCAACATCATTAGCGATGCTTGATTTGAATTTGTCCTGTGCTTGAATTAATTTTCAACATGTATTTTTTTAAAGCAATGTATTGACATGAATTTAAATGCCATTGTTTACGTGGGAGATACGAAAAATTAACCAAAGAGCCAGGAACGGAACGGAACCTGCCGTCATCGCCGCTCAAGCCCGTCAGGTGTTGGTACAAGGAACGAACATGTCAAGTTTCTCGTAGATCGTTTTTGAATTGACGGAGCCGTTCTCCTAAGAACAAGAATGGCTAGAACAAGAATAAGAAGAACAACACTATGAGCAACGCTTGGGGGTCAGTTCCTAACGAAAAATGTCAATGTCAATTTAAAAGTCAATGGTTAAATACTTATATAATCGGCACGTCATAACGCACAATAATGTTCTGTTTTTAAAACGCCTCACAACTATTTTGAGAAATATGATGCAGTTGATTTCACTATTGTGTATATGCTACAAAAATTACTGGGTCTTTTGGTATTATCATAAACAATTCATATACGCTGAAATCTCGTCACCAGTCAGTCATTCGCTACGTTCGTTCAAATTGTGTGTGAAGTGATTTTCAACACTAACGTGATAGCTATAGTTTTTGATTGGATTTATTTTTAAATTTTTTGTTGTGTAGCAATATGAATCTCAGATCATAAAATATGTTGAATTACCACATTGAGATCAGAGGCATAAATGATCATTTTGAAATTTGGTCTACATCAACCAAAGTTTTCCTTTCCGAAAAGCTATTGTTTATTTCACTGCGACGTTTCAACAAGGTTTCACAAGTCGTTATCAAACATATAACTCAAATAAAATGAAAATGTTATTAGAATTAGAGGTATTATGGGATCTTTAACGGACAATAACAATTTGTATACGGCATCAAGGTTTCTTAAAATGCCCTTGTCTCTCCCATTGGCTTCACCCTGGAAATTTGCAGTTCCCGATCAATACAGCATCCGGTAAAGGATAGTCTACGCGCTCTGTTAATTTGTACACGAACTTCGGATTTTGGCATCACCCGTAAGACTCGAGAGAATTGCCATGTCAACCTCACAGGGGCCACACCTGACAGGTTGTTAGTCCAATATCCTTAATGCACAATGTTAAAATTTATATTCTGCATTGACAATTATCTGTAGGATGTAATAATTATTATACAGGTAATATAGATATTGCAATAATTTGTATTACTTATCACTTCTTATTTTTTTTAGCAACATACACTACTCTCATACTACAATAATAGTCAATGCGAACATCTGTAAATACTATACATACCAGAATTTAAACAAAAATGAGAATTTTGGGAAGTTGACTTCTTACTTCGCCTGATTTCGGTTTCTATAAGATGAAGAAGAAAGTCACAGAAGACGAAGCAAAGATACGAAGTTAAGTATAATTCGAAGACAAACAACCCTTCGTTGTGTATTTGCATCTTCACCTTCGTCTTTTTATGGACGAAGGCGAAGATGAAACCGTATAGCCGTTTTGAGCCACCACAGAGTTCCAATACAACACAGAACGTTGTAAGTTACAGAAGTGGAAGGGAAGCCGGATATTCCAACGAAAACCATTCAGTTTAGGTACGATGACAAACCCTCTTGGAAAACTTCCCATTAAAGTTCTAAAATTCCGATCTCATTTATTAGGAATCTCATAAAGTGGATTGAGTTCATTGTTCTGATATTGACATGAAGGGTCTTTGTTTATGTCAACCTGTCAGATTATATCATTCGGTAGAATTACTGAATTAGGTTGCTTCAATCTGTGTTATACTGAATCGATTCTCTTCATATCATATCCCGAAGAAGTATTATTTTGTATGCAATATCAGGATCGAATTTAAAGTCATCCACCAAGAAAACTATGTCTTGAATCCATTGTAACCTTAGTATACATATAAAAAACCACCTAGCTTATAGAATAATTATAACTTTATATTACTATGTACATGTATTTGTAGTATCGGAAGCATTAGAACGATAGATTATGGTCCTTTTGTAATGTCTCACCATATGCTGTACCTGGGCATGTCCATCTATCCAGACACATTCGAAATAGCCCTCGCACTAACTACGATAAGTGTAAAATTCTGCTTCTTACCTACAAATGTCCCAATAATCTGTCTTGCATATCTATCAGAACTTCTTGTATTGTATACCCCTAAACGCTACCGCAGCTCTCCTGCGGGCTCCATATCCTCGTCCTCTTGTAACACGATATGTAAATTTAAGTTTACTTTGCAGTTTTATGTACAGGCCCTACTACTTTGAAACAAATTACCATTATAGAACATACTCCACAGAGCCAATCTTTAAAACAAAAACACTAAAAAAAAACCACCAAATCTTTGTAAAGAAGCTTTCATGTAAACGCTTTTCATACTTTTATAATGTATTTAAAGTTGATGTTTGTTTTAATATTTTATTCTGTTTGCTATGTTTTGACATTTTATGCTTAGGTCTTTATTTTACGTTTAGTTTTGTTTATTTTTTAAAAAAAATATTTATATCTTTTAGTTTTGTACAGCGGATATGGGTACCTAACAGTGGAAGATATGCGCATATAAATTTGTGAATAATAATATCTATCTAGTTCAACAGACTTAAAATAAGTAGGGAGCCATGGTGGCTCGACGGGCGAGACGTTGGCTCGCTAACCTGGAGGTTCCGTGTTCAATCCATGTATCCAAGGAAGTTCATCGGGATTTTCCGGCATGGTTCCCTTTGCCAGTGGTGCGAGACAGGTGACATGGCACGGGACAACGTATAGTCGTATAGACAGAAACCCGAGAACCCGTGTACACATTGGCGTGTACGTTAAAGATTCCGTGACAGCTGGGATTCTTATAAGAGTATGGCCAATTTCCCTCATAGTACGCTGTATAGGGTATGCCCGTCTTCATTAGCCCAGTCGGAGAAGAACAGTATGACATTAAAGTCCGTTTGATTTCCCTTTGTGTTAAACGTAAATAAACGAGATGTAACCCAAGCGATAAAAATACACTACTACATAACCAGAACAATGACGCAATTCTTTCCCACAGTTACTAACTTATTAACAATCTATCGTAATGGATCATATTTTAAAACAACAGCATCATTGCGTAACATAAAAATATCTTATCATGTCATAACATAAATAGTTTTGTTTAATTCGTTATCAATTTAAAGCTGTTGAGATATGTTTTAAATCCGACCATCATTAAATCGTTATTGTTCAGTTTGCTTCCCATTGTTACATTTATTAAAATCTTTGTTAACCTATCAACATTTGATATAGAACATGACATTCAATACAGCAGGGCGTGAGTTAATGGCACATGTTCACTAACCAAGTGATTCTACGCATAGGAACCAATCTCAGATTCGGGAGCGCGGAGATCTGAGGATATTTGACCGAAAATTTCTTTGTCACCCGAATTGTCAGGATAAAACAATCTCGAACTACGCCTACGGTTCCAGGCTAGTTCCCGGTGCCTGACGAGAAAATGTTAGCGATAAGCCAAACCTATGCAGCTTATAGTTTGACTTAATTTTATGGAAATCTACCTGACCGATGGACCCGCATCGATTTGGATACATAAATTTCAAAGGCGTTTTATAGCTGAGGCGCTGGAGGCGCCAGCCTCCAAGCGAAAACAAATCAAACAAGTTGAACAAATAAAACAGGAGATAAATGCTAAAACCGATGAGAAAAAAGAAATGTATCCTAGTTAGGGAGGGCCCTAAAGGCAGACAAAAGGGCCAAGGGAAAGGGCCCCCCGAGTCCGAGTCAATCGTTTTCTTTACACTGTTACTGTCGAATCCACTACTGAATGAGAATGCAGTCATTGCACTGGTATGAAAATCATCAATCAAAACATCCCCCCCCAGACCCCTGCGAAAGAGGGCCCTCAAAATAGTATAGCCTCCGCCATGATAAACCTTAAAACGCCACAGAGAAATTTACGACAGTTTCGTAATATATTCACGAAAAGGGGAAATCGGAAAGGCATGTCCCGACAAGTAAACTATTTATAAAACTCACGGACACGAATGCATGTAATGACAATTATGCCTATGGAGGATTATGGTGGTTGTAAGATCCATACATTTTTCAACAAACAAGATAAGCTTATCGATATGACGCAATAATGAAGAAATCTATGTATGCTATCATATCCAAAAATGGTTACCTTTGAATAAATATTAATGGAACTATTTAAAAATAAACTCTGTTTGCACTAAGATATGTATGCACACCGATCAAATATTATTACAGTCTAGTAGGGGATAACAATACCGAAATATATCGGCCTATAGGAGGTAACAGGCAACCTTTTTTTACCGGTCGGTAAATTTATGACAACCATCATAACCCTTACCCTAGCGCAATATGGGTGGACGACGCACACGGAAGCCCAAACTCCACAAAAAGATAAAAAAAAATGTTTCAAGATAATTATGGATAACTTACAACATACGCATCATACAATAAGATACGCATATTCTGGAAAGTGAGTCTTTTTGTCAACATAATGGAGGTCATAGTTTTACCAAACGGTAAAACGGGCTGCCGTTTACCTCCTTAAAAACCAATTTATGTTTATTTTGATTCCCTTCTGTGGTATGTAGCCATCTAAATCAATTTGACAAAATTTCAATTATCCATAATATAGTGGCGAAAATATTCATTCACTCTGAGTCACTCATTCCGCCCGTTTGACACTTTCCTGTCGGATAAACTAGTGATTTGGCGACAGGCGGTATCTGTTAAGCTTTATTTATCTCGACGATCAATGTCTTAAATACTGCCAGACTGCATTTTGGGTACTCTACTTTTCTAATTATTTGGGGTTTTCGTTGAGGTTCGCAAGCCCGTCCATTTCACAAAATATAGTGGCGAAAATATTCATTCACTTTGAGTCACTCACTCCGCCCGTTTGGCATTTTCCTCTCTGGTTGGACTAACTAGTGATTTTGCGACAGGCGGTATCTGTTAAGCTCTATTTATCTCGACGATCAATGTCTGAAATACTGTCGTTGAGGTTCGCATGTCCGTTCATTTTACACTTTCCTCTCTGGGGTCGGAAAGACTAATGATCAAGCGACAGATGGCATCCGATCAGCTTTATTTCTCTCAACGATCGGTGCCAGATTATTTCCAACAGTCTATTTTTTCAAAATTTTCTTGGTGAGGTCCCCAAACCCCCACAAGTAGTCGATCACAAGGGTACATCGTTGAGGTTCGTTAGACATTTTGTTCTCTACATGGTCGGATAAACTAGTGATCAGGCAACGGACGGTATGTGGTCAGATTTGTTTATCTTGAAGATCGGTGTGTGACTGAATACTGTCAAACAGCATTTTCGACAATCTATTTTCAAGACTCCCTACTTTGGCGCTCGTGAGTGGGGTTCGTCGAGGTTCGCAAGTCCGTTTGTGTGACACTTTACCTCAACGATCATTGCCTGAAATACTGCCAGGCTGCATTTCCGACAGCCTGATTTTCAAAATTTTCCCCTACCCCTAGTTGAAGCTCGTGCCTTTCCCCCTAATTTTCGACAGTCCCCCTTTTTTACTACTGAAAGTGCCTTTTCTCAGACCCAAATATGTCCGTTCCCAACCCGTTGCTGGATCCCAAATGACTCAAACCACCGACTCAAACACACCAGTCTGGTCTAATTTCTGACAGTGTCCTAATCCTATAGAGTGACTATAGACATATATCAAGTTTACTTAAACGAAAATATCAGCCAAATGGCTCTTGGAATGGCTACAGATGCAAGGAAATGACGGACAAATTTCTTCCCCGCCCCCACCGGGGAACGCCCCTCCCACCAAAACCCCCCTCGGCGGCGTGTCCCCTCTCCGCGGTCAGTGCCCTCATTTTGCGCCCCCACCCTTTCAAAATTCCTAGATCCGCGCCTGATTTAATATTGAAGTTAATGGGCAAATAATTGCAAGTTTGAGTCAGTGTACATGTGTGTATAAAGGGAAATAACCCATTCTAAGCATTATTTTGGTCCCCCGTCTTTCGAAAAAATCAGTCGAATATTAAAATGGGTCTGCCTGTCTGTCTGTCAGTATGTCCGTCTGTATGTCCGTAAATTTGGAATGTAGGTGTTTATTAGGTGAATATGGAGTTCGAAGATGGGCATTTTCTACTTAAAGGAATAATCCCAGTTACATTTTGGGGCTTAAAATTGCTTAATTTTGTATGAAAGGCCTTTAATAACTTATAACTTAGCCATTAGTAACTACCTGAAGCGTTGTGATACGTTTTCAAAAAATTTCCAATTGTCGGTATTGCTCTGTGTTTGAAGACCGGCGTCTTGGTTGCATCCTAAAAAGTGCCTGGATAATACGCGTCTACATGCTGAGTGCTGAGTGCCCATAGACATACTAATAATATTATTAGTATGTCTATGTGAGTGCCGCAAGCTCTCTATTTATGAAGTGTACAATAGGTATCGCATGTAGTCGCATTTATCAAGTTCAACTATTTAAAAAGTCTAGTGTCCGGATATTTGATTGTGGTGCGATTTTGACGTTCACGTCCAAACGACTGAATATTTTGAACTGAACTTTTCAGACAAGGTAAATACACAATTCCTCTGTATTTTGGCGTTAAAATGTCATACGTATACGAACTTGTAATTTTCAGATTCTATGAAATTCGGGATTCGCACTTTAAGGTAAACATTGATAAGTAATTTGATTGGTAGATGCTGTGGGACATGATGACTTTAGGTCTGTACAGCCAATTGCATTATCCGTTAGCTAACGGACTAATTAAACTTTTTCCAAGACAAGACTGTTTGTTCATTGGCTGCGGTTTAAATATTCAAATTCAATGTACATAACTTCATATGACTTAATAACAATAAACTGAAAACGGTAAGATTTACTGCAGAAAAAAAACCCAATATAGAATACAAAAATTCTGTAGAATGCTATAGAATTTTACCCTATAGAAAGTGGAATAGCCCTTGATAGTGTTGCATTCTTAAAAAATAATCTAGTCGTTCAAATTGGACGCCAAACTGGGGCCTGCCCGTAAACTCCAACAACTGACGAGTAAGTCGAAAATCTTTGTCGAATGTATAATAGTTTTTACAAGTCTAATATTATCTTGTGTACCTCTTGTGGTGAATTATTCCACACAAAGGCTCCCAAACCATGTCCTAACTATGTAGAAATCTCACGCTTTACCGTGGTACGACGTATACCCATAATCATTAGCGGAGTAAGAAATAAAAAGGCGGAAAACTCCACGAAATTATTGATGTCAGTTACTTCCATGGTAGTATGGCATAGTGACCCCGTAGATTAACGGCATATGATAAGCCAAAAATTTACTTTAGCTTCGATATTTATTGAAAATGGACGAGTAACGACAAATATAAGCTGAATAATGGGTTTTCCCTGAATACCGGATATACCTTAAACAAATCATTGCGTCACAGAGTAATTTTCTTGTAATTCAATTCTTTTTGAGGGCTGGGGGTGTGAAGTAAACTTTTGATAGATGAATTAGTTTGAATATAATTTTACTACAAATCTATCTTTAAATCACACACTTTTTACTCGGAAAGGCATTTTGATACTCTAGTCTATTTCATATTATTTAATAACCAGCCATAGCACTTACCTTTATTAATTTCATAAACGTGCATATTGCTTATTAATTCATAAACATAGTAATAAAATAAAGAGCAATAAAATTGCATTTTCCTAACTATTGATATTATCACAGCTCCATTCATTGTTTGAAATCCATTATTTTATAGTAGTATATCATTATCTCTGATTACAAAATACCCAATAGTCGAAACATACAAGGCTACATGCACATAATTACTCGAAACAATTTATGATCTCTTAAATTAAAACATCGTGAATGAAACATTGTGCATATTTAAGACCCTTCATGAATTATCACAGATGTTAAAAAACTAATAATAAATTACAAATCATAGTGGAATAGGTATACCTTTGCCATTTATATACCTTTGAGTATAACTAATAAATAATTGATAAGAATGTGGACTGCGTACCATAACTAATATCAGATTTTAAAACCCCACAGAATTACAGGAAATTAAATATGCGATACTTTTCATATCCAGTGTCTAGTTAAATAGCACATAAATTGATATATGTGGTGTGAAATTAAAACCAGTGTTTAATTTATACACTTTACCCTCCTTCGATTTTAATCCATAATTTACAAACAAATCTTTATTCAAGTTCGAAAAACGATTTAGTCAATTTTTGAAGACAATCTTAATTTTCCCAAACAAGTTTACTCATCAGCTGTACATATATTAGGTAGTAAGTATTTTTAAACGTGTATTGTGCAATACGTGTCAAGACTAAAACAATAACTAATTTTTGTTGATAACTTTTTGATAATGTAATGTTTGAATGGTAACGAGATATAATCAACAGTGAAATGGTCATGTTATCAACATTCGACAGTACTCCTTTAAGATACATTATCTAGTTTCACTTTTTCTATAGGAGTTGTTCTTCTTGGTAACATCTGTCTGTACAACCCTCTGCAGACCAATAACAAGAAGCTACAGAGTTCTCCAATAGTAATCGCTGATAAACCCAGCCATAGACCTAACTGACCACCAATATCACTGATAAGATTCATGGACTGAAATATATAACAAATAAAAAAATATTTAATTTGTTCTCTATTGTACGTCATGAAAAAAGGGGCAGTTAGATTAACATTTTCAGCCCATTTCAGAATGATCTAGCAGTATCTTTCATCAGGATGTCGTCCCTGTTTTCGGTTATAACCGAAGAGTTATTTGATTAGACTTTAGGATGTGTTTGACAAAACCATTACAGACACAAAATCCCAATCTTCAAATATTGTTTCTGGTCAAATGTGACATCACATCTGGATTGTTCCCTAGAAGATTGATAAGTAGTAATGGTAATATTAATATAAATAAGGGATTCTGAACTCACATACTAGGCATACTGAGTATACATTTTCTGAAATGTGGTTCATTTTTTTTCAGTCAGGTCTCAATTTTTACAATGTTTTTTACCTCATACGATTTCTTATTTTCAATTCTTTTAAATACCAATTCTTGAAAATACACTCGCAGTTTCACGAATTCTGTTGAGCTGAAACAATCAGAAAGAATTAAATGAATTTCATATCATATTTTTAGCCAATATCGTTTTAAAAAAGGCCCCTGTTTCGTTCATTTTTATAGTTTAAATTTTCTTTTATATGATTTTAGGGGTTGGGTTATTATTGTCAAAGGAAAATAGGTTTTTAGTGGAGTTTAGTTTAGGATGGTCGAGTTAGCTATAAATAGTGAACATTATTCATGACCTCCACAACACATGCAGGTCAGATATGTATACGAGACCATCGAAAAGGTAAAAATATCACACAAAATTTAATTAGTTTATTTCTTTTTTATATATACTATTCAAAAAAAGTAGGGGATATTTGATTTTTAAGTGTTATTAAAGTCACCTAATGAAACTGACGAAGAAACAAATGACAAAATGAAATGAAGTTCACATTCATCGATTTATTCCAAATGATCGTTAGACTAAGTAAGGCAAAGACTGACCATTATAAGGGTAAAATGATACCCGGGGTCAAACAGCAAAGTTACCACAGCATCACAACAAAGTCAGTAACGGGTAAATCCTCCTCTGTTTGCCAAACAAGCATACTCCTAATGAGACGTCTAAGGTCATTTTGGTCCAGATTGTCCCATTCCTGTTGCAACGCAGCAGCAAGTTCTTGGACATTGGCAGGACGTTGTTGACGTCTACGTAACCTCTGTCCAAGCATGTCCCAGACATGCTCGATGGGGGTGAGGTCGGGACTCAGTGCTGGCCAAGGTAATGTGGTGATGTTCTGTTGTTGGAGGTAACCTGTAACGATCCTGGCCCTGTGACATCTTGCGTTGTCATCCTGGAAAATGAAACGACGGTCATGACGTCGTGCGAACGGCGCAACATGGACTGCCAAGATGTTGTCCCGGTAGTACTGGCCTGTAACACGCCCTGCAACAACATGTAAAGCCGTTCTTCCAGCAACAGTGATGCCTCTCCACACCATAACAGAACCACCCCCAAATCGATCATGTCTGATGACGTTAACGTCTTGGAAGCGCTCGTTTCGACGACGCCACACCCTCCTACGTCTGTCCAAAAAATCAACAGTGAACCTTGACTCATCTGAAAATATCACATTGCTCCAGCGTCGATTATCCCAGTGTTGACGATCCCTACACCAACGACGTCTTGCCTGAATGTGATGATCTCTCAAACAAGGGATCACGCGAGGACGTCGGGCGCGAAGGTGACCCCTATGCAGTTGATTCCGAATCGTCTGGCCACTCACTCTCACACCAGTGTCTGTTTGAAGACGAGCGCTGATCTGATTTGCTGTGATGACACGATTTCTCAAGGCCAAGGTACGGATAAATCGATCCTGGGCTTGAGTTGTCGCCCTTGGTCGACCTGAGCGTCGTCTGTCCTGTACAGATTGTGTATCACGGTATCTGGACCATAGCCTGCTTATGACAGACTGAGAAACATTCATAGTCCGCGCCACAACCGCCTGTGTTGTGCATGCCAAGGGCACGTAACCTTTCATTTTGGGTAAGCCGACGCATATCAAAATTTGTTTTCTGGTCACTAAAACAATTAAACTGATGTTTCCACCCTGGAATTCAATGCCACAATGACTGTAACATTCAAAGTCAGAGTCGTGCAAATCTTTGGTTGGACCCCCATGATGATCCCAAGCATCACCTGCATTCCATCACCTGCATTCCATGCTGTAGCTATTGGTGCGTTTGGGCGTCACATGTAACTGGAAATGTTTCTTCTGTTAGGTTCTATAGTGACTTTTTTCGTAGTCATTTGCATATTTTAGTATTATGCCTCCAAAATCAAATATCCACTACTTTTTTGGAATAGTATATTTAATAAGACAGGTTCAATGCATGTATATGAGGATACACAGAAAGACATACGTGTGGAAAAACAGCTACGTGTTTATTTGGACGACACTTCAAAGAATACTTTCTCAACCCTATCAAGCTATCGCCCAGATAAATAATTAATCGTTTTTCCCATAAATGCCCCTAAACGATTAGCATGTATATAACGCTTCATTTACAATAACACCACTGACAAGACAGTGGCGGATATACAAAATAATTGAGAAAACACAGAAAATAATGGAGAAATAACACAATACGTTGTCTGCCTTTTTCAGCTAGACATCAGACTCTGACGAAGAGATTTATTACCAAAGGAGTCTCTAAAATATTCAAATATGCATTATGTATTATATTGGTAAAGAGCTGGTCATTCTTGTTATAATAGTTCAAAAATAAATAATGAAAAATGAATATTTTGGAAATTTCATTCAAATCACTTTATTGTGGTGATGTTATCAGTTTTTCAATATGTAACGAAGATTGTTTATTATCATAGCAGTGGTACTTGATATTCTCGGCCATCCGATGGTCTTGAGAGTTGACTATTGTTTTATCATGCGAATATTTGTCTAAATGATAGGTTATATAGCATTTTTGAAGCCAAAATAAATACCAATAGGCTGATTTAGCTCTTGGCGCATCTTTTTTTTATTGAAGAAAAACATGAATTAAAATTCCCATTCCGCGATGGCACGTCATCAAATGTTCATAATGTACAATACTTACTCCAGTTTTGTATATCCCCTGAAATTACTGCTACTCGTTTCCACCCTACTTTTTAGTTGACCCTTGAAATAGAATAGAGAAATTGGTAAATAAGCTTATGAATTTAGAAATCCCCCAGACCCTTGAATTAGAATTGTATATTGGTCTATTCAAATCTTGTTATCTTACCATAAAGATATTTTAAAATTAATCTGTGGTGTAATATCTGTGCTCTCGGGCGACATTTGGGGGGTGGGGGTGAAATGCCAAGTGATCCAAATACCGGCTTTATCGTTTTGAGTAAATGAAGTATAAAATTTTAAATGTAAACTTCAATTACTCAAAGCTGAACTATAAGACTGGTTTTCTTTAAGAAAAATATGGGAAGGTTGATAGTATATAATAAAGTGTACAACTGAAGCCGATTCTCAATTGCATTAGTTGCCATGGTAGCATTTGACGCTCTCTTGGTGGCTATTTGTCATCCAGTTGGATCACTTTGCCGTGTAGAGATTTTAATATATAAGTTTTTATCCAACAAAGATGTATACAAATTAGTGACGCAGGAAGTGAGTCAGGTTACCGAAATTGATTATCATTATATCATCTTTGTATATGTTTGGTTGGTTTTTGGTGGGTGTAATATGGAGGGTCGCCTTTTGTAAACGATCCTAGTAGACATAATAGTACTTCGGTTTTGAAAACATATAGATCAGTACATGTTACTTTAAATATTAACAGAGGATACACACATTGGGGACTAAATTAATTTTACTTGAAATTTGGACTTGAATGTGGCGTCTTGATAAACGGTGCGTAGGTGAATTGTGAAACCGCTTGTACCAGCAAGACTACAGTGGAATACTTGGACTATGAGGACGTCAGCCAAAGATAAAAAAGTACAGTTGAATTTCGAAAATGAAATGAAATGGGGTTTAACGTCCTACTCTTATGCATCTAACCTCGGTATACGCCATACAGTGTGCTACGAGGAAAATTTTGCCAGGGCAGCGGCGCTACGGCCTACTCTTATATCGAATTCAAACTGCCAAGAGATCTTTTACGTGTACGCCAATGTGTACACGGGACCTAGGTTTTTCGTCCCATCCGAACCTTTTGAATTTCGAACAAAGTGATGTCAAACAACAGTTATTATATACTCATACCATACTCCCCATGTAGACTGGACTAACTAGGCGCAAGCGAATGCAATTCAATTTGGATTTCTCATGTATTTCGACGAACATAACTGTTTAGGCAGATTATACATTCACGTCAAATTCTTCGATTTTAGGTTCCACAGAATGGAAACTTAGCCCCCATATATGATGTCTGTTTTTTATACGCCCACATTTTCATGTGGACGTATATTGTCGTCGCTCCTGTTCGTCCGTCCGTTAGGACGTCCATCCACAATTGTTTGTGAACAGTCTACGGGTCACAATTTTTATTCGATTTCAATGAAACTTAAAACATAGATTTATCACTCTAAGATCTCGGTTTCTTTCGATATTGGCATGTATCGGACTGTAACTTCATGGATTATGGCCCCTAATTGTACGAAAAATCACGTTTTTAGCTTGTGAACAGTGTAGAAGTCACAATTTTGAACTGATTTGGATGAAACTTGAAATGCGTGTTTATACCTCAAAGATCTTGGTTCCTTTCGATATTTGCGCCCTTCGGATTGTAACTTTCTGAATTATGGCCAAATCGCCCTTTTTAGCTTGTGATCCCTCTGAAGGTCAAACTTGTTATCCGATTTAAAAAAAACCGGTTGATTATATCACCGTTACATGGTTATTGAGGTTGAGTTCAAATTTCATGAAAATCGGACCAAAATTGACAGACAAAATGGCCGCCGCTTGTACGCGAATAGTGTGAAAATATGTTATATCAAGGTTGTGGACCCTGTAGAGGTCACAATTTTGAACCGATTTTGATGAAACTTGAAATACATGTTTATAACCTACAGATCTTGGTTCCATTGCATATTTGCGCATATCGGATCGTAACTTTCTGAATTATGGCCCCTGATTGTACGAAAAAAATTGCCTTTTTAGCTTGTGGTCCCTCTTGAGGTCACAACTATTATCCGATTTTAAAAAACGTTTGATTATATCACTGTTTCACTGTAATGATGGTTGAAGTCGAATTTTGTAAATATCGTACCAAAACTGCCCGACATAATGGCTGCCGCTAATACGCGAATAGTGTAAAAATTATGATATATCAAGGTTGTGGACCCTGTAGAGGTCACAATTTTAATCCAATTTTGATGAAATTTGAAATGTAAGTTTATAACCCAAAGATGCGGTTCCTTTCGATATTCGGGCACATTGGACCATAACTTCCTGAATTATGGCCCCTGATTGTACGAAAATCATGTGTTTTACCTTGTGGACCCTATGGAGGTCACAATTTTATTCCAAATTAAAAAAAACGTTTGACTATATCCTCGTTACACTTTAATGATGGTTGAGTGTGAATTTCTTGAAAATCGATAATTGAACAGCTAAAGCCATAATATTAAATGTTTTGTATGCCTAACGTTAGCATGGGGCAGAACTTTATAAAAACCAAACAAATTCTAATGATTTTCTGATAATTACTTAAGATGCGACAACTAATGTTGACTGCCCGGACGATTTAGCTGCTGTGTGGGCGTATGTTTCGTTGCCTGGCAACCTATTTTCATCTTTTGGCTGTCCACTAATCAAAGAATTTGTGCTCTGAAGCGCTTATTCGATGTTTTCGGAGAATGTAAAGTTATATGTATATGGTTTGACATAAATGCTACAAAGCGTCATTTAGTAGATGACAAACGCGCTGCAAAACATAATTCTATGTAGAGAGAGAGAGGGAAATTGGGTTTAACGTCCACTCGACACAAACTAGGTCATTTTGGGAGTAAATTATGGTGTCATTTTATTTCAATGATTCGCTTGCGAGCAGTGGGAGGAAACCGGAGTGTCCGAAGGAAACCCACGAGGTTGAGAAGTCGCCCCTATCTCCATGCCGCATACGGTTACACCAGGGCTCGAAACCACAGCCGCAAGCCAGAGGTGACCGGCCAGCTAGAGTTCGAAGCGCGGCGCCCTAGACCATTAGGCCATCCCAACCCCCTTAATTCTATGAATGACCACAAAAAATAAAGGCATAATATAAAACGCGGGGTAATGCTGGCTACTCTCATGCTCACATCATATTCTTATTTCTTTGTGCCATACTTTTTTGTGCGACCAATACGCATTTGTATGTCCGATGGATCACACAGGAGGTTGTTGATTTCACTTATTTATTGTATATACTATTGTATTGTAATAATACATGTTTACCTCGTAGGAAGAAGAGGGCCAAGCTGCCATGGAAATGGATTTTTCAAACCTTTGTTCACTGAAGAAAAAAACCACCACAAATGATTTAAGGGTAGCTTAAAGCCGTTAATCATCAATATTCCTTGGTGACATTATCAACATCAAATAGTGTGCATAAAAAAAACAAATGCTCAATAAAAAATACAATGTATCGATTTTCTATGAAGTGAATTATGTGTAAATAAAATATGTTCATTGGTTATTTATATCACTGTTTTATCACGTATTGTGAAGCCATAGCACTTTTAATTCCATCATCTCAAAGTGTTCCCTTCAATCAGTAGGAAAGAATAGCGGGTTGTAATCTCGTGTAATGATATCAATCTGGAGAAAGTCGCAATCTAGACCAGGATAAATTATTTCTTATAACAATTAGCTAATTACCCCAAAATGATCATGTAGATCAAAGAGGATTGTATATCTAGACACTGGGCCCGCAGGAGGGGGTGGGATATCACTTTACTACACGTATAGTAGGTCTACTATGGTTAATGAACTGTTAATATACTTTGATTCAGGTGGAAATGATAATATCTGTTATATTAAAGGAATTAATAATTTATATAAAACACCTCGTTACATTTCGTGCTAGTTAAACCGGTTTACTTGCCTATATGACGTGCATATATATTTGATAATACCTTACACACTCAAACGAGTCAGTCATGAACATATTTTTTTTACAAGCCAAAATTACGAGACCACATTACTAAGGACCAATCTTATTTAACTACATTTTGATTGTTGGAGAAAAACTTGAATGTCAATTTCCATATTTGAGCTAATCAACAAAGATTAAGTATTTGAACCGAAATTGTTAACACACCATTCCTTATTACTTTACATTGTTGTGTAATTCGTGATCCACTGTTACCCAATAAAATATTCATAGTTTAGTTCATATATTTTCACTAGACTTGTGGTTTACACAGGATTGAAACGGCAATTGTGATTCAACAAACAATAATATATTATGATACTTACTAACACGCCTGGGGACATTTGGTATCACATGCTTCATAATCAGCTTGCCTTGATGTCTTTATATTTTGTGCACACGATGCTTGGAAAATAAATAATAATTTTCAATTTTACAAAAACAAGCAAAGGAACTGTTCAACTTTCACAAAAAAGAATAATTTGCTGTAACCAAGTACAATCTACAGTTAAACAACTTCTGGCAGAAAAACACATGATATTCGGGAAGTTAGTGGCTTAATGTCGCAACAGAGACAACAAACCCTACCATCGATTGTTAAACTTTTGTAAAAAAACAATAGTCGAACGAAAATTGATATAGTGTCCATTATAAACCAATGATTACTTAACGACAAGAATTTATCATAAATAACAAGTAGAGTGTGGCTTTAAGCTACCTTTTTTTATATGTATGGTATATTTTAATTGGCACCGATATTAAGTCTTCCGTAACCAAGAAGATTAGATCAATTGAGAATACTAAGAGTTAGTGAAGATAACTGGTGTCCCAGGGCTTATCAACACATCCATTCCATCTATAAGTAAATAATTACTGTCTAATTAAAATTTTCTTTTTTTGTTCGTTTATTCTTTGACATTAAGTTACCTATATTATGGTTGGTCATGTTGCACACGTTGTTTTTATTTTCCACATATAAGGTGGGGTCGGAACAGTTACATTCTTCAATTATCAACATCTGATAGCAACTGTTCATGCACGACAACTTGGAGTAATTTGTATTCAAATTCTTCATGTAGAGATCCTCTATTAATCCTTTCGTAGCACAGTCCGAATGTGGAGGTTCTAATCTTATCATTTCAACCTAAAAGAAACGTCAAATTGTTAAACCTTTAAGTAATATCTAAAATATCTTCCACTAAGTTAAGTTGATATATATTATATCTGAAAGAATCATTTGAACAAACACTAATAAGAGTCTTTGAAGTTGGGCAAAATAAGGTTTAATAGTCTTCCCATAATTGTATCAAGATTTTGCTGGTTTTATGTAACCACATTTCAATTTGCGAGCATATGTAAAGAATTGCATACTGCGTTAAACCCAATAATAAGTTAAGTTGAAGTTCTTCGCGAATTCGGCAAAACACGGTTTAACTGTCGCCCTATAATAGTATCAATATTTTGTTATTTTTTTTTGTCATCACATTTGTGAAGATATATAGATAGATTCTTACTGCGTTTAGCCCAATAGATGTTGCGTAACCCGGTGATACGGAGATACCCTCGTCTACAGGAAATGGCATCGTGTTTCGTGGATGAACAACAACTTTGACACCTGCTTCTGGAGACAGAGCAGGTATGTATTCATTCTGTTCAAGGTACAACTCCAGCGAAAGGCCTGGAAAACAATAAATAAATCACAATGGACTGTGCAGTTAGGCACTACAAGAAGGTATCAATTGGTGACTGACAGAAATCATAAATATTTGTTCAGTATGAAATTAAGATTTGTAAGAACCATTCACATTACAAATAGATGGACGGAGTGTTAAAGATGAATAACAACAAGAAACATGGACGAGCTCGTTCTAGGCTATTTAGATCAACATTTGAGGACATAATTCGTGGATTTTGAGAAGTGTCAAAAATATCTAGTATTAATGCGTTTTTAATATCGTTTTTGGGCAGGGAGTTCCTTGGTATTTCCCCGGACTCATTCAAGAGATAGGCACGTATTACCATACCCGTAGTTACGCCACAGAATTCAATTCTTAACCGATTTTCAATGAATGTTCAGAGGCAGTTTGCAATGGGTTTATTACAGTCCTTATCAATTAATACAAATTACAAAGGGTATTCCCGAAATAATTAACCATGGGTGATTATTGCCCGTACATATAGTTGCTTTCTTGACCAATTAACAAAATTATAAATTGATCGTGTTAATTAATTACAAGTAGCTCAGATTATTAACCTAAACACTTTTAAAGTGCATTCGGTGTAAACCGAAAAATCTCCTCGGGATTCTCTAACCTTGTTTTCTCCTGTCACGAACGAGAGCCTGGTATGTCTAATTGTTAGGATGACACGGAAGACTGAGGCCCGTGCATCCCATTTGTAGACTTAAGGATTCCACCTTCGTTAGTCCAGTCGTTACAGAGAAGTAGGACGTTAAACCCGATTTTATTTCTGATTTAAGATCCCTAGACATATATTCTGAATGGTGCAGAAAAATATTACGTTAAACCCAATTTTAAATCCGAGAAAGAACACAAGCCACTTTATGTCTAAATGTTAAGGCAAGTTGCTATTTTACATAAGGAAAAGCAGTTAATATGTATGGTTACCTTTAATTGAAATACGGATTATCACTTCGCCAAGAAAATAAATGTCTTAAAATAGCAAATTCTTTTTATTTAGTTAAAATTAAAATGTCGATTTAATCAAAATTATGAACATTCAGGAAGACATGGATAGTTTTCACATTGCGGTTTTGTTTTGAGTTCTTTTATCATAGGTACTATTTATAGGTTTCTATTAGTAACGGTAATGTTTAATAGTAACAGTAATATTAATTGAGAAATGTTCGATGAGATGCGTATATATATTGTGACATTGTGGCGATATAATTAACTTAAGTGGGCTGACCCCAAGAATATAGATTAGCAAAATACTTTATAATCTATTATACATGTAACTATCATTTTCATGTTGAACTACATGGACTGGATCCATACATGAAAATATTATTACTGTGTGGACAATAACTTATAATAATTCTATAATTCAAGTATATTCAGGGAGCGGGATGTTACATAGAAATAAGCAATTCTACTTAAAAAAAAGCTATATATGACCTTTTTATGAATACATTCCGATAAATGGATACAGATATACTGATGTCTTGTATTGCTTATATAATAAAATTATAATGCTTTGTTATGGATACAGATATACTGATGCATGTATTGCTTATATAATAAAATTATAATGCTTTGTTATTGAGGGTTAGTCTCGGACACGATTTGTTCAATGCTCACGCTCAATTGACATCATGTCCGCATATATTTGTCTATTTTATTCCTAAATCTGGGTTTAGGCCTGGAATTCACTAAAATTCACTTTTTAATTCAATTTATAAGAAACACCCCTCAAAATGCCACCGGTATATCGATACAGCTCATTCTCTTCCGGTGGTTTAGAAACAAGACAAATTCTTCTTACCAAACAAGGGTCCTGGAAACTTAGCTGTTAAAGAATCTCCTTTATCCGGGTGGTTGAACGTAAAACAGTTTCCATACTTGTGATTGTGGAAGGTTGTGAAGTTGCTGTAAAATATAAGCAGTATTTCTTTATCCGTTAATTATAGGCGTTGTCCATGTGACTTCGTGGAAAAATATTATGCCTACTCCTCACAGTGAGTATAACACTGGTCTAGTAACCAGGATGTCCTAGGTTCGATCAAGATGTTTACCGAGCAGTAAGTTTTTCAGGATTTACCTGCCCGTGTCGACTTATTAATGATTTGGGAGGGCCTGGCAATGACTAGCACCAATTTAATACATCCGTCATATACTATTCAAAAAAAGTAGGGGATATTTGATTTTTAAGTGTTATTAAAGCCACCTAATGAAACTGACGAAGAAACAAATGACAAAATGAAATGAAGTTCACATTCATCGATTTATTCCAAATGATCGTTAGACTAAGTAAGGCACAGACTGACCATTATAAGGGTAAAATGATACCCGGGGTCAAACAGCAAAGTTACCACAGCATCACAACAAAGTCAGTAACGGGTAAATCCTCCTCTGTTTGCCAAACAAGCATACTCCTAATGAGACGTCTAAGGTCATTTTGGTCCAGATTGTCCCATTCCTGTTGCAACGCAGCAGCAAGTTCTTGGACATTGGCAGGACGTTGTTGACGTTGACGTAACCTCTGTCCAAGCATGTCCCAGACATACTCGACGGGGGAGAGGTCGGGACTCAGTGCTGGCCAAGGTAATGTGGTGATGTTCTGTTGTTGGAGGTAACCTGTAACGATCCTGGCCCTGTGACATCTTGCGTTGTCATCCTGGAAGATGAAACGGCGGCCATGACGTCGTGCGAACGGCACAACATGGACTGCCAAGATGTTGTCCCGGTAGTACTGGCCTGTAACACGCGCTGCAACAACATGTAAAGCCGTTCTTCCAGCAACAGTGATGCCTCCCCACACCATAACGTCTTGGAAGCGCTCGTTTCGACGAAGCCACACCCTCCTACGTCTGTCCAAAAAATCTGGACGAGTTGTTTTCATTGACGTGTTCTGAATGATTTGAGGCATTAGTCAATGACACGGTCTGTTATAGCGAGCTTTAGGCGTGTTTTGAACGGAACTGAGAGTAATCCACTAGTAACACCAATGCTGATTGGTTAATCAAATATCTGACGTCATAGGGTCAAAAGCCTCTCGTATAACCTCTGACGTGAACTCCCATCATATTTAGTGCTATAGTCTCGTCATATTTGATATCAAAATGTTTACGAAATTAAATGAGTGACTTTCTGTGAAAAAAAATGACCATTTAACATGTTTTGCTCTGAAATCTTTATGTCTCTCAAATGCGACAAAAACAACGAGTGTGTTTAATGTGCTATAGTCTTGTAAATATTAAAGAAAATAGTTATTGGCTCATCATGGAAAAAGCCCTCTATAGGCGATTTTCGTTTTTTGATATTTTTGATGTATAATGGGTGTACTTTCCCCAGATAAGGTTCAATACCCGTGTACTTTTTTATACCCTGCCGGCAACTCACCAGTGGTGTGTCGTGTTATAGGCCATCGAAAGTACATAAAAAACGAAACGAAATATAGATATGTATTTTAATCAGAATGATGAATGTGAATACAAAATACTTACTGTGGCGAACATTGATATCCACCATATTTGCAACTAATCATGAAGGTCTTCAAGGAATGTCCTACCGAAATGGCTAGACTCTTATTTACTTTTGCTGACAAATAAGCGTACTTAAACGAAGCATCAAACTCTGAATCTGTCGTATTGTAGAACCCATCCACACTATTCTCGTCTAGGATATCCCATTGATTGAAACCAGTACGGATATAGTCCTCAAAATCGGGTTGCGATGATGTCGTAGAAACCGTCGTCGTCGTTGTCTTCATCTGTTGGCTGTCTGTGGATTTGTTATCATCGTCTATCCATGGATTCGAGGAACTTAAAATACTAATGAAATCTTCTGAACCCCAGCTCGAATCCTGAGTAAAGCCGGAACTTGGACCGTTCCCCGAAAGCTTTTCTAGAAAAAAAGATGCAGAAAACCTTTGTGCAAAATTCTGTTAAATCCCTAACTCAAACACTCAAGATTACAAATTATACCAAAAAACTTGCTATTTTCAAATCTGCCAGTATATGTTATGCTTAAATTTTTTTAAAGATAATGTTCTTACCCATGGTTTGAGAAAACATGTGCCTAGCTGCTTCGTAAAGGCTATTATCCTCAGAAAATTGCTCTTTCCGGTAATTTAGCATTTGATTAAATGGAGGTGAAACGAGAGCTGACGATCTGACAGGGTTCATATTACATACTGTAACACTGGGAAAATCCAGTTCTGTCACACTGTTTATTTCTATTTTTACATCTGAGGGATATTTGAAATATCTGAAATAAATACAATTAAAAAGCAAGTTTAACTACAACCTTAATCACACCGTAAATGGAATTATAAAGCGTAACGCCTCTTTGAATTGGGTAAAAGTAAGTAATCAGGCGCGGATCCAGAGGGGGGCGCACCCGGCGCACGCCCCTTCTATTTTTTTGAGGTGTCGAACAATTTTTAGCTCCATATATTCTCGCGAGAAAGTAGAACAATAATAGTTTAGGTTGGAAATAGTAATTTAAAGTACTGGTATGAAATTAGTCCTTGTGGACATTTTTTCCACTCAAAAATCACGGTCCCAGGCTTCGCACTCCCTAGTGGGTGCAGCACGCCCCCTCTTTCGGAAAATCCTGGATCCGCCCCTGGTAATCATCTGATGTGTCAGTTTCATTAGATACTTGTCCAAAAGATTAACAGCTTTTATCTCACACTGCTTTATCACTAATATTAAAATCTTCATAATTAAATGAAATGAAAGAAAGTGGGATAAACGTCCTACTGTTCTATGCCAACTAATGAAGACGAGCTAACGCCATACAGCGGCGCTACGGTCAACTCTTACATCCAATTCCGAGTGTCAAGTGAGCTAGCGTCTTACTCACATAGCCACCATGGCTTGCTTAAATCTTTGTAATTGCTGCGAATGCAAGGAAAGGGTGAGATAGTCTCTCGTGGATCTACTAATGTGTGTAACCCCCTTTTCTAAATGAATTTATTCAAAGTTATGAACATTCCTGGGGAATCTGCTCGGATTGTGAATCCACAGTAAAAACATTTTGTTTTTGCGAGAGTAAATTACTTTTTTCACACCTATCACATTAGGCCGCCTATTTACGATGTCGCCTAATTATGATGTCTAATTGATAATTTATGTAACATATAATGGAAATGTCTATTGATCTTCTGGTAAATAAACTTCATAAACGTTTACGGATTAGTTATCAAACTAAGGGCAATTTCAGTCTCACATTGTCAAATCCCCGACTTAACACCAATTAAAGAACTCACCTGTCTAAAAGTTGATAACATTGGAACGATAACCACCCAAGACAAAACAAAAATGTAAGCAACCATGCCAGTCTTTTAAACAAATTCGTCGCTCGATATATATTCACTATCGCAGTGAAACTGGTGTCCTTACAAAAACTTCCTAACTGTTCCCGTAAACGTGTATTTTCTTGTCCATGTAATTTTGGCCAGGCTGTTGTTTTTGATTTCTCCATAGTGGGAGTGACCATGTCCTCCCGATATCACGATATTTCCTTTTAAGGTTAATATTAGGTGTAAACGTACACTTTTAATAAACTAAGTTCAAAACACAATTAATAGGCTGTTGTCACATCCAAAAAGTTGGTCTGATTATATTGTATCTTTTAAGCGATTACTTGAACGGTCAAATCAATGGAATGGTCGTGTTTTTCCTGTCCATCTGTATCTATGACTAATAACATTAACTCTGCACTTTATCCATTGGACAATATGAACCTCTGGCGTCGTTTTTTTATATCTAGCGAAATGTTTGCATCAGATCGATAAAATCGGCACAGCAAATCACGACGCGTTATTTAAATTGATGATTTAATATTTCCAAAGGTAACTTAGATACAGCGTTATTATATTGAGTTAGCTAACTAAACTTAGCTGGTTATCAGCAGAGTTCCACTTAAAACATGATTATTTGAATTGGTACAACTTCATTAACAAGCATCTCTTTGTATTCATTTCGTGACATAATTACATTAGAATTAATGGCACAGGCATTCCAAACCAAACATTTTATCTACAATATTTTAAAAAATCTGTAACCCTCGAGTAAATATTCTTGATGTCTGTATACTATTGTGTTCAATTTTGGACACAAAGAACTGCCATTAGTATCCTTTATATATCAATACATTTCTATAATTTGTGATTTTAAGTTTAGAACAGAGATTTAAAATATAACATATAATCTGGGTATTATAGAAATGTATTGTTATATAAAGGATACTAATGGCAGTTCTTTGTGTCCAAAATAAATTACTGTATATAAGATAAAATAACAAACGGCAAATAAACTGCAAATGAATTCTCCTGGTACATGCGCATTTCCTCACCTTAGAAATGTTATCCATAACAAAATACGGATTGATTAATTGAATATTTTTATTACAGATTATACGCTGCATGTATTTCAGTCATTCTATACAGTTATAATTATCATTTTCTGTGTTTTGTATGATAAAAATACCGATTGCTAGGAATATTGGCATTACAGATTATATGCCGTATACATTACATTCATGAATAACACCGTTAGTCGTCATTTGCGATAAAGGTGAATCCATTAACACTGTCAATTGCGCTAGTATTCCATGCTTCACCACCATAAGGCGTATAATCTCTTAATGCAGACCTCCTAATGTAGATCAGCCCACTGAATTGTCTGAATTCATCTAATTCACCATATTTTATCTACAATGAGTCCTAATTATTTGAACAAAAGCCTATAGTTTTATATTTGATGGTAATTATGGATCGATTTATTAACGATAAGTTATCAACTGGAGTCAATGTTTACACATCCCTTCATTGTTTTCCCCCTAAAAACAACCATAACTCATAAATACCAATGTAATGACAATCGATTAGTTTGATTAGATAGATGAGGTCAGTTCCCTTTTAGTATACAAATGAAGACTAATGGTCATTGACAAAAGTTGAACGACATAGAAAATGGTGGCGGTATTCAGGTATAAAGCTGCCTGCATGGATTTTGTATGCCGTTACTTAATACAGTACTTAAACTACAAAATGGAAGAACTTCAGTCACTGGACTAAATCAAACTGCTTTGATCACCTAAAATATTAATTTGTATATCCTTATTCTAATCAGTTACTTTGATCATATAAGTTTCTTTGATCATATTAGATATTCAGTGAATCCAGATCACACATTAACATTTTCCCAAATTTCCGCAATGAAAGACACGAATCACCTAGTGGAAGTCTCAGGTCATCTTCTGATCATCTGTTGTAAAATAAAATTTGTATCATATGGCAAGTAGGTCTTTCTATCTACGCACAAGCTCCAAAATTAGGTACATAGAGATGTGGTTGGGTAAATACTTTGGAGGTTGAATATTTTCGGGTTCGGTTACGCAGCAATCCGTCTGACTGTCTGTCAGATACATGTTTTGGAACACAGCATCCCTGCTTTTAATTGAGGTAGAATTATGCCACGCCCATGTGTTAAACAACCCTTTTAGTCACGGCAACCCCAACGAGATATAGCTGCCTTACTCTCTGCATGCGCTGGTGACACGAACCTGTCTCAAAGCTTCAAACAAAATTGTATGTGATGGGGCAGCAAATCGTATATGTGACACTACCTTGTTTCACAGTAGAACTTGACCTCGTGTTGTGTATAAAACATTCAAAAACCTCCCAATAATGTTTTCTACAACAACAATAAAACAACTATCTTATAAATATTTATACACCAAACACACTAAAACCGTATGATATCTACCCCGGTCTCTAAGTTGAGGCGGCGATTGGTATATGCCTCTCTATGAACGAACCCTTTCTTAAACGTCAAACACGTTCGAACCCTATAACTATAATGTCTACCCCGGACTCTAAGTTGAGGCAGGCCCTCTATGAACGCCGTATGACGATCTACGTGTAAAGGAATCTTAATTGCGCCCTTTCTTAAACGCCAATCACGTTCAAACCCTATAATGTCTTTCCCGGTTTCTAAGCTGACGTGGCCAATGGCATGTCTCTCTACGATCTAAAATAATCTTAATCTTAACCTTTCTTATAAAGAGGATTTGTGCATGGTCATAGACTGACCCGTGGGATTTCCTTTACCTGATTGGTCACCTGCACAAAAGCTACCCCGGATTTAAACACAAAGTTCTAATATGATATCGACTTTGTGGATAACGACTTCAATATATTAAGAAGAACACCATTCAGGGAACTTAAATAACCTCTGTAGCATTACAGAATGTCCATTCTAATGTTAAGGTTTTAATTTTACGCGACTCAGTGAATCCCGATAGCAAGAACAAGTTTACTGGGCCAAGCAGGTTTCGTTTTCTTTTTTGTGTGTGTGTGTGATGATGTGTGTGGGTGTGTTTGTCTGTATGTCGCCTGCAGGCCGCAATTCTAAATGGGTCGTCTTGAAACTTTTCATACTTATTCCTTATACCCTAAGTATGATCCCTATTTTGGTGCATGCCCGACCCCAAGGGGCACAGCCACACCTAATTTTGGTGTGTCTGTTTGTCTCCCACGGACCACAATTCTTAATGGATCGTCTTGAAACTTTGCGTATTTATTCCTTATACCCGTAGTACGATCCCTATTATTATTGGTGAATGCATAACACCTAAGGGCAGAACCACGCCAGTTTTTTCTTTGCGTGTCTGTGCAATTCTTAATGGATCATCTTGAAAATTGCATACTTATTCCTTATATCCTTGTACCCTAAAGATGATCGCAATTATTTTTGGTGCATGCCCAATCCCCTGCGACCGAGTCACGCCCAATTTTTGTGTGTACCTCTGTCGCCTACAGGCCGCAATTTTTTTTAACGGATCGTCTCCAAACTTTGCACTCTTATTCCTTATACGAAACGTATGACCCCCTAGGTGCAGAGTCACACCCAGTTTTTCTTTGTGTATATCTATTTTGAATACCCTAAGGCAGCAACCATTCAATTTGGTGCATACCCAACCCCCGGAGGCGGTGCCACACCCACTTTTTGTTAATGTTTGTCTGTCGTACGTCTGTGATCCCAGACTGTCTCATTTTTTCACTGGACAGGAAATGATATAGCTAAAGGTAATACAGTGCAACTATGTCATTCTATGAATCGTACAATCAATCTTATCAAACAGTTGTTGCCAGGCACCATGATCGTTCATATTCCTGAAGCAATGGCCCGAGAAATCCCTCTCTGACCATTGCTGGAATAGCGGCTGTTTCTTGAACTTATGCGGGAGTGTGTCTATTCTTTCCGTTCAATGAAAGCTATCACTTAAGTACAGCAACATGACAGTCCTTCGTTTCATCTGGGTCTTCCCTAAAACTTTGGACAGTGATTTAAGGTATTAAAACGGTGAAAGTATGTTCGTTTCCAAACAATATTGTTTACATTTCATTCGACTTGATTGCCTCGTTTGTCACGCAATTAGTTTTACTGCAGTATTCTGCTATGCAAGTGTTAATTAGGCATAATAAAATCGTGAGTCATGACGTATACGTTATGTAAACATATTTGGTCCAGTATTGGCAGCTCGTGATTGGTTCGTAGACGGACTACAGATCAATCAAAATTTAACACAACAATATCCACTCATAATAGCAGTGTGTAGTTGGATTACCTCTAATCAGACGCAACACTGCGCGGAGTATGATGATCGTTTGGTCGCAGACCTTTCCTTGTCATAAACAAGGCTCTGTTGAAAAGTAATTTCTTAGCATGTGCAGAGCGCAGGGTGGGGGGCGGATATATAAGCTACCCTGTTTTGTTGAAATTCAACTCTCATTTTTTCCGGTGAGCAGTGCCTTGAATATTGAGAAATTGGCACTGGCCCTTCATCTCGCACTGGTAATGTCGAGACAAGGGAACAATAAACAGGGCACTAAACCTTAATTTTTCCCGGGCAGCGGTGCTATGGTCTACTTTTATATCAAATTCCAACTGCCAAGGGATCTTTTACGTGCACGCCAATGTGTACACGGGACCTTGGTTTTTCGTCCCATCCAAACGACTAGACAGCTGTCACTGACAAGGGGAAACGGATGCACTCAGGACTTTTATACGACGAAATGGGTTTTAATCACACTATAACTGAAGCGGCGAATGGGTCATAAACTTATACTCTTATGAATCCTCTCACTTATACTTATACTTATGAATCATCTCACATCACCATATCTTCATAAATTGATATTATTCCAGGAAATGTCTTAAAACCTTCGTAACAAATCTAATTTATCAGCGTACTTTTGCAGAACATGTGTATTTTCGAAAACCATATATTATTATACCACCTACGATTAAGGAATGGAAGCGAGTGTCTAACATTATAAAATCACCCCCCTTCTATCAGTATCTTTAAAAGTAAATTGAAGCAAGTTGACAAACAAACGCCATCATACTTTAGTTCAGGAAAAAGACAACGTCAGATTTTTCATTGTCGACTTCGCCTTTCCTGTAGTGACTTAAAACGGCAATTTCATATTTTTTAGTTATATTTTTCAAATATATTAAAATAAAGCCCTAAAATAGATTGTATCTATAAACCATCCTTCCTTGTTAAAGAATAATCCTATAGTTCACTATTGCCAGTTGAGAAATTGGCAAAAATATCATTTTCAACTTCAAATTCAAAAGTTCGAAGATCGCCATTGCATGGAGGGGAATGGGAAAACAAGTTAGGTAATTCAAGCAAATGTGTTATTATTTTCTGTGTCGGGGATTTCTATGCCTGAAATATTGCCCATGGTCGTATAATAGTGAGTTGACAACCTTTTGAGCAAAAGACATAGAAATAATTATGTTTTGACTTTCTTAGAAAATATGAAATTTCCACTTTAAATGGTCATAAGTTCTTAAAGCATATCTCAGAAAGTCCTGTATGCGCTTGCGGTCATGATTTTGAAGATGCCGAACATAACCTCTTAACCTGTCTTCTTCATTCCGATGCACGTAAACATTCAATTTCTACCTTACCCCAAAACCTCATTTCAATACAGACAATATTAAAAGGCACTGACAATATCATTATTTTAAGTATTATCTGTAAACAAGTCCATAATTATATAAATATCTCCGGAAGGTTCAATTAAAACTTTTATCCAGTAGCTAAAAATATGAATATGGCAAACCTGAAATTGTAAATACATGTATGTACATAGATATTTTTTGTTGATTTTATTCCTATACTATTCAGTTTGATTTTATCATAATATGGTTATAATATAGTCTTTTTGTATATATTTTCTGTTATATAGGAGAGAGGTTATATAGGCCTAGCCTGTTCCTCAATCCTTTTCTGTGAATAAAATATGGTTTATAAAAAAAATCGGGGAACTTGGTCACGGCGGTGTAGTATTGGCGGTGTCAAGATCTTCCACTTGGCCTCGATCTTTCCGTATGGTGGAGTCTAGGCAACACAGTACTATAATCGCTTATTTGATTTCCTAATATTATCAATTTCATGTAAATATAAATACTTCATATATACTTTCAGTATATCAGAGCTATTCCAACTATCAATTTGACTTAAGATAATATCTTTATTAATGTCTTGTTATTTTAATTAATAGCTAACAATAATTATTCAGCCTTGGCCAAATTACCCCAAGAATTAAATATTCTTATAAATTGAATAATGTGATAAATATAATCGATGAACTGTAGATCTTTGTGGACTTGGTGAATGGAAGTAATATCGTTAAGGGCCAATCCAAACTCTCAACAGTGAGAACTCCGTTCAATTCAGAATAAAGCAATTTGACGAAATTTTCCATATTTTCTTTTTTTATCATCTATTTTTGAATTATTATAGCAAGAATTGCCAACTCTTTATTAAACTCTTAACAAATGTATATTTATATATATATATATATATATACCTATGTACAATAGAGGTGGACCAAATATAAATATAACACTGCTAAGATACGATTCATAGTGATTTCCAGCCGGGGAATATATTTCTTTAATTGAACAAAAAAATGTTGTTAATCTTTACTTGTATAATTACAGCAATCACAATGTTAATATTCTGACTCACTATTTCAAAGGTTACTATACTAGTTATGAAAATATGCTGTATGAAAATATGATTCAGGAAAATGCATTCTATCCTCTGATTCACATTCTCACATTTAAATACTGTCATTCGACCCAGTTATTAGTGGGAATGCATAATGAGTAAATTGTTCACTTTGAGATATTTTTTTTTTGACAGAATGACATACCGATCGGAAGGCAATCGCACATGTTGACGATGATGGCGTCATACTTTTTGTGAGCAAGAGAGGCTACTTAGTTGTGTTTAGGAATACCATTTGAGGGTATAAACACTTGAAAGACTTACTGTTATCGGTTTAAAATTTCATCAATCTGATATGAAATAAACGAGATGTTTATTTAACCTTATTTCTACTGGATTCGGGCCAATTTTCCATTCCCGTATTGGTTGCTATTCAAGATATTTCGAAAGTCGATTTTTTGACTTCCATTGCAATTTTCTAGTTAAAGGGACAATCCCGATAAGAACAGAGTCTCAAAAATTAAAGTCCGAGAGTTTATGAAATTTATGGACCAAAATATAGAGGCATGGTGTATTTATCTTGTCTCAAAATTTCAGCTCAAAATATTTAGTCGTTTGGACGTGAACGTCAACACTACTTATCCGGACACGTAACCCTTTTAAGATTTCGGGTCAATTGTTTCATTATTCTCGATTATCAAGTAACATTCTCAATGGCAATGGTACCCTCGCTTGGCAGACCTTTCATCGCCAGTTTCCGGTAGTGATGTCACTAAATAACGGTAAACGTTAGCTTGCATAGTCATCTATTTATTGATTTAATTTTAAATGGACAATTTAAGCCATCCGAGGGTCTTCAGAGTTGATTTTGAGCTTGTCACACGCCATGCAGTATGCCTTTAGGATAATTTTGCCCGGATAGCGGATGTCTGCCTACTCACCAATATTGTCAGTGGTTTGAATACGTATGACTAAGATTGTTATTAATGGAATAAATTGGTATTATTTAGTTTGATGTATGTATATAGTTGATTTGTACTATAAAAAAAAATATTCATTGTCGTGTATAATTAATACGTCCTGGTGAAAAAAACATAAATCACAAATTACTGTTAACATCAATACACTCATTCACAGTCAGCATATATTAATTCAGACTTAGATAGATAGAATAATGTTATATAATAATAAAAATGTCAAACATAGATTAACATTTCTAAATGATATCATGAAATATTTATATAATGAGTGTGTAATTGAAGTACTATAATTAATATAGTATTTAAGCCCCACGTTTTTATACGAGCGTATTTTTACACTATACGTTGAAGCCATGAGGATGTGGGACTGTTTACTGGTAAGATAGAATATACTTTCAATGATATTTTTCTAAATTTTAATTAAATTCAAATATCATGGTTGAAGAAGTGGGTTGTTTTTCTTATTATTTATTTCTCTTTTTCTCATTTTCAATAGTCAAGGTGGAGCAGAAAGGACATTGAATCCCATTTCATTTATAAATGATTAATTTTAATCTATAATATTTTTAACAGGAATGTCTAAGATATTTTTTATTTTAAAAGAGATTTATTTGTCGCATATTGTTAGAATATCTAAGGCAAATATAGCAATATTAAGCTTACATTTGATCTACTGAAAACAGAGCAGAAGGTCCTTAAATGTTTCAAGAACGAATATATTATGTACATAACATTTTACATAGAGACAACCAATCTTCTGATAATATACATCATCAAACATTTGATTGCAGAATGACTACATATATAAAAACGAATAATTTAATATGATTTTTATAATCAATAGTCAAAATTAAGTTGTTGCCAGAACATTGTGTTTTACATTTGTTTTGTTTCTTTTAGTTATTTGGAGCATGTTTTGCTAGTATGGGGATATTCAATGTAAAGGGGTGGATAGGAGGTAAGAAATCCGTTGCATGGTCAGTTATACATCCTAAAAGAAAAGCGCCGTTTTCTCTGGCATTGCCAGTAACATAAAATTTAGACGTCTGAACAATTGATGCTGAAAATAAACCTATTGATATACTGTCCGAGAGTTTTCAGCAAATATTAATTAAAATTTTATTTTATTTTTTCTTCTGCATTTTCTCATAAGCGCGATTCGTTGGATTTCCAATCTTCAAAATGCCTCTTTGAAACTTATTTGTTGCAAGAACGACTTAGTTTGTAAATTTTTTCCGTACGCCCACTGTAGAACTACCGATGCCACATATCTTTGTTTTGACCTGATCGTCTAAGAGTTTGTTGGACTTTGGACTGACAGCTGTTTTAATTTTCTTCTTCAGGACTTCAGCATTCTGTTTTCTCACGATACCGAAATCAAATATATTACAGAAACAACGATAGGTTGTTTTGCTATACGTTTTATGTCACAACAGTTACACAGTAGTCTACATTACAATATTTAAAATTAACATGTCTTTCTCCCCAACCCCTCTCCTGCAAAAGTCTAACCAGTGTGGCTAGACTCAGGAAACCACTACATCATAAATATGGTCCTCTAAAGAATACAATGATACCTGGTCTTCTAACGAATACAATGTCTTACTATTCTAGCCCTCCCTCAAACTCCCTCTTTTATAGGTGCCTACCCTAATTGATTTACGTCATAGATTGATAACAGCTAAATTCTAAATAAGGAATAGATATGCACCCTACCCTGGATATCGGAAGGGATTAAGATCTAATCTGGTCAACAAATATAACATACGTTTTATAACAAAGACAAATGTATATGACCAACTTGTTTGTTAATCAAAATAACCAACATACTTTCTTTATTTTTGGTTATGAACTAAAAGTCAATAATTTTTAAAGATAAGAATATTGTTTCAGCCATCCTATGTCGCCATTCCTTGTCTATGAATTTGAAACCAATAATCGGTCCATGACATATTATGGTCGCAACGACAATCTTGCTACACACTGCCCATTTTTTACACTATGGTTTTCAAAATTTTTTCTAAAACTTGTTATGGTTTATTTTTAAATAAGATAAAGTATATAGAAATTTGCTGGATTTACACATATATTTTATCTGTCATTGTAGGTTTTGGTGACCGTTGTCCAAATGCAAACATTGGTAAGTTCTATATGTTAGGTAGTCGAATTTTTTAAGTAGTTATCGTATTGATTTTCGATAAACCTGCCTAAAACCCTGAGCTTGGGCAGTAGCATTTTCAAGCTGTGTTCAGTTTTTATTGTTTTCCAGTGAATAACAGAATTTATCCCCATATCACAGGGGTTTAATTACTGAATTGTTGTCCCCCGCCTTTCGAAGAAACCAGGGAACTATTAAAATGGGTCCGTCCGTCTCTCTGTACGTCTACCCGCCACACTTTTGGGGACACAATAACTCTCTTTCTAATTGAGCTAGAATGTACGAACTTGGAGTAGGTGTTTATTAGTTCAATTTCTTGATGGAGTTCGCAGATGAGCATTTTCTGATTAGGGTAAGCAGAGATAAGCAATTTGATTGGTTGATGCTTTGAGACACGATAACTTTAGTCCCCGGTTCCAAGGAAGTGAGATTGATGAAACTTGGTGTATAGTTTCATTACATTATTAGATTAACCGAGTCTTTGGAACACAATAACTCACCTTCTAATTGAGCCAGACTGTTCAAACTCGGTGTAGGTGTTATTGGGTAAATGCCTTCATGGAGATTAAAGATAGGTTGATGCTTTGGGACACGAAAACTTTAGTTCTATTTAAGTGAGAGTGGTGAAATTTGGTATACAGTTTTATTACATCAATACATTGACTGTTTGTTCGATAATGAACATTTTCTGCTCAGGGAAAGCAGAGCGATAAGCAATTTGATTGGTCAAGACTTTGGAACACGATAACTCTCATTCTAAATTAGCTAAAATGTTCACACTTGGCGTAAGTGATTATTACGTGAATGCCTTGCTGGAGTTAGGGGTTCGAAGATGAGAAATTTCTGTTTAGGGTAAGCAGAGATAAACAATTTGATTGGTTGATGCTTTGGGACACGATAACTTTAGTTCTAATTTTAAGTGGTAGTGAGGACACTTGGTGTATAGTTTTATCACATCAATACCTTTATTAAGTTCCATAATAAGCTTCCTTTTGTTTAGGTTAAGCAGAGCGATAAGCAGTTTGATTGGTCGAGACATTGGAAAACAATACTCTCCTTCTAGTCGAGGTAGTATGTTCCAACTTGGTGTAGGCGTTCATGGAGTTCGATGATAAACACCGTCTGCTTACGGCAAGCAGAGACAAGCGATCTGATTGGTTGATGCTTTGGGGTCAATTACTTTGGTTTTAATTAAGTGAAAGTGATGAAACTTCGATATTGATTCATTATATTATTATCTGACTAAGTTTGATGATGATAATTTTCTGCTTAGGCTAAGGATCGATAAGCAATTTGATTGGCCAAGACATTGGAACATAACAACTTTTAATTGAGGTAGAATGTATAAACTTGATGTTGATCTTCATAAGGTGAATGTGAGTTCAATGATTAACATTTCGAGCTAAAGCTAAATAGAGCTAAGCAATTTTATTGGTCGATGCTTTGGGATCAGAAAACTCTGATTCTATATGATAGAGAGTGATGAAACTTGGTGTGTGGTTGATAATCGGTTTGGTTGCTTGATACTTTTGAAAAAAAAATAAATGTGCGATTAATTAATATGTGTCATCTTTTTTTAGGGGGATGTCGGCAGGGGATATCAGGCCCACTGTTAGCTTGTTGTCACTACATTTACCTTTCCTAAATAGTCGCATTTATCGGGTCACTCAACGAAAAAGCAACACTCTGTGGTTGCTTGACCTGGTAAACTGTTTTGGCGATCATTTCCAAACAGCTAAATATTTTGACCCGAAACTTCCGTACAAGGCACGTGTTATTTCGGGGATGCTTTGAACTACAGCTATATGTCCTGTTTTTGTAATTTTGAATTCTTGGTTGTTTGTATTTTGTTTTTAGATGAAATAGATGATATCGGCAGTGTTTCTAAAAATTGTTTTGATATTATTGATAAATATGGTGACTGTTTATTGGATGATATGATTTTACCCGAATCTATGTGTCGTCTTATATTTGGTGACGATGGATATGAGAAGATGCTTCGTGAACAGGTGGCTATTAATTTAAGATTCGCTCTCATAGCAAGGAAGGCGAATTCCAAAAGGAAATATCTTAAAAAGATAAAGAATTCAAAGAAGAAATTATATAGGACTAAAGGCAAAACTTATTCTAAAACAAGTAGTATATAATGAAGAAAATAACATTAGAAAGGAGAATATAAAAAAAAACGACTAAAGTGTTTACTTGTAATATATTTTTGTATAACTATCTTGTGTTTCTTTGTATAATAGCTGGAGAATTCGGGACCTAGTCAGGTCTAATAAAAATTATATCAATAATTCGTTTCCTTTCTTCGTTTTGTTTGACACCACCCTCTTCATTAATGGAGTGAACAGCCAAATAAACTGAAGGAAAATACTAGTGGTATATGACTGATACCCGTGTCCTTCAAATTTTTATCTCAGAGGTAGCTATGGCCATGTTAGTGTAGGGCCTATTATGCTGGGGTGCGTAGCTCTAATTATTATTATTATTACAGCATATTTATAGTGCGCCCTATTATATAACATGTTCAGGGGCACTTTACAAAGTGACAATATAAGCATAAATAAACAACAAGATTATTGACATGTTAACGATTATATACAGTCAGTTAAAAGCCTGATTAAATAAAAATGTGTTTTAAGTTAATTTTAAACGAATACAATATCTTGAACGAAATGGTAGATTATTCCATAAAACAGCTGCTTGATAACTAAAAGAGCGTTGACCATACGAGACTAGTGGAATAGTTTTGGGCTTTAAAAGTAGTTCATCTGATGTACGTAATGTTCGACCAGGTGTATAAAGTTCTAAACGACATGGGGGCACACAGCTAAATTATTTATACATTTAACAGTAATAAAATCTTAAAATCAATTCGACATTTAACAGTTAACCAGTGTAAATTATATAAAACATTATGTGATCACATTTCTTTGTTAAAATCTAGCTGCAGTATTCTGTACTTATTCTGATTTATAATAAGCTTTAAAGGTAAACCATCTAAAAGTGAATTAAAGTTATCTAATCGACAAGTGACCAGAAAATTAACAAGTGGCTTAGTGGCCCCTACAGTTACAAATTTACGTATTTTACCTATATTTCTGATATTAAAATAGCACAATTGACACATATTATTTACTTGACCTCCCATAAGCATATATCTATCAAAAATTGCGCCAATATTTTCTGACAATAGCACTTAATGGTGACGTTGAGAGGGGTTAAATAAAATCGGACCAAGAACAGAACCCCGAGGGACTCCAGATGACAAAACGACGATTTACAATAAACTAAAATACACTGTTTCTACTCACAAGATGGCTTTCTAAAAGATTTAATACAGGGCCACAAGTACCGAATTTAAATTGAAGTCTACGTAGAAGAATATAAGGGTCCACCGTGTCGAAAGCAGCAGATAAATCTAAGAAGGAAGGGATTATAAAGAGATATTAGCTTGAAATTGAAAAGATTTGAGTATTCTTTATAACTTACGTGAGTTTTGTAAATAAGGATTTTTTTTAACATAAAGCTAACCAGTAATAGATAATAAAAAATATTATATAATTTAACAATATAACAGTGTTTGTAGTATGGGCCGGGTGAGAATATTTACGAGCCCTACGCACAATTGCTGTATATTGATTATGTTATAGTTACGCCAGTTTACAATATATTATTCAATAGATTTGATCCAATTTTTAGATAGATCGTACCTTGCCTCGTGTTGCTCTTATAGGTTCACATTTTATATTACCGTCACGCCGTCGAGTTTTCATCTTGATTAAGTTTCTACAGGAAACGTGGGTAGCTAGACGATCCAATGGGACCAGAAACCCAGGTCCCGTGTACACATTGGCAACAATTAGATAGCGAAATAAGATATTGGAGTAATACTGTTTTAGAGTAGCATAAATGACAAGTAAGAAGTATAGGCAAGGGATTTATATGCAATTCGACACGCGTGCATTGTGTAGTTGTTTCTTTCGTAAGACGCGTGGAAGCAATTGCGTGCTTCGCAAGGAGATTCGTAAGCAAACCTAAGTATTTATCCAGGCCCAGGCCAATCCTACCACGAATTTCAAATTTTCATATAATGAGATATATTAGCCACTGTGATAGCGTATTCGCTATCCGCCACGGAGTCAAGTCAAATACTAGCAAATCGTTACAAATGTCATACGATCAGTACAGATGCTTTGTCATCATAGGAATGACTGTCGGGCACTCTGTGATCATTGCGAAATAGTGGTGAATTACATTCGTCAACTCATTGTCAAATAATATATTCATATTCGCCACCGTGTAAGAGCATAGCATAATATTAGATCACAATAATAAACACATCTATTTGAAACCGCCATGTGGAAATAAAATACTTTATGTTGTCAAATATTTCTATGGTTACGTCCAAAGTTATGCATGCAGTCTACTTTAAAGGGCCAATCCCGATAACTTTCTCTGGAATAAAACTGCTTAATTTTGTGTTAAAATCCCTTAAAACCCAATACCTGATGCCGGCCAACTAACCCGATATTTGTGATACGCTTGTAAATAACTTAAACCCGACAGTCTTCATCTGGGAATGGAGACGATTGTATTGTACAGTATCTGGATAAAACCAGACTTTTTTCTATAAAAATAATATGTAGGTGAAATTTACATTTTGTTATCAAGTACAGTACATGGACTTTTTTCTATAAAAATAATATGTAGGTGAAATTTACATTTTGTTATCAAGTACAGTACATGGGTCATTCACTGTACAGACCTCTCAAGAAACGGGAATCGATTATCAGGTCACCCAGTGAAAATATTGACCCCAAATCTTAAAAGGGTTACGTGTCCGGATAAGCAGTGTTGACGTTCACGTCCAAACGACTCAATAATTTGAGCGGAAATTTTGAGACAAGGTAAATACACCATGCCTCTATATTTTGGTCCATAAATTTCATAAATACTCGGACTTTAATTTTTGAGACTCTGTTGTTACGATTGGTCTGTCTAGCTCTTTCAATTTAAAAATTTAGATTGCTTTTTAAAGATTGTCTATAATAACTTTCATTCTCACGAACGTTATCATATTAGCTGAACGCGTCACTATCGTTACCTAACTGATTAGTATTGGTCTAGTCAAAACTGAAATATGATATACATGCGGCAATACTATATACCGGAAAACAACGGAAAAAACACTAAAAACCGGAAAACACACTTAATATCGGAAACACCCTAAATAGGTAGCCCGGAGCCTGATCCTGTGTGGGAGGGTTAGGGTATTCCGTTGTGGGTTTCCGAGTTACCTATTTAGAGTGTTTCCGGTGTTTAGTGTGTTTTCCTGGATTTGGTGTTTTTTCCGGTGTTTTCCGGTATTTAGTATAAGTTTTAAGGGATTTAGTGTTTAGTACCAGGACAGACTAACGTAAGATTATTAGTGAATTTACAAGCAATTACATGTTTCCGTGTACAGATGAAAATTACAGGCTATACAAACTGATAAAATATGAGATTGCATAATATTAATTAATGATGAGGCAAACAGGACACCACGCATGCGAACAGAAAGTGTTGGTACAACTTTTGATTCTCCTGTTTTCACAGAATCACAGTACATTTTCGGGACACTTTTACGTTTTGAAAGACCAATAACTTCGTTTTTATTATCATTCAACTTTAACAGATATTTAAATATCCACAATCTTATTTCTCGGCTATTTTTTATATAATATATCGCTTAGTAATTAATTAGCGCAGTTGTAGTACCACGTTTCTTTTGTCGGACGAGAAAAGTAGGCCATCAAATCCGGTCGCCACATCCTACGTTTGACCGAAGTAATCTCGTCTTACTACATGTTAGCACTGTGATCGTCTGGTATTTTTATACGCCCACATTTTCATGTGGACGTATATTGTCGTCGCCCCCGCTCGTCCGTCCGTCCGTCCGTCCACAATTGTTTGTGAACAGTCTACAGGTCACAATTTTTATTCGATTTCAATGAAATTTGAAATGTAGGTTTATCACCCTAAGATCTCGGCATGTATCGGATTGTAACTTCATGGGTTATGGCCCCTGATTGTACGAAAAATCACGTTTTTAGCTTGTGAACAGTGTAGAGGTCACAATTTTGAACCGATTTTGATGAAACTTAAAATGCTTATTTATAACCCAAAGATCTTGGTTCCTTTCGATATTTTCACATATCGGATCGTAAATTCTTGAATTATGGACCCTGATTGTACGAAAAATCGCCCTTTTTAGCTTGTGTTCTCCCTGAAGATCAAAATTGTTATCCGATTTAAAAAAAAACGTTCGATTATATCACCGTTACATGGTTATGGAGGTTGAGTTCAAATTTCATGAAAATCGGACCAAAATTGACAGACATTTTTGTACGCGATTGTACGCGAATGGTGTGAAAATATGTTATATCAAGGTTGTGGACCCTATAGAGGTCACAATTGTGAACCGATTTTGATGACATGTATGTTTACAGCACAAAGGTCTTGGTTCCTTTCGATATTTGCGCTCATCGGATTGTAACTTCCTGAATTATGCCCCTTGATGTATGTTTATAGCACAAAGGTCTTGGTTCCTTTCGATATTTGCGCTCATCGGATCGTAACTTCCTGAATTATGCCCCCTGATTGTCCGAAAAATCGCCCTTTTTAGCTTGTGATCTCTCTGGAGGTCAAAATTGTTAACTGATTTTAAAAACCGTTTGATTATATCACCGTTACATGGTTATGGAGGTTGAGTTCGAAATTCGTGAAAATCGGACCAAAATTGATAGACAAAATGGCCGCCGTTTGTACGCGAATAGTGTGAAAATATGTTGTATATCAAGCTTGTGGACTCTATAGAGGTCACAATATTTAACCGATTTCGATGAAACTTGACATGTATGTTTATAACCCAACCTTTCAATATTTGCGCCCATTGGATCGTAACTTCCTGAATTATGTCCCCTGATTGTGCGAAAAATCGCTTTTCTTTAGCTTGTGGTTCCTCTGGAGGTCAAAATTTTTATCCGATTTAAAAAAAACCGTTTGATTATATTACCGTTACATGGTAATGAAGAATGACATTGAATTTTGTGAAAATAGAACCAAAATTAAAAAGACGTTTGACTATATCACCGTTACACACTAATGATGGTTGAGTTTGATTTTCGATGAATTTTGATAATTGAACAGCTAATTCCATAAAATTAAATGTTTCATAATACTAAAAGTTAGCATTTAAATGAAATTTTCAAATTATTCATTTTACATTATCTACTTTCGAACTATTATAGCAAGAATGGCTATAGTTCTTTATCTAAATCTTACATGATGTATCTTTAAGCTAATTTAATGAAATCGATTTTTGATCATGCGTGATCTGGTGATAATTTGTTAACACATAGAACCTGCTATGTTTTGGTTTTTATAACTCTTTTTATGTGTAAATCAGTCACTCGTTATTTGAATGCATGTGATGTGACTTCTATAGAATGTGTGAACCAACTACTGTATTTTAATATATGCTATCATCAATTTAAAGAGCAAATCGTCTTACAATCTTACTACACAATAAAGACCAGAGCTGGGTGTCATCGGCGTATACAGGATACCTTATTTCATGCTGTTACCGACAAAATGCAATTTTAAGCAAAGGGTCTTCACGTTTATACTAGATAATTTAAATTCGTGATGTGTTTAACTTAACTCTCCAACCTTTGCGTCATAGCTAACGCATACATACAGAGACATTTCTAACATTTTGTTAATTTCTCGGCCAATCCTTATTTGCCAGAAACTCTATATTTAATTGTCCTGATCGTAGCGATGTCGAGTCTATATAATAGTAACAATATTACAGCAATATACACGTAATTGGGTTTAGTGTTACGTGTAAATGCGGATTTTCTTTTATTGGGCAAAACGTGTCCCGATTAATAGTGTACCTTTAATTCAATATTTAATACAATGTAAATATATTCACAAATAAGTGGATTCTTAAAGGAGGGGTAGATATATAGTTAAGCAGTATTTGAATATAATGAGCGAGAAAGGGGACTCTCTACATTAGATTTTCAATAATTATAGTTATGGTTATGACCGTTAATTTCCGATAACTGAAATAACTAAATTTATCATCCGACTACAGACACGCTGTCGGGGCGACTTGGGTGATATGGGCGCACGTTTCGTATCTCATATCCTGCATGGTGTTACAGATGCATTTCAAATATCACTTGGCAAAATTTATCAGGCCACTCTATGAAACAATTGAGGCGATTGTCTGAACCTGGCTGATATTACGGATCGCTTTAACTGTTATGCAGTGAGTGATTAATTAATCGTTTTTCGATAAACACACAATAACGAATTCTACTGTAAATTGAAGATTATTTCGCTGGTATTATTTCTATTGGATTTTTGCCTTATTTAACATATCGTGAAACGATGTGAAATCTGATAATGTACACACGAAACAGATTGTTGAAAATCTTTTTATAGATCTAGATGAATAACAATATTTATACTAGACATTATTTGTCTTTGTTATATATCCTGGGGTCAATAGCCTATTAAAGAAGAAATTTAACACCACCAGACAGCATATTTCCACTATCCTACATGAACATTCATGGAATACTAGTTGCTTTTCATTTTGAATATTGTGGTAAAACAAATGATCCAAATAAATAATATTTTTCTCTCTAAAACAACAATGCAACAGAACATACTATGGACAAATTCACGCAAAAAATTGTATTGATCTAAGTATAAGTAAATGTATATTATTTTACGTGTGTATATAATCATTGATTGTATCTAGATGATAACAATCTATTATCCGCATCGTATAGTGATCGTGGGTTTAATGTTTGTGTAGCTTTGACAGGGCATATAATATCACTTGCCCGATGATTGTGTACGCGATTACTTGAACAGATCCCATTAAACAGGGTTGGGATCATTAATTACTCCCATTTAAAACTTTTACCAATAATAATACATTTATAGACAGCGAGTTAGATTAATTGCTAAAGAGATAACCACTGGGGAAAAACATATATTATTACAGCTACAAGTAAATAAATTGACTGGAACCGAATAATTCGAATATTCAATAACAAAGGGACCCACATAATTTAGTTATTCGCTGTTAGCTCTTCATTTTAATTTCTAATTGTCTCATTCTGGAAAGTTAATTATGTCGAACCAGTGTTTTAACTGTCAATTCATGCTTCGGGAAAACGAGGATACAGCAAGTGCTCCTCTAAACAACATACCCAGTGTTATTATGGTGTTAAACTTCGTGTCAACTCATCGTTTTGTTTTCTAGATTAATAATCGCCAATTAATTAGACTTTTATGCAGAACACTTAAATTGTGAGTGGATGAACTGTTATAAATCGCAAAGGTCATTAATAAATGAGTGTTTTAGTGTCTAAATAAATTAACAAATATAAAAAATATCTTACATGAAAATTCCGCACTGAGATAAAGTATATTAGGTCAGAATTATCCATATTATTATCCGAAATTAAAGGCAATATTGTTCCATTCAATCAGTATTAATGTTGTTATCGTACCGTGAACATACGATCTGCCGATATGTAATATTTAAGACGCAGCGATTGCTATGTTCTTGGGTGTCATATTTGTAATGGACAAAGCAAAATATATTCACAAATCAATTTGAAAGTAATTAAAATGTTTGATCCACAAACGCCGGACAGGATAAAGTCAAAGTCGAAGACTAGATTAATCAGACGTAAACGACTGTCTTTCAATTTGGACTGCTCACACAATTTACCGACATAGCTGACTATTAATTAAAATAAAAACTAAAAAATGAATGTAAATCAATTTTTATACATTCACATTTGTGAAAAAGTGATCTATACCTTGCATCAAATTAAACGATAATTTAGGTACATAATATACATAAAACTTTATGACCTCAGCTGGTTTTGATAATAATATATGATATTGACGTTTCAACTCTGTATAAACTTCTGTCAAGGCACCATTTATTAAATATCTAATTAATTCAATATGTTCTTTACAAGCTACACATGATCTGTGTACAGCACTCGGCAGAAATACAAAGAGAATTTCGTTGTGGTCAGTGCATCATACCATTGATAATGACTTCCAAGAGAATATGCAATGCCATTACTACACATACCACAATTTATCAATAAACAATATCATATTATGAAGATCACTCGTGTCCATCTTCCCTAATTGTTGGAAGTTATATAAGCAGGAGTAAACAGACCGTTAGCAGACAAGAGACGAACAAAGACAACTAACAACGACCACAGACGGGCGAAGCAGAGAGGCATGGGCGAGTGCGTGAATTCAGCCGCTGCCTTGGCAGAGAGTCAGCATGGTGGATTTAACATTGTATACGTTCCTATTGTATATATAGTTCCCAATGTAGAATAGTCCTGTTGTATCTATGTAACTGTTTGATACTCCGTTCCCGTTGTAAATAAATGCTGTATTTACTAAACTGATCTCTCACTATAAACCGCAGATTGCCTCGTTCGGTATTTCTGTCCAAACGAGGTAAAACAAATGCCTCGTTGTCTGGAGTTCCAAAACGAGGTTTTTTAAATTACCCTGTTTTTGGAACGAGGTATTTTGTTCAGAACGAGGCTTGGTAAAAATGCCTCGTTTACTAAACGTGGTTTTTTTCAAGATAGTTATTAGCAGTATTTCCTATCAGCGAATTTGTAAAAATTAAAATTTATGTTATTTAATACGAAAATAAAACCAGTCCAAACTATGATATTATAATCAGAGAAATAGACAAGACAAGAATTACACGCCATAGATGTAGGTGTAAAGCAACATCAGCTACCTTGATTGATTTATTGGCCCAATTAGTTATAGGTGTTAAGAAACAACTGTGGTGTTGTGACAATTTATTGGGGCCAATAAATCAATCAGGGTAGCTATGTGTCTGCAATAGTTTTACATCTAACTGATATCGCAGACAACAAATTAGTGTTTATCTGGTCTAAATACTACAAATAATCCATTCTTATTAATCAAAAAAGCATATAATTTCATTTCTTATTTCCAATACGCCAGTTTATTATTTATATTTATGGTAAAAAAATAACTTGACTATAGGTGTTAAGAAACAACTGTGCTTTATTTCCCATTTAATTGACAATTGGTATAAGCCAACAAATTCATCGCTGCGCGTTTATTTAATTTTGCTCCAATAATATTTTGTGCAATGTTATGGGGTTTCAACAGAAACAGTCAATGCTATAGTCAAGTTATTTTTTTTACAATAAATATAAATAATAAACTGGCGTATTGGAAATAAGGAATGAAATTATATGCTTTTTTGATTGATAAGAATGGATTATTTGTTGTATTTAGACCAGATAAACACTAATTTGTTGTCTGCGATATCAGTTAGGTGTGGGTGTAAAACTATTGCAGACATAGCTACCTTGATTAATTTATTGGCCCCAATAAATTGTCACAACACCACAGTTGTTTCTTAACACCTATAACTGATTGGGCCAATAAATCAATCAAGGTAGCTGATGTTGCTTTACACCTACATCTATGGCGTGTGTTCTTGTCTTGTCGATTTCTCTGAATATAATATCATAGTTTGGACTGGTTTTATTTTCGTATTAAATTACATAATTTTTAATTTTCTACAAATTCGCTGATAGGAAATACTGCTAATAACTATCTTGAAAAAACCACGTTTAGTAAACGAGGCATTTTTACCAAGCCTCGTTCTGAACAAAATACCTCGTTCCAAAAACAGGGTAATTTAAAAAACCTCGTTTTGGAACTCCAGACAACGAGGCATTTGTTTTACCTCGTTTGGACAGAAATGCCGAACGAGGCAATCTGCGGTTTATAGTGTCTGTAATAACAAAAATAGTGTTACACATTGCATTGATATTTTCTTTTTTTTAGACTCATGTTTACACTACCAGAATCTAGTGTGGGCGTACTATATTATATCATCATCCTGTCCGTAAAGATATTTAATTTGACTTGTGAACACGGTGAAGGATACGATATTCAACGCATGTTTTTTTTAAAAATTTGATGTGGTCATCAGAGGACAATAACTGACGACATTCATCATACCACGACTTAGAGTGCCGAGGTTATTAAACCCCTTTGTCCCAAAGGGGCTATGTCATGTTTTTAACGGATCTTTTTTTAAATTAGATAAAAAGCATTTGGGTCATGATGAGAGGATGATCACCATCGTTAATCAGAATATCGGGATCTCTGGTTCCATACTTTCATACCCTTATAGAATTTCTTTCAAATTTGGAGTAGTGAACGAAATTCAAATTGGTATGAATCATTGGGTTCCTCAATTGCCAAGTCTGTCAATATTCAACAATCCACAACTTTTCATACTTGGCCTATTGATATTCTGCGTTTCACGTATTTCCGTTCTGGACTTTTGCCCCCTTTTCCGATAACTTTGTGCACCCGATAAAGTCCATAGTTTTTAACTGGGGAGAATACGGACAAAACCAACCATCGACATTTAACGACTTTTTCCAGATCTGAGTGAGCCCAGCTCTTTATCTGAAAAATATAGGCTACAATTGCGAATGCGATATAAGCTAAAATTTGTTTTTTAAGTCTGATGTGAGCATAAGAGGGCCAACCTTCTGTTCAAATGGTTAAACCCCCTTTTCAAACACCTTGAATTTTCAGTGTCCACGACCATCCATTCATGGATTAACTCTCCGTTATAAAGAACCTTGCTTAACTAACTGATGTCACAGTCTTTAATTGAATTATTTCAAATCTGGTGTGGGGCATTGGGAGAATGAACACCCTAAACTTTTAGCGTTCTGTGACATTCGATTCCAGAGTCTGGATTTTTTTCCCGCTTGTGGTGAGCAGATTCGGATAAAATATCTTGTTCACCATCCAGGCTGATGGTAAAGTGTTATAAATATTAAATCAAACAGAAAAATAACTTATTACATGTACTTAGTCCTTCAACGTGAATCCACTAGAAGAGAGAAATGGGAAAGACGAACCATGTTGACGTCGCTTTTCTAGTATAAAATATTTTGTGCCCCTTTTCTGTTGGTTCGCCTTACCACCCTACCTCACACAAAGTTTATGATCTTCATTAGATTGTTATGCAACGAAGAAGTTAACATTCAACAGTGTTGAGCGACTCTAAGCCGAGTTACTTCCCATTAACTGTGTCAAGACAAGCGGTAAATCATAACATTGGTTTGAAGAAATAATATCCGATAATGGACTGTTTAAACAGAGTGACCCCATGATAGGTGATTGCAGCCATGTTGAAATGGATGCACTGTCGTCTTTTAAACCAGACTAAACGCAATAACTGCAATTCCGGGTGTTTTTCTTTTCAAATAATTTTATTGTAGATTGCTTTTTTGGTGGTATGGGTTAATTGGTGTTAGTAGTTGGATGATCAAGGAAGATAACTGAAATGGCGAGGTTTTGGCCACCAGGATGCAGACCACCATTAATTTCCCCATTGACTTAAAGTTGCTAGACATTGTTATCCATAAAGTTGTGTTTGTGTTTTTTTCATTGTTAATTCTGGACTCTCTGCCCAGCTTCAAACTTTTCCTAAATTTTAGTTGGGATGAATGCTTTTTACTTCAGACAGAGGAACAAATGGTCATGTCTTTGCACTAAAATTTGTATGAGGTTGACCACCAAAATTTTGAGATACACAAACTGGAAGAAATACAAATGTATACTAAAAACATATAACTAGTTGTCGTGCATATCACCGTAGCAATCCTGATAACCCCGTTATATTTCTGCCTCTAAATCATGAATATTTAACAAAATCTAGACCAAAAAAACCAACAAAAATGGGCATGCAAAAGGGGAGAAAAAAGACACAGGGAGAATTGCTATAAATAGACGAACTACAATTTGTACCGAGATGGTGAAATTTAATGGTGGTCTGCCTCCATCACTATAGTAACGCATTGCAAGTTTTCAGTGAATTAACTCAGTTTTTGTTTTATATACTGGAATGGTTCTTTCAGGTTTCTTTCACAATAATGTGGTAGTATTGGGCTGTACTCTGTAGTATTGGCTAAATCGCCCTGCCACTTATTAGATGCCGTTTTCATTAGCCCAGTTCGGAGGCTCGGAGAAGTAGGACATTAAACCCCATTTCACTTATTAGATAATAATAATAATATCAATTTTGTATGCATACAGATACCTTTGTTTCACGTTTAAAACATACGTTACATATTCCCGTGTAATGTAAAACATCTATGCCCGTAATAATATGAAAACATAATTTGATATAAGTTGAATAAAAATCCTTCAAGGAGAGAATACGCCAGATACAATACAGGTACATTATATTAATGTTTTCGTGTTTCGTCTGTTTAATGCATATTGTCCAGCTTCACTTTGACAACCGGAGTTGTCTTCCTTGGTAATATATTGCGGTACATCCCCCTACATACCATTAGCAAAAAGCTAATAAGTTCACCAATAGTTATAGCTGATAAACCTAACCATAGACCCAACTGACCACCGATATCACTGATAAGATTCATGGACTGAAATATATCAGAAAGACATGTCATTTAATCTTTTTGGATATTCTTCCATCAATAATCAAAATAAAATATCAGATCATTCAAATTCAGTACTTTATTTTAGTATCTGTATGCCAAGGTATTCTTGGCTTAAGTTGTGTTAACTCTATTGGTTAGATTACATTAAATCATATCTTGTATTTCATAATCTTTTGTACGAGCAGAAGGGGGGCCCTTTTCATCCAGTTGAAATGAAATATTGTTTATAAATAAATATTCATAACCTACCTCATACGATTTCGTATTTTCTATTCTTTTAAACACTAACTCTTGATAATACACTTGTAGCTTTACGAATTCTTGTGCCCTGAAAATGAGAAAGACGAATTTTAATTACACGCACTACTAAATATTGCCGTTCGTCTGTCCGGTACACCTTTTGTGACACAATACCCTTCGGCTTCTACCTAAGCCAGAATGGTCAAGTGAATGAGTTTAATGGTGAGCAAATTTGTTAGGTCTGTTAGTCGAGACTTTAGGGACATTTCTGCTTCAAAGTAGATGTTACTTTAGTTGCGTATTGGAACATGCTTCAGGGTATACCCTTCGTTTTAATTGGTCAATTAGACACTGTCTATGTATAGGATATTAACCTACCCAAGGTTGATATGATAGAGAACACGCGGGCGCAGCCCAAGTGTTCTCTATCATATCAATCCGAGGGAGAGTAGGTTTATATCTAACATATACAACGGGTTCACCTTTAAATTTAATGGGCTCTTCTAAACAAGGCAACAGTGATTGGATAATTGCTCGACAGTTTCCGCCAAAATGCGAACTTTACCGAAGCTGTCACGTGCAGATTATTTAAACGTCGCCATTTTAGAGAAAGCAAAAACAAAGGGGATAGTAAAACGAAGCCAGATGAAAAATCAATCCATTTTAGTCACCATAATGACGATAGAATTGATGTGAATGCAAATATGATGAGGATCTATCCAAAGCCTGAGGAAAACTCGGAGTGTGTGGAGAAATAATGTGGGCGGAAAGAATATTCTGAAAGATATCTTAGATGGAGTATGGTCATGGATAACCGATTTAAATATGGCGATAAGTACGCCGTCTATTTCGTTACTGAATGCTGCAAACTGTACTATAACTATGTTTTTTTTATTGTCAAAAGAATAAAATTAATTTCTGTGTTCTTTGTATTATTTCGATCATCTACGTCACCAGCGGTTGATATGAGCCGAATATATCAACCTGTCATGACGTCATCAGCGGTTGATATGAACCGAATATCAACCTATGATGACGTCATGAGAGGTTGTTATGAGATATAACTGCTATGGACATCAAAGAAAAAAACTACACCCAGTTGTATATTGGACAAAAACACCCTTCGGTTTTAGTAATGTCTTTTAAAATCCTAAAAAAATCATGTTACAATGTCGATAAACACTTCCTGTTTCGCATTTAGAGGAGTGTTATTGTCCAATAGGCATGTCCTGAGATCATTAGGACCCGAGACGCGTAGCGTCGAGGGTTCTAATGTAAAATCTCAGGACAGGAAGTGTTTATCTCCTAAATGAAACTAACCGGGGGTAAATGTTAATTATATAAATATTTTGACTAATTTGAGTGGTGAGTAGTTTCTGCATATGCTAGTTAGCGGCCCGTCAGATCTTTGGAACGCAATAGCACTCTGCTTCTATGTAAAGGGGGGTGATGAAACAGATGCATGGTTAAGTTGCGGCAGTGTCCTTACTAATAATACCTTGAATGTTTAACGATTTGACTTATGTGTTAGACATTGGTGAGTGTCATCTAATTCGTTTGGTTTGTCTTCTTTATGAAGAGACATCAGTGAGATTCATAATAAAAATGCATTTCATAGGCCCCTTACATTGAAAAGATGCATGCTCTACTTACTTAAGGTGTTTAATATTTCCTAAAGTACTACTGGTCTTTTTCACTCTATCTTTTAGTTGTTTCTTGAATAAAGAGAATAGATTTCAAAACATTCAATTACATATAAATTAAACTAACATTTAGAACAATATTGAAACGTAATCATGATATCTAGGTAAATACGCCCATATTTAAGCGTAACGGATTCATTTCAAATTCGCTGTGAAGCATTGTGTTCACGAGAGGATGCATCCATACATTTACTGTAAACATTTTGAATGCAATACAGGCTGTAGTTTATAACGGATTCTTTTTCTGTTTGGTGTAAAGCATTGGGTCATAAAGCTTTTGGGGCCAAAATTATCCACCTTTGCCGAAATATTAAATTTGGTCAACATCAGACCTTATTCGCTCGGGCTAAATGCGCGCCGAAGCCACCCTTTCCATTCGACGCAATACGAAGTCAACGTATCCATATCAGTATCAACGCTACAAGAAGTCGATTGACATTGGATGGGAAAGGGGGGGGGGGTACAAGCAGGGTGGGTTTTGTTTAGACATTGGGGAAGATTGGTGGGGCACCTCATAATGACTCAAACGATTAACATCACAACTTGATTGATTAGGGGCCCAGAACGGCCATAATGACATGATTGGTGGGGCGCCTTGTAATGACAATATATATTATTATTATTGGGTCGCACATAATGCATAATGCCAGTAGGATTGGTTGGGCGCCCACGACTTCATCATTAAGACGAATAAACGGCATGGTTGGTGGGGTGCCTTATCTCGGAGGGGCGCCCATGATGTCGACATGATGGCTGCCCATAATATAATTGACGGTGTGCACATAATGCCGAGTGGAATTGTGTAGGCGCCACGAATGAATTGGGCGCCAAAAAGGCGTTATAATCTAACAAATTCAAACAAGTCGCACTCTAACCCGATGACGTACTTTCGTTTTTCACATAAATAATTATAGTTACGTTAAAGTCGTATTCCTTCCTTCTAACTTTTATAATTTTCATTAATGTTCATATCAAAATATCATACACGAATATCGCAAATTCAGTCCCAAAATTGAAATTGTCCGTCATTTTCAGGTGCAAACCCGATTTTCAAAAAAATTTCTAAGTGGGGGGGGGGGGTAGGGAACCCTAGACTCTTTCCACGGTACCGTTTTCCGTGAACCGTCAAGTGTAGGTACATTGGCGCCCCCCAGAAGCACCCCCCATAACAATTTTGGGCTAGCTACAGGCTTGCATTAGCCCAGTCGGAGCAGAACAGTAGGACGCCCACTCGACACAAACTAGGTAATTTCGGATCTAACATATCGTTCAGTTTTACTTCACTAAATCGCTTGCGCGTAGGGTTCTAGCAGTGGAAGGAAGCCTGCGGTCCCCCCCCCCCCAAAAAAAAAAATCTATGTACAAACGGGCAATCCAAAAAACCCAGCTTGACTCAAAACGCAAGTCTTAGCCATTCTACCACCCAAACCCCAAACTGTGTTGCACTGTAAAAGTAATAGACTAAAACGAGAAGATACAATTAAGAACCAGATGCGGATGATCTGCGATTATTGTAGTTGACCTAGATAAGTTAGTATTTACCTCGTAAGCCTCAGAGGGCCACGCCGCCATAGATATAGATACAGAGAAGATACAATTAAGAAACAGATGCGGATGCTCTGCGATTATTGTAGTTGACCTAGATAAGTTAGTATTTACCTCGTAAGCCTCAGAGGGCCACGCCGCCATAGATATAGATTTTTCATATCTTTGTTCACTGGAAGGAAGAAATATAAATGAATTATAAGTTTAGGTAAAATTAAGCGATTTGGTTTCAGTTATGACTGAACAGACATTTACCAAAACAATGGCGAAATCACTTACAGTGGTGTGCAGAGATAGGGTGCGAAGACGGGGTGACGGCTATGAGAATGCATTTAAGGTTCGAATTGGCGCTGTTTATTATGTTGTCCAAGCCACCATACAGTCCAACAGACACACAAAATAAATTGCTTCAACTAGTAATTGAACTGGAGTATACAGGTTACAATTCTATGGAATACAATTACTGCTTAATACTGGATTGGTGTTTTACTACTGTGGTAGAGAACCTATAAATATGAACTAGTTGAAGTATGTTCTTTCAAGCGATCTCATTTTGTGGTACATAATAAAAAAAATATATATAAGGCTTATAATATATTTAATTTGAAAAGACTGGGTTTTTTCATCTAGTTTTAAAGATTTAAAGCTACAGTTCCATATTTTTAAGTTAATATGTTTAAAATGTATTAAAGTAGAGCCTTAAAATAGACGGTATCTATAAACAGTCTTACCTCATTAAAGAATAATCCTATCAATCCAATAAGCCACTATTGCCAGTTGAGAAATTGTCAAATATCATTTTCAACTTCAAATTCAAACGTTTAAAGATAGCTATTCCCTGTGGGGGTGGGGGGGGGTAGAAAAATAAGGGAGGTAGCTGTGTTGTTATTTCCGGAGTCAATGATTTTTAAGCGTGGGAAATCGTATAATAGTGAGTTGACACTATAAATGAATACATAACAGTAATTGCACGTGGAGGAATAAATTTAAATACTTCCCATAATTAAAAGTACAATATGACGTTTGCCAAAATTAAGAATCATCTGCTTTTTAAAAAAATAGCTAAGGTATATAAAGTGTCTTTATAGGATATTAATATGAACAGGAGAGAGGTTGGTTATCACATCTGAACCTTCACGACTAGAACAATAGATAAAGATACTCACTAACACGCCTGTGGACATTTGTCGTCACATGCGTCATAATCAGCATGTCTTGATGTCTTTATATTCCGTGCACAGTTTGCTGAAAAGATCAACATTAATTTTCAGTCTCGGGGAAAGTAAATACAAATTCGTTTAGGAGATAAACACTTCCTGTTTCGCATTTAGAGGGGTGTTATTGTCCAATAGACATGTCCTGAGATCGGTAGGACCCGACCCGCGTAGCGTCGAGGGTTCAAATGTAAAATCTCAGGACATGTCTATTGGACAATAAAACCCCTCTAAATGCGAAACAGGAAGTGTTTATCGACATTGTAACATGCTTTTTTAGGATTTTAAAAGACATTACTAAAACAGAAGGGTGTTATTGTCCAATAGACAGTGTCTAATTGACCAATCAAAACGCAGGGTTTACCCTGAAGCATGTTACAATTTTGTTTAATGTCATTTTTATTGTAATCAAAGTCGAATCACTGATAAAAATAAACAAACTTATATAGAAAAATAATCATGACGTCGGTTAAGTGAAACATTTTTACACACAATTTACCTATAGTATTATTGGTCATGTTGCACACATTTGCTTTATTTTCCACGTAATAAAACGGTTCGGAACAGTTACATTCTTCAATAATCAACATCTGATAACAAGATTTCATACACGACAACTTGGAGTAATTTGTATTCAAATTCTTCATGTAGAGATCCTCTATTAGCCCTTTGTTTGCACAATCTGCATGTGGAGGTTCCAATCTTATCATTTCAACCTTTTAATAAATGAAAATATATTTTTTCATAAGTCAGCGCTAATACGACTTTCCCGCCCTTACTATTATACGACGTCAGCCAATATATTACAGAATGATATGTCAACACTTTACATGTACGCCTTCAAATTTGCTAAGATTATTGGGGCCTTAAAAGGATGAAACCTGCCGTAACCATAGGGAAATGTCTTGGTAACGCGATATAGGCAAGAGTGCTTGAAGGATCATTTTCAAACTCAGCATGAAGCTTGGACACCCTCTACACTTTTTCAAATTCGGTGTGAAACATTAGGGTCACGAGATGACGATTTTATCGCTCCGTGACCTTCTGTTCCTTAGCTACGCCCCCTTTGCCGAATACATTGTCGCCACAATAGAGGCTAGAGATTTAAACATATCTTCTTCAAATTTAGTGATCTACTGCGTGTGCGTATTTCCACGGTTTGCGTTGCTTTCTTGTAAATATAATACATTCTTACTGCATTTAATCCGATAGATGTTGCGAAACCTGGTGATACGGAGATACCGTCGTCAACAGGAAATGGCATGGTATTTCGTGGATGAACAACAACCTTGACACCTGCTTCTGGAGACAGAGCTGGTATGTATTCATTCTGTTCAAGGTAAAACTCTAGTGAAAGACCTAGAAGACAATTAAACATATCTCCAAGGACCTATATTTACATTATAAAAATATTACACTATTCGATGATAGTAAACGCGCCAATTGGAAATGAAATCAAATTGTTTTAATGTCTTACTTTTATACATTAACCGGGTTAATTACAGCGACATTAGATAAGATTAAATAAAGAGTTGGCAGTTCTTGCTAGAATAATTAAAATATAGATAATAAAAAAGAGAATATACTGAAAATGGCAGTCAAATTGCGGCGATATATAATTTTTGTCTAGCTCCATTGTCATTTCTGCAATCAACCACAAAACGTATTCAAATCTATTAAATATCAGAGCCATCCCATGGCATCGAGGGTTGAATATTCTCTTGGTAAGGTAATCAATGTCTAATTAATAATCTTTATAACATTTCAGGCCTAAAGACTTGGAAAGGGCTGGGATAGCTCTTGCATAATGCATGTTAAAGAAGGGCATTCGCTGTGCAGTGTTCTATTCGGGGAATTTACTGTTCCAAACTGTCGATAAGGAATGGTTATTTTTAACAAACAAACTTTGAGAGATTGTCCCCATAATCTGCAGTCATAATCGCTATTTGGAACTCTATTACAAAGCATTTTTCCGAAAGCTGATGAAATTACCATTAAAGTTTCTGAATTGTGAAAAATAAGCTAAAACTAGTCAGACAGGAGTTTAGTGGTTCATTGACTATTATCCCCCCCCCCTCCGAAAAAAACCCACAAAACCCCAAAACAACCGCGATTTCCCGCGAAACAAACGCGTTTACATTACAACAACACATTAATTAGTTTTCAGGATAAAAGAATGATAATGAAAGGAATGGCATTAATAAAGGTTTACCTAACATTTGTGTGACAAAGTGGTGAGACTGCATTTGCATAATTCTATAATACACGGTAGCCTTGGGTGAAACAAACAACGGCCATTTTGAATGCAATTTCGAAGATGTTTGACTATCGGACTTTACACGGATATATCTAACTAATACCTCACAACGTTCCTGTAATAAAATAACTGTTGCTCACCAAATAAAGGTCCAGGAAACGTAGAAGTTAGTGAAGCCTCTTTGTCTGGATGGTTAAAAGTAAAACAATTTCCATACGTGGGATTATTGGAAGTTGTAAAGTTACTGTAACATATGGAACACGTCAATATTTATAATGACAATGTCTATCGAATAACTGGTTTCATTTAAATGAAATGAAATGGGGTTTAACGTTCTATTGGGTTTCATTTAAAACGTAACAAACTGATACAGCAACAAGAGCACGACTAAAGCTGCAATATACGTCCACATTCCTGCTTCGATTGAAATGGTTTTTAAACTGACGAGAATGAAATATGGAAGACTGTAATACGACAAGGGTCAAACAATTCTAGGCGTTGGGTTTGTTTTGCCTATTTTACAGACTAACTATCAACAAATGCACCAAAATAAGGTATAATGAATATATATGCAAGATGATCCAATCCGAATTGTAGTCAGTAGACGATTAACACAAAAATGTGCGTGACTCTTCCCCTGGGGTGTATATGGAACAATATAAATAGGTTGTTTTCATTAGGTCTCAATGGGTTCTTATAAAAGGCATATTATAGGTACATACAAATAACAACTTACTGTGGTGAACACGGAAAACCACCATATTTGCAGTTAATTAGGAAGGTCTTCAGCGAGTGTCCTACTTCAATAGCTAAACTCTCATTTGCTTGTGCTGACAAATAAGCATATTTATAAGAAGCATCTAACTCAGAATTTTTATTTGTATAAAACCCATCTACTTCTTGATGATCTAGGATATCCCACTGATTATAGTCAGTTTTGATAGAATCCTCAAAACTATCGTTTTGTGAGGTAGTTGTTTGATTGCTGGTCTTTTGTATGGCACCACTCGTTGAAGTTTCTTGTTGTTGTGTATCTGTCGGTAACAGCGTTTGCCTATTAGTAGTCGACGGTTGTTTCGAGGGTAGTTTGTTTTCTGGTTCCTGTTGTCGTGTATCTGTGACTGATTCCTGGTTTGGATTAGAGGTGGACATTTGTTTTGGAGGTTGTTCGTTTTCTGTGTCAAGTTGTTGTGTATCTGTAACTAATCTCAGCTGTGAAGTAGTGGTCGACAGTTGTTCTGGTGGTTGTGAGTCTCCTGAATGCCGAGACTCTCCAGGCCCACCTCCATCTCCAGGATTCTGATTTTCTAGCAAACAAAGAAAGAGACTACATTATGGACAACACAAGTTCAATCATTTATTGCAAACTATATATCAAATATCACTATATATACACCGAAATGGTTTTTTTTCAAATCTGTTTAAAAATATTCTTACCATGAGGTCGCCTAAACGATTCCCTTTTAGCGTCATATAATGGGTTGTTCTCGGAATATCTATCTCTTTGGTAACCTAGCATTTGGTCAAAAGGTGGGGTCTGTAGAGCATTAGATCGAATAGGGTTCATGTTACATACAGTAACACTAGGAAAATCCAGAACTGGCATACTATTTAGTTCAATTCTTACATCGGAGGGATATAAGAAAAATCTGAAAAAATGTGTTAAAAATAATTAATTGTACCCGTACATGAAAAATGCAAGTAGGTATAGTATCGTTCCGTTCATCCAATGACACAACCACGACTGTTAGCTCATTCCATTAAAAAATCAATCTCGTAAACATACCTTTTCCCAGACTCGCCGAATTAAATAATGCTTATTCTTCCTCACGATTCGGAGAAGATGGGGACAATTAAAATGGGATTGTCTTTCACACAAAAAAATTTTCATCGAGGTAATGTCTTATCTGAGTTCGTTGACGAGCATTTTATGGAATGACTGACAATTTGCTTCTTAAAAGATTTCAAGATTTCATATACTTTCCTATATTCATATTAAAAATACTTAAAATACAGAAATAAATCTGTCAGCGTAAAATGGCACTCTTTAATTTCGACCGAAATCAATATTGAAGACTTGATCTAATTTGAAATGTAGATTTGTTTTCTTAATATAACCAACAAAACAGGAATCTAAAATTTGTATACCCCCCCCCCCCACACCATAAATTCAGAAAAAAACATTATTCGGTTTTTCGCCTATAAGTAAATAAAATCTTAGAAATAAAATGTTACATGACACTAGACTAACCTGTCTAAAAGTAGATAACATTGCATCGTTAACCATCCAAGACAAAACAAAAAGGTTAGAAACCAGGCTAATCTCTTAATGGTATTTGTAGCTCGGTATATATTCACTATCGCCGTGAAACTGGTTTCTTGACAAAAGCTTCCCAGCTGCTCCCGTAATCGTACACTATCCTGTGTGTTTAATTTTGGCCAGGCTGGTGTCTTTGATTGTTCCTTATTGTGATTAGCCATAATGACCCGATACTTAAATCAACAATTAATATGTATCATTGCTCTAATTAATGTCTAAATTTATGTCCATATATTCCATGTTCATTCAACACAAAATACGCTTTAAATGTTTCTTAGTGATTGCATAATTTATGATCATACCAACCTACCAGGAGTAAGAACATATCTTTTTAACACTTCACGCGATATACTGGACTCTGTCATTCACTGGCGTTTTTTATGTATAATATCTGATCATTTTTTTTGTCCAATGAATAAACAACCGTAGCAAATCACGGAGCGTTATTCTAATTAAACGTAAATATTCCCAATGGGAGGCTCCCGGTCGCGTCATCTAGTATGTGATATTAGTTCATCTGAGACCGCGGAACACGATAGTTGAATATATTCTAGATAGTGTGGAAAGGACAAAGAGTTCAATCGAAATTTGAAACCTGTTTATTATACACACATCTTAAGTAAGATTTGACATTTTTTGATTTGCGGAAATAATTTGGTTTTCCATTATACCTGTAATCAATATCTTATATAAACTTTTGTTATCTTATTCAAATAAATAACATTTAGCACAAAGGAACAGAAAATTGTATATCGTGACGATAAGAAGAGAGACGAGATTGAGATTTCTAATGCCAGTATCTTGGTAATTAAAAACTAATATGTCAGAATAAAACACACAGTGCAAGAAATGGTAATTAACAATATAAATGTTAGATAAACATGATTTTAACACATTACTTGTTTATAAAAGAAATATACCTTGTTATGTTATACAGCTCTTTTGGTTAAATATCACGCTGCGTCTCAATAACAAAACGGTTCTTCGCATATACTAAAAGGTCAGTACGATTTCAAAATTAGAGAGGCACTTTAATCAAATCATTGTAGAAAACGACTTACTAAATGGATCAAAGCAATTTTTTGTGAACAGTTTGTTCGCAGATTAGTGATTAATTCATCACAGTTCCACGACATTATGAGAAAGGTTTAAAGCCTCTATAAAGCCAATAACAGCACCTGGAGCCACACTCTCAGAAAAGCCTTGCACAATCCATCGGTTGTGTTGGTCTCGGTACGACATTATTAAGTCTCCTATGAATTTTATTCCAAAGATGTTCAATCGGGTTTTAGTCCGGACAAATGGCTGGACAGTGCATAACGTTGACCTCGTTCTGCTGTAGAAAGTCACAAGTAACTCTGGCATGCTGGAAAACGTTGTTTCGATTACGTGCGAAATGTGGTATGACGTGGGGTCTAAGGGCTTGATTGATGTAGCGCACTGTTCAGATGCCGCCCACTCTCACTTGACCAAGATTTTGGAACACCACAGGATCTACTCTCTGGTTCAGACCAATTCCACCCCAAACAATTATGATTGAACCTCTTCATGAGTCTCGTTCCATGACACATTGGTCAGGGTAACGCTGGCCACGTCGACGCCATTTTCTGTAGTTGATACGCAATACAGACTCTCATCTGTGAATAGAACATTTCTACACTGCCGGTGTTGCTAGTTCTGGAATTGTTGGGCAAATTCTTACGTTCGCGTCGATGATGAGGGGTGAGGATTGGTCCAGTGTAAGGTCTACGGCAATGGATGTTCTCTCTGGTGAGACGTTGGCGCACGGTGTCAGTACTGATGGGTGTTCCGTGTGTTCCCACTGTCTGACTGCCGTCTCAGATGCCTGTGTGAAAGGATTCTGCACAACATAACAACCTTTACACCTTGTGGTAATCCTTGGTCTTCCAGTTCGCGGGCGATCATCCGTGGTGTTGGTGACCCGAAAGCGTTGCCGAAGCCTGAGATCGCCCGGACATTGACCTGGAAGTGATTGGCAACGGATTTGGCAGTGTGGCCAGCGTCTAATCTTTCAAGCACCTGGTTCCTCTGAGCTGTCGTGAGTCGTGGAATGCTGCTTACGTTGTAGTGTGAATGATTCAACCAGGTATTGGGCTGGGGTGCATTTTATGGGGCTGGACCGGTGAACAGCACGTGTAGCATGAGTTACATGAAGATCATGGTGAACACATGACCATCTCAGAAGTCAGGGTGCGTTTTTGAGAACATTGTTGGGTTCAATTCTGTGTTTGAGAAGTAGCGTAATTGTTGCTCGGTAAAGTTGGACATGTGGTCACGGTATACAAATAAAACATTTGGCAGATTATTGGAACATTTGCACGATTTTGATGTTTGGTTGTAAAACCCGTTGTTTTTAAGCACAAACTATATTTGTAAGACTACAGATAACAGACAATCAGCATAGTTGGTAGATCTTTATTGAGAACATAGAATAGACATAGATCGGAAGGAGCTCTATTCAAGTCTGACTTACTGTCAGTAAATTCTGGCTTTATAAAGCATACGGCCATTAAGAATAATGATACATGACAGATTCACTTATTTGGAATTGAGGTTATAGTTTCTATAACTGCACTGCATCTTTCCTTTAAAGTCGCGAAGTTCTGTTGAGTGTTAAACACATAGATCATGCATAGGTTATAAATAACATATGAATAAATAAGATATTTAATGTGATCGTGCGTTTTGTCAAAACGAGCAGAGGTCATTTGTGTGTTGCCCGTAAATAACATAATAATATTGAACACATTAGCAGAAGTTGTATATAGTTGAAAACGTCCAATATAATATAATGTCAAATCTAGCAAAGTTCTATGTATAAATTACTTTGTCACATATTTGGCTCATTTCATATAATTAAGGAAACGAGTTAATCAAAGTATTAAAGGTAGATAATCTGGCGGCTTCGATTCGGTCGGATTGAAAAGAGGCCAATGCAGGGATCTAAAACCCGGTCTCCGGGCTAACGAGCCAGCGCCTTACTCACTTATCCACGTGATCTATAATTATAGCTGAATTCTAATTTCGTGAAAAACAGTCACTGCTCGGCACAATGGCCACTACCCTTAAAAGCATGTTATACCCAGGTTGTGTGTCATCCAGAGGTTCCAATTTTTATTCATTTTTGATACATCTCAAAGGTTTGGGTTCCTTCGATAATGGCGTGTATTGGACTGTAACTTTTTGGATTATGACTCCTGGCTCTACACTATATTACGATTTTAGCTTGTGGATCTGCTGGGGCTGAATCTACAGTTGATACTATGGAGAGGTGTAGCACAGGGATCGGTTCTAAAACATTCTTAATATTAAAATACAGGTACTTGACATTTCATGACATAACGAACATGAACAATATTCTTTATCAAATTGCTTTGGTCCCAACTTTTCTTTAACTTTATAAATGAACTCAAGGTTAATTTACGAACAGTAATCTTATTAATTAGTATTTTCTGTGAAGAACACGCGATTGATTCGCAACTAAAGTAAGAAGTTTTTGTCGCTGATGTGTGATGTAATAAACACGTGATATGCTGCACAAAACCACGTGGAAGTCAATCAAATGAATAATGGAAGGTATATTAAACATGATTCATTGTATGGTAGAGGTCGATATCGGATAAAAATCCAAACATGTATCATCACATGTCGCTAAACAAACATTAATGGGGAAAATCAGTTATAGAGTAATTAACGGACCCTTTGGGACTTGGGAATACTTTTTTAAACTAACGGACGTCCATATACAGTAATGTACCCTAAATACGGCGGGATTTTTTTTTGACATCCCATTTAATTCGGTGCGTTAGTGCATATAATCTAGATCTATTTAACTAGCACAATGTGTGTATAAGGTTTATCCAATTCTTTACCCTTCTTTGTTTGATTGTTGAAATAATAAAATATGCCCGAAGCCCACCAGAGATTTAGTATGGAGTTTCGTTTAAGAGGTTTTTAAAAAATGACAAAAATTGCTATATATATAGAAGATTACATTTTATGTCTTAAAAACAATAAATTATTACAAAATGGAATACTACGGACAATGTGTCATGCACCAAAAATAAGTTACCTGTCAGTCGAAATAAGCAAACATTATATTTTTTTCTAAAATACATAATAACAATCTATTATTCGACCACGCTATCACCGCTAGAATACACCCGTATAAGGTTTTTATGGAGCCTGAAAAGAAACAAAAAAAGTAAAATTATCTTAAAATCGATATTGCGTCAGCCAAGGGAATTGAACCTTTCACAACCAATAATGAATTAATCGATTATGTACTCATTCATAAAAGAGATTGTGTATTTTAATTTTTATTTTCAAAGTTAGATTATGCTAGATTTAGAATAGGGCCTGTAATCCTTGCTATAATATTTGTTACAATAAATATTTGAAATTGGATACATTGAATTTGTTACAGTCAGATTTTCGAAGGATGTTTTGAAGTTTTCAAAAACTGCTTGATTTTGACAATTACATCCTCGATTGTCAAGTACCATTGCCATTATAAAAAAAAAACGAAGTCTGGATTTTCAGTCATTTAATGTCGGTCATATTAGCGTTTAATGTAGTACATTGTATAATCTAAGCCACCCGATAGATTACTTTGGCAATGTTATGTGCTTGGCCATATAAAAACGTGTTTAAATAATAATTTACATAAAATTTATAACCCCCCATCCCGCCAAAAAACAAAACAAAACAACAGGCGCGGATCCAGGTGGGCGGGGGGGTTCAGGGTGTCCGGATCCCCTCCCCCCTGCCCAGGCTTGAAAATTTTTTATGCGATTTTTAGACCTGTAATTTTGGAATTTACCTTCCGAAAATACGACAGAATGCACCAAATTGAATCTAATTTACCAAATATTTCTGCGTTAATTGGTTGAGCGCCTATGCCCAACGCAATTAATTAAGCAATTATCAAACCCTGGAAAAAAAACTGGTTCCGCGCCTGATCAACACAAAAAAAAACAACAAAAAAAAAAACGATCTAGCCAAGTTTAGCGCTTTCATAATGCCTCTCTAACGACTATACAATTCATTCACTAGACACATGTATATCACATATATTAAGCCAAGTGTAGGATCTAAACGCTATATACATTCCCATGGGAATCTGAAAAGTACTAAAAATCCCCTGCCTTATACCTGATGTCAAATTGTTTAGTATGAACTGTTCTGTTTTCACCATCAAAATGAATCTGATGTTCTAATGCTATATCGTATTTATTAAGCTCTCCAATATTTGCCAGTTTTATACGAACAGCGTCTACCATTACAAAATCACAAAAATCGAACTCCATCTGAATAATATCATAAAATGTGATCGATATCAATATAGCGATATGAATATGATATTAGTCCATATCTATATCGCTGCTTACAGCTGAATAACAAAATCAAATCATGAAAAAAAATCATAGAATAATATCATTAATCCAAAGATAAAGGAACCGCTACTTTCGACAATATCCATAAGCTTTCCATCTTAACTTGGTAAACGGTACCACGGTGACTCACTGACCAGGAGATGCTGGTGTTGGCAGTTGCCGAAAAGGTCCTCGGATTTTTCCAACCCGGTTTCCCCTTGTCAGTGGTGCAGGGCGGAGGATCTTGCAAAGAAAAGTGTCTAGTCGTTCGGGTGATATGAAAACCAGACTCCCTTTGTAGGCGTTGGTATGCACGTAAAAGAACCCTCGCTAATTGAATTTGACATTAAGAGTTGTCCAAAATAGGCCCAGTCTGTATAGAACAATAAGAGATTAAATCCCATTTCATTTAATTTGACATTAGAGTTGGCTGTAGTGACCGCTGTCCAAGGTACAGTTTTCCTTATAGCACATGCCATGGCCTATGCCACGTCGACAAAGCCCATTTCATTTAATTTGGTATTTGCACTTTGTGCATTCGAAGTTTATGATGTTTTCACGTATAAATAAATGTAGGATTTAAACATTATATTCCCATCAGGTCATATTCTACAGCCATTTTTTTTGAAAATGACAAATTACTTACAAATTCTACTTTGAAATCTTTCATTTGCATCAGATATTGAAAATATGTCCTTAGACTTGTATGTTTTTCTAGTTGGAGTGTAAAGCCACTCGAGGAAAGATCAAAATCGAAAGATTCATTTACACATCTAAAAACACCAGGATATACATTAAATCCCATAATCTCTGGTTCTATCTTCTTCCATTCTATAATAAAAACGTTTAGGATGATGTAATGAGCAGGTCTTTTAAGGGGCTGTATGCTAGATTTTCTAGGTTTAGTTTTTGGATCGGGAACTGGATCCCAAGCGCTAATCATCTAGTTTTGTTGTTCTTCTTAGGGCAACGCTCTTCGACCCCCCCCCCCCCCCAAAAAAAACTATGACATCGCCAATTCAAGAAGGTCGACATGAAACTTTTATATGACGCCGCTATTCTAAGATGGCACTGTTGACGCCATGCTCGGTTCATGGTACATTGCTTATACATGGTCTTTACATACTTCGTACAATTTCATTCTTCATTATCTATTGTGGAACTATTATAACAAGAACGGTCAGCTCTTTATCTAAATCTTACATGATGCATCTTTAAAGATTATATTATTCAGGGACCAAGTATTGTTACCTATTACGAATTCTACCTGCCTGAATTAAGGTCTGTTTCTTCGAGATCTGTACCAGATCTGAAAATATACCCATATTGTTTCTTATTGATATACAAATTATAAACAGAAGTACGGTTGTAGATTACGGCAATTATTGTAAAGGAAAAAATAATGCACTGTAGGTACATGGTACACTGGGGTGATTTAGTGAAGCTTGTATACACACCCAGAATATGGTTATTAAGAAATTCCTTGAGTAATGTGAAATATGGAATGATGAACTGAATTGTGTTGAGACGTGTTTGCAAGAATACAAATAGAAATGGCCCTTTCTCGGAAAGGAAATCAAAAGTTCGTGTCTTTTTCATTAATATTTGATATTATCTTCAGATTTCTCCATTATGATGCTGTAAACTTGAATAATGCAGTATCACAAGACGAGCGTGTAAATAACTTTATATTATATTCTGGGTATTGATTGTGCATCTTTGCTTATTGGTATTTTTTTATATTCGTAATACGAATTTATAGAACGTTTATTTCAATTTCGCGCTTATGTGTACCGGTACATATGGTATTGTGTTGCTTGACAATGTAGATTTGGGCACCAATTATATGAAATTGCCATGGGTCTGTTCGACAAAAGCATTATGGAAAATATTTTTTGCCAAAGGTATTGTTATCTTATTGAAGAAACCGTTCCGACTCGAAATGATAACCGTTAAAATATCAGAAAATCTACAAAATAATTTTCTACGTCTCCCTAATACTGAATTATAATCATATAAGATTACAAAACCCAAAGGACTTATCAATCATATATTTAGAATTAAAAGGCAAATGGGCTTTGTAGTGATGTAATGATGAGCCAAAGTATTACTTTTTTATTTCGATATTACACCAATTACTACGCGGCGATTGGCAAAATGCCACACCCACACCAACTGCTTTGATTTAAAAACATGCGATTTTTATCTCCTATGTATAATCCTAATTAGTCATTTGGGGTTTTTCAAATCCTACATTATATAGATAGAGACCTCAAATCCTACATTATATAGAGCTTTGTGACAGGTGTACTTTCCAATAAATTTACTACCACGGTTTATCCGTGTATTGTGTTTTATTTTGTGTGTGGTTTTCTTTGTTTACCTGTATGGGGCTCTTCCATGAGGTTTTGCGTCTTTAACGGGATGATACTCAATCTCCGCTTTAAAAATTCTTTGTTTAGAAAATAACGATTTAATCAATCCAACTAAAAAGAAAAAATGTTTTATAAAATCAAATGGGGTTCAGAATCGTACTTTATTGCAGAACAGATTAACGATTTAATCAAGACAACTGAAAAAGTAAACGATGCTAGGTTTCATCTAAATGGGGTTCAGTGTCGTACTTTATTGGAGGAACGGATTAACAAAGGGTAACACGGGAGGTACAATTCATACTCCTTCCTGTGCACTATACTTAAAGCGGCAATAATAAATCATCGTCAATAATCAACTTTAAATCATTCTATTGGTTGAATCGGTACGTGTATGTTTTTGAATAATGATCATTGGTCATGTCATTATCACGTCAAAGCCACAGATCTATACATTTTTATCCGAAATAATAAAATTAAATCGTATGTTTATATCACAAAGATCTGGGTTCATTACGATAGCTGCACGCATAACTTGATTTTAAGAATGACATTTGACTGATCTGATCATGAATTGTCCAAAAGAAGCCCATATAATGTCGAGCACATACCTGGATGTCGCCAACTACCTAGCCACCTCATATTGTCTGTTTTAGATGTCAGATCTAAGAAGTAGCCATATCCTATTATAACAGATGCGAACGAAACTAGGCGACCGTCTTCATATAAATTTACTATGTTTGTTGGTCTTGTTTCACCTATAATAAATTGTTTGAAATGATTTATGAGCCTTCATTTCATTAATACAGTGCTGATCATTCATAGTATGAACAGCCATTCATTAACCAATGAAATGCATTCGGTGCATTGTTCATTCCAAATTACATCAAAGTCAATATATCTACCGAAAAGAAAAGAAATCAAATCAAATGCAATGAAATTATTAACATTAATTCACGGTTATATTCATAAACTAGTTAGTTACTACCTCGTATAATGTGCAGCACAGAAGTGACAATGTCTTTAGTCTTGTAACACCCACCAGCTAAACCATTTCCAGTTCCTAAAAGGTTGATAAAAAGTATGTTTTGTGGCCTTGTATAATATCATTACGTTTCTATAATATAGCTCTTTTTTCGTTAAATGCGCTTTATAAAATATAAATACGATTGGTTTGAAATTTACCTGTAGGAATGATACCAATAGGCATATTTAAAGAATGAAGTTCACTTTCAGGATTATTCAAACAAACCCCCTCTCTCTTTTGTATCCTGCGTAGTAAACTGTGCATCAGTTCTTGAAATGTTCCATCACCTCCCATTATCACTATCCTGAAAAGAGGAAAACATAAACGTAACATTTTGGTCTTATTTAAAACATTAGAAATGTGTTTTTTTCTTATACACCCACGAATAACCGTTCATGTCGCTAAGGTAGCAAAATTGATATATAATTATATAATATGAATACTATCCACAAAAACCATTAACCTATAACATGAAATATTTTTTTTAACAATATTGAACTATCATAAGCTCACCCATCATACAGACTGAAATCCGTCTTTTTACCAATTTCTTCCACGTGCTTTGGATAATCTGAAACTAATGTTAGCGGTATTGAATAGTACTACAAGAGAGTGTGTTCCATTATATAAATGTAAGTACATAAAATATTGTGATTACATTCAGTATAAAAAATATATATATTTGTACATTATATATATTTGACAAATTTAACAAATTAGTATTTACCGATTACAGTTGTTTGAATAGCAGCTAGATTGAACAGGGGTTTAACAACATGATGATATATTTGTTCAGAATTGCCACATCCACCAATAGGATTAATAATAACCAATAAATTACCAGCTTTCCCTGAAATTTTACAAAATAAACAAAATTAGTTACTGGTATCACGATCACTGGAGATAAATGGATGTATCTGCTAACTACACATGACAATGTTAGTAGTTTAGAATTTTTTCTGTACATATTAATCGAAGAGACTGTAATGTTTTTGTGATTATTACCACAAATCCGATATATAAATTAGCTCGAAGTTGTCGTCTATCAAGTACCTTCGACCATCACTCTAGTTAGCCGTGAGTAGTGGTGGGTGTCAATCATGGAACGGATTTTTTCTTTCTAGAGCACTGTATATACTGTTTCTCATTTATTTCAAACTTTTATGTCCGTTTAGAAAATCCTCATCAGTTTATATGGAAGCCCATTATCCCCCTTAATAAGTGAAATCTTCGTGTCAGCATTCGAAGAGAAAACATTGGAAACCTCCCGTATCAAACCTAACTGTTAATGATACCTTTGATGTAATCAATTAAAAAAAATGCCCTAAATAAAAATAATAATAATCATCATCATCGTCATTTTATATAGCACTGGAATTCCAACCACAAGACTGCCCATTTGGCTCAAATTACAGCGTCATTAAAGTCATTAACAGAACGACTGTCGGAATAGTTCTATTTTTAAGTTCCTTTTAAAAGATGCTATATTGCAGTTCTTCTGCAACACCTGAACAGACAGCATCCACGAATCCGGAGAGGGGGGGCTGGGAGGATGGCCTAATGGTCTAGAGTGTCGCGCTTCGACCTCTAACTGGCCGGTTACCTCTAGCTTGCGACTGTGGTTTCGATCCCTGGTGTGAGCGTATGTGGTATTGAGATAGGGGCGCCTTCTCAACCGCGTGGGTTTCCCCCGGGCATCCCGGTTTCCTCCTACTGTACGCGCAAGCGAATTATTGAAATAAAATCAAAACCATATGTTAGTCCCGAAATGACCTAGTTTGTGTCGAGTGGACGTTACACCCCATTTCTCCCTCTCTCTCTCCACGAATCCAATTTAAGATGGAAAAAGAAGAAATTCACAGCCTCCCCTTTTCTGAAAATACACATTACTAACGAAGGTAGAAACCTAAAGATATTTGTATTCCGAAAACCGACACACACCGACCAATACGTTCATTTTAAATTAAACCACCCTACCTAGATGCGTACCAGCTGAATCCAGCAGTTGATGGGATACCCGGAAAAAATTGTTACTAGCGTTACTAATAAAACACTAAATTAACCTAAACCAGATCAACCAGCAGTATGAATTTTCATCCCATTTAATTAATTGAATGGTAAACTGACATATTAAAATTATATCCAACGTCTTCCGAAACAACAAACATAACCTGAGTGTAAATGGCAAGCTGTGTCCGACCTCCCATGTCTTACCAAAAAGCTACGTTTACAAAATTGGTTGTTCGTGTGGAACAAATTATGTTGACCAAAACGAAAGGTTCTCTAAATTTAAGATTGGTTGGTGCCTCAAATAAACCAACCGTTGCGGCACAACCTACAACTTCTCCATTAATTCTGTGCCCATAGTAGTAACTATATTATGTTTTATCACAATTAAAGCTTAGTATACCCACACTGTGTAAGCAATTAAGCTAGGGTTTCATGATTATTTATTATGGTTTCTGTTATTATTGTGGGGTGTACCTATATTTAAACCATAGCTATGATGTCATCCTTTGTTCCTTTAATCCATTAAAATGAGGAGTGGATTGTTGTCTAAAACAAACAGTCCATTATTAATGAAAACAATCCATTATTAATGAAAACAGTCCATTATTTTTAGACATTGTCCATTATTAATGAAAAATACATTAATAGCAAAGTGTAGTTATTTAGGAGATAAACACCGACTGTTTAGAATTTAGAGGACTGTTATTGTCCATTTGATACCGCTTAAATCATTATGTAAATAGAAAGAACAACTGAGGCCATTATCCATTACATAAGGCTTTCACATTGTCCTCATTTGTATAATTTGTATGCTCCATAAAGACCAGTGAAATCTTGTCGAAACCATCGTATCAATATGCAACGAAAATAGACTGTATTTTTGTATATATTGTATATTACGACTGTGTTGTATAAGGGCTGTACTAAATACAAAAAACTCTGAACAATTCCGAAAAATACCGAGAAAAAAACTCACCAAAAATATAACAAAAAACTCACCAAAAATACCGAAAAACAACACAGATTAACCCCCCCCCCCAAAAAAAAAAACAAAAAAACAAAACAAAACTCAACATACCGAAATACTAAAAAGTTAAGGACCACATTGGGCTCCCGGGCGTCAAGCACTGATGGTCACTGGCATGGATCCCGGGGTGAGCTCATTGAACAAATTCCACTGGGACCCGAGAAACTTTTTCGGTAACTAGTATCTCAGTTTTTGTTTCGGAATTTATAGGAATTCAGTACAGCCGTTATATACTGCTCATAATACAACATATTTCCATTACCTGTATTCGTGTGTGTAAATTGAAGTTATATGATATCAGTGGTTTCATTAAAACGAAGACAGTTCGAACATCATATCATATAAATCTTCTTTTCACTTTTCGGTTTTCTTTCTTTCTGCTTTTAACAGAACTGAATATGGCCATGGGCGTCACACATGGGGAGTTCCGGGGGGTCGGCCCCCCCCCCCAATTGTTTTCCTGGGGGGGTCTGAATATACTTGGACCCGCCAAAAATTTGGCAAAATAAAGTGCGCGAAATCTAATAAAACACTAATTTTAGGACTGGAATAGCAGTAAAACGCGTTTGCGGCGATCAAATATTCAAAAATTTTCTTGGGGGGGGGGGGGGCCATACAAAGTCAGCTCCGCTTCTATGCCCTGCGAAGAAAACTGGCGGCAGCCCGTAAACCTGCTTCGGGCATTTCTATTTTTTGCCTCCCTAATTGTCATCGAGTCCTAACAAAAACACTAATTTCCCTTATCTTTTAATTGAATGAGTTGACTAGTGATTAAATCATTTTGTCGGAGTCACTCTTCTTAGTGTGACATTTTTCGGGCATCGATTATTACTTGTGAATGCAACTGGATGGTTGGAATTCAGAGTGGGATTTCGGTTACAAAACCACTGGATACTTTTGGTGTTACTCACACAGGCTAGAATAGCAGAAAACGCATTTGCGGCGGTTAAATTTTCAAAATTTTCTCCGGGAGGGTGAGGCTTCCATAGCCCGCGAGGATTGATTGGTTGTTTGGAATTCGGGGCAGCCAGGTAGGCTATATTGGACCAAATTGAAGTTGCTGTATTTACAGGCTACAGACTGGAATAGCAGGAAAACGCATTTGTTGCAGTTAAATTCTCAAAATTTTCTCCCAATGGCCACGTCTTCGTGGGTGTAAACGATTGATTGGAATTCAAGTCAGCAAGCCACCTTAATTAGGCTATATTAGACCACTTTGAAATTGCTTTGTTCATGGGCTGAAATTGCAGGAAAAAGTGTTTGCAGTCGTCAAATATTCCATACTCGGGGAAGACCGGTGCCGCTGACTGTAAAGATGATAAACGTTGTATTGGTGTGATGTTTTAACTTAACCCCGTAGTATATGCCAAACAATGTTTACAGAAGACTGAGACTTTAAACAAAATTTATGGGGGTAGGGTCCCCCGCTCCCCCGTTGCGGACCCCCCCCCCCCCGATATATATTTCACGGCTACGCTCCTGAATATGGCCTTACCTTGTTTACATCTATCTGTTATCTTTTTAATGAGATCCGCACAGTTCCTCTTTCCACTGAAGCTCTTATTAGAGTGCAACAGTCTTTGATTTTCGTCATTGGTCTTGGGTTTTTCAATAAAATGCAAACGGAAAGTAGAGTTTTCGACTTCCACATCTGTTTCTGATTCAGGTTTTGCTCCGATGATATCTATATAGGGAATCGAAACTGAAAATTGAAATGTACATTGTTCTTTTGTTTATTCTGAACTAAAACAAAAGTTTCGTCCATTATTGTATATCCACTGAACCATATGTTTTTGTATGATTTCTGACATTTGAAAAGTATCACACATTTCTCTATCATTGTCCTAATGGTTTCAAAATTCACAGGTTTAATATTTTGTAATATCAAGAAGGTGTACGTAAATATTACATCAATATGCAATTGCATTGATATTTTCAACATAGTATTAAGGCCTACATGTATACTACAATCTATTTCCTTCTGTGATTTGAATAAACGCTGTATTAGCTGTAAATAAAATTGTATTCAAAATATATTATAATACCCTTTACTTATTTTACATTGATATACAATTACATGATCACATTGTGTTTTTATTTAATTGTATCTTTATGTACCAGTTATATAACCACTGCGTTGTCAAAATAGATAAATAACAATGACCTTAATTTACATGTTTATGTAGATAGATTTAATGCATAATACACTTTAATATACGATTTATCAATCAATCTATTTAATAGAATGCTAATGATTTATCGGGGTCAAATTATTATCTCGATGATTTTAAGTATCCAGTTGAGTACAGTTGACGTATTCAATCTATCGTGAAGGCGGGCAATCTTTCGTAATAAGCCAAAATAATCCACAATGATTAAATAAATAACGAAATGTCCTCAATTTTGTCTTATATCTGAATGGTAGAAAAAGATACTGGGTTGGTGAGAAGAGAACCAATAGACTGACTTTGGATAAATTACTTAGTGGATTATTTAGACGGAACATATGAATAAAAAGAAATATATTAATAATATTAGCAAGGGTTGTATACAGAGAGTCATATATATCTAGTAAATAAAACCCAAACCTTGTATTTTGTCAACATTCCAATTAACACCTTGATCATTTAACCATAACTTGACTGGTTTAGATTCACTAACAAAATGACCGTCCTCTTGCATGGTCTGTTTGATCTAAATGCTTTAGTATGTAGAATTAAAATAAAGATCTAAACAACTATTTCCACTTGAATGCAGTCTATTATAACGCCTCGATATAAATAAAGCCTTTACAGTAATATTCAAGATCGGTCTCACATGAAACATTCCACGAAACAACGCTGTTATAAGTAAGTAATGAAATCGAAAGTAGACGTCCATGACGAGAAGTCCAGGTACATTGCTCACAGAAATTACGGGGGAAATTATTTTATAGAATGGAATGGGATTTTACGTCTTATCAGCTCAACCACTTTGAGACTAAAACACGGTTAATTATTTCCTAGGGCTATATCTAGGGATGGGACAATAAACATTTATTTTGAAACTCAAGAAAACTCCAGATGTTTTCCAATGCGAAAAGGGCTATAAAAAATGAATATGAAAAAAATTTTGAATTTTTTTTTATTTTTATGGTGGTGCAGTCCCAATTTTCCAAATGGCCGCCAAAATTGATGGAAAAAATGAAAATTCCTATATATTGTGTCCGGATCATGGTATACAGAGCTTTCATGGTGTCTAACATGGGATTCTGGGTGTCGCTGAAATCAGATATAGCTACTAAAAATAATTTCAAAAATCCAAGATGGCGGAAATCCAAGATGGCGACCAAAATTTCACGATTATTCACTATTTTCAGAGATATAGATAAGATATGGCTTGTATGGTGCCGAACGTGTATTTCCTGGGGTCACTGAAATCAAATAATGGCCCGAAAATTAATTTCAATAATTCAAGATGGCTGAAATTCACGATGGCCGATGATGGAAATCCAAGATGGTGGTCAAAACGTCATAATTTTCTATTTTTTGCCAAATTATGTCTCCATTAGCCCATTTGGAGCAGAACAGAAGGGCGTTAAACCACACAACATTTCATTTCCTTTTTTACCAATTGCGTAAAGCCTTGTTAATGCATTAATTTTAGATAAAATCCAAAATGGCATCCGAAATGAACAAAATATATGTTTTTTTTTTTACTTTTAACAATTATTTTGTTACTACAAATCTGGACACAGATTATTTAGGTAAAAACCGATAGCACCCAAGGCTCCGACGATGAGAAATGATTGCTTACCAAGAAATGGCCTCACAGTGTTAAAGTCGGGGCAGACTCATACACCTTCAAACTACAATGCTTTGCTATATTACCTGCTTCAAATAAAGGGCAATATCGACTTCTGAATGACAAACCAGTGGCCGACTGCTCCAAGATGTTGTTGGATCTCGTCGGTGATGACCCAGCAACGTCCTGAAATGTTGCGTTTAAATTATCTTGCCGACAGTATCGTAGGGTCGTGTGGACCCACCCCACCCCATCCCGTCCCTACTGTAACAAGAAATGGTATGCAAATACTGAGATTGGTCTATCGCTAAATGACACTATGTATTTGTGTTATCAGCAAACATGGCCCACATAAAAATGACAACTGTTAAGATATTACTACGTCACGTTAAACAAGGGGCTATACCATTCTGCGCACAGAGGTCCATCTACTTTGAGAACAGATCTTTGTCCTGAATGGTCGACAAAATGAATAATTAATGTACTCTGTAATGTGGTTCTAATCCATGATATATATCTCATACACATAAACTTAACTTTTCAGTTACACTCAATATCCAAAAAGTAAGGGACTTATAAATTCTTCTCAAAAAATGCGCAGTATTCTTAGAGTTTTGGATGAAAATCGTTGATGTAGGAATTAAAATGTCTGTAAACTAGCTTCGTTTATGGTTTACATTGGAGCTGGTAATGGATACACGGCATAAAGTTCGTCACATTACTGTGGGATCTTAAACATGGGGTTATATTTGATTCTAATATATATCCTAGGAACACCCACCCCCCATGACTCCTCAAAACAACCAATTATATTCCGCCCTTCGATCCCACAATAATCTGATTTAGACACAGTTATACAATTTTCTTGAATCTAATTTTCTGTGTCACTGAATGAGTGCATGGGCACAGCGTTTCAAGACCTTGGCCGGCTCAACGTCGAAATTAATCAACATCTTTGAGCAGTTGGCCGCTCGGTCGTTCATCTAGAATTCGATATTGCTTTTTATTTCATTGACACTTGAACCAGCTAATACAGCAAGGCATTGTAGTTTAAAGGTGTATGCGTCTGTCACGGTTTTACCAGCAGGTGAGTCGTTTTCTAGATAAACTGTTCTAAACAATGTTTTCTCACCGGTGTCTTGGGTGATTGTGATACAAGTTCTTTTAGTCTTGACGTTAATAATCTGAGTAGGGTACCTTTGTAGTAACAAAATATGTATTAGAAATCAATTAACCATATATTTTGTTCACAGGTAACATTGATTGGCCGTCATTTTTGATTTGATCCAAAATTAATGCCATAATAAGACTTTACGCATTTGGCAAAAACGGAAATAAAATTACATGTGGTTTAACATCTTACTGTCCAGCTCTGCATGGGCTAAAGAGGGCTAAAGAATCTGGTTTAACGTTCTTCTGTTCTGCTCCGAATGGGCTAATGAAGACAGGATTTTGCAAAAAATGGAAAATTATGAAATTTTGGCTGCCATCTTGAATTTCCGCCATCTAGGTTTTTTGAAATTACTTTTAGTGCCCTTGTCTGGTTTAACGTCCTACTATTCTGCTCCGAATGGCATAATGAAGACAGGATTTTGCAAGAAATGGAAAATTATGAAATTTTTAGCCGCCATCTTGGATATCAGTCATCAGCCATCTTGAATTTCCGCTATTACGAATTATTAAAAATTAGATATTATCCCAAATCAAAACCATAACAAGGCTTTAAGCATTTGGCAAAAAATGAAAAGTTTTGACATTTTGGTCACCATCTTGGATTTCCACCGTCTAGGGTTTCCGCCATCTTGGATTTTCGCCATCTTGAATTTTTGTTTCTGGCCATTATCTGATTCCACTGACACTGAAAAACCTTTTGTGGCATAATACAAGCCATATCCCATCTATATTTCCCAAAATAGTGGGAAATCGTGAAATTTTGGCCGCCATCTTGGATTTCCGCCATTTTGGATTTTTGAAATTATTTTTAATGCCTATATTTGATTTAGGCGACCCCCAGAATCCCATGTTAGACACCATGAAAGCTATGTATACCATGATCTGGACAAGATATATAGGAATTTTCATTTTTTCCATCAATTTTGGTGGCCATTTTGAAAATTGGGACTGCACCACCATAAAAATTAAATTTTCGAGAAAAATTCTTTCAGATTCTTTTTTTCCAGCCAATTTGGCATTAGGAAATACCTGGCGTTTACAAACTTATATTATTGTCCCATCCCTACTATATCTGTGATGCTGGGTGTGTGTGTGAGGATAGGTACGAAGGGGGGGGGGGGGGTGGTGGCGGGATCAATTTTGCAACAATAAAAGTTCCGAGGTTCTTCTCGTCTACGTCAGGATTCGAACTCGAAACATTCATCTTCGATAGGCTCTCGTAACAGAAAGTGTTCTTAGTATTTTTATTATTTTCTATATTCGTAACAGTTGCATCACATACCCAGGCAGTGACATTTTTGAAATTACATGTAGTTAGGAGCAACTAATTAATGTACCTTTACAAGTGTACTTTGATTTTGAAAGTCAAGTTTTTAATGAATGGGGCATAACCTTACCGATGCGAATTCTGGGTTATTCGGACGTTTACTGTCGAACATTAGCAGTATCGCCCGTTAGCAGATTATGGAAGCATGGAATGAGCTTTAATGAATTGATCAGTAGACTTCCACGAGAGTTTCGGGCCACAATATATGCGCCAAAGGATACTATAGCGATTTATCTCATAATCCTGAATTATGCTCCAAGTCTTAAATATGCTCCAACGACATACAAATCACACTGAAGATTTGTCTCCTGGTGATGAAGAATTAACACATATTGCAAATCGAAAGTCAAGTGTGTGTTCTAAACTGTTCACTTTTAAGAAATGTAGGCTATGGATTGATTTCCAATTATTTGTCAGCTGGTAATAAAATAACGTACAATTTGAACTGCTAACCAGGTCTTCTTTTACATGTATTATTAAGTTACGACGGACTGTAATTCCCTGTAACTGAGCAAAGCAGCGAAGGGGCAAAGATATTGATTAAGTTTCCAAAGTTCAATATATTCACATATCCGATTAGAATTATTTCAAATACATATATAAACGATATTTTGATTTAACCAATTTTATTCAATTACATCATAAACTCAAACATTGCAACAGAGTTTACTATTTGTACGATGATGAATACCCTTAAGCACACATTCGTTATAGGAGTGGTGTGAATAAAGCTACCTATATATAACACATGCTATTGTGCTTGACGAAGATGGTCATGAATAAGCAAAAACACGAGTTGTTCATTTCAGTTTGTGGTTTACTACTTAATATAAATCACAACCTAAAATATCCAGTTCGAACATTTCTCTGAAAATGACGTAATAAAATATAACATTTAATAATAGCCTGTACATTTATATTTGTATAGAAAGATTCCAAAATCCAAATGATCAACAATTGATAATTTCTTGGAAAACCCCAAGGGGAATAACTCCATTTTACACGGATCATTACATGGTTTGGTCCAAATCTACGTGTTTCAACCTTCTTCTTTTTTTTAACGAAATTAATACAATGATAAGCCGTCTTAATATTCTGGGCTAAAGCATTTTCGTCGATTTAATCGTAAAAGTTTATTTTGTACAGAATGTCAACACTATTGTGGTTAATGAAAATATTGGGTGAAAGGACATAACGCGAAATGTATGCTATATTTGAATGAGTAATGAAAAATAAATCAAGCTCTTGACTTATTAAGGAAACACAAATAGGGTTTCTCTTTAAATAAAAGGCAAATGAATATCAAGTGGAAACTGGACCTTTTTCTCGCTCCGAATCACGATACCGTTGTCTGAAATAGAAAACATAATTTTATGGGTTTCGGTGATCTAAATCACCGACTAAAGTAAAATAACAGCTGCCAATCTCTTATAAATTTGACAAATAAATAGATGTCAAATATAATCAAATCCACCAGAAATACGGCAATATTTTGGTGTCTCCCGATTTCCGATATATCTCAGAGGGCGACGACAACAGGGAATCGAAATTCGTGAAACCATTTTCAAACCCAGACTCATCGCCCCTATTATAAAGAATTTAAACAGTTGATGTCAAACTAGTGTTGTAATTCAATCGTTCCCATTAATAAAACTTTGTTGACATTCCTAAAATCAAGAGAATCAGGTCCGTAATTAGCTCAGAGAAACGAGGGGGTGTGGAGTGATCGCGGGGGTGTTGTATAGTTGACGGACAATGGATATCTATTGTTTTCATAGTCGGTAATTTTTCACCAGGGGCGGAGGGGGGGGGGGGGGGCTCGTTACGGGACTGAAGAGAATTCTTTCAAAAACGCCATATAGTAACCATATCCATAATAGTGTACCGGTATCCATATTCATTATTCATTCATTTATAATAACTTGTCAGAGTTATTGCTTACCTATTGATGGTATTGAATCATAAAGGTCGTGACCTCTAAATGATCGCAGATGAATACTGATTGGTGTAGTTATTTTTTCTCCAGTTGACAATTCCCAGAAACCATCAGATGTATGTTTCATTTTCACCCATGAATTTCCTTGAAAGGCTCGAATTTCAGTTGGCGGAATTCTAAATAAAATAAAAATACGAATAGATGCTACAGGATAACCAAATCCAGAGAAACCAATTTAGCGAAAACATGTATTATATATTAGAATGATTGATAGCTCAATAGCGCGGCATGCTCAATTTCGATAAACGAATAAATGGTGATAACATATACACTGCTATACGTAAAATTTCCGGAATCACAGCCTATTCAATCTGCTTACAACACAGATCCTATTTCGTTCCGTTTTTAATGTTCCAAATGATGTGAGGCATTAACCAATGAAACGGTTTGTTACGGTGAGCTTTGGGCGGAACTGTGGGTAATACACTAGTAATACCAATGCTGATTGGTCAATCAAATTCCTGACGTCATATGGTCAAAGGGGCCAAAGCCCTGTATATCTATATATGGCTTTGCAAGGGGCGCTTCTATGACGTGAACTCCCGCTATAACTTATCAGATCCTCGGAGTCCCAGATCCCTATGTAGTGTAGGCCATCGAAAGTATAAAAAAACAAAACGAAATATAATCTGTATTTTAATCAATGTCTTTTTAATGCGTTTTTACTCTGTTTGCTTTCGATAATGGCACATTTTCATCCAATTTGTTTGTAAACGGTTAAAACATGTTTTAAGAAATAAAGATTATCTGCGAATTATAACTTCGTTCTGAAGCAAGTGTTACGAACATTATTAGCCCAAGAACCATTGTTAAGCGATGTTCCCCAACAAATATCCTAGGTTCAATAGATATAGCTTCAACACAAACATATACCGCTGCATCATCTATGCCTCTCGGATTAAAATGAAAAATACAGTCCCGACAACTGTAATCAGTGCTCGTTTGAGAGATGTATAGCAGTTAATAACCTTTAAGTGGCATTTAGCGATCGTGAAAACATATTAACAGAACACAGTTTTTATGGGATACAATCACTAGTTTTATTCTAAAAGCACGACGTTTCGACAAGTATCCTCTTGTCGTTATATAGAGGATACTTGTCGAAACGTCGTGCTTTTAGAATAAAACGATAAGAGGATACTTGTCGAAACGTCGTGCTTTTAGAATAAAACTAGTGATTGTATCCCATAAAAACTGTGTTCTGTTAATGTATAGCAGTTGTAGGATTAGTAAGAAATGTGGTTGCATCTACTATTGTGATATGTCGAACAGTAAAACATACAATGCAAATAATGCTCGTTGCCATTACTCCCTGAACATAATTCCTGCTATAATTTTAATCGAAAGACTCTTAATTTTGAAAACATTGATTTATATGTTGTTTATGCTTTATACAAGAGAAATATTACTGGGAAAGATTTTAAATCTGGTATATATTAATTACTCACCTTGCATTTCGTACCTGTAGTTTTACATACCATTCATTAGAACCTTGTAATAGATATTCTATATTGCTATTTCCCACGGGACATTGCACAGCCTGCATTAAAATCCTCCATCTACCATCTCCATTCTCAGCGAAATCCAAATCTCCTGGAATACATACGAAAACAAAGCAATTAAGTTCAACAGAAGACGAGTTTGTAAGTTTTAAAACGTTGTGTATCGGATAAAAGTTATTATCAATATTCCATTTGAGCTCGTGAATGAGGAATGGGGTAGTGTGTGTCATTCATCGTAAGACCAGAAATGGTCAGCAACTCAAGAAAACCCTGTGACAACATTAGTTATGCTCTTATTGATATGAATCACATACACCAATGCCTTACAGGGAGAAAACCCACGAGGTTGGACAGGCGATCCTACTCCTTGCCACGTACTACCGGGGATTCGAAACCACGCCAGTTGACTCAATGGCAGGCCGTATGATACAGCGCATGCACGCTAACCATTTGACCCCCCCCCCCCCCAAACACTACTCGCAACCTTAAAACAATTACCTTGAAGACATCCTGGACATAGATCTTTCACAAACACGTTGAAATCACCAATGATAGGATTTAACCCGGCCCCTTTTCCTTCGGCGTGCACCTACATTAAAACAAAAATAAACATATGATACGGGTTCCGTCAGGGCTATAATATTTTTTTGATCATTTGAGGGAAGAAAATAATTGCTTAAGTCAAGATGACAACAACCAATGGAGTTTTAATTACACGAGCTTTGACATTACTGCCAGGCAACGAAACATACGCCCACGGTAGCTAAATCATCCGGGCAGTCTACAAGAGTTGTCGCATATTAAGTAATTATCAGAAAATCATTAGAATTCGTTTGGTTTTTATAACGTTCTACACCATGCTAACGTTTAGTATACGAAACATTTAATATTATGGATTTAGCTGTTCAATTATCGATTTTCATGAAATTCAAACTCAACAATCATTAATGTGTAACGGGGATATAGTCAAACGGTTTTTAAATTCGGAATAAAATTGTGACCTCCAAAGGGTCCACAAGGTAAAAAAAAACATGATTTTTCGTACAATCAGGGGCCATAATTCAGGAAGTGATGGTCCAATGTGCCCGAATATCGACAGGAACCGCGATCTTGGGGTTATAAAGTTATATTTCAAATTTCATCAAAATCGGATTAAAATTGTGACCTCTACAGGGTCCACAATCTTGATATACCATATTTTACACCATTCGCGTAAAAGTAGCGGCCATTTTGTTCAGCAATTTTGGTCATGAAATTCGAACCGAACATTCATTAAAGTGTAACAGTGATATTATTAAACGTTTTTTTTTTAAATCAGGTAATAATTGTGACCTCCAGACGGACCACAAGATAATAAAGGCGAGTTTTCGTACAATCAGAGGCCATAATTCAGGAAGTTATAAACCGATATGCGCAGATATTGACAGGAACCAAGATCCTTAGGTTATAAACATGTATTTCAAGTTTCATCAAAATTGAATTAACATTGTGACCTCTATAGGGTCCAGAACCTTGATGTACCATATTTTTACACTATTCGCGTACAGACGGCGGCCATTTTGTTTGTCAAATTTGGTCCGATTTTCACGAAATTCGAACTCAATCTAGATTACCCTGTAACGGTGATATAATCAACCGTTTCTTTATATCAGGTAATAACTGTGACCTTCAGAGGGACCTTAAGCTATTAAGGCGATTTTTCGTACGATCAAGGGCCATAATTCAGGAAGTTCCGATCCAATGTGCCTGAATTTCGAAACATCAAAATCGGATCATAATTGTGACCTCTATAGGGTCCACAAACTTGATAAAAACATGTTTTCACACTATTCGCGTACAAACGGTGGCCATTTTATCTGTCAATTTTGGTCCGATTTTCACGAAATTCGAACTCAACCTTCATTACCATGTGACGGTGATATAATCAAATCGGATAATAATTTTGACCTCCAGAGGCACCACAAACTTAAAAGGGCGATTTTTCGGACAATCAGGGGCCATAATTCAGGAAGTTACGATCCGATGGACACAAATATCGACAGGAACTTGGTTCTAAACATGCATTTCAAGTTTTATCAAAATCGAATCATAATTGTGACCTCTATAGGGTCCGCACAACCTTTATATAACATATTTTCACACTATTCGCGTACAAACAGCGGCCATTTTGTCTGTCAATTTTGATCCGATTTTCACGAAATTCGAACTCAACCTTCATTACAATGTAACGGTGACATAATAAAAGATTTTGTTATATCGGATAATAATTTTGACCTCCAGAGGGACCACGTGCTAAAAAGGGTGATTTTTCGGACAATCAGGGGCCATAAGTCAGGAAGTTACGATCCGATGGGCGCAAATATCGAACAGAACAAAGATCTTTGCGTAATAAACATACATGTCATATTTTATCAAAATCGGTTCCAAATTATGACCTACATAGGGTCCACAAGCTAAAAACATGATTTTTCGTACAATCAGGGGCCATAATCCACGAAGTGTCTATCCAATACATGCTAATATCGAAAGCAGCCGAGATCTTATGGGGATAAACCTATATTTCAAGTTTCGTTAAAATTGGATAAGAATTGTGACCTGTAGAGATTCCACAAACAAATTGTGGACGGACGGACAGGAGTGACGACAATATACGTCCACATGAAAATGTGGGCGTATAAAAACTTACCCGAAAACACATTCCACAAGCAACAGAATCCAAGAATTGTGCTTTATTTAATGCTACTAGATAACCAATATGTGGACTCATGGCTACTGGTGGTAATGTTGGTGGATCATATTGACAAGTTCCGTTAGTTGTTTTAGCGTAATATGTTCCCTGGAATAAAGGTAATAAAACAATGCGTGCTGAAAATTATATCAAAATGAACCGTTTCGGTAACAGGCGAAACGGCAATGAAAAATCGCGACTAGTAAATTCTGTGTTTTGGCGCATACTTGTATTTAAGATCAATCTTTATTAGCACGAAATATTAACGAAGAAAAGGGCAACAAACAGTTCTCTAAGTGAATATTGTGAACTTGTCATGTGAGACGTGGTAACAAGTGTTCTAGAATAATATCCATACTCGTGTACTTCACCCGTATAGCTAACGGCTGCGCTACCAGTCATATCTTTCAGACTGATATGGTATCAATCATGTCCTGCAAAACTGACTTTAAGATAAAATTCGTAGGCGATCTTTGACAAGCTACAGGTTGTAATCTTTCGTGTTTGCATACGACGAATGTTTGTTACCAACACAATGGAAATAGCATGTATCTGCGTTTGTTTTTTGTCAATAAAATACATCGCTTACGATGTGGTAAGGCATACGTATGTCCTATTCGTTAAATTAAAATATAATTTGTTGTATAATGGAGAGAGGTGGGTTTAACGTCCACTCGACACAAATTAGGTCAATTCGGTACTAACACCTGGTTCAATTTTATTTGAATAATTTGTTTGCGCGTGGAGGTTTTTAGCGGAGGAAACCAACGAGGTTGGGCAGGTGATCATATTCCTTGTCAGGGAAAACCGGGTAATCAAACCCACACCAGTTAACTCAATGACAGACTTTACGATACAACCGCCATTCGGCCGTCCAACCCCACCCAATACGAAATGATAACTGGGGCGAAGACTTGACGGCAGAAATGTCGTAAAGATCTGCAAACAGATAACTATATTTTATGTTCTAGTATGTTGAACTAATATTATATTAATATGAATGTATGGTAAATTCAGTGTCATACATTTACTTGAATTAATTCATTTAATTACGTCTCCTTGATCATATACGTAGTAGAGGGGAGTTTCTCGGTATGTTCAAATCATGCTATTGGAAAGGCAAAAGTGATATTCGACAGTTATTATGGAATTTATCTTTACAAGTAATAGTCAATAGAGGCACCTAGGGGGTTCAGCTTGGATATCGCCTGCGATGCACGTCCATCCCTGTCATATACAGAAAGGTTAAAAAGGAATTACGAGTCTTTTTTTGCATTCAGGTGTAAATACATTATTATTTAGGCATCTATTATCATGAAGACCCTATAATAAACTCTCTGAATCATCGGATGGTCGCGATTTTTACATTTTAAAGCTTAGCATGACATTTAGACTAACTTACATCTCCCAGATATGTATTTTTGTACAGATCTGCCACAGCCTTGTCTGTTTTAATATCCGCATGTGTAGAATAGAGCAATAATATCCCAACTAACCAAGACACAAACATTTTCACGTTGATTCTAGAACTCATTGATTGTTTCTGTTGCGTGATCTTCGTTTTATACTGCTCACGGTTGACAAACCTTCACTTGGTAAAGTCCATTTTTTTTACTCGGTGACTTGACACCGGCAGTTGTATTCCAAACAACCATTAACGTGGGAACTCGTATTCATATCCGCAGTATATACTTAGCTTAGGATTGGTGTGTGGGTGTGCTTTTAATGAATTAAGTATAAAACGATGACGTCTTTTCTTGGTAATTACGTATGATATCGCCTGGAATATGTGTCCTTGTATTTTCTTTTAAATTATTCCTGATCTCGGAAATGTCAGTGCTAAACTTTTCAAAGATGACTGAAGTTTGTATTTTCGACTGTAAATAAGTTATCAGGAATATTAAGTCTTAATATTTATACATGTATTTGAATACCCGTTAATAAATTCCATATACATGTACATTATGTCTTTTTTACTAATTCTTTTCAGACTCCACCCTTATAGTCTGGGATAATTGTACATATGTATCACTGCTTCTGTGTCCCAGAAACTAAATGTTTATTAGCATTCGGTTATGTTAACACTGATAAAAACAATGTGAAAACAGTAAACGGGTAAACAAATGAACTAGCGTGTTTAAACATCGAACAAACCGGTAGTGTACACATAACGTCAACGTCATGTCAATAAAATTCAAGAATATGTTGTAAGAATGCTACCTTAAAGGAGGTGCATTTGTCCTCCCTATTGAACCATTGACACACAACACAAGCACGAATTTTACGTCATATGCCTTAAAGGTAATCACACGCGGAGCACATGTGACCACAAGCTGAAATGGGTGTTAGCTTTAAAATCCACTATCATTTACTTGTGAGATTAAAAAATAATTTTCTTCTATGTTATATTGTCCGGTCTTTCATTTGTTGTTCGTATTAATGAATCTTGTATTCGGGGAAATATAACATTACTCAGTTTCCTCGCTTATCTCTAAACTACGCTGTATTACAAGACAAAGTTTATAGGTTTTTTTAATAATTTCGCTAGAAAATAACATTATCATCAAGAGGGACGAGAAATCGACAGTCTTACTATAACATTAAGCAAATTAACGGTAACATAACTTCAACATGTTTGAAGGGAACAATTTACTATTTTTCAAGTGCGCCTCGTCATTAAATACATGTAAATATAAATCGTCTCGTCATTCTTTACTGTCTGATGTTTATCAAATGAAATGATATTGGATTTAAAGTCCTATTTACTACACAGACTGGGTTAACTGATGGCATTACACTTATTGTTGTGTTCGCACTCTAGCTCTTGGTCAGCGGGTTATTGCAATGGGGGGATTTGAAAAAAAATATATAGTAGCCATTAGAAACACGGGGAACGGGGTAATTACGAGAGGCGGGTATACTGTTTTAGAAGTTGGTCTAAATATGGATGATTTGAAAAATAAGTAACAGGACTTACCTTTCTTAATAATGTATCCAATTCCTTTGTGATTCTTGTATTTATCTACTGATGCCAGCAAAATTTCTTTCTGGTACTTCAGAGATCTAACAAAATAATACCAGCATGCCTCGCGAAGATCATTCATTCCAAATTCAACCGAAGCACAAAACAAACCTGGAAAGATCAGATATATTCATATACATGAAATGAAAAGAAATGGGTTTAACGGTCTACTATAGGGATAATATTGTCCGGACAGAGGTGCTATGACCTATATTATGTCCAATTCAAACCAATTACTTACCTATAACAGTATGAATATCCACAAATTGATTTTACCACAGTGAATAAAACTGATAAATCTTCTAAATACTTCTTCATCATAATTCTTCATCTCTATCGCCAGTTTACCTTTTAAGATTTCACCTTTAACCTTCTTCTTATTGACCTTGGCCTTACGTTGGTTGTTAAGAATCGACTGATATAAAATACGGCTTCTGGTAGCTAAAATAGCATTTACACCATAAAGTGGTCTCTTCTCCTCCCCTACTAAAAATACCACATCACATGGTGCTGGAGAGGCATCTGTTTCTGAATGACAGCTATCACAAGATTCATATCCAGATGAAAGACTTACATTATCTGGAAGAAAGAATAATAAACATTAGTAAATCATCATTGACAAAATACGAAAGTAAAAATGACCTACAGTATAGAATATGTTTTTTTTTTATATAGGGTGTTTTTACTTTAAGGCTTGACATATTGAAATTCATATCGCTTTAACGGATAAATAACTTACCATCCGAATTGTCGGATTCTCATTGGTCATATTTCATGAGATCAAGAGAAGATCTGGATAAATCCATCGTTAAGTGTAAAGGTGGATGAAGGAGATCTTGAAGGTAAGCAGTTGATGTTGTCCAGAGGAAAATCAAAATGTATGAAATTAAAAGCAATATCTTCAGAATATATAGTAACCCTGATGTCAAAGGTCACACATAACAAATGACACGTATCAATTCAGGTTAAATTTTAGTTAATAAAAGTTAATAAAATCATTTGGTAATAATTAGCAGTAACGTTGATTAAATGTTGTCTTAGTCACTGCCAGTCAAGCCACTTGTTTATACAAGTGATTAAGTTAATGATTGCACGTGTAAATAATGTAGATAAAATAGCAACACCTTGTCTTAATCCATTAACACCTGTAATATAATATTACCCCCCTCCCTACATGTTTTTTTCAATTTTCAAATGTTAAGAATTTGTGTTTGTGTGTTTTTCCCCTTTCTTTAATATTACATGCTTATCATTGATGTTTACATTCTTGTTGTTTGTTGAAAATGAATATTATTTCATAAACTGACAACGATACAAATTCGTTCAACTCACGTAAAATATATATAATTAAAATCATGATCAAAGGGGTTTTTAATAAGGCATATAAACATAATTGTCGTAAAAACATGAACACGTGGTGTTTAGAAATAGTCGATTATAATATCGCAGTGAATAAAACTGATAAATCTTCTAAATCATAATTCTTCATCTATATCCAAGGAAAATGATGACTGTTTACCATCCCCACTTCACAATTAAATTTACAAAAAAATTGTAATTTTATGTTCTATTAAGTTTGTCTTTAAAATATATCTAAATATACATTAAAAAAAATATATTATGTAATTGACAAATGCGATCAATTAAACACACTGAATTAAAATAGTTCACACATTTACTTGGACTGTACAATATATGTATCTAGAAGTAGAAGCTGATATACACAAAAGCCTATGTCATGATTCTGCACAGTGTCTTGCACCTTCGAAAACTTACTCCAGATGAATTGATTCGTCGATGGCTAATGTGACGAAACATATTATCAGTGTCACTTACAATATGACCTAATTACCATTGTTAACGCTATGAACTCTAACACTCATTATAGTGTGACGAATGACGTCATTAAGGGTATATATACAGATAATTATTTTTGGTTGGTATCATTCTCCGAATCTTTCCTTCAGAGTAACAACAAGACATAAGCAATAATGAATTCTGCAAAGTCGTCTTTAGATCTAACGAAATATGACCAACTTGATAATTATGATTCTGATGGTATGATATTTATTTTTCCAGTCTTATTGCGACTGTGACGACATTTGGGGGTACCCGTTATGATTTAATAAAGGTGAAAGCTGTCTTAAAGAAGCATTTTTTAACACCTAAATCTATATTTTCCAGATTTTTAAACTAATATTTAGGCATTTATTCACATGGATAACCCATAATCAGAATTATGGATGGTCGATATGTAAATGGATTAGAACCCACGCGAGTTTGAATAATAGGGCGATTAAATGGATAATCGAGACTTTTGTCTATTATCGTAGCAACGGTACTTAACAATCGAGGCTATTTCATCAGACACGCGCAATTTTGCTCAAAATAAAGCTATTTAAATGAAATTGGCATTATATTCATTTTTCACTCTCTATAACTTTCGAACGACAAGCCCTTTATCTAAATCTCACATAACGCACCTTTGAATTAATATAATATGCAGTTATATTTGTTAATTTGATGTTATGGTTGGTATAGTTTTATTAACAAAGTGCATATTTATGCAGTTTTATTATTAAAAAATAATTAATTGTGTAACATTCAATGATTAATGCAATTAATTTAAATCTGATTTATTTCTAATGCATCATACTTTATTATGTTTTCAGATGATTCAAGTCTATCATCTGGATATGAATCTTGTGACAGCTGTCAATCAGAGAGAGATACCTCTCCAGCACCACGTCATTCTACTAAAGAAATGATGGTATTTAAAAGTACAGAATCGTTGTGTGATAATCTAGACTATATTCTCTCTATGAGTGAATTATGTGATGTGGTGTTTTTAGTAGGGGAGGAGAAGATACCAGTTTATGGTGTAAAAGCTATTTTAGCTACCAGAAGTCGTGTTTTATATCAGTTGATTCTTCTCAACCAACGTGAGGTCAAGGCCAATAAGAAGAAGGTTAAAGGTGAAAAGTTGAAAGGTAAACTAGTGATAGAGATGATGAATTATGATGAAGAAGTATTTAGAAGATTTATCAGTTTCATTCACTCTGGTAAAATCAAAGTGGATATTAATACTGTTATAGGTAAGAAATAGAAGTTCTCTATATATCCATGACCGTTCATCACCACGAGTATGTTATAATATACATACAAGTCTACTCGTATCATTGAACACGCCTTCCAAATTTTAGTGAAAGTATATAATATAGCTACCAAAATAATATTTTTTTTCTAATTCTAGGCCTGTTTTGTACTTCGGTCGAATTTGGATTGAAAGATCTGCGTAAAGCTTGCTGGGATTATTTTTTGAGATGTCTAAGTAACCAGAAAGAGGCTTTAATGGTGTCAGTAGATCAATACAGAAATCACAAAGGAATAAAATACATCTTAAATAAGGTAATATTTCACACACTTCACTACTTTACATATTTTAAACAACAATAAAAATGATTAGACCTTTAAATTAAAACTATCATCCACAGTAATCTCCCCTAAAATATCTTGGACATTTAGTCCCTGTAGAAAGACAAAATTAATTATTTTAATCATCAGTAATATAAAATCCTCTTGACTCCATTGTGTTTATAATTTGGTCATTTAGAAACACCTCGTGCAGAATTTCACTGACATAATTCTGTCTATTTCAGTTGTATGATGTTGAGAAATGAGTAAGTTGCAGTCGGTGATCTGGAAACATGATTCGTATATCAAATCAAACTACAGAAGCACACGACAATGTTGTGTTCTCTTGAGAAGGGAGCGTTATTAAGAGTAGAGAAAGATCACCGGACACCAATACGTCGCCTCGACTTTGGATACTTCACAATAGAGTAACAGCTCAAATGGAATACGAAACTAGACCAATATTCCCTTATTTAAGCTGGAAGTTGTATACCGTTATTGACATAGATGTATCAACACGAACAGGGGAGAAGTTTCCGAATGGAAGCCGGATGTGGCATACATTTGATGGTTGCTGAAAGCTGAGTGCGGCGTACTGTTGCTGGCAGTAAGATATTTCCGAATGGAAGCAGGGTGTGAGATACTGTTGCTGAAATTAAGATATGCATGTGGTCTACCATTACCTGTAGAAAGAAATCAACCCTAATTGGAAAGTAGTTATTTTTAATAAGGTGGAAGAAAGTTAGAAATACATGTATCGTCCCGGAGCCCCGCATTATCAGTCTTGTATAACTTTCAATCTACGTATGACGTGTGAAATATTTGAATCGGTCAAATATCGGAATCAATCGGATGTACCTTTTGTTATTCTTGTTATATCATCGAATCAATTGAAATAAAATAAAAAGATGATTCACATATGACCGTTTGTATTTTTTTTCTTTTAATGAGACTACAATGTATTTTTAGTTTCATACGAATCATATCTATTAATCATTTAAGCTCCAGATCAATCCGGTTCGACTTTAAAGCAAAAAAAAAAGAATTGATACATATGGGCTTGATACATAAGAAATGCATTGTTACACAATCATATTTAGCTAATAACGAAGAAGTGGGATCTAGGTCAAACCTAACTGATGTATTGTCGAAAGATAGCGTAACACCAGCGATGTCCAAAGATTTGTGGGTACGAGAAGCGAGCGGTGACATGGGTCTCATATCATCCAACTCCAACTTCTGGTTTGGGAGTTACTTCCAATTACGAGATACTTTTATACACAGGTTGATAAAGTAAAAAAAAACCCAGAGGCTCTGCTTATCAAAAAGACGATTGAAAGATTTTATTTATCACTCAATCCTTTCTTACATGCACAAATAAATAAATATAATTATTTGGTATAGATTTCGCTTTTACTGAATCTGATTACATTACAGCGTAGGGATACATCATCTTTTGACAGCAGTTTGCCTATTGCAAAGTCCTTTATTATATTGATCAAGTCCTTTATAAAAGAAAGTAGTTCCTTTTTGATTGGCCAATCAAATTAATGTAAAACGATATCTACTGTAAAATGTAATTTATCACACAAGCGATATCTACTGATTGACGCCGCATATGTCATTGCACACGTTGAAGACAGTCATCTTTAACATAGATATTAGAAGACTTCCGTAATTCTCTGTGAAACAGATAGCAATGTGTCGTGAAGTAAATACACAATACAAATATAAATAATCAATATAGATTTTGTTATTTAATTACGGAAGCCCATAAGGGTCAATCAAATGAAAAAAAAATATTCTGACTATCTTGCAATTACAAGATAGCCTATCTTGTAATTACAAGATAGCCAAAGCCCATAAGGGTCAATAAAATTGTAATTACAAGATAGCCTATCTTGTAATTACAAGATAGCCAAAGCCCATAAGGGTCAATCAAATGAAAAAAAAATATTCTGACTATCTTGTAATTACAAGATAGCTATCTTGTAAAATTAGTTTTCTTGTATTTCAAGGTCGTTCCACACTGATTTATCGGATAGTTATAAGCCAAAGTGTGTGTGGGGGGAGAGAGAGAGAGAGAGAGATAGAGAGAGAGAGAGAGAGAGACAGGGAGAGAGAGGGAGGGAGGGAGAGGGGAAATGGGGTTTAACGTCTACTCGACACAAACTAGGTCATTTCGGGACTAACATATGGTTTAATTTAATATCAATAATTCGTTTGCGCGTAGGGGTCTTTAGTAGTGGGGTGGGGGTTGGGTGGCGAATGGTTAGCACGTGCGCGCAGTATCACAAAGCCTGTAATTGAGTCAACTGGCGTGGTTTCGAAACCCCTGTTGCACGTGACAAGGAGTAGGGTCGCCTGTCCAACATCGTGGCTTTTCTCCGGGTCCCCCTCTTTCCTCCCGCAGCTAAAGACCCCTACGCGCAAGTGCATTATAGAAATAAAACTAAACCATATGTTAGTCCCGAAATGACCTAGTTTGTGTCGAGTGGACGTTAAACCACACCCCCCTCTCTGTTTAGCAGTTGGAGGAAACCGGAGGACTGACAACCTGATGATGCCGATCCCGTAACATACAATAATACTTCGTTGAGCTGGAGGGTTGGCAGGTCGATTTGTTAGCACATGCACACTGTATCGTAAAGCCTGTCATTGAGTTAACTGGCGTGATTTCGAATCCCCCGTTGTACGCGACAAGGAGTAGTATCGCCTGTCCAACATCGTGGGGTTTCTCCGGGTCCCCCGCTTTTCTCCCACTGCTAAAGATCCATACGTGCAAGCGATTATTGAAATTAAACTATATTCTAGTCCCCAAATGACCTAGTTTGTGTCGAGTGGACGTTACACCTCCCCTCACTCTCTTTAGCAGTTGGAGGAAACCGGAGGACAGGCGAGGATGGACAGGCGATCCTACTCCTTGTCACTTACAAATGGGGATTGGAAACCACGCCAATGACAGGCTTTTAAGATAAAGCACGCACGTGCTAACAAATAGACCATAAACCCTCCAGCCCAACGAAGTACTTTTGTATGTCACAGGATCGGCATCACCTGGTTGTGCCCTCATTAAATACTATTCATACTCTCATTAACTCCATTCCCTCATTAATATCATTTATGATACATTGTGCGATTTGGTGATATATTTGGGCTAAAAATATATTTAAACTAATTAATCTATAAAACGTTTGCTTCAAATCCCTCTCAAAACATTGTATTCGTCAGGAGATACCACAAGCTATAAATAAACAGCTTTTAGACGCTAAGTCAGTCAACTCATTTCATTGAGTGAGGGTCCATTTTTCAGAATATCCTTTTCCTTACTTACTTTCCAAAAATCAAAATTTAAAGAAGTTTTCCGAAAAATACAAATAGCGGTCCGTGGCTTCAAAGAGCGCATTAAAATTAATGAGTAAGATATAAATATGTAGTTGGTGGGTGTGTGAAGTCAATGGTATTTATGGGAGTATGAAATCGGTGTATGGTGACCTTTAAATTGTCACTCATAGGCATCTCGGTATCTTGTAATTACAAGTATGAAATCGGTGTATGACATCGGTGTATGGTGACCTTTAAATTGTCACTCATAGGCATCTCGGTATCTTGTAATTACAAGATAGCTATCTTGTAATAACAAGATAGTCTATCTTGTAATTACAAGATAGGTTATCTTAGGCTATCTTGTAATAACAAGATAGTCTATCTTGTAATTACAAGATAGTCAGATTTTTTTTTCATTTGATTGACCCTTATGGGCTTCCGTATTTAATAGAACTATAATAGGTGGGAATCAAACGTTTTGATGCATCGTCTAGGCAAAGAGCATTTGAAACAGCCATCATGGAAATTATTTCTTGGTTATTCTGATACTGCAGTTATATACGGTTTCATGCAGTATAACATTAATTTAATTGCCGACAAAGATTTTTCAGGAAAATCAAACTTGTGAAAGCGATAACTACCATCATTCTATTAGCGATTTGTTTAAAGCAGTTGAAGATTGTTTCTCGGCAGGAGATATTCAACACAGAGAGGTAAAATATTCAAGGATGTTATGAGCAAGTAAAGTATTCGACATACATGGTGTTCTGAATAGGTAAGATATGGACATATAAGATATTCGACATAAAGTGATAATATAGAGATAGTAAAAAGGTGGATGATGGTAACATCCACGCGACGACCAAACTAGGTCATTTCGGGACTCCCACATGGCTCAATTGTATCTGAATAATCATTAGCTCGTGGGGATCTATAGCAGTGGGCGTTAAAGTCCCTATTGTAGTAACAGCCCCATTGTAATAAATGTAATAATTCTAATAAAATTTTAATAAATATAATGAAACCATATGTTAGTCCCAGTGGAATTTGGTGCATGCCCCACTAGATCAGCCCTTAATTGCAAAAAAATAGAAACAATAATTTGTGTCTTTTACGAACATAAAGAATTCATTATGGTTTTTTTTAAAAAAAAAAAAAAAATTTCACAGCAAAGAATACTTATAAGAATATACATGTAGGTTGAATTTGGTTTTCACTGATAACATTTTTTTTCAAATTACCTGTATTATTAGATATAATAACAGCTTTGTCTGGTTGCCAATTCTTCGGCTTTAGGTATTAGTCTTTCAGTTCCTCCCACCTACTGACTGACAATATAGCGCGTCACGTGGGAATATCCCAGTGATGACATCATGGAAATGCTATTCTTAGAGCAGGAAGTCAAACAATGGAGCTAATTACCTCCCTTGAAACGAGCTTCGTGGACCTATTCAGATGCGATTTGGAATTAAAAATATTTTCGAACCCTCTGGACAAGTAAAATAGGGTTTAATGGATAAATAACACACCAGGTAAGACATTCACACATCTAGCACTTAGAATATCGGAGATTATTTCATCTGATATGCACATGGAAAAGATGTATAAACGCATGCCATTACTCTTATATATTGATATGGAAATGGTGATCAAAATCCATACATTCAAATGTCGATTTCATTGCATGGTCAAAAAATTTAATTACAAATATTACAATGGGGTTGATATTAAAATAGGGGTTTATATTGCAATAGAGGTTAAGCGGAATTTTACAACAATTATTACTTTTATTACAATAGGGGTTGATATTACAGTAAGGATTAAGTGAAATTATTACAAGTATTACATTTATTACAATACGGGTTTTATTTCAATATGGGTTGTAACAAGTGGGGGAAACCAGAGGAAGCCGGGAATGAAAGCCAAAAGTTCATGCCGTAAACCTATCGGGCACCCACTCCTCCTCGCATAAGGGACGGTGGGATATTGAACATAGAAGATGTTAGAGACCATAACCAATTAACCCTTTAAATGTACCGTTTTTGTATTCTATCGGGGTCTTGTTCATCGTGCAAAATGTGATTTGTAAGTACGACTTTATGTTATGTGTAGTCGTCCACAAACATTAATATGTCTTCATTTTGCTATTCTTTCAGAAATCTGTATGTAATTCGAAAAAGTGTTCACGGTGCCCAATTGGTTACTATGGTGATCAATGTGAAAATATTATTGTGGGTAAGAGTAAAAATAATTTAATTCATTAATTCTGAAACCTAGAGAAATCACGAAAATTCTGAAACCTTAAGAATTCAATAAAAATATAGCAAAAATTAATGTTCTGCGTATCTGAACAACGAAGTTGGGTAAGAATATAACAAAAAATGAAATTTGATTTAAAACTTTTCTGTTGACCTGACTAATTTTAGCGCAATCTGGATAAAAAACAATCTACAGTAAAACGATGTTGTGACAAATGTTTATTAACGCCCTAATAGAATTGATCAATTTGTTTACAGATTGTAAAGATGGCCGTGACCGATCTGTTGTTCCAATAAAAGAAGGAAGACGATCCTACATACAGCCTTCAGCTAATGGTCCAGTAGACGTGGTACAAGGGTTAATCGGTGAACTGGATGTATGAGATGTGTTGTTGACGTTTGGGAAAGTAGGTCGAGGGGAAATGTGTAGGGAGTGATAGTTAGATGTATTATGAATGGTTAGAGTGGCTGTGGTGTTACGGTGAAATACTATGCCGCTACCGTAACAGCACAGCTTTATGATTTGTTAGACAGGAGTGATTTAATGGGTGTCAACAACTGGGTTTCTGATTTTAATGTTGTCTTTTCCCACCGGCACTGGCCGTACGCCAGCAACTGAAAATAGCTGACGAAACAGCTAGGGCGTCGATTGTTAGTTCGCGTACAACTTGAAAAACCGAATGTCGTACGCCATTGTGAAACTGAAAGTAGCTGACGAAGACAGTTAGGGCGCCGATTGTTAGTTCGCGTACAACTTGAAAAAAACGAATGTCAGTATGGTATTTCTGACATAATTGGTTATCGGTGACCTGAAAGCTGGTAATATCGACTCAAAGCGAGTAATCTCGACTCAAAAGTATAGTGTATAACCTACTTACTGTCTACAGTCGTCGCTAGTCTTCCTTCATGATTGTTTGTGGACGATTTACTACTCAGTAAGAAAGCCTGTGCCCAAAAAGAGTTCTCGTCTGTTGTTATTAGTATAATGACTTCCTCATGTGCGGCAGGTTCGTTTGTTTTTAAAAACACTGTTTTTCGTTCCAAAAAATAGAAAAGTAATTTTTTACCAGATGATCATGGTTTTTCACCGAGACTAGATAATTTCTCTCGGTGTAAGGATATTATCGCTTATGGATATGTTCATACACTGTTGAGAAAATAGTCCCATTGGTTTGCTTAGCGGCAAATAGAACGGGAATAAACTCTGTACTGAAAAATTTTTGCGTGATCTATATAAACTGTCTTCACACGCTCGATTTATAATTAGCGATACACAGGTACAGTGGCAAGTGTTATGCTTCTCAGGCTAATACCTCAAAAGTACCTCCGCGCAAAAACCCAGATTTTGGTACATGCAAAAGAAAAAGAAATAGTGCCCGTGCGCGTGCCAGTAATAGGAAAACTAAGAGTTCGCGCATAAAAATGCACGAACGTACCAGGCGCGATGTCATCCAGTGATTGAAGTTATGTGTGATTTTAAATGGGGAAAGACATTGTTAATGCGGAGAACAACTCTCTGCAAAGAGGTCAATTTTAACCGAACTTGGAATGAATATGTTATGGGATTTGGTTCCATTCATGATGAATATTGGCTAGGTCTGAAAAATGTTTTTAACATTATACAAAACTTTCCAACGAGACACGACAATGCACTCAATGTCATATTTAAAGTCGGTAATACACCAGCCTCTCAATGTTATTATATGGGCTTCAAAATCAGTAACTACTCTGATAATTACGCGGTGTCCATCTCATTCTACAGCGGCGGAAAACCACCCAGCGGTGACTCGCTTACAAATGGCATATATTCTATAAACGGCAGACCGTTTTCAACGTATGATCGAGACCAAACTAGTCATAATTGCCCAGGGCGTTTTAATGGCGGATGGTGGTATCTGGACGACCCAGTCTGTAGTCAAGCAAACATATTTGGTCGGAGATCAGGAGATACTTATGAATCCACCTGTCACTGGCAAGAAGATTTCGGATTGGAAACCGATTTTTCTTGGATTGAGATGGCATTTAAAAGATGGTAGTTTTCGGCCGGTGTAGCAGTTGGACTCGGTATCGTATTTGGCTCGGTACTTTATCCATCTCTGCACAATAATGGAATTATTTCCGACGACCTCACTGGATTTGTGAAAGTGTACTTTTAAAATGATATTAAAAAATGTCGAAACAAATACAGATTTAACGTCCAACACATTTAATATGACATTATATAATGGGCAGGTTGATTAAATTAAATTATTTACACTTCATGGGGTGAAAGTTGGTAAAAACATACAATTGGTTAAGACCCAAAATAAAAAGTCCTTGTATATTAAAAAGTCATTTTAAATCACACTTATACAACCGCTGTCGTGAGAAGAGAGGGCGGGTCAGTTTCTCCCTTATACATACACGGTTTAATCTCACTGTGCCACCCAATCAACTGGTGTTATAGGGTAGTGGTGTGAAAATTTAAGTAAACAAAGGATTATAGACTGTATCCTTATTAGTACTGTTCACCTAGTTAAGATTTAATTATTTTAATTCTCAAGGAGGTCAAAATTTAGTTAATTTGGCACAGTAAAATGAAGAAGATCGGAAAAAAGCCAACCAAATATATTTAAATTTATTAACATTGCGTTGAAAGAGCAGACTTGTACTGAAAATACCATAGTTCAATTGGATAAAGGGGGACGATTGCCGCCTAAAAGATGAAAATATAAAAGAATAGAAGAATCTATTCATGATCCAAAATCGAACTGGAGTAAATGGAGTAAAAATGTGCAATTGAATATATTGACACCAGATCACATTTAGTAGGGTTATGATTTATGGTTGATACATGTATTTGTTGTTACTTTAATGTAATTTATTGTGAATAAAGTTGTTAATCAGTCTAAACCTGGTAGTTTTAAAAAGCGGACTATACTTTTAACACCATTGTATTCGATAATCCCCTTGCTTGATTAATCCCCCCATCAGAACAATAGCGGATGGCACAGTGAGATGTCCCCACATACACACTTCTCTTTATATTATTGTTTGGTTTTCCATTAATAGTGTTAATACACATTTTTTTTAAATAATAGCATTCGCCTCCTTTTAATCCCTGTAAGAGTTTCCCGTTGTGTAAGATTAATCCTTAATGGACCCCTAATCAAAAGTGTTAAACTTTAATTGTATTTGATTCTTATATTCTGTACATATTTGCCTATACCATTCACAATTTTGTATCATTGCTTGATAAAGACGAGAGTATCATCTCATATTGACTTTGTATATAATAATTGTAAATAAATAGATAATTCTACTGTTTTAATTATAAATTATCTATTGTATTGTTAATATAATTATGAATAACTAAGTGTAATTATATGAATTTTGTAAATAAACTATATTTAAAAAAAAAAAAAAAAAAAAAAAAAGTATCCCGTCAAAACGTCGCTTGGTATCAAACTCCGTAATTGTGTATCCATAAAATTGTACCTTGTGTTAGAAGCCACAACTTACATACCAACACTCAATAAGCTTGTAATTGTCTTTAATCGCTGTCCAATTACCATAAATATCAAAGCCTAAGTAAATTCTACGATTATCCCCTGTCCATTTCCCTTTCCGCCGTTTAATCTCAGAATCTGTTGTACGTTTCAGTCTCTCAATTTTTATCACGCCATCACATTAACAACTACACCGAGCGCTCCCTGCATCAATGACATCATACAAGCTACAAGCGCAACGCTTGACGTCACTCAAGCCGAACCCCTTAATCGTTGATCTGACAAATTATAAGGATACCCTGACATGTTTGCCCAGTGTTTGCCCCACGGGTTTTTATTTTTCAGGGAATCCATTATTTTTCCAGTAAGATTGGAAAATTGCCACAACTTTATTGGAAATAACCACCCGGTAAATACTTTCCTGGGAAAGCAGCTTTTGGAGGTCGCCTGCCCAACCTTGTGGATTTTCTGTTCCCTCCCTCTGTTACCGACCCCTATGCGCGAGCGAATTATTGAAATAAAACTGATATATACGCTAGTGCGGAAAGGAATATTTTGTGTCGAGTGGACAGGCTTGCGCATGATAATGCCCTTCTTGGCCATGTTCATTCTTTTTGCATGGTTCTTTCTCAAATGGTACCAGCGACTGACAGGCTCGATACGCCCATATTTTGCTGGAGATTGATAGAGAACAACCTTGATATACCATATTTTTACACTATTCGCATGGAAGCGGCGGTCATTTTGTCTGGAAGTTTTGGTCCAATTATTCAAAATTCAAACTCAACCTTCATTATGGTGTAACAATGATATATTCAAGCTAAAATAGACGATTTTTTTCATGCAATAGGGGCCATAATTCAGGACGTCACGACCTGATATGCGCAACTATCGAAAGGAAACACGATCTTCGGATTATTAACATGTATTTTAAGTTTCATCATAATCGGAATAAAATTGTGACCTCTACAGGATCCACATCCTTGATATACCATATTTTAACACTATTCGCGTAAATATCGAAAGGAAACACGATCTTTGGATTATTAACATGCATTTTAAGTTTCATCATAATCGGATTAAAATTGTGATCTCTACACATCGCCGGATTAACCATGGGGCACCATGGGGCGCCATGGGGCACAGGCTCCAGGGCCCCCCACATTAGGCGGATTTAACGGGATCAATTGACTCCAGTCCCCTCCTCTAGAAATGCCATCATTTCATAGCATTCGCATGGATTGGTCCACTGAAATAACGCCAGAATGCACTAATTTTGTGGCAGAATTTTTTTTCTGGGGGAGGTTCTTCTAAAGGCTCCGACACAAGTGCCTGAAATGCCAGGAAATCAAGTTTCCGGCCTTCAATTTTTTGAAAATTTCTTGGGGGAGTAAGCCCCCAGATCCCTCTTGCGAGGCTTCGCGCCTTAGGCGCTCGCGGTCAGTGATCAGGGGCCCCTACATGTTCTTCAAGGCCCCAGGGCCCCAACCATGGTTAATTCGGCGTTGTCTCTACAGGTTCCACAACCTTGATATACCATATTTTAACACTATTTTCGTACAAGCGGTGGCCATTTTGTCCGGCAGTTTTGATCCGATTTTCACGAAATTCAAACCCAACCTTCATTCCGGTGTAACAGTGGTATAATCCAACGATTTTTAAAATCAGATAATAATTGTGACCTCAAGAGGGAACACAAGCTAAAAAAGATTTTTCGTATAATCAGGGGCCATAATTCAGGAAGTCACAATCCGGTATGCACAAATGTTGAAAGGAACCAAGATCTTTGTGCTATATAAATGCGTTGCAAATTTCATAAAAATCGGATTTAAATTGTTTCCTCTACAGACAACATTTTTACAATATTGGTGTACAAGCGAGGGGTCATTTTGTCCGGCAATTTTGGTCCGATTTTAACGAAATCCGAATCAACCGTCATTACGGTGTAACATGATATAATTAGACGTTTTCTTTTAAATTGAATAATACTTGTGACCTCCAGAGGAACCACAAGCAAAAAAGGGTGATTTTTCGAACAATCAGGGGCATTAACCCATGAAGTTACAGTCCGTTACATGCCAACATTGAAAGGAACCGAGATCTTAGGGTGATAAATCTATATTTTAAGTTTTATTGACATCGGATAAACCTATAGAGCGTTCACACACAATAATTGTGGTCGGGCGGACGGGGCGACGACAATATACGTCCATATGAAATTAGAATTGACGGTACTATTTTTGATCGTTTATCGAGCTATGAAAGTTCGCCTCTGAAGTGTTTTTACAAGCCACGACACAACAATATTGTCTGCCATGATCAGTTGGAAAACAAGTAATGAAAAGTCTCTGAAAAGTTTGGAGAATCTTTTTTTTTCGCGAGTGTTTTCTCGCCCACGGAAACACTTACCTGGAAAAAGTTCCGTTAATTTTTATTAGAAAGATTTTTTGGTAAGTGGAAACAGGACAAGGGAAATGAGCTCAATAATATCACCAGTTTGAAGACGTTGTTTATTCTTACGGAATGACGTTGATGATTAATATGATGAAATGGAATGTAATCGGGATAAATGACCTACTATTTTTCTGCGACTTGGAAAATGAAGACAGTGTGATATGATATGAGGAAACTTTTTTACGGACTGCGGCACTACGGACTACTCTAACATCTACCATTCGCACGACAATGTTTTCATGGAACCATGCGGAAAATCCCGAGCCACTTTCTCAGTCAGCACATGGATCGAACGGGCGGCCTCCAGGCTAGCAAGCAAGCGTCTTACTCGACAAGCCACTATGACTCCCTGGTGGTGGTATTTGATATTGATGACGAAGATGGCGTGAGAAAAAAATAAAATACATAAGATCTTTTTAACACAGTTTTCGTTTTAAAGAATAAATAAGGACCGTATGTGTTTCAAAAGCACAATACGTACCTACTAGCTTCGTTGCGAAAACCGTTGTTTAGGGATAATAAAAAGGTGCTTTTTGAATTTATAAAACAAATTTAAACTACTTCAAGCCACTACTTCTCACCACATCTATAATTATCTAGATGAACAAAGGGCACATTAAAACTAAACACATGGTGTAGGTCTTGTTGATATAAAAGATGCGATACTTTTATTCCATTTTTTGTCATTACTACTAAAAGTATTTTATACATTTTGTTACATCTGGAAATGGGTGGAGTTGAATTGGTTAAATATGATTCTTCCAATAATTAAAGTAATAAACCATTGTAAATCTAAATGACTACCGGAAACGTCAATCGTTTCAACAATTCTTTTTGTATTGTCGAAGATTTCTACTGTGCTTCTACGTGCTGATTTCTACTTTGCCTAAACTTTTCGCTACAACAATTAACACATCCGAGTTAAGTACATCGACATCTTTATATTAAACCCAATATACGTATGTTCGATTCCGACGAGAAGGAATTTGGAAATGAGACTAACTAAGTTTTAGCCACATAGAGAGAACAATGCAATAAAACAATATTAAACATATATATATCTTTAATATAAACAAATCATTCTTCAACAAACAAAAGTCAAGGTTACAAAAATAACAAAATGTTTTGAAAGTGATCAAGTAGATCATTTAATAATTTTTTTTACTTCTTTCAATATTAATTTGCCCGTCAACGCTTTTTTTCCATCAAAATATTACAAGAAAGCTTCGAAAATCGCATTACATTTCTTAGGAGCAAGCTTTGAAAATTTGATCTTCATTTCGTTCCTCTCTTCAATTTCCTCGGCCACGGCGCTTGGAGTCTTGTGTTTCATCACTATCCTGGCGATCACACCTTCAGGTAATGTCGAATTCCTGATACCGATTCTACGATTACCTCCATATGGAACCAGTAAATACATTTCTTACCGCGAAATGTTGACTAGCTCATTTTTCAACAACACCATACACCTAAAAAAATAATTTAGATATGTTAACATTTGTCTTTTATTGTTTTTATTAATTTCAGATTTCTGCACATGGTGATTTATCTAAACAGTAGATTCATATATTATGTAACATTCTCCTATTTATAAGGCGCCAGTTGTACATCAACTTACCTTATTAAAGATGTATTTTATTCCTCTGTGATTTCGATAGTTATCGCATGACTTTATCAAAGTCTCTTTCTGGTTCTGAAAACACCTAATGAAATAATCCCAACATGCTTTACGAAGGTCTTTAATTCCAAATTCTACTGAAGCACAGAACAAACCTGAAAGTAAACAACACGTCTCATTTAAGTATTTATAATTGTATAGACAACATTGGGATTTCAGTATAAAATATGTCATGTTTTTGATAGTTTTATAATAACGCTTGAAGTTTGAATTAAAAGGGCTAAACCATTTTGATTTAGGAAAAATAGCCTACTGAATCGGTTACATCTGATGTGTTGATATTATAATTGAACGGACACGATATTTCTTATTAGAATAGAAAATTGGTTATATGTCAACATCCTCTGGGTCATTTCAATATTTCATGTAATAAATTTTACTTACCTATAACAGTATTAATATCCACTTTTATTTTACCACAGTGAATAAAACTGATAAATCTTGTAAATACTTCTTCATCATAATTCTTCATCTCTATCACCAGTTTACCTTTCATCTTTTCATCTTTAACTTTCTTCTTATTGGCCTTGACCTCACGTTGGTTGTGAAGAATCAACTGATATAAAACACGGCTTCTGGTAGCTAAAATAGCTTTTACACCATAAACTGGTATCTTCTCCTCCCCGACTAAAAACACCACATCACATAATTCACTCACAGAGAGAATATAGTCTAGATTATCACACAAAGATTCTCTACTTTTAAACACCATCATTTCTTTAGTAGAATCACGTGGTGCTGGAGAGGTATGTCTTTCTGATTGACAGCTGTCACATGATTCATATCCAGATGATAGACTAACAGTATCTGGAAATAAAATGATATTTATTACTGTTTAATACGAACACAATAATTTATGATTTAGTAACATAATATATATTTAAAATGACTGCCGTCTAAGAAAAATGTTTTCTATTATCATTGAAACAACAGTGCTCTGTTTCACGAAATTTTAACTAAAGATAAAATTCAAATTTTAGCAGATACTTGAATTTTGATTGGCTAAGAACTAAAATCAATCTAATATTGTCCAATCAAATAACTAAAATTCAGATCTTATCTTAGTTAAAATTTTGTGAAATAGGCCCCAGGTCAGAAAGTCTTACCATCAGAATCATAGTTATCACATTGGTCATATTTTGTCAGATCTAGAGAAGATTTCGCCATATCCATTATTCTAGAAATAGACAAATTCTTGAGAAATATAAAATATGTTTCTTGATATCACGAAGACTTTTTAATGAATGATGTTCAGACCAAAAATTGAGAATTTATAGCACGAGGGTCAAGGATCACACGTGTCATGGGTCAGTTAAGGTTAATTTTTAGTTAATAAATTCATTAGTTAATTAGTAGTAATTGACGTTGATTAGATGTTGTGATAGTAACTGCCATCAAGAGAGGGGTCTGTTTATGCAAGTGATTAATTAATTGTAGCACCTTGTATGCAACCATTCACACTTTCTCGTTTAGAATTCGATACAGGCGATATACCTTAGACTATATCAATATGGCTTGATAATAAAACACCAAACTTCGAGATGATTTTGTAATTCAACATATACCTTTTTATGTATTAGTGTATTTAATTAACCTTTCTATAAACACAAAGTTAGTACTGATTTTAATCAAATGAATTAATATGATTTAATATTACAGGGAAAGGGGTTTAATACAGGCTCTGCATGTTCCCCAGTGCCAATCTCTATTCAGATACAAATCGGAATAAAAAATATGGTATGCAAAAAATAATGATACATCTATAACATCAAAGGTCAATATAATTTTGCAACCACACATATTCAGTTCGGTTTATGTTTAAAAATCATGTATTAGTCTTAAAAATTATTTACTGTTTCTTTAAAATACACTGGTTGTAATTAGATAGAAAATCTGCGGATTACAATTCAAAGAAAAATAGATCATTAATAAATGTAAACATACGACGAAACACAAACAAACTGAAATTCACGACGAAAAACTGGTTTCAATTATGACAATAGTAATTGTTAAGCTCATCCCATTAAAGTGAAAACAGAATGTATGTATCTAAATTAAAGTGGTTAAGAAGATAAAGGTGGCTTAAAGCCAAGAAGATTAATGACGATTATCTGCAGTGTGACATTTCCAAATGAGCTATTTTTATTTACATATTATATTAGTGCATAAATCTGCCACAGTAATTAACGTCTATAAGCTGCTAGAAATTTACAGAAAAACTAAACGCGTGGCTAACATTATTATAGGAATCACAGCGTATCTCCGTTTTAAAGTTATAACCTATTGTTATAAATTTATTGAAAATAGGAAAGTATTCTTTGGGCTACAAATTCTATTATTCTGTCGAAATTTGAATATCAATGGAAATTGATTACCTTATCCCTCCACAAGAAAAAGTAACAAAGAAATATTAAAAGATATTTTTAATTATGAGATATCAAATTGGGATAAAATATTAGAGACGCAAATTGGAATAGACTATCACAATGTCTGGTCGATTAAGCCACGAAACCACGTGATTCACATACGTTCTAGATATATAAATCCAAGCTATTGCTTTGGCTTGTCTTTCATACCGACAAAAACTGAATTTGAAAGTCTGTTTCGTCTTGCACTTTGAAAAACTGACGAAAACACTTTTACATAAGTTGATTGGTACATTACCTATAAAGCTGTGTAACAAAAACACACATTGGTGTCACTTATCCGTATAAACTAATTATCACTAATTAGCTTTTAATCTATCACCTCTACCCCCTGTCACTAATTACTTGTTCAGTGATGTCATTAAGAGGGTATATATTCGGAAGGTTATTTGACTAATGTCATTCTCTACGTTTTAGAAGAAACAGATACATTCCTCGAAAACCCAAAAAATGAATTCAGCCAAGTCTTCCTTAAATCTAATGAAATATGACCAGCTTGAACAACATTATGATTCTGATGGTAAAACTATATTTTATTTAACTTGGCAAAGATCACGAAATTATAAAATCCCGTGAAAAGATGTTCTGTTAAATTACCAACAAAGGTCTTGAGCAATTAAAATATATACTATACATCTGTATTGTGATGAACAGAGTATTCTTATACGACTAATTCATCTATTTTGTAAGTGGTACATTAATAATGTCTATTCCTCTTTTTCCAGATAATTCAAGTCTATCATCTGGATATGAATCATGTGACAGCTGTCAACCAGAAATCGATGCCTCTCCAGCACCTCGTGATTCTACTAAAGAAGTGATGGTGTTTAAAAGTAGAGAATCTTTGTGTGATAATCTAGAATATATTCTCTCTATGAGTGAATTATGTGATGTGGTGTTTTTAGTCGGGGACGAGAAGATGCCAGTTTATGGTGTAAAGGCTATTTTAGCGACCAGAAGTCGTGTTTTATATCAGTTGATTCTTCACAACCAACGTGAGGTCAAGGCCAATAAGAAGAAGGTTAAAGGTGAAAAGTTGAAAGGTAAACTGGTGATAGAGATGAAGAATTATGATGAAGAAGTATTTAGAAGATTTATCAGTTTTATTCACTGTGGTAAAATCAAGGTGGATATTAATACTGTTATAGGTAATAAATATTTATTACATGGAATATCGAAATGGCCCAGAGAGTGTTATCTTCAATCGAAGGCTAGATCTCGCCTTAACTACATACATCTTATTAAGTTAGATGTTTGTAAAACTCGCGGACGTTGCTTAAGGAACATGAGAGAGTTGTGACCAGTTTTCAGTAATCAGAAATGGCGTGTTCGTTCAATTATCCTAATAACACATCAGGATGTAACCGATTCAGTAGGATATTTTGCCTAAATCAAAAAAGGTTTAGCTCTTTTAATTTAAGAGAGAGAGAGAGAGAGAGAGAAATGGGGTTTAACGTCCACTTGACACAAACTAGGTCATTTTGGGACTAACATATGGTTTAATTTTATTTCAATAATTCGCTTGCGCGTAGGGGGTCTTTAGCAGTGGGAGGAAACCGGAGTGCTCGGAGGAAACCTACGAGGTTGAGAAGGCGCCCTATCGCCATGCCACATACGCTCACACTAGGGATCGAAACCATAGCCGCAATTCAGAGATGACTGGCCAGCTAGAGGTCGAAGCCAGGCACTCTAGACTCCTAGGCCATCCCAACCCCCCGCTCTTTTAATTTAAACGTAAGTATAAAACTATCGAAAACATGACATGTTTAATATTGAAATCCCAATGTTGTCTATACAATTATAAATACTTAAATGAGACGTGTTGTTTACTTTCAGGTTTGTTCTGTGCTTCAGTAGAATTTGGAATGAAAGATCTTCGTAAAGCATGTTGGGATTATTTCCTTAGGTGTTTTCAGAACCAGAAAGAGGCTTTGATAAAATCATGCGATAACTATCGAAATCACAGAGGAATAAAATACATCTTTAATAAGGTAAGTTGATATACAACTTTGTAACTTTGAGCATTTAGTTCCTTGGTGTTACAAAATATATAAATCTATTGTTTAGATGAATCACCATGTACAGAAGTCTGAAATTAATAAAAACAATGTTAACATATCTAAATTATTATTTTTTTAGGTGTATGATGTTGTTGAAAAATGAGCTAGTCACCAGTTCGCAGTAAGAAATGTATTTACTGGTTCCATATGGAGGTAACCGTAGAATCGGTATCAGGAATTCGACATTACCTGAAGGTGTGATCGCCAGGATAGTGATGAAACATAAGACTCCAAGGGCCGTGGCCGAGGAAATTGAAGAGAGGAACGAAATGAAGATCAAATTTTCAAAGCTTTCTCTTAATAAATCGAAGCTTTCTTGTAATATTTTGATGGAAAAAAACGTTGACGCGCAAATTAATTTTGAAAGAAGTAAATAAATTTATTAAATGAGAGAGAGAGAGAGGGGGAGAAATGGGGTTTAACGTCCACTCGACACAAAGTAGGCCATTTCGGGACTAAGATATGGTTTAGTTTTTTATTTCAATATTTCGCTTGCGCGTAGGGGTCTTTAGCAGTGCGAGGAAACCGGATTGCCCGGAGGAAACCCATGAGGTTGAGAAGGCGCCCCCTATCTCCATGCCACATACGCTCACACCAGGGCTCGAAACCACAGCCGTAGAGGTCGAAGCGCGGCAATCTTGACCACTAAGCCACCCCAACCCCCCTTTATTAAATGATCTACTTGGTCACTTAAAAAGATTTTGTTATTTTTGTAACCTTGACTTTTGTTTGTTGAAGAATGATTTGTTTATATTAAAGATATATATATATATTTAATATTGTTTTATTGCATTGTTCTCTCTATGTGGCTAACACTTAGTAAGTCTCATTTCCGAATTCCTTCTCGTCGCGAACATACGTATATTGGGTTTAATATAAAGATGTCGATGTGGTTAACTCGGATGTGTTTATTGTTGTAGCTAAAAGTTTAGGCAAAATAGAAATCTTCGACAATACAAAAAGAATTGTTGAAACGATTGACGTCTCCGGTAACAATTTAGATTTACAATGGTTTATTACTTTAATTATTGGAAGAATCCTATTTAACCAATTCAACTCCACCCCTTTCCAGGTGTAACAAAATGTATAAAATACTTTTAGTAGTAATGACAAATCCTGGAATAAAAGTATCGCATCTTTTATATCACCAAGACCTACACCATGTGCTTAGTTTTAATGTGCCCTTTGTTTATCTAGATATAATTATAGACGTGATGAGAAGTAGTGGCTTGAAGTAGTTTAAATTTGTTTTATAAATTCAAAAAGCAACTTTTTATTATCCCTAAACAACGGTTTTCGCAACGAAGCTAGTAGGTACGTATTGTGCTTTTGAAACACATACGGTCCTTATTTATTCTTTAAAACGAAAACTGTGTTAAAAAGATCTTATGTATTATATTTTGTTCTCACGCCATCTTCGTCATCAATATCAAATACCGCCACCAGGTAGTCACAGTGGCTTGTCGAGTAAGACGCTGGCTTGCTAGCCTGGAGGCCTCCTGTTCGATCCATGTGCTGCCCGAGACAGTGCCTCGTCATTTTCCGGCGTGGTTCCATGTAAACATTGTCGTGCGAGTGGTAGATAGTAGACTGTAGTGCCGCTGTCCGGACAAAAGTTTCCTCACATCATATCACACTGTCTTCATTTTCCCAGTCGCAGCAAAATAGTAGGTCATTTATCCCGATTACATTCCATTTCATCATATTAATCATCAACGTCATTCCGTAAGAATAAACAACGTCTTCAAACTTGTGATATTATTGAGCTCATTTCCCTTGTCCTATTTCCACTTACCAAAAAATCTTTCTAATAAAAATCAAGGGAATTTTTATACTCGCGAAAAACTGATCATCGCAGACAATATTGTTGTTTCGAGGCTTGTAATAACACTTCAGAGGCGAACTTTCATAGCTCGATAAACGATCAAAAATAGTACCGTCAATTCTAATTTCATCAGCCAATCACGTGATTCATAGAATTTCAATATGGCGGATGCGATACTTCGCTCTGCGGGGCCAGATCAATCTGGCCCAAGTACTTCTAAAACGAAGAATGGTAAAGTGGGCAAAGTCACGCATTCTCGCACTCAGCAAATCACGACAGATTTCGGAACCTACATCTAGTCTCGGCTGTATGGCAGTAAGTGATATGTACCTACGCCCATACATTTGCGATGCGGCTGCCGGTTTCCTTCAACAGGAAAACTTGACGCTATTACAAACAAACAAGATACCATGGGCGCATCCATGTTTCATTCGGGACCTTTAAAGTAGTTCCAAGACACCATGGGCGCAGCCATGATTCATCTGGGATCTTTAAAGTAGTTCTAATATGGTTCCGAAATCCGTCGAGATTTGCCGATTGGCATTCTCAAACTGGGGTTTAACGTCCACTCGACACACACTAGGTCATTTTTGAACTAACATATGGTTTCATTTTATCTCAATAATTCGCTTGCGCGTAGGGGTCTTTAGCAGTTGGAGGAAACCGGAGTGCCCGGAGGAAACCCAGGAGGTTGAGAAGGATAACATAAGCGCTACGCATCTAAAAGAATTTATATATCTCTCTTCATCGGTCAACAATATGAAAAACGATGTGTGGTCTTCAATCACAAGAATAGAGGACAAAGTTCGGAATATCGAAGGAAATCGGTGTTCAACGTATGAATACGAAAGTGATTCTTCTGACACAGGTCTAGGTCAGAAAACCGAATGTTGACATTACTACATCGCTTGCTGGGAAATTGCTCAATTCCGGTGAGGATGATAATAGTAAAATCGATTCTACTGATCGTAAGCGTAAGACGGACGATTTCGACGTTTTAACAAATTTAAAGTCTTTCCTGGCAGTCGAGGACGAGGTCGGCGATAAGACAGACGATACATTTGCTAGCTTCGTGACGAATCCGTTTACATTCTAGAATAAGTCAGATACCGATTCTGTAGCAGAGGTAATCAAGAAATACAGAATGTCGGCCAATTGTCCTGCTCTGAAGACTCCAGAAATTAATAAAATCATGTGGGACATTGTGTCACCTGAAGTTAGATCATCAGACTGTAAATTGCAGCGAGTACAGACTGCAATGATAAAATCTGCCATATGCATAATGCCTTGATACAGCAGAAATCTAACTTTCCTACTTCTGTGGATTCAACCCATGAAGTTACAGTCCGATACATGCCAACATTGAAAGGAACCGGAATCTTAGGGTGATAAATCTATATTTTAAGTTTTATTGACATCGGATAAAAAAAATTGTGACCTGTAGAGTTTTCACAAACAATTGTGAGCGGACGGACGTGGCGATGAAAATATACGTCCATATGAAAATGTGGGCGTATAAAAAAGGCCCCAAAAGTACTAACATTAAATAATAAATATTGCCATTTTTGCTTGGTTATCTCAAGGATAAGATTAAAGTGAAAATTGACTTATGCATAGTACATGTGATGGAGATATTTGGGAAATTTGATTCATTTTATCAAGATTCTGGTATAGGCTCCTCTCAAAGTTCAACATTTGAAAATAACAAATGCGTGAAAAATAGAACTACATGTACTACCTAAATAAAAAGAGCGAGGGGGTGCTTTAAAGCGTGGGCGTTAGATCACACAACGTCTGTCATTGAGTCAAGTGGCTCGGTTTCGATTCCCCGCATGTACGTGACAGTGAGTGGGGTCGATTGTCCGATCGAAATGGCCTGATTTGTGTTGATTGGACGTTAAACTCCACCTCCCTATCTCATAAGTAAGACGTATAAAACTATGATTTTAGGTCATTGAAACATTGTTCAAAGTTGAATCATTTATTTTGTAACTCAGACATACACATCAAGGGTATCTAACATTCTCTAAACAGAATTGAGAAGTGGTATCAAATGTTCCAGAAACATCACAGAATGGGTATATCCGATGGGCTGATGAAAAATACAACAACGTAAAATTTATTTTCTGTTTTATTTTTCTAACAGACAATAATTACATGTAAATCAAAGAATATTAAATGTGTTGTTACAAAATAAAGACCGCAGAAATCGGGTAACTATATGGTTCACCCTACTTGATAATAATAGAAACATATGCAATGCACACTATAATTCTATAGATCCACTAGTTTTATATCACTTTAATTTCTTTCCGTTCAGTATCTTGTCACACTATACGAAGTTATGATTATCATTTTTTATCTGGAACTATTTCACGTCTTCTACGTGCTTGACTTCCATATGGGGCTTGTTTTCTATGCATTTATAACTTTAGACCATAACCAATAGTCGCTACTGAATAGAACTCCGTTCCATGGGGTGATATCAGACATCTTTCTTTAAACTGCGCTATCTCCTTGGTCATCACCACTGTTCACGTGGTTGACTTCAATTGACTTTAGACCATAACCAATAGTCGCTACTGAATAGAACTCCGTTCCATGGGGTGATATCAGACATCTTTCTTTAAACTGTGCTATCTCCTTGGTCATCACCACTGTTCACGTGGCTGACTTCAATGCCGGGCTTCTTTCTTTGAATTTATAACCCTGGATCTTACTTAACCCACATTCGCTAGTAACCAGAACTGCTTTACATGGCTTGAATTCAAGCATCGCTCTTCCAATCTGTACCATTGCCCAGTGGGTCTACTGTTTTCACTGCATCGTCCAATAAATAAACAGATGTGTTCTTGTTCCACCAGACTGGCATGCTCATTTCTCACTATCATACAACTGAAAAAATAAAATAGACTCACATTAGAATTTGGTGCAAATCATATTCATTTAGTATCTTAGTGACATCTTGGTTTAAAGCTATGAATATTAGTCGAGTATATCATATGACTGGACTAATATACGAGTGAAATTGTTTACAAACAATATACAATTCCAAAATATTTTCACTCCGATAGTAATTTTTACCTTAATAAAGGCGATAGCCCATCTTCTTTTACCGTCTAATGTTCGCTCCTAGCAGCAGGTCACTAGATGGCGTGGGTTGTGGCGTGGTGGAGGGGGATATCGCTGTGTTGCCTGTCAGGTATATTTGGTTCTTTAGGCTTTACGCAATGTAAACTCAAATACAATAGTGCAAAGACACATATTATATTATAACTGAACTTACCTTATTAATAATGTATTTAATTCCTCGGCGATTCTTGTATTTATCTACTGATGCCAGCAATATTTCTTTCTGGTTCTTCAGAGATCTAACAAAATAACCCCAGCAAGCCTCGCGAAGATCTTTCATTCCAAATTCAACAGAAGCACAAAACAAACCTAAAATAATTAAATATATTTTATATAAATTCAATTAATTGAAATATGGTATGTAAGTAATATTTAAAGTAAAATAACGAAAATTATTTGAGATATATTTGAACATGTCTATTTTACCTACCTATAAGAATATTGGTATCCACTTTGATTTTACCACAATGAATAAAACTGATAAATCTTCTAAATACTTCTTCATCATAATTCTTCATCTCTATCACCAGTTTACCTTTCAACTTTTCACCTTTAACCTTCTTCTTATTGACCTTGACCTCACGTTGGTTGTGAAGAATCAACTGATATAAAACACGACTTCTGGTAGCTAAAATAGCTTTTACACCATAAACTGGTGTCTTCTCCTCCCCTACTAAAAACACTACATCACATAATTCACTCATAGAGAGAATATATTCTAGATTATCACACAAAGATTCTCTACTTTTAAACACCATCATTTCTTTAGTAGAATCACGTGGTGCTAGAGAGGCATCGATTTCTGATTGACAGCTGTCGTCACAAGATTCATATCCAGATGATCGACTTACAGCATCTGAAAAAAAAGATATTTATTACCCTTTAGTATGAACACTATAATTTATGATTGAATAACATATAAATATAAATTTAAAATGGCTGTCGTCTAAGAATAAATGGTTTCTAATCTTCAAACAATATCATTGAAACAACAGGTCAGAAAGTCTTACCATCAGAATCATAGTTATCACATTGGTCATATTTTGTCAGATCAAGAGAAGACTTCGACATATCCATTAATCTAAAAATATACAAATTCTTGAGAAATATAAAATATGTTTGTTGATATCACGAGGCCTTTTTAATGAATGATGTTCAGACTAAAAATTGAGAATTTATAGCACGAGGGTCAAGGATCACACGTGTCATGGGTCAGTCAAGGTTAATTTTTAGTTAATAAATTCATTAGTGAGTTAGTAGTAATTGACGTTGATTAGATGTTGTGATAATAACTGCCATCAAGAGGAGGGTTGGTTTAATTAATCGTAGCACCTTGTCCGCAATCATTTACACCTTCCCGTTTAGAATTCTAGTATAGGCGATATATCTTAGACTATATCAATATGGTTTGATAATAAACTTCGAGATGATTTTGTAATTCAGCATATACCTTTTTATGTATTAGTGTATTTAATTAACCTTTCTTTAAAACACAAAGTTAGTACTGATTTTAATCAAATGAATTAATATGAATTAATATTACAGGGAAAGGGGTTTAATACAGGCTATGCATGCCAATCCCTATTCAGATACAAATCGGAATAAAAAATAATAATATGGTTCGCAAAAAATAATAATACATCTATAACATCAAACGTCAATATAGTTTTGTAACCACACATTTTCAGTTCGGTTTATGTTTACAAATCTACATGTCAATAAATGTATTACTCTTAAAAATAATTGTTAACTTATTCTTTAAGATAGACTTCTTGTAATAAAATACAAAATCTGCGGATTAAAATACAAAGAAAAATAGATCATTAATAAACGTAAACATATGTCGAAACACAAACAAACTGAAATTCACGACGAAAAACTGGTTTCCATTATGACAATAGTAATTGTTAAGCTCATCCCATTAAAGTGAAAACAGAATGTATGTATCTAAATTAAAGTGTTTAAGAAGATAAACGATGGCTTAAAGCCAAGAAATATTAATGACGATTATCTGCAGTGTGAAATTTCCAAATGAGCTATTTTTATTTACATATTATATATGTCTGGTCGATTAATCCACGACACCAAGTGATTCCCAAACTTTCTAGATATATAAATCCAAGCTATTGCTTTGGCTTGTCTTTCATACCGACAAAAACTGAATTTGAAAGTCTGTTTCGTCTTGCACTTTGAAAAACTGACGAAAACACTTTTAAATAAGTAGATTGGTATATTACCAATAAAGCTGTGTAACAAAAACACACATTGGTGTCACTTATCCGTATAAACTAATTATCACTAATTAGCTTTTAATCTATCACCTCTAACCCCTGTCACTAATTACTTGTTCAGTGATGTCATTAAGAGGGTATATATTTGGAAGGTTATTTGACTAATATCATTCTCTACGTTTTAGAATAAACAGATACATTCCTCGAAAACTATAGAAAATGAATTCAGCCAAGTCTTCCTTAAATCTAATGAAATATGACCAGCTTGAACAACATTATGATTCTGATGGTAAAACTATATTTTATTTAACTTGCCAAAGATCGCGAAGTTATAAAAATTCCGTGAAAAGATGTTCTGTTAAATTACCAACAAAGGTCTTGAGCAATTAAAATATACACATCTGTATTCTGACGAACAGATTATTCTTATATGACTAATTCATCTATTTTGTAAGTGGTACATTAATAATGTATGTTCCTCCTTTTCCAGATAATTCAAGTCATTCATCTGGATATGAATCTTGTGACGACAGCTGTCAATCAGAAATCGATGCCTCTCCAGCACCTCGTGATTCTGCTAAAGAAATGATGGTGTTTAAAAGTAGAGAATCTTTGTGTGATAATCTAGACTATATTCTCTCTATGAGTGAATTATGTGATGTGGTGTTTTTAATAGGGGAGGAGAAGATACCAATTTATGGTGTAAAAGCTATCTTAGCTTCCAGAAGCCGTGTTTTATATCAGTTGATTCTTCACAACCAACGTGAGGTCAAGGTCAATAAGAAGAAGGTTAAAGGTGAAAAGATGAAAGGTAAACTGGTGATAGAGATGAAGAATTATGATGAAGAAGTATTTAGAAGATTTATCAGTTTTATTCACTGTGGTAAAATCAAGGTGGATATTAATACTGTTATAGGTAAGTAAAATTTATTACATGAAATATTGAAATGACCCAGAGGATGTTGACATATAACCAATTTTCTATTCTAATCAGAAATAGCGTGTCCTTTCAATTATAATATCAACACATCAGATGTATCTGATTCAGTAGGCTATTTTGCCTAAATCAAAAAGGTTTAGCCCTTTTAATTTAAACTTCAAGCGTTAGTATAAAACTATCAAAAACATGACATATTTTTTACTGAAATCCCAATGTTGTCTATAAAATTATAAATACTTAAATGAGACGTGTTGTTTACTTTCAGGTTTGTTCTGTGCTTCAGTAGAATTTGGAATTAAAGACCTTCGTAAAGCATGTTGGGATTATTTCCTTAGGTGTTTTCAGAACCAGAAAGAGGCTTTGATAAAGTCATGCGATAACTATCGAAATCACAGAGGAATAAAATACATCTTTAATAAGGTAAGTTGATATACATGTACAACTTGTGCCTTATAAATAGGAGAATGTTACATAATATATGAATCTACTGTTTAGATAAATCACCATGTGCAGAAATCTGAAATTAATAAAATCAATAAAAGACAAATGTTAACATATCTAAATTATTTTTTTAGGTGTATGGTGTTGTTGAAAAATGAGCTAGTCACCAGTTCGCAGTAAGAAATGTATTTACTGGTTCCATATGGAGGTAACCGTAGAATCGGTATCAGGAATTCGACATTACCTGAAGGTGTGATCGCCAGGATAGTGATGAAACACAAGACTCCAAGCGCCGTGGCCGAGGAAATTGAAGAGAGGAACGAAATGAAGATCAAATTTTCAAAGCTTGCTCCTAATAAATGTAATACGATTTTCGAAGCTTTCTTGTAATATTTTGATGGAAAAAAAGCGTTGACGGGCAAATTAATTTTGAAAGAAGTAAATAAATTTATTAAATGATTTTGTTATATTTGTAACCTTGACTTTTGTTTGTTGATGAATGATTTGTTTATATTAAAGATATATATATATATATATATATTTGATATTGTTTTATTGCATGTGGCTAACAATTAGTAAGTCTCATTTCCGAATTCCTTCTCGTCGGAATCGAACATACGTATATTGGGTTTAATATAAAGATGTCGATGTGCTTAACTCGGATGTGTTAATTGTTGTAGCGAAAAGTTTAGACAAAGTAGAAATCTTCGACAATACAAAAAGAATTGTTGTAACGATCGACGTTTCCGGTAGCCATTTAGATTTGCAATGGTTTATTACTTTAATTATTGGAAGAATCATATTTAGCCAATTCAACTCCACCCCTTTCCAGATGTAACAAAATGTATAAAATACTTTTAGTAGTAATGACAAAAAATGGAATAAAAGTATCGCATCTTTTATATCACCGAGACCCACACCATGTGCTTAGTTTTAATGTGCCCTTTGTTTATCTAGATATGTGGTGAGAAGTAGTGGTTTGAAGTAGTTTATTATTCCTAAACAATGGTTTTCGCAACGAAGTTAGTAGGTACGTATTGTGCTTGTGAAACACATACGGTCCTTATTTATTCTTTAAAACGAAAACTGTGTTACAAAGATCCTATGTATTTTATTTCTTTCTCACTCCATCTTCGTCATCAATATCAAATACCACACCAGGGAGTCATAGTGGCTTGTCGAGTAAGACGATTGCTTGCTAGCCTGGAGGCCGCCTGTTCGATCCATGTGCTGACCGAGAAAGTGGCTCGTGATTTTCCGGCGTGGTTCCATGTAAACATTGTCGTGCGAATGGTAGATAGTAGGCCGTAGTGCCGCTGTCCGGACAAAAGTTTCCTCACATCATAGCACACTGTCTTCATTTTCCAAGTCGCACCGTCTTCAAACTTGTGATAATATTGTGCTCGTTTCCCTTGTCCTGTTTCCACTTGCCAAAAAGTCTTTCAGATAAAAATTAACGGAATTCTTTCCAGGTAAGTGTTTCCGTTTCCAACTGATCATGGCAGACAATAATTGTTGTGTCGAGGCCCGTAATAACACTTCAGAGGCGAAAAACGATTAAAAATAGTACCGTCAATTTTAATTAATATTAACAAATTAATAACGACCCCCCCCCCCCCCTTTACAAAGAAGTGTGTTTGTGGAGTTACATGATTGCCTATAGGACATGATGGTCTACCTGTGTATGCTTACCACCAATTAATTACGAATTACTTCAATTTCCCACTTTTGCATGCGAGCATGGTTGTAGTAGACGTTTTGGTGTAACAGCGAAAAAGAGATATTGGATTGAAATTTTCCTTTGGGTTTTGGCGAGTATTCGTGAATTTCGTGCGGGAGGATAAATGAGGGGAGGATAAATGAGTAAAGCGGTGAATTACAATGAAATGTGCGGCGGATAGTTATATCTCAAAATATTCCATGGCGACCCTCAAACACATTTTCGGATGTGCTTCTACATTATTGCTCCATCTATGACAGACAGCTTTCGACTGTTGGTTGAACTAAAAGTAGTCTGTACCTCAGAGTTTAGTATAACAAACTGGTAAAAAGGGAGGATTGGACATAAACAGATATAAATTAACGCTAACATCATAAGATGTCTTGCGACTACGCTTTTTTTAAGCCGGAAGATATCCAACTGAAGTGAAATGCTAACCCAAGTATTCTTCCCGCCATCCAATGAACTCGGAAGTGAATCTTCAATGAATTAAGAATATGATTCGTATTAGCTAGAAATGGGCAAATAAGAAGAAACAGAAGAAACAAAAAATGTTCATATTTAAATTTATATATTATCGTTTATATTTTATTCCAATTTAACAAGAATATCAAAAAAAGAATATTGTACAAGTAGTCCTTACTAGAGATCAGTTACTTGACCTATTCAAAAATAAGAATATGCTATTTAAAACAAGAAATATATTCCAGAGTTTTATGATGGCAGCATTGCCATCTTTTTTCAACATTACTCCGGTAACTCATTTCGTTTCTTTCTTCTGGTAAAAGTATCCCACATCCATTTTCCATTCGGAAACATTGTTTCTGGCCAAGATTTATTCATCTCTGTCATCACCAGTATGCTGCAGTTGGCTTCCATTCAGAATAGATGTCTGTCAGTAGAGAACTGTGACATCCAGCTTTCAAACAGAAATTATTCACTGCTAGAAAGTTCCGATTGATTTCTCTCGTCCGGTAACGGTATATCACATCCAACTTCAATACAGAAATATCCGTACTGATGCTCGTTCGTCCTTCTATTATCTTTCCCTTCTCAGAAGAATACAAGATTGTCGCGAGCTGGACTAGCTTAATCAAATAGAGGAATCTTGTTTCCAGACTGTCGACTACGATTAATTCATTTCTCAACAACATCATACAACTGAAATAAATAAAATACTTTCAGTGAAATTCTACATGACGTGTCGTGTGAAACATCTCAAATCGTTTTGTGTGTGTGTAGGGGGGGGGGGGGTTAAATCATAAACAAAATGGGCCAAAACGTTAAAAAGTAATGTTTGTTTTGATTAAGAAAATTGGAACCAAAATCTAAATCTATTTGTGACATCGTGAAACTCAGTTCATTTTCTATCCAATTATCCACGCCCTCCCTCACTATTCATTCTATTCCTGTTCCAGATAATATTACCTTATTTAAGATGTATTTTATTCCTTTGTGATTTCTGTATTGATCTACTGACACCATTAAAGCCTCTTTCTGGTTACCTAGACATCTCAAAAAGTAATCCCAGCATGCTTTACGCAGATCTTTCGTTCCAAATTCGACCGAAGTACAAAACAAACCTAGAATTAAAAGTGAGTGTTATTAAAGATAATTAGATAAAGAGTTGCCAGTTCCCATTATAATAGTTAAAAGTTAGGTAATGTAAACGGAATTTGCTGAAAATTTCAGTCAGTCAAATTGGTCCACTCGGAACCATGAATTTATCGATTGAATTTATATAAAATTTCAAGCTTAAAGAAAGACCTGCAATTATCAGATCTGGCTCTTGCATAAAGTATGTACATTGTGAAATATTTAATGTAAAGATACTTGTGTTAACTCAAGAATCAAATTTCAATCAATCAAACCCATTCATGATTATCAAATTCCTAAAAGGGTTTCTATTAAGCCTACATACCTATAACAGTATTAATATCCACCTTGATTTTACCACAGTGAATAAAACTGATAAAACTTCTAAATACTTCTTCATCATAATTCTTCATCTCTATCACCAGTTTACCTTTCAACTTTTCACCTTTAACCTTCTTATTATTGGCCTTGACATCACGTTGGTTGTGAAGAATCAGCTGATATAAAACGCGGCTTCTGGTAGCTAAAATAGCTTTTACACCATAAACTGTTGTCTTCTCCTCCCCTACTAAAAACACCACATCACATAATTCACTCATAGAGAGAATATAGTCTAGATTATCACACAAAGATTCTCTACTTTTAAATACCATCATTTCTTTAGTAGAATCACGTGGTTCTGGAGAGGTATCTCTTTCTGATTGACAGCTGTCACAAGATTCATATCCAGATGATAGACTTATATTATCTGGAAGAAAGAAGATAATTTGTAAATATTTACCTCATATGATTTATTATTTAAAATGGATGTGGTATGTGATATAAAACTTTAAATATTATAATTCAATACAATAAATGAGAACATCTTACCATCAGAATCATAGTTATCACATTGGTCATATTTTATAAGATCTAGAGAAGATTTCGACATATCCATTATTCTAATATCAGTTAAGTAAGTTCTACAGAAATATAAAAATAATAATTGTTGCTGATATCACGAAAAACTTCAAATGAATGATGTTAAAGTTAGAATTTCAGAATATATAGGTCTTGAGTCAAGGATCGCACGTGTCATGGGTCAGTTGAGGTCAAATTTTAGTTAATAAGATCATCAGGTAATTAGTAGTAATTGACATTGATGTTGTTATAATGACTGTCAATCCAAAGTAGTATTTGTTTGGGAAAGGGTTTATCACCGAATCCATTTACCACCCCATTTACACCTTCATGTTTACAATTTTAGAACATACGTTTTAATCTTAAACGTTTGAACTACATGAAATATTAGACTTTAATAATATAACACCATATGCAGTTGGGCTTTTATCTACGTGTAACAATCTGCATTTGACATATATCAGTTCATGAATTACTTATCGGTGTAACCCGCCAATGTAAATAATTTGTACATATGTTGAAATACAAAACACCAGCTGAAACACACTATAACAAGCTGGTTTCAGTAATAACACTATTAATTGTCACAATCACCTTATTATATAAACAGAGTATAATATGTACCTAAATTAAAATGTTTAAGTAGATAAAGTTGACTTAAAGCCATAAACTATTTATTATTAACGATAATCTACAGTATTGACAAAATAAACGTTTTAAAATAAATTTGCAACAGTGCAGAATTCTGCCACAGTAATTAACGCCTTTAAAGAAATTAAATATTATGTTAGGAATAAGAGTTTATTGCTTAAGTGAATTTTAAAAAGTATACAGGATAATATTATTATACTTCTCTGTCATAGATTCCATTAATTGGTAAGACTTGAATATCAGTGTTTTTTCAAAATATTTCTACCCAAGAAATAAATAAAGAAGTCTTGAAATATATCTGTAGTTATTAATTGGAGTAAATATTAGAAAAGGTAACTCGAATAGACTTTATCTTGTCTGGGAAAGTAAAATGAGCAATGAAATCACTTCATTCACATTGACCATATACAATTATTCATCCAAGCTTCTGGTGTATGGTGTCTTTCATACAGACGAAAAATTGAATTTGAACATCAATTTCGTCTTACACCTTGAAAATCTGGCAAAACACTTTTAAATAAATTGATTGGTATATTATCAATAAAGCTGTGTAACAAAAACACACTATTGGTGTCACTTATCCGTATAAACTAATTATCACTAATTAGCTTTTAATCTATCACCTCTAACCCCTGTCACTAATTACTTGTTCAGTGATGTCATTAAGAGGGTATATATTCGGAAGGTTATTTGCCTAATATCATTCTCTACGTTTTAGAAGAAACAGGTACATTCCTCGAAAACTAAAGAAAATGAATTCATCCAAATCTTCCCTAAATCTAATGAAATATGACCAACTTGAACAACATTACGATTCTGATGGTAAAACTATATTTTATTTATCTTGACAAAAATCCTAAAATTATAAAATCTAATAGTAACGTTACCCCAAAAGCTATTGGGAAATTAAAACAGATACGACTGCATTCTGAGGAACAGATTATTCTTATCCGATTAATTCATCTATTTTGTAAGTGGTATATAATAATGTCTATTCCTGTTTTTCCAGATAATTCAAGTCTATCATCTGGATATGAATCATGTGACAGCTGTCAATCAGAAATCGATGCCTCTCCAGCACCTCGTGATTCTACTAAAGAAGTGATGGTATTTAAAAGTAGAGAATCTTTGTGTGATAATCTAGACTATATTCTCTCTATGTGTGAATTATGTGACGCGGTGTTTTTAGTAGGGGAGGAGAAGACACCAGTTTATGGTGTAAAAGCTATTTTAGCTACCAGAAGTCGTGTTTTATCTCAGTTGATTCTTCACAACCAACGTGAGGCCAAGGTCAATGAGAAGAAGGTTAAAGGTGAAAAGTTGAAAGGTAAACTGGTGATAGAGATGAAGAATTATGATGAAGAAGTATTTAGAAGATTTATCAGTTTTATTCACTGTGGTAAAATCAAGGTGGATATTAATACTGTTATAGGTAAGTAATGTTTATTATATGGAATATTGAAATGGCCCAAAGAGTCTTGACATATAACCAATTTTTTTATTCTAATCACTAATAGCTTGTCCGTGCAATTATTAACACATCGAATGTAATCGATTCAGTAGGATATTTTACCTAAATCAAAAAGGTTTAGGCCTTTTAATTTAAACTTTAAAGTAAGAATAAAACTATCAAAAACGTGACATATTTTATATAGTAATCCCCATGTTGTCTATGCAATTATAAATACTTAAATGAGACGTATTGTTTACCTTCAGGCTTGTTCTGTGCTTCAGTAGAATTTGGAATGAAAGATCTTCGTAAAGCATGTTGGGATTATTTCCTTAGATGTTTTCAGAACCAGAAAGAGATTTTGATAAAGTCATGCGATAACTATCGAAATCACAGAGGAATAAAATACATCTTTAATAAGGTAATTATAAGTTGGTACACAACTTTGTTTTTTTTAGCATTTATTTCCCTGGTGTCTCATAAAAAGAGGATTTGTTTACAAAATATATGAATTTATTTATACATTTATTTAGTTTGCCAAGAGGCACCACAAACATGACAATGAGGTGATAATATAAAGTTTTGATGAGTCAAAAAGTAACGATGTCATGAAAGACCAGTCTCTTGAGGATAACCCACAAAAATAAACACCGTGAGCAGAAATCTGAAATTACTAAAAACAATAAAGACAAATGTTAACATAACTAAATTATTTTTTTAGGTGTATGGTGTTGTTGAAAAATGAGACAGTTACTAGCCCATAAATGTAATTACTGGTTCCATATGAAGGTAACGGCAGTATCGGTGACATTACCTGAAGGTGAAATCACCAGGATAGAGATTAACACAAGAGAGAAATTGAAGAGAGAAAATAAATGAGCTACTAACATCAAAGTAACATTAAGTTCCGGAGTTCCCGAAACTTGTTTTTCTAATAATATATGGAAGATTTTGTTGATGTACAAATTAAGAAAAGTTTATTTTGTTACTTGTTGATTTATTGTTTGTTAAACAGTGATTTTATATTATATTAAAATTATATATTGAATGTTTATTATTTCATTGTTCTCCTTTACGTTGCTAAGACTTGTAAGGTGCCCTTCCCTAAATTCCCAACTCAAATATGATAAGACAGAGGTATTTTGGGTTTATAATGAAGTTCCCGATATGGTTAAATTTGATGTGTTCACTGGTTTAGACGGAATGGGTTCCCTCTGCATTTCAACCCTAGTTTCATAGAGATTCAACTTATCTTCGATAGTGTGTGAACAAACTGACCACCGGTTACATATCCATTAGGAATGTTTGATAGCGTGCACTTGAAAAAAATTCACAATGCCATCTGACCAAATCCAAAGAGTTCTCGTGCACGAATTGTCGAGGAAACTGACAGTGTGTCAAAGTCTCAAAGATATTAATAGAACCAAGCTAACGTTATAACAAGAACCATATATATTTCAATAATCAACTTGAAATTCAAATAGATATCCCTTCAGTATTCTACTTAAACACATTTTTATGAAACACCAGTGGTAGATGTAGCTTTGATAAACCTCGAATAATTGCGTTGGATGTATTCTATTAGACATCATAAGGTCTGTCATTGAGTCAACTGGCGTGGTTTCGATTCCTCAGTTATATATGTGACAAGGGAGGAAAGAAAGGAGTGAACTGTTGCCTGCCCGTCCTCGTGTGTTTTGTATGGGTCCTTCGGTTTCCTCCTACGCGCAAGCGACTCTCTCTCTCTCTCTCTCTCTCTTATATTTTTACTAGTCCTACAAGAACTACTTACATCTGCTACTAATTTCTTAAATCCCTTTGTATGCTGAATGTTATTGACGTCTGTTGTAGTTGACGAAGATGACTAGGTAAACATTTATAACATTGATGTTAAAGGATGACATTGTTAAATATTTAGCTATGGTAGAAAGCTTTCAATACAGCAAGGGATTGGCTATATTATTATGCCAGACACACAAATGGACAAGAAGAAGAATTAACATTAAATTTAATGAGACAATCTTTAACGAAGGTGGGTTTACGCCATATAATTTACACAGTCTTTTTAACAGCTAGACTAATTACCAGACCCAGGATGGAATTACTAAATTGTGATACATATGTAATATATAGCTATTTATATACTGACGTTGTACTAAAACAATCAGCAATTTGGAACCAAGACAACATGGATGCTGAAAATAGTGCCGATTCCGTTATTTATTTCTATTACCAAAAGATAAAATTACCACAATATCTCAAATAAAAGTACCTGATATTCTCGTTAGTTTGTTGTTTACTGCTGGTGTAGTCCTGCACCCATCATCTATCAACAGCCATTTTGAAACGTCCAGGTAATGTTGGTATTAAACCTCCATCAAGTACAAATGTAGGATGAGTTATAAAATACCACTACCTTAACAACCCGTACAAATTGGGGTTCTTGAGGTCCACCCGTCTACCAAATAGCACACCCCAGTACATGTTGAAATTAAACCCCATCAAGTACAGGTGTAGGATGAGTTATAAAATATCTCTACCCTAACAACCCGTACAAATTGGGGTCCTTGAGGATCACCCCTCTACCACATAGCACACTCGAGGTGTGATAGCGTGGCCGCTTGTGAGGAGATCCCCTCTTAGACCGAGTTAATTATACATGTGTATAGTAATTTTGGTTGAACACACTGGAAAGTGGTTCAGTCCGAAGTAAGCGTCATTTACGTAAAGTTTCAGTACAAAGTAGATCCATCGAAGTAAGCGTAGTGATTGCTACACCGCAAAGACGTTGTGTGTCTCTACAGCTTTGAATGTAACAATGTCGACCGCTTGAGATACGAAGCCTTATATACCTACATATGTACGCATATAGACTGTGGCTAATCTACTATATTGTGCTGGCGTAGCAACAAATCTACATTTCACAATACAAAGTAATAGCAGGGGGATCTTTTTTGGTTAATACCAATTGAAAGCTATATATATATCTTTATCTACAAAATCAATAAGACCCTCTAGGTACCCTTACATAATCCATTTACCTGGCATATATGTAACTAGCAAATAAACGGTTGCCAGGTAATGGTAAATAATTACATTAGTAATACAATTCAAAGAAATAAAATTGGGCTTAGTGTCCTTTTATTTTACTCCTACTGTGATAACGTAGACGTGCATACGCCATGCAGTGTGCTGTAAGAGAAATTGAACAGGACAGCCGCGCCACAGTTTGCTGTTATTTCGAATTCCAACTACCAAGGGCATTTGCGCGATGAAAACGACTAGACACAATAACGACGGTCTTCACAAATAACAGAGTGGAACTAATAATGTCAGAACTAGTATAAAGCTCTGCCCGGGTTAAATTTTCGCCCTAACCACAAGTCCTGTGGCAGAACACCACAGGTCCTGTGACAGAACACCACAGGCACTTGGATGAACAGCTTGGCGAGTTGAAAGATATATTGACAGAGTTTCTAGCTTCATTTTGGCATATATCTGGAGGTCACTTTGCTACAACATAGAAACTGGGATTTGCTCTCATTTTCGTTTTTAATCAGCAGTCAGCCTACTTAGAGCGACCGATAACTGCGCGCGCGATAACTGACGGCATAGCGTGACACGGGCTAACGTCGACATCATTGGTATTTAGACAGTGACCAAACTGGGCATAGAGTTTATAATTCACCAATTAATACAAAAACAGTGGAATTAATACAAAAACACCACACACACACACGCGCCCACACCCATCTTCACCGCCCTAGTCATAGCACGTTGTTAGGCGTAAGCCCGTCTTCATTAGCACATGTCAACCGGAGCAGAAAAGTATGGCCCAAAACCACAGTTCATTTTGGTTTAATTTCGTCAAGACAGAATATCGCTATTATGAAATTCCATATCTTTTAATTGGCCTTAAAAAAATATGTCGTTAGGGAAAAACTACCACGAAGGAATTACAAACTTCATCGTGATCCACATGTTATCCCAGTCTCCTTAAAAGGCCGTTTCATATTCATATTTAGGGCTTCTAAACGGTATATCTTTGAACCATTCCAAGAAAATGTTTATAATTATACACCAATATTGTTTAGAGCAGTAATTGAATATGGATCAACAATATATACTGATTAATTGTCTCAATTGTAAAAAGGTCAAATAACTTCTCTTACAAAAATATATACAAATGTTGTATAGCCTATTTAACATAAAACATAAAACACGAATCAATAGATTAAAACATTAAGGTAATTTAGATTATTGATCTGTCGGTGTTATTTAGATTAACCGGAGATTAAGGTAAAATATAAAGGTACACATGTATTAGGGAATTATTTAATGAATTATGTGTCAAAGAAATAATTTAAACAAAAGCAGCTAGTCACCATTATAATTTTCAAAAAATAATTATCTCCTTGTTTACAACGCGTAGCGGCGAAATTCTACCTGTAATACGTTGCTAAGGTAAATTGTTGTTGAGTGTGCATTGATCCATATGCCCAAGCGCGTTGACCGAGTTAAATAATTACATGTATAGACTTGAATTACGTTTATATATTTATTCAAATAATGCATGAGTAAGCATCTTATATAAAACTAGGATACATACATAGGTAAGTACATATGTATATTTATGTTAGTTGATGTATTAAGCAATATTGCATTTTGCTTTAAAAGATCTATATCATACAAAATATATTCGACCTATAGGTAATTAGTACCAGCCTCGCGTATACATAACCAACGAGACCTTGATATGCAAGTTATATATAGCATCCTATCACGACGTGTCAAGATATTAAAACATCGCTATGATTTCAAGTTTTGACCGTGCTGCTGTACTGTCCACGAGAAAGATCACAACATTTTCTAGACGTATCTATAATCATATATAATAGTTTATATGCATGACATGTTCAGTAAAGGAGAGGCCAGGGAGTTCTTCTAAATCGTGTTGAGCCACGTAACTCCGAAATATGGCGATAATCTTAATCCAACCAGTAGGACTATCAAAGATTAAAGAATTGTGAAGCAATTATCAGTGAATATTTTGCTGAAAACATTCTGTTATCATGCGGGATGGTTTGCTCCATAGTTATTCAATATAAGAGATGAGCTTATATCAGTAATGACGAGGAGATAAAATGCTTAAAGCCACAGACTTATATTACTAAAGAATAAAATAGCCCTTGTCTAGCAATAAGGAATGTTAAATGTTTAGATCTCGGAGATGGCAGGGCTTAAATGGCATAGCTTTTTTATCAACCCGTCTTTGGGGTTAAAGCTGCAATTTCATATTTTTATGACATAGTTTTAAAATATATTAAAATAAAGCCTTAAAATAGATGGTATTCATAAACAGTCCTACCTTGTTAAAGAATAATACTATTAATCATACAATTCACTATCGCCAGTTGAGAAATTGGCAAAAATATCATTTTCAAATTCAAACGTTTGAAGATAGCTCTTGCATGGGGGAATGGAAAAACAAGGGAGGTAATTGTGTTATTTTTTCCAATGTGAAAGATGTTTAAGTGTGGAAAATAATACCTATGATTGTATAATAGTGAGTTGATAACCTATTGAGCAAAAGACATATAAATAAATATGTCTTGACTTTCTTAGAAAATATGAAATTCCCGCTTTAATGTCTCTTTAGGGGCAAAGAATTTTAACGAATTTGATAATTTATTTCAAAGGTGATTTATTCATAAGATATGGTCGATTCGAAAATTCTATGTCTTCATATAGAGCTGGGTGGGTGATTTAGTTACTTATTACTTCTATTTGCTTTTTATAGATATATAAACACACTCGCAATGAAACGACGAGCGTCCAGAGCCGTGACACAGCCACCTGGCAAGTTGTTTAAAGAAGACACTGTTACCAGCCTCAACAAAGCATTAAGTAGTGCTTCAAAGCTAAAATCTGTCCCAAGACCCCAAGTTCCTTCAAAATGGCCTTCATTGAAGAGACGCTCGACTGGTGTTACAGAGATCACTAAAACAGACACCGTCAGTCCTGAGCTACGTAGGGCATCAACTTTAACTTTGAAAGACTCAGAAGGCATACCAGAATCCTCATCCACGGGTTTAAGAAAATCTACTTCCATATTAGAGACGGACGATATCCTTACAACAGTGACCCAACTACCATCTGGCTCAACCATCACAAAGACATACAGTATCGAAAATGCTTCCAATTCTGTTCACAAAGAATTGTCGAAAACTCTGTCAAAATCCAAATCCAAGCAGAGTCTGAAGAAGATGTTATCGAAGACCCATTTATTAAAGTCAAGTAACAAATCATCAGCATCAGCACCCTTTCTGCCACCAGGAGGGCTTTTTGAAATAGTATTTTCATTTGACACTACTTCCTCCATGTATTGTTGTTTAACACAAATTAGAGATAGGGTTCAGGATATGATTCAAAGACTACAGGCTGACATCCCCGGTATCAGGATAGCAGTTGTGGCTCATGGTGATTACTGTGATAAAAAATCTAAATATGTTCTACAGCATATTGACTTCGGAGCAACTGTTCCAGAACTCTGTGATTTTGTTAGACAAATTGAAGGTACATTTGGTGGCGATCTAGATGAATGCTATGAGCTTGTTATGCAGAGAGTAAGAACAGATCTGTCCTGGACGCCCAATAGCCAACGGGCTTTAGTGATGATTGGGGATGCTGATCCACACGAAAAAGACTATGTATTTGAAGGCTTCTGTCCCAATATAGATTGGCGCGAAGAGCTACAACATCTGAAAGAAATGGTAAGTAATGCTTGGGTGTATATTGAATTCAAAATCGCAGAAACGTAATATCGCGACTTATAGACCAACCAAGTACGTCTTCCAAGTGCATGCACAACATCCCATACTACTGAAAATTAAATGGAGCTGAAGTGCAGACGGAACATATACTGCTCCAGTAACATTATCTGGTATTAATGTTTCATTTTGATCCGGTTTGGGTTCTTCATGCTTCTTATGATCACCATGGCACCTAAATGGGATTGTCAATGATATACCTTAATTTATTTACAGGGTGTCAGAATATATGGTGTAAAGGCCAATGGTGAAACTTGCCCTGCAGATGGATTCTGGAAAGTAATATCTAAGGAAACAAATGGTCTCTATTTACAAATGGAAAAGCTCGACATGATATTTGAAACTCTGATGGCTATATGTTACCGTGAAGGTAATACTGATATTTTACAGGTAAGAATCCGGGACCATCTGATAGTGTATGCTTGTTTCCAGTCTTATATATTGCATTGTGTTTATCTAATGCTGTCTTACTGGATCGTCAAGTTATCTATTTTGCGGGTAAAAATTTGGGATCGTCTGATAATGTATTCTCGTTCTCATGCAGTCTTATGTATTTCCCCACGACATTAGAATGCCGCCTTACTAAATTGACAGGTTACCTATCATACTTCTTTGGTGCGCTGTCACGTTGCAGGCTTTATTGATAGAAGCATACAAAGAAGTTCAGACGATGTCCTTGTATTGTCAGCACAACATTAAATATTATTTAAAGCCATGTTGTAATGGATATTATCATTGCAGGATTACCTCAAAGAAGTTGAAGCTGAGAATGGCTCCAAAATGAAGACCATATTTGGTACACTACGTAAAGCAGGTGATCCCACAGGGAGTAGCTGTTCTAAGCCATTTACCTTCAAAGCGTCTGGAAAGTCAGCAAAGAAGTTTGAGTCCATTGCTAGGATTGGAGTGAAGGAAACAACAAAGGCGCCCAAAAATAAGGTTTCGGCAAAAAAGATGCCAACTGGTACGTCTAAGAAACCAAAGACAAAAATGAACAAGGTCGGAAAGAATAGGGAGGTACCAGCAAAAGTGGTAACGGAAGGACCGTCACGAAAAGCCACAGCGAAGAAAACTAAAGTTGGCAAAGCAAAGACTTTAACCAAGAAAGGTGTAGTAAAAAGGGCACCAAGAAAGAAAAGTAAAGTAGATAAGAAAAAGAAGTCTGCTAATAAGAATAAAAGGAGCACATTGGGTGCAAAGAAAAAGTTAACAAAGAAAAAAACAACAGTCCTTAAAGTAAATGCAGTAAAATCAAAAGGTTCTAAGACAAAAGTTGATCAAAGTAATCCAAAGAAAAAGACAACGAGAAAATACTTAAAGGTATATTACAGATGTTATAATTTGTCTGTTTCTATTTAAATTGCATATATTCCCTTGTTACATATGTCTGGGCCACTGCCTATTATATCTCATCATATGACAGATGACGTCAATTGTATTGGTCAGATAACGCTTTCGTAGATTACGGTAATACCTGATTGTTACAAAAATATTAGTAGGTGGTAATATACATGGCATATAAGTATTGCTGTCAGAAATGAACTTACTCTCAAACTCCAAGAATAATACATCATTCGTTTCATGACAGTCGTTACTAATACTAACCCATCTTATATTATCCCTTTGTATTTATGTGCATGTTTATATTCATTGAGTATTCATATTCATTTCAGAAATACAGGGAAAATACACAACTTCCTATGACCTACTATCTAAGAACTCCTTTAGCACCCCTAGAATGTTCCGGATGGGAACTTGGAATCGCTCCGGAGCGGGTGAAAAATCAAGCTACCTGGAAACCACGGCCAAATGGACCAGGAATGAGACGAGTATCATTATTCAAAAAGCATACTGATCTAAAATCTATATTTGAATTTGCTGTAACAATACCGGACAGACCTACAAAATACGCCGTCTATTACAAAATATGTCATGGTTATAAAACGAATTCTAGCTGGGATGTGTATCACCTGAACCAACCGTCGATACTGAAAGAAATTAATGACATCGTTTCCAGGGGTGGTAGTATATATGTCCGACGTTTTTTGTTTACAGACAAAGCTTACGAAACTATGAAGAAACTTTCCTTGACGGAAGAAACAATAATGAGTTATCTTCCAAATAATTATAACTATCCATGGAGAAGACATTTATTTGAGAAAAACACGCGTCACCGAAAAGTTACAAGACACGGATTTGCCATTTCTCATATTGATTATTGATTCAGGATGTTTTTCTGCTTTCAAATTTTACATAAATTATATTTTATAATTTAGATATTTATTCACATACGTGTATAATCAACTTGCTAGAACAGTGGATGACTTAGGTTTTGAGTGAATTAGATAATGTCTGTGTTAAACGTTAATATGGCGGAGACTGTTGATTAACGGACTGGTTATCGAGACTTCCTTTATTTTAATGGTAATCGAAAATTTGGCTATTTATTACCACGAAATTGCTCAGAATAAAATAATTTGAAGTTTTCAATATATTCATTTTTCATTATCTATCGTTGAACTATCGTGGAATTTTCGGGTAAAGCTGGTCTCTATGAATTTGTTGCAGATTTATATCCTCGGAATCATATGATAGTTAAATAAACTTAAATTACTTATCTAGAAATCCCACTGCAGCGTCGCTTCTTTACGCATATCCATTATATATCCAATGATTGTTTATTATAGGTATTATGGTGAGAAAAGTACAATCACCCTATAAAATTCCTTATTAATGTTCAGTATTCTGTCAGGAAAATTTAGTATTTGGTTAAAGAGAGAGAGAGAGGGGGAGAGAGAGAGATGGGGAGGGAGACAGAGAGACTAACACACGATTCAATTTTATTTCATCAATTCGCTTGTAAGTTCTATACTCGTGTCCGTTGACAAAGCAAACTTCCCATGTCCCCCACAATAGAAAACGCGACCATATAGGCGTGTTTCCTGTGAATACAGTGTCGATGAGCAAGTGTTATTGATGATTTGGTTGACTTAAACGGATGCCGTTTTCATTCATCCGCCCCCCCCCCCCCCACCAAAAAAAAAGAGAATTTAGCCCCTACGACCACTTGGCGACTATTTATGAGCAAAACTTGCTCGATGCTATGCGGGCTCAGTTTAGTGTACTTCAATTTATTTAAAATGGATGCAGTAGCATGGGACGCCACCAAGAAACAGAATCTGTGCTTTCTAAATCCTACCCTGTGACATAATTATAGACCCAATAGAGAGAATTACAAAAAATCGAGTGAAGGGATCTTTATGAATTAGTTAAATTGAAAACTAATCAACAGCCTGTCGTTTGAGCTACAGAGGGGGGGGGGGGGAGTAGTAAATAAAGGGGAAAGGAAAGCTGACATATTTAAATAAATGCGATATGCGATATAAAACAGGGCCCTGTTTCACGAAATTTTAACTTAAGATAAAATCCAATTTTAGTAGATACTTCAATTTTGATTGGCTAAGCACTAAAATCAATCTAATATTATCCAATCAAATTACTAAAATTGGGATCTTATCTTAGTTAAAATTTCGTGAAATAGGCCCCTGGATTCATGGATGAAATCTAAACAACAAAACACTATCAAATAGTATTTGTTGAACTGTTATTGTCGACGTTTGTGCTGACAGATACTTAAAAGATTTTATAAAAAAAACAAACAAAACAACCCCCAGAAATCGTTTATAGAAACACAAGACCTAGAGAAGATAGGTCTAAAAACTAAGCTTATGACAGGGTTATGGTTATAGTGAAGCTGCCATTACTACGTCAATTTATTGCAAACAAGATCATATACACTCACCCCAATTGTGACGAACGTAAAGAAACAAAATATGAATAGGTATACAGTAAAATGCAAGGGTGAGTGACATTATTATTTAGAGAGCAGAATAAACATTAGATTGAGATGTGGGTCTCACGATGACAGGAGTCCACTAACCACCAGTATCATACCAAATGGCAGCAGAAAAGTGGGAGATATGCTTGTTTTCAAAAGAATTAATGATTGAGTCCAACATGTAGCACTTGCATTGTGCGCAATTATTCAATCATAGTGCGTACCGTAGGCGGAGACAAATACATAGTTTTCTATCAAGACCTACCAGACAATTTATTGTGAGCTTTATATACGCGCACATGTTATGCCTGATGTATATTCTATTCAGTAGACTTACATCGAAAGAATGGATATTGACTGACGTGATCAATATCATAACAATAAAATATCTATGATCAGCGGTAGAATAAAGAGTTTTCTCCCCTTCAGTACTCGGTGACGGTTTACTCACCAGGCGCTATCAGTTGGACTATTATTATTGCACAACAGGTTGATATACCCCGTGATCATTTTACTACATTATGCTGACTTGTGTTTTTTGTTTTATCACTAAGGTAATTATGTACCACTACTACCTGACAACAGTTTGTTGGTTACCTACGTAGGCCTATATGCCGAGTAAGTAGATTAAGTAGGAGTATCTGAAGGGGTTTATTGATTTCTCCAGATAAAGATATATGTACACTCCAATAGGTATTAACCTCAAAAGAGCCCCTCAAATATTTCTCTGCGTTGTGAAATATGGATTAATTGCTACGCCAGCTCAATACAGTAGATTGGTCACAGTCAACAGTGTACATATGTAGGTATATAAGGCTTCGTATCTCACGCTATCGACATTGTCACATTCAAAGCTGTAGAGACACACAACGTCTTTGCGGTGTAGCAATCACTACGCTTACTTCGATGGATCTACTTTGTACTGAAACTTTACGTAAATGACGCTTACTTCGGACTGAACCACTTTCCAGTGTGTTCAACCAAAATTACTATACACATGTATAATTAACTCGGTCTAAGAGGGGATCTCCTCACAAGCGACCACGCTATCACACCTCGAGTGTGCTATGTGGTAGAGGGGTGAACCTCAAGGACCCCAATTTGTACGGGTTGTTAGGGTAGAGATATTTTATAACTCATCCTACACCTGTACTTGATGGGGTTTTAATTTCAACATTTACTGGAGTGTGCTAATTGGAAGATTGGTGAACCTCAAGGGCTTGTACTTGATGGAGGTGTAATTTCAACATTGACTGAAGTTTCTAAATGGCTGTTGATATTGGTGGGCGAGAACAGAGCAGTAGAAACAAAGGTGCTTTTATTTGAGAAAATTTGTGGTAATTTAAATCTTATTTAATAGAAATAGATCAGCATCCATTGTATGATGCTACGGTCCTTTTCGTAAATAGAGAGGTCCAGGGCACAGCAGTTACAGCGGCTAGAAATGGAAAGGGATTAGCCTTCGTCATCATAAACACTCAATTTTATATTTTAGCTATAATAAGGATTCAACCGACAACACGTGTAAAAGACCATTGTTATCTCCACCGGATAAATTAAACAGTATTATATGGACCGATGTAAATCTAAAAACTCTATTTAGAAAACTAGACTACCCATTTTCTTTCTCTGCATTTTGTACTCGGCAGAGTCTCTCAAAAACCTCTATCTATTATACTCCTGTTTTTCATGATGAACTGCAGCAATATTAAATTCCGTTATGCTAAAAACAGTTATATTTTTATATTTTAATAAAAATGTGGAAAAGTAAATAATAGTTCAAGTTTGTTTTGTTGACGTTTCATCACAGACGACGTCAAGTTGGCAAGCGAGGCCATTTAAAAACAATGTAAATTTCCAACATCCAGCTCCTCAATCTTAAGAGTTATCTCCCTCCAGCTATGACAATAGATCGTTGAATAGCGTTTGTTTTTACCATTATTGAATTTTCCGTTTTTGTCATACAACGCAAGTCGAAGTGGAGTATCAAGATTTAATAGTACTTCAATGTATACATTGCAATTTAAGGTAAATGTTTTTAGGGCTTGTTCATGGTGGAAATTACTGTGCTAGGTAACATATTGTTTTAAACTCAAAATTTAAATGTTGTGTATTGTCGAGAGAGAGAGAGAGAGAGAGAGACAGAGAGAGAGAGAGAAATGGGGTTTAACGTCCACTTGACACAAACTAGGTCATTTCGGGACTAACATAAGGTTTTTAAATTTTATTTCAATAATTCGCTTGCGCGTATGGGTCTTTAGCAGTGGGAGGAAACCAGAGTGCCCGGAGGAAACCCACGAGGTTGAGAAGGCGCCCCTATCTCCATGCCACATACGCTCACACCAGGGATCGAAACCACAACCGCAAGCCAGAGGTGACCGGCCAGCTGGAGGTCGAAGCTCGGCACTCTAGACCACTAGCCATCCCAACCCCCCGTGTGTTGTCGAGCATTATCTAATATTACAATAGTAGTTACAGTAATGCTAAACTTGCAATAATGGATGGTGTCGCCAAGGCTACAAAATCGACAACCATTTAATTTAATAATAATGTAAAGATTGTTCGATGTATTTGGTTGTTACGTGCCGTTATGCACTACAAAAGCCACTTTGTCTCTATCGGTGGAATGACGAACATCGGAGACAATTTAATACTCTATAACACATCTTGACAAATAATTTCCTGCTGTTTTCTGTATCCATTTTTACCTTTATAAAAATCCAAGGTACCATTGGTTCTGCAGAGCCATCAAATGTATAAGAATCCCACAGAAAGAACGTTCCGATACCAGGATCTTGTTTCTCGAAATTTTAGCTAACGATAAAATCCAAATTTTAGTAGATATGTACTTCAATTTTGATTGTCTAAGCACTAAAATCAATCTAATATTATCCAATCAAATTACTAAAATTTGGATTCTATCTTAGTTAAATTTTTGTGAAACAGGAGGTCACAGTAACCCACCAAAAGTGTTACGGTTGTAGTTGTTAAGGACATTCACATATCTGGGGCAGTGAAGACTTTATCATAATCGCGAAAACCACCAACAGTACGTGGACTATCAATCTTTATGATAGCAGTATAGCAAATTTTATCACTGATAAGAATTTATTCAAAATTGCTAATGACATCCGGGATGGCTTTTGTGGTGCTGTAGATGTTATATTGATTAAGCTATAAATAGTTGTCGTCGTATAAATATTGATCAGGTAAGTGCAATAAACAATTATGACGTCATGAATTACCTGTAGTTGCTTTCAAGTAAACAACGCTATATTTAGTATCATTGAGCTTTCAGGTAATAAAGCAATATTTAGCATCAGTGAGCTTTTATTGGTACTATGAGACTTCATCTTTGCAGAGAACCTGCGGACTCCTTGTTGAATAACATGGAGATTTGAAAAAAATGATTCTGATATCCAGGTAGAAACAATTGCTCTATTTATAGTTACTATAGTAATGGCGGTTGAATATAATGTCCTAGTCGTATTTAATGTGCAATTGAATGACGGCAATTTGATGATGAGCTTAAACTATCCAAAATGGCTACGTTTGACATTTCAGCTTTCATGAATGGTAACCCAAAGGTATAACGCTGGGCGGAAATACCTACGTGAAGGGATGTCGGCGGGCTTTCAAGGCACCGCCGTGTGTGTGGGTGTGATGGTGTGTGTGTGTGTGGTAGTGGGGGGGTCTTGTGACAAGACAACGCCTATCCCAGTGAAACTGTATTTGTAACGACGTGTTTGGTGGCCATCTACGCACTACCCTAATGTGATTAAGCCCTAATAGATCACAGCCAAGGCGGCAACGCGCGCCGTTCTGCACCTGCAGACCATATCCATGGCGGCTCTGATAAAGCTATACGTCACTTGTACCCAGGAGCAACCTTGGAATTAATTAGAAATTGTCGCCACATCTGACACAAATTTTATAATAATTCAACACTATTTTCAAGTATCAGCCATTACGATTTCGAACATGCGCAGACCCCATTTTTTCTTAATCGCAATATTCTACACTATTTTCAAGAAGAAAATGAATAATCAAGATTTAGTCTCGGTTGTCATGAACCGTTTCTACAATAATAAACAATCAACACTATATATATTCACATTCAACACTGTTATCCGTCGTTAATAAGAAAATCATTTGGATGAAATATTCAATATATTCGTTTTATATTATCTATTGTTGAACTATTATAACAAGAACAGTCAGCTCTTTATCTAAATCTTATATAATGCATCTTAATCTTTAAGGTCAAAATATGGATCTAATACTTGCTAATCTTTGTATATATACCCATCCCTCCTCTCCAATATCGATAAGTAGTAGTAATAAATAAATACTAAATGTACTTTAGATGTGTATTTTTTTTTTTTTTTTTAGGATTTGCGAAATGTGGACTGTTTTATTAACAACAGCTTGTATCATAGTCAAAGGTTGGTAACTCTTCCTATCTTTCCCAAGAGATTTTATTTCCCGATACTAAATTTCGAATTTGAAATGACGTTTAAGTCAATGGAGATAAAACAGGTTATATTAGTGATATAGGTTTAAGGATCGTTTTTTTATTGCAAGTTTGGGAGTACATCGAAATCTTAGATTATTGACAATATTAGTATCTGCCACTAGTAAAACAAATGTTGATCTGTATCATCTAATTAAGCTATAATAATTTCAGTTAGTGGAGATGCTGAATTGGACCTTAAGGAATTGCAACAAGATTTTTATGAATGGCGATTAAAAGATTCCCCAGAATATTCTTCGGAAATTGGACAAGTGAAATACAATGACATTGTCACAGACTTCAGTGTTGAACAACTCGACAAAAGAAAGGTTTGTTTTAAAAACGTACCAAAAGTTAAAAAATATAAATTTTGATATGAATTTGAATTTTGCATGTGCTATCATGATACTTGGCTTATTTGCCTTTAGGTGTTGGTTCACTAACCTGGAGGTCTTAGTTGGTTGACCCCGGCATTGGTCGTGTAAGTTCCCCCGACGTTAATAATTATTGCCGGAGTGGTTTCCCCTCTCCAGAGATGCATACAATTTCAACAGCCATTGACATGAAATGAAATGGGGTTTAACGTCCTACTCTTCCGCACCTAACCTGGGCTAATGGAAGACGGGCATACGCCAATATTAGTATCTGCCACTAGTAAAACAAATGTTGATCTGTATCATTTAATTAAGCTATAATACAGTGTGCTATAAGGGGAAATTTTGCCCGGGCAGCGGCGCTACGGCCTTCTCTTAGTATAGTAGTATCTGCCACTAGTAAAACAAATGTTGATCTGTATCATTTAATTAAGCTATAATACAGTGTGCTATGAGGGGACATTTTGCCCAGGCAGCGGCGCTACGGCCTACTCTTAAATCGAATTCCAGCTGCCAAGGGATCTTTTACGTGTATGCCAATGTCTACTCGGGACCTCGGTTTTTCGTCCCATCCGAACGACTAGACAACTGTCCTTGACAGGACCTCCGTTCTGCATCACTGATAAGGGGAAACCACGCTGGAAAATCGAGATGAACAGGGGTCGAACACCCGATCTCCAGGCTAACGAATCAGCGTCTTACCCACGTACCCACGTGACCCCCCCCCCCCTCATTGAAAGGTATATAGTCATGTGTTTATTTCTATTTCAGAAAATTGTTGAAGACTATATCATGAAATTAAATAAAATAGACAGAATTCGACTGTCTAAAGATCAACAGTACAGTTATGATGTCTTCCTGGATACCATGCAGACCTTCGTCGATAATTACAAATGGAGATAGTAAGTCTTTGTAGCTGCAAAACGAACAATATGACACATTTTCCGAAACGGAAGTTTTAAAGACATTTATGTTTTAACTGTTTAGTATCAGTCTTCATATTTCCCTTAATTTAATTGAAGTATATGATCTTATTTTTTAATTTTTATACAGCTATGGAGCCCTGAATCCCATTACAGGCTTAGAGGGGTTTCAGACAGATCCTGCTTTTTTTCTGAAAGTGACACCATTTGATACGAAGGGAGATTTTGAAAACTATATAGCTCGTCTTATAGCGTATCCGAAACAGGTACAGTATAAAATCTTTCTCTAAATTGACAAGAATTGTCATTGGTCAAGAAAGTCAATCTTAGTAAAATACAGATAGTAAAATTATCAAAATTCCACGACAATTAATTTGTTGTTACAATTGTATCATTATTGTTTTTGTTGATCTTAATCGTACCCATAGTTCAATACATGTTTCAGGTTCAACCCCTAAAAAGACGGCTTATCGAACACTGGAGCAAACAGTCAGAGGCTAAAATAGCAAAGGGTGTTTTTTGTAAATTATTAAACTGTTGCGTAAAATAGAATTTATCGTCTGACACAAGAATCGAAATACGAGAACGAATCAAATTAATTTATTTCTATAACCCTTTGTAATTCCACGATAAATTACTCGTTTTAAAATATTGATCTATAAATTCGCGTACCTGGTTTGGTATCGTTTTGATGTAGCATATTGAACTGTGCCTAAATCAAGTTGAATATAAAATGCCCGGTGTAAGGTTATATTTTGTCACTTACAGATTGACCAGATTATTAAAAGATTTAGTATGGCTATCCATGTTTCAGCAACGTATCATAATGTGACCATCGTAAGTATTATTATGTGGCTATTATAAGTTCGGTGGCTCGCTAAATGTCATGAAAAGGCGTTTGGCACCCCACTTCTCTCCCCGAACAAACTGCGATATTATAGTGATCGCTGTTACGTGTACCCCAATTGCATCTGTGGCTATTTGGCTTGTTTGGCCTGCTATGTGTTGACTCAATGTGTTTAGTAGCAAAGGATGCTGAGTTAAATAATACTGGAAAATACCTCCGCCGCCTTCCAATCATAACAGATGTGAAAGCCAAGTTCATCCGGTCTATGTTTTATTGAATTTCAGGCTCATGTCCCAGGTCAGCTGGCAAAGTTAATAGTTTCAGATCCTACTCAATCGGTTTACTTTACACCATTTAATGATACTATTAAGACACTGGCAGTACCACAAGCGGAAATGTGAGTTTAATTAATTTGGTCCCCCCAACCTCTCCTAATTTGATATAATATGTTCATCAAACATCGTTTGAATTGTTTGCATTATTCAGAATATCGTTTACCAATTTGAATATGTCCAGATTTCACGTCCGTGTATATTGGTGTCTCTCCTCTCTGTATGTCAGCCCATTGGTAAGTTCGTCCGTTTGTCCACGTTTCTTATAAATTCTGTAAAGGTCAATTTTCTTTCAAACTTCCTACGATTGGAACCCTATTTAGATTTAGTGGTCTAACCCTGGTTTATCATTAATTCAAGCCGCGCGTGGTTTCGATCCCAGGATTATTGTCTAGTCTCGTGAGTTTTCTCCGAGTCTAGATCTCCGGCTTCTTCACGCTACCGAAGGACCAAATGATAGAAATCTATTGATATATCGATATATCAAGATGTCTTAGTCCCAAAATAGCCTAGTTTTTTTGCGTTGAGCGGACATTGACATCACTTGAGATTCGTTTCCCAATTTGCTTCAATGGTTCCGCTAGTCTTACATGAACATCTGAAAGCAACACTCCAACTAGCAAATGGATGGTGTATAATCGTAGCACGTCGACGCTAGGTTTTAAAACCCTATAAGATTAATATTTTATAAATCAGTTATAATAGTCGTTTGTTTTACTAAAACCATAATGTTAAGTACTGTATCGATTAAGCTGTTGTTTTATTTAAATTATTTAGAGATGATATGGTTAAAAGAGGAAAAGAAGCTACGACTAATTTCATTAAATCTATAAAATTATTAAAATCTTTCATAGAAACGGTAAGTGCATGAAACAAATCACAATAGATATTGAACATCAACGTTTTTGACTTGAAAGCAAGTACACATTATCAACAAATAATCATTGTACTGTGCACGCTATCAATGAAGTACCGACGAATAATCATTGGTCTGCCGCGAATCCCACTATCATTGAATAATCATTCGTTTGTCGTGAATCACACTATCAATGAATAGCCATTTATCTGCGATGAATCACCCTACCTACGAGTAATCATTAGTCTGTCGTAAATTACACTATCAATGAATAACCATTTGTCTGCGGTGAATCATACTACCTTCAAACAATCATTAGTCTGTCGTAAGTCACACTATCAATGAATAACCATTTGTCTGCGGTGAATCATACTACCTACAAACAATCATTAGTCTGTCGTGAATCACACTATCAACGAACAGTCATTAGTCTGCATTGAATCACACTATCAACGAATAATCGTTGGTCTGGCTTAAATTACACTGTCAACCAATAAGCATTGGTCTGCCTTAAATTACTATATCAACGAATATTGCCTGCGATAGGTGAAATCTATTTCTCAATGCATGATCTTAGTAAGTTCAATTGTTTTGTTGGTTTTTTTTAGAAAATAAAAATCCAACGAGTGCATTTTGCAATACCAGGTTTTAAGCCCAATTAAGACTTGTATTTGGTCATATGTTTTACATTGATATATTACCAAGATTTTAGTAAATGTATTTTTACATTACTTAGTTTTTAGTAAATGTATTTTTACATTACTTAGTTTTTAGTAAATGTGTGTTTTACATTAATATATTACTAAGTTTTTAGTAAATGTGTGTTTTACATTAATATATTACTTAGTTTTTAGTAAATATCAACTTTTCAAGATTTGTTTTTCTTAATTTAGATATATATGCCAAATACGAGAAAGTCGTATGGTGTAGATGGATGGAAAGACGGACAGGAGTATTACAAAGCCTGTTTAAAGTGGCACTTGTCAACAGATATGTCTCCAGCAGAAGTTCACCAAAAAGGCTTAGATGAAGTTAAAAGAATTAGGGAAGAAATTACAAAGGTGAAAAACGAGTGCCTTTTCTCGTATTTCTTCGCATTAAGCGAATTATTGAGGTTTGTCCTGAAATGAGCTATCTAGTTGTATGTCTATCAGTTACAAAGCCAAGTCTATAAATCGGAACTGCCATAAAGAATTCAGGACGTACCAGCTGGAGATAAGTTTGTCTTTATATTTTCAAATCTTCCCTTTTGCAGGTAATGAGAGAAAAGGAAGGTTTTCATGGAACGTTATCTCAGTTTTATCAAGTTATTAAAGCACGACCATCGCTTCACATGTCAACTGGTGTAAGTACGAAACATTCATTTCCATAACTGTATATCTCTTATTTAAACATAACTTTCTGTATGCCCTAACAGAAGGTGCCTTTATATATGCTGTAAATTACTATGCATGGCACAGTTTAATGTGGTCGGATGCAAAACAAAGTAAATATTATGTGGGTCTTTGAAACCTCGAAATAACCCTATAAGTTAGTCTTCGTTAATGGTTAACGCCATGAGAACAACACCTCTCGGGCTTTTTAAACAAATAGCACCCGCCGTTTCATAAAGTTCAAGAATGGCATATATATCTAGTTTTGTGTTCTGAATAAAATTGTTCAGTAATTGTTCTTACTTTCAAAATGACAACTGTGGTCTTCCATACGACAGAAATAAGAAACACTTCGTTTTAATGAGCAATAACATAACGTTGTTTATTATTCCCTTAACTTGTTGGTATGATACGAATAAATTGGATCAGTTGCCAATATAACGAACTGTATTTCAGCTTGAAGGCAAAAACTTATAGTAAATACACAAGTCGAAACACTTTAAATCAACACAAGAATATTAAAGAAAAAAATCTAAATAACGAAACTGTCGTACGTCAAATTTAGCAAAAGAAGTGAGTTATTTGGAAATTTAAAAAAAAAAAAGTTATTTGAAAATGAGCGAAACATTAAGTTCGAGTTATGTTCCCATATTTTTATTTCAGTAGCTGGACTTAACGAAATATAATATGGTTATCGGTTTATGTTTATAATGTCGACAATAAAGAGGGGGTGTTTGTGGAAAAAGGACACGTGCTTAGTTTTGGAAACATGTTTATGACATTTTTATAGGCTAGATGGGCGCCTTTTGGAACTCCTTAAAGATGCATTACGACTGATATCGTTATCTTTTTTTCTTTCAGGGAGAATTATTACAGGAATACAAAGACATTATATTTAACAGAATTTACCCAGCTCTACCAAAGATGTTTAAAAACATACCCGATTTAAAAGTTGTGTAAGTTTAACAAATATCTAGTTCATTCACTAAAATCAAATCCTTGACGTCCATATCGTCAGGTTGGATATGCACGTGGTTATGTGTATTGTGTTATATTTTGATTTGAAATTTCAGGGTAGAAGAAGAACCCTATGATGGTCCTGGTGGTCAATATCTTATTGGTACTGAGGACGGTTCTAGGCCAGGAGTGTTTCAAGTTAACCTATTAAAGCCATCCAAATCGTAAATTATTCAAAGAATTTTTTTATAATTGTTTTCCATTATAACTAGATACAAATCAACAATCATTTGATCACTTGCAACTGATCTTCCAAACATGATACTTAGCCCAGTTGGAGCAGGACAGTAGACCGTTAAACCCCATTTCATTTAATTTCCAACCATGATACGTTTTAAGAGTCAATGAACATCGCTACTGGAAAAGCTACAAAACAAACATATGGACTAGAATCTAATTCACCATGAAACATTCACCTTAAATTTAATTCTGTTAGTCAATTAACTGGATTACGTTGGTGGTTTCCTGAAGTTAATAGATGATATGATTGGCTGGAGAAGACGATCCGATTCGTCTTTGTTGACAATTGTACGTCTACTATCAATCAGGTGTTGGTATATACCCGACTTTATGTTCCATAGTCGAGCATATGTTAGTTGTAAACAAGCCGACTTCGTATAATTTTTCGAAGCAAACTTCAGAATAATTCCAATCAGTAATTTATTTTTTATCTAAATCAAAAAAGGGTTGGCTAGCTTGCGTTGCCTGATAACCGCTCTCTTTTATTTTTCAGACCAACATTTAATATGATGGCTTTAAGTCTACACGAAACTGTCCCAGGTCACCATTTACAGGTAAATATTAAGTTATTTTCTGAGATACAAATCGGGTATAAAGTATAAAGCCAATGAATACAAATTCATAAGATTTATTTTAGCTGTATTTTCTTTCCACCAATCAGAAAACTGGTAGAGGAGTGGTCTAGTGGGTTTTCTATACCATGATGTGAATATAGAGCAAAATGTCTGTTACCTGTTTAACACCGTGGACCTTTCCCCCGGGTCTCCTACTTTCTCGGTCACTGTTACAGTCCCCCACTCGCAATCTAATTGGTGAAAAATATGCCATGTTTGTCCCCCCCCCCTGAAATATTTGTGTTTAATAGATGTTGAACTCTGTCTCTGGTGATTTATTGAACTCATTCGTGGGTTATTCTTCTCTTCAAAACTTTTAGGAAAAGATTGACATTGGGGGCGCGAGAGACGGCAAAATTTGACTTATTTGGAAGACAAAATAGATGGAATTGCTCAGGAATAAATAGTTGTTTGTCAAAAAATATCATATACTATTTTTATCGCAGATTAGGGTAACATATTTATAGAACTAGCCACATGCTATCCAAAAGTCCCCGTAGGAACGCATGTAGCTGAATCTACAACTCTTTCCATAGAGATGCAATATTTTCCCAATTTAATGACCATGTCATCATCTGGAAACCAGGAATTTTTGGTTTATTGTACGCCCGTACGCCCGCACAGCCAGGAATACACCAGGGATGTATTAAAAGAGCATCGTTTTATTATAGCGTTCAGTTTTCTATTGTCAATCTATTCACTTGCAATAATAAGTACCCGTTAACTAGTTTGATATTCTCTTACGAATTATAATAAACATATAATAATATGTATATTAAACAGGGTAGTTACGCATTGAAGGCTGGTCTTCCAGGATTTCAGAAGAATATAGAATATGAACGATATTTCGCCATTCCTTACCATTTCCCATTCTATACGGCATATACAGAGGTAACTTAATTAAATTTATGCCTCCAATAATATGACTAAATAGTTATTTTACTTATAAAATCTGAAGAAAGTTCCCATTTCAGATGTGTTTTTTTTATAACTTTCGGAAAAATGGTGCAAGACTAGATGCCTGGCGAAGCGTTTAGCCATTCAAATATTACGCTAAACCGAGGTCCCGCGCAAGGAACCCAATAATGGGCAAAAGTTCATTCATAAAAATAACACTGTATGGCGTATCTCTGACTTTATGAAGAAAAGTAGGACTTTAAACAGCCATTTCATTTCTTTTACTACACTGTTTGTAACAGTTGGCGCTACATTCAATTTATTGATGGATTTTGTATTTTATCTGACGATTAGGATTTAACAGTGTTTACTTTCTTTTAACTTTAAAGGGCTGGGGTCTGTATGCCGAGTCATTGGGTGAAGATCTGGGATTATACAAGAATTATATGGAATTGTAAGTAATGACGCCATATTGTATTATAGAAGCAATGTGAATATAGAACAGGGACAATCTGGGGATTGAATAATTATATGCATAATTAAAGACAGTATATCCATTAATACAAAATGGCACTCTTCTTTCGGTGATTTATTTGTAACAGGATTTTTGTCATTTTTATAACATATTGTCTTTGTCGCCCCTATTGGCAATACTAGGACGCTGTTGGCAAAATCTTCTTACTGGTGATTATTAGAACCCAACCTAATAAAATTAGGATTATCCGTAACTTGTTTATGAAATCGTTTCGGCTTGGATATGATATGTAAACTGTTCATATATTCCCTGTTGGACTCTCTTTGCAATACTTTGGGCGCTGTTGACGAAAGAAACACTCTTGATGGTTCTTGTAGATTGGTAAAAGACGTGATTGTCAGGCCGAAAGAAGGACTGAATAGTTGAATAGGCATATTAAAGATATGTTATGGGGGATTAGATAACGAGTTTGCAGTTCTCACTATAATAGTTGAAATTTAGATAATGTAAAGGCTTAGCCTCGATTATCATTACTAAAGTCGGTAATACAAAACTAATAGTTTCGATTATCCACTAAAATTGTTAAATCACAACGAAAGTTATGCAGCAAATCGGACCGTAATCAAACAAATTTCACAGGCTAGCCCTGACATTGAGATTGATTATGTCTAATTAATAGTTTTTGTAACATAAAGATCTACAACAGGCAGATTTTGCTCTTGCATAATGTATGTTTAAGAAGCGCGAGACATTAATTAGCTTATCCAGATCATAATATTCAACTGTCAATGCATTTTTTAAAAAATAATTAAACGTTAAAAATGAATAATCGAGATTTTTTTTGATCGTACCGACTTATGATCGAGGCTATCCTAAAATTCAAAAACTCATATCTCTGTAAGGTTATCTATTTTTTTACTATATATTATAGCGAGAACTGTTAACTTTATCTCATCTTTAAACAGCGACAATCGTGTGTTTAAATGAGGCTATTCATTGGCAAACAAATATATTTAAACGTTATAAAAATATTACTTTGTTTCAGAATTGGTCGATATGGGTTTGAAATATTTAGAGGTTGTCGCTTGGTTGTGGATACAGGTCTGCATTATTTTAAGTAGGTATATAAACAATACACACCATTGTGATTTTCGTTATTTCACTACAATATCTTAAAGTATGCCATGTCCTGAATTGAATTTGAATTTTTACTGCAACTTGACGGTGTTTGGGGTTTCTGTGGAGAATAAAAATGAAACTTTTATGCAGTTTAATCAGGATTCACTGGGCATATACCATGGGTATATGGCGCCATGCAATTATTGAATTACATTTAGGTCTCTCTCGATAACTAAGCATCAAAGGCAACGCAGGTCACAAGGTTTTTTATGGTATCCGATTTAGCACGGCTGTTCAAATAAGTCCTTGGGTCGATGTGTCGATCTCTGTTATGTTCCACGCACTGTACTCGCTATCGCTACAATGACTGGCCTTACCTGCAAATTTTCTACAGAAGAAGTGGCTGTGGAAACGAACCTTAAGCCTTAGCTGCTACTACTACTACCACCACTAAACTCTGCTACCAGGAGCGTTTTGGACACAATTTGACCAATTTCCCCAAATTGAACTCTGGACTAGAAACACAACCCAGAGCTAACAAACTTTACTGCAACCGGTCCGGTCTACTATTACTACTATAACTGACCGAAGAACACACAGTAAACTTGACTGTGTCTAGATTATCTTTAGACCAATAACCAATATTATAATGATACTATTTATAACGTAAACAATTGTATTTCTTTAAGATGGAGTAGAGAGCAAGCGGTACAATATATGATTGATAATACACCTTTACCTCGTGCTGAAATAGAAACTGAGATTAACAGATATATAACATGGCCAGGACAGGCATGTGCTTATAAAATAGGTGAAATGAAAATAAGAGAGCTGAGAGAAAGAGCTAGGGCAGCATTAGGTAAAGATATATAGTTTTAATAACGTTCGGGGATTTTTGATTTGAAAAAATAATTGCAATAAAGCCAGGAACGGGCTTCAAGTCAGTCATATTTGTATACATGTAATTTAAAAGTGGAGAGGGTTCGCTCATTCTATAATAAACGCGTTTGGGTGGATTAGAATGTAGAATATTCTACCATTTGCCAAAAGCAATATGCAATATTTCTGATATTCGCGCGTGTGCATCAATCCTACACATAACATTATTATATGCATGTAATAATGCTTAACATTTAATGCAATAAAACACGTTGTTAGTTTCGCGAATAATTTCATATGAAGTTTGATCAATTGTTTCACTTTCTCGGTTGTTTATAGTCTGATAGTTGGAACTCTTCATGGAGCAGAAGGTATTGTAGTCGGGATTTCGTTTTCAATTTGTCGTCTTGAAATTATACAAATTGAGATAAATTGATATACATCTTTTCTTTTGCAATTGTCAACATTTTCTTTTCGTGGTAGTGATCAGGCCTCTTTAAAAAAGTTCATGGTATATATGCTCTCATAGTTTATCTGAATATTGTTTCAGGTGGAAAGTTTGATATCAAAGATTTCCATTCGGTCGTACTCACACATGGAGCCGTTTCACTAAACCTCCTGGAAACTATTGTCAACGATTGGATTATGGAAACGCTTAACAATCATGCCCCCGGAATTATTGGTTGAGTTGCTGTATGGATGATATTCTGAAATTATCTAATAAAATGAACATTGTTTGGATAATAGTTGAATCGTTTATTGTTTAACTTTGGTGTTTTTCACTGCCTCTAATTATTGTTAAAAGACCCGTCAAAGAACTTTGCAGTTAGGTCTATTTGAGAAAGTCAACTTCACGTACGGTCAAAGGTTACAAGATGTAAAACGGACTAGCGCTAATTCAAAACCTAAACCCAAGCCCTAACAATTACAATCTTGCCAACAATCACGTGCCCTAACCTTATTTACATCTCATGAGATACAAGAGTGGTGTTAAAAAGAGATCGCGAATTAACGATACATTTCTGCCCTACACATCATATGAAATTCTAAGTGAGAAACTATGTATTAGGTTTAATTATACGTCTACAATATCCAGAATTGTGTATGTGGGTGGGAGTGGGGTGTAAATGTAGCAGGATTGATGGGTAGACTTCCACCTTTCCAAGTCGTGGGTTGAATCATAAACAGACAGACAACAGGAACACCACAAACAGTTTATTTACACAGAATATGATTATATTATACAGAAGATCAAAAGATCACCTGAAAAAGGTGTTCTAAGTATATAAGGAAAATGAGAGCTAGAAGAGCAGGAAAACCATATACAAATTACGAAAATAGCGAAAGACTGGGTTGGTGAAATCGGTGCTAAAACAGAAATAGATGCATCCAAGATGGGGACAGAGGGAAACAAATGATTTAAGGTGAAACAGGATGTTAGGACAGTATCTAAGTTACCGAATACTACCTACCATCTTAAAATAACATCTTTATAAACTATAAACGTAAGTTATTATAACCACTGGAAATGCAAGACCAGCTGGATATACAGGACAATGGAAACTAGCTAAAAGATTTAAAGAGAATATATCACCCTACTATAATACTTAAAGAGACTATAACACCCTACTACATAAACAAAATGAATCGAATTGTACTTCGATAGTACATGTAGTTGATTGTAAATCAAGATTTGCACATGATAATAATATTTAAAACCGAATTTTGCAGGTGACATAACGTCATACGAATTCGAGCATCTTGTTTGTCAGTGATACAGTTCTCTTAGCTGTAATTTATTCTGAGAGATACGCGTTATATATTTACATTTTCTCTTTGGTATCCTGTTTCCGGAACTCTCCTCCATTAATACCGTTGGCATTACATATGGGGGGTCACAGTGGCTAAATGGATAAGGCGCTGGTTCGCTAGGCTGGAGGTCGGGTGTTCGATCCCGGCATTGGTCGAGAAAGTTCATCTCGATTTTACGGCGTGATTTCCTCTTGTCAGTGATATAGAAGGAGGGCCTGACAAGGAACGCTGCCTAGTCGTGCGGATGAGACAAAAAACCAAGGTCCCGTGTACACATTGGAGTGCACGTAAAAGATTCCTTGGCAGTTGGAATTCGATATAAGAGTAGGCCGTAGCGCCGCTGCCCGGGCAAAATTTCCCTCATAGCACACTCTATGGCGTATGCCCGTCTTCCATTAGCTAAGGTTAGGTGCAAAAGAGTAGGACGTTAAACCCCATTTCATTTTCATTTCATTTCATTTGCATTGCAAATTACATATGATTCATAATCTCTTTGTATACTCTCGTTGTCCGGTTTCCGGAACTATCCTCCATTAATACCGTTGGCATTACATTCGTAATGATGTGAAACATAAAAAAAAATAAATCACAATAAGCACAATAAATCTATCCCAAGGAATTATATGTGCAACAAGTAATCAAAAGACGCATTCAGCCACTTTCATTCTTGATCCAGCTGTCTATTAACATCTCCAGAACATGCAATGGAACTGGTCCGTTTTCTAGAACAATAGAATGAAACTCTCTAACATCAAAACTGGAACCTGCACAAAAGATAAAACATAAATATTAGGCTTATGAGCATGTAGATAAAATACGTTTTGTTTCAAAACACCAATCAAACCACACCGCCAGTAAAATGTGGTTATTAGGTAGTTTACTCAGAAACCAATCTGATTAAAACACAGATCCAATTTCGTTTCGTTTTTTATAGTTCAAAATTTCGTTTTATACATGTCTTTACTACTCTTGGATCTGGAGGACTTGTTATTTAATTCGTGTTCTGCCTGAAATGAGGGGTTCAGAGACCGTTCTTAAAGGAACTGGTTATTTAGTGGTTACAGCATAGCACATAAAGTTGAAATAAATAGCATTTCATAAAACTAGAGCAGCCCCGAAAATTATTTAGTTATTTACATGTAAAAGCACGTAGATTCACCAGTCGTGGTTTCTGCAATCCTAAATCTTTACCTTTTCGAGAACAAGTTCAATCACATTAGAATGTTAACCCCGATTTTACCAACGATTCCTGTAAAATCGTAGTAGTTTCAGATATATATCAAATAACTTACATTTGATCCACCCGGTAGCCTATCTAAATTAAAACCAGCCAACTGGTCAGGTAATAATGAGACAACATATTGAACTTACCAAATGCTTTTCGGGCCTTTTCTCTTAATTCCTTTATTTTTAGTTCACCTATTTTATAGGCACATGCCTGACCTGGCCATGTCATATATCTATCAACTTCATGTTCCAGATGAGTTCGGGATCTGGCGGTCCTCTCTAACATGTAACCCACAGCTTGATCACGTGTCCAACTGAAAAAAATAGATTAAATGATGCTTAATATATCGATTTTGTTTGTATATGACTTGAATACGCTGGTATTTAACTTGTCGGTATGTTTTTCATATTTATGAGTGTTGAGTGAATCATAGGATGTTAGGCCTGTACCAATTTTTCCACAAAAAGCACACCAAAGAAGAAAAAGTACATTACTTACTTGAAATAATGTAACCCTGTATCAACGACCAGACGACAGGCACGGAACATTTCAGAACCATAACGACCCATTCTAGAAAAATGAAAAATTGAGAATATTATAAATATATTTATATAAAAAAAGATTAGATTTTGTATAGATTGGTAAATTAAGGTTAGGCGTCAAATTTCACAATGACCATGTGTCATGACTAAATGATAGAGGACTTACAAAATATAATCATTGTCATACAATCCCAATTCTTCTCCTAGATATTCGGCATATAAACCCCATCCCTGAAATAATATATAAAAACCAATCATTATAACTTGGAACTATATTATTGGACACAAAATAAACAACAAATAATTATTATAGACAATATCACAATTTCTGTTTTCATGAAAAGATTCAATATTGATCTTGGTAATTCATTTAGTGAACACCCTTATCCGTTTTCGTGTATTCAAATTCAAAATTACAACAAATGAATTTGCACAGGTTTACAAATTATCGGGGTATTATTTTAAGGCATCCTAGAACCGTGACGTTGATTTACTTTACGCAACTCCAAATTTACCTCTAAATAAGCTGTGAAGAACGGGAATTTAAGTGGTGGTTGGTAAACATAAGAATCTTCCTGGAACTTCCGGTAGTTTGGTAATGATGCAGACAGGGCATATATACTCTATAAAATATTTTCTTTTATGGAATTTCAGTATTGAGATAATTAAAATTGGACCAATTCGTGATCTTCAAACACTTAAGATGGCTGAACTCCTTGAAAACAACTATAAACTAAGCACTTATTCATCTCTGTACATGCATAAATTGGTAGATTATATAGGCATAATTGAATACAGACGTGACCACCAAATTATTTATTTTGTTCACTAGTTGGACACGATGGGTACTATAATATTATCTCTACCTGCAGATGATGACCGGGGACTGTTTCATGGAGAGCTAATGACATCATATCTATAGTTGCTCTGGAACAGATATTGCAAGTTATGGTAAGAAAGGAAAGACTTTCCATGTGTCCACGAATACATAGAATTAATTTGTTAAAGGAGCTAAATCGCCAACATATGCGACCTAAAAAATGACACAAGTGGATCACACGCATATAATACTGTAATATTAATGTATATAAACTGATCTACATTCAATGGTTCTGGGCCGAAGGAAGCATTTCTTGATTTGGGGCGGGGGGGGGGGGCTTCCATCCTAGGTCCTTATAGGCGAGGGTCCAGGGGCTACAATAACCTAATCCGCCGGGCCTGATGGTTTCCGTTTTTACTCTAATTTCAAATCAATTATGTTCGGCGAAATAAACCAAGAGTCTCAATCGAATACATATTTCTAGCGGCGTCTGGTTATTTCAGTCTACATACGCCGTTTGATTTGGTACAATGTGTGTAGCCTCGAACCTAGAGCCTCTTGTTAAAACTGAGGCTGAAACGAATTGTGGTACACGATTCGTGTACCAATGGTAAAATGTTTATTTTATCTTAAATATTAGATATCAGAAGCCCATCTTTTCCGGTAGGATCACAGCATCAATGCTGATTTAAACTGTTGAAGATTTTGGATGATATTGAGTTGGAGACTTAGCTACTTTAATGTTACAAACCGAGAAGAAAATAAACGAGATTCATTACGGGATTCTGGACGTCAAAAAATAATCACAATAAAACCTACGTATCTTCCGGTTTTCTTAGATTGACATAAAAGACGCCAGGTCTTGAACCATCGGCAGTACCAGATAAATATTCACCACGAACTCCATCGTAAGGCATCATCTGTATACTGTATAAAATAAATGATTATATGACATATGACATATATGAAATAGTGTTTAACTTTCACTGCTCTGTTTCGACTAGGATAATGAAGAAGGGCACACGTCATACAGTGTGCTATGAGGGAAATTTTTGTACTAGAACTAGTCATCGAAGTCCAACAACCAAGGGATTTTTTACGTCCACGTCAACATGTACTCGTTCTATGGAGAGACTAGGCAACCCTTTATCTGCCCCGTGAAAAAACCCGACAAGATCTTTTTTTTTGTCAACGGCGAGATTAGAACCCTGATATTTCTAGTTGAGCAGGAACGTTACGTGATCAACGAGAGAAGCTCATTATGTCCCTTTAAATTGTATTTTGAAAAAATGGACCATGTATGCTATAGCCTGTTGATAGACATTTTCGCAATCAGCCCAATATTGGTGGCAATTATTTCCGAATTAGTCAACTTTCATCATCTATGATTTCAAAATATCTGGCACAATAATACACCTAGAATGGAGAATTGTACCTTAATACTTACGCTGATGGAAGATTTGGAATATCTTTGAATAACTTGTCTAGTTTGGGAAAAGCCTGATTGTAAATAATGTCTTCATATTTTCTCAGAAGAACTTCCTACAATACAATAAAACATGTGTCGGTTTACACAGATTGCTGTTCTTACTAGATTCCCATAAACTGATAATTTTTTTTAGAACAAAGTCTGATTTTTCTAATTTATCCAAAATTCGAAAAAGGCTGAAAATGATTGCTTAAATGATTCACTTACGACAAATATTGCGAAAAAGATTTTTTAACTTACAGCAGAATGGATATGAAATTTGGGCTCATCTCTAATCATTTTAAAAAATTCGGGAATCGATCCACTAAAACCAATAGCCTTCATTGTCTGAAAAATGTAATAAAAAGATCAAGCGGCATTAAACAAACAAACAAATGGACAATGGAAGTAGAATTATAATCAGGTGCCCTATTCCTCTATGAGATTCCGATTTATCTTAGATCACTTTCTGAACACAGAGATCCATTTACTCAATGCTTCGAGAATTAATCTATGGCCTGGATGACCGCCATATCTAAACATAGCGCTAACGCTACAATATACGTCCACATTCCTGCTTTGATTGATATAGAGCAGGAGCCCACAAACTGTCTGGCAGTGGTCATCCAGGACTCTGGTGGTGGTACTGAACAACTCCAAAGTTGTTTTAGGTGGTACAGATTTCAGCTTATCCAGCCTAGCTGTTGACTAGAAATTAGATAACTCTTGTCAGGGATACTCCGAAACTACAAATGTCTGGTAATTGCATAGCTCTGCCAGAGGTACACCACCACTAGAAATGTCTGTCAGAGTGTTTTTGCAATACCTGAAGGTGTACGGCACATTTTTAGTGTCGTAATGTCGGATAAAAATGTAGTGATGTCGGGTAGAAATGTCGTGATGTCCGGTTGTCGTGTTGTCGGGTAGAAATGTCGGGTTATCGGGTTGTCGCGTTATGAAAGGCGACATCACGACATTACGACATGATACCAATCAGCCACCATATGTAGGCGACACACAGTCACACAAATAGAAAAAATGGGCGTGGCTCTGTCGCTGGGGGTTAAGCATGTACCCCAAATGATAAGGGTGTTCCTTAGGGTACAACGAATGACGTATTCAAAGTTTCGAGATGATACGTTAAGAAATGTGACTTGTAGACGGCAAACAACCAAATACAAGAACTGGGCGTGGCTTTGTCCCAGGGGGTCGGGCATGCCCCCAAAACAATAGGGATCATCCTTAGGGTATACATAAATAATAAGGATGTAAAGTTTCAAGATGTTCGATTAAAAATTGTGGTCTGTAGGTGACACAGACAAACTACGAGAAAAAGGGGGTGGCTCTGTCCCTGGGGATTAGGCATGCACCCCAAACAATAGATATGTTCCTTATAGTACACATACACAAAATGATACATTAAGAAATGTGGCCTGTAAACAACAAACAAACAAATACAAGAAATGGGCGTGGCTCGGCCCCTGTGGGTCGGACATTCACCAAAAACAATAGGGATCATCCTTACGTACATACACACATACATACCTACACACACACACCATCACACACCGACAGGGGCGACGGCATAATACGTCCACATTACGAATGTGGACGTATAAAAATGAGTATTATTGCTTTGTATTGTGGTATCTGGCATACACACAAAATACTGTTATAAATAAACCTATTAAATTCCATTAAATGGATGCAGAATAAATGCTTCTCAAAATTTCTAAGTACACTTAGTGTTTTCGACTAAAATCTTCGATTTACGACTTAAAATGTCGGTCAACTAGCTTAGTGTCTGTGCCTGGATTTATAATTAAAGAGTGAAAGAGATTCTTTTAGCTAAATTAAAGTATTTACTTTCTTTACTTAATGCGTTAGGAAGGAAGAATAAGAACGCGTGTCCAACCTCGTGAGTTTCCTCCAGGTTGCTCTCTACGTAGTATCTGCTACATACATAATATCTCTAATTATTGATATAAAAGTGAACAATAGTTCATCCTGAATTGAACTAGTTCGTGTGGAGTGGACGTTAAACTTCACTTACTTGATTCATACGCTTTCCAATTCGTTCAACTTCTTGTAGACCTTTATCATGAACTAGTTTTGGTGACATGTCTAAAGACAGATGCCATTTTAAACAAGCCTCATAATCTTCCTTACCATCTTGCCAACCATCTACACCCCAAGTTGTTCTTGCATTAGGCATGTAATCCTGATAAAATTTTATACCACAGATAAATATAATAAAATGTCCTCTCAAGCAATCCTGCAAATAGTTTTATTCACCAAAAATATAATAAGAAGCCCAGAAAGATTGTCGTTTTAGGACTGTGGTCGAGTGTTGGGTCATAGTTTGATTATAGTTTTAGTTTGACTAATTACTCATACCTTTTGAATAAAAGATTTCATGTCCCTGTATGCTTCCATTATTCGTTCGATCGCTTTTTGGGCTCGCTCACGAATACCTGGTCTGAAAGAAAACAGCACACAATGCCATCTTATGTAGGTGGGGGAATATTTCTTCTGGACAAAACGTGTATCAAATAAAATTATAATTTTCTACTCAAGTGCATATGATAAATGGGGATTAGTGATTCTACATGTAGATCAAAAATACGTTGCGTAGGTAACTAAATTGACCAAATCTCTTAGATTTGGCTACAAACATGCGTAAATTCACATTGGCTGATTTATTTTGTCAAATAATTGTCTGCATTTAACAGTTTATGTTCAAATGATAAAACACAATCAACTCATTAACCCGAAAAGGAAACTACTATTTGTAAATTAACTATTGCCGAACTAATTGCTAGTCTTTTGAACACCTTACTCTAGTTTGTCAAACCCAGATCCGGTCAATATAGACTGGGGGTTCTGATTATTTCCAGGTATTTATATAAATAAGTACTGTACTATTCTCTGCTAGTCACTTTCTGGAAACGATGGCGATATATCACATCGTTATCTGCTTATACTCTTTAGATCTACAACAAGAAATAGACTACACAAATACCAAAAATGCATATTGCTGAAAGTCTTACTTGACATTGTCCGGTACAGAAGATTCATCAAAAAAAGTTATAAAGGGTGTGTAATATATAGACTTAGTGACGTCATCAACAAGGCGTTTATCTATTTGTCCTGGAACTGCGTTCTGGAAGATAAATATGCATTAAATGATAGAGCATTTGATATATCGGTGATGGTAACATGGCTGTATGCATAGAATGTGGTGATATTTGGTTGTTTCGTTCTTAGTCAGTGAATTATGTCTTATATTTGTGGGGCATGTTATATTTAGAAGATCAGAAAATGCAACAAAATATTTCCGACCAGCTGCTTATTTCTAACATATGCATACTTACCATCGATACATTGTTATTCGTATTACCTTGCTTGATAGCCTCTCTCATCAAGTCTTTATACTGTGAAAACTGAAAAACAAATGATATTAAATTACGGAATTATAAATTTAGTCTCTTCGACAAAGAATTTGCGTACAAATAAAGTAGCACGTATAATTAGTGTGAAAATGAAAAATACATGGAATCTTAAGTACTGTATGCTGAATATATTCGCTGTTGTGCAACACTTGTATAACCCTTAGTGAAATTAAACGAATTGGGGTTTAACGCCCCGTGTCCTCGCGCAGATGCATCAACCGGGATAATGAAGCTACGTTTTTTGAATTCATGTCAATATGAAAGATTCAAACTTATTGGATTTAAAGAATCGTGCCAGAGACATTAATCACACAGTCCTGTACAATACTATATCAAAAAATAGGTAGCTGAACTTCGCCATCTAAAAGTGATACAAAGTTATTATAAAGTGTAGAACACCATATCGCGTGACCGCCTACGCAAAATTTTACTATATGACAGTGGTTCTCAACCAGTGTGCCGTGATACACAGGTGTACCGCAAAATCTTCCTAAGTGTGCCGCGAAATTTTGAACGCCACAACAAGAAAATGCGAAAACCCACATAGTCCTAATTGAGTATTTTTACTAAGTCCATAGATGTGATTTTCTTTATTAAGTTTGAGTCATTCCATGTGTCTATGGCTAGTCTGTGTCTATGGTTGTATGCCGTCTGTTGTGACTTACCATGTTTTTATATTGCAAAATTCAAATATTTTTCCTTTATATTTATCTAGGTGTGCCGCTATTTTTTCATGTGTTCCAAGGTGTGCCGTGGCGTTGAATAAAAAAGGTTGACAACCACTGCTCTCTGGTGTGATATCATTCTGTTGTTTACTGTTTGTAATATATGTGTAGTTTGTTTCTTGTCCTCTGGTTTATCATATCGATGTTCTTTGTGGTTGTGACCACCCCTTGTAATTACTATTTTAATAAATTGGGTAGAATCTAGGAATCAATGACACCAACATAATCGCCATGAAGTGAGATGACAAGTGGTTTCGGGTGTTACAGAAAAAGTAGGCCAACACTGCCTCGTGTACTACATCAGTTATGTTCCACCTTTGATCTAAAAATTGTTCACAATAATTGGCGATGTAGCCCAATAAATTTCAAATAATTCTTACCTGTTTGGGTATTTTTTGAAGTCGTTCAATAAAGTTTTCAAAATCACCTCTCGAAACAAAAGGAGTAGTATTAACAAAATGATCAGGATTAGCCGTTAATCCTTCCAAAAAGTTCACTGGGTTGAGGGTATTGTGGCTGAAAATAGTCAAATAAAATTATTTAAGCACATGAACGTATAACTAAATAATAATGTTTAATTGAATAATTTGAAAAATTCAATCAAGTCAAATTAGCAAAGACATACAGTCACGTGTTTAAAAGCAACTGTGTACAGATAACCGCCTAATGTTCAATTAATATGGATATTCGGGTAATGTATACCTCTCTTAAATGCTTCAACATACAAAATCCTTTACCCACATCTGTATTTCTAGTTCATTTCTTTACATTAGATATCATAACCCTTCCCTAAGGCCTACAAGACCTTATGTTATACAAGTAAACACGAACGTATGAACATAGAAACGGATCATGACTTTATCAAAGGCATCTTGGCATTGTGGCGTAATATAAAAATCCCCCAATGAATGCGCAGTTGGCCCAGGAACAACTATAATATGCTAAGTGTCAAGTCGGGCGTACTTGATTTCACGAAGCCTTAAATCCATTTACGACGAGTGTCGCTCGTAAAAACAACAACAAGATGCATAGCGCTTGAGGGACCATTTTATGTTCAGATGTCATGGAACCCTAATTATTGTAACTGGTCACGTGATTCAGACCGAACTTGTTATTCTCGATTTGGTTGGAGTATTTTATAGATGTGTCACAGATTTCCGTACGTAAACTTTAGGAATCCAATTATGGTTGAATTACTTTATATTATTTTAATAAGAATAGATTATCTTTTGATAGTTCCCAACACAATGTTCTATACTTACAGCCGCCATTTATATCCATCAACGTATGTTTGTAAACTATCTTTAAATATCAGATAATCAGCTAGTTGTTTTTGGTTGAAATCGTTGGCATCGATGGCATTTACTCTTTTAAGGAAACCTCCCACTTTATCCTGATTAATAATATAAAAGATTATCAGACACTGTATAGTTTAGTTTTTCGTTATATTGTATGTCTATAATGTAATTATATCAATCTCGAAACCAGAAATATTTTTGAAGAAATTTCTCTGGTGAATCGGGGTAGCAATTTTCCCGGAAGGTGACATGTAATTCCTACGCGCAAAAATTCTCGTTTATTTGCGTCGTACGCTCCTGATTTTACGTGCCTTGATGGCCGAATCACTTAAAAATATACCCACGCGTTGAAAAATAGATCTTTACAAAAACTTGAATTTGTTCGTTTAGGAACCAATTTTTTATGTCAACGAGTTGACTTTGACTCAAGGATCATTTAAAACAAACGAAACGACGATCCGACCTCTAGTTTTCGAGAAATCGACCCCAAAAGATTGACCAATCAGAGGTCAGAATGGGTCGGGCTTAGGTTTGGAAAAAATGGACGGTCTAATGCGCCAGAGGCCTTCGACTCCGTGGCTGCCTCTGGGAACGGGATTGGTAATTGTATCTTACTCTTCATTCGTATAGACCAGTGGTTCTCAACCAGTGTGCCGCGGCACACAGGTGTGCCGCATAATCTTCCTTAGTGTGACGCGAAATTTTGAACGGCACACTAAGAAAATGCAAAAAAACACATAATTCTAATTGAGTATTCACTGAAAGTTCATAGCTGTGTTTTTCTTTATCTCAGTTCAGTCATTCGATGTGTCTAGTCTGTGTCTACGGTTGTATGTCATCTGTATCTTGCCATGTTTTAATTTTGCAAAATTCAAATATTTTTCCTATATATTTAGCGAGGTGTGTCGCTATTTTTTCATGTGTTCCAAGGTGTGCCGTTGGCAAAAAAAGATTGAGAACCACTGGTATTGACAAATAATATAATATTCGTTACACGTAACCCAAATTTTACAGAAGTATACCGTTTGTATGTAAAAAAAAACGTAGAATGAAATAAAATATTTTTACACGTATATACAAAAATAGCATATGTTCTCTAGTTTTATATATAAAAGTACATTCTTTTTATATGTATATAAATTGTACGATAAATTGTTAGTGTTACATTATGTTTGTGCACTCAATTAATGTCATGCTATACATTACGTATATAAATGTATAGTCTTCCATATACGAATATCATTCATATTCCACTAAATGCATGAGCATAACCCTAATTTAAACCTACATTATGCAAGATGTAAATCTACCTAGTGTAAGTCTTTCTTTAGTCCTGAAATATTATATAAACTATTAATTAAACATTAATTAACCTATGTAGACCATAATCAACTCTCGATGTCAACGCTAGCCTGTGATATTTGTTGGATTATGATCCAATTTGCTACATAACTTTCCTATACGATTTAATGACTAAATGAATAATCGTGACTATGTTTTTTGTCGTACCGACTTTAGTAATGATGGTCGAGGCTAGGCGGAATTTGTATTCGCTTAATTGTTGGTTCATAGTGGATCAATTTAATTCATTGAAATTGTCAGCAAATTGCCTTTACATTATATAGTATAAACTATTATAGTGAGAACTGACAACTCGTTATCTAATCTCCCATAATGTATTTTTAACTTACATATCTTGGTTTAAAAAGATCAACACCGAACTGGTTTAGTCGATCATTGCGTCTAAAATCACCTGTAACTGTGGCAAACTCTGGTGAATCGTCTAATCTCCATTCCCAAAACTCATTTTCTATCGATATTAAGTCATCCACTGCACTGCCTTAAGATATACAAAGATAGGTTGTCAAAATAATCGAAAATTTTGTTATTTGTGTATTATTTACTATAGCATATTCCTGAAGCAATGGTCCAAGAAATCCCTCTCTGGCCATTGCCAGAATATCGTCTGTTTCTTGAACTTACGCGGGAGTGTGTCTATTCTTTCCGTTCAATGAAAGCTATCACTTAAGTACAGCAACATGACAGTCCTTCATTTAATCTGGGTCTTCCCTAAAACTTTGGACAGTGATTTAAGGTATTAAAAACGGTGAAAGTATGTTCGTTTCCAAACAGTATTGTTTACATTTCATTCGACTTGATAGCCTCGTTTGTCACGCAATTAGTTTTACTGCAGTATTCTGCTATGCACGGGTTAATTAGGCATAATAAAATCGTGAGCCATGACGGAACTTCATGTAAACATATTTGGTCCAATATTGGCACTCGTTTTAAATGTAAAGCTTTTGTAGGGCTGCTAGTGATTGGTTGGTAGACGGACTACTGACCAATCAAAATTATTTAAAACAACAATATCCACTGATAATAGCAGTGTGTAGTAGGATTACCTCTAATCAAACGCAACACTGCGCGGAGTATGCTACTGTAGAGGCTTTAGTACTTTGGATTAAGGCTATATTTAAATGAAATGTGTTTCAGCGTCCTACTGTTGTTCTGCTGTTCTTCTGCTCTGACTGGGCTAATGAAGATGGGCATACGCCGTAGAGTGTGTAATGGTGGAAAGTTTGCCTGTGCAATGGCTCTATGACCTACTCCTGTCAAGGAATATGGCATGTGCCCGCCAATGGGTACACGAGACCTCGGCTTTTGTTCCACCCGACGGACTAGACAGCTTTCTCAGCCAATTCAGAGATCGAAACAAGCGACCTGTAGGCAAGCGAGACCATGTCTTACTCACTCAGCCAACGTGGCCCCTATACATATTTAATACAGACAACATGATAATTCTTACTGGGTCGTTTATGCTTCCCTGGCTATATAAACTGCGGTTGACATATATAAGAGTATAAGATATTTTAAGGTAAGTGTTAAGAAATCTGGTGAACATGTCTCGATAGCATCATTAAGATCGTTCATTTACGTAAGACCATAAGGGTGAATCAAATGAAAAAAAAATTATATTCTGAGTATCTTGTAAATTACAAGATAACCATTTTTTTATAACTGTCTTGAAATTACAAGATAGCCTTTTATGGCCCATCAAATGAAAAAAATATATTCTGATAGTCATTTTTTTATAACTATCTTGTAATTACAAGATAGCCTTTTATGGCCCATCTTCTAATTATGAGATAGCCTATCTTGTAATTACAAGATAGTTAAATTAGACTATCTTGTAATTAATTGCAAGATATTTTTCTTGTAACTATCTTGTAATTACAAGATACAGACAGACAGACAGAAAGAGGGGGGGGGGGTTAACGTCTACCCGACACAAATTAGGTCATTTCGCGACTAACATATGGTTTAATTTTATTTCAATAATTCGCTTTCGCGTAGGATCTTTAGTAGTGGGGGGTGGTTGGCGAATGGTTAGCACGTGCGCGCTGTATCGTAAAGCCTGTCATTGAGTCAACTGGCGTGGTTTCGAATACCCCGTTGTACGTGACAAGGAGTAGGGTCGCCTGTCCAACATCGTGTTTTTTCTCCGGGTCCTCCGCTTTCCTCCCACTGCTAAAGACCGATTTGTTAGCATGTGCGCGCTGTATCATAAAAACCTGTCATTGGTGTACATATAAGATATAGAGAAGTAACCACACCCTTAGTAATATAGTATACTACTGGGAGGTTGGGAGGGTAAAAATTTACTGTTCACGTGTGAGGCTGGCAGACAAGTGTTAAAACGAAAACGTGAGCGCTAGTTTCATTTTGTAAAAGCAAATTTAACATAATATATTTTTAATTAAGACGCTTGAATAATATATTAAAAGCGTTAACTACATATTAAAGTTGGCTAAGGCTTTAATCTTAAAGCTGAATAAATACAATACAAAGCAATACAATGTTTACATATGATAAACATAAAAACAACATATATACACATGAATGAAGTCCCAAACTCAAACCGATTTAAGAGACTGTTTAGTTTGTTGAGTGAGGTTGAGAAAAAAGTTTGATAGCATTATATAAATGAGACCTGACTGCGTCAATATAACGCCAGACACAATCACTGGACCAGGTGCCTAAACGTTTGATATCAGAAAGGGGCACACCTGATTTAAAGGCCCAAGTTGCGGCGCCACGTCGAAAGGAGTGTCCGCCATATAAATGCATAGGAAGGCCAAACGCCTGAGACGTGTCGCAAAGCCTTCAGGAGGAAGCCCATCAGAGATTTATTCTTGGAACTGCCTTTGTTAAGCACACTTTTGGTGGTCTTATTATCAGTATATACCACAACATGTTTGTTCCGCCACAGACATCCCCATCTAAGCGCGGCGAGAATAACTGATAAAGTTTCCTTTACATTGAGGTGGGCAGCTGTAAAATTAGGGAGATCAATGGACCAATTCAAAAATGTAAGTTTCTTGCAGGGGGTGACCAACTGATCGAGTAGCCAAGGTCTCTTAAAGTACGAACTAATAAGTTAAAGCCACGTTCACATTCGCTTTTCGATTATTCGATTACGAGGAAGTCGTCTAAATATGCGATACGCGTTATATTATAGCGCAATTTCATTATTTCACTTAAAGGCTGAAATAGTTTTGGGCTTCTGGAATGTCCGAACGGTAGTTTGGTGTCATATAATTAAGTGGGCGTACAGTCGCCGGTGAAGTGCAATTTAAACCGGTAAGATGATGGTCGGAACTAAGATCGACCTTTGCGAGGAACCAATCTGGTCGTATCACTTTAATAGCTGCTCGTATATCCACATATTGACAACTGGTGTCTGATATATAGGAATTTAAAGAACATTCAATAGGGCGACTAGCATCGTGAATAAGGCACAGCGCCTAGTGAACTTATTATGGTAGGACGGGTGTTAGCGACGACGTAATTACCATAGTTTTCGCAATCAACTGGTAAGTAAGGACCATATTTCGTAGTAAGGTGAAAGCCTAGTTGAATACCCTCTAATAGGTTTTGTCTATCTGTATAAGATGCCGAAAGGAGGCTTTTCCAAGTCTGAAATCGGCTTTAGTTGTTCCCGTGATTCACTATGCAAGCTGTCATAAAAAAAAGACTTGTAGCAGATGTTCCTGATGCTGTTACACCACGGCCGGGCGGGTTTGTATGGCCATCGATTGCAGAATGGGTAGGTGACATACATATAGCACAATTGTGTCGCATTTTACAGTCTGGTCGCACACAAGAATTGTTGTTGAAATTTCTACAGATTACCTTGCCATCTGGCATAAACGGACCCCTTCGCCGATCAAAGGTGGCGCAATGGGTACGAAGCTGTTTTCATGGGTAAGAGTAAGAGATCGGCTGGTCAGGCATGGTGCGAATACTACCGTAATCGGGTTTTGGTGTAAGGTGAAAATCCCTCAGGTCTTGAATTCTCTTCTCTTTGGCGGTCGCGATATTCCTTCTCATAGAATAATACTGTTGCTCAAATATATTTCGAGGCGAGGCGGAATATATCTCCAGTGTATTTCAGGTACGCTTGGACATTGAAGGTTTTGTCGTGTTTCACTTTTGTGAGTTCTTGAAGGATTTTGACATTGGCAAAACTCCATTCTTCAATGGTAACCTTGTCTGAGGTTTTACGGCGCCCAAAACGAAACTCAACATCGGAGCTTATATTGTAAGATTTGTAGTTGGTGGCAGGGTGATCCCACAAAAAATTAATTATCTGCAAAGCGTTAGATTTGACCTTGCTTTTACTGGCAGCGAGAATATCAAAAATAGACTGCTCGCCTATCAATATCTTTATTCGGTCGACCAGGAATACCGGAGTGAGTGCTTCTTATTGTAAGTGATAACAGAAACAGTTTGGTACATATAGTATTTATTTACAACGGAAACAGAATTTAAAAAAGGTACAAAGATAGGACTATATCAACATTACAGAAACTAGTACTATTACTATACTGGAACAATACGACAGGAACACATCTAACCATTCTGTATCTACCATTCTGCCCCGTTGCCAATGCAGCGGCTGGACTCGTCGTCTGCTCTCTCTCTCTTTCTCTCTGGTTGTCTACTTGTGAGTAAAACTACTGTATGTAATAAAGCCAGCGACAGTTAGGGAAGATGGTCAGGTAGGATCATCAAATAAGGAAGTTCTGCCGCGTGTTTGAACATATCATATGTAGCTTGTAAATAACATATTGAACAAATCATAAAATTAATAAGATCGCACCTTAAAATAAGTTTAGAGAGTTAAGAAACGCCCACTATAATATATATCGAAACTAACAGAGGTCAAACAGTTCTTTGCACCTGAATAAATGTTCAGTTTATGAAAGGTATAGATCACTTTGTTACAGCTAGGCTAAAAATTGATGTGTTGATACCGTTGACATCGGGATTTTCTCTTCTGGGGCCAGGAGGTTGAGATGACATACCAGGATATCAAGTTTCGGCTCCGTGGGCCTGTGGGCAAGCAGCGTTGCAATCGGCAATACGACTTTTTTTCTGTGTCAATCTGTCGTCTAAGCTCGGCTATTTGATCTCTTCAGTTACTGAGTGATCGTAGGTTGGGTTATCTTGGTTCTCTTTGCTTGTACCTACCTCCGTAGGGCAAGACCTACTAGTGCTACTGGTAGTAGGCGAGACGTCGTCTCGAAGCACACCAGGGTGACCAGGGGTGACGCCATTTTTATTTGGTTCCGAGTCTTCACCGTTCTGTGGCTTCAAGGAACAAATTAAAATTGATGAATCATGATATAATTATGTAGTTGGTGGGAGTATGAAGTCAATGGTATTGATGGGAGTTTGAAATCGGTGTATGGTGACCTTACAATTGTCACTCATGGGCATCTCGGTATCTTGTAATTACAAGGTAGCCTATTTTGTAATTACAACATAATCAGAATTTTTTTTTTCATTTGATTGACCGTTATTGGCTTCCGTATTCATTCACCATAACCTCAATATCAAAGAATACCGAATGCGGTGGAGTAGTGACCTACTTATGTAACTACTATACTCACTGCTGTAGAGGGGGTATTACATATGTTAAGTAAGGAAACGTAACATATCAGTTTACACCAAGAAATGCGAGTTCTCCATTATATATGTAGTGACTTATAGCCTTTGATGTTTGATTCACTCAGTGATATCAATACAGATATCGGCCCTCACTTACCTCGCTCACCCGCCATTATGTAAAAGCAAAAAGGGTACGCTTTCAGTTGCCAATACTGATAACATACAGTCTATATTTAAGTCTCACCACTAATAATGGCTTATAACATTCTCTACAGCAGTTATACATTTACAACTGACTAGCTCAACCCCACATAACAAAATGATGTTAATTTTACGTAAAATTTACGTCAAAATGGTCAGTCAGTTTACCATCATTTTGCTCATCTTTTTAACGATAATGTTATTTCAGGCAATGACATTAATCTAACGTAAACTTTGCGTCATTTTTACGTTATGTTTAAGTCATTTTCTGACGTAAATCTAACGTAAAGTTTACGTCAGCTTCTGACGTAAATCTAAAGTAAATTAATTTTGCGTAAAGTTTACGTCACTTACGTTAGTTTTACTCCAGAAAATGACGTAAATATAACGTAAAAATCATTTTCGGATACAATTATAATGTCAAATTTTGATGAGCAAATTTACGAAAATATAACCAATCATTAAAACCTGCGCACTTTATATCATAAGGCCTGTCATTGAGTCTGGTGGTTTAATTTCCACATTTCCTGGCGGGAGTGAATTATTGAACTTGAATTGAATCACTTAGTCCCAAACGACGGTTTATGTCTATTGGATGTATTCTAAATGCGATTGCACAGAAATCTAGCACAACTTACAAAATTATATAACAGAATATACTGTAAGTATGTATACATGTACTTTATATACAAAGTATACATCTTTATAGTAACAGTTTACATGTATATCCATACCTGTTTGAGAAAAGAAGACGGGGATATGACACACGGTGTACTATGGGAGAAATTTTGTTTGGATAGCTGGGCTATGGCGTACTCTTACATCGTCGAATTCCGTCCAACTGCCAAGAGGTCTTTTACACACACATATCAAAGTGTACTATTGATTTTGGTGCACGATCTATCGCCCTCGGATGGTGTCACACCCACATATCTAGGGCATCATCCAAGGGGGCGGGGGCAGACAATGCACAAAAATCAACAGCAGTCATGCTTAAGGTATAAGGAATAAGTATACCAAGTCCCAAGACAATAAATTCAGAAAACCGCGGCATTCAGATGCTAAGCTCTGTCCCGAGGGATTGAGACATGTTCCAAAATCAATAGTTGCCATCCTTTGGCTATACGATATACGTATTCCTTGTTCCAAGACAATCCATTAAGAATCTGTAGGCACAGACACAAAAAGAAGATATGGGTGTGGCCCTGGGGTTTGGGTATTCGCCAAAACAATAGGGATAAACCTCAGGGTATAAAAACTAGGTTTCAAGAGGATGTATTAAAAGTTGTGACCTGTAGGTGACACAGACGCCCCAAAAAGTGGATGTAGCTGTCCTTGGGGTCGGAAATGCACCAAAAATAATACAGGTCATCCTTCGGGTATAAAGACTAAATATGAAAGGTTTTCAAGACGATCCTTAAAAGACATATTCCGGAAGCAATGGTCCGAGAAATACCCCTCTGGCCATTGCTGGATTGGCTTCTGATACTTGAACTTTTGAGGGAGTGTGTTTATTCTCCCCGTTCAATCAAATCTACCACTCGAGTATAGCAACATTTGATCTTGGTCTTGTGTGACAGTATTTCGTTCTTTAATCAGGTTCTGAATGACAACACTGGTATATACATCTAATAATAGTTTTATTCAGCTTCTTACAATAGGTACAAACATCGTGATGTAAACGACCGTAGAACTAACTATATGGAAGGAGTCATGACTTAATTGGCTTGGCTTAGCACGAGTGTGCTAACTCCAGAAGCTCTCGTCTCGTCTCCGACTCCTAGACCTGACTATAGTACTCCTGAGGTACCTTGACTAGGCGCCCGCCTAGCATGGCCTCCTGGACCTGACTGGACCTGACTCCCAGCTCTGACTGGACCTCGACTGATTCTAAAACGGTTTGTCTGATCTTTTAATTACTGGGCCGAACCTATGTCCAGCCTTGCAGTCTCGATACCACACCCATGCACCGTAACCTGATTGGTCAGTATCCGGTCGGGGTGGGTTAATAACCTGGACGGACATATAGTTATTGGCCAATCAACTAATTCCAGGTATTATATTTCAGATTATATTATGACCGGGATTGGCAGCTGGTCATTATATAATAACAGATTAAGCTTCCCGTGCAGATTGCTTTACTATTCAAGATCTTGCGTAACTCGGGACAGCTGTGATGATTAATGACTTCCTAACGACCTTTGTCTGTCTGTTAGACTTATCATGTTTACTGCCATCTTTTGACCACCTGTGATCTGTCTACTAGCCCTGTGATAAGATTGCTAATTGATTTCGTGAGGGTATGCAATTATATATCCCCCCAATTTTGTAACATTCCTCACATTGCCAAAGAAAAGTTATTTTGCATAACTTTTTAAAACTGTTTACAATATTAATTACAATATGAATAAAATGGAACTAAAAAATAGAAAAAGAAAAGAAGATAAACATTTGTAAAATGTATACAAAAATGTTTAAAAAAACAAAGGAAATGTAAATGAAACACACAAATTTAAAAGTTATATATGCATTTGTAAAATGTCATAATATCCAAAATTGTCTATAAACAAAAGGAAAATGTAAATGAACACACGAATTTAACAGTTATATATGCATTTGTTAAATGTCATAATATCCAAAAATGTCTATAAACAAAAGGAAAACGATAAACACACGAACGTAAAAGTTATATATACAACACCCGTCACACACGTGGGTCGATGCAAAAAAACAAAAAATCAAACGAGATCCTGGAATCACACAACACAAACTACTCTAATTATTCACATATATGGTGGAGTCTGGAATCACGAAACAAACTACTTTGCACTCTGGAACCACGAACACACACTATTCTAATTATTCACATATTATGGGGCACTCTGGTCTGATGTTCACACACGCAGATAGATGCGCGAATAAGGCGCAAAATTGCAGGGAAGTACAAAGAGTATTCGTCTTCTTTGACCGCTACTTCGCTGTCGTAGCTAACTGTAGGGAAGGGTACAATTGATGCCCTTCCTCTTTTACTTCTACTTCTTCTGTTCCGGGTTCCGGTTCCGATAATGGCGAGGGGTTAGAATTTTCCCTGCTTTGTGTAGATCCACTATTGGCATTATTTGCCACCATTTGTTTTGTCCGGTAGTCCTTTCTTTTTTCATACCGTTTGGCCAAACGGTGTTTACTGACATGTCGTGCTATGAAAAATATAATAACCCCTATCCCTATAGTGATCCCTATCCCCGTTAATAATATAGGCCAATGTACCCAGGGTTTATCATCTACTTGTACATTATGGAGTGAACTCAATTGGTTTATTAAACTAACAAGTGGAACAGACTTGACTTTAGATAACGATCTAACGATATTTACAATTGAAATTAGGGAGTCATATTGTTTTATCTCAAGAATAATGAATGATCTGAACACATTTAACCAATCTTAAATAAGATATTTTTGAAAGAACTAACGGTTTATCTCTATAATTCTTAAACACAACACAAAACAAGACAATACGTTCGCTCTAAATCCGAGCACAACCCTCCTGGGGTTAAACCACTTAACATAAACTTCTCCCGTTACATATCGGGGCATTTCCCATTAAAACTTTGGGGTATTACAAATAAAACTCTCTACCGTAAATAACGGGTCTTCCCATTAATATTTGGGGCACTACATCACAAATAATAATCCCGTAAACCTCGGGGCATAAGTATATATATATATGCACAAAACAACACAACACAAAAACTTATAAGAGACAAAACCGTTAATACCGTGTGAATGTTTAAAGAGTTATATCTCTCAATTAGGATACGCTTATAAAACTCAATTCCAGATAACTAAACAATCATAAAACATTTCACTTCGCAGTTATTAGCCTGATAATACTTAGCTACTACTAACTTTAAAAGCCAAAATATGTGTTCAAAACAAACAATTATAATTCATAATCTTTTTTAAAAACAACATGACGCATTTTAAAACAAATAATATATATACAATTTTGTTTTAGCCATTTTCCTGTTCCACTACTAGCCAATATTAAATTTAGTAACCACACCATGATATTTAATGACGCGTGATGATAAACTGCAGATTTCCAGTTAAATTATAATACATAGCACTAATGTCATTTATGAACCGTCGCCATGGTAGGATTTAGAAAAGACTTACCCGTGAATACTAAAATCTGTAGCCTGTGGTCGTCTAGTGGTATAAGACTTCAAGCGTTGCTCTGGTCTACGGCATCAATTAATATGTGACAGTATTGGTTCTTAAATCGGGTTCTTTGATGACAACACTGGTATAACTTCAAACAATGGTTTTATTTCTTCTTTTTCACATATACAATAGTTCTACAACATTACTTATATAGACCGGGTTTTTCGTCTGGTTGCCGTCTTGTTCCCAGCTCGGCTCTCTGGCCTCGACTGATTCTAAAACGGTTTGTCTGATCTTTTAATTACTGGGCCGAACCTATGTCCAGCCTTGCAGTCTCGATACCACACCCATGCACCGTAACCTGATTGGTCAGTATCCGGTCGGGGTGGGTTAATAACCTGGACGGACATATAGTTATTGGCCAATCAACTAATTCCAGGTATTATATTTCAGATTATATTATGACCGGGATTGGCAGCTGGTCATTATATAATAACAGATTAAGCTTCCCGTGCAGATTGCTTTACTATTCAAGATCTTGCGTAACTCGGGACAGCTGTGATGATTAATGACTTCCTAACGACCTTTGTCTGTCTGTTAGACTTATCATGTTTACTGCCATCTTTTGACCACCTGTGATCTGTCTACTAGCCCTGTGATAAGATTGCTAATTGATTTCGTGAGGGTATGCAATTATATATCCCCCCAATTTTGTAACACTTGCCTAAAACTTTGGACAGTGATTTAAGGTATTAAAAACGGTGAAAGTATGTTCGTTTCCAAACAGTATTGTTTACATTTTATTCGATTTGATAGTCACGTTTGTCACGCAATTAGTTTTACTGCAATATTCTACTATGAACTGGCGAATTGGGCATGATAAAATCGTTAGCCATGACGTAACGTTATGTAAACATATTTGGTCCAAATTGGCGTTCTGTTTTAAGGCTAATGCTTTTGTAACATAGTTAGAGATTGGTTGTTACTCGGACTATTGACCAATCATAATTTAGAACAAGAATTTTCCCTCTTTACAGCAGTGAGTATTGGAATTAGGTGTAATCAAACGAAACAGTGCGTGGAGTATGCATACACGGAGACACGTCTCTTACTCAATACCATGGACAGTCTTTGACATCGATAACACAATTTAAATCAGCATCAAGGCCTGTCATTAAATTTGGACTATTTGCATATTTCTCCGAGCAAAACGGATAAGAAATTACATAAAAAAAACAAAAACGTAATTCCGTTTATATATATATATTCATTTATTACTAAGCGCCATGGAAAATCGACGGAATGAAGCCATAGGAATGTCTAGGGCTGGCATGTCTAAACGTGTTATTGCCAGACACTTCAATTGTCATCAGTCCACTATTGTAAGGTTGGTGGAACGTGTTAGAGTTAATGAATCAACACGTGACCGTCAACGTCTTGGTCCACAACGCGTTACAACCCAGGCTCAAGACCGCTACATCCGGGTCACTCATCTGCGTGACAGATTCCGCCCAGCGACTCGAACATGTGCATCAGTCGTCGGAAGACATGGACCAGTAAGTGCCAACACCGTAAGACGTCGTCTAAGAGAAGTAGGGCTCTGTGCATGACGACATTATGTTGGAGCTATCCTCATGGATCATCACCGTCAGCGGCGTTTGATATGGGCTCAAGGACATGGAGAAGAGTAGACTGGCAAAGTGTGCTCTTCAGTGATAAGCATCGCTTTCATCTTTATCACGCTGATGGCCGTCTTGGGGAACGTCTTGCAGACTGATGCGTCTTCGAAACGGATCGATGGGGTGGGGGAAGTGTAATGGTCTGGGAAGACTTCACATTTCATCGCCGGACCCCCCTACACATTTACAGGGCTCGCGTTAATGCTGTAGCCTACCGTGATGATGTCTTGTAACCAATTGTTGCTCCGATGTGGCACCGATGTCTGGGATCCGATTGGACGCCGTCTGTATCGGAGACCACGGAAGCACATAACTTGCTGCTTTAGAAGCTGCTCTTGTCCAAGAATGGACCATTTTGCCCCAGGCCTTCTTTCAAACATTGGTTATTTCCATGCGACGTCGCTGCACAGCGTGCGTAAGAACCCGTGGAGGACACACGCGCTACTGACAGTTCTGTCGTACTTTTGGTCTTGACCCTCTGACTTTGTACCGTTGATTACAGATTAAACATCCATAAGTGTACATATGTTTTGTTATTTATGTTTTTCCATTTGAATATTGTTCACAATAAGAAGCAAAATAAATAATATATGTTTACAGGATGCGTTTTCCATGGCGCTCAGTATATTACGTGTTTATATGCCTTGCTACCCATTTCTGGGATTATGGTGGCAAAGTGGGTGAGATGCTGGATGTCGAGTGTGCGATCCCTGAATTGGCCGAGAAAGTTCATCCAGATTTTCCGGCGTGATTTCCCCTTGTCGGTGATGCAGGTCGGAGGGCCTGACAAGAACAGTCGTTGGGATGGTATAAACAACCGAGGTCTCTTGCACAAATTGGCATACACGTAAAAGGTCCCTTGGCAGTTGGAATTTTGCCCGGGCAAAATATACCTCATAGCACACTGAAGGGCGTATGGCCGTCTTCGTAAGATAAGTTCGGAGCAGACCAGTAGGGTATTAAACCCTATTTCATTTCAATGTCCATTTCTAGGTACCCAAGAATAGAGATTTAGCTCCTTTAAGATAGATTGTCTTGAGTCTCAATCTGCCTATTGTCCCCGTTGTTCTTCTGTTGGCTTTGGCATGATAATTGACTGCAATACTCTCCGTAGTTGCACTCACGCGTTTACTGATCGTGCACATGGCCATATGGAAAGGGTCGGACATGGCAGCAATGGATGATCCAGTATGTTATTATTTTAACTTATGAAGTTATTCATACTTTGTGATATTAATATGTTCAATTTCAATATCGAAAATTGATTACCAGAAAAGTAATTTAACGAAACTGTTAAGTTACATTAATATGTAAAATTACACTGTATATACTTGTTTATGACATGCTAGGAATATGATAGAATATTTCATCAACATAAATATTGCTTTTGTCGGGTGTGTCGGTCAAAGAAACTTGGATTCAGATGAACAGAGCATCCAACAGCGCGTTGAATCGTAGAAAAACAAGAAATCGGGAAGAGGAGCAGGTGAAGAAAATGCATGGAAATTTGAGACCGCCATGAGTTTCCCGAAAGCCGTACAGACCAAACGGATAACTACGATCAAACTTGATAATGATGGATGGAGACAATATTGATGAATCAATAGACCATTCTCTGATCGAGAAAGCTGCAGATGCTGCTGACATTTATAAAGATGATGACGAGCTATACAGTGGTTTTCATCATCAAGAGAGGCCCCAGTCAGACCAACTAACCTTCAAGCAATCGAATCCAAGAACTAAAAGTAGCAAAGCGAAAGGCGGATGATGAGGATGACGAATCTCGATGCTGTCTTTACAAGGCCCTACAGAAACGGATGGAGGAAACATCGATGAAAAATTACCAAGAATTAAGTTTTTCGAATCTATTATGCCAGAAGTTGAAGCGATGTTGGAGTAAAAGGTAGCTCGATGTTCTGAAGCTACTGAAGAAACCGCGTAATGCAGCATCAACCCCAATCTGTTTCACAGAGAATTACTTACGAATTATCTCTGTCACATATGACTGTCTACAACACGTGCATTGATTTCACGCGGCGTTAGTCATTGGCTCAATGGCGCGTCCTTTGTTTACATAACACGTAACTACTTCGGGCAAAATGATGCCTTTTACTCATTTTAATACCCATTTACAATTAAATAGGAAATACTTTTTAACTACAAATACTTCAAACGTCTTTATTTTTCTTATACTTCAAAAAAATGGTTGAGAATTTAATTTGTCGGAGTAAAAAAGTTAATATGCCGAACTCATTAAGTATCGTCGATGTAATGCTTATCACTGATTGTAGCGGCCAAGCGAATATTCACTGTGGGATCAGTTTGCATCAACCCTATCAGATCAAAGCAGTCGCTCCAGTACCCTTGCATCGTAGTCCACTAGCAGTCGCTCCAGTACCCTTACATTGTGGTCCATGTCGACAAGCCGAAGTGCCTGCGTCTCTCCTCCTACATTCCAGATGTATCCTTCGACTGATGTACACAACCAATCCTATTAAACAAACACGGCTCACTTAAGTTCTGACTATCATAATGAATAATGGACGTTCTCCCATGCGCTTTTTGTGGGTTATTCACGCGAATTCATGCCCAAGAAGTAGAAATCCCGAACTGACAGGAAGAGCATTAATACTTTTGTTTCATTTTTACTTAGTCTGATCGTTTGAGTTTATACAGGTTACTGTTCAGTTTATATAGACTGTAATTTGATACGGTTCGAAAACGACCGACGTTTTGTCAAAACTATGATTATTACACAAAAATGTTATGGTTCTAAAACGGATAAGATTCCGGAAATTAACATTTAATATTTCATTTAATTTTTACTGAGAGTTAATAAAAGTTGCTGTTCAACTGATATAGACTCTCTCCAATTCGATCCCACTGGACATATAATATGTGGTCGTATTAGTTTTTTCAATCCACGAAAACTGTTATAGGACATGCGTAAATAATTAAAAAACACATCTTCATCAGGATTGTCGATTTAGTTTTTGAGCGTTGTGGAGAACTCCCCAAGAACTGGTCGCACCAAGAAGTGTTGGCGCACCCACATTCGTCGAGCTCGTCTGCTCTTCTTTCGTTTCCCCTTCTATCGTTTCCCCTCCGTCTCCGCAAGTAGAAACCAAGCCAGGGTGTCGATTTCTTCTGAATGAGGGTAGCAAAATTGGTGGGGAAATAACTGACAGAGGCCAGTATACCAAAGTATAGTATATGGAGGTAGACCACTATTAATTTCCCCATTGACTTCAATGTTAATTCTGGACTCTTTGCCCACCTCCAACTTTTCCCAAAATTTTCGTTGGGTGAAATGCTTTTCACTACAGACAGAGGAACAAATGGCCATGTCTTTGCACTAAAATTTTTATGAGGTTGACCACCAACATTTTGAGATACACGAACTTGAAGAGGCATACTCAAAACATGTATCTAGTTGCCGTACATATCACCGTAGCCAACCTCATAACGCCGTTATCCTTCCGCCTCAAAATCATGAATATTTACCAAAACCTGGCAGAAAATATTAATTCAAACCCTCTTAGTCCATTCTAGGCCAAAAAATCAACAAAAATGGGCATGCAAAAGGGGAGAAAAGAGACAGAGAGAGAACTGCTATAAATAGACGAACAACAATTTGTGGGTACCGAGATGGTGAAATTTAATGGTAGTCTGCCTCATATGCCGTGTAAACCGTCATGCCAATATACCGAATACCGTATGCCGTATATCGTTGCTGGTACATAGAAGTATACGATATACGGTATTCTGTATACGGTATACAGGCACGGCGGTTTACACGGCATATACTACTATACGGAGGTATACTGGCTTAGTCGGTTATTTTCCCTACCGATTTTGGTACATCATTAAGGCTCATTCAGGTCTGAACAGAATGGAATCAGAAGGAGAGGCTTGGTTTCTACTTGCGGAGGCGTGCAGTATGGTGCCGCTGTCTGTAAACATGATAAACGTTGTATTGGTGTGATGTTTTAGTTTAACCCCGTAAAATATGCCAAACAATGTTTACAGAAGACTGAGACTTTAAACAAAATTTATGGGGGTACACCCCCCCACCGTTGCGGACCCCCCCCCCCCCGCCAATATATATTTCACGGCTACGCCCCTGGCTGTCATGTGTCTAGGTAGGACCTGTGATAAATAAGACTTCAAACTCTTATATATCTTTATAGGTTACAATAATATATTCTACAACATCGACACAACCATTCTTCTTTAGGTATTTAAACATCAACCACGATTAAATCCTATGTTATCTACCCTAGCTATTTCACCCAACCGTCTGCCGGGGAAAACGCGCTTGTCTAATTTATATAAAAAGGTGAGGGGCGTCCACTATAAGGGCGGATCATTGGGCTAGTGCTGCAGTAGGGCACGCCATTACGTCAACCCTAATTTTATGAAATTGGGCTAATTTGTACTTTACCAAAGGTGCGCAGACCTCTGACCTGATGTCTGATCGTTAGCGTAATAGGATATCATTTTTAACTAGCCGTGACACAACAGTAGCCCTCTTCTAGAAAAATCTGGTAGCAGGAACAGTGAGTCAGTCTAAGAAAAATGAACAAATTCTACAAGCGTAAACTGTATAGTGTCACATACCGTCGTTACCCTGCTTCCAGAACTCACCCATTTACACTGTTTACATTACAAATGATTCGTAATGATGTCAAACATAAAAAAATCTCAATAAGCACAATAAAAATCAACAATAAATTTTATTAGATTATTTCATCTATCTTAAGGAATTATGTGCAACAAATAATCAATAGACGCATATCTCTAAAAATAATAAATTTTGTATTCAGCCACTTTCATTCTTGATCCAGTTGTCTATTAACATCTCCAGAACATGCAATGGAACTGGTCCGTTTTCTAAAACAATGGAATGAAACTCTTTCACATCAAAACTGGAACCTGCACAAAAAATATCAAAACATAAAAAAATCATGGTTTGGCTGAACAACTAAACCACGTCGCCAGTGAAATATAGTTACTTGAGGATTTGAGAATAGCACATAACGTTGAAATATTCGTTAATGTTTTATTTCAATCAATACGAAACTGTTGCTATTCGAACTTCTGAGACGTAGTATGGATTGTTGCAAACCATTGAGTAGAATGAATGAATGAAATGGAGTGTTAAAGTTGTACTGTTCTAAACTGTAATGTCTTAGAGTATATCCAACTAATGTGTATAAGTGACTGGACAAAATTACTGAACTAGAATCAGCCTGCATAAGTGATCATTAAATACATATAAATTTAGCCTTCTTTCAATTGAAAGGTGGTACCGAACTTATACTATTGCAAACAAACCATAAACTAATGAAGAAAATAATGGCATTACGTATTTTACACACCTTTTCTCAAACATATTCAATAACATCAGAATGTATTACCGGAATTTAACTAGTATTGCTGTTAAAGTGTAATGGTTACAGCACTACTGATATAAGGTTCATGGTCTCATTATAACTTACATGTCATCCAACGTGTAGTCTTTGTCAGCGATATCACCCTAAATGGAAGTGGGCGTAAAACCACAGGAACTAACGAACGAACCGGGTAGCCTATGTTTATTAAAATCAGTCAGTCAGACAGATTACAATTCGAGAGAGTATATCAACATAATATCGAGCTTACCAAATGCTTGTCGGGCTCTTTCTCTTAATTCCTTTATTTTCAGTTCACCTATTTTATAGGCACAGGCTTGTCCTGGCCATGTCATATATCTATCAACTTCGTGTTCCAGATCAGTCCGGGAACTGGCGGTTCTCTCTAACATGTAATCCACAGCTTGATCACGTGTCCAACTGAAAATAAATTAAATCGTGCACTATTTTTGAGAGTCCAGATGTTATCCCCTGTTTACTTTTTTCCCGCTTAAAGTGTGTCGATTTACGTAGAATGGAAGTAAAGGGTTTGACGGTTTGCATTTATATTTTCGGTGAGGTCTTGTTGAAAACTCACGATATCGTGGCTGGGTAAGGTTAGAGTCGGTCAAATAAGAGAGAAATAAAATTAGTGCAAATGGTGAATTCGCTGGTGTATATGACATTTGTTCTAACCATCATGATAAAGGTATTTAAATTCGTGAGAACAGCCTAATCAACCGTTTCAGGATCATACAAATTATTCCACAAAAAAAAAAAAAAACACATTGAAGTAGAAAATAGAATTATTACTTACTTGAAATAATGTAACCCTGTATCAACGACCAGACGACAGGCACGGAACATTTCAGAACCATAACGACCCATTCTAGAAAAATGAAAAAATTGAGAAAGCCATGTTGGAAAGCGTAACTATATTGTATAAATGATGGATATAGTTACAAATTTGTAAATTAGGGTTTGGCGTTAAATTTTATAATTACCATGCATTGCAGAGTACTTACAAAATATAATCATTATCATACAGTCCCAATTCTTCTCCTAGATATTCGGCATATAAACCCCAGCCCTGAAATTATAATATATTAGTATACTCTGAAACTTAATATAATTAGACAGAAAAAAAAACATTAATGTATCATTTATAGACAATACTATCACCTTTTAAGTTTTCCATAAAATAATTCAATATTGATCTTAATTTTTCCAAATTTACTTTGTGAATGCTCTATTCCTGTTTCATGTTTTCAAATTCCAAATTACTGCAACTGAATTTGCATCAGGTTACAAAATATGGGGAATGTTATAATGCATTCAAGAAACGTGATGTTGATTTACTCTCGCAAACACAAAATCATCTACTTCCAAATTTACCTCTAAATAAGCTGTGTAGAACGGAAATTTAAGTGGTGGCTGGTAATAATTAGAATCTTCCTGGAACTTTCGGTAATTTGGTAATGGTGCAGACAGGGCATATATACTCTATAAAATAAACCTTTTAAATGTATTTCAGTATTGATATAATTAAAATTGGACCAATTCGTGATTGTCACCCATGTAAGATTGCTGGACCCCTTGAAAACAACTATAAAAGAAATACGAATCGTAAGAACTTCTTTAGCTCTGTCCATGCATAAATTGGTAGATTAATTGCAAAGAATTATAGACATAATGTAATACAGACATTTGAGACATGACCAAGAATCTATTTAATTTGTTTACCAGTTGGAAACGACGAGAATAATAATATTATCTCTACCTGTAGATGATGACCGGGAACTGTTTCATGGAGAGCTAATGACATCATATCTATAGTTGCTCTGGAACAGATATATTGAAGCATTGCAAGCAAAGGTAAGAAAGGACACACTGTCTATGGATCCGAAAATGCGTAGAACTAAATTTGTTAAGTTACAAACTGACAACAAAATTAACGAAATGCATCACGGGATCTCATTACGATTCTGGACGTCAAAAAATAATAATCATTGTAAAACCTACGTATCTTCCGGTCTTCTTAGATTGACATAAAATACACCAGGTCTGGAACCATCTGCAGTACCAGATAAATATTCACCACCAGCTCCATCGTAAGGCATCATCTGTATACTGCATGTATATAAATGAAATGATATATTATATGGAGTTTAACGTTCTACTTCTGCTTCGACTATGGGCACATGCCATGCAGTGTACTATGAGGGAAATTTGTACACGGGAACTCGGTTTTCTGTCCTTCTCAAGCGACCATACGTTGTCCCTTGCATGGCCCTCTGTCCTGCATGGCTGGCAAGAGAGGGGTGTATTACGCCGGAAACTTTCTCGGTCAACGACGCAGGAATCGAACACATGACAGTGTTACAGTATACAGTTATTACATTCAGATGTTAACCCCCCGTTCCCAACAGCGAGCCGAGCAAATGTATGTTAAAGTTATACTTTAGGGTATTTTCTGTCCGCATAAGATATTAACTCGATATAAACCTCGAATAAGTACAGTCCATCAACTTTGTGATCGACCAGAAACGAAAGGAATGGAATGTATCGTCAACACTATACTTTATGCTAGATTCCCACTGTCGTACGGTGCGTTGCGACGAAATTGTCCTTATTAGAGACTTTTGGCAAGCGTAAATTCCTAGTTCGTATCGCATATCCGTATGGACTTTGTGTGTGACGTAATCAATGTATGTGTATTTCTAATAGGTGATACGGCACACGCATACGGCAGCCCATATCGAACAGCTTTCATACGGAGAAGGTCCGTATAACATTGTCGTCTTTTTAGACGCTGAAATGTTGTATCATAGCGTTTTTATGAATCTATGTTTATCTTAGAACACGGAGGTGTATATTCGATTAATCTTGTTTCTATGGCCGCCTGTGAAATGCTAGGAAGGAGAAGTTTACCGCCTACTCTTCATCGAAGTCTAACCACCAAGTGATATTTACGTTCATGTCAATATATCGTTCTATGCAGGGAATAGGCAACCCCCTATCTGCCTCCCTGGTGTTTTCGGTCAGTCAATGCCTGGATTGGAACCCTGATTTGTAGCAAAAATATATGGCAGAAGAATATACCTTAAATGGAGGCTTGTACCTTAATACTTACGCTAATGGAAGATTTGGAATATCTTTGAATAACTGGTCTAGTTTGGGAAAAGCCTGATTGTAAATAATGTCTTCATATTTCCTCAGAAGAACTTCCTACAATACAATAAAAATATGTGTTGCTTTACACACCTTGACCTGCTTACTAGATTCCTTTAGTTCTCTGTGTCTACCCACAAATTTATAAATCTTCTTAGAACAAAGTCTGATGTTTCTTATTTATCCAGAGTTCGGAAACTTCTGCAAATGATTGCTTATATGTTTCACTTTTGACAAATAGTCTGAAATAGATTTCTTTTTTTTTAACTTACAGCAGAATGGATATGAAATTTGGGCTCATCTCTAATCATTTTAAAAAATTCGGGAATCGAACCACTAAAGCCAATAGCCTTCATTGTCTGAAATAAACAAATGGGTGTAGAATAATAATCAAATGGCCTACTTATCCACATGAACCCGGTTTATCTTCACAACGTAAATCTATCAGGGTGAAAACAATTCTTTGGCTTAATTAAACTCTTTACTTTCTTTATTAAATGGGTTTGGATGGAAGAATAAGATCGCTTGTCCAACCTTGTGGGTTTTCCTCAGGTTGCTCTACTGTTATATACATTGTAACTCTAATTATTTAAATAAAATTGAACAATAGTTCATCCCGAATTGAACTAGTTTGTGTAGCGTGGATCTTAAACCTTACTTACTTGATTCATACTCTTTCCAATTCTTTCAACTTCTTGTAGACCTTTATCATGAACTTGTTTTGGTGACATGTCTAAAGACAGGTGCCATTTTAAACAAGCCTCATAATTTCCCTTACCGTTTTGCCAACCATCTACACCCCAAGTTGTTCTTGCATTAGGCATGTAATCCTGTAAATAGTGTTATACCAGATAAATATAACAAAAATGTTCTCTCATGTAATCCTGCAAATAGTTTTATACCAAATAAATATAACAAAATGTCCTCTCGTGTAATCCTGTAAATAGTTTTATACGACTGATAAATATAACCAAATATTATCTCATGTAATACTGTAAATATGTGGTTTATACCAAATAAATATAACAAAATGTTCTCGCATGTAATCCTATATATATGGATTTTATACCACATAAATATAATAAAATGTTCTCGCATGTAACCCTGTAAATAGCTTTATACACTAAAGAAGCCCAGAATGTTGATCGCCAGAGGGTTGTGGACGCGTGTTGGGTCACAGTGTGATTATAGCTTAAGTTTGACTAATTACATAATATACCTTTTGAATAAAAGATTTCATGTCCCTGTATGCTTCCATTATTCTTGCGATTGCTGTTTTAGCTCGCTCACGAATGCCTGTTCTGAAAGAAAACAGCACACAGTGTCAATTTAAATGGATAAAGGAATATTTCTGCTGGATATGACATAATGTATCAAATAAAATTATAATTTTCCACTCCAGTGCATACACGACAAATGGGGATTAGTGATTCTGGATCAAACATACGTTGTGTAGTTAACTAAATTGACAAAATCTCTTGGATTTGACTGCAAACATGTGTCCGTTTAAGTACATTTATTTTGCTGATTTATATTATTTCTGGAAACAATGGCGATATATCACATCGTTATTTTCCTAGACTCTTTAGATCTACAGCAACAATTAGACTACACAAATACCAAAAATGCATATTGCTGAAAGTCTTACTTGACATTGTCCGGTACAGAAGATTCATCAAGAAAAGTTATAAAGGGTGTGTAATATATAGACTTGGTGACGTCATCAACAAGGCGTTCATCTATTTGTCCTGGAACTGCGTTCTGGAAGATAAATATGCATTAAATGATAGAGCAGTTGATACATTACAGGTGGTAACATGGCTGTATGTATAGAATATGATGTGTATATTTGGTTTCGTTACCAATAAACCTATGTCTAAGAATTAATTTCAAAAAACAGGTCAGGCAGTTGAAACAATATATGATAAAAATAGCACAAATCACAAATGTTCTTGGTCAGTGAATTATGTCTCATTTTTGTGGGGCATGTCATATTTAGAAGATCAGAAAATGCAACAAAATTGCTTATTTCTACATGTATATAATATGCATGCTTACCATTGATACATTGTTATTCGTATTACCTTGCTTGATAGCCTCTCTCATCAAGTCTTTATACTGTGAAAACTGAAAAGGAAACGATATTAAATCACAAAGTAAAGGGGCATACATGACTGGCGGACATAGTATGAATATGACAAATACATGGAATCTAAAATACTGAATCGTCACCCCGGTTAGTTAAACTGACAAGTGGTTTCAGGTGTTATAGAAAAAGTAGACCAACACTGGCTCGTGTACTACATCAGTTAGGTTCCCCCTTTGATCTAAGAATTGTTCACATAACTAATAATTGGCGATGTAGCTCAAGAAATTTCACATAATTGTTACCTGTTTAGGTATGTTTTGAAGTCGTTCAATAAAGTTTTCAAAATCACCTCTCGAAACAAATGGAGTGGTATTAACAAAATGATCAGGATTAGCCGTTAATCCTTCCAGAAAGTTCACTGGGTTGAGGGTATTGTGGCTGAAAATAGTCAAATAAAATTATTTAAGCACACGAACGTCTAACTAAATAATAATGTTCAATTGGTTAATTTGACGAATTGAATCAAGTCAAGTCACTTCTATTGCTGTTTTAAAACTAAAGACATACAGTCACGTGTTTAAATGCAACTCTGTACAGATAACGGCCTAATGTTCAATTAATATGGGTATTCGGGTAATGGATTCCTCTCTTAAATAGTTCATCATAAAAAAATCCTATACCTACATATGCTGTGTTTGTACTTTATTTTTTTTAGATTAGAATTCATAACCCACTCCAAAGGCCTAATAGGCTTTATGCTATACAAGTAAACACGAGAGTATGCACATATTATATCATTAGTGTCACAGATTTACTACGTAAATTTCCTACGTAAACTTTACGAATCCAATTATGGTTGAATCATAAAATATATATATATCAACTTTTGTTTCCAGCACAATCTTCTATACTTACAGTCGCCATTTGTATCCATCAACGTATGTTTGTAAACTATCTTTAAATATCAGATAATCAGCTAGTTGTTTTTGGTTGAAATCGTTGGCATCGATGGCATTTACTCTTTTAAGGAATCCTTCCACTTTATCCTGATTAATATAAAAGATTATCAGACACTATATAGTTTAGTTTTCGTTATATTGTATGTCTATAATGTAATTATATCTCTTCTTCATTCGTATAGACAAATAATATAAGATTCGTTACAAGTAACTCAAAAGTTTACAGAAGTATACCGTTTGTATGTAAAAAACATAAAATGAAATAAAATATTCTTTACGCGTATACAAAAATAGAATGAAATTTAGTTATTTATATAAAAGTAAATTCTTTTTATATAAACGGTGCGATGAATTGTTACACTATGTATGTGCACTTAATTATTGTCATGCTATACATTACGTATATAAATGAAGTACATATAGTCTTCCCTATACAATTACCATTCGTATTTCTACTAGATGCAGCATAATCCTAATTTAACTTACATTTCGTGGTTTAAAAAGATCAACACCGAACTGACGTAGTCGATCATTGTGTCTAAAATCACCTGTAAGTGTGGCGAACTCTGGGGAATCGTCTATTCTCCATTCCCAAAACTCATTTTCTATCGATGTTAAGTCATCCGCTGCACTGCCTTAAAATATACAAAGATGGGTTGCCAAGGTAATCGAAAGTTCTGTTATTTGTGTATTATGCTTTGGATAAAAGCTAAACATCTGTAAGTGAAATGGGGTTCAGCTCCCTATTGTTGTTCTGCTCCGTCTGGGCTAATGAAGACGGGCATACGGTATACAGTGTGCAATGGAGGAAATATTGCCCGTGTACCGGACCAACTCTTATATCCAAGTTCAACTGTCAAGGAATATTTCATGTGCACGCCAATGTGTACGCGAAACCTCGGTTTTTGGTTCCACCCCGATGAACTTTCTCGGCCAATGCAGAGATCGAACACGCGATCTCTAGGCAAGCGAGCCAGCGTCTTACCGACTCAGTCACCGTGGCCCACTATACTTATTTAAATGTCCCCCAGTATACTGACAACATATTATTATTTATATGCAATGCAAACAATTCTTACTGAGTCCTTTAAGCTTTGCTAGCTATACAAACTGCGGTTGACATAATATATAAGAGTGCAACGAAAGCTGATGAACATGTCTCGATAGCATCATTAAGAAGGTTTACTCTCCATTACCTCAATATAGAAGTATACCGAATGCGGTGGAGTAGTGACCTACTTGAGTAACTACTGCATTGCGTGAGTTAAGTAAGGAAGGATTATATATCAATTTACACCAAGAAATGCGATTCTCCATTGTAATGCAGTGACCAATAACCTTTGGTGTTAGTTTTACTCACTGCTATCAATGCAGATATTGGTTCTCACTTACCTCGCTCTTCCGCCATAATGTTAAAGCTGTAAGGTGTACGCTTTCAGTGGCCAATACTGATAACATACAGGCTCAACACTAGTAGTGGCTTATACTATTCTTTACAGCAGTTATAAATTTACAACTGACTAGTTCAGCACTTGAGTTGCTATTCAGCTCAAATTTATAGTCATTTACAATACCAACGCTTAGCGTTCTCCGAAAATATTTCCCTCTATCACTACGATACAGGAAGTAGATAATGTAATTTTTTAAATGATACCGAAACGGAACCAAGCTGACTGGGACCAAGGCTGATTGGGACCATGGCTGATTGGGACAAAAGTCAAAGCTGATTGGGACCACATTCTTGGCTGACTGGGACCACATTCTTGGCTGATTGGGACCACCACTAGGCTGATTCGGACCACACGATTAAAAAATACTAGAAACTTAGGTTTTGATATTGAATTAATTTTAATATAAATTAAAGAAGTTTTATATCTATAGCGTGACTATAATTATGTGCTTTTTTTTTTATGTAGGCCTGCGTTATTTATGTTTATATTCCATTTTTTTATGTCACAGTTACACTATATTATATTAACAGAGATTATCTTATTAATCTTATGTAAATTATTATACGTTTTATGCAATTTAAAGAGACCATTATTTAATTTTATTTTATAAACTTCATAGTTTGTTTTGGAATCCATTATAGCCTATACATTGTGTGTACTTATATGTTAGAAATACTGTTTAAACCAATTTTTGCTAATTGCAATTAAGTCATATAAATTTGAAAACTAATACTGATACTAGTCCCTAGCAATACAGTAGCATAACAGAAATCCGAAACCATTATACATGTACATATATTGTGTGTAATTATGTTATAGAAATAATGTTTAAACCATACAAATTTGAAAACTTATATTATACCAGCAATACAGTAGCAACGGAAATCGGTTATTTCAAATATGATGTACATAAAGGCAGTCAAAATGTATATCCTACCTTTATAGACTCAATTTTAACACAAGTAAACAGGTAGGTGATATCTAGGAAAGTGTACTATATTACTACATGAAAATTACTCAGATCTTACTGACAGCCACAACAGGGAATTTGTGTGATTGGATCTGATTGTTTATTGGATTATTAGGCTTGTCATTAATTAACAATAAAAGGTGTGATTAGGGTCTTGTATATTGCTACCTGAGTTTTATACTATAAATAAAGTGTGATTTAATTAACTTTGCTGTGTATTTGTGTATATTGCTAAGAAAATGTTACACATTTGTCAACCAATTTAGTGTATTGCATTCAACACTTGTCTAGATCAGGAAGGTCTCTGTCTCGGCTACTGCTTGGTTAGATTATATAAATATGATGGAAAATATGCTCACATCATATGAGAAAAATAACGGGTAGCACCTGGGGAGCCAATAGAGTTACACTTATAATGGTGTATCGTGCTCTAATACGCTCTGTATTAGACTACGGATCTTTGGTCTTCATGAACTGCGCGCCAACACTCTTAAGTAAGCTTGACACCATCCAATACAAAGCTCTGTGTATTGCGACTGGCGTAGGGCTTGGGACCAGGAGAGAGGCATTACTACAGGAAGCCGGAGAGTTGCCCCTATCCCCAAGAAGAAAAGAACTAGCAACAAGGTATTGGGCTAAGATCTCGCAATTGGGCGAGAGATCCCGGGCCTTTGTCAGCCTAAAGAAGACAAGATATGTAAGGGATCCTAGAAAGAAAAGCTTCGGCCAGGGTATCAGGGAAACAGTCAAGGAACTACGACTGGAGGAGCTCGTGATAAACGAACACGACCCACCATCGATCGCTCCTTGGACACTCCCAATACCACCGGTCAATCTAGATCTGCTACAGAAAACCGACAAGAAAAACAACCCCACTGCAGCACGGGCTCTCTCTCTGGAACACCTGGAAGACAACTGGCCGTCGGATGACTGGGAACATGTTTATACGGATGGCTCACGCAATCCTGAAAGGGGCACCAGCTCGTTTGGAAAACAATAGGCTTCTTCGTCTCATGACCTTAAACACTGTGTATAAATTTAAAGTCAATCGAATATTAACTTTAGCCTGTAGAGCGTCCACAAGCAATTGTGGACGCCGGACCGCTGGACGGACCGCCGGACGGACGGACGGACAGGGGCGACGACAATATACGACCACATTTCAATGTAGGCGTATAAAAACCAGAAAAACAGAAGGAAAAATAATGGAATTGTGGAGACAATATTGTGAAAGTGAGATTACCACAAGTCGTTTATTAAACAAAGCCGCGCATTTATATGGTCCGACTCAATCATAATAGCTTGTAAATAATTTTGTTATATGAAAGGTTGTGAAATATATGTGATTATTTTTTACAGGTCTGTATTTTTACATGAAATATTTTGAAATGTGTATTTTTATATGAAATAATTTGAAATGTGTATTTTTATATGAAATAATTTTAAATATTTGTATGTTTTAATAAAATATTGGTTTGTAAAGGAATTGAATCACTATATGAAATAAAATGATATTTACTAAGTAAAATATTATACAGAGAACAATATTTGTCTGTCATTATTTCAGCTTCATTCATTACAAAATATCGCATTCATTGCAGTAATTATACTGATATGAGGCTATTTGATATTGGGTTATAATACTGGGTGGTATTTATTGTCATGCAAACATACATTTGTATTTAAAACACTCTTATCATTGGTCTGATCATGGTCCCAATCAGCCAAGAATCTGGTCCCAATCAGCCAAGAATGTGAAGCATATTCTCTGTGATTTAGCTCATTTGTATTGAAGCCGTCAATCACTAATTACACTATTATTTGTGACTAATTACACTATTTATTGCCATAGTTGTCTTATTATCAAAAATATGCAAACATATTTTAAATACTCGCGGCATTTAAGTAATGGTCCGAATAAGCCTTGTCATGGTCCCAATCAGCCATAAATCTGGTCCCAGTCAGCCAAGAATCTGGTCCCAGTCAGCCACAAATCTGGTCCCAGTCAGCCACAAATCTGGTCCCAATCAGCCAGGTCCCAATCAGCCATGGTCCCAATCAGCCAATTACCACCGAAACACCCATTAGTACCTTATTGTAATTCTATCGCATGGCTATTGTCCTCGTCAGTTTACTATATTAATATTTCCCCATTTGACTTTAATTCTACCTATAGAAGATATGTTTAAAGATAAGACTGTGTATGAATTATGTGTATGATAGCATTCGCATGTCGGGGTTAAGAATTCTTCGATAACATTGTTAAAGCATGATGTTTAAGTTTGATTCATTGATATTCGGGGCCCGGGGGTTTGGATATTCAGTCAACTGGCAAGGTTTCGATTTTCCGTTTGTACGTGACAAGGAGTAGGGTTCCATCTGTTGGGTTTTCCCCGGGTTCCCTGGTTTCCTCCAACTGCTTAAGACCCCACGCACAAGCGAAGTATTTAAATGTAAGTGGAACATTATGACATAGTTTGAGTTCAGTGGAAGTTGAAACCCGTTTCTCTCTCTCTCTCGCCACTCTCGGGTGTTCGATCTCTGCATTGGCCGAGAAAGTTCACCTCGATTTTCCGGCGTGGTTTCTCCTTATCAGTGATAGAGAATGGGGGCCTGACAAGGACAGCTGTCTAGTCGTTCGGATGGGACGGAAAACCGAGGTCCGGTGTACACATTGGCGTGCACGTAAAAGATCCCTTGGCAGTAGGAATTTGATATAAGAGTACGCCGTAGCGCGTCTGCTCAGGCAAAATTTCCCTCATAGAACACTGTATGGCGTATGCCCGTCTTCCGTTAGCCCAGCTCAGGTGCATAAGAGTAAGACGTTAAACCCAATTTCACCTCTCTCTCATTCTCTCCTGTCAGTGATGCAGCACAGACGGCCTATCAAGGGACAACCTATAGTCGTTCGGATGGGAGAAAAAGTCGAGGTCCTATTTATACATTAGTGTGCACGTTAAAGATCCCTTAGAAGTTGAAATTCGATATAAGAGAAGGCGGCAGCGGCACTGTCTTGGAAAAATTGCCCCAACAGCACACTGTATATCGCACTACCACAATCTCCATCTATTGTTTGGCAGTACACTGTATCTGCTACATTTTTCAAGGGGCAGTAAATAAAATGTGCTGTCACTTAATCGCACATTTCATGGCTTTCTTTAGGCCTCAAATCTTATACAAATTATTAATTAAACATTAATGAACTAACTAGGGTTTGAAATGGGGTTTAATGTCCTACTGTTCTGTTCCTAAACTGGGCTATTGAAGACGGACATACATCACACAGTGTGCTATGAGGGAAATTGTCCCTGGGCAGCGGCGCTACGGCCTACTCTTATATCGAATTCCAACTGCCAATGGAGCGCTCGAGATAAAAAAAAAAATTTTGCGTGTCCTAAATCAGCCACCGTACTAAGACCATAATCCACTATCGTAAAACTGGATAATCGGGGCTTTGTTTATTATCGTATCAACGTTAGCAATGCCAACTCTTTATCTAATCTTACCTAAAGTCGCTTTAAGTATAGATAATTATAAATTCAAGGGAAATTGGTGTATGTAGTATCATGAGTACCACAGTATATAGTTAATATTACACGAAACTCCACACCCACGTATCCCACTCGGCATGCCTCGACAGATTCCGAAACTACATCTAGACTCGGCCGCATAGATAAAAAAGACAATTGTGGTTATAATATTTCAATATTTCTCAAATTCCTAGAATAGCCCCCTGTTATCGAATAAAAATCAATGTAACAACTGTCGAATTACTGTCAAAAACTCATGCAGTTTTAAGTTGTTGTCGCCCACCTGTTTAAAGTGTTTGTTAAATTGTACATAATAAGGTCTATGACCTTCATATTGAAATAAACATATTATTATTATGTTTTAAGCTTTAAGAATATTCTTACCTAATATTTTGGGTAATAAACCTGACAGGAAAACTAACAATAAATTGACATGAAACATTTAGCTGTCTGCAGTTTTCTCCTGAAACTAGAAAAAAACAAACAGTTATAAATACACCCGATCGAAGTGGAATTGTTGTAATTGCGCATACTTAACTGTTAGCTGAATTAACTCACTTCTTTATTTGTCTTACGTATTCGAAATAACATCAAACATTTGCAGATAAATATTTGATTTTAATCTTTTAGTAATATTTAATAACTTTGGTTTTACTTGTCATATAATCGCTATTATAACCTTCATTCATTGCCAATACAATTGGATAAAATAAATGCTGTTTTCGAGTTTAAACAGTTAAAGGCAGCGTATAGTGATTCAAACGCCTTCGATAAAATAAATCCAAACGAAGCAATGTTGACAGGATAATTTCAATCCGAGCGATATAGTACGTTTAAAGACAAGTTGTCATAAATAATATTTTCCACGTGACTTGTCGATTTCTAATCTACAAACCAAGACATCCTGCAGACGACAGACAAGATTGAATGAAAAATTGCCATAGAATTGATACCCACCGAATGAAATTAGCCTAGTCTAGTATCTATTTAGGTTTGAATAGTGTCCGAAGGGAAATTTAACTCCGCTCTTTGTTTTATAAAAAAAAATATAGAGACGTCAGCTATTAGGGCGGGGTAATTTCCATTTTTGGAGTAGTTAGTGGGCCTGTATACGGACGCTCGCACTTGATGACCCCTGCACTGAGTGACCCCTTGTCCTAGTTCGCGGTGACCTAGTTCGGTGTGACCTAATACATCGTGACCTGGTCGAGTGACCTAGTTCGCCGTGACCTAGTTCGCCGTGACCTTGTACGCGGTGACCTTGTACGACCTAGTTCGTTTTGACCTGACAGGTGTGGTTATTCAGGTGCGTGACCGACAAAGAGGGGCGCGCGCGCGCGCGGGAAAAGAGAGAGAGAGAGAGAGAGAGAGAGAGAAGAAGAAGAAGAAGAAGAAGAAGAAGAAGAAGAAGGGGGGAAGAGAGGGCGGGGAAAAAACTCTTTTACATTGATTAAGTTGGCCCTGAAAAGGGCCGTTGTCCTCATTCGAATGCGAGCACTAAAATGTGAGGGTACGACGCACTTTATGTCGGTTGCGTCTAATGGCCTCCACTAATTCAGGAGGAGGTCTTTTCCTGGGAGGTGTTTTTAATACCTCGTCAGGTAAGACAAAGATCTCGTCAGGGGTAATCACGGCAAGCGTGTGACCCCTGAGATACATGAAAGTATCCGCATTGCGGTTGTCTTCGATGCGTAACACCGGAGCATCCATTCTGACAATGAGAGGCGAAATGTGTGCCGCTTTATAACCATAAGGACGAATTCATTTGAGAATGGGGGGATCATGTGACGTCACATACAAGTATTGCACAACATGTGGGAAGTGTTATGCAATCATAGCTTCGTGCTTAAAGATGTGGATTCAAGTATTGCACAACACTATGTAACATTTTATGCTGACGCTAAGTATTTTACAGTGGTAATGACATAGATATGACGTCATCGCGTAGTGTAATAAAAAGGACGGGGCGCGATAGGTTTTCACAGACCATCAGCGCAAAGCAAGATGAGTTTTACATTACGACCCGTGGATAGACGATACAGCCGATTATTTAGAACCGAATCACTGTGTGTGGAAATAGATTTTCTTGAAGATTGGTCCCACGTTCCAGCCATAGATGTGCCACAACGACTACACGACACCTTTGGGGCCATCATTGAGGAAATTCGTCAAACCTTGGACGCCAGAGAAAGTGACTATGTTAGAATTGCCATCAGTCACCCAGGACTCAAAACACCAATCTGGTTACCCTTTCGTGAGTATCGTTTGTTAAAAGCCGAAGACGTGTTACAGAAAGTGGCAGCCGTGTTACAGAGTAACGAAGAATTTAGATTAGATCAACGCATGTCCATGAGTATATGTCACGTGTCCCCTCCCGATGGTCGAGGTAGCGGAACAAACACGAAGAAAAGACACAGTGCTAATTTCGAAGAATATTTGAAGAAAAAAAGATGTCTGGTCACCATAAAGAATTCCGACGAACTTTGTTTTCAGCGAGCTATTGTCGTCGCCCGTCATTATGCCAACAAACAAGACACGCCTGAATGGGAAAGAGAGAAGACCAGACTACAGAGGAGGGCAGGACCCCACTCGTGGCAGACGAAGAAAACTGAAGCCCTTATCGATGCCGTCGGTGGAGCCAGGCAAGCATGCACGGGGATGGAAACCTGGGAATTGTACGCCAAGTATTTAGGAGAGCAAGGATACCAACTCAACGTTTTCTCTCGGGCTATCTTTGGGAAGGCGATCTATCGGGGAACAAAACACATCACAGGCACACCAAAACATCTGAACCTGTATTTACACGACAGACATTATGACGTCGTTACTTCCATGCCCGCTTTTGTGGAAAGGTCGTATTTTTGTGAGACCTGTCAGGTAGGATACAATGCTGCAGAGAATCATTCGTGTCACGTCATGTGTCAAGGATGTAAGACAATGGGTCCACCCTGTCCACCCGATCCCAACACAAAGACGTGTTATCGTTGTCATCGTGTGTTTGTGAGCCGCCAATGTTTCGACAACCATCTCGCCACCCGTTCCAGAGCCAAGTGCAGTGTGTGTCATCGATGGAAGAAATGCGAGAAATGTCAAAAAGAGTGGGACGTCATCAAGGCCAAGCGTAATTTGGAAGAACACCGATGCGGAGAATACGAGTGTTCCATCTGCCGAGAGTGGCACACGGCCGAGAAACAGTTTTGTTACATCCAACCACTGAAATCACCCATCGACATGAACAAAGACCGAAAGATACAAATCGACAAACTACAGCAGACAACATTAACCCGCTTCGTCTTCTTTGACTTTGAATGCCAGCAAGATACCGGTGAGCACATTCCCAACCTATGTGTCCTGCAAACCTGCTGTCACTTTTGTATCGACAATCAAGATCCCTGCGAGCACTGTGACACATACTGGAATCACCAAAGAGAAATTGTGTTTAAAGGCCAAGACACGCTGGACGATGTGGGAAAATGGTTTTTACAACTCGCTGCTCACGGTACGGTGGTAGATGGTCGGAAACATGACAGTCACGAATCGAGTCCCGTGATTGCCGTGGCTCACAACTTTAAAGGTTACGACGGACTGCTGATTTTACAGACGCTGCACAAACATTCCGTGGCGCAACCCGAAGTCATTATGAATGGTGGTAAAGCGATGACGATCACTGTCGGTACGGTAAAATTCATCGATTCCCTCAACTTTCTACCGATGGCTTTACGGGACATGCCCAAGACCTTTGGCCTGCAAGAACTCAAGAAAGGTTATTTCCCTCACCACTTTAACAGACCGGAGAACGAAGAATACGTGGGCGCCTATCCTCCCGACACCGATTACGATCCGGATGGCATGAGTGTATCGGAACGAGAAAAATTTCACGAGTGGTACCAACAACACAGTCACGACGTCTTTGATTTTCGCCAGGAAATTCTCGCCTACTGTAAAAGTGACGTCGATGTCCTCCGCCGATGCTGTGGCGTGTTTCGCGAGATATTTCTCATGGACACGGGAATCGATCCCTTCGAAAAAAGCTTGACCCTGGCCTCCGCCTGCAGTCGCGTGTTACGCACGCACTACCTCAAAAAAGACACCCTCGTCGTCATTCCTCGAGCCCTGATGCAAGAGCCGAAACCTGGTAAGGACTGGCACCGCTTCCAGCCTCGACAACAGTCCAACAAAGCCCTTCGATGGTTGGAATGGGAACAACATCAACAGACCATGGCAGCTTTCCGAAACCAGACGCCACTACCCAACATTCGACACGCCCGCAACGGTAGTGAATGCCGAGTTGGCCCTTATAGTTTAGATGGTATGGACACGACCACAGGTACGGTGTACGAGTTTCACGGGTGTGCCTTTCACGGTTGTCCCAAATGTTATCCGGGTCCCGTCCAAGACCTTCAGCATAAACATCCCTACGATCCATCTCGCAGTATGAGGGACTTGTACCAGAAGACCCAAGAGCGTCACCGTCGACTACAGGAACAGTACGGTATGCAGACCATCCGCGTCATGTGGGAGTGTGAGATGGAGGACGAACGACGCCACGATCCCGAGATGAACGAATTTTTACAAGGCTTGGAAGATCAGCAATGGCCCGCTCCCGAACCTCTGATGCCCCGCAACGCTTTCTTCGGCGGGAGAACCAATGCCATCCAACTGTTGGTGAACGAGTCGGTGGAAGACATGCGCTACATTGACGTGGTGTCCCTGTACCCTTACATCTGCAAGTACGGTACCTTTCCCATCAAGGAACCCACGATCGTCACACAACCCGATCAAGACCAGTGGCAGCAGTACGAAGGATTGATCCAGTGTTCCGTCTTGCCGCCCCGTGGCCTGTACCACCCAGTGCTCCCGTTTCGGCGCAAACAGAAATTGGTGTTTGCCCTGTGTCGAAGCTGTGTCGACGAACACATGCAACAAGGGGAGATTGCCGAATACCAACCTTGTGAGCACACCGACGATCAGCGAGCCTGGGTGGGCACCTTTGTCACCCTGGAACTGAAGAAAGCGGTGACCCTAGGATACCGAGTACTAAAAGTCTACGAAGTCTGGCACTGGAAAGAATTCAGCACCTACGATCCCGAGGCCAAAACGGGCGGTCTGTTTACGGGGTACATCAATCACTACCTGAAGAAGAAAATGGAAAGTAGCGGTTATCCCGACACCTGCCACACCGAAGAAGACAAGACCCGCTTCGTCAACGAAGTGTACGACACCGAAGGTATTCGTCTGGATCCCGCGTCGATAAAACCCAACAAGGGGATGCGGGCGTTTAGTAAGCTTCAATTGAACACAGCATGGGGGAAATTCGGACAGAGAGACAACTTTCCCAAAACAGAGTACGTCACGGAACCCAGTGTCTACTTTGAAAAAATGTTGGACGTGACTAAGACCGTGCGAGATGTGCAGTTAGTCAACGATAACATGGTATTAATGGAAACGCTGAAGAAAGAAGAACACGTCGCACCCTGTCCCATCACCAACGTGGTTATCGCCGCTTTTGTCACTGCCCAGGCCCGTTTGAAACTCTATTCCGTCTTGGAAAAGTTGGGAGAACGTGTATGTTATTTTGACACCGATAGCGTCATCTACCAATACCACGCCACGTCATGGAATCCCCCGGAAGGTTCGAGTTTGGGTCAGTGGAAGAACGAGTTACCCGAAGATGTCACCATTCGAGAATTTGTAAGCGGAGGGCCAAAGAATTACGCATACCGCCAGAGCGATGGAAAAACCGTGTGTAAAGTCAGGGGATTCACACTGAATTATCGTGCCTCCCAACAATTAAATTACGTCACCATGAAGGAGAACGTACGGCACGTCAATCAAAACGAACCTCTGGTCATAGCCAATCCGTTCAAGATTACCAGATCACGTGACCGCCGTCTTTGGACACGCCCCGAGAATAAGAAATATAAAATCGTGTATGACAAACGTTTCGTTCAATTCAATGACGATGGCCAGCCAAACAATACTTACCCCTACGGATACTGACTTTCGGGTCTCGGGAACATGGCGAACGAACGGAGAAGAGGACGAACCAATACCAAAGCATGCAGATTTTGTCGAAAAGCTAAGACTACGATGGCTAAACTTTCGTGTCGACCAATGCTACCTACCCATCATAGAAAAAAGTCAGCACGAGGAGTGTATCGGTTGCGAGTACAACCATCCCAGTCAGAGATACCACTCGTGTTTGGGACTAGGCGTCTCTTCCATGACGGGTCAAGCCTCACATCCAGTGGACGATTACAGTCACTACCTCTGGGCGGACGAGCCGAAATCAAAAGACATTGGTAGTCTGTTAGGCAGCATGGTGGATGATCCACAGGGTCAAGTTAAGAAGTGGGAAACCGAACAACGATGGCAGGAAGACGTCATACAAACCTTGAGAAAGTACTGGGAGATCGTTCCTGGCTTTAAGACACCTATGATCAAACGCAAAGATGGAGTGGATCCCATACGACTATGGATGGACCAGTTAACGGCTAGAACGAGGGGTTGGTTCCCGGATGACGAGGGTGTCGAAAGGATATCTTGCATGATAGGAGAAGGTTGGGAATCTATTGCCAGACATCTGGGAATCACTGAAGCGCGGATCGGTCAATTCAGGATGAATCACCCTAACGATTCACAGAATCAAATCTTTAACATGCTCAACCACTGGCGACAAAACTACGGTAATCGAGCCTACCTGATAACGTTGTTGGAAGCCTGTCACGTGAGTAGAGCCGTCATCGCATGGGAAGAATTGCAAACGTATGTTGACTACAGCCTGTATTTCCGATTGTACAATCAGAAGAAATAGAAAGAACCAACCAAAACGAGAGTTAGTGCGCAATACCGATTGCACCACCAGAAGAAATAGAAAGAACGAATCAAAAGAGAGTGTGACGTCACGACCAAATGAGTATAAAACGTGAAGTGGCCGATTGAATTTTCATTCTTTCTCGATGGCGAGTCAAGCTTGTTACTTCTGCAACGATGTCGGCCACTGGTATAGAGACTGTCCAGCACGTTTCCAACAACAGCAAACAAGACAAGACAGAACATCTTATGATTCTTACGGAACCCAACAAAGAACACCACAGCCAAGACAAGACAGACCAGCTTATGGGTCCTACGGAAATTGTTTCCTCTGTGGAGAAACAGGCCACTGGGCACCTCAGTGTGGCAAACGAACCGAAGTCCAAAAGGCGAAGAACGACGAAGAAAGACAAACCACCACCAAAAGAAAGTGTTACGGAGTCAAGAGACCTACCGACGATAACCACAAGTGCCTCAACTGTGGACAGCTCGGTCACGGTCTCTTCGAATGCCAAGAAGAAATCCAAACCGAAGACAAGTTTGAAGCCGTTACCAATCGCATGTTCGACAACAACATTTATACACCAAGAGAAAACGCCCGTAGTCAACGATACTGGTACTGGTGTGGAGAATCGTTCGAACTCTTCAGGCGATACCAGGAAAAAACGAAAGCGACCGACGAAGATGTCCATTCCACCCACTAGTCTTCCGGTTACCAGTGAAGTCCCGAACAGCGAAGCCGTAAAGCCGATTGCCCAATGTCTCTGGCTGGCGGAGAAGGATGTGGAGAGTTTGACCCGCGCACTCATCCAATGTGCAGGTCCGAGAGATATGAGTGAAGTTTTGTCGTACCCTCCCTCTTTCGATATGAGCGAATGGGTACCCGTCGTCGTCACGCTTGCCGAGGTGGAAGACTGGCACCCACATGATATGATGCAGAAGCTTATGGGACAAGTCTATTGGATTCCTCGCGTCCTGAGAAACGCAACGTGGATGACAGAACAGATCCTGAAGAGAAACAGTCCAAACTAACGTTCTTTTTTTCTATTTCTTTTGTATTGTATGCCATGCTTTTTGTATTGTATGTTTTTATTGTCACATAAACATTGTTCTTATTTCACTCCATGTCTGTTGTTCTGTGGCGAGAAGGTATAAAAGGCAGGGGAAAAGGGAATGGGGGTAAACAGTGCAAGATGGATGTGACGTTCAAACATCCCTTTACCATGTTGGTCAGTGGTCCAACGGGTGTTGGAAAGACGGTCTTTGTACAGAAATTCCTTCAAGCGTCCCTGTTCGACGTCCCTCCCCAACGCGTCGTGTGGGCCTACGGGGAATGGCAAGAGAGTTACAATCGGTTTCCTTACACCTACGTTAAAGGCTTGACAGATATTGACGATGTAATGGATCAAGTCAAAGGTCCACAAGTCTTAGTCGTGGATGATTTGATGGGAGAAGACACGGAGATATTGCAAAAGTGGTTCACGAAAAAGAGTCATCACCACGACACGAGTGTCATTTACATCGTGCAAAACTTGTTTGACAAGCAACAGCGTACCATCAGCCTGAATGCCCATTACTTGGTTTTGTTCAAAAATCCCCGAGACAAATCGCAAATTGGTGTGTTGGCCCGTCAGATGTACCCCTCCCGCTCCAAGTATATGCAAGAAGCTTATGAAGATGCGACGAGTACCCCTCGCAGTTACTTACTCATTGATTTGAAGCCCGACACACTCGAGACTCTACGATTGAGATCCAACATTTTACCCGAAGAGCAACCTTCTATCGTCTACGTCCAAAAAGTATAAAAGGGGGACCTGTACCTCGAATTGACTCTTGTTTGTCACGATGGCTCGCACGAAGAATACACAGAGGAAACATCCACCCCCAGGTCTTCCCAGAGCAATGTTCCCGACGTTGGCACCGGATCTTCGCGATCCCACGGTGCGAAGGCCGACTCGCCCGAAAATGAGGGCACCTAGAACACAATTGTTGCCCTCGTTAACGCCACCCGCGAGTCCCTTGTCTCCCTTTCCGGTCACACCACCACGCCTCACGTCACCACCTTCCCCGTCTCGACCCGTCTCTCCGATCAATCGAAGACCGAGGAGAGAAAAGAAGAATTCTATGAAAGGACTGAAGGCCTTCATTCGCAAGTTACAACATCTGACTCCCGATATGGCTTATGGACAGTTGGCCAAGAATACGGGCAGGGCACGTGTTGGTTTGTTGCAATGGTTCAAACTGGCGGCCAATCATTTGCTGAATGGTAACATCCAACCACTGCATGCCCAGCACAAGAAATGGGTGGAACGAAATCGACAGGTGTTGACCCAACTGACGGAGAAAAACATGCCAACGACCGAAAAACTATCCCTGATCATGAAACCCGGAGGACGTGGATTTTTCGGGGGTGTGTTGATTCGAATCTTGGTGCGATGGAAGGAAAGACTGCAAGAGGAAAGAAACAAGCAACGAAATAAATTCGTTCGACGGACCGCTCAGCGTGGAAAGGGATTGATCACCGAGCAGACGGACCAACATCGAGCATTGCTTCGTAAAATGAGTAATCCACGAACGTCACCCGACGTCAAAAGGCGACTTCTCAACCAACAGGGTGGTGCGTTTGGAGCATTGCTCGCTATGGCTCTCCCGGCTTTGGCTCCCTTGGTATCTAAACTATTCGGAGGACAACAGGGTGGTAAACATCCCTTCCTTAGAAGGCAGGATAAAGCGAACGCTATGGCTGCCGAGTTATCTAAACTATTCGGGGGGTAACCGATTGGACAGAAAGGTATAAAAAGGGAACCGGAGAACGGCCTCGAGCTCAGTCATGGAGACACTGCGGTATCTATTGAACACTGCACCCAAAGACCGCCCTCTTTTGCTCGAGACCCAACCCATTGTCGACGGTGTGTGCGAGTGTATTGGAAACCTGATTCGCGGTAACGTTCCTGTGACGGAGAAAGAAATCAAACGCTTGAAAAAAGACGCCCTCTTGTTACGGCGTTTGGGCACGTCCAAAACACCTTGGAAGACACGTCGACGACTTCTGAAACAACAAAAAGGGGGATTCTTCACCCGGTTGCTCCGGTCATTCCCGAAAGATGAAATTCGCCAAGAAAATGAAACTGGTACCCTTCGACGGACCCACCGACGTCAAACCCCTCGAAGTCAGGCAAGTCGAACCCGCGTACGATCGAGATCCACTGCAGCAAGCCGTCGAGAATGTTCACCAAGACATGCAACACGTGCTAAACGATCCAACTCTTACCGACGAAAATAAAATGCAACGGTACGGACAGTTGTTACACCGTTATCAAACGATGCAAAAGAAAAGAAAACAGACCATTCCCTTGTCGGAGGAGAACATTCCCGAGCAAAAAGAAGAAACTTCGGAGGCACCCATCCTGGAGTCGGTCCCCCGTGTCTATCAACCTCGGGCTCGCCTTTTGTTGAAACACATGAAAGAAAAGACACCTTGGTCGTGGAACGAGGACTTGGAATTGCTTCGGAATGGAGTGCGCGTACCCAACACCAATGCCATTGACATCGTGAACGACTTGGTTCGTCGGCGAAAGAATACCCAGGCTCCCTTGGGATGGTTTGGGGTGATGCAAAGTTTGAAAGCCACGAACGTACCGCGCGAAGCCATCGGGAATCAAGAAAGGTGGAACGTGTTGTCCACGCCACCGACACGGACTCCGCCGCGACCCCCGCGAAAGAAGAAAATCTCCAGTACGGATACCCCTAGTACGCCTACTGGACAAGTCAGATCTGCGAGTACACCTACCAGGAGAGCCAGATGGATCCCTCTGCAAAAACTATAAATAGCCTGTTCCCATGACAATCTGCTGAAACATGGAACGAAAGCTGAAGAAAGTCTATTACGATCCGAAACACCCGGCCGCTTTCGGTGGAGCCCTGGGTCTCCACAAAGCTACCGGCGTGTCCTTAGACAAAGTCAAGACATGGTTGAAACAACAAAGGGCGTACACCTTGCACAAACCACTGAAAAAGAAATTTTCTCGGACGCCCACAGTGGTGGCCGGCATAGATCATCAGTGGCAAGCCGACTTGAGTGATATGTCCGCCTTGGCCAAACAGAATGGGGGATACAGATATTTGCTGTGTGTCATCGACGTGTTTTCAAAGTACGCTTGGGTGTTGCCCCTCAAAAACAAGACGGGAAACAGTTTGGTGGACGCCTTTCGTCGAATCTTTCAAAGTCGACAACCCTTACGACTTCAAACGGACAAAGGTACCGAATTCCTCAATCGAAAAATGCAGGCGTACCTGAAGAAGAAAAAAATTCATTTTTTCGTGACACACAACGTCGAAACCAAGGCCAGTGTGGTGGAACGATTTCAACGGACACTGAAAGAGCGCATGTGGCGATACTTTACTCATCGACAAACACAACGGTACATCGACGTGCTAGACGAACTGGTTCGGGCTTACAATGCTAGACGACATCGGACCATCGGTATGGCACCTAAAGACGTTCGCCCCGAACACGAATGGATGTTGACAAGACCACCACCACGTCCCCCGAAAAAGAAAAAAACAATGGATCTCGGTACGACCGTACGTTTGGCTTTACCGAAACATGGGGCCTTCGACAAAGGTTACTGGCCGAACTGGACTCTAGAAACGTTCAACGTGACACCCAACGTTGGTCCTGGTTACAAACTTTTGGACGAAAGAGGTGAACCAATACAAGGCACCTTCTATCCCGAAGAATTGCAAGCGGTCCAAGTCAACGATGATGAGATCTTTCCCATCGAAAGAGTCCTCGAAAGAAAAAAAGACAAAGTATTGGTGAAATGGTTGGGCTATCCGGCGAGTTTTAATTCGTGGATCGATAGGACCAGTCTCCAAAACGTATAAATAGGAGCAGTACACAAAACGTATAAATAGGAGCGAGAAACGCCGGTGTCAGTCAACATGCAAGACGAAACCACGTCAACCACATCGCAGACGACATCCCACCATTGGTCGCTGTTGGGAAAACGCGTACCACAAGCGGAAATCGTCTTTTTCTGTCAAGTGATATTAGTGTACGTCGTGGCTGGAGTTTCTTTGTCCCAATTGGCCTTGAAACCCGACGGATCACAGACTACATTGTGGACAGCCTTACTCTCCAGTACCTTGGGTTACCTGTTACCTTCTCCGACCTTGAAAACCAAACACAATGAACAACGAACTACCCTTTTACGTCACGCTCCCTAGTGACAGTTCCAGTAAGTGGTATCCCGACAACACTTTGTCCACGTATCGAACGCACTTGGACCCCCCACTCCGTCTCGATCATCGGGAATGGGAAGTGGGTCTGGCCGTGGCCAGCTTACCCAAAAAATGGAACAATGTCGATTACCTATACAACACGATTGGCCTACGCCTTCATCCTTGGGAAAATTCGATTGAAGAACCCGAACAAAAGATATGCCTGGATCGCCTAGACGTGGATCCCTCGTACTGTTTCAAGGGTGTAAAGGACGAAGAGATCAAGGGATCGGTCGAAATGGAAACGCACATCAAGAGCGACGACTACGAGACGGTTGAGCACATCATGGATGTCCTGAACACTCAACTAGACGGTTTGTGGAAACTGTTTCCCATTCGCAAGCACCTCGGCAATCAACCCGTCCGCTTAGATCCCAACAACAAGGAAATGACCGACCACGAAAAGCAACAGCAAAGAAATTACGATACTCGAGAGATGATGCGGCAAGGGGCCGAGCAAACAGGCCCCTTCGTTTCTTTCAAGAAAGACCACACCAGAGACAGAGTGTACCTGCAGATCAACCACGTGGAAGCGCTTTACTACTTTGACGTGTTGCCGAAAATCGAACTCTGCCTGCATGGCCCCGTCGTGTCCATGTTGGGGTGGCCTGGAAGCGATTTGTTGATTTCCCTGCAGTCAATAGCTTTGACCGGTATGGATGGCCAAAGTCTACGACATTTCTACGCCGACTACCCCCCACACTTACAAGTAAAGTACGATCTGTTTTACCTATACACGGACATTATCGAAAACCAGATTGTGGGTGACATGACGGCACCATTGATAGATGTGATTCCCTTTGATCAACTGTATCATCGTCCTTCCAGTATTCATTACTACCCTCTGCAGTACAATCTACTAAACTCCATTGGGGTCTATATAAGGAATGGAATGGGCGAAGCCGTGCCATTTATCGATGGTAAGGTGGTACTCCAACTTCATTTTCGCCGTCGACGATGATTCGGGTGTACAAAAGCGGTACGCTCAGGCAGCGAGGGTTCGGTGGTAGTCCATTGGTGTACAAGGGAGGAATTCTGCGACAACGGGGTGCCGGGCGATGGTCTGGATTGTTGAATGCCGTTAAATCGGTCGGAAAGACACTGTGGTCGGCCGGCAAAGCGGCCGTGAAAAAAAATGCAGCCCAAGTGCTACCCAAAGTGGGACAGAGCGTGCTCGACGCCATCAGTGGTCGGGAAAAATGGAACTGGAAGAAAGTCGCTCAGGACACGCTTCGCCCCGCGTTGTCAAACACGATGTCCGACACACTGAAGAACGTGGTCGCACACCTGGAACCTATAAAAGAACCCCCGCGATACCCGTCCACTTCACATCGCCCGAAGAGGAAGAAGAAGACACAGGTCACCTCTCACAAACGACGCAAACCAGATATCTTCGACCATGGCTACGCAGGTAATGCGCAATGATTCCTGTCCCTGTGCGCGGGACGAATTGCAGAATTTGTTCAGCGTACCCGACACGCAGACGGCCATACACAAGGTGACCCAAATCAGAAAGTATCCTATGACGCCCGATCTGAACCACGACGGACCCATCGAATTTTATATTTCCAATGCCACCACCGATTTCATCGATCTGGCCAACATGACACTGCACGTGGACCTGAAGGTGACCAAGAATGATGGGAGTGACTTGGATGCGAATAGTCAAGTGGCACCGGTCAACAATCTGTTTCATTCGTTGTTCAAAGACGTCAAATTACGCTTGGGAAAAGATGCCGAAACCTTGGTCACCGCATCTCTGCCCAACTATCCCTATCGGGCTTACTTGGAGAATTTGCTGAGTTTTGGTAAGGGAGCCAAGAACGATCACCTGTCAAAACAAGTCCTGTGGGAAAAAGATACCGCCGGGCAGTTCAATTCCACGAAATCCGTCGCCACCGGTGCGGACGGTGCACGGCAGGCCCCGGTTAACAAAGGATTGGAACAACGCCAGAAAACCATCGCTGCCAGTCGCACCTTTGAATTGCAGTCGCGTCTACACTTGGACATGTGCTTACAGGATCGGTACCTCCTGGACGGTGTGGACCTGCGATTGAAATTGGAAAAGCAATCCCCGAAATTTTTTCTGATGTACGGTGAAGGCAACGATGCAGAAGACTACAAAGTCGAGTTCACCAAAGCCTACCTGGATATCCCATTCGTCACCCTGGCTCCCAGCACCTACACACGCGTGGTCGAACAACTTCAATCCTCTAACGCCAAATATCCTCTGAAGCGTGTGGTGGTCCGAGACATGGTGATTCCCGACAATCGCACTAGCCACGTCCTAGACAATCTGTTTGTCAACGAAAGCCTGCCTAAGAGATTAATCGTGGGTATGGTACGTAACACGGCCTACGACGGAAGAAAAAACAGAAATCCCTTCCAATTCGAACACAATCAATTGGAAAACATCAAACTGACCAAGAACGGGGAAATTGTGGACGAATACGACGTCAACTTTCCCCAGCGACAAGCCATCGCACCATATCTGGATTTGATGAAAAGAGTGGCCGTCTTAAACACCCGAGAAGACCTGGACCTCCCTTTCAACGACTATATCAATGGGTACACTTTGTATTGTTTCGATTTGACCAACGACCACGGAGCCGACGGTAACTACTTTCATCCCAAAGCAGCGGGTAACCTGTCTTTGGAACTCAAGTTCGGTGCGGCCCCGACCAATCACCTCAGTCTTGTTCTGTTTGCCGAATACGACAATGTCTTGGAAATCGACGCTAACCGACAAGTCATCACCGATTGGTGAAGCTCTCTCCAATGAACAATTGACACGGGCATTAGAAAAACACCTCCCTTCTAACGTATTCGGGGGCGTGTGGGCTCGTAATCACCTGGATACACTGCGACCAACGTCGTATCCCAAAGCCTACGTCATCAACACGGACGACGAAGACCAACCTGGTAAACACTGGACCGTGTTTGTGTGCGAAAAACCAGAACACGTTACCTTCTTTGATTCCTACGGCAATTCTCCTGATGTCTACGGAGAAGCCTTTCGACGTTTCGTCCAAGATCTACAACTCCACTACCAACCCCGATGGATTCAAGGACTCGACAGTGTCGTCTGCGGACATTATTGCTTGTATTATTTGTGTCATCGATTTCACGTACCTTCCCCTCGTGCCCTTTCTGTTTTCGGTCATGTGTATCGTGTGAACGATATACTCGTCGAACAATGGACTAGGGATCATGTTCCCGATTTACAACCGGAACAGAAGAAAGGACAACGATGCCGATGTTTTTTTGCTTTGTAAATTTGCTTATTTTAATGCATGCTTTTTATTTCCTTCAATTTTAAGATTTCTTTTGTAGTTTTATGGTAACCATTTCATATAATCCAATTCTGTGTAACTTTAGTTCAATAAAATGCTTTGTCAGCAACATATCACGTGTCTGTTGTTTTTTTCACTCACGTCTCGCCCTCTGATTGGTGTAAAAATGGTATCGTCCCAGCACATTAGACTCGTCCCGAGGCATAAATTGCAGCATCGAAGCCAAAAGAAGTCACAGTCAAAATGGATCGACAAGATTACAGATTTTGTCAGACTTGTGGGGGTTACTACAATGTGTTTAGGGGTAATCGATCGGATGCTGATTACCTGATATGCTTTTGGTGTGGGATAGAAATTGGAAATACCTGTCATAGACGACACAAACATCTTGTCAAATGCCCAAAGAGACCCATACCACTGTGGTCAGATCATCCAAGATGTTCCTGTTAGTGTAACATGAAGACCAACGGCCCTTTTCAGGGCCAACTTAATCAATGTAAAAGAGTTGTTTCCCCGCCCCCTCTACCCCCTTCTTCCTCTCTTCCCCTTTCTCCTTCTTCCTCTCTCTCTCTCTCTCTCTCTCTCTCTCTCTCTCTCTTTTTTCCCGCGCGCGCGCGCCCCTCTTTGTCGGTCACGCACCTGAATAACCACACCTGTCAGGTCAAAACGAACTAGGTCGTACAAGGTCACCGCGTACAAGGTCACGGCGAACTAGGTCACGGCGAACTAGGTCACTCGACCAGGTCACGATGTATTAGGTCACACCGAACTAGGTCACCGCGAACTAGGACAAGGGGTCACTCAGTGCAGGGGTCATCAAGTGCGAGCGTCCGTATACAGGCCCACTAACTACTTTTGGGTAAGTGTTTCATAATATTAGCATCGTTTTACATCAAGTTAGTCTATTTCATTGGAGAGAGAGAGAGAGATAGAGAGAGAGAGAGAGAAATGGGGTTTAACGTCCACTCGAGACAAACCAGGTCATTTCGGGACTAACATATGGTTTAATTTTATTTCAAAAATTCGCGAGCGCGTATATAGGGTTCTTTAGCAGTGTGAGGAAACCGGAGTACCCGGATAAAACCCACGAGGTTGGACAGGCGACCCTACTTCTTGCCACGTACAACCATGATTTGAAACCGCGACAGTTGACTCAATGGCAGGCCGTATGATAGAGCGCGCGCACCCTAACCATTCGGCCATCCATCCCACCACCTATTTAATTGGACAAACCGTGCATCCGATGCCTGGGCCGTAGTAACCCACTTCCAGAAATGGATACTGACATAACTGTCAGTGAGTTAATCTAAGTAGAATAATGCAAGCTACTTCATTTTTCTAGTTTTCTTACACATCGAGTAGGTAACGAATTTTTACATAAAATAAAACATCATTTGGAGAACTTAAATAACCACTACAATAAATTGATTTGTTTTAGTATTAGGTTTAATCTTGTAATGCCGTTTTACAGTTCACATACTATTGTACTTTAAAAAAAACTACAACATAATGTCAAAGTTTCAGATCTCTTTACAATTGTTAAACCTATATTATATAGCTAAATCTGGCTAATAATGCGGGTCTGTCTTTGGACCTGAAATGTCATCTACTAAATGAACTTATTCAGACCATATTCAACTTCCGATGTCATCACCAGCTTGTCTAATTTACTGGATTTGAATCCGATTTGTTACCCGACACTCATTGATGATTAAATCCAAAAATGGAAAATTGGGACTATATTTTATCGTACCGATTTTAGTAATGATGATCGAGGCTACGCCTTCTTCAAAATCCAATATCTCGGTTCAGAGTGGATCAATTTGAATGAAGTTTTCACCATATTCCTTTTATAGTATCTAATTTTTAAAATTTATAGCATGAACTGTCACCTTTTTATCTCATCTCCCATGATGCCCCTTTAAGGAAGATGAAATAATCTGATACATTTTATTCTTACAGGTTTCCTGTATTTGTCGGTATGCTATAACTTCACGCCTCATCTGAACTCATCGTTATAATATTGATTTTTCAAGATATTAGCCGTGTCAATGTAGCATGCATACTAAAGTATTAGTCACCTTATGTATGGCAAACTGCTCTTTATCAGATTAACTACAGATAAAGTCATGTTTTATTCATATACTATGTATCCTGGTCGTCTGGCACTTGCAGGAGTAGCCTAAATACCATTGTCTAATCTCAATCACAATGCTAGATAACCCAAAACACAATTTCTTTTAAGTCTTTTATCGGGCTTATCTGGTAAAATGGGGGTTGGAATGACCCTCCCCCCCCCCCCCCAACTCTTCACACATTAATACACCACGACGATATTTATTTTCCTCTGCAGACTCGCACAATAGCACAAGGGTCTGATATATACCAGGGGCCGGTTGCTCAAAGCTCTGTTAACTTTTAACGATCCGTTAACATGGAGTAAACGGATCGTTGACTTTAACGGAGAGAAAGGTTGTTGCTAGAACAAAAATTTAACGGACCATTAAAAAACAACACATGAAAAAGATTCGTTAAAATAACTTAGTTTTGAGCAACCGGCCCCAGATTGTTTAGTTCCTAATCTCCCAATCATTTATAGTGAATAAAATAAGCCCCTCCCCACCATTAAAACAGACAAAAGAAAACCTAAAATATCCTTTTCATGAGGGACAAGGGCGGAATGTAGGCCATGTACTTAGATGGATGTATGGTAATGTGTAGACCAACACTTGTTCAGATTCAAAATAAAGACGACGATTCAGATAAGGATTTGGATAACCTATAATGTATACTTTAATGCTATTTTTTATAACCGTCGAGTTTATGCTATACTCATATCAACACAGCCTAAAGGAACCCATTGTACTACAAGGGTAAACTTAAAGGAGCTAAGTCTCTAACTCAATATCATCCAAAGTCTTATACGTTGAAAATACGAATTATTTGTCAATTTAAATCAACATTGATGCTGTTATCTTACCTTGAAAGGGTAGGCTTCTGGTATCCAATATTTAAGACACAATAAACATTTTACCATTTGTATACGAATCGTGCACCAAAGTATGGTTCAGCGTCATTTGTAACAAGTGACCAGAAAGAACGAGGCTAGACAACTCAGCCAAACGGCGACGTCATAACTTATCTGAAACTCGGACCGTATTTCGTTGGACATAACTGCTTACATTATTATATGCGTTGCGACCCATTTGGGTCAATTTTTAGGTCTCAACTAATAGCGATTCAGTTCCTTGAACACAGCTCCCAAAACTAACCATTATAAAATATATTGTCATTTTTTTACGAGTATTACTTAGTTTGTGAATCAGACTCGGTCTACTTGGTCGATTTAATTAATTGCAAAATAAACAATGTGATTTCTAGATTGAACAGATGCTGAAACGTGTCGAAAATCTTTAATTTTGTCGAATTCATGATCGGCGTAACTATGGTTTATGTTTTCTTAATTACATCCTAAAATAATAAATTTACCTGCAGTTTAAGTCGTAAAAGATTTGATATTGACCGAAAACTACAATTGTAATGAAACGAGAGCATTTTAGTGAAGAACAATATACCAATGACGGTATTCATATCGTTCACAAATATTGTTTTACTCCTGTTTTAGTGAGATTTGTTCGAAACAGTTCCGAACGTATTCATATTATTTTTATGCACACTCTATTGAACATGAATGCAGCCTTAACCCGGCTTTTAACGCAATAATAGAACGAGTAATTGTATATAAATCTTTCATAAGTCATCCATTACTAGTGGCTTTAATAAATAAAATATTGGACAGTGTTCTTGAACAAAATCATCGCTGTGTGGATATTACCAGACATTTGTCACGATATGTATGACGGAAGATATCAATTTGCGGTTAGTCAGTAGCGCGTTGTCTTCTATACGATTAGCTATACTGCTTCTAGAAATAGATCACAGGCACTTGAAGGGATTAAAATAAAACTTCTTACTGCTACTTGACTATATAGTGTGGTATAATAAGTGTAATTCAGACGCCATCTTTGTTATTACTGGTTTACGATATATCGTCTGTTATCATCTCACAATACTCACTAGTTCTAAGACTTTCCATCGTTTTAATTGCCAACGAGACTTTATTTGATCATTATACACCCTCCAATGTAGTTAAATTGGTCATTTTTCAGCGTTATTAATTACAAATCAAACTTAAAGTGTGTTCACTTGAAGATTCATATGTTGAACGGACCGGAATTACGACGAAATGAGTTCAAAAGAAGTCTGTATCACCCAGTCCCTTTATAAACATATCATTACTCGATATGTGCCTAGGAACTGGGTGATCAAGCCTCGCCCAACAGCGGCCTCGCTTCGTAGGTTCTATCACCTTGGCGCGTTTAGCGCATACTTGACAATCAATGGTCGTACCGAAAATAATACATCCTGTGCCACTAGTCTAAAACGCTTTCTACGCATTAAGTCATATGCATGTATAAAGATAGGCTGGCACTGCCAGGCAGGATACGCCCACATTTTCGAGAGATGGATAGAGAACAAGCAATACCGAAAGTGATTTTTCCTACATCATTAAGTCCTGTATTTCATACTGTATTGGGAGCAGCCATTTAGTTGGTCAGTTCCAGTCTGATATTCATGAAATTCGAAGCCGACAATGATTATGGTGTGACGGTACACAACCTAGAAGTGTGACTTTTTATCAAAATTGGATAAGAATTGTGACCTGTAGAGAGTCCACAACCATGATATACCATATTTTTACACTATTCGCGTACAAACGGCGACCATTTCGTCCGGCAATTTTGGTACGATTTTCCCGAAATTCGAACTCAACCTACCTTAGGGTGTAACGGTGATATAATCAAACGGTTTTTTAAATCGGATAATAATTGTGACCTCCAGAGGGACCACAAGCTAAAAAGGGTGATTTTTCGGACAATCAGGGGCCATAATTCAGGAAATTACATTCCGATAGCCGCAAATATCGAAAGGAACCAAGATCTCTGGGTTACAAACATGCATGTCAAGTTTCATCAAAATCGGATAAGAATTGTGACCTGTAGAGAGTCCACAAACAAATTGTGGACGGACGGACGGAGGGACGTCCGGACGGACAGGGGCGACGACATAATACGTCCACATGAAAATGTGGGCGTATAAAAATCTATATTTAGTTCTGTATACAGCAATCATTGTATAGGCGATCGCTTCAGATCTTTAGAAATCATACCCCCGCCCCCCTCCTCATATGAGATTTATTTCAAAGTAACCAGTAAAATAACATATATTTTTTTTTTGTCGAAATAAAACAAAGCTTCCAGATTTCAAAGTTAAAAACATATGTTTAACTTCTTCAAGACTAGGCCTGAAGTGTTTCAATATTACATAATTTGTCATATCTGTTAATACCGGTACTCTTGTCGTATACGTGTGTGGTTTTATGTTGGGATTCCTTTCGGAGGGTATGGGTAAGGGTCATTTATTACCCCCCCCCCCCACACACACACACACACACACACACCATCACACACACACCACCCAACACACACCTGTCGTGGCCCCTTGTTCATCTGGTACATGGTAAATTCAACACTGGATCATAATTCTACACCCAACTAATCAATAAAAAAGAATTCAAATGAGGATTGAAAAAGATGTCAAAATTACCAGAATAAAAAGAAAATATGACCCATTTGAAAACTTGAAAATTGAAATATCTATTTACGAAATGTTTGAAATGAACAAGCTCAATATAACAGTGAGAACTACCATGTGTGAATATCTTATCTACAGCAATTTATCAGTTTATCTGTTATATATTATGTCTAGTTGAAACAGTGGTGGATTTTTGTTTGGGGTGCGTGGGGAGGGGGGTGAATTACCCCCGCCAAATATACAACACAAAAAACACACCTGTTTTGGCCATCTGAAAAGGTGACTGAAAAGAAGTAGTCTGTGACGTTACATATATACTTTACCCTGAACAAATATTCATTGTCGAATGAGTGTCTATTTAATTTTAGATGCCCACTGACATAAATCGAATAAACTTGGGCTTAACAATAACCATTCGTTCCACTGATATTTAGTTTTCAGACAATTTAACTAGACGTTTTCTGATCGGACTCGAACATCCACAACGATCAATGGCAGATTGCTACGAAATATCCGAAGACGAGAAAATCAAACTTTAAAAGCTGTAGGCTACGATGTTTAAAAAAAACGAGAAAATTAAACCTCAAGCAACATTAGGAGCTGTGGACTACAGAGTTTAAGAAGGCGAGAACACTAATTTCAAATAATATTATTTTTGTGATCACTAACTAGACAATTATATGTTTTATTATATCCATAGCATCCTGATTATTTCGCTAAACTGAGTACATAAGATATCCAAGAAGACGAAAAAATGTTTATGTCAATAGGTTGATGTAAAATGTAAAATGGAGTTGGTACAATTAATTGCAAATGACGATATTAACTGACAGTTTGATTACAGTGGAATAAGAATCATACGCACACACCAGATAATAAGCAAGAAAGCAAATCTCACTTCGCTTCATACAGCAGTGACATTTTCAATATCAAAGTGCAATATGACACAGCATCAATACCAAATGTCAGGATACATGTACTTAAATACAATGAAGCTTGATTCAAACAATTCTTATTACAAATAAAACATGTACAATGTTAATAAAGAGCTTTAACAAAATTCTCGTTTCTCTCAACAATCTCTGGTTATTTGAATTTAGACACATGCATAACAATTATAAGAGCGCCAAAATGTATCACGACATCTATGGTGCCGATGGTGACATTCAGATGAGTGTTAACCCCCTCACTGACAGAATTCACCCAAGTAACTATTCCCAATTCAGTATTTTAGTTGGTGCTGTTACACACAAAGTGAAGTAATTAAATGTGGCTCTGAAAAGCATTACATAATATGAAACAAACAAGAAAAGCAAAACAATGGTGACAAACCTCTCAATATATAAGATAAATCCAAATCAAACCGAACTGAACCTTACAGACTGTAGTCTCTTAAATAGATGTTCTCCTTTCTGTTCCTTATCAATCATTAAAGCTTTTCACTGAGCTAATTGCTGCCTTCAGTTACCGTACTTGAATGAAAGAAATATCGAGACGAACTTTACAGTCAACTGCTTGCTGATTGTGTTTCTGTCAAATCTCTGTAACGTGCCGGGTTATTTCCCTGGGGATAACTCGGTTCAAGTCGGCCAATTCTATCAGACATTTGTTTACTTATCGAAGAATTGCAGATGAAAGGAATTTGTTTAACGACCTCGGATCTTTTTTTAAAGACATTTCTGCCAGTTGCATTTAGTACGACATTTAACAGTCTGATAAATATATTGGTCTAGGACTTTTGGAATCTTTATTGTAGTATCAACATTACACCGTCAGCTGGGTCACTTCCTTTTTTATTTGGACTTAACTGCTTTGTACCAATTGTCGCTTGTTTGTTTGAATTTCGAGTTAAATGCTGTATTTCTTCTTAAATTTAAGGTATATTAAGCAAAAGCTAAAATAACCTATTGCTGGTCTTTTTTTTTCTAGCTCATAACCAGTTCCCAAGAAGATCGTACGTCGATATATTTATTGAATGGATTAGAACCTTTTTGTTTTGTATTCAAATATTTAGAACTATTTTACTCGCTTATAACTTTTATAAACGAAACTGCGAACTAATAAGCATCCGTGCGTCTATCACCTTTGATTGCATCACAATCTGGAACAAAGTAATGGCGCGAAAGTGGAATTACGATGTCTTTTGATTATTTCTACTTATGATATTCCAGCCCTGATTAAGATTATGGGGATGCTGATTGGTTGGTTCAAGGGTCCCCAAATTAATTATATCTTTATTTATTATGCCGTGTGGAATAAAAAAATATCGCTTAACAACCCGCAAACCTCCGCTCTAATAGGAATCATTAGTATGACGATTGAAAGTGTGGAATGGGGTAGTATTGAACGTCAACACACTACTTCCGTTGGTCTGAGACTAACCTATGATAACTTTTATTCTACTATTAATTGCACGTAAAAGTACTTATACAAGTGTTTCTTTGTCTTACCGCCAATTACAATTTCGCGATCAGCCTCATAAGTGAAGACCGAGCATGGGAAGCATTCTGAATGCCTTTCTGAACCCAAATGTGCTGTCACGCAGTCCCATTGTAGATGCAAATAGTGTTAGGGTGACGAGATTGTGGGTTAGGGCTAGGGCAAGTGTATCCTTTCATTTTTCTCATCAGAGCGTTCAGCGACCAATATTGCTTTTAACGGGATTAAATGCCGATGCTGTATTCTATGATAAAAATAGATCAATATTTGTATTGTTCAGAACTTAAAGCTCCAATATACCAGAATAAAGATTAATATATTATTGAAGACCACAAACAGTAAAATGGAATTCGATTAGGAGGAGAACAGTAGGACGTTAAAACCATTCCATTTCAAATAATGCCGACTTTTGATTTTTCAGTTATATATGAATTGTTGATCTGATTTATTTACGTTTGCGTGTGTAATATACGAGTTGGTGTAAAACAGAGAAACTGAACGCGCAACTGATCGAAGGCGTATAATGGTCTTTCACTTGCGTAGTAAAGAAAGTCGCCCCGCACTCTGAAATCCTATGAACGCCTAGCGCCCCCCACCCCAACACACACTAACTTCCCCAAACACACATACACACCATCACTACCTCCCAAGCCCTAGTTTGCCTATCCAGTTATATCAGCTCTTCGATGGCGGATACCCCTCTCCAAAATATACTACTATCTCGAAATATCATTACTTAGTTAACTCTTCCGTGTGTGACATCGTGACCCTGCCAGAATTAAGTAAATAATGTTCTTATTTGTTTTTAACCGGACCATTAAAATACCTCAATATCTGACATGGCGAGAAAAATTTGTCATTTTGAAATGTTGAGCCCGTAACGCATAACGCACGTCATCGGCATGTGACAATCATCTGTGAATAATCTCTCAACTATAAAAACTGAAAAAAAAACCTTTGATAAATTTGACAGAGTTTTGAGATAGCCGTAGACACCATGTTTCTCAACGTGTTACTTGTAAGTTTAACTGTGTTTTTAACAGATGCAGCTATTAAAGACGATCTTTTGAATTTATATCATCATAAATTTAAAGGGGATGTAAGTATATATTACATATTGATTAATATTTCTTTGTAGCAAGTGTTGGGTATTTTTTTTTTCTTTATAGTTTGCTGTGTAAAATGAATCAGCACCATATTGCATGCAAGAAATGTCGAGCCTTTTATTTTAGCTAGTAAATACAGCTGACACAGTGTAATCTCAATAATGACTTACATTCTAGTTCGAATAATCGTGAAATAATCTGAGATAAAATCCGCTATTAAAAGTAGGTATTGGGGGTCTTAAAATACAACTGAATAAACAAACAGAAAAATAGGAAATTAGATAAAGAGCTGGCAGTTCTCGTGGATAGCAAAACATATCCTAATCCATTAAATATCCAATCTAGAGTTGACATCGAGAGTTGATTATGGCCTGTATATGTAATTAATGTCTAATTAATAATTTAGATACCATTTCAGGCCAAAAGAAAGACTTGAAATAGGCAGATTTAGCTATTACGTAATGCCTGTTTAAAAAGAGTATTTGCATATTGGGTAAATTGCCCTGACCACCCCCTCTAAAAGAACAACAAATAAATAAATAAATAAATAAACGAGCAAATAAATATATGTAAACGTGTTAAGCTTGGTCCTTCAGTAATCGAAATAACATTTCAGGTCAACCAAATTCAACACCAAGAGGTTTGTAACCTTTGAAGTTCCGTTTATTCGCCCTAATACTTTTAAAACAGAAGACAATGTGGAATACGATTATAAATCAATATTGCTCACTAAATTATACAACACAGATAAAAACAATTCAAATGTGTACAAAAAAATCAAATCTTCCAATCCTGATTTGAGTTTTGTCATTTTCTTAAATGCCAATTTCCCAAATGCAAATCAAACTTATTATGTACAGGCTTAGTCATATGAGATTAGACTTCATTTCTAATTTAAACCGACTCGGCGGGGAATAAATAGTTGCGTGACTGGAAATAAGATTATTAACTTGACGGATTCGCTTTCAAACAAAGATAATCAGATAAGAAATGAGCTTTCTGTGTTCACCAGACGACTTCTGTGGAATAATTGCACGAATCAATATTTTGTTTCCAGAAAATTAGCTTTTCTCTTTTTTCTTGTTCGTGAAATCCAGTAGCTTCATTTTCCATTGTCAAAAGTTTTATATGCAATTTGAATAATATGAGATTGTTATTATTGTTTTGTAATAATGGTTAGGTTATACCATCGATTCGAAATATAATGAATTTTAAACGTATTGCAAGATCGTGAGAAGATACTTGAATTGTTCGATTAATAAAATGGGTTATTTCTTGTTAGTTTTGCATTTGCAAGGGATATTTTTCCTAATGTAGTGACATCGAATTTAAATTTGAATTTTAAATTTGCCATTATTCGCCATCATGAAAGCGGCAGATAAAACATTACTAGTATTTATTATTATCATTATCGTCACATGAACACACACATGTCCAATTTCAGGGAACTTATTATGGACCAAATGATACCGGAACGTGTCAGTATAATCCACCAAGTCGTCCACCAGCAGCACTTCATCCTACTATAAAACATTTTGTAGCTCTCAATAAACCACAGTTCCTAGGTTCTTATTCTTGTGGCATGTGTTTTAAGGTAAATATGTCTTCGTAAACGCCTCTTGTTTTTAAATTAGAACAGAAAATATTTAGAGAGTAAAAAGCAACTTGGAGTCACGATGTCTCAATGCGTAAAGCGATGGCTCAATCGCCAGGAGATCCTTGTGTGGCCGAGAAAGTTCCTCGGGATTTCTTAGCGTTGATGTGCAGGTAAAATAACTACTGACAGTTGGGATTCGATGGCGGGTAGGTGGAAACGTCGTTCTCAGGCGACATTTGCCTAAAAATCCGCCTCATGGAATATGACCGCCTTCATTATTCCGGCTTGTGTCTTCACTATTCCGGACGTTAAACTTCATTTCATTTAAAAGTAAAATAGTGGTTATAAGAATTAAAAAAAAATTCTTGGAGTATTATCAGATCATTATCAGTACTATAATAGAGCGTGGTGTTTCTGATCGGATTTAAACACATGTCCGTGTTCTAGGTACATACCCTTTCTGAGACCCGAGTCCATACGCTGCTATAACCTATAGTACATTCGCCTTGAAATTTCAACTCCCAATTTATCTGCTATAAGCACTAGAATTGAGACAAACTATGCATTTCTTAGCCTAATCGTTTGAATGACATGTTATTACGGTTACGAAGTAATGCGCAATGGCGCATGAACTGGTACGAGGGCTGGCTGAAAAGTTCTAAGCCTGAAAAGGATAGATCATTGTGTGAATCATAGACATTATTGTTTTCATACCAGATATCTTATGAACCTGTCCATTGAAATTACACGAAATGGACAAAACAGGTTATAATGTAGTCATAAAGTACTTGCAACTCAAAGGACTAACCCCATCACAGATACCTTCTAATATGGCCACCACGTTATGAGACGACGCCCCTTCCTTTTCCACGATAAAGTGGGCTGCGAAAATAAGCGTGACAGAGAGGGTTGCCGAGATGATTCGCGCCCCGGAAGGCCACCAGCAGCAACCATTCAAGAAAACATTACCCGGGTGCATGACAGTATTGACACGGTGATGGCCCATGCGAGGGATGAGCACATTACCGCTAACGAATAAAAAGTGATAAAAGCTTCTGCAAGATGAGTAGCAATGCTCTTGACCAGAAACATACCAGATCTCTGACGTCCCATGACTGTCTGATAATGGCCGATTTTTTCCAACATTGAAAAATGTACTGGTCGGTTTTCATTTTCCTTGCAACGATGACGTCATGTCAGCGTTTAACGATTTTTAGGTTGACTGAAGAAAATTTTTTCCTGCTCGGCATCCAGGCCTTGCAATATCGTTGTCAACAGTGTGTACACCTCAGTGGGGACTATATAGAAATAAATGGACTCTGTACAGGTCTATCATGGATATGCTTGGAGCGTTTCAGTCAGCCCTCGTTATGATCGCTACAAGAAATACGAAATAAAACGCGAAATGTTGCATCAGCTATATTGATTAGCCGACAAATTAACCTAATGTACTAACGAAAACATAATTTATATCAAGTTTGCCAATGGTTAGTGAGTTGCAAATCCTCCTTACCGTTGCTTTTGAATATGATTTTAAATGCTATTTATCTATTCACAAAGTGACTCTTTGACATTAGAAGGAAAATAACGTCAATAGTTCAAGGGACTCAGATGTAACTGTCGTCTCAAGAGTACTAATAGCACGTATTTCAATAACTTGGAGTAAGACGGGCGATCATAATTCTCTACAGAGATAATATTATACTATATTATTTAGACGATTCGCTTTGTTCTGTTATAATACGTGATAATGGATCTTGAACAAGAAGAATGGTAACATTAAGTTTAAATATATAATTGTCTTTCTTCTAAGACGTATCATCGACGCAATGAAACCTAATGGAACTCAGTCGTTTTATCATTTCAGATTTTAATAATGGATATGCTTAATATGAATAGATTTAAAATATCTTAAGTCTATTTTTGTTTAGCTTTGGTATTATTGGCTGTTTTGATAAGTCGACCAATACGTTTATAATTTAAATTTCGTGATGGTATTGGCGCGAGCTAGAACCGGAAATAAGAATATATCTTACATTATGTAGACGATATTGGCGTTACATTAGCAGTTTTCATAAACTATCAAATAATATTATTTTTACAAATCTTTCTAGGTCCATGCAGAGGGACAAGGATTAGGTAGCGATCCTATTAAAGGAGATTTTGTTGTATTTGCTAATGATCTGTGTCCAGCATGTGCTGCAGGTAAACATTGCCTAATTATACTATATCGCATATTTACCATCGATCGGTTTGGCTTAATGGCAAGTTCATATTACTCGCCCCTGGTTATCAGGAATACTACTATCTCCCCAATGATTTCGTGAATTTATGGGCCTGACACGATATTGTTTTGAATAGTCCAACCAACTGACTAAATTGGGTTGGCCATCTTCTTTTGTAGCTACGTCGGACAGTCAAGGTCATCTATAGGTCGTGGCATGATTTTCAAGGCCGACTTTCCTAATTCAGTTCTGTTTAGTTCATGAATACTTACAATAGAAACAAACTTCGTGAAACCTGGAGAAACAATTAGGCCTGGTTGTCCTTCCACCATTGAAGCATTAATATAATATCTGGTGTCAAATGCCAGTTCCCTGAAGTCCCTGATAGGCATATGCAAATTACAACCCATCATTGACAAGGGGCTCCGTGAATAAGTTTCCTATTATAAGACCACAATTATGTACAGTAGTTGATAGCCCCTATTTATGAATTGCGTACGGTAAGCAGTGCAAAAAGGGTCATTACCCACGAGACTACATACAATTATGGTGTTGGAGTTATAGATAGCAAGTTGGTTCAACCAAAGCCAGGCCTAATGACACTATTAGAGCATGTATAATATTCCAAATGAGACAGCCATTGTTTTTGTTTATAAACATAATACGTATCAATGACAAATATGTATAATATTCAAAATGAGTCAGCCATGGTTGTTGTTTCTAAACACAATATGTATCAATGACAAATATGTACAATAATAGTCGTCACCAGCATATTACATCTAACAAATTGCTCTAGGTGACGAGCATAACATTTCGTGGATTCAGATTTACGTTAAGATGGTGTCATTAAAATGATAATTAAATATGCTTCGAATTTTTGATAAGTAAATATATAGTCGCTTACTGCAAGGACCAGTATTCACCGTTGACCAAATCACTTTCAGACCCGATAAGCTTTTAGATTTTAGATTTATACTAGAGTGTTTTAAGGGTATAAATACTGCTACAGGGTTTCCGAAAAGAACAGAATATCCGGAAACCTAAGACATAATGACCTTTGCACTTAACTTCACCGTGAATCTCAGATGTTAAAAGTTAATCATTTTATGAATGAGTTCATTTTCAGGATCTCTGGATTTGGCTGAGAATGGTGATGGACGATGGAAGATTCAGATACAAGCAGTACAATGTCCCGTGGGGAATACTAAGCTAGAATATAAACTACAAGGCAGCAATCCGTATTTTATTAAACTTCAGATCAGAAACGGGAGGTGAGGAATTACATAACGCATTCTGGCATGAAACGGTTAATAAACACTGAGAACCATTTAATGTTGTGTTGCAGAATGATTAATGGTTAATCATATACAGTGATAAGACAGTTCAGAATGGAAATAGCTTATGTGTCAATATACAAAGTACTTGACCGTACATGTGATTTTACTACGAAGGTTTTGTTTCCTTTTGTCTAAAACGTAAGACCAGATGCTCTTAATTTTATCAAAGACAAATTTTATTTTAATCTTTTCAAACTGCTTCCGATAATCCAACAATTTTGATTCTAAGGACCTTGGATCATGTCAAGGTCGGTTTTGATCGGTATTTAAGGACAGTTATATGGTGTTTATTGATGGAAGAAAACACACAACACTAAGTCATCCGAATGAGTCTGTGGACTAAGAGTTGATTTCATCTAAAGGATGTAATTTAGACTGAAAATTTTAATCACGTTGGGTTGGCACCTTGTCAAATCTGGTATCATGTTATCTTCGAATTTCTTTCTCTATTATTTAAAATTTCTACCATACTTGAATCATAAAAATGGATATTTCAGAAAACTGTTATATTTTGTTTCCGTTTCAAACTTTTGACATGACTTTTAGTGTTACTGCTAATCAAAGAACAGCAGCAAACATATGACTTGATGACCTAGGCTATCAAAAACTGTATAATTTTAATAATACAACACACAACTTTGTACTAACAGAACTTTGGTTATCCCAATACTTGAAATAACCCAACCGACGACATTGTTTACCACTTGAATATTTAGAATCCCCGCAACTGATTTAAAAATCATGCAATCTGGTACATGGTTAGAGATGACACATTCAGCTGATGGTTTCTGGATTTTATCTAACGGTAAACCAGTTGATACAACTAATATTAAAGTAAAGATAACAGCTGCCAATGGTGAGGTTGTAGAAGATGTTATCCCTAAATTAGGTATGTATATGCATTTTATGGTTCCCTTATGGAACATGCGTGATTATATGTTGATATATTTCTTATTGGAAGAGGTTGGGTATATGTCATTATATATAATTGTTTTATGTAGACAATAATTCTACTGGAGCAGCAATCCAATTCCTATTTAATGACATTGTGTTCGCGGAACCGGCAGGATAAACCAATAAACATGCAACAATAATTATTAACCCATAATATGCCACGCCTAACGACTAATAAATAAGCCAGATGTGCAGAGCAGTTGTAAAACAATACATCCATGGGAAGTATGAAAATAATATCCATTATTTGTTACCTTGGCAATCTTGAATAAGCAACAGTGTCAACGGAAATGTCAACATTTTGGATCAATATGCCGCCTAAAAAAAGATATCTATGGTTCGATATATCGTTGAAACTGATCACACATATGGGCGTCGATCGAGACCATGACATATCACACATTATAATAGCATTACATTCCTCGTGAATCATTAATGATTGAAACGTTTCATCGGGCTATAGATATCTTATAACTTGAATTATGTTTTCAGTTAATAATCAAGTTTTACATGGAGCAAAAGCAGTCCAGTTTGCCTTAGATAAAAGTCTTCCCACTGCCTAGATTGTATTTTATGATCGATTAAAAGTTATTATCTAGCAATACCAATTTGTTCGTGATGCATTTCCATATATAATCGACGATTGCGATCCACATCTTTTCTGAAAAGAGTAACTGTGATTATAGAAATATATAAATTCTATAGCTGCGACAACAGACGTTCCCCGATTAACGCGATAGTTTCCGGAGTAAGGGGAGGTTGGATTTCTTTAGAACGAGCATGGTGTGATGAGATTAACTCCAGGACATATCAATATACGTGGATAGCATAATTCGTTGAAAACTTGATTATTTTCATTAATACCTTGAAAGACGTCCAATGCCCACCGTCTTTCATGTAAAACAAACATGAGATTTTCCAATATAGTTTCCATTTTCAATTGAATGAGTATGGAATGCATGGCAAGAAAAAGCACCAAGTCGTTCGGGTATTCCGTGTATTCCATTGGAAACATGTTAAAGATCCCCTGAAAACAGATGGGATCGAAATAATAATAAGCCGTAGAGCCCCTATGCGACGAAATGTTTTCTCAAGCACACAGCACATGGCCTACGTCAATGGCCATTAATTTCGTTGGTGTGGAAAATACAACTTTAAAACCCATTTAATTTGTATGACGTAAACATGACCACTGAAACTGTAGGCAACATAATTTTCGACATGGTCAGTTTGTCCGCGTCACCTGGCAATAGCACATTCGGGAAAATATACATTTGGAACTACACTGTTATTGCTGGAGATTGCATTTTGCAATGTAAATCAAGGGGCGCTACTCCAGATTTTACCGTGCAGAATATGGACGAAGACCAGCAAAGTTTTGATGTGACTTTCCTAAAGGAGCTAAATCGCTAATATTTGGGACCTAGAATTGACATACATGGGTCGCAACGCATATAATAATGCAATCTGATTTACATTCAATCGTTTCTGTTTTTACTGTAATTTCTAATCAGTTATGTTCGGCGAAATACACCAGAAGTCTCAATCGAATATCAATCTCTGTAGTTATTCCAGTCTAGACACCGATAGTATTTATTTCGCATGCTCTCCAAATAAGAATATGTCGTACGATTCGTGTACATAATGGTAAAATGTTTATTTATCTCAAATATTGGATATCAGAAGTCCCTTTTCTTGGTAAGATCACAGCATCAATGTTGAATTAAATTGCTAAAAAAACCTTGTTTTCAGTGTCGAAGAATTTGGATGATATTGACTTAGAGACTTAACAACTTTAATTCTCATATTTCTGCCCAGCTCTAACTTTTGGCCCAAAGTGATGTTGGACTTATGTTGTGTTATTTACGCCTCCATAAATAGATCCCCGACCCTTCTTCCATTTGTCTATCCCAAATATTAGACCTACCACGTAGCGCCAGTTCTAAAATGTTGGCAAGCGTGTTTGTATCGGTATTTCTTGGATAAATAAACAATATTTATTCTATATTCCGAATTGTATCCGAGAAGGGTTGAGGGAAATGCATAGCCCATAATTAACCCCTCTCCCTGTCGATACAGATACATGTATTTACTTTCTATAAATAATGTAAAGTGAAAATATTATTACAATGAGTATGCCCAAATTTGGAACCCTTGTATTAGAATAGTCCCTGAAACGTTCTGGTGATTTCCAATTAAGATTAGACAGTGTTTAAAGTACTGAGCGCCATAGAAAACGCATCACTTAGTTTTTCGTATTACAAAATGATCCTGTAAACATACAAATGTGTTGTTATTGATGTGTTCCCATTTGAATATTGTTCACAACAAGGCTCAAAATAAATAAGATATGTTTACAGGATCATTTTGTTATACGAAAAACTAAGTGATGCGTTTTCTATGGCGCTCAGTATATTTAATGCGCTCTCCGTGTCGCCAATGTTATGCAGTAAGATAGCACACGTTTATATTGTTTATTATTGTTGTGGGCATCTGAAAAAAAGGAGCAATACAAAATACAATACTCAGTATCTTTGAACATATAAGACTAATAAAACTCAAGGTACATGTAAAACAATAAATAATGTGTGAAATTGTGTTTATATCTGACAAAAAGAAATACAGGACTCCCCACCCTCAAAGTACATAAAACAAAAATAAAATAAGCAAAGAGTTGAATATTTCGGGCCACTTCACAGTTGTATTTATTTAAATAATTTTAATCTTCCCCTAACAAACTATACAATTACAAAATATAATCAATGTATTTAAAGTGATCTTTTAGTGGCATTTAGCGATCGGGAAACACATTAACAGGACACAGTTTTTATGGGATACAGTCACTAGTTTATTCTAAAAGCACGACGTTTCGACAAGTGTCCTCTTGTGCTTGATAACGACAATCGGATACTTATAGAAACGTCGTGCTTTTAGAATAAACTAGTGACTGTATCCCATAAAAAAACTCTGTTCTGTTAAAGATACATTATGCAAGAGCTAAATCTGCCTATTGCAGGTCTTTCTTTAGGTCTGAAATGTTATCTAAATTATTAATCAAACACTAATTAACTGAGCCAAACCATAATCAACTCTCAAAGGCAAAGGATTTGTCCGATTTGAAATAGATTAGAACGGGTTCAACCATATCTTGTTTAATTTAAAAATGGACGAGCAAGACCTTGCAATTATCGCACACGTCTTGTCAAACCTTGTAAGGCTAACATCTTCGCTCACAATAGAGTAATTTGGATGAAATTCTCGAATTATTCATTTTACATTATCTATTTTCGAACTATTATAACAAGAGTGACCAACTCTTTATTAAACTCTTAACTAATGTATCTTTAATGTATTTAAAAGTCTATTAATTTGTGAAGCCGTCATATTGGATTTCAATCATATTGGATTTCATCCATATTGGATCACGAACATTATATTAAAAAACTTTTAATATCCGTTTGTGAATAAAATGCCGCCATATTTTATTTCCGCAACGCAATATTAGATTGCTACAAATGAAAAAAAAAATAAAATTTTCAATGATGGATCAAAAGATTGGAAAAAAGAAAGAATTTTCCAGCTGAATTCGAATAAGAAACGGTCCGGCAAATTGTTATTCAGAAAATAATGATTGCTGTTGTAACATCCCTATTATGATATATCGTTTAATTTTCAATTATGTTTAATTTACACACTCATCCAAACAAATAAAAACAAGTATTCCGAACATTTAGGGCCGAAGAGCTACAGGGCCCTCGGCTCCTTTCTGCATCACTGACAAGGGGAAACCACGCCGGAAAATCTGGATGAACTTCCTTGGCCAATGCATGGGGATCGAACACCCGACCTCCAGACTAGCGCGTCATCGTCTTACCAACTTAGCCACCGTGACCCCCTGCCTTTATAACTATATCACAAATGGAATATTAGGGCGAGAGCAATCAATGGTTAATATTCCACGACATTGGTTAAATGATACAGAATCTCTTTATACAGTTTACGAATTTATAGAACCATCTTTGAACAAACTCTATAGAAAATTTAATGGTATACCTAAACGCATTTAGAAACCTAGATAGTCACTTCCTACAAAATTGGACATTTTTATGGCGAAGGAATGGGACTTATTTACCAGAAAGATGTATCGTCATTTCTTTCAATTGAAATTTGACGTCGCATGGTCTACCAATATTAATGCGGAAAAGTGTGAATACCAACGCCCTGTATTGTGTTTCTTTTGTAAAATTGTATATATTAAAGTTTTTGATTCGGTTTAAAACTTATCGATAGTGTACTTATTTACATATTTATCATTGCCCAATCTTCAACAATTGCTGCTTGTGCCCAAAATATAATTTACTAAATGGTCTTTCAGAGAGTCAAGTTCGCTTGTGTGATATATCTATCAAATCTATATTATCTTCCATACATCAATCAAACGGGCATCGATGTGTGGTGTGTGGTTCATGTCTATCCAAGCCGCAGTAGCAAGGAGATTCCTGACATAAATCTCAAGAAAACTGAATCATATCACAATTAAGTGCAACAATGCATAAAGTGGTTATAAAGATTATGATCATCGGAATGTTAAAGCAAAATCCACAAAATGTTATCGATTATGAAGCCAATGCGGTGGTGTTGGCGAGATTTCCAGTCCTATCTAATGGATGCAGATCATTGATTTTTCCATTGACTTCAATATTAATTCTTGTCTCTTTGACTTAATCTTTGTTGGACTTAAGCCTCAAGGTTACAGATAGAACAAGATTTAGTTATTTCTAGTAGTAAAACTATAAATATATCTTGTGTTTACACCAAACAATATAAATTAATTACAGATTATAATTATAATGTTGGAAAATATCAGGATTTACAAAAGTAACCGTATATACACGTATAATATGTGCAATATATTTAAACTAAGCAGTCGAATATCGACCCTTTCTTGATCCCGATGTTAGCTAACACTTGATTATATTTGTTATAATCCTATTACATGTGCAATATTACACTTTACATTCAGGTATGTTGATCTATTTATTTATATCTGTATGCATCTTGTTTGGTTGGCCGATTTGTGCAAGCGAAGACATCATTCGATATCCTGTGAATAACATATCGAGAATATCTATAAACAAACTTTTGTGCCATAGGCGTACGGGCCAATCGGGCAATCTGGCTATTCGGGTAGACGGATAAAGTTAAACAAATATTATTATTTCATTTAGCTGGCAACACAATGTGCCGAAAATCTATATAAACACTACTTCTGCTTTTTTTAAATTGAATACCACGAATTTGGAATTAATTGGCTATGGATTAAAACATTTTAACTGGAGCCACTTTTCTTTGTGCGGCAACTTTCGGACATTGATTTTTGGATGACCGGAATTTATATTGTGGGATTTCGGTTGAAAACCGATTGGAAACTTTGAAGTTGCTTAATTCAAGGGCTAGAAAAGAAGAAAAACACATTTTCGGCGGTTAAATTTTCAAAATGATCTCGAGGAGCGCGACGCCCCCACACCCCGCAATGATAAGATAAAACAAGATAAAAAAAATTTATTAAATCAAAACATCCATTGAGGACTGATTGGATTCAGCTCAGCCACCAAAGGTTGGCTATATTACACCACATTGACGTTGCTGTATCGACGGACTGGAAAACACGTTTGCGGCAGTAAAATCTTTTAAATTTCTCCCGACGGCCACATCTCCGTGGAGTGTATCCGATTAATTGGCCTGGGGCTTATTTCACGAAATTATAACTAAGATAAGATCCCAATTTTAGTAATTTGATTGGATAATATTAGATTGATTTTAGTGCTTAGCCAATCAAAATTGAAGTATCTACTAAAATTGGATTTAAGTTAAAATTTCGTGAAACAGGGCCCAGCCACCTAAGCAGTAAAATTTTTAGGGGGTGGGGATATATACTGTACGCTTATGATCGTAGGCCTGATGTACAAATACATGTAGTGAATTACACCAACCATGTATTTACACATACGTATACAAATTCGCGCACCGTCTCCTCAAATTTCTATTTTATTTTTACACGAGTTAAGGGGTATAAAGGTCTGACTATTCATTTTATTTGTGCAAATCAGTGAGGTGTTACGATAGAAATAGATGTTTAAAATACAGCAGTCGTAATGCTCGGTTCACACCATCACGATAATTCTCACCTTTAAAACGCGTATGCAGCCGAAAGATTTTCCACTCGCAGACGCCCGGAAATACGGGTTCGGACCCACCCCCACCAACATTCATCCTTAAGTAAATATGTTATTTTTTATGTTGTATATATGTTTGTGCCAAATAAATCTATCATTGTACCATACTGACATACGTGTGTGACGGACGCAATGCCCAAAATATGTTTGAGATTCACTGTTGATGTAAGGACCCCAGTGACATTTTCAGAAAGGGTGTCCTTAGGAAACTTAATCGTGGCCTGACAGTTAGCCATCTGTCTTATTTAGACAGATTTTCTCGCCATTATGAATTGTTATATATTTATGTTAATTGCCCGAACATATTTTATTGTAATTATTCGTCTGGTCTCTAATTGCCGAATTTACCAATTAGACAGAGAATGCTTTTCCATTCTTCAATACTTGAACCAACTGCTCATTTTATAATTTCATATAATCGACCCTAAAATGTGTGCATTAAGAAAACAAAACAATATATCAACGGTATATAATCGGTATTTCCCTTAAACGCCTCGGAAATGAAGACGGACGGATCTGTACACAAACAGGCGTACGAGCCGACTAACTGATTTCTACATGCACAAAAAGTCTTACAATCCGAACTTAGCAGGAATAATCAACGCTTTGTTTCATTCACTGACACCTCTTCCCTGCTGTGCTTCCAACTGGTCCTAATCATTTAATGACACGTCGATCAGTCAGGGGATTAGAGGATGTTTGACCCTGTTACTATATCTGGTTTCATTGGTTACAACCTCGTGAGGTGAACCTTAACTTCAACAGGGTACAATTGCGCGGCTTTATGTATATACTGGCACAGTGTGCTGAACCGAATAACGATGAACAGACAAACAGTACCTTGTTTCTTTACCCTCCTCGTTCTTGTTTTCAGCTATGATTTACCTCAACTTAACAAGGATATAGAGGAAACCTTTGCGTGTCATGATAATCCTGGATTATCTGTTGCCATTGTCAAAGATGGACAGACTATATTTACAAATGGATATGGAGTAAGAGATTTTAACAGTAAAGAAAAAGTAACAAATGAAACATTATTTCTTATAGCATCGCTATCCAAGGCCTTTGCAGCAACTCTTGTAGTAAAGTTACTACAAAAATCACAGTGAGTAAAATGAATGCACATCCGGTTTTATACGCCGTATATTGCTGCCGAATCCGTCTACAAACTATATTTATTATCTGATCATTTTGAAATTTATATATGTTTTTACATTAGTAATACGTATAAGCCTCTTTAATCCAACAATTTCTGGAGTTACGGCCCTTGTTTCACTTTGTTGAATCCCGTAAAAGCTCAGACGACAAACGCAATCGCCCGACCTATATTAAATTTGGATGCATTATTTATTAGTAAAACGATAAAGCATTTAATTTCAGCAATTTCCGTTATTAATTTCTATGACGTCGCTTAAATTGTTGCAAGGTTATGCTTCCATTGTGTACAAAAGAATAAGGATGCCACACCCCGTGTCGATTTAGCGGTTGTGTGCTTCGTTGACTGGTAATCTACCTTTAAATTATTTTAATGTCTTAGTAAATGAAAACAATTCAGGCTTTTAGCAACTAGATAGAGCAATAAGCTTATAAGTAATTGAGTTGTTTTTTTTAATAAATATGAGCTATAGTTTAATTATAGATTGGTGGTCGCAAAAATTTGTTGTTTATGTTGTTTTTTTTATATAAAAGACTAAACGTGATATTATGACAATCTAAAAATAAACATAGCGATAGCAGACATGGATATGAGGTTCATTATAGTATACAAATATCTGTCGTTGCCTACACAGTGTGACCTATTTGATTTGGTAAAATAAATACTGCGTCAAACGTTGCCAGTGAAAAGTAATATCAAAATGTATCATGCGCTTTACGCCATCTGCTTAAATGCTAACTTAATTGTTTATTGGCTCGTCATATCAACTTGATTCAAAGTTTAATTTTGGCCCAAGTCATAATTGGGTGTTGACCTTTACATAAAATGCAAAGTTTCGAATGGGACAAAAAGGCGACCTCGGGTGCATCTATCTCGGCATACAGGCTTGGCGTTTAGCATTCGATGAAAACTATGTGCAAACTCCACTTTCCCGGTAAAATTTACTGGCGTTAAACCGCACTTTATTTCATATCATGCCAATTGGTTCTTGCTCGACATTTTATACTCAAATGATATTTATTTATGGCAAAGCATGAACATGTTTTAATGCTAGTTCTAGTATTATGAATCCGAGAATATAGTGTTGGTGAAAAATGTAGACCCCAATCTTACATTAATACGATATGTTTAAGGAGCACGATAAATTTACATTGAAGACATTCCACATAAGTAAGAAACACTAATGCACTATTAATAAGAACATGGCAACACAACATAAAGTGACAGCTACATCTATAACTTTTCAGTAATATACATCATTTTTCTACTACCACTCTTTATGCCGGGCCATATTATTTTTTCCAACTCGTTAGGATTGTTCATTAACACTCTGCAGATCAGAATTTTTGAGACGCTTATCTAAACATGCTAGAATTATTTTTCTGTCATGGATAAGTAAAAAGAAACGGCTGTAATGTTAACATTCATTATGTAAGATTAAGATAAAGAGCTGGAAGTTAAATTACTTCATTCTGAGTGTAATTACAGCCGTTTGAAGAACAGTGTAGGCTCGATTATCCGTTTTATACGCCCTCATTGAAATGTGGTCGTATATCGTCATCACTCCGATGGACCGTCCGTCCACTTTAAAAAGTCTTGCTGACGCTCTAGTGACCAAATTTCATTCGAATGATTTTAAATTTATTTGCATTGTTTAAGGCCAAACAAATTCTTATAATTTCTATTTTCCTTGCCAACAAAAGAAAATAAATATACGACAGTCATTGTTGACTTCCCGGACGATTTAGCTGCTGTAGGCGCATGTTTTGTTTTCTGACACCCTATCTTTTAATTGAATTATTAGCTGGCAATTGAATCGTATTTAAATACGTTCAAAATCAATTGGGCAAAGAGCTGATTGGTATGTAAATAATTAATATCAGTATTTGGCAGAATAAGCTCCTACATTATATTACATCGTTAAAGTTACTCATCAACTTTTCAAACTTGTTCATCCGTCTGTTAAATTGTAGAGGTCTATATAAAGAGTTCTACTCTACTGATCATGGATGGTCCTGTAGTCTAACATGGGCACTTTAGATCACAAGGTCTGTCATTGCGTCAATTGCCGTGGTTTCGAATATGGTTACCCCCTTTTCATTTGGCTGCCTCCCTCGCGCAAGCGAATTGTTCAAAAAAAAATAAAATACGATGATAAAAACTATTCACCCCATTTTATTGTTAAACGTCCAGGGGTTCCATTTCTTAAAGCAGGAAATAAACAATATCCGGAAAATTGAGCATATTAATGAAGCATTGGCCTTGGTATTTGTGTTCTAGACATTGTCTAAATTACTGCGATTATGACGAAGTGTGTCTATTTTTATCGCCCAATAAGTTTCTGTATTCTATCCAGTTTGTTGAAGTATCTGATATACGTAACATAACAGGTCAACTTTTTTTTATCTAGTCTTCAAAAAAGCGTCTGGATGTATCAAATATGTTGAAAATATTGTTCATCTAGTGCGTGGTCCATCATGATAAACAGATCTACATTGTATCATTTGCTTAATAAAGGCGAGAGTATACTCGTCGAAACGTCGCTTAGTATCGAACCAGTAATTGTGTATCCATGAAATTGTAGCTTGTATTAATATTTTCAATTACTAAAATGCCAATCAAAGAAGATTCTACGTCAGTGTTTACGTTTTCTGTCGTTTTGGATAGCCTCGTTTGTCACACAGTTTCTATTTTGCAATAATCTACTTTGAGCTTGTTAATCTCTGATATAGACGTCGGCGAGGTCATAAAGTTTATACCCGTTCTTCAAATATTTTTATTTTTTTTCAAATTTTGAAATTATGTTGATATATTTAGAGCTCTGTTCAAAACCGATTGATTTGTTACGCTGTAATGGATTAGTCAAAATTTGGGACGGTAATCATCAGTCAATCCAGAAGTGTTTAATTAGGTGGGACTAGATTAAACTACGTAATACAAAAGACACCGCGATGGGCATGGTCATTGAGTGGAGGTTCTCCATCTTTTCGGCTTCGGGTTCTTTTAAAAGAACCAAAGAAACCAGATCATTGTCTATACATAAGGTTGAATCTGTTTTTCAATTCTATTGTGTGAACTTTTTCTCCGTTTTGCACAGGGTTAAAGTTGACGAATTTTGAAAATAATGAATAAACAATTAATTTATCAGGTATCCGATCTTAAATAAGCCTTGTTATTAATAAACAAAATGTCGAGGAATTGAATACAATTAATAATAAAATAAAACCAAGTAAGAACAATCCAAACCATTAGACAGAATTCAAAGTCCTAAAAAAAACGTTATAGGCAAAATAGTGTAATCAGCAAATGGACTACTCCCCGTGTACAAAATACACGACAAACAGTGGTAACAGGTGTCCGGAAGAGTAAGCCTTCCCTGCCTGGCGCCACACCCGCCATAGCAGCATCCAAACCATTAGGGGAGAGAGAGAGAAATGGGGTTTAACGTCCACTCAACACAAACTAGGTCATTTCGGGACTAACATATGGTTTTAATTTTATTTCAATAATTCGCTTGCGCGTAGGGGTCTTTAGCAGTTGGAGGAAACCGGAGTGCCCGGAGGAAACCCACGAGATTGAGAAGGCGCCCCTATCTCCATGCCACATACGCTCACACCAGGGCTCGAAACCACAGCAGCAAGAAAGAGGTGACCGGCCAGCTAGAGGTCGAAACGCGGCACTCTTGACCACTAGGCCATCCCAACCCCCCCCCCCCCCCACAAACTATTAGGTAAAATGTCGGTAAAATAGCGTGATTGGCCAATGAACTATCGGTATACAAAATGCACGTGTTAACGATATAGTAGACATAATCAGGTAGATATTTAATAGTATGCGTGTAAATTAAATATATCTAGAATAATAGCCGAGAGAGACACTTTATATTTAACAATCAAGCCAATATGACGGCCATAAAACTTTTTAAAGGGTTTTTATAAGTTTAGTGCGCACTTATCCTTGTAGTTGAAGCTTAGATGACAAATACTTCGATCTACTTAAAAAATCAGAATAAGACTTATTAAGGAACAAGCTCTCGCGTAACGGATTAGATGAGACCCCAACACTCCATGAGCTGGTGAAATTGGAATGTTACTACTAATAAATGGAAAGTTAACAATCGGAAAGTCAAAGTCATCACGTTTATTGTACGATTTAACACTCAGTTTGTGACAATTGTCAAAATCGAGACGCAGATCCAAGTAGGAAGCGTAATTGTCACTGTCAGTGGTGTTTTTAATTTCGAGCTCATAATGATATATGAATTCGACACAATCACTAAATTTAGGATTATTAAGTGATAAAACGTCATCGATATATCGATAAGTAAAATTAAAATGTCTGACTAATCGTTTATTAGTTTTTACGAGCGGTCGAGCGCCTGTATGTAATCGGCTTCGTACGAATAGAGATACAAATCAGCAAGCGAGAGAGAGAGACAGAGAAATGGGGTTTAACGTCCACTCGACACAAACTAGGTCATTTCGGGAATAACATATGGTTTTAATTTCATTTCAATAATTCGCTTGTGCGTAGGGGTCTTTAGCAGTGGGGGGAAATTGGGCTACCCGGAGAAAACCCACGAGGTTGGACAGGCGACCCAACTCCTTGCCACGTACATCCGGGAATTTGAAACCACGCCAGTTGACTCAATGGCAGGCTTTATGATACAGCGAGCACACGCTAACCATTCGGCCATCCAACCCCCCAAGAAAAAATCAGCAAGCAAAGTTGCACCGTTGATCCCATATGGTGATACCTACCACTTGCTGATATATTTCCCCTCCAAATTCAACAAAGATGTTATCAATTAAAAAATCCAACATCTGAATTATCTTGATGGCGGTAGTTTGTTTTTGGAATCACTGTGATTCTTAACGAAATATATGGATTTGTAATTAACAACCAAATATTGATATCTAGCTGTTCCCGATTTCGACGAAAAGACACCGTGAATAATGTCTTTCAACTGGGCTTTTAATTTACTATTGGGAATTTTAGTGTACAAAGTAGAAAAGTCAAACGTTTGAATAGACGAGACTGAACTGAAGCAAGGGTATAGGTTGCAAACCATCAAGTAATTCTTTGGAATTTTTAATATCCACATTTGATTTATACCATTACGAGTGTATATTTTATCACAGTATTTTTGAATACCCGCTTTAACAGCAGTATAAATGTCAATACTTTTGAAAGTGGTTTTGTGGAACAACGGGATGAACCTGCTATAAAACGTTGCTTGTGGGGATTTTTATGTAGTTTAGATTTCCAACAATGCTAACATCATTGAAAATCGACTAGTGTCAATTGACAAACGTTGCATGTATATTCTTCGTTTAAGTAAACGACTGATAGACCTAGTCCAATCAGATAGGGTATCAGAGATAAGATCTTCCCTCTTGGTCCTCGATCTAGCGTAGTCCTCTACGGCATCCATAATAAGGTTGAAATTTTGATCCCATGAAAATGGTTGCGGTTCCCGGTATTTGGGTCCTTTGGGCAAAATTTCACGTAGCTTATTATTCTGGACTATGTTCAAATCACCAGTGACCACATGTCCAGGTGGTTGGTAACGGAAGGACGACGTAGAGCAAGAACATGGTAGAGGGTTATCATATAAGTCTTTTAAGGTGACGTAGGCGGTAATTTAATTCCATTTATCATTTCAATACATTGGACGCTTAAACAGGTGGTAGTTTACCGCGGTTTCCGCTAGTCGGTGCTCAGTGCTCAGTGGTGCAAGGCGAATGGTGCGAAAAACCAAGGTATCGTGACAATGTTGGCGTGTCGGGACCGTAAAAGAATTTTGTTACTGGTTAACTACTTGACTCCGCCTTGCCTTGATATTTAGAAAGATATATATTCGTCATGAAAGAATGGTGTCAACAGATGTTCGATTGCCTGACATGGTTTCTTTTAGCATACATAACCTGGTCTAGTGAAATGTAAATCCTCCAGTAAAAATTCTAGCAGTAAGATAAATAAATGATGGTTGGTTGTTAACAAGTAACACATATGTTTCTGGTTACTAGTTTCATAATATAAATACATCCAGAACTAACTGCAAACTGTTTACTCCGCATCGGCCGTATATCGACATTATGTGAAGTGAAATTACAAAAGTATATCAAAGAATTTATAAACATGTGCATTTTTATACGCCCACATTGAAATGTGGTCGTATATTGTCGTCGCCCCCGTCCGTCCGTCCGTCCGTCCGTCCGTCCGTCGGTCCGTCGGTCCGTCGGTGCGTCCGTCGGTCCGGCGTCCACAATTGCTTGTGGACGCTCTAGAGGCTAAAGTTAATATCCGATTGACTTTAAATTTATACACAGTGTTTAAGGTCATGAGACCAAGAAGCCTATTGTTTTTCAGCGATTTCCGATAATAACTACCAGAGTTATGGCCCTTGATCACTTCAAAAAATCTTGTGGACGCTCTAGAGGCCAAAGTTAATATCCGATTGGCTTTAAATTTATACACAGTGTTTAAGGTCATGAGACGAAGAAGCCTATTGATTTTCATCGATTTCCGATAATTAGTGCCAGAGTTATGGCCCTTGATCACTTCAAAAAATCTTGTGGACGCTATAGAGGCCAAAGTTAATATCCGATTGACTTTAAATTTATACACAGTGTTTACGGTCATGAGACGAAGAAGCCTATCAATTTTCAGCGATTTCCGATAATTAGTGTCAGAGTTATGGTCCTTGATCACTTCAAAAAATCTTGTGGACGCTCTAGAGGCTAAAGTTAATATCCGATTGACTTTAAATTTATACACAGTGTTTAAGGTCATGAGACCAAGAAGCCTATTGTTTTTCAGCGATTTCCGATAATAACTACCAGAGTTATGGCCCTTGATCACTTCAAAAAATCTTGTGGACGCTCTAGAGGCCAAAGTTAATATCCGATTGGCTTTAAATTTATACACAGTGTTTAAGGTCATGAGACGAAGAAGCCTATTGATTTTCATCGATTTCCGATAATTAGTGCCAGAGTTATGCTTGATCACTTCAAAAATCTTGTGGACGCTATAGAGGCCAAAGTTAATATCCGATTGGCTTTAAATTGATACACAGTGTTTAAGGTCATGAGACGAAGAAGCCTATTGATTTTCAGCGATTTCCGATAATTAGTGCCAGAGTTATGGCCCTTGATCACTTCAAAAAATCTTGTGGACGCTTTAAAGGCCAAACTTATCATCTGATTGACTTCAGATTGATACACAGAGTTTAAGGTGTTGAAACGAACAAGTATATTGATTTTCAATGAATTTTGATAACTGAACAGCTAAATCCATGATTTTAAATGTTTCATGTATATATACTAATTCAATTGTTAGCGTGGGGTAAAATTTTATAAAAAGCAATCAAATTCTAATGATTTTCTGATAATTACATAATGAGCTGTTACTCTTAATCAGTTTTTAGAGTATTACAAATGTTTCATTACCGAAAAAAGTAAAAATATGCGACAACCCTTGTTGACTGCCCGGACGATTTAGCTGCTGTGGGCGTATGTTTCGTTGCCTGGCAACCTATCTTTATACACTCACATAGAAACGTGATCGTATATTGTCATCACCCCCGCTCACCCGTCCATTGGTTCATCATTTGTCCACAGTCTATTATGTTGTTTACATTAATGAGATGAAGAAGTGTATTCAATTTCAAAAATGTCTGTTAGTTTCTTCTTGAGTAATTACCCTTGTTCACTTTGTTGCTCATTGTGAACTCTCTAACGACAAAGGTTTTCCGTTCTGTATTTGATTGATATACAGCATTTAAATTAGTGAAACGATGCATACTACTGAATTTCAGCAATTTCCGTTATTTACCTCTAGAGTTATGCCCCCTGTTTCACTTTGTTGAACAATGTTAACGGTCTAAGGACAAACGTTATCGAAAGATCAGTATTAAATCTGGACGCATTATTTAAATGTAAAACGAAAAAGTATATTTATTTCAGTAATTTCCTGTAATAACTGCGGGAAAATGTGAACGCTCTAACGGCAAAGGTTATCCTTCAATCAGAATGAAATTGATATCAGGCATTTGTAAATGCTCCCATTACGGACAAAAGAATTAATATTTATCGAGCCGTTTCGACTGTCTGGACGATCGATGTAGCTGCTGTGTGTGTATGTTTCGTTGCCTGACAACCTACCTTTATGCTGTCGTAGCAAATGGAAACAGTTTTATAGTCGCAATAATTTGTTTCACCAAAAGATCTCAAAGACAAAAGTTTATTTATACTAGTGCAAAACATAGAAATCTTATGAATTTTAGCAATTTACATTTATTACGTCTAACGTTATGGTTCTTACAGCTGCAGTGGGAGTATATTTCGTTGCCTGGCAACCTGTTTTCCAAATAAATAGTGTCAAGAAGTTGATTGACATAAAATGATTGACAGAAATTGACTGACAGCAATATTATATTATACTTCACAAGAAAAGTTCCACTTTATCATCGCTGAATTTGAGAAAATTTATGTTTAAACAAAATGTTCTTTCCCTCGAACCAGACTATGTGTTTATATACATTGAAATTCTTTTCATAGTCTGCTATCGCGTGTAAAACTTTGATCTATAATTAGTAATTCGGGTGGTCGTAAATATATTTATCTGACATCATAGTGCAAATATTAATGAATGGTTAAGCTCGCGCCAACACGTGTACAGGAGTAGATTGGCCTCGAAATTTACGGCATCATATGCTCAAAATACTAATAGTCGATAGACTGTATATGATTGGCGAAATGAAAGCCACGCCCCTTTTAAAGTAGCTAAGTCTCTAACTCAATATCATCCTACGTCTTACACGTTGAAAACACGAATTAGTTGTCAATACAAATCAACATTGATGTTGTTATCTAATGATTTGAAAAGATTCGGATATCCAATATTTAAGCCAAAATAAATTATTTTAAAATTGGTACACGAATCGGTGTACACTGAAAAAAAACTTGTGTTGAAACAACACAAACTTGTGTTGTTTTCAACACAAGTTGGGTGTTACTATTTAACAACACAATCTTGTGTTGAAACAACACAAACTTGTGTTAAATGTTGAAACAACACAATACTTGTGTTAAAATTGAGCAAACAACACAAACTTGTGTTGAAACTTGTGTGAAAAGCTACACAATACTTGTGGTGAAATTTCTGAAACTTGTGTTGAAATTTCTGAAACTTGTGTTGAAATTTCTGAAACTTGAGTTGAAATTTCTGAAACTTGTGTTGAAATTTCTGAAATTTGTGTGGTTCAATACAAACTTGTGTATAACCACCAACCAAAAACTTGTGTTGTATTTTCACCCAATTTGTATCCATTATAGCAAGCTTTCCCTTGCAGTACCCCCACCCCCTTTACTCTGTTTAACCTGTAATGTTTGAATAATGAGGTAACAATAATATTTTTTTTGTTAAATTATTATTTATTCAAACATGATGAGAAAAAAGTAAATATACATTTGAATGTTAACAGAAAAACAGAAAAATAATTATTATACTAACAAAATTATGTTATATAATGCCCCCCCCCCCCTTTTCCCCATGCCAAATATAAAAAAGTTATTTTTTTTATGCTAAAACAAGAACCCCCAAAATATATAATTCAAAAATGTCTAAATTTAATAACATCCAAACCAAGCACTAATAAGATTGATTATGCACTAATATTTTATGACATTTTTACATAAGTGGAGCAAAGCATCAAGATAACATAATTTAAAAGAAAGTTGCAAATACATTTATTAAATAATATGTACATAAGCAAGGGAGGGGAGGCATAATGGTTCAATGAGTATAAGACGTTGGTCGAGAATTTTCAGCTAGATTTTAGGTCATAGGTCCATCATGTCAGTAGTGTAGGACATGGCAAGGTATAATTGGGCACAAGCCCGGAATTGACCCCCCCCCTCCCCATTGTGTTCACTTTAAGGACCCTAGACAATTGAATTATTTGACTCAATGACAAGACCTTCTGATCCAATGTGGGTGTGTTTACCATTTGCGCCCCCTCTCGGGTTCCCTTGACAGTTGAAATATTTGATATAAGAGTAGGTTAGTTGTAGGACAGGATCACCCTACTAACACAGAAAAGTAGAACGGGAAAGTCACCTTAATGCAGGTCAAGGCTTTTTGTAATTCTGGGTATATTTGATCTACATTTGGTTTCTAAATATTGCCTATTAAATACTTTATGATTTCCGACCATATTTCTAAGTGAGTTATATGTCACTTTACTGTCTATATGATACATAATTTTGTAAAGAGAATTAAAATCTGATTGTGTTTGGGAGAATATTTAACATTAAAAACAAAAATAAATATTTAAAAATTGGGTCAAATGCATTCTTTTATAGAATTATAAAATAAATTGATGCCTGGGTTCTGTCGTTGTTATCATACATCAAAATCTCTTTCAATGGTGTTCCAGTCTAAAAAATAAAAAAAAATAAGCAATAAGAATACTTTTTTATGGTTCACAATGTTTAAATAAACAATTTATTTTGCAACATCCAGAGTGAGTCTCTATTTTGTTTTAACTTTGCGTAACACTTAGTATGCCTTGTCCAGTTACAGACCCGGGCAGATTATTATATTCAAATCAAATGGGTTAGAACTTAGAAATCAGAAAAAAATCGGGAGATCTGGATAGGTCAACAATTCACCTGGTTTCAACATGTATTGAGTTTCCAAATCCAAATTCCCTACTACATCAGGACAACGCCTATTTACTTGGCAATGTCTAATTATTTTGGCCCATTCATATTTTTTTCCACTGGCAACAAATTAGATATTACCTTTTTTAAAATCTATTTGAAAAGTAAAATATTGTCCAACAAATTTATACTGCTATTTACAGTAAAAATACACTTATCACAACTATGGATGTGATTGTTAAAAATGAAGCATGCCAAGTACTTGAAAGGGCAGAGTCCTAGGCATTGCCCCGATTAGAAAAACCCAAATTACCAAGCAAGTGTATAGAACTAGTTCCTTAATTAAAAGTACAAATATGTATGTTACTTACATTTTGCCTGATTATCAAATTTTGTGAGAAAAAATTTCCACAATATGAATAGCCATTTCAAACTGTTTTGATCTTTCTGATGTAGTTAACTGAGAAAAAAAATATACGGTATTAGTCGACTTAAATAGACTCAACAGTTATAAGATGAAAGCTTTAATTTAATTACATTGTATGTTAAATGTTTTAGTTAGCTTTGTCACAGATGAAACGAGATGAAAAAATGAAATGAAATGGAGTTTAGCGTCCTGCTGTTCAGCTCCCACTTGGCATATGCCATACAGTGTGGTATGAGAGCAATTTTTCCAGGTACCTCGACCCTAAGGTCTACTCATATCAAATGTTAGTTACATTTTCCTGTTTATCAAGCTGTGTGAGAAAAGTTTCCACAATATAAGTAGCTATTTCCAACCATCTTAATATTTCTTCTCCTATAAATGCATCCTTGCATCTTAATTTCTTATGCATTAGCGACATCCAAATCTGATGATATGTTGAATTTCTCTCAGAGAAGGGGAACCTTGTTTATTCATATATGGCTGTTTCTAAATGTATATGTACATGTTAGGGGTACCAGTCAAGTCGTCCACAGTGAAGTCGTCCACACCCGTTGGTGGAGTCGTCCACAACTGTTAGTGATGTCTTCCACAACTATTGGTGATGTCGTCCACAACTAAGAATTGGATTAGTAAAACAACTAAGAATAAGACTCGTACACAATTTAATCGCATAGAAGAAATAGCTAGTACTTGTTGACTATTTATTTTGTTATTTGATTTCAGAACGAATCACCGATGACTTGTAATAAAGTTAATCGTATTGTTTGTATAATCGTACTTAGTAAGCGGTTGAAAGTTTCAACCACTCTAAATAAACTGGTACGATAGTTTTCGGGTAGCGGCAGCGTGTACCTACTCTATATACTTTCGGTGGTTTCCCCAATCCCTTTACTAATTGATTAATACGTCGTGACCGACGGCAAACTGATCCCGCAGTGAATATTCGCTTGGCCTCGACAATCACTGATAAGCATGACATCGACGAGGCTTAATGAGTACGGCATATTAACTTTTTTACTCCGACAAATTAAATTCTCAAACATTTTTTTGAGGTAAAAGAAAAATAAATAAAGACGTTTAAAGTATTTGTAGTTAAAAAATATTTCCTATTTAGTGTAAATGGGTATTAAAATGAGTAAAATGCATCATTTTGCCCGAAGCAGTTAGGTGTTAAGTAAACATTGCACGAGCCGTTGAGCCAATGACTGACGCTGCCTTCTGTCAACGCACGTGTTGTGGACAGTCATCTGTTACAGAGTTAATTCGTAAGTAATTCTCTGTGAAACAGATTGGGCCGACGGAAGTACAATTCGTAATTACATTCAACACCTATTGCAGATCTATTTTACACCTTATAACTGTTTTGTTTCTCTTCACATTTTATGTTGACTTGATTTATATTAAAGTGTCTAGACCAAATATCTGTGTTGTTCTGTTCAGGGAAGTGTTACCTTTTGGCTGACACCTTGCCCTCGTCTACCGATCATGTTTTTATGTTAGCGGAAAGGGGTTGAGTATTGCGTTAATATTAGCCCTTGGGTACGCTACACAAGCTTGCGTTCTTTACCTATTCATAGGCTACATTTTGAACCATGGGCTGCAATAGCAGGAAAGCGCGTTGCCATGATGCGGCCGTAATATTTTCTAATTTTTTCTTCTTTGTAAACGGGGATTTGTCTAGCCTTCCAGCCCCCCCCCCCTCCGACATTCATCTGACCCGTATGTCTGTGGGAAAAAACAAAGAGTATATTGCTAATTTTGGATAGTAAAATACAATAAATTACCCTAAACACCATTGACAGGTAGCTCAATGGGTAAGTCGCTGACGCTTACCATAAGGTCTCGGGTTTTTTCCCGGTGTTGACCGAAAAGGTTCCTTCAGATTTTGCGACGGTTTCCCCATGTCGGTCGTGTAAGGTGGAGGGCCTGACAAGGAAAGTGTCTATTCGTTCGGATGGGCGAAAAATCGAGGTCCCGTGTACACGTAGAAGCTCGCATGGAATTTGGTATAAGAGTAGACCGTAGTATCATTAGCTAGTCGGAGATAAACCTCATTGCGTTTCATTTAGCATAGTGTATATTATAGATTGTAGTGTTTCATATACCATGTAATATTCTTTATTTGGATTGTATGCTACAGATTGTAGTATTTTCAGATAACGAAAATATCAGACATTTTGTCATATCTTTAAACATGTTTACCTGATTAAATATTCATGGTCCTAACCGAAACAACCAATCAGGATGTAATTTAATCTCTTGTACATAATATACCATCTCAGCTTGTAACTTAATCAACCATAACGATCAGCGCAACCCAGACACGACATGATGAGAAAAAAGTAAATATACATTTGAATGTTAATAGAAAAATAATTATTATACTAACAAAATTATGTTATATAATGCCCCCCCCCCCCCTTTTCCCCATGCCAAAATATAAAAAAGTTTTTTTTTTTACACTAAAACAAGAACCCCCAAAATATATAATTCAAAAATGTCTAAATTTAATAACATCTAAACCAAGCACTAATAAGATTAATTATGCCCTAATATTTTATGACATTTTTACATAAATAGAGCAAAGCATCAAGATAACATAATTTAAAAGAAAGTTGCAAATACAATTAAATAATATGTACATAAGCAAGGGAGGGGAGGCATTATGGTTCAATGAGTATAAGACGTTGGCCGAGAATTTTCAGCTAGTTTTTAGGTCATAGGTTCATCATGTCAGTAGTGTAGGACATGGCAAGGTATAATTGGGCACAGGCCCGGAATCGACCCCCCCCCTCCCCATTGTGTTCACTTTAAGGACCCTAGACAATTGAATTATTTGACTCAGTGACAAGACCTTCTGATCCAATGTGGGTGTGTTCCCTTGACAGTTGAAATATTTGATATAAGAGTAGGTTAGTTGTAGGACAGGATCACCCTACTAATACAGAAAAATAGAACGGGAAAGTCACCTTAATGCAGGTCAAGGCTTTTTGTAATTCTGGGTATATTTGATCTACATTTGGTTTCTAAATATTGCCTATTAAATACTTTATGATAGACAAACCTCATTGCGTTTCATTTAGCATGTAGGTATATTCTTTATTTCGAGTGTATATTATAGATTGTAGTGTTTCATATACCATGTAATATTCTTTATTTGGATTGTATGCTACAGATTGTTGTATTTTCAGATAACGAAAATATCAGGCATTTTGTCATATCTTTAAACATGTTTACCTGATTAAATATTCATGGACCTAACCGAAACAACCAATCAGGATGTAATTTAATCTCTTGTACATAATATACCATCTCAGCTTGTAATTTAATCAACCATAACGATCAGCGCAACCCTAACACGACATTCGTTGGAAAACATGGGCGGGCCCCTAGAGGGGTGTGTGCAGTCGATACATCGCCCCGGGCCCATGAAGCCCCCGGAGGCCCATAAAGATCTATTAAATTTTATTTACGTCGACATGGCCAGTATTTGTGCAGCAGAGCCCGCGGTCCGATACCTGATGCCGTACTCTGAGAGGTGGTGGTAAAATTGGTCCTGCATCCGCACATGAAAATTGTTTCGGCGCCCCTGAGCATGAGTGTAGCACGTGAAACAAGTACCGCTTAAAGCGTTCTTTCATCCAAAATATTGCAAAAAATAAACCGACAAAGACAGCTATTATATAGATAGTATATTATATGATATTCGAACTTTTAATAATATAAAAAAAATGATATATTTAGGGATATATTAAAATCTGAAGCAAGTACCGACACGTACATTTATAGTTCAAAGGTAAGCACGATAATATGTAAAGACATTAAACCGACAAAAAAGACAAATATATGTATAAATAACCTCAGCCCGCCTACGGTACGAAGTAAAAAAAACGCGGGTTTCAGAAAACAAATTTAAAACGTGGGTCGTTTGGTAGCGGTGTAGGAATATATTTCTGCATGGGGTTTATTTTGATGAAATCAGATTTGTTTTATTGAATAAAATGATTTACTTTGTTATTTATTCATGAACGGGGCCGCTCAAGCTTGTGGACGACTGTATCGTCGTACTATTATATCCGGAAATTAAACTAAGTTGTGTGGACGACTCCACCAACGAGTGAGGATGATCACGCAGAACTCGGCACAAAAAAACGTATACTATTACTAATAAGAAAGGAATACCCATGTCGCGAAAGTAAACTATGTCGTGTGGACGACTTTACCAACGTATCATTATATCCCAAAATTAAACTAAGTCTTGGCACCACAAATGTCTTTTGAAACTGTAGTTCTTTGTTGTCAATAATGTCATATTATTCTTTATCATCTGAAATAAGCAGAAGAGAACTTTTCTACAACACTTGTTCACGGTGCATCAAAGTGATCAAATGTGATTATTTATTTTAAGCTTTTTGCTTCAAGCACTGCTAATTTATGTAAACTACAATTATTCAGTAGACACATCAACCAACTGTAGAATAAAGTTGTTGTGGTCATTACTTAATAAAGCAAGTAGTGATATTTTAGTTATTATGCATTTAGGTAAAATCAACATACCAAGCATTATTTCTTGACTTTTGTCATATCTTCTGTATAGTTCCCTCGTTTGGTTTGTAATGAAACTGTTCTCGGCTCCTGGATAAAAATATATAATTGCTCAAAAATGGATAATAACAACTGAAGATGAAGTCAGAAGCCCCTTGACAAATTGACACGTTTCATCAGTTAGTTCAACCATGTCAGTTGGGAATACAATATTTGCAAACAGTATTTTAGTATATTATTTATATTTTAGCGCTTTTTGCTCTAACAAATTTTGATGCATTTTAACGCTTTTAGGGACTATTGTTTTTTTTATGAAAGGGTGTAACATATGAACAAGTAAAAGCTTAATACATGTATATGAACAAGAAATAGCGTACTACATGAGCCAGGAAATTTCATTAAATTCAATTAACAAAAGTCAAAGAAATTCAATTGTCAAAAGTTTCTTGGTGTTCGTACTTGAAATGACAAAGCCCAAGACATTGCATGCCGAAGAACAACTAGATTGTGGAGAGTATGGACCCGGTTCCTCATTCAAAAACAAATATGTATGGTACTTACATAGCCTTTAACTGATTGGCAATCTCTGAGAACAAAATTTCCATAGCCATTTTCAACTGTCCTTTTGGCGGTTGGTCACTGAAATAAATATGCCAGATGGTAGTTGAATGTTGTTCTGTACATGAATGTTGTTTTAGAGAATCCGATATTTTTGTATTAAGATTTTTATGTATGTACTTCCTTTACTATAATATGCAGAAAATCATATTTGTAATATGTCATACTTTTATTATCTTTTTTCTAACTTTTATTCAGTCAATAACCAGGCCCGTATCTAGGATTTTGTCGAGGGAGGGGCCATACATTGGAGCAAATGGTAATGTTTGGTGTAGTCCCCAGCGGAGATGCGAAAATCATGTTTAAATCATCTATTAAAGAGCAGATATGTGAACTACAACAGTAACAAAGCAAACGAAAACGAAAATCAACTATGTCACACCGGGGCTGACGGGAGGGGGGGGAACCTCCCCCTGGATCCACGCCTGGTTAGAAGATATAGTATTTAGTTGTGGGATCGGAAACAAGCATGGGCTTACATAAATTCATTTTCCTGTCCCCAGCGGAGATGCGAAAATCATGTTTAAATCATCTATTAAAGAGCAGATATGTGAACTACAACAGTAACAAAGCAAACGAAAACGAAAATCAACTATGTCACACCGGGGCTGACGGGAGGGGGGGGGGACCTCCCCCTGGATCCACGCCTGGTTAGAAGATATAGTATTTAGTTGTGGGATCGGAAACAAGCATGGGCTTACATAAATTCATTTTCCTGTATCTTTATATAAAATGATAATTATAGGCAAAGGGCATTATTGTTAAAAAAAACTAATAATATAAAAATGTTACCGGTCCTTCTTTGCAAATTCTAAACGATCTGCTTAAAATTGGAGAGCCATATGTACATGTACTACATCATTGTCTGAAAAAAAAATAATCTAATCATATTGACTGTGGCTGAAATTTTTCACATAATGTAGATTTCATTTCAACCAAAGAACTAACACAAAAGAGCAATAACATATTATTTAGTTTATGCACGAGTTAATTTCTATTTTGGGCAAATTTTCCAAATCAAAATGGCGGCTTCGAAGAAAAATAAATGAATTGACTCTCGTGGAACGTACAAATTCTTACCTACTAACCCTAGTCGAACGATTTTTTTTTTGTTGAATATTTGGAATTCTAGTGATAATCGTGTAAAATTTCAGAAAAAGTAGATGATTAAGTACATTATTATGATTACAGAATTAACCTACCTTTTCTTCCCCTTGCTTTGTCCCCCATTTTAGAAATACATGCGTTACTTCCGGTGTCCCATGGTTGTAGAAATCGGCAAACATCGGTAGAAAATGGCTGATTGTATTCAGTGTAGCTAAACTGATCGTCGGGGTTATCTCCCAAAACTTAGACAGCCATAATTTAGACAGCCATAACTTAGACAGTGGAGTAAGTGATTAATTAACACAACACCCATAGCTGCAATGGAACAGTCCTAATCAGTGGTGTAATTGACCCATAGGGAGATTAAGTTTGTTGAGCTGAGATGTTTTGATTTGAAAATGCATGTCTTTGATTATCAAAACAATAAATATATCTAACTTTGATCCAAGGGTGATTATTAAACATTTAAGTATGTGTAAGCAGCTGAGATGTTTTGATTTTAAAATGTCTACCTTTGAGCAGTACAGGATGTGTAAGCAGCTGAGATGTTTTGATTTCATAATATAACTTCCTTCGAACTTTAAACAGCAATATAAAATGGCTGGACTGTGAAAGGTAGAATTTTTCACAGGTAGAATTAGGGGGGTTGGGATGGCCTAGTGGTCTAGAGTGCCGCGCTTCGACCTCTAGCTGGCCGGTCACCTCTGGCTTGCGGCTGTGGTTTCGAGGCCTGGTGTGAGCGTATGTGGCATGGAGATAGGGGCTCCTTCTCAACCTCGTGGGTTTCCTCCGGGCACTCCGGTTTCCTCCCACAGCAAAGACCCCTGCGCGTGCGCTAAGATAATGAAAATGGAAAAAATAAGACTTGTCTGCGATATCACCTTCGGTGGAAGCGGACGTTAAACACCAAGAACAACAACAACAAAGGTAGAATTTGTCACATCACAGAAGGGAACTCCGCAAGTTTTCCTCGACGGTTTTCTATACAACAGAAACAAAGTGAGACAGAACTGCATACACTGGCGATGTGTAGTTACTGCATGTTCCAGAAAGTGCACCACTGTGGGTGACTTTTGTCAGAATGTCAGCGACCACATTCACCCTCTTGAAGAAGCAACCAAGATCAAGTTCCTCAGCAACCTACGGAAGAGAGCAAGAGAAGAGACCACACGGATGCACACCCTCTACGAGGTGACAAAACCAAGATTCAGTATCTGGACGCATGTCGGCCAATTGATCCATCTCGGATAGACACTTTGTTAACATTTGCATTGAAGATTTGTGAACATAAGAGTATTAAAATTATTATTATTTATATAAGTAAAAACTTGATCAGTAAAGAAATGAAAGAAATGGTACTATATTTGTTTTGTACTTGTTAATCAATCTGCTTTAAGATACCAATGTTACAATTTGCTAAGTTTTGGGATTTTTTCTAGATTTTCTTGGACTATTCCATTATCAAATATAGGTAACAGGTTGAGGATTAGTTGTGCACTTAACCGTAAATGTTGTTGTTTTAAGCTGTCTAAGATATGGCTGTCTAAGTTTTGGCAGGTTACCATCGTCGGTATTATATTATAATCCAATAGTAGCAGCCGTCGGGCTGTTTAACGTCTGCTTCCACAAAAAGAATTTGCCACTAGAGGTATATTAAACTTAGAGAAGATACATTTGGTAATGAATGTTAATTGACGCATGAAAGAATAAATTTCATTGGTTATTTTTTAGTGAACAAATAATATTTAATTTCGATTTTAACAACCAATTAAATTAAATGAGACTTTAACTAATTTTTCCCACGCAGGCTGAATCAACTGTAAAAACAACAATGTACTTAAATCACATTTAGATTATATATTCCTTTGATCTACCAGTCTATAGGGCCAATAAAAATCCTCAACTTGCAGACATTTTAACTATAACAGACATCTTAACACCAATTAACATCCAATTAATTTCTGTCAAGCCACTGTCTGTGCAACAAATGTCGAACTAAATAGTGGATATTGTCTTAATAATCTTTTGTTAAGTAACTAAAACATTTAAAAAAACAGAAACTAAGAAATAATATAAGTTGACATAATTCGACCTCTTATTTTAGTTTTCGTTTAAAAAACAGTACTTTTTCAGTCGAAAATAAAATGATACGTTAGAATTTTCTTCACAAAACTTCACAAAAGTTTGCTCTGAATATAAACAATACCTAGGGGTTATTATGCAATTTTATATTTCACGACATACCTGTAATTAATAATAGATTAAAAAAACACATTACTTGTGTTAATTATATGAAAACACACAAGATTGTATAAATCTACACAAGTTTGTGTTAATGCAATGCAAAATAACACAAACTTGTGTAGGTTAGTTTTAACACAAGTATTTGTGTTGAGATCCAACACAAGTTTTTTTTCAGTGTACCATAGTGCGTTTCAGCGTCATTTGTAACAAGTGACCAGAAAGAACGAGGCTAGACACATCCCACAACTAATGTATCTGGAGAGCATGCGCAATATACTGAAATAACCAGACACTAGAAATGTCTATTCGGTTGAGACTCATGCCGTATCTCGCTGGGTATAACTGATTTGAAATTAGATTCAAAACGGAAACATTGAATGTAAATCAGTTCATACACAATCAGATTACGTTATTACGTTGCTACCCATTTGGGTAAATTATTTGGTCGAAAATTTTAGCGATTTAGCTCCTTTAAAGAGATTTTCATTTTCTGTGTTCTAGGTACAGCTTACAAACTACAGTTAGGGAAATTCTTGGACCGAACTTTAAATTTGCAGATGATCTCAGAACGGAATATACAACATTGGAAGATTTACTTAGCCATAGAACAGGAATCCCACCTAATAACTTCATCCGTTATGATAACAACTTAACCAGAAATAATCTGATAGAGTAAGTGGTGAATTTCAGATAATAATATTCCTAATGTTATCAGTTTTACCAGAAATAATCTGATAGATTTGTTTATGTTTACACGAATTTCTGGTGTAATTAGGAAAAGTGGACGTGAATATAAGCCTTTCGCTTGTTTCGGTATCTTGTGAATAGAAAATTGCTTTAAACAAATATAGATATTTCTGCTAGACATTTAGCTTTAGAACTGTCAGTTTGATTCATTCATTATAAAGTAATGACAACAGGCCTGAAGGTATGGGGTGGGGAGAGACATATCTTAGCCCATCATTGCATTTGTCGATATATTCAGAGAATCTCATTCCTATGGAAGCTAGACAAATACCGAGATATTAATAGTTTAATACTTTAAATCTACGTGGTATGTCGTATGTCGTTTTTCGTTTTAATTGGCCACGTTTGCGTCAAAAAACGTGTGCATTTAAAACGAAACAATCAATTATAATATAAGAGTGCGTTCATTCAATTAACTTGGCAAAAACTATCCATTTAGGGGTAAGTCATGTCAGCAATCGCAGTATATTGAAACATTACCTTATTAATATCTCGGTATTCATCGCGCTATCAATTCCTATACGCTTCAATTTCTGTCCTTCTGTTTAAAATATATCAACACAGCTAGATAAGGTCCTTTATCGTCGAGTGTTTATAATATTTATTTTATCACCCATAAACTACTACAAAATACAACTAAAGTGGCGGGCAAACAATATGTCTCGTGTATGTCTTGGTACCTGGTGGCAGGACAACTATACGGATTGTCGTGATCTCTATTTTTCTATGGGAAAAGATTTCATAGATAACATGGGGAACTTAAATATAAAATACAGCTTTTGAAGTGCTAAGAGGTGGTTTTAGTGGCGGAAAGCCATTAACAGAAATTAAGAATGGTTGACGAATACCCGCTGATTTTATTGTGAATTTAGATGTAAATAACGGAAAATTTCTTTCAAAGCCGTAAACTTTTTGGTCATCAATCCTGCCGTGGACAATCTACAGACTAAAATTATTATCCGATTGACTTTAACTCAATATACTGTCATATGAGGAGAATTCCTAACTCAATATACGGTCATATGAGGAGAATTCTTATCTTCTACGATTTCCAAAAAATACTGTCAAGGTTATCGCTCTTATGGTCTTTGAAACATCTTTTAGTCCTCTTATAGACTTTCGGCAAAGTTATGGATTTTGTTCATTTTGAAAATTCTTGTGGGTTCCCTGAAGTTGCAAAATTAGTTAACTTCCCACCAATAATAAATTGGGGTCTGCTTCATATTTTTCCAAGAATTATTTTTGACAATTTAATAACTCAAGCTTTGTGGGTGTTTTTTTCAGGCGTGTTAGATATCTGGAAAGTAGTGCAACTTTTCGTGGCAGTTTTATTTATAGCAATGTGATGTATGGGCTTTTAACAACTATTGCTGAAAAGCTTGGTGGCAAGAAATGGGAAAAGCTGGTTAAAGAGGAAATATTCGATCCACTTGAAATGAAGTCATCTACATTTACTACCACCATTGATTACAACATATCAAACGTAGCTCGAGGATACATGAAGGGCACACTCGTATCAACAGAATTCTTACGGTATTTAATATCTCTTGATAGGTTTTAAAATTAAAATCCAAAACTACACAGTGGACGTGTTTTAGAATTATATTGTTTATGACCCTTAAATAAGATTGTTTATATTTATTTTCATGCGACCACTGTGAAATATGGTCGTATATTGTCGTCGCCCACCGGTCGGGCGTCCATAATTGCTTGTGTGCGCTCTTGAATCTAAAGTGAATATCCGATTGACTTTAAATTTATAAAACGACAAAATCTGTTGATTTGCAACTATTTCTGATAATTCGAACTACATAATACATGATATTAAATGTCTTATATACCATGAGTTAGCATATGGCAGAGCTAGATGTCAAACAAGTTCTAATTATTTCTGAAAATTACATAATGGGGGTGTCACTCGCAATCAGATTCCAGTGCGTTCTAAATGTTTTCATAAATGACAAAAGAAAAAATTGTGCGACCACCCTGGTTGACTGACGGACGACTTGGCTGCTCTAGACGTATGTTACGTTGCCTGGCAGTTTATCTTTAAAATATGTAATGCTTAAATGTAACATGTTAGTAAGTGGATAAGTTGTATATACCCACACTGAAATATCACCAGTTTCGTCGATCTGTTCATCTGTATGCGCTCTTCGGTCGATTGACCTCAAATCTTTTATGCACAAAGTTTTCGATATTTATTGCTAGAACTGTGACCCGTGATTAATTTGAACAATTATTGAAGATAGTTGTCAAAAAATATGATTTCACAAAGTGTAAATAAATAGAACGGTACCAGCATATATTTCAGAAGCTTCACATGTTCTTCACAATTATTAATTGCCCGACCATAGACGACTTGTGAAACAACACTTAAATTATTTTGCTCTGAAGTCTTATACGTGTCCACCTTTTATGTTTCTGTTTATCTTAGAAAATGGGGTCTTCTATGTGGTTCCGGTTGTGTTATGTCCAATGCTGTCGATATGGCAAACTGGATGCTGTTTCATCTAAATGGCGGAAAGGACAGAAAGGGTGAGCAAGTTCTTGACACCAAGGTTCTTATGGATATGGGCAAGCCTAGGAGTTTCGCTACATCATTTAAATATTACAACACTCCAGAATTTCCAAGAATGACTTCAAGATATGGTTATGGGCTAGGCTGGTTTATTGGCTACTATGATGGTAAGAATATTGAAATTTAAATAACTTCGTATTCAAAGGGAGGTTGGATGGCCGAATGGTTAGCACGTGCGTGCTGTGTCATAAAGCCTGTTATTGAGTCAACTATGGTTTCGAGTTCCCGGTTGTGCGTGACAAGGAGTAGGGTCGCCTGTCCAACCTCGTTGTTTCCTTGATGAACACGTAACAAAAACGAAATAAACTATTGTGCACCAGCGCGCTTGAGTATGGCATGTCAAATGCTTAAAAGTGTTTATAAGTGCTAAAAGTTCGTTGATCATGCCACACAAGTCGATATCAAACGATTGGGTACTGGTGTCTTGGGTATCAATATAAAACCTTACATTTTATTACATGTCATTTCAATATGCCAAAATGCAAAAATTGTTGTCTATACGAAGGTTAGTGATTGGAGTCATCAGTACTCATATATAATCTTATAATGTTTTATCAACATGTGGAGGACTTAGCAGGCGGTACATGTCAGTGCGCGGGTTGGCAAAACCTAAGACAATTAAACCTATTAGTGCTTATTAGCTTGTTCAGGTCTTCTGGAAATCAATGTGTTTGTTTTTCCAGCGTCAGACCCCGGACTTTGAATCCTGCTACAGTGTGCAACACTATGATCCCCTATTCTGTTTCACGACCCCAAAATTAATCACCACCTTTGCCACGACTAAATCTAATTATGTAAGACTATCGTGTGCCCCAGCAGCAAAACGATGGATTTCAATAAGCACTTAGATTTTAAATCTTCGTTTGATTCAACGTTGTGTTCTTTTTACACATTGAAATTCGACGAAACCGTTCTAATCTAAATTGCACATAAATATTCTTAAGTTCCGCACACCTCTAACCAATCTACACTGTTAAGAGAACCTTCTTAGCTTGACAAGAGTTAACCTACATATTTATACACAGACATGCGTTGCTATGCTGTAATAATTATATGTATTTAAAATCCCAATTTTAAAGGATTTGGGGTTGTGATCCGACTACAAAAAAACCCGCCACGCGTTTGTTACTTGTATTACTTCCAATTCATAAACTACTATTTTGTTTGAATTCGGTGTACTAAATTGGTGATTTCTTTAAATTTTAGGACTCAAGATCCAATGGCACAGTGGTGGAACATTTGGCTACAAGGTCCTTCTCACGTTATATCCAGATGAAAATTTGGGTATCTTTACAAGCTTAACTGGATCTGATGTTAATTACAAATACAGAATAGCTCTTCATAACTATATCACAGATAAAATATTAGGACGAGAACCATGGTTAAATGTGTCAACGATATGTTCTTTTCCACTCCCGTGGTTAAATGATACAGAATCCGTTGATATTGCTTACGAATTTATAGAACCATCTTTGAAATTATCTGCCTATGAAGGTGAATACGAAAATAAACTCTATGGAAATTTGGTGGTATACGTAAACGCATCTAGAAACCAACTCGAGATGGTTTATGGAATTAGTAGATTTTCTCTTAAGAGATTTTCGATTAGTTCCAACAAAACTGAGCATTTTTATGGCAACAGCATAGGACTATTGCATCAGAAAGATGTATCACCATTCATTTTCAACTTGGAATTACAAGACGGCAAAATACAGTCGGTAACTGCTGAAGATTTTTATGGCGCAAAAAATCCACCAATATTCACGCGAAAGCGTGTAAATACTAAAGGCATATCTAGAGCATCATCACCGTCCAAGTCTTTTTATATATTTGTAATGTGTTTCTTGTGTAAAATTTTCATTTTGTTTTGAAACTTGTCGATAGTGAACATAGTGTAAAAATGATGATTGCTCAATATTTTACAACTTGTATTATGCTCAACACCATTTGAAAGGGGAAATTATGTCTCAGTATCCTATATGGAGGCAGGCCACCATTAAATTTCACCATTACCGGTACCCAAGAATTGCAGTTTGTCTATTTATAGCAATTCCCTCTGTGTCTTATTTCTCCCTTTTTGCATGCTTCTTCAAGTTTGTGTGTCTCAAAATTTGGGTGGTCAACCTCATACAAATTTTAGTGCAAAGGCATGGCCATTTGTTCCTCTGTCTGTAGTGAAAAGCATTCAACCCAACGAAAATTTAGGGAAAAGTTGAAGGTGGGCAAAGAGGCCAGAATTAACATTGAAGTCTAAAGGGAAATTAATGGTGGTCTGCTTCCATGTTATAGAATGGATTTACCTCCCTTACATGAACATGCATACGTTCGAACATGACTGTGTTACAAAAAATTACGGATTTCAGAATATCCCTGCTTCACAGCAGTATATGCTTACTTTAGAATAGTGAGGTGTATAAACGAACCAAATCCCGACAAAACCTTTAGCTCGGCCATATCCAGTTTAGTGTTCGGGCGCAAATAATTGTCTTTTAAATTTCAAATTTGAATATTATTTTTTTTTTGCTACTGAGAATGTCAATTAACGTTCAAAAGTGCTCTTTCAGTTAGTCGTCGCTTTCAGGTGTAGTGGGTGTGAAAATTTTTAACCAAGTGATACCGCCGCATTTCAGAGGCAATATACTTAAAAATCATATTCTACAAAGTAAAGTCACCGCCCCAATGGATTCTTCAAACACACGAACGAGACTCTCTTTTGCAAAAAGCCTTCTGTGAAATATAACTTTTAACAAAGCTATTTATTGATAAGGCACGGGATTTTTCAAACCAGCTAAAAGGTTTGCATCAGTGGTTACGTTCAGATGTTCCTCAGCCCACACCGATTCATGACACAGAGTTTATATAATCATTCATCATAATAAGACTTTTACACGACCTATATTTTGTTTTAATGAGAAGATAATCTAAGTTTTAATAACTAAAGAAAATATTTAAAATCATCAAAATTGATTCTTGTTCTTTTTATAAGCCCACATGGAAATATCATCGTTTATTACCATCGCCCCGCTTGTACGTCTGTCCGTCGTCCACAATTTCTTGTGAACCCTCTAAAGACTACATTTATCATCTGATTGTTTTGAAATTGATATATTAATATGTTGTTTAGATCGGCGAGGTGTAGAATCATATGTCCTTGTTTCCCTTTTTAACATTGAGAACGTTCTAACGACTAAAGTTATCGCCCGATCTGTATGGAATTTATGTGCATCATTTAAATAAGTGAAACGAAGAATAGTATTGAATTTCTTGTGAACCGTATGAACGCTGTAACAACCAAATTTATCATTCCATCTGTTTGAGATTTATATACTTCATCACGGTTAGTGAAACGAAGAATCCTATTGAATTTCCGTTAATGGACAGGCGACGCTACTTCTTGTCACGTACAACCGGGGAATTGATACCACATCAGTTGGTTCAATGTCAGACCTTATGATACATCGTCAGTATAGTCCTAATCATATGACAAACCTAAATAACAAAACCTTATAATGACTAATGAAAAGATGTTACCCTTATTGCCAATGGTGTTTTAAAGATTTTTCAATTAACCCCAATGTGGATTTTATTTCTAACTGTAATATATGCTCATCAATTAGATTCGATCTTTGTGCCAAATCCTGTCAGTCACGAAATTTTAAATAAGATAAAATCCAAATTTTAGTAATTTGATAATATTAGATTGATTTTAGTAATTAGCCAATTAAAATTAAAGTATCTACTAAAATTGGGATTTTATCTTTAGTTAAGATTTCGAGAAAACCGGGCTCTCTTGATTTTTTAAAAAGATTTTTCAATTAAGAAAGAATAATATGACATTTAGTTTAATTATGTGGCTTATGAATAATTTACTGAAGTGAAAAAGTTATCGATTGACATCTTTTATATTATGAATATCATAAAACCTTGCTATATTATAACTAGTAGTAGTAGTAAAAATATAAGTAAGTCTTGTGTTAACACCAATTTACATCTGAAGAGTTAACGAAAACAAAAAATATTTTCCAGATGAAACCATTCTTATTGCCCTTATTGAAGTAAGCAATCGATCTACTAGTTAATGAAGAGTCCATTTAAGTAAAAATATAAATATTATCTTTTGTTAACACCAAACCACGTGTTTATGTTTAAACTACAATTTATCATTTAAAACACAATATAAACTAAGTACAGATTCTAGTAAATAATCTTTAAAAAATTAACCTAAGGCAGATGATAATTAATTAACAGTCTTTAAAATTATAAAGATTTACAAAATCGGATTTATATTAATTCACAAACATTTTTAAACTATATTAATATTTTGCATAATCTATATTAGGGTTCTTCTAATATGCTTGCAACATTAAAAAAAAGGTGTAAACGGACTAAAGGAGGCAACATAAGAAAATGGAAATCAAACAATAACCGAAAGGTGTAAATGGATTAATACAAGGTGTTGATATTTTACCTACACTATTAAAATATATAATCTGTTATACAAACAAACCTGTCAGTCGATTGACAGTCACTATAACAACATATAATCAATGTCAATTATTTGGGCAAATTTTAACCTCAACTGATCCATGTCACTCGTCACGTGTGACCTTTGACACCAAGTGTGTAATATATTCTGGTTCCGCGTTTGGTTCAGCATCATTCTTTCTGTGTGCCTCTCTTTGAATAATAGCATCTGTCTATAAAATAAAGATTTTACAACTTGTTCAAATTATTCTACGCCAAGATGGATTCCAACAGATCATCTCTAGATCTCATGAAATTTGATCAGCTTGATGATTGCTACGATTCCGATGGTATGTCATTTTATTTGTTTCTTTTAATAGCTGTGGCTTCTAAGCTTTATATAAATTACTCTGTGGTTTTTAAGCAATAATCCAAAATATCTGTATTTTTTCAAAGTTATCAAAATCCGATGATGAGATATTTAGCTGAATTAATTATGAACTATTTTTTTCTTCCAGATAATGTAAGTCATTCTTCATCTGGTTATGAATCTTGTGACAGTTATCAATCAGAAAGAGATACCTCTCCAGCACCACGTGACTCTACTAAAGAAATGATGGTGTTTAAAAGTAGAGAATCTTTGTGTGATAATCTAGACTATATTCTCTCTATGAGTGAATTGTGTGATGTGGTGTTTTTAGTAGGGGAGGAGAAGAGACCAGTTTATGGTGTAAAAGCTATTTTAGCTACCAGAAGCCGTGTTTTATATCAGCTGATTCTTCAAAACCAACGTGAGGTCAAGGCCAAAAAGAAGAAGGTTAAAGGTGAAAAGTTGAAAGGTAAACTGGTGATAGAGACGAAGAATTATGATGAAGAAGTATTTAGAAGATTTATCAGTTTTATTCACTGTGGTAAAATCAAAGTGGATATTAATACTGTTATAGGTAAGTCTTGGTTTTATAGATAAAAGAAGGATTGTCTATTAGAAATGAATATTAACCAGGCATGTACAGCTTTTTAGGTGTATATTACATTATCCGCAGTACCTTTGACTGATATCTAAATGAAATTGATCTATATTAAACATTGTTTACTAAACTGCTACTCTTCTTTTCAGGTTTGTTTTGTGCTTCTGTGGAATACAACATAAAAGATTTGCGTAAAGCATGCTGGGACTATTTTCTGCGGTGTTTCCAGAACCAGAGAGAGACACTGATGACGTCAGTAGATCAATACAGAGATAAAGAATACAGGGGAATGAAATATATCTTAAATAAGGTAAGATCAAATCTTATAATGATAAATAGGTATATTTTTCATTTAAACCCACTTGGACAAATTGTCCATCTAGTCTTCAAGATGAGAATCATATTGAAGCTGCGACTCTCCAAGTCATTGCAAAATACAACACACAGTGGACATTGCCTGTGATAAAGTCAGGTAATATTTCAGACATAAAAATCTAATTAATGTTTATAAATTGATCATTTTCAGGTGTCTTCTATTAAAGAAGTTTGAGAATTTACAGAATCCGAATCCTGAATAATTCAAGAACCATTCTAATTGTTTCCAGACCAAAGCAACCTTCTTATTGGTGTGAGAATACAATAGTTTATGGTTAGAACCGGAAGTTCCATAGTTAGAAAACAGAGAGGATTATCGTATTAACGACGCCCCAGTTGATAAATATCAGCTCAACACATGATGTCTCACCTAAGAGTGCTTCTTTTTGATTTTTGGAATTGAAATGAACGTAAAATCAAATAAAGCAAAGGTCTTTGTATAGTCGACGTCCAGAAAATTGTTAATCTTGTTTATTGTTTAATTGTTATGTTTATATTATTACTGTTGACCAAATGTAATAAAAAGTTTGTTTGAAGTCTTTTTGTCATTCGAATTAATCAAGTTAGACCAACGCATGATTGAATAGATTTGAACAGAAATTAATAATTTGCAAGATATATATTCTTTCCACGCTATTAAAAACTGTAGGATGCTTTTATACCCACATCCCACCCCACAACGCATTTGCCGCGAAGTTCATCTTAAATTTCTGACGTGGTTAGCAACAAGGGACAACCTATTGTCGTTCGAATGGGACGAAAAACCGAGGCCCCGAGTAGTCCGCATTAGTCCGGGCAAAATGTCCTCATAACACACTGAATGGTGTGTGTCCTCCATTAGCCCATTCTAAACAGAACGATACAATGATAACCCTAATTTCATTACTAGCTTGAGACCTTCAGTGAAGCGCGGAACCAGTCTCTCGCAGCAGACGTGATTTGGTACTTGCAGCATTCGCCAATGTGGAATTGTAAATCACTAGTTACGATTTCACGACATTTAAAACTGATTGCCAATTGATTCTATTCACTTGTGAATATTTAAATACTGTGTTTTGTGCCCATGGGGAATAATTAAGAGATTGTTGACTTGTTTATCTTGTTTATCTTGGGGTACATCTTGTCATGTTCTTATCTTGTAAATAAGGAAAATCAAGATATGTACGTTAGTATCTTTGTAACTTAGATGATTGTACTAGCAACAAGTGGACGCTGGGACTTCTATACTCGGGAAAACAGGTCGCACTCCCGGTAGAATCGGGTTGTTATCACCAGAAAAATACAAACATAATGGAACCAAGACAGGTCACAGTTCGACTTCTACCCCCCCCCCCCCCCCCTCCTCCTCCATCGCCCCGTCCCTAAGCTCCATTTCTGTTCTGCTATTCTCTGATCTCAGTGATTATGTGAGCAAGACGTTGGCTCGGTTACCAAGCGGTCGCATGTTCGGTACCTAAATTGGCCGCGAAAGTTCATCAGTTGTTCGGATGGCACTAAAAATCAATGTCTCGTGTACACATTGGTGTGTGCGTAAAAGATCCATTGCAGTTTGAATTCGATATAAAAGTAGGCCGTAGCGCCGCTGTCCGGGCATTAGTTCTCTCATAGCACACCCGTAGCACCTCAGTCCAATCTAAACGACTAGACATTCCATGTCGCCCCTGCACAGCTGATAATAATATGGGTTTCGATCTTATAATCCATAGAAGAATTATAGTGCAACAGATCAATACATAATTTCAGATAAATCTTTCAAATTTGGATATAGGGACCACACACGGCCCAAATACTCCTTGGTGACTACCCTTTCGGAAAATCTCATTAGTCATTCGAAAATCCAAGATGGTGGCTATTTTCTGGATGGTTGAGTTTTGTTCAAATAAATATCATTTGTTTGCGATACAATCCACCAGCTTTCATCTTTTATTGATCTTTAACATATATTTTAAACTTTATTTAAATAGGACGAAATTCTTCGCATAAGAGAGTCTACAAAGAGCTTTAATTCACGATGTTGCAGCCCTATTCTCATCAAAATTTAACCCAACCGAAATCTTTTAGAAATAAACATGTGTCCATCCATTTTATCTAATTCTGATAACCAGTGTGAGCTCTGGACTGTCATCATAGAACTTTTAATCCTTCATTTGAATCGGACCAAATATGTGCCCTCTTGAAGTTTCCACAAACTTCGTAGATATTATATGTAAAAGGTATGGGCCATAACCCAGGAAGTTGTGGTCATATATTCACCATAGCCGAACCTATCCGAGATCATTTGAAAATAAACATATCACCGTAGATTTATCAAAATCGAATAATCCATGTGATCTCTAGACTGTCCACGAACAATTGTGAACGGACATCAGTATTGCTAGTCATTCGCGTGTACGGACGGGTGGTCATTTGCGACGACATAATACGTTCAAATAAAATGAACTGAATCGTTCTACTTCTAGTGTGTACAATTCTGTGAGAAGCTGAAAAAAGCAACTAACTTAGAACATAAGGGCCGTTTCTTAATAAATAGACGTGAACGGATACCCATGCGAATCTTATTGCGTATATCCATATTTGAACAATTGTTACAACCCCCCCCCCCACAAAAAAAATCCCCAGGCTAGAAGTGGTATTGTCTTCTAAAGCAAATAGCAGCTAATATCCGAGGGCTAGGCTGACGTCAGATTTCAGAGATTATCCACGGTGGATTGATATAAAAATCCGAAGGGTCAACGAAATCCTTTCATAAATATTTTTTCAGGATGAAACCTTCCTGAATGAATTACATAATTGGTCTCCCTAATGAAGTACCGATTTAAGTAAAACTATATATAAATCTGTTGTTCACGCCAAACCACGTGTTTATGTTTAAAGTACAATTTATCATTTAAAATACAATATAAACTAATTACAGATTCTAGTATATAATCTTGGAATCGAGATTTACTAAATTAATCCAAGTCAGATACAAATTAATTAAAATTGTTTTTTTATATATTTTTATTTTATACAATGAAGCTAGCAACATTAAAACAGGGTAAATAAAGGTGTAAATGTAAATAATTGATATCCTTCCCTTGCAATATTACCTTACAAAACAAATTAATATTAACTACCGTAATGAAATAACCAAAATAAAACTCTCAAGTTATAATCCTAACATCGAAAAGGGAAGGTATAATAAAATTAAAAGATGCGATAGAAAGTGTACTAACTGCAATATCAGTTTAGTTTAATCAGACCATAATTTACGGATTTAAGGAATAAATATACAAGGAAATACCCTTTAACCAACCCCAGTATTCATAAGTTAATTTAATTACTTACTGAAAAACTAATGAGGAAGGTCTACACTGGCAAACAAGCGACGAACATAGAAAAACGTTTATTCTTCTACATTTCTAACATAATATTTAAATATCTAACCAAGTTTGGTGTTTGGTATTGTTTTTCTACATATTTATTTGTTTGTACTGTATGTTATACATGATGAGTCTTTGACTTGAAGGAATAAAGAATTTGAAATTGGCTTAAAGGAGTTAGCGAGAGTAGAACGTTGAAAACAAAACAAAAACAGAAAAGTGTAAATGGATTAATACAAGGTGTTGATATTGTACCTACACTATTAAAATATATAATCTGTTATACAAACAAACCTGTTAGTTGATTGACATTCACTATAACAACATATAATCAATGTCAATTATTTGGGTAAATCTTAACCTCAACTGATCCATGTCACTCGTCACGTGTGATCTTTGACACCAAGTGTGTAATATATTCTGGTTCAGCGTTTGGTTCAGCATCATTCATTCTGTGTCTCTCTTTGGATAATAGCATCTGTTTATAACATCAAGATTTTACAACTTGTTCAAATTATTCTACGCCATGATGAATTCCAGCAACTCATCTCTAGATCTCATGAAATTTGACCAGCTTGATGATTGCTACGATTCCGATGGTATGTCATTGTGTTCTTTTGTTTTACTAGCTGTGAGACTGCAGCTTTAAATATTTAGCCGAATTAATTAAAAGTTATGAAAATATTGTTGTTAATTGAACTAATTTTGTATTCCAGCTAATATAAGTCTATCATCTGGATATGATTCTTGTGACGACAGCTGCCAATCAGAAAGAGATGCCTCACCAGCACCATGTGATTCTACTAAAGAAGTGATGGTGTTTAAAAGTAGAGAATCTTTGTGTGATAATCTAGACTATATTCTCTCTATGAGTGAATTATGTGATGTGGTGTTTTTAGTCGGGGAGGAGAAGAGACCAGTTTATGGTGTAAAAGCTATTTTAGCTACCAGAAGCCGTGTTTTATATCAGCTGATTCTTCACAACCAACGTGAGGTCAAGGCCAAAAAGAAGAAGGTTAAAGGTGAAAAGTTGAAAGGTAACCTGGTGATAGAGACGAAGAATTATGATGAAGAAGTATTTAGAAGATTTATCAGTTTTATTCACTGTGGTAAAATCAAAGTGGATATTAATACTGTTATAGGTAAGTCTTGGTTTTATAGATAAAAGAAGGATTGTCTATTAGAAATGAATATTAACCAGGCATGTACAGCTTTTTAGCGGTATATTACATTATCCGCAGTACCTTTGACTGATATCTAAATGAAATTGATCTATATTAAACATTTTTTACTAAACTGCTACTCGTCTTTTCAGGTTTGTTTTGTGCTTCTGTGGAATACAACATAAAAGATTTGCGTAAAGCATGCTGGGACTATTTTCTGCGGTGTTTCCAGAACCAGAGAGAGACACTGATGACGTCAGTAGATCAATACAGAGATAAAGAATACAGGGGAATGAAATATATCTTAAATAAGGTAAGATCAAATCTTATAATGATAAATAGGTATATTTTTCATTTAAACCCACTTGGACAAATTGTCCATCTAGTCTTCAAGATGAGAATCATATTGAAGCTGCGACTCTCCAAGTCATTGCAAAATACAACACACAGTGGACATTGCCTGTGATAAAGTCAGGTAATATTTCAGACATAAAAATCTAATTAATGTTTATAAATTGATCATTTTCAGGTGTCTTCTATTAAAGAAGTTTGAGAATTTACAGAATCCGAATCCTGAATAATTCAAGAACCATTCTAATTGTTTCCAGACCAAAGCAACCTTCTTATTGGTGTGAGAATACAATAGTTTATGGTTAGAACCGGAAGTTCCATAGTTAGAAAACAGAGAGGATTATCGTATTAACGACGCCCCAGTTGATAAATATCAGCTCAACACATGATGTCTCACCTAAGAGTGCTTCTTTTTGATTTTTGGAATTGAAATGAACGTGAAATCAAATAAAGCAAAGGTCTTTGTATAGTCGACGTCCAGAAAATTGTTAATCTTGTTTATTGTTTAATTGTTATGTTTATATTATTACTGTTGACCAAATGTAATAAAAAGTTTGTTTGAAGTCTTTTTGTCATTCGAATTAATCAAGTTAGACCAACGCATGATTGAATAGATTTGAACAGAAATTAATAATTTGCAAGATATATATTCTTTCCACGTTATTAAAACTGTAGGATGCTTTTATACCCACATCCAACCCCACAACGCATTTGCCGCGAAGTTCATCTTAAATTTCTGACGTGGTTAGCAGCAAGGGACAACCTATTGTCGTTCGAATGGGACGAAAAACCGAGGCCCCGAGTAGTCCGCATTAGTCCGGGCAAAATGTCCTCATAACACACTGAATGGTGTGTGTCCTCCATTAGCCCATTCTAAGCAGAACGATACAATGATAACCCCAATTTCATTACTAGCTTGAGACCTTCAGTGAAGCGCGGAACCAGTCTCTCGCAGCAGACGTGATTTGGTACTTGCAGCATTCGCCAATGTGGAATTGTAAATCACTAGTTACGATTTCACGACATTTAAAACTGATTGCCAATTGATTCTATTCACTTGTGAATATTTAAATACTGTGTTTTGTGCCCATGGAGAATAATTAAGAGATTGTTGACTTGTTTATCTTGTTTATCTTGGGGTACATCTTGTCATGTTCTTATCTTGTAAATAAGGAAAATCAAGATATGTACGTTAGTATCTTTGTAACTTAGATGATTGTACTAGCAACAAGTGGACGCTGGGACTTCTATACTCGGGAAAACAGGTCGCACTCCCGGTAGAATCGGGTTGTTATCACCAGAAAAGTACAAACATAATGGAACCAAGACAGGTCACAGTTCGACTTCTACCCCCCCCCCCCCCCGCCCTCCATCGCCCCGTCCCTAAGCTCCATTTCTGTTCTTCTATTCTCTGATCTCAGTGATTATGTGAGCAAGACGTTGGCTCGATTACCAAGCGGTCGCATGTTCGGTACCTACATTGGCCGCGAAAGTTCATCAGTTGTTCGGATGGCACTAAAAATCAATGTCTCGTGTACACATTGGTGTGTGCGTAAAAGATCCATTGGCAGTTTGAATTCGATATAAAAGTAGGCCGTAGCGCCGCTGTCCGGGCATTAGTTCTCTCATAGCACATCCGTAGCACCTCAGTCCAATCTAAACGACTAGACATTCCATGTCGCCCCTGCACAGCTGATAATAATATGGGTTTCGATCTTATAATCCATACAAGAATTATAGTGCAACAGATCAATACATAATTTCAGATAAATCTTTCAAATTTGGATATAGGGACCACACACGGCCCAAATACTCCTTGGTGACTACCCTTTCGGAAAATCTCATTAGTCATTCGAAAATCCAAGATGGTGGCTATTTTCTGGATGGTTGAGTTTTGTTCAAATAAATATCATTTGTTTGCGATACAATCCACCAGCTTTCATCTTTTATTGATCTTTAACATATATTTTAAACTTTATTTAAATAGGACAAAATTCTTCGCATAAGAGAGTCTACAAAGAGCTTTAACTCACGATGTTGCAGCCCTATTCTCACCAAAATTTAACCCAACCGAAATCTTTCAGAAATAAACATGTGTCCATCCATTTTATCTAATTCTGATAACCAGTGTGAGCTCTGGACTGTCATCATAGAACTTTTAATCCTTCATTTGAATCGGACCAAATATGTGCCCTCTTGAAGTTTCCACAAACTTCGTAGATATTATATGTAAAAGGTATGGGCCATAACCCAGGAAGTTGTGGTCATATATTCACCATAGTCGAACCTATCCGAGATCATTTGAAAATAAACATATCACCGTAGATTTATCAAAATCGAATAATCCATGTGATCTCTAGACTGTCCACGAACAATTGTGAACGGACATCAGTATTGCTAGTCATTCGCGTGTACGGACGGGTGGTCATTTGCGACGAGATAATACGTTCAAATAAAATGAACTGAATCGTTCTACTTCTAGTGTGTACAATTCTGTGACCGAGAAGCTGAAAAAAGCAACTAACTTAGAACATAAAGGGCCGTTTCTTAATAAATAGACGTGAACGGATACCCATGCGAATCTTATTGCGTATATCCATATTTGAACAATTGTTACACCCTCCCCCCACAAAAAAAATCCCCAGGCTAGAAGTGGTATTGTCTTCTAAAGCAAATAGCAGCTAATATCCGAGGGCTAGGCTGACGTCAGATTTCAGAGATTATCCACGGTGGATTGATATAAAAATCCGAAGGGTCAACGAAATCCTTTCATAAATATTTTTTCAGGATGAAATCTTCCTTAATGAATTACATAATTGGTCTCCCTAATGAAGTACCGATTTAAGTAAAACTATATATAAATCTGTTGTTCACGCCAAGCCACGTGTTTATGTTTAAAGTACAATTTATCATTTAAAATACAATATAAACTAATTACAGATTCTAGTATATAATCTTGGAATCGAGATTTACTAAATTAATCCAAGTCAGATACAAATTAATTAAAATTGTTTTTTTATATATTTTTATTTTATACAATGAAGCTAGCAACATTAAAACAGGGTAAATAAAGGTAATAATTGATATCCTCCCCTTGCAATATTACCTTACAAAACAAATTAATATTAACTACCGTAATGAAATAACCAAAATAAAACTCTCAAGTTATAATCCTAACATCGAAAAGGGAAGGTATAATAAAATTAAAAGATGCGATAGAAAGTGTACTAACTGCAATATCATTTTAGTTTAATCAGACCATAATTTACGGATTTAAGGAATAAATATACAAGGAAATACCCTTTAACCAACCCCAGTATTCATAAGTTAATTTAATTACTTACTGAAAAACTAATGAGGAAGGTCTACACTGGCAAACAAGCGACGAACATAAAAACGTTTATTCTTCTATATTTCTAACATAATATTTAAATATCTAACCAAGTTTGGTGTTTGGTATTGTTTTTCTACATATTTATTTGTTTGTACTGTATGTTATACATGATGAGTCTTTGACTTGAAGGAATAAAGAATTTGAAATTGGCTTAAAGGAGTTGGCGAGAGTAGAACGTTGAAAACAAAACAAAACAGAAAAGTGTAAATGGATTAATACAAGGTGTTGATATTGTACCTACACTATTACAATATATAATCTGTTATACAAACAAACCTGTCAGTTGATTGACATTCACTATAACAACATATAATCAATGTCAATTATTTGGGTAAATCTTAACCTCAACTGATCCATGTCACTCGTCACGTGTGATCTTTGACACCAAGTGTGTAATATATTCTGGTTCAGCGTTTGGTTCAGCATCATTCATTCTGTGTCTCTCTTTGGATAATAGCATCTGTTTATAACATCAAGATTTTACAACTTGTTCAAATTATTCTACGCCAAGATGAATTCCAGCAACTCATCTCTAGATCTCATGAAATTTGACCAGCTTGATGATTGCTACGATTCCGATGGTATGTCATTGTGTTCTTTTGTTTTACTAGCAGTGAGACTGCAGCTTTAAATATTTAGCCGAATTAATTAAAAGTTATGAAAATATTGTTAATTGAACTAATTTTGTATTCCAGCTAATATAAGTCTATCATCTGGATATGATTCTTGTGACGACAGCTGCCAATCAGAAAGAGATGCCTCACCAGCACCATGTGATTCTACTAAAGAAATGATGGTGTTTAAAAGTAGAGAATCTTTGTGTGATAATCTAGACTATATTCTTTCTATGAGTGAATTATGTGATGTGGTGTTTTTAGTCGGGGAGGAGAAGATACCAGTTTATGGCGTAAAAGCTATTTTAGCTACCAGAAGCCGTGTTTTATATCAGTTGATTCTTCACAACCAACGTGAGGTCAACGTCAAAAAGAAGAAGGTTAAAGGTGAAAAGTTGAAAGGTAAACTGGTGATAGAGATAAAGAATTATGATGAAGAAGTATTTAGACGATTTATCAGTTTTATTCACTGTGGTAAAATCAAGGTCGACATTAATACTGTCATAGGTAAGTTGTGGTTTCATCTCTACCAGGAACTGACTGCATCGCAATCAGTTAGAATATGTGACGTCATATCCGAAATCGAAATCCGTCTACCACTGCGCAGTATACCAGGTTTAATATCGATCCTATATGAATTACCGGAGTTTTAAGCTTTATCGAAGACAACATCAATAAGATGGACATCGATGTTTGGGCCAGTTCCTGGTCCAATAATATTTTGAAGAGCGGAAATATCACTGACAATAGCAGCATTTAACATCATTATTCGAGACACATTTTTTAATTATTTGTATGAAATTGATCTTTGTACAGTATGATAAATATTATAATAGATGTGTTTACTAAATTAATTCTCATCTTTTCAGGTTTATTTTGTGCTTCTGTTGAATATGACATGAAAGATTTGCGTAAAGCATGCTGGGACTATTTTCTTCGGTGTTTCCAGAACCAGAGAGAGGCACTGATGACGTCATTAGATCAATATAGAGACAAAAACTACAGTGGAATGAAATATATCTTAAATAAGGTAATTATACACTATCTAATTATAATAATGAATATATATTATTGCCATTTAAATTCCCTTTGAATTTTAGTCTTCCAGATAGATATCATGTGGAGCTGCCCAATCCTCCAATTCTAGCCATATTTAACGCCAATCCCCCATCAAGGACGCGTATACATATTAAACATACATTATGCAAAAGCAAAATCTGCCTATTGTAAGTCTTTCTTTAGGCCTGAAATGTTGTAAAAACTATTAATTAGACATTAATTAAATTATCCAGGCCATAATCAACTCTCGATGTCAAGTATAGTCTGCGATATTTGTTGGATTGTAGTTCGATTTGCTTCAAAATTTTCCATAGTGATTAACCTAATAAATGGAAAACCGAGACTACTAGATTTGTCTTACCGACTTAAGTAATGATGACCAAGGCTAAGCGAAACTTTCATTCGCTTAGTTTTCGGTTCATAGTGGTTCAATTTTACTTACATTTTCAGCAAATCGCCTTTACATTATGTAGTTTTTAAGTATTATAGTGAGAACTGCCAACTAGTTTTCTCCCACAATGTATCTTTAACCCGTGAATAACTGAAACATTAAAGTAATTTATATCTAATTAATATTTGAAACTTTTCAGATATATGATGTTAAAGGTGTTTGAAAATCTACAGAAAGTCTGATTAGTTCCAAAAAAACATCACCTAGATTGGTACCATAGCAATGTCACCCGCTGGTGATCGAAGGTTGCGAATGGTTAGAGAGTTTAGAAATCAAAGGGTCATCAGTTGACGGATATCAGATCAACTCGTACAGCCATGTCTAATTTGTGGAATTGAAATAAAGGTAAAAATCAAAGTCAACAAAAGAACAAAGAATGTCTATGTTGTAAGATATAGTCGACACCAAGTGTTAGATCAAATCTTATAATTTCATAAGAATTGTGCTAGGAGTTGTTAAACCTGTTTATTGATTTATTGTTATATTTATGTTGTTAATAAATTTTACTTGAACAAATGTTTTGTATCATTATTATCTACACATTCAGAAAGAAAAGCAGAAAAGGCCTATATTCGAATTCATTAAATTTGGACCGTCAATATCGCATTGAAATGGGCTTTAGTGGGGCGTGAATATTTAAATACAATAGTTTGTGAACATCGAGAATATATAATATAATTATTGAGTTATTTATCTTGCTGTCCCAGAACGTCTAAAGTGATTATGATTCCCATGCTGGTCCTGTATGACCCTACGGCCGTCGATAGGCTCCGTTTTCATAGGAGGTTTATACAGGGTCATTAAAAGGGCGTGCAGTCAAGCTCAAAAATTATTTTCTACGACGTTATAAACCTATAACGATAAATCTATTTGATATGTCCGGAAGAACTTGCGTGTGAAGGTCAGGTGCGGCTTTGGATAAATACAGGGAAATTTGCGGCCATTCTTTTTAATGTTTTTCTTTAAACCCGTAACGAGTTATTCTTCCAGGGTAGGGTTTTCCCCCATAAGGAAACACGAAAAAGGGTTTTTCTTACTGGAATTCTAGAATATTCTTATTTTACGTACATGTAAAAAAGATACGGGTTTAAAGCAAGATAACGTCCTCGACTTTGGTTATATTGGGCAAGAAAGACTTCAGAAAAAACTCGGTCTCGGTTTTTCTTGGGTTATTTTTTTCAGTCTTTCTTTTCCTGGCATAACCTCAGCCTCGTGCTTTATCCCACACGGAGTCACTCGGCGATTCGGCTGGTTAGGTGATCGCTCGCTAACAACGATGTTAGCCGACAAAGTTCCCTAGTCCCTAAGATTGTCAATCGTGGTTCCTCTTGTCCATGTTGCAGGATGGAAGTCTGATAGTGTCTGGTCGTTCGAATGGGATAGAAAATCGAGCGGAATGTAGACATTTCCTATAATAAATGTATATATTGAAACAAAAATTGAATACCAACAGCTTGTTCTGTCATGAACGTGGTGTTGGCATGGGTGTCACACATGGGGGGGGGGGGCTCCGACCCCATAATTGTTCCCCAAGAAATGGGCAAAATATAGTGTCCGAAATCTAATAAAACACTAATTTTAGTACTGGAATAGCAGTAAAACACGTTTCGGTTACAAAACCACTGAATAGTTTCGGAGTTGCTTACACAGGCTTGAATAGCAGAAAACGCATTTGCGGTGGTTAAATTTTCAAAATTTTCTCCGGGAGGGATTGGTTGTTTGGAATTCTGGGCAGCCAGGCAGGCTATAACGGACCAAATTGAAGTTGCTATATTCACAGACTGGAATAGCAGGAAAACGCGTTTGTGGCAGTTAAATTTTCTCCCAACGGTCCCGTCTTCCTGGGTGTAAACGATTGATTGGAATTAGAGTCAGCAAGCCACCTTAATTAGGCGTAATTTTCCTAGGTGGGGTGGGTATGGGGTCCATACAAGGTAAACCAAGCTTCTTCGCCTCTCGGGGAAGACCGGTGTCGCTGTCTGTAAACATGATTGTATCGATGTGATGTTTTAGTTTAACCCGTAAAATATCACAAAACAGTGTTTATAGAAGATTGAAACCAAATTTATGGGGGTACACCCCATCCCCCCCCCCCCCCTGTTGGAGGGTGACCCTCATATTGCGCTACATCGGCTGACAGATTGTCAACATCTTATATAATTTCATTTGCGGACACCCCCCCCCCCCCACACACACACACCAATATATATTTCACGGTTAAGCCCCTGGGTGTTAGTATATAAGAATTAGACGCGTGGTTAATGGCTGATGACACACTCAAACGCTGCACTTTTATTCATCATATTAATGGAAGTAATCAATGCACATGGTATATTCAGATCAAGACCAGCAAATAAATAAAGTCACGAGAAAGAATTATAATTGAATCTTTTATTCCTTAATTGCTATGTAACATAAATAAATAAAGTAACAATGCTAAAATAACAATAACACTATATATTATCAACACATTTTATCGCCTAACGAGAGTCGAATAATTTCTATATTTAGGTAATGCGATCGTTATTGGCTGAATATCAAATATGTTGTGGACAAGGTTATGTTCAAACTTCTTTTACTTCAAACAACTGCAGAATAAGAAAAGTAATATTTATACATTCATGAAATAAAGTGATAGTATGTCATGGATTTCATATGTGTTTGTAGAATATTGTTACTTTAACTGGTCAGATAACTGGGACATGGTATTAGTACATGACAATCGTCACTACTCGCTTTATAGTAGTTAGGACTTGGATTTCAGGCGGTCAGTCAACTGGCCGTAGAATGTGATATACCAATGACCACGAATAAGGTCACAGAAAATAACTGGCGTTGACGTTGTTAGAATTTAATACATGTGTAGAGAAATTCCATATAGATTATAAAATATACAGTGCTTATAAAATTAATTCTTACCTTATTCAAGATGAATTTCATAGCTTTGTGGTTCTTATATTTACATACTGATGTCATCAACACGTCTACACCATTATCAATACATCTAAGATAGAAATTCCAGCATGCTGCACGAAGATCTTTAATTCCGAATTGTACGGAAGCACAGAATAAACCTATATTATTGAAAGTTAGAAATAGTATAAGATATTATACACGGGCGATCGAACCATACAATGTGTAAATACATCTAAGAATGAGCATTAAACATGCACTTACAAAATACGCCCAAGAATTTATACACTGGAATGTTGATTACAAATACCCATAACGTAATCGTTATTCAGTGGTTCTTATATGAAAAGAACTCCAGAAATATAAACCAGTATCTTACTTGGCCATAGAATAATACAGCCTTCTTCTAAAGAAAGAAATGTCGATCGGTCAAATCCAAATTTCATGCCAATGATGTTAACATTTTTAACAGGGCAATGTTACGAAATAAATTACTTACCTATAACAGTACCAATATCCACTTTGATTTTACCACAGTGAATAAAACTGATAAATATTCTAAATACTTCTTCATCATAATTCTTCATCTCTATCACCAGTTTACCTTTCAATTGTTCACCTTTAACCCTCTTCTTATTGTCCTTGACCCCACGTTGGTTGTGAAGAATCAACTGATATAAAACACGACTTCTGGTAGCTAAAATAGCTTTTACACCATAAACTGGTATTTTCTCTTCCCCGACTAAAAACACCACATCACATAATTCACTCATAGAGAGAATATAGTCTAGATTATCACACAAAGATTCTCTACTTTTAAACACCATCACTTCTTTAGTAGAACCACGTGGTGCTGGAGAGGTATCTCTTTCTGATTGACAACTGTCACAAGATTCATAACCAGATGATAGACTTACGTTACCTGGAGAAAATAAATAAAGTTTATATACAAATAATCTTTCATTACATGATTTATAATTAATCTGACTAAATTTAATCAACTCGAAATTGGCTTTTGATAAATTACATTTAGCCGCGATAAGCGTGCCGTACTAGGTACGGTACCAGGCCGCGGTAAATTTCAAGAAATGGACCCGTTTACATTACTCTAAAATAACCGGTCTCAGAACCGTGCCAAGCGTGCTAAATGAGGAACTCTTCACTGAAAAGTTAATTTCAGCCCCTGTATAAATTACCCAGATGAAAACAATTATGATGACTGATTTAGTTTGAGCAGCCATTTTGACAGAACTGATGACAGAACTGTCAAGGTTTGCAGGGAAAAAAGGTCAAGGTTCATTTGGCGCATGCGCAGTAATCCGTACTCAGACCGGTTAGCGTTTACACTACGAGAATTTGAAGTGTGCCGTTCTTAGTACGGTACCGAGACCACATCACTTCAGTGGGCCAGATTGGCACGGTACTCGGTACGGCACGCTTGTGTTTTACCCGTTTACACTACAAAAAAATTAAGGAACGGTATCTGGCACGCTTAAAATTTGTAATGTAAACGGGGTTTTTGTATTATTGTTTGAAGAACACAAATTGAACAGACTGCATTATTTAAAGCCCCAATAACACTCTTGTTGTAACGGAAAAATATGTCCCAATCTTCATTCTGATCAACAAATCGTATTATTTTAGAATATTCCAATTAAATGATGATATAAATTTCATCTTAACACACCTAATTTAAAAAATTGGAAAAATTCAACCAATTGATTTGAAAAGTCTAACGTAAACCTTTTCAAATGTGACTTGGATTTTAAAATATTTTCGAACCCTCTGGACAAATAAAATAAGTTGTAATGGATAATTTACATAACAGGTAGGACATTTAAACATCTAGTACTTAGAATAAGGGTATTATTTATTTTCTGGAGCTACCAAGCCAGCAAGAATGTTATTGTCCCTTTAATATATTTATTTATTATATTGAATACTCGTTAGCAAACTATAAGTGGTGGGTGTCAAACACGAGGCATGGTGTGCTTATCCATTTTATGACTATTTATTATTCTATCTATTGCTCGACTGGCAGATTTCGTGCATCCTACTTTAACTTAAATTACATTGGCTATATTTTACATTGATTATAGGTTAAAACAAATGGTGCGTGATCAATTAACTATATCTTACCATGCGAACGATAGCTGTAATAAACTTGGCTAGTTTCATTAAGAGACGAATTACTGGAATACATGTTGTAACTAAATATTTAGAGTAAAGATATACTAAATATTAACAATGGAGTGATATTACAATAATATGTTGGTCGTATATTATATAGGCCACAGTAGTGTCACCATGACCAGATTCCTTGGCCGGAGTGATACAAGTCAATCAAGACAATTTTCTGGTTAATTATTGTTAATTAACAAGCTGATTAAATGTTTGTATAACAAATCACAGCGTGAAACCTGTACCTTTCAACTATCTGCTTAACATGTTTCTAAATATTAAACCTATATTAATCATATAGCAGTAGTAAGTGATTATTCTAATGCACAGTATTATGATTATGGTATAAAATATAAAAATAACACCGGTTTGCTTTTACATGTTTCAATATAATTTCACAAGGAAGCCTTTGATAATAAAATATTGTTTTCGGTATCTTATATAAGGAATGCAAATTATTCTTTAAAGGGCTAATCCCGATAATTTTTGGAAGAATATTACTCCTTAATTTTGTGTTAAAATCCCCAAACAAATATGAACGGACATCCGTACTGAGGTGTACGGACGTGCGGTCATTTGCGACGGCGTAATACGTCCAAATGAAAATCAATGGGTACAATTCTGTGAAAGAAAAACCGGAAATGACAAACCAACTTGGAACATTAGGGCCATTTTGAGATTTCACATGATTTTCTTATTAAATGGAATCAAACCGACACCCATGCACATTTTATTGTGTGTATCAATATTTGATCAATTGTTACAATATTTCCCTACCTAAAACGTGTCGCGAGCTAGATGGTAATTTGTTTGAAAGCAAATAGTAGCTACACCAGAGGGATGGATTGATGTCAGATTTCACAGATTTATCAACGGTGGATTGATATCAAAATCCGAAAGGTTAACGAAATCCTTATATAAATATTTTTCCGAACGAAATCTCCTTTATTGAATTATATAATTGGTCTCCTTCATAAAGCGTTGATTTAATTGAAAATATAAATAAATCTTGTGTTCACTCCAGGCCACGTGGTAATGTTTAGACTACAATTTATCAATTAGAAGACAAAAATATAAACTAATTACAGATTCAAGTATATAATCTTGGAATCGAGATTTACCAACTTAAACCAAATCAGATACAAATTAATTAAAATTGTTTTTTTTTATATAAACTATATAAATATTTTAAATTATCTTTGTTAGTTTTATTCAATGAAGCTAGAAACTTTAGAACAGGGCAACATAAGAAAGGGAGAACTAAAACAAAAACCGAAAAGTGTAAATGGATTAATACAAGGTGTTGATATTTTACCTACACTATTAAAATATATAATCTGTTATACAAACAAACCTGTCAGTTGATTGACAGTCACTATAACAACATATAATCAATGTCAATTATTTGAGCAAATTTTAACTTCAATTGATCCAAGTCACCCGTCGCGTGTGACCTTTGACACCAAGTGTGTAATAAATTCTGGTTTAGCGTTTGGTTCAGCATCATTCATTCTGTGTCTCTCTTTAGATAATAGCATCTGTCTATAAAACATAGGGATTTTACAACTTGTTCAAATTATTCTACGCCAAGATGGATTCCAGCAGATCATCTCTAGATCTCATGAAATTTGACCAGCTTGATGATTGCTACGATTCCGATGGTATGTCATTGTGTTCTTTTGTTTTACTAGCTGTGAGACCGCAGCTTTAAATATTTAGCCGAATTAATTAAAAGTTATGAAAATATTGTTGTTAATTGAACTAATTTTGTATTCCAGCTAATATAAGTCTATCATCTGGATATGATTCTTGTGACGACAGCTGGCAATCAGAAAGAGATGCCTCACCAGCACCATGTGATTCTACTAAAGAAGTGATGGTGTTTAAAAGTAGAGAATCTTTGTGTGATAATCTAGACTATATTCTCTCTATGAGTGAATTATGTGATGTGGTGTTTTTAGTAGGGGAGGAGAAAATACCAGTTTATGGTGTAAAAGCTATTTTAGCTACCAGAAGCCGTGTTTTATATCAGTTGATTCTGCACAACCAACGTGAGATCAAGGTCAAAAAGAAGAAGTTTAAAGGTGAAAAGTTGAAAGGTAAACTGGTAATAGACATGAAGAATTATGGTGAAGAAGTATTTAGACGATTTATCAGTTTTATTCACTGTGGTAAAATCAATGTCGACATAAACACTGTTATAGGTAAGTTGTGGTTTCATCTCTACCAGGAACTGACTGCCTCGCAATCAGCTAGAATATGTGACGTCATATCCAAAATCGAAATCCGTCGACCACTGCACAGTAATCCAATACACCCGTATACCAGGTTTGATATCGATCCTACATGAATTACCGGAGTTTTAAGCTTTTATCGAAGACAACATCAACATGATGGACAACGGTTTGGGCCAGTTCCTGGTCCAATAATATTTTGAAGGACGGAAATATTGACAATAGCAGCATTTAACATCATTATTCGAGATACATTTTTTAATTATTTGTATAAAATTGATCTTTGAACAGTATGACAAACATTATAATAGATGTGTTTACTAAATTACTTCTCATCTTTTTAGGTTTATTTTGCGCTTCTGTTGAATATGACATGAGAGATTTGCGTAAAGCATGCTGGGACTATTTTCTGCGGTGTTTCCAGAACCAGAGAGAGACACTGATGACGTCAGTAGATCAATATAGAGACAAAAACTACAGTGGAATGAAATATATCTTAAATAAGGTAATTAGACGCTATCTAATTATAATAATGAATATATATTATTGCCATTTATATTCCACCTGTATTTTAGTCTTCCAGACAGATATCATATAAAAGATAAGACTGTCAGATTCTCAAATTCTAACCATATTTAAAACCAATTCTCTACCAAGTAATTTATAATTAATATTTGATACTTTCAGATATATGATGTTAAAGGTGTTTGAAAATCTACAAAAAATCTGATTAGTTCCAGGAACATCACCATGATTGGTTCCATAGCATTGCCACCTGCTGGTTAATTGAAAGTTTACGAATGGTTAGAGAGTTTAGAAATCAAAGGGTCATCAGTTGGCGATAACAGATCAACTCGTACAGCCACGCCTAAAAGTTCCCCTTTCATTTGTGGAATTAAAATCAAATAGACGAACAAAGAATGTTTACTTTGTAAGCTAAAGTCGACACCGAGTGTTAGATCAAAACTTACAATTTTATACGAATTGCGCTGGCAAATGTCAAACCTGTTTATTGATTTATTGTTATATTTATGTTGTTAATAAATTTTACCTGAACAAATCTTTTGTATCATTATTATCTACACATTCAGACTGCAAAATAGAACAGAATGACGTTAGTTAAACGCTTATATTTGAATTGAAAATGGACTTTAGTGGGGCGTGAATATTTAAATATATACAATAGTTTGTGAACATCGAGAATAAATAATATTATTATTGAGTTATTTATCTTGCGTCCCAGAACGTCTAATGTGCTTACGATTCCCATGTTGGTCCTATGTATCATAGGGTCAAATATATATTATTTTCAAATGTCTACATAATCGATTCAATTATGAATGATGGATACAGAGCGATACATGTGGGCCACATTCCAAACCACCTCAAGATAAAGCTCGCCTCAACACGTAGACGTGCAAAGATTTTATTCCCAATTACGTGTACAAACATGCAAGTCCGATGTACAGAATTAAGCAATGTTGTTCTTAATAGAACTTAATTTCGTTTAAAATACATGGTGGGTGATTATAATTCCTAAATAATGCTTCAAAGTAGGCTAAATTTATAAAACACTGTGTTATAGGAACAGTAACACGCTTTCATTATCCTAAAATAAATTCTAAAAACCAGTTTTCAAACAGAAAAAAAGAAAATGACATTTAATCAAAGATGATGAACTATTTTAGTCTTATGTTCCCTTCATTGACTCGGATGACCCAACAATCGTCCACGGGTTCGTTATCAGAGAAGGATTAAACATGGTCGTTATAGGGATGAGCAGTTATGCACAAAGGGCTCTATTTGCCACTAACGGTAATTCTATTGGATCTTTGGGGTATATTCTATGCCCGGAACAACTTCTGTGTGGAGGTTAGGGGCGGCTTTAGATGAATACCAGGAAATTGGGGGTCATTCTTTAAACATGTATCAGATTATTCTCCCAGGGTAGGTTTTTTTCCCATAAGAAAACATGAAAAGAAGTTTTTCTTACTGGAATTTTGGAATATTCTTATTTTACGTACATGCAAACATAGACGGTTTATAATCAAGATAACCCTCCTCGGCGTGGGTTATGTAGCACAATCGCATCCTCGTGCTTTATCCGAAACGGAGTCGCTCTGCGGTTCGGTGGTTTAGGTGATCGCTCACTAACAACGATGTTGGCCGAGAAAGTTCCATAGTATTGCCATTCGTGGTTCCCCTTGTTCATGGTGCAGGAACTGTTCAGCTACATAAAAATAATAATGCCTTACGTCAATGAAATTACATCACAAACTGATCCTACATCAGTATAAATATGATTTCTCTGTTTTAAAAGCTCAATTTGTATGTATGCCTATGTAATTTAGAGACGATGATGGCAGATTTCCGTAACAAACCCCCTCCTGCAAACATTCCTGGATCCGTCCCTGGATGGGACGACAAATGGAGGTCGATGTAGACATTTATGTATACTGAACGACGGGTTGTTCAGTCAAGGATGTGGTGTTGGTATATCGATTAAGAATTAGGCGCGTGGTTACTGGCTGACAACACCCTCCTCACACTGCACTTTTATTCATCATATTAATGGAATTATCAATGCACGGGGCATGATTCAAATCAAGACCAGAAAATAAATAAAGTCTAGAGAAAGAATTATAATTGAATCTTTTATTCCTTAATTACTATGTAACGTACATAAATAAAGTAACAATGTTAAAATAACAATAATACTATAATATATTATTAACACAATTTATCGCCTAACGAGAGTCGAATAATTTCTATATTAAAGTAGTGTGATCGTTATTGGCTGAATATCCAATATGTTAGCGCATTTCGGTGGAGGAGGTTGTAGAAGAGGTTCTGTTCAAACTTCTTTTACTTCAAACAACTGCAGAATAAGAAAAGGAATATTAAATTTATACATTCATGAAATAAAATCACGACGTGTTATGGATCTCAAATGTGTTTGTAGAATATTGCTACATTAACAGTCCAGATAAATGAGACATGGTACAAGTACACGACAATCGTCACTAAACGCTTTATAGTTAGTGCTTAGGTTTCTGGTGGTCAAACCACAGGCCGTTGAACGTGATATACCAATGTCCACGAACAAGGTAGAAGAAAATAACTGGCGTTCGACAGTTTTAGACGTTAATTCATATGTAGAGAAATTCCATATAGATTATAAAATATAGTACTCATAAATTAAATTCTTACCTTATTCAAAATGAATTTCATAGCTTTATGGTTCTTATATTTACATACCGATGTCATCAACACGTCTACGCCATTATCAATACATCTAAGATAGAAATTCCAGCATGCTGCACGAAGATCTTTGATTCCGAATTGTACGGAAGCACAGAATAAACCTATATTATTGAAAGTGAGAAATGGTATTATATACGGGAGATCGAACTATAACATGTGTTATAATGCATCCAAGCATTTCTTCACTGGAATGCTCATCACAAATTCAAGATACATCCAAGCAAATCTACATGAAATTGTTCAATATAAACACAGAATACATCAAAGCATTGGTACACAATGTTGTTCATTACAAATAGAGGATACATCCATGCATTTCTACGCGGGTATGCGCATTACACATACAAGATCCACTCAAGAATTCTTACATTGGGGTGCTCATTACAAATACATAATGTAATTGTTATTCAGTAGTTCTTATACCGAAACTCCTGGAATATTAACCAGAGACTTACTTAGCGATTTAATAAAATGACCTTCTCCGAAAGAAAGTAATGTCGACCTGTCAAATCCGAGTTTCATGCGAATGATGTTTGAAATCCAGCTTGAGCGATATTAGCACAATATATAAATATTGTAAACATTAGTTATTGTGATATTTAGGCCAATGTTACGAAGTAGACTACTTACCTATAACAGTATTAATATCCACCTTGATTTTACCACAGTGAATAAAACTGATAAATCTTCTAAATACTTCTTCGTCATAATTCTTCGTCTCTATCACCAGTTTACCTTTCAACTGTTCACCTTTAACCTTCTTCTTATTGACCTTGACCTCACGTTGGTTATGAAGAATCAACTGATATAAAACACGACTTCTGGTAGCTAAAATAGCTTTTACACCATAAACTGGTATTTTCTCCTCCCCTACTAAAAACACCACATCACATAATTCACTCATAGAGAGAATATAGTCTAGATTATCACACAGCGATTCTCTACTTTTAAACACCATCATTTCTTTAGTAGAATCACATGGTGCTGGAGAGGTATTTCTTTCTGATTGAGAGCTGTCACAAGATTCATATCCAGATGAAAGACTTAAGTTACCTGGAGAAAATAAAGTTTAATTATTAATTCGTCTAAATATATTCATCTCGTAACCGACCTTTGATAAATATAAATGTATATGATGAAACTTTGGATAACTGCTTGAACAACACAAATTGAACAGATTGCATTATTTATTAGTAGCGGGTTCGTATCAGTGCTGGATTAACCATAGGGCAAATAAGGCACGTGCCAGAGGGCCAGCCAAAAATCAAGGCCACAAAATAATAAAGTAAAAAAAAATGTCCTGTAGTGTCATATTGGGTTGCATTTCACTCACATTGCGGTCTGCATCCTATTATGACTACAAGGGTAGTCTCCCTTGATAATTTCTTAACAGAAAGAGAGGTAAAGGATTATATATGAGTTAAAGGATATATGAGTTAGCCTTCGTCTCTTGCAGCTGCGCTAAATTTAACTTCATTCCTTTTGTCAATGAACTCAACATATCTGTATTTTCAGGCCACCTATTAAAATGTCCCTTTCTGAACAAGTTCTTATTCTAGTTATTGTTCGACTGGCAGATTTCGTCCTTCCTACTTTAACTTAAATTACATTGGCTATATTTTACATTGATTATAGGTTAAAACAAATGGTGTGTGATCAGTTAATTATATCTTACCATGCGAACGATAGCTGTAATCAACTTGGCTAGTTTCATTAAGAGACGAATTACTGGAATACATGTTGTAACTAAATATTTAGAGTAAAGATATACTAAATATTAACAATGGAGTGATATTACAATAATAATTCGGTCGTATATTATATAGGACACAGTAGTGTCACCTTGGCCAGATTCCTCGGCCGGAGTGATACAAGTCAATCAAGACAATTTTTTTACGTTAATTATTGTTAATTAACAAGCTGATTAAATGTTTGTATAACAAATCACAGAGTGAAACCTGTACCTTTCAACTATTTACTTAACATGTTTCTAAATATTAAATCTATATTAATCACATAGCAGTAGTAAGTGGTTATCCTAATGCACAGTTTTATATATTATAATATAAAATATAAAAATAACACCGGTTTGCTTCTACATGTTTCAATATAATTTCACCAGGAAGCCATTGATAATAAAATATTATGTTTTCGGTATCTTATATTAGGAATGCAAATTATTCTATAAATATTTCCATCAATATACTAAATACATCTAATGATATGGTGCGTTACGATGTTTAAATATATTCACATTTTGTAATCTGTACTTTTATGGTATAGATTATATGAAATACATCAAACAACAAAGTTTAACATAAATTATATAAATTGTTCAGGGTTAACCAGTGCAAATCAATCTGCGTTTAAATAAAAGCAAAACATCAATAGCTATTACTCCGTTTAATATTTTACTTCCATGTATGGAAAGTAACGTACGAAGGGGTTCTTTTCACACAACTCCAGAAGAAAGACAATTCTGTAAGATATTCATATTTAATGTATTGTAGTTCAAATGTTTTCTGTGGTGTTAAAAATGTGTTATAGTAATTGAAATGGTTTCATATAAAATCAGTGTAATTTTCAAAGTTTATTTTACGTCGTATCGTGACTTTTCACACAACTCCAGAAGAAAGACAATTCTGTAAGATATTCATATTTAATGTATTGTAGTTCAAATGTTTTCTGTGGTGTTAAAAATGTGTTATAGTAATTGAAATGGTTTCATATAAAATCAGTGTAATTTTCAAAGTTTATTTTACGTCGTATCGTGACTTTAATTGTAAATTTTCTTTTTTCTTCCATTTTGTTAATAACTTTATTGTAAATCCAATTGCAAGGTAAGCAAAAATGTGAATAACACTTTTGTGAAAACACCAACACGTGTGTTTGTATCAACAACAATTTGTCATTTGAAATGCATTATAAACCAATCGCAGATTTTGGGCCATTAAATCTAACGGCTCGCTTCATTATCTATTAATTACTGCTTACGATAGAATGTCTTAAAAAGTCGAAACAGTTATATTTTGACAGGGAAGATTTTTGCATATCTAATGCAAATAATATTTTCAATTTAAAGTTTTAAGATTCAGATAAAATATATCCAGATTTAAAGAGATATCACATACAAAATAACTTATATTAATAGAGAAATATTGCGGCTTATTGTTTCAGATAAGTAAGGATATAGGCCCACTATGCCAAGGCATAAAACAGAAAAGTGTGAATAGATTACGCCAAGGTGTTGCCATTGTACTTCCATTATTGATATGTACATTCATTAAGTTAATCCCTTGTATAAACAAACGTGTTGCATGATTGACAGTTACTACAACAACTTATAATGAATGTCAATTACTACTAATTAACTAATGATTTTATTCACTAAAATTCAACCTCAACTGATCTACGTCATTTGCCACGAGTAAACATTGACGCTACGTTTATTATATATTCTGAAAACGCTGTTTTTATCTTCATACATTTGGCTTACCTACAACATATCAGGACTCTGCCTTCAAGATCTGGTTCATTCATCTCTACATTTAACAATGGATTTATCTAGATCTTCTCTTGATCTTATGAAATATGACGAGCTAGAATCCGACAATTACGATTCCAATGGTAAGATGTTAATCCAACATATCTATCCGTCTCTGGTGTATTTTGCATTGAAAAACATATATAATTTGTTTGAAATCCCATAATATCATGAACTTATGTTTGAAATCATACAATTAATGAGAATTCAGTTATATCCTGAATTTTAATAACAACATTTGGGACGTTAAGTCAAATTTCTGTTGCAAAGGTTACTAATACACTTCTTAAGGTCTTACATGAAAAGAGATACCATACTGTTTTACTAATTGATGATTTACTAATATTTATTATTGTTTCTTGCAGATGACGTAAGTCTATCATCTGGTTATGAATCTTGTGACGACAGCTGTCAATCAGAAACAGATACCTCTCCAGCACCACGCGACTCTTCTAAAGAAATGATGGTATTTAAAAGTAGAGAATCTTTGTGTGATAATCTAGACTATATTCTCTCTATGAGTGAATTATGTGATGTGGTGTTTTTAGTCGGGGAGGGGAAGATACCAGTTTATGGTGTAAAAGCTATTTTAGCTACCAGAAGTCGTGTTTTATATCAGCTGATTCTACACAACCAACGTGAGGCCAAGGTCAATAACAAGAAGGTTAAAGGTGAACAGTTGAAAGGTAAACTGGTGATAGACATGAAGAATTATGATGAAGAAGTATTTAGAAGATTTATCAGTTTTATTCACTGTGGTAAAATCAAAGTGGATGTCAATAATGTCATAGGTAAGTTAAATTACGTAGAAAAAGAATTATTTCATATTACCTAAAAGTATACCACGCCCCCGTACATACTTTTTATTTTTCCTTTCAAACTTCAAAACGTTAATTATTGTTCTCTTTTCAGGTCTTTATTGCGCTTCTGTGGATTTTGGAATGAAAGATCTTCGCCAAGCTTGCTGGGATTATTTTCTTAGGTGTCTAGACAATCAGAAAGTGGTTTTGATGGGGTCAGTTGATCAATACAGAAGTCATCGAGGAATGAAATACATCTTTAATAAGGTAAGTGTATGATCGTCTGAAGTCATATATATACAGTATATTTGTAAAGAATGATAATAACAAATAACATTTCGATCGTGTTTTTAGTTACAATGTATACAATAAAATCAGATATTTTGGTTGTATCCCCATGGTTAGATATATATTTTATTGACCTTTTATCCAGAAAATATTATCAGCATGGGATACCCTCCCCTCCCCGCATACTCGTAAAGTAAATATTATTCTAGTTTATGTCAATAAAATTTTATAAATCGATTTTTGTCCTTTCAGATACATGCTATTGAAACAGTATGAAAGTCCATATCAAACTAGAATGAAGTGTAACCAGTTCCAGAGACATCGTGACAATGGGTTATACGATCAACGCCACCCAATGTGTTGGGTTGTATGGAGGTTATAACTATACCGAGCCGAGAACGGGAACATCCACAAAATGACTATGGGTTAACCACCAACGTCACCCAATGAGTTGGGCAGTTATGGAAGTTACTACTACATCGAGATCGAGAACAGGGACGTCTTTATAACGCAGCCATCATCTTTGTGATTATTGCCATATTCGGAAACGTACATGTACATGTATATGCGAATCAAATTGGAGAATGACATACATCCTTCCTCTGGTCATTATTAACATGTTCCAAAGCTTTAAAGTAGAAAACGACACTACAGTGTCATCCACATGTAATTCGCTCAAAATAAGAAATTTGATGAATTTTCTAGAAACAGTAGGCATGTCATGGTTCGTTAACGACAACCACTTACTTAAAATATGCCGTTTAAATACTTGTTTATTAAACGCATAATCTTTAGGTGATGTTAGCGATTGGGAAACACATTCACATTGGGAAGCAATCACTGGTTTTATTGTAACAGCACGACGTTTTGATAAGTATTTATGTCGTGTCCCAAACACAATGACATTTAGCATGGGAAACAATCAATGGTTTTATTAAACGCATATCTAGAAGTATCCAGTAACTGGCGTGTTAAAGAAACGTCAGATAAACATTATGTTGAAAGAAATCGATGTTTGATTGTTACATCGTTATTGTTAACGTGTTTTTATGATAGCTAATAAATATCAAATACAAAGAAAAGACAACTTTATTTCTTGTTATTGTTGGTTCACATCCATGTCTTTGGACATGACTTAAAATCGATAACAATCTATGTTGGCAATTCTGTGGAGCATAGGGTAGACTGAATATCAAATACAGTGGTGTTACATTATATTTTGATATAAGTTAATTAGTAAACCATGTTTAATTATATACGCTGACCCACTTATTATTCAGATACGCTAATCGGTCTGGTATTGTAATCTTTTATGCGATTATGATAGCCCTGCTGGGTATAAGTGGTTATGATATTCAAGAACAGCTATAATTATGTGCATGGAGCTCTGGTACAAAAGGTTAGCAGTAACAAATTGCTAACAGCTGAGAAAAGTGCATGGTTCTAATATAGTCAGATAGATCAACGTAGCGGGTTGACTCTGTGCTTAAGTTGCGTAGATACCCTTTGTCATTTACAAAAAAATTAGATCTTATCCATAACATTTTTGCAAGTAAAATAAATGGTAGACATACTTAATACACATTGAATTGCCTAAATGGATCTTAGTACAACCTAAAACTCAAACGAATGTTCCAATAGCATATGACACAAAATCGAAATGAATTGGATTAAACACTGATATAGTATTATGTGTTCATTCTAACCCAAATCGCTATTTCTGCGAGTTCTTGTGAGCCTTATGCTGCGGAATAGTATATTTGTCCGAGTGTCTATTATGTACTCTATGAAGTGTACAGATCCATTTCGATTAACTCTTCATATGACACCCCGAAAGTTAGATCTAACTCTTTTTAGGCCTTCGTTTGAGCAGAATATGTTAGGTTAGCCAATACTGTTCCTGTACTCGGATATTTAAATCAAGTACATGACGCCTGATTTGAATAAGGTTTGTAACCTAAGAGCTTTGTATCGAACTTGGGTATATATCCTCTCACCCAATTGACTCACATTTTATTCCGTCGGCGTTTTACTCTTATTGATTAAAACTTAGGAAAGAATAGTAAATTAAAGGTAATTGTCCACATGGGAGTAGAAATTTCAGCCTATCTGTACGTTATTACCACACCAGATCAATACTATTTACGACATTACGAATAATTTGACGATACTATGCTTTCTTTGTCTGTCAGTAAAGTTCAACGCGACAAATTTATCGTTATTAAATTAGTATCATGGCAGTTAAGATTCGTCATCTAAATATGCTTGCCTTAGCAATGACCATTTTTCTATTCACAACTATGTCGCACCAAACGAACCAACTATTTCACGATCTTATCAAATATGACTGAATCCCGATTATATGTAATTAAATCGAGCTTTGTTTACATTAGAAATATAAATCATTAGAATGCGACATAATTTCTATAGATTGCTTTTTGTTCTTTCGATGTTTAATAATAAAATAGAACGGGTTTGCTGTCATGAAATCAATAATGACGAAGAAGAGCTGTACATGGGAACTTTACTTTATCGGTAAAACCACCGACATATTCGTTGAAGACAACAAGACATAACATGCCGCTAACAAGGCGTACGGATATCCATCAAATTTAACCATACTTATAAAGTACTTGATGGGGCGGCAAAGACATTGGAGTAAAAATGGATGAAGTGAGCCACAACACATGTCGCCTAGGTTTAGAAATGGAGATTAGGTTAAATGAAAGACGATCTATTACCGTGGCACCAGTTCTTTAGGAAATCAGCCGATTACCACATTAAAGAAAAGAAAGTCTATATTTAGCTAAGAATATTATTGGATTTCTGACAATAAGAGTTGTGTATGATTGTGGTGTTCGGGTCCAGTTGGCTTGTGCATGTATATTAGAATTGATCCGAGTTCCAGGAAATTACTTTTTGTGATTTGTGAGCCTTTTGCTGCCGTTGTCTGGTTTAGCAGACGAATATTGGCATCAACTGGGTCATACGCCGAAGTGATATCATTGGTGCCTATAATGTTTAAGGATATATCGCCTAAAGGTGATATTGATTTCTTGTCATATATAGTTAACTTGGTGCTAAATTCATCGAGAAGTTTCTCTCGGCCAAATAATTGGTTTAACGACGTTTTGATAGCGGTGACCTATTACTGTAGTGGTGTTTGTCAGATCCATTGACAGCTCGTAGGCTACTGAATCATTTTTAGGACGGATTCTCTGTGTTGATGGGGTTTGTTTTGTTGAATTTTTTTTCTTAAATCTGTTTGGGTAACAAATATGCCGAGAACTACTTATTACCGCTAATGGAATCAGTAGACTTTATGGGTAACTTGTATGACGTTGAACCTCTAGAAATACACCCCAGCCTAACAACTCTTGTTATCTTCTGCCGCTCCCCGACGACAAATCCTTTGTCAGTAAGCGCATTTAACATCTTCAAATGCCTTTTCGTTGTTTAATATCTCAACGAACCAAAGAAGTTGTTACCCAAAGGCGTATCATATACAGGTCACGAAGAGTGTTTGCGTGTTCCGTGAGTGATACACGTTATTTCTTCTATGTTGGATTACCACTGTATACAAGGTGATATATATGTTTTATGAAATCATCTACATGTAGTTATATGTAAATCAACCATTGAAGGTATTCCCCGATACTTCTCCATATGTTGCTGACTTCGTAAACGAGTTTCTCATCAATGAGCAGACCAATCTAAATTGTATCCGTACTTCAGTGGAACGATCGCGTAAGAAAGGGTTGTATTGATCGGGGTCACACCACTATTTTTTGTGCACCGTTCTAGACTACTAGAAGAAGCTATTTTGGATTAAGCATTCATTGATTAATTGTGTTTTGTGTTGATGTGTAGTCCTGGAAGTACAATATGGTTAAATATCCATTGAATGAGCTATTGGTTTATGTAAGTCTTATTCAAATATAGTATTGATCGTGACAATGAATTGGCCTACCAGGCTACATTATGATATTGCATGGGAAATATCATAATACTAAAAGTGCTGAGGATAAGTATCATGTTCTGAAACCTACATGTAGATGGAAACTGCGATTGAATCGGATTGAATATAATTATTTACCTGTACTTAGGGGATGTTTAAAACCAATGCTAACTTTTTCAAGGATTAATCGCCTTCAACCATTCCATAACGTCTGATGCCACCTACAGCTGTTATGTCGGCTATTGGAGGAAACGCCATGTCTGAAAAGGAGCAGGAGGATATCGATAGGATGCTCAACTATTCATCTTCATCATTATCATCATCTGATGATGATGATGCAGATGTGGATGTTGAAAAGAGACAGGCGTATGAAGAAGCCAAACGACAGGTACGTTTGTCATTTACGAATGTAAATATATTTTCTCACTAACTCAAAATATCTGATATTTCCTTATTGTGTTAGCTATTGTGCTATATATATTCAACCATTGGCCCTTATTTTAATTTCTCAAACAGAACAATCAGTGTATCCCTTTCTGTTTTATTTATGTTCTAGCCATCTGCAATTGTTACCCCTGTAGACGTCAATCATAATATAAAGTAATGTGCATGAGTATTTTCAGGATTAGGGAGACAGATTCCCCTAGATAACTTATCAATACATACACTGATTTGCAAAGAAAGTTTTAGTACAAGGTACTTCCATGATAGCATATCACAAAGATACTGAAGTACCTTTTTGCACATTTCATTGAGAGAGATCTGCATGGAAATTTCCAGAATGAATATAAATGTAAGGCACCGGCAAATATTTCTATATAGCAATACAGTTTGCCCTTTTTTATATAATTAGATTTGGAGATATTATTGTGCAGCTATTGTTTTACTTTTTATTTTACAAACCCTAAGTTCACCGTAAGGTGACTTTTCGTAGCCTATATCCGACCAAGACATGTCCTGTGCGAGATTGGTTTCAACCAATCGAACTGTTTTAAACCAGATTTAAAGTAGAAGAAACAGCTATCAAGGGATCGGAGTGGTCGTATCTGCCTCAAGTGGTATTAGAACACAATAGATATAAATAAAATAAAAGTTCAGTCGATCTCAATCGGATCCAATCTTAATTATTTTTCCAGAAAAGTTGATTTGACTTCAGTTTTCTGTATAGGTCAACAGCTAGCGGATCTCTGTGTTATTTTTTCTAAATAATGTATAATACAATCAATAGAGAGATGTGACGTAATAGATGTTATAAAAAGATAAGTTTAATATCATTGTACATCTATTTCTACATTTCTGTCTTAATAAAATATAGGATGAGCGTGTTAAAAGTAATTTGACCAGGCCATATATTATATCAGAGTATGTCCTGGAAGATCTATGTCTCCTCATTATTAATATTCAACAATAATTAACAATCATGCAACTTCTAAAACTAGCCACACGACTTTCTAATTAATATATATTATAACGAGATTATGTTAATCTTGACCAGGACGTTTAAAGCAGAGTTTGTTGTGGAAGATGTATGGTATTTACAATAATAATATTCGCAATTAATTAATAATCATGCAAATTCTAAAACGTACCGTACGACTGCAAAGAGATTGCATAATCCAACAAACAAAGATTATACGTGTAATGAGATTGCATTCCATGTCAGTATTTCACTGTTGAAATTCGATATGACAGATACCTTAAAATATGGAATAATTTAACGGATCCAACCAAAATTGCACAAGGTATGGAATAAACAAATGTTTGTTTGGTGCATATGTTTGTTTGGTGCCTCTGAAATGTACTGTTCTTTCTGGGTTCGTAGATTGAGCTTGGTATACATTATAGCTCAAAGCTCTGTAGTAATATTAAATAACGAATAATTTCAACCGTTATATTATACCCCAAAGACAGCTTTCTATCCTAGACATGTACACGGCAATAGCTATAATATAATGTTGAGCTTTAATGGCAATTTACCAAATCACCATAATCTAATTTATTTGCCGGTCTTTTATATGGAGATTAATGTTCAATCTGGTAAATACGAAGTGATTTGTTACTGATTTCAAATATTAGATAGATGAGTTTTGATCAAACATTTTTACGGAATCGTTTAATGCGATCTTATACCACCATGCTCTTGTACCGTGCCGAAACTGTTGAGTTCCAGAGTTATGGCCACCCATGTGTTCAGTATGCGCTTAAATGACATGGCATTGGGAGGGGCAGGGGATTTGGGACATTTTACCAAAAAATATAAACGGAGGGTTGATTCTCAGCCCGTCTTAATAATATTTGACCATACTTTTGTTTCATTTTTATATTCTGGTACTGGTATAGTATAACATAATATATGATAGGACCTTCGACGCCAATTTTGCCAATTAGACGATATTTGTCTTTGGCAATACTGTAATTGTTTTTGTCAACCACAATGGCTCAGACACAGACACTGTGAAACAAATAGATGTTATATTATTATGACAAGCTTTCATATGGGATACGAATGTTACGAATCGTCACAAATCCAAACATTTTACGATTCGTACATAAATTGTAAGTTCGTGAGTGATTTATATTTGGTTCTTACACAATCGTATTGCTCGTAACAGTTCGTAGTTCGGTCACGAAAGTTTTTGTTTGTCTGGAATGTCGGCTTTCTTTGGGATTGACAGTGCTATTACGTCTCATTTGTAAATATTTATTTGTAAAATGTTCTATATAAGTATGCGTGTTTCTAATACCGTTTAACAAAACTTTACATCTAAATTTGCCAACCTCCTGGTGTTTACGTTTACTGTTGGTGTATATTTGGCACTTATTATCCGAAACTGGGCAGTGTATCTTTAAACTTGTGGGCCAATGGTTATCTTAAACCCGTGCTAAGTCACGATAGGTGGGAGCAGACTATACTTTTTCTGTCTAGAGCACCTATAGTAGTTCCCATTCGACTAGTTCGCACTGGACATTGTACTCGTCAGGTTTGTACATCAAACAGTCGCCTATAAGACAATAACAAATTTTATTTCCCTAATTTAATTTACATGTTTGTGGACAATTGGTTCAGGGAGAGATATTTGTTGGACTATTGAATTATCTAGTGTATACGTGAACCACATTCGATTCAATTCTGAAAAGAATTCAGTTTTAAAACAAATAATCATCGCTGATTTACAAGCCAGACTAAAGTTGATTTGATTTGCGCAAGAATACGTGTGACGCGGATGAAATGACAACTATACTGATGTGTGGCAAATCTTGCGGAACATTATAATCCACAAACCTTAAATGAAATGAAAAGCGGTTTAACGTCTTGTTCTGCTCTGACTTAGCTACGCCATGTAGTGTGCAATAAGGGAAATTTTGCCCGGGCAGCGACGCTACTGTCTATTCTTGTATCAAACGGCCAAGGGCTCTTTTACGTGAACGCCAATGTGTACCACCCGAACGACAGTACGTTGTCCGTTGCCAGGCCCTCCGTTCTGCACCACTGACAAGGAGGAACCATGTCGGAAAATACCAATGTACAACGATCGAACACGGGTACTCCAGGTTAGCGAGCCAACATCTTTTCACTGAGCTATCGCAGCTCCTGTGGAGCTCATGGGCCTTTCGAGTAATAAGAGATGTGTTAGATATTGTCAGTCCGTTGCTTTTCACTGTGATTATTACAGAGATATATGGTATTTTCAAGACAAATTTAATGTAATGTAATTTTATGTAGTAACGAGTGTGCAGTCTTACCGAACAAAGATACACACAGAAATTGTAGCGACAGCAATATCTGTGTTCACCGTGGAACCAAATCACTAACAACAACTGTGTCTGAGTTCGTTAATGCTTTTGAGAACTACTCTTGAAATATTTATGAATCATTGAAAGACGCTTTGCTTTAGTAATGATAGAAAATGGCCATTCTTCTTGAAAAACAAAGTTATATGTGTTTAATGACAGAATTTTAACACTATAAACTTTAAAATGAAACTACAATATTTAGAAAGGTGTATGACGTTTCATCCCGTTTGAATCATTTATTACCTGCGGGAACCTGCGCGTATATCATTGTTTTCAGGAACATAAATTGTCTATATAACTACATGGTGTTATCCATTAGATTGTATGCAATCTGCGAGTCCATCGCTAAGACGAAGGGTTTTAACTTTTAATTTACGAGGCATGCACATTTTGTAGCGTTTTTTTTCAAGGGGTCAAAGTATTTTACTCTAAATATTCCTTTAATTTATGGTAATTTTGTTAGCCCAAATTTATTACAACAGTGATGATGTCTTTAAATTTGAAGTGTAAAAATCGACAAAAATTAAAATGATGAAAGTGATGATGTCTCTTTAAGTTTAAAGTGTAAATATCGACAAAAAAATGCATTGGTGAAAGTGATGATGCCTCTTTAAGTTTGAATTGTAAAACGCGAAAAAAAATTACAAACATTTTACACTAGGGGTGTCACAATAAGACATTTTTTTTTCAAAACATTTCAGACCAGCAATTTCCAGAGGCGAAATTGCTACCTTAACACGAATTTTGAACAAAAAATTATTTATGACGTCATTTTCGGTTGGGGTTTGTCTCATTTCCAAAATGGCCGCCAAATTTTGACGAAAATGAATTTCCAGATAGGATGGGTGATTATCACGCCAGGTATAGCTTGTAATATATTAACTATATGGGTTTTTTGGTAATTGAAGTGAAAAATAATCTCTAAAACTAGTTTTCCAAAATCCAAGATGACGGAAATTCAAAATGGCGGCCAAAATTTACTTAAAATGGCCGATTTGTCAGTTAAGGTCATTTCACTGTTTGATTTGGTTTGTTTTATGTAATTAAAAGGGTTTTCAGTGTCACTGAACTTAAAATTAATCTAAAGAAAAAAAGAGTTTCCAAAATCCAAGATGGCAGAAATTCGTAAATGGCGACCAAAATTTATCTAAAATGGCCTATTTGTTAGCTAAAAGTCATTTCACTGTTTGATATGGTGTGTAATATGTTATTTTGAGTGTTTTAATGTCATTGGGTTTGAAGTGTAATATTCGACAACAATTACATGGATGGAAGTCATGATGTCTCTTTATGTTTGAAGTGTAACAATCGATACAAACTATTATTGTTCATATCGAGCTAGGCTAATTTAAAATTTGAGTCGACTTAAAATGTTTTTGAGAATTGATTAGTATAACAAGGAAAGAGATAATGTAAACAGCATATTATTTGCTAAGTGTTAATGACGTGTTGTGTTGTATATGTAGGATTATTAATTAAAACTCATTAGATTAAACCTAGATCAATTAATCAATGGAAGAAGATAAATAGGAAAACGAGATGAAAGTGTTATAAAAAAAACAATTATTTACAGAAACATGATTCGCTATTGATAATATTAATGCTGTATGTTGGGGTGTGTCTGTAGACCCGGATCGATTTTGGAATCATCTACAAGTCGAAAAGATGGCTGATTAGATTAGACACAAGAGGTTATTATATTCAAGGTATTGTTTAATCATGTATGAATTATTAACACACTATATGAATCACTTGATTCCATCCTTGTTTTCTTTTCATGCAGACATAGCATATATGAACAGTGGAGCGGAACGCCCATCTGTGTATAATTCGCTTGGCTAAGTTTCATAAAGCGTACGATCACACCTAAAGCAATCAGGCAATGTCTTATACGTCGCATCCAATGTACGGTACGGTACGTGCGTGGTATATTAATAATTAATGGAATAGAAACATGGTTTAAAGGACGCGGCAGACAATTAATTAGTTTGACTATATTTTATGTTATTATGCAAAGTGTTTTTCAAACAATCTGATTTCTATAACATACGGCGTCATGTCTGTCTTCCTTGGTCGATTAACGTAAGCAAAGATCAGCCATTGTATGCTCTTCTTTGTTGATTTGACGTTCAAAAGTGGTGCTTACGCAATTTGGGAGAACGTGACCTTTAGATCTTACAAGAGCTAAACTGCTTATACGATACTATCCGTTATCTTCAACATTGAAATCACGAAAATATGGGTTCCTAATATACAATATTTACGACACAGTGTACATTTTAACATCAGTGAGCGACCTCGTTTATTGTATGATCTCAAGCGCCATTTGTAATGAGGCGCCTTGGTGAATGGCTAGATCTATTTCTTCGGGTGAAAAAAGGTTAGGGCACGTAGGTTGGGGTTAGAGTAAACGTTAGGGCTAGGTCCAAGAAATGAAACGCCATAACATACTGATGATGCAGAATGGACTAACCATACAATTTAAAATTTGGAACGTAAATCTGTTTATATACATTCAAATTAATTTAATAAGTACCTTTCGCCCATTTTAAAGTTTCGATGAATAGTGGTTTCCCCGCTTTAATAGTGTTAAGACCCGAATAATGTGAATTGTGTACTCCTCGCCCTTCATTTTGGATTCAGTCATTCGGCAAATTATTTTCATTTTGGTCTTGAGATCAGTTTATAAACACGTGAACCTTGATTATATTCTTGGTCTGATGTTGAAGTTGAATCAAGGACATTGTGGTATCATCAATTCGAAGTGCATTTCAGTTTGTGTTTTTCCATATTGGATAGGGTTTGATGAACGTGTATCTTTGCTTATATTTTTCGTATTCTATTCGAGTGTTAAGGGCCAATATGTATAAACTACCTTATATGTTTCGAGGGAATGAAATGACTAAAGGTATTTCTTTCAATGATTTACCCCCAAGAAAATAAATTTTTACAAAATCCATGGCATCAACTCGCTTCAAGATAGTGAAATTATTTAAAATGTAGACTTTTTGGAAAGATCAAAAGAGAGTTAGTCAACGTGAAAAATACTTAGCAGCACCGGTCTACTGTACTTTATGTATACTTTCTGCATTGACTTCAGTGTAGATTTAATGCCATTCCTCTGCCATTAACATTCCTATGATTGTAACTTTCATAACCATATCACTGTTATCCGACGAAAATCTTGAAGGGGATTTTTCAAAGTCTCAGTATCCACAAAGGTAAATTCTTCTATTTTTCGAATTTGTACTCTTTTTGTGTCAGAGAAAGTTCAGCGTAAAGAAAATTTGATAAGTTGCAACATTAACGTCACTGGTGTAAAAGCGTTAATGGTCTGTATCCTCAACTCATTTTAGAGTTATCTCCCTTCTACCATTTTATTCAGCACAAACTTCGTAACAAAACAATGCTCTTTTTTATTGTTGCATTAATTATATTGTTTTTACCGGTGGATATACATGTATTAAAATAATGTTTAGATAATAATCGGAATATAAAAGTCTTCGATTGCCATTTGAGAGACGGTTAATCAAGTACAAAGTACTATACATATGAATTTTGAATCTCTAACAGGAATATCCGTCCAAAATGGTCCAATTTTAATCTTTTGACAACAACTGAAATGTTTTAGGTTCTTAATTTTTTAAACGATTATGTCTTATTTTTGATGAGTTTATTGTTGGAACGGGTTAGAATTGCAAGGATGTGGTTCTCCAATGTTTCCATTTGACTAATATTGAAAACAAATTGTAACTGTATCGTCGGCTTTAGCGATTGATTGTAGGTTACTGTTCATTTCACAACAAAAATAGATATTTAAGCCCTACTTTAAACAGGGTTTTCCAGAAAAAGTCTAACAGTTATAAGTTTACGTATGTATTCCAGTCAGTCTGGTCTATGCGATAGCAGTCCCTCCAGTGGTTACCGGTATGTCTCGAAACAAGAATAGGCCTATCACATGTAAGGAGTGGTCTATGAACGCATAAGGAGACATCATCATGAGTAATTTGATATAATCGATAACTACAACCATTTTCCCCATTTTAAACGTCACGGGAGATTCTGGGTTCCATAATTTCCTCGGGAATTTCCAACCCGGTTTCCAAATGTCTGTGGTACCGGATAAGATTGGGTGGTAAAGACGAAACGGCGTCTAGTCGTTCGGACTCGATGTAAAATCAAGGTAAATGTATTTGTTAACAGTACGTTAAAGATCGCGTAACCATTGGGAATCGAAATACAAATAGGCAATATGCCTTGAAAACTCGAATGCGATGGCGTTACGACTTACTCTTATTTTGATTTCCTACTCTCGGGGGAACTTTAACGTGCCCCCAATAGTGTAGACGGGAACTCAGTTGTCGTCACATCCAAACAGCCCTGCACCTATGAAAAGGAGAACCAGACTAGACTAGACAATTCCGAGGCTCCGAGGTACATTCTCGACCAACATATCTGAAACGAAACTGATCAGTGAACGTGCGCTACATTCACCGAGCCATACAATGCTATATGTAAATGGCCGAATACGATATTGTTACCCGAACTACAAAATGGCATCACATATTCCAGAGGCAGTGATTATAGTAATAAAAAACTCTTTCAGCAACTTGTAATAATAATCCCTTAAAACGACGACAGAAACTGATATATTATTCATATAAACTCAGTTCTATAAATTACACTATTTAATTAATTTTGGGATAAATAGTAATACACATAAACAAATATAATATAGTTATGATAAATACATAATATAATTAAAGAACTAAACGTAATTGTAATTTTAGTTATGACTGTTACTGTTGTTGTTTACTATTTTCCCATCTAAAATCGTAGGTTTTGTTCAGAGGAGTGTTTATATAGGAAAAATATTTTCATATGAAGAAAGATAAAGCACATATTTAGCACCGAAGTTCGTCATTTATTTTCAATCTGAATTTATGATTATGATGTTATCCTACGTATCAGTAGTGTCTTTATCAGTTCTACGCGGTATATTTACAAGGAGAAGTACGAAAATAACATGATGAGTCAAACATATCACATAGATTAGGCGGTTTGTTGTGTTGAACTTTCAACTTCGTTACCGTCTTTTCCCTCATCATCCTTTTCTTTAGAACCATGTTTTAGTGTACGCGTGAAAGCCAGATAGTCGAATTTACCGTCTGCTATAGGTGAACAGTTAAATAATTCATCCACCATTTCTTCGGTCCATCTATCCCCCATCGTCATCATACACTCTTTGAGGTAGTCCTCGCTGATCACTCCCATATTTTTATCATCGAAGCAAGCGAAAGCGTTTTTTATAACGTCCTCGGGGTCCGTTCCGTTTAACTTTTCACCAAATAGGGTCAGAAACATAGTAAAGTTAATTGGTCCCGGGGCTTGATTTATCATTTCGTCCATAGCATCCTCTGTGGGATCTTTTCCCAGTGACGTATACATCTCTATAAGATCGTCTTTGTCTATGTAGCCATCGCGATTCTGGTCTATCATATTAAACGCTTCTTTAAATTCCTGGATTTGAGCTTGATTGAACATCGCGAACACATTAGATGTGTACCGCTGTGTGCGGGTTCGCTTGTTCTTCTTGGATTTTAAACTCGACATATTGATGAATACAGTCTACAACAATCCTTTAGAAATAATAGAATATTAGACACAAAACACAGAAAATACTAAATTTACGAGCTCACTGGTCAATGGAGCTTTCTACCCTATTTCTGACTGTAGCAGCACGCGCCAACTGAACACCGCTGAGTCATAATCATCCAGACGCTCCGCCCGGGTACACTGCGTAGATAAGTTCACTGGATAATTATATCTATAACTTCCAGATGTACCGAAATCTGATATGTCGACACTCCTGCATGAAGGAAACTATGGTAACATTGTATTAAACTGTTCACGCGGAAGTCATGACTCAAATCGGTTACTTTTATTTACTTACATTATATGATAAGATATGAAAATATGAATACATGACATTGTATGAATTATTTAAATAAAGGATTTCAACTCTCCCACACGGTTAATCAATATGTAGTTGGACGGTGTGGTACACGTTGATTCATCGGCATAGTATGATAATACCTTGACAAAAACATTTTACAGCTACTATGGGCAGCAAAGTATTTTTGTGTATACAGTCAGAAACGAAAACAAAATAAACAAGATCTCCCATTGGAAAAAGCTAAAAAATTGAATTTCTGCCAAAGCCCCCCCCCCCCGCCAATTCACCAGAGGGACATTTTAGTCATCTTTTTTTAATTATTGTAATAGAATTAAGCAATGTGTTAGTCCCCAAATGATATAGTTTGTGGCGGGTAGACGTTAAACCCCATCCATTTTGTGTCGGGTGGGCGTTACCCCCCCCCCCCCCCTGTCTCGTGCTTGCTTTAAATAAGTTACAGGGAGGATCTAAGAATGTTGTAAAGGGGGGCAGTGGCCGTGGAGACGAGACGGGGCACGCCTCGGAGGGGGGGGGGATTTCCTTGCATCTGTAGCCATTCCAACCAAGAGCTATTTAGCTGATATTTTCGTCTAAGTAAACGTTCGGAATGGACATATGGGTCTGAGAAAAGGCACTTTCAGCAGTCAAAAGGGGCACTGTCGAAGAGAAGGGGGTAGCACCCCTCCCCCCCCCCCCGTTTGTATCCGCCTCTGAGTTATGTTCGATCTTTTATTAATGTCTTGAAAAGAACGAAGACAAATGTGTACGGCACTCCTGCGTCTTTTAACTACGGAAATGGAAGCTATATTAGGCCTATACGAGCCGAGGCGATCCTCTTGTTTGATTCATCTCGCAATTTCCCTCGGAAACACTTGCAATGTCACCTAGGTGAAATTGGATGTTAAACGATGACGAATATATCTCAGCTCTGGCCTGCAAGGATACCAGCTTTATTCATTTTAAATGATAATCTGCGAAAAAATATAACCACAAAGGATTTTAGCCAAAAACATGTTATTACAATTCATCCGTTACTAAAAACCTAATTTTTGGAATGTCTACAAATTAACGAGGTATCATTTTCTTACACAAAATATTCCTGTCAACCCTTTTGTTTATAATAACAAATTCGTACGGATGGGACGAAACACCGAGATCCCGAGTTTACATTGGAAAGAACCCTTGACAGTTGGAATTTGATACACCCAGCCAGTACCGAACGGTAGGACGTTGAACTCACTTTCATTTCATTTCAATTTCCACATGAAGTTATAATTGTGAATTGCTCTCTGAACATTAGCGAACATAAAAGGGATGCAACCTTTCAAAAGATATTCCATAAACATTTAGAATTTTACCTCTATGTTATCATTTGTTGATTGATAAATATACGAAAATTTGAATGTTAATAAACCGGTAAATAGCGGCGGTTGAATGGTTAATTCGTGCGCGTTGTATCAGAGGTTCTGTCATTGAGTCAGGTGGCGTGGTTTCGATTACCCACTTGTAAATGACCCCTACGCGTAAGCGAATTATTGAAATAAAACTAAACCATTCGGTAGTCTCTAAATTACATTACTCCATCTCTCTCCCTCTCTCTCTCTCTCCCCTCTCTCTCTCTCTCTCCCCTTCTTCTCGTAAATAGTTTTTAGCGTGTTACTGTTCAATTAACAAATGTCACCCAAAGGATAACTTTTCAATACGCTTCTCACATGTAGTAGAATGCAATATTAAATCGGATAAATAGTGAAACTAATAGCGACAATCGCCTTTAATATCTTTGTTCTGTGTCTTCTGTCTATGTCCACTCCTTGAATAGTTTTATGTTTTAAATCAAGTTTGTGTTATTTCTTGTATTAGCCATTTTAGTGTATTGATGGTGACATTCATGTATATGTGCTATTACCGAATTGGAATGAGGTTTGACGTCTTATTTGCGTGCATCAACCGTTTTAATTCGTTCGTTCGTTTCTAGAGTTTAAAGCGATAATTTCATATTTTTAAAGAAAGTCAAAACATAATCATTAATTCTATGTCTTTTGCTCAATAGGTTGTTAACTCACTATTATACGATCATAGGCATTATTCCTCATACTTAATAATCATTGACACAGGAAATAATAACACAATCACCCCCCTTGTATTTCTGTTGTCCCCATGCAATAGCTATCTTCAAACGTTTGAATTTAAAGTTGAAAATGATATTTTTGCCAATTTCTCAACTGGCAATAGTGAATTGTGGGATTAATAGGATTATTCTTTAACGAGGTAGTACTGTTTATAGATACCATCTATTTTAAGGCTTTATTTTAATAAATGATGACGGGTGATTATAGACAAGCTATATACACCAGATAAATGACAGAACTCGGCTTACCTGATCAAATTACGCTTCTATTGTGATTGACATAATGTATATAGGTGTTTAGTTTACCTTGCTTGTAAATTTATAAAGGCCCTACTCATCCATGACAGTAAATAGATACGTGTAAGTGTGTAACACAACTATGTTTAGGATTTAGGACACATGGTTTCAATATATAAGTTCTGAATTTTGATCAGTTAAACAGGTATGTGTTTATATTTTGTGTAATAATTATTTCAAACTTTATGACATTTTAAAGCCCCAATAACACTCTTGTTGTAACTGAAAAATATGTCCCAATCTTCATTCTGGTCAACAAATTGTATTATTTTAGAATATTCCAATTAAATGATGATATAAATTTCATCTTAACACACCTATTTTGAAAAATTGGAAAAATTCAACCAATTGATTTGAAAAGTCTAACGTAAACCTTTTCAAGTGTGACTTGGATTTTAAAATATTTTCGAACCCTCTGGACAAGTAAAATAGGTTGTAATGGATAATTTACACAACAGGTAGGACACTTAAACATCTAGCACTTAGAATAAGGGTATTATTTATTTTCTGGAGCTACCAAGCCAGCAAGAATGTTATTGTCCCTTTAAACCGTTCTCGTCGCTTTGGTTGCTATAAAGTATAAACATTGGGCATGCGTACATATAGAGAATATATAGAGTATCCATGGAAATAACATTCTTGTCTACAATACAACCCTCGGTGTAAGTGGACGTAAAACTCCTGGAACAAACGAACGAATAACATCAAAACGGCAATTTCGAATTTTTTAGTTATATTTTTAAAATATATTAAAATAAAGCCTTAAAATAGATGGTATCTGTAAACAGGCCTACCTTGTTAAAGAATAATCCTATTAATCCTATAATTCACTGTTGCCAGTTGAGAAATTCAAACGTTTGAAGATCGCCATTACAAGGGGGGGGGGTGACAAGGGAGGTAATTGTGTTATTATTGTCTGTGTCAGCGATTTAAACACCCCTGAAATATTGCCCATGATCGTATAATAATAATAATAGTGAGTTGACAACCTTTTAAGCATAAGGCATAGAAATAAATATGTTTTGACTCTCTTAGAAAATGTGAAATTATCACTTAAACAATATGTACCACCGTTATATAGTTATAACTGTTAGGCGCAATCTTAGTCTCGGTCACCTAGAACCCCCTAGTCTTCAACGTACGAAGGGTTTGGGTTAGTTTTGACGAAAATTACTGGATAATCTAACACATAAAAAAACCAAACTCCCGGTTACGCATGGGCAAACCTTTTGGCTAAAGTCTCGAAATATATCCCATAATTCACTTGGCACATCTATTATTAGAAACAAAATAGAGACGAGGAATAAACATGAATCGCGATGAAGAATTAAGAATATTGTGAGAGAAACCATACGTCTGATTCTTGACGAGAGAAAATTACCATTTCAATTAAAACCTTTACGAACGTAGATTCAGTACGTTGGAACATAAAAGACTGGATAATCCAGACAGTGGCCTACTTTCCGTCAAATTTTGAGGACCCATCCAGACAAATATTCGTAGAATATTTGTTTTGATGATAGAGACTAGCGCAATCTTCACCCTGCGTTGTCGTGTTACGCAGATTGCACTCCGCGCGCGAGGTTTGCACATTGTTTGGGTGAACGAGACTAGCGCAATCTTCATGCTTCGCGCAGATTGCAATCTGCGCTGTCGTGTTGCGTAGATTGCAATCTGCGCTTGTGAAGCTGGTGCGCAGATTGCCAACTACATGTATGCGCTGATAACCCCTCGATGCTTTTAGAGATGTTAGTAGTCTGTCAGACGTAAATATATATTACATGACCTGCCCCTTATCAGCTTTGTAGTGAAATATTTTTAAAATCATTACATAATTAGCGTGAGTGCTTAGAAAATAAGATTTTTAATTTTCTCAGCAGTATCTCATAATCGGTGCTGGCCACGTGACTGAATGTCAAAAATATTTACTGTAGTTTGACCAATATCGCAGCTGTCAATCAATCAACCAATCAGATCTATGGTGAGGCGTAAATAAAGATATTTCCAGCAGACGTAACTACCAACCAGAAACGAAGGAACCATCAACCAGTCATAATGGTCAAGAGATGTGCTTGGGGTACATCTGTAACCTGTACCTTGCTCGTACTTGTACCAGTAAACTGACGGTCGCAAATTTCATTAAATTGACTAATAATACTAAGCGGATTATCATCGCAGTAATCCATTAAATTGTCCGGACAAAGTTCACTTCGCGCGCGCAGATTACTCATCGGAAATTAGACGGAGATTCGCGCATGCACGGGGGTAATCTGTCCATGGCTAATAAAAGTCTCGAAGTCTTACCGCAACCGTGACAATCATAACTGGATGTTTCGCTACACGTTCTGATTCCATACAATCATCGTATTTGTACAAAATGGAATTTTGTACAAAATGTCAACACTTAGCAAGGTCAATTTTATTACTATGGTTATGTGTATACGAGTGGACGAAGGATCTTACCCGGACAGCGACAACCAGTGCCAGTGGATATTTGGCGTGTGCTAGCTATTTGAACATTTTCTAGACAAACTTTTATCTCCGTCGGCACCACTCCTGAAAAGCGGTCTTAGAAAGTAACAATGGGGTCCCAACCCGGTGTCATAATTTGGCTCGGTTCGTGACATTTGTACTTACGGAAAAAGCAACCTTAGTCATCACTTTTCTGAAAGTGGAATGATCGGCTTGCATAATAAACCATAAAGCAGAGCCCTCAGTAGACCAAAGTGGACTTTGTTAAAAAAAAAAAAATAATAATTATGTAATTTAAAAAAAGAAACGCCAAATCAAAGATTATACTCATAAACAGCATGCCACCTAACAACCCCATCGAGGTTTTCATTTACCAAAACCACAACTGGTATGAAAATAGATAGTATGTACTGAGATTATTTGTCCACTGAGTTAATACGTGAATATTATTAGGTGTGTGCGCGTCGGCATGTGTAGTCTGAACTTCCGTGCGGAATATTACATATTAAGGCAAATTGTTGGCACCCGAATCATTAATAACTAATAACTAACGCAACACAGTGTATTCAGTGTTCCATTCATGCGCAGTGAAAGATCACCTGATTAATGGTGTCGACGTCTGATTGGTTGCAAATCACTTGAGGTAGAATTTTATGCAGTATAAACTAGATGTTCAATAATATTATATTTACACTGTATTTTCGTGAGCCAGAAGTCTACTTTTTTGGTATATGCGTTTAACTTTGAACCTGATTTTGCCTTAAAAGGGCTTTTAATATCACGTTCTGTAACAAAATATTAGCAAATAAATATTGATAGGCGTATTGTTTTATTTTTAATAATTTGAAATGAGAACGCACAAGAGGACCAAAAAAAGGTCTAAGCGGGACTCTACAATTTCCACACGTCCTTTTATCGTCACGGAAAGAGAGAGAGAGAGAGAGAGAGAATGGAGACAATTCGGCCTAACACATGGACCAATAATCGGTTTGTTATCGTTTTCCAAACTTGTCGTTTACTACAGGCAAGAAAACATTTACCCTTTGGCTACTTCAAACACTGGTTCTAATTTTGATGAAGTCATTCGAAGAGGCATGTACATCAATACATAAAACACAATATCGTAATCGTTACAATACAAAAGACCAAAACTGCACGTTGCTAACAACTTTGCAGGGGCGTTTTAAGGTTTATCATGGCGGAGGCTATAATATTTTGAGGGTCCTTTTTCGGCGAGGGGGGGGGGGGTGTAGGTCGAGAAATTTTGCAAAATAGAAATCATTTTGGTGCATTCTGCCATACCCCCCCCCCCCCAGCCCCTTCGGGACCGGTTTAATCTGGGGGCCGGGCCAAATTCGTTACCCCTCAGAAGCCTGAATGCGAAACAAATCACTTGTTCGTATCGGAAGCTCAATCACCCCAGCTATAAAACGCCTCTGCAACTTTGGAGCCTCTTTGACATTTGGATTTGGTACCGGTACGTTACGCATTTTGTAATTTTAATTGTGTGCTTGGGTCTGCAGTTATTGGATTTCCTTGCACTTTACCATTAAATGCGACACTGGCTGTCCAATTGCCCGTAGGTCCGTAAAGATGTGATATTGCATGATAAAATATTGCACATAGTCTTACTTTGCTAATGTACGTATCATGGGAGATATTTTGAGAATCGCGTCTTAATACGGCATGGTGTTATACTACATGCTCTTAGACAATTTAACCAGTCACGGAAACCCAAGATCTTTCCCATAAACCCAACAATATCTGGAGCTGGAGAACTTCCGTTACAGCTTTCGCCATCAATTTATCCAAAAATAAAATGGGATTTTATACTTTTTTCTCTGCAGCTATATTATGTGCAGTGGGTGCATGCTCATCCTCTCATCTTCGAAACGCAACTTCAGGCGCGGATCCAGAGGGGGGGGGGGGGTCCAGGGGGTCCGAACCCCACCCACACCCTGCTCAGGCGTGAAAATTTTTTATGCGATTTTATTGGCGATTTAGACCTGTAATTTTGGAAATTACCTTACGGAAATACCTCAGAATGAACCAAATTGAAACTAATTTACCAAATTAATCGGTTGAGCGAAATTAGTTAAGCAATTATCAAACCTAGACACACACCCCCTGCAAAAAATCCTGGATCCGCGCCTGACTTCCTGGATACTTTTACGTCCATTAGTAGTTTCTTGGTCATCCATGCCATTTCTTAGAATTCACGACGAGGTGCCATTGCTAACAAATCACGACGAGAACCCGGGAAGTCGACGAGGTGATATAAGTCTATGACGATCAGATAAATTGGTTGTCTATCGTTATTGCCACAATTTTAAGATAAATGTAGGTCCTGTCAAATGACCTCATTAGTTGCTTTCTAGTGTTTCTTAACACACATTACACTATTTTATGGCAGGAAACATTCATGGTTCTTTAACGTTCCACAAGTGAATCTTTAAAGCTCCCCTGGGTAAAGTCGTTAATTAGCTCTATATTAAGAATTTCGCTCAGTATTAATAAAATCTATAGGGAATCCCGTGCCACCTATAGACCATAATCGCACGCATCATAAATGACATCGTAAATGGCCGTATAGGATCAGTGAAAGCTGTGTAGCTTGCATTGGGTTGTTGATGTTACTGTGCGTGTGTGCAGCAATAAACTAGCAGGCATTAGCACCTTACTCCGTGAAGATCCTTGGTGATATCGGAGCACGCAGATGAGAAATAAATACGGATGAATGCAACAAATCAGCCTATTTTATCGATAATATATCGAGACATTGTAGTGTGTGTCTGTTTTTCTGTGTAGAAACTATCTTGCGTTCAGTAATAGTATCGATCGCTTTAGTGCCACCATTCTAAGAACCGAGTTAGTGATGACAGTATTACTTTATTGGTCAAAGGCAGCAATGGAAACTAGTACTGTAAAATACTGTCGCTTGTGTTAAAAAGACCCATTAAACATAAATGGTACCGGCACTGGTGTTTTCTAAACAATGTGATTCTGTTTGTTGTAGGTTGAGGTGGAAATGAAGAGGAGAGAAAAAGAGTTGGATTGTGATCTGTCGACAATACTACAGCCGGTTGATTGTAAGTATTTATTTATTATAACTCGTGTATTTTCACTTATATTGATGTATATACACAAACCGTGTCATAAAATATGTATACTAGTTGTAGTATGTTTACCGTATATATATATATATAATAATATATTCACTTGAGGCTTTCAATTCTCCGGCTGTACGTCACAATGAGTAGGGTCGCTTGTCGAACCACTTGTGTTTTCTCCCATTGCAAAAATTCCTAAACGCAAGTAAATTATTGAAATAAAATAGAACTATAGGTTGTAGTATTCATTTGAGGCTTTCACTTCCCAAATTGCACGTCACAATGAGTAGGGTGGCTTGTCCAACCTTGTGGGTTTTCTCTGGATCCTCCGGTTTCCTCTCACTGCTAAAGACCCCTACGCGCAAGCGAATTATTGAAACAAAATAGAACCATATGTTAGTCCCCAAATGACCTAGTTTGTGTCGAGTGGATGTTAAACCACATTTCTCTTTCTCATATAAGGCTACTGCAAAGCTCAGTTATTCGAGAGCAGGGACCATATTTACGGAATTTAGATGCAGAATGGATCACCTGTTAGTACACAGCAATGCCACCTGTGCTTTTTATGTAATCGAATGGAATTGCATACTGAGAATAACATGTTCATTCTTAAGGGTGCAATGTTGGTGTGTGTGTGGGGGGGGGGGGGGGGGGCGGGGCAAAGGTTCTTTAACGTGTATGGTAATGTGTACACGAGTGTACCGCTTTTTGTCTCATCCGAACGACTAGGCACACTTTACTATTCAGAGTTGAGAGTAAGCGCCGGGCTTGAATATCCCACAGGTTCTACTTTGCCAATTCCAATTTAAATTTCAGGATATCCCATAGCACCATAAGCAAAAACATTTTGCGCGCATAGAACTGTCATCTCTAAGAATAATATCTTTACGCTGAATAGCCGCCATGTTGAAAAATATGTATACGATTTTGTAATGCGGCTCTACTCCGTTTAGCATCTTTCATACACAAGAACGAAATAATGAACATTTTCAATTTTATTAATTCGGAGCATAATAAATATTTTCGAAGCATAGTTAGTATTTTCGATTGAAATCGTCGATTTAGGATTTAAAATATCATTCAACCAGCTTCGTGGTTTTTTTTTTCATTAAATGGAAGTCTGTAATTATATACCTATAAAAAATTTCGAAACATTGTTAGTGTTTTCGATTGAAATCGTCGATTTAAAATTCAAATTGTATGAATAAAAGCATCACTAAACTGTAAACATGAAGCTATGTGAACAATGTCGAGCCTGTAATCCTTCTAATCTACTGCGCCTATTGAGTAATCTTCTCTGCTTATTGAGCAATCTAGCACTACACTTTGAATTGATTTTTAAGAAATAATTTGAATGCGTAGTTAAACATACCCATGATCGTTTCGCAAAACACTTTATTTTTCGCGCCATTGTTGACAACGGTTGCAAACGAGCAGTTTATTATTGTCTCGATGAATCCTGATCTACCCTGGCCAGTCAACTAGCTATCACCATATAACCACAATCCTCCCAGTCTCATTATTCCCAATAACAGATCTAGGTAATTTCACTAGAGTATTCGTGCTAATATATGTAAGTAGCCTAGAGACCCTATGAGTCTCTAAGGTAATCAAAATGGACGATTGGGTTCGGTGTTCTGAAACGTCACTTATTGACCCCGTTAAAATTAGACACGGAAAATACTTTATCTCCCTCCAATTATGTTTGATAATGGAATATTCGACTTAACACCGGTGCTAACCAAAAGAAATCTAATATTTCTTTCGTTAGTTGCATGATTATATTTTACGAAATAGAAACCATTTTCCAGATTAGGCTACTAAAAATGCGAGGAAGTATATTATTATTTCATGCCGAAATCTCATATTCTAGTTTTGTTTGTAATACCGGTATACTTAATATTCGATCATGCAAATAGTCGGATCCACAAAAATGCATGAGATCTTGAGAACAACAAACAAGAACAAATAATACTTTGTGGGTGGTGTGGGCGTTAGAGGTTTGGGTGGGGTGGGGGTAAATCCCAGGAACGACAAACAATACTTTGGGGTTTGTTTGTTGTGATTTCGATGTTTGGCTATCTAAGCCGCTGATCGTCATTTCCAATTTCAGAGCTACAACATGTGTCAATCCCATAACTTATATAAAAAATAGGTCGGTAGAATCTATTTAGAGCCTTGAAAATACGACTTTGCATACATGCATATACATTGTTAACTCGATAATGAGCATAATAAGATTTAACTTAAATTAGTGTCGTTAATCCAAAATATGATAATCGCATTACTATAAACATTAATCCAGTCAGTTTGTTACATGGAAAGGTGTGTGTCGGATTAATGCTATGGATGATGGGTATACCTAACTCCGTTTCTTAGTAACCTGTTACTAACGACGGGCTACTAATACCATACCATGCAAGTTAGCTTAAAGGTTCATTCGGCAACTTAACCTGGACATTAGACGGAGACCACAAACAATCTCGCAAGTGTCATGGGTGGAATCAAGATGAAGATTTTGGTGATTTGTTTTATATACCTTGCTTACGTGTCTGTTGGAGAAACAGCATGTACTTTCCCGGCTGATTTACTTGGACTTTGGGACAGTAGTTCCTTGGAGCAACTTAATTTTACAGACACATCAACCGTCGTTATACCGAATATTCATACTTATGGCGCTGTAACCTTTAATTGCGAAAGTGTGTCCGGATCAAAATATATATTGAGATCAGCGTCAACTGTTGTGACATTATTTGGGACATCGATGGAAGCTGCTACATGTTTGCAATTAGTTCAAGTGACTTCTTCAGCGAAGTATACTTATATCCATGCCACAACTCCATTGTCACAAGCTGGAAACGAGAGAGTTAAACTAAATCCTGTTTCCGCAAGTTTGACGGAAGCGGCGGTATGTGATGAAAGTACACCGTATCCGGATGGCACCTATGATATATTGATAAAGAATGGCGCTCTTTCCCTTGCGACGGTCACTTGTCCAGATGTACTTTTGTCAACATTTTCATATACTGTGGATGGAAATTGTTTTTCAAACTCTTCCTTAGATGTGTGTTCAGATAATACCAAGCTTCAATTCAATTACAGTATTTGTTCTAGCGTAGCAGCCTATTCAAGTGGAGGTGATTTGAGTTGTGTTTACAGCAACGTTTATAATAGTATGAATTATGTGACTCTGTATAACAATGATGCTACTACTGACGAATCAACTACATATCGATATACATGTATGGTTGTAGCAGCCAATGGGAGCTTAGTTTACGCCACACAAAATCCCCAGCACTGTTTATCAACACAGACCTCAAACAATATAGCGAGTCCGGGATTAGGATTAATCTTAAAAGGAATTAATTGTGCTGTTGATACGACTACAAGCCCAACAACTACTACTATTCCACCTAATAATGAGGCACAAGTTGGTACTGCATCCGTAGCTGCAGGAACCACAATTGCAATTATAGCTGTCGTTGCTCTTATTTTCCTTTTGCTTTTCTTCCTTGTATTCAGAAAGGGTGCTCCATATCCAATGAAGAAGGGTCAATGCGCATGCTCTTCAAAATGTGGTCCTCTTATGTACTGTTTATCCTGCCAGTGTTGTTGTGGGAAAGTCGGTCGAGGTACCAAGATTGACCCAGAGGGGCATGTAATATCCCCAGAAGAGATTGGCGTTGTTGCTGGCAATGAGGAGTCGCAGGTAACAGGCAATGGACGAGAGGTGGATGTTATTCCTGCCCCAACACCACCAGGCGCAAAGGATATTGAAGAATTACAAGAAATATCTACATCTAGTGAAGATGGCAAGCCTAGACGACTCCCTCCTATTGAAACAACCGTATCTGAGACTGTTGACGAGAATGAAACACAAACCCAACAAACGGCTGAACAATCCTTGGATGCTAATGACTCCCCGGCAACTGTGACTCAAGCCGAGCCGGTTGAGGCGGAAACGGCAACAGATAAAACTGAAAATCAATAATTCTTTTATATAACTCTAATAAACTTATATTTTTAAATTAACATTATTTGAAGAAAAGGTTAATATACTTCGTCGTGTTTCACCATTGAACTGTTTCGCGTGCCATACAGTCCAAAAGGATTTACAAATGGGCACGGTGTAATTAGTTGAGTTGATAGTGAATGCACTAAATTACCATCAGCGCATCAAGACGATTGCACTATCTAAAGATCAAAAGAAAATCTAATCATCCAACTTTATGCTTAAACTAACTTATTGAATTTTTTTATAGATTATATTTGTATATACGTTGTATGTAATATTATCATCTTGCTAGTTTTATTACACTTAAAGAAAGTCATTGTTGTATTTTCATTTTAGAAAATATATATTTTATCTAATATTAACTTGTGTGATTTGTTGGACCAGGAACTAAACACCAAGCGCTTCTCATCTTGTGTCTGTTCTTCTTCCATGCGGGCAACATTCTTTGGAAAAAGCCCCAAGATCTACCATTCAAGAACGACCGACTTGACACTATGAATACCCCTTGGACAATTGTTCATCGATTACGTGACTTCGATGAAGTCACACATGCAAGAAGGCTGTGATAAAGTGCTGATCTTATTTTGTCAATTGTAATTTCCCTTTAAAAAAACAAACATCGAATATTTTGTGTTCATATGACATCTAGCACTATCAGACAGACGTTTGCAAGGCCGTGTTCATTATTCAAAGAAATATATTTGTGCTCGATCTATGATACCCATTTAGTGCAAATTAGGCAAATCATTTCATGTCGGGGTCGAGTGGATGCCTTTAATATCTGGAATTTTGGCATAATATTTTTGTACCGCATTGCGGATGGTGAAAGTGCAACTCCTGTAGATAATCGACAATAATCTTACCAGAGCCTCTTCGTAATACACCTATAACTTTTTTTAAAATGTTGTTATTAAAGTCTCCGGAGCTTTTGCCACCTGAAAAGTGAAAGTAAAGTGCGGTATACATGTATATTGAATGTAAACAATCATGTCTTCAAGGTCGACTTGTAAACTCCGGGCAGCTGTTATTCTGATCGATATACAATACTATCTAATTGAAATAATTGCCTACACTTCCTTCTGAGACAATTGCTCTGAGCGAGACGTACTGTCAGCTTACAAGAATCAAGTTTCATGTTAAATGGAGATGTTGCGTGATGGGATGTGTCAATTGAATCTGAAACAGTTGGTAAAAAAAAATGATGAACATTTGACTACAGCCATGACTCCCATTTAGCGCTAAAATAAATAATTCTACAAAGAAAACAATAAAAACAACAGACGTACTCATGTTTCAAGATTCTTTGTGTAGTGCATAAAGCATCTATGATTTTTGCAGTCTTTAACAGACTATAAAACTATTGTTAACGACGCAAAAGCTGTGCCCATTGATGAGAAACCAAGTTGATTATGAAGGAATAGACAACTTCTCAAATTCACCGACTTCAGTGTTTTAGGAAATTAGTAATCAGAACATCAACAATTCATACCAACTAGTTTTGTATTCCGGTTATATATATGTATTAAGCTGTACATGATTATCTTTAATAATTAATAAGGGATAAAGCGAATAATACAATCTTTCTTATCAGTTCAGAATATCCGTATAGCGTGATATAATGCCTATAAAGTAAGTTTACCATTGAACTGAAGACCTTCATTTATGTACATGCACCGTGGTATAGGATAATGATATTTACACACTGTAAAAAAGCTTGTGTTGTAACAATATAATCGTGTGTTTTTAGGGGTTTTTTTTCAAGAGAAGACAAACTTGTGTTGAGTTGAATGTCAACAAATCATGTGTAAGAAGAACCTTTGTTTTTATTCATACAACTTGTTTTGTTTTCATATATAAATGTGTATTGATGTATTAGAAAAGAGCACAAGTTTGCGTATATTAGTTTTCACACAAGTCCGTGTAATGAACTTCAACACCAGATGTATTTTTCAGTGTAAATAAATCTAGCTTGGTTAATCCCGAAGTACCACGAGAAACATAATATAATACGTATTACGTAACTGATAAAAGAATATAATACATTATATTGGTATATACATAGATATGCACCGCGCAATTAATATTCGTCGCTTAATTTCGGCGTATTTGAAGACCTTGCTTTAACAATTCTGTAATACTCGAATGATGGAGCCCACATCCAGTATTGCCAAACTTAATAAGTGTACTGAAAATAATAGTTCTTTCAAATATCGTTTATTTTTATAACTACCTAAGGGTGTGTTTGGAATAACTTTCTGTTTAATGAAAACGCACCCAATGTGCATTTAATGGTTATTATTTTTACCTATATAGGTTATTTTTACAGTCCGATGGACTTGGCAAATAATATACGCATCCGACAAGAACCGTCAAAAGCGTTTTAGCCGATAACGCACAAAGTATTGCTAAGAGTGATTGACAAGGAGATATATGTTGTAGATAATGTATAATATGTACATCAACTTTTTAATAATAAGATGTGTAGAATATGTATATATTATGTAACATGTTTCCTTGTCAGTCACATGTCGTAGGACTGGAATATTGCATGGCTATACCAACAGTTCATTGCTGAATGATGCCACGAGTTGTTTCTTTAAGATTTCATAACTCATATCAGTGTTGGCCAAATGAAATAAATCGGATAAAAGTAATTAGCGACATGTTCGGTATTGATCCCAACGATAATATAATCTAATATCCTGACGTGCCACAATAAACATAGAAATAATATATACTTTCAGTCATCTATTGTTCTAATATTCTATGATTGTTGGCAGTCAAATTCCATGGTATGGATCCCTATTTATTAGCTATGGTTGTCCTGTTCTATTTCTGCGTAAGCTTTTTGATTCCAGTTAATCATACATAAAAAATATACATAATAATTGAATTATCTCTGTACACGTCAATAGTTATTATGTAGTCTATTCAATAACAAATTTAACCCAACCGATTATTAAAGGGATGTCCATCTTAATTACGCTTACTCAATTCAGCAGTGATCGGTGTTGTACACGTGGCAGATTTTATTTACACTTTCTAGAACACGTGATTCCACTTCTCAGACGTGCAGCTACAACCACGGTTGGTGGGTATAAAACTATCTATGACTGATACCAAGTCATTTGGAAGCAAATACTGGGTGTTTGCAATGCATAAGGAATATTAATCAACGTCATCCTTAGAACAAGGCATCAGCCTATATAATGTTCCTCATTCCTTCAGTCACTGCGCATGACTGTTTCATTTTAAACTCAAATACCCAGGGACCAGAAGCAACATAGTTGTTGCCATCTTAGAATCCTGACGTCATATCAATAAGGAAGCTATGCCATGTTCCATGGCAATCGTACTCGAAATACCGAGCTTTTTTCGAAGAGCGTGACCCCCTCCCCACCCCCAAAAAGAAGAACAGCAACAAAATAAGTAGCGTTTGGATCCAATTTCCTGGGTCTAGTAATTTGCAGTCAAATCTTATTGACCAGTGTAGAGTGAAGGGTTATTTAATGTCTTCCCTCACAAATAATCTCACCAAGTGTTTTACGTCATCATATTAAGCTGTTCGTATAATGCCTTTATCATCAAGTATGTCTGAACATGTCTGTAACCTTTCGAGGTATTATCATTGTATTACAGTTTATGTTTGCTTGCCGTGATCATAACTTTATAGGGTAGCATACTTAATTACTAAGGATATAATGATACATCGAAATATCGAAATTCCTCAGCTTTGGCGGGTTAGTCAAATTAATACCCCGGTACTGGTATATCGGCTTATATTGTCGTCACTGTCCAACGTGGTGTCCACAATTCTTGTAAAAGCTATTCGGGACTAATGAGGAAAGAGGTAGTAGCCAGTAATCCGTTCTTTTTATTGAAACCCCACATATTCAGTTAGTGGCACGAAACAACTCGAAACAGACATCATAATCGTTGTCTGTATTAGCACTCTAAGGTTCAGAGATATTGGGACAGGCTTAGAGTTTAACTTCCGATAATGTAGCCCTACCCCACCCTTATGGTATATGAGCTGAAGTAAATGTCCTGCTTTCCATGACATTGTATTATAGAGTACTGAATCTCTACCCTAGTTATCTCGATCTCCCAATTTCAGAACATTTACACAGTGAGTTGTATTCGCGGATTTTGTGTAATTCCATATCCTCACCCTGGGACCTTATTCCAGTATTTTATTTTAAAAGGTGACGTCATCAGATAAAGGATAAAATACCATGTCATGTAAAATAGATTAATAACGGATGTGACGGCACTGGGTCTCTATTTAAAACCCCCTGTTTGTTAATTGTTGTAATCAACAAGTGGTTTAAATATATACAAATTACAAACGCTATTGTATACTTGTAAATTTCCCCCGGGGTTCTTTCCTGCTTCTGCTAATAAGGTCGGTTTACTCTCGGTCGATATCATATTGTGACAATCTTATGTTGATTAATAGGTCAATGGTTTATCACCTACATGTATATGTTATGTATGACACTTCCACCGAGATCATTATATCGGATAAACTTAGAAGATCTAAAGATATGCAGTCAATAGTTTTCTAATAATGGAGTCAGATCTGACCGACTTTGAACGCATTGATGGATAATTTTCCTGTGATTTTGACACAAGCCTGAAGCAATTCGATCTGATTTGATTTTTCAGCTGGTTGAGTTTTGATATTGGTCAATACAACTCTTTTGGAACTCTGCAGAATGTCTTTATTGAAATGAAATGGGGTTTATAGACCTACCGTTCTGCACCGACTGGGCTAAACAAACCGGATGTCTTTAAAGAGTGGCATAATTGCCTTTTTTCTCAAATGAAGTCGTAAAAGGATAAAATATTATTGTCAAGTTGATTGAGTTTGATTAACTGTATGAAATGTCAATATTTTAAGTACATGTACATATACACATAACAAATATTTTTGGAATATTGTTGGGATATGGATGTGTTAAGACAAAAATGAAGTTAACAATTTGTAGGCTGTAGGCCTGCTGCTGCTAATTCTTTATAAAATAAAATATGATTTTCGGAAGTTTCAGCTTTACTAACCAAAATAACTGATCAGATTTAAATAAATAAAAGCGGTGTAGTTTATTTAATCACATGCTCCGATCAAATCAACAAATTTATTATATTTTTACAGTGTCTAGAAGAGAACAAAAGTTACATCAAGCAGCCAAAGAAAATGACGCAGCTACAATCCGTGCTCTGTACTCTCAAAACAGCAAGGAGATCAACAGTAAGAATAATGTAAGTTTAAGTTTTAGCTATTTGATGTCCATTGCTTGAAAAAGGGTTAAAACCATTTGCACGTTCAAAACATGAAGCTTACAGCAGATGAGAAGATTTATTTTCACAGAGAGGATAGTGATGTATTATTGACCCTATTCAATTAATAGTATTTTAGTCCATGTTCTGAAAAGAGATTGGTGAACAGAGAAAGCCTAAAGCAGTTCATAGTCAAGTCCCGAGATAATTCGAAATTTAGGCCCAATACATCTCCCAAGTGCAGATCTGACATAGATAATAAACGTCTGTAATTTGGCTGTAGACAGATTAATGACGATGGAAACTACCTTGTTACATACATAGTCTCTACAAACTGTGCATTCCAGTTGAGGTGGCCCCACCTTTCAACAATAATTGATAATGAATCACAAAATATAGTAAGAATATTAAATGAATAGCTAAGAACTAGTTATGTTATGGAATCATAATTAAACAAAATACTTACAAACCAATAAAATCACTTCAATTATGTTTCGTGTCGTCGTGATCCATACAGAGATATCCTGGGAGCGGAATGTAATTGTTCTTCCATAAGTATGTGCTATAGTTTATTGCTCTATTGCAACTACTAAATGCAGCTAAAAGAATAAATTATGTTATGGTACTCGAGATTGTACGTGCTCTTCAAAGATATGTTTCTTGTAGTCCGATCCCTTCTGTAATTGTTCTACCATAAGTATATGTGTTATAGATATAATGGAAATGCCATATATAATCCTTACATAACAAACTTTTAAATATAAAATCATTTGCTAATTTAAAAGGCTCTTAATATTACATTTCCTCAGCTTGATAGAACGCCGCTACATTGGGCAGCTGCTAATGGCAACATGGAAGCAGTTCAGGCTCTTATTGAAGGTGGTGCCGATCTGGAAGGAAAGGACAAGGTAGTGTAATTAATAAAGCTCATTACAAGCATTTTAATGAAATGTATCGACCAGGTGATATCCTATTTGGATGGAAGTTGATTTGTAGTTGTATAGTTGAATACAAGACCACTCACCTCTGCTAATAATAGTACTTCCAGTACTTAAATTCCTGATATTTATATCCATACATGCTGATATCACAGAGAGAACTTTCAAGATGAAACTCCCCATATATACGAATGCTATGATCTTTTAAATTATGATTCTTTATCTGAACCAGGTGTTTCCTATCTATATATGTGTTTATATATATATATGCCCAGAATAATGTTTAAAATCAGAACATAATTACATGAAATCAGCATAGGATAGAATACAAAATACACTAATTAACATCGGGGACAATGTACATTGTACTGAGTATGCTAACTACCAGACATAAAAATACAGTGGTTGCGCAAACTTTATTCTGGAATATCTAGTGGGAACCCATTGATTAAGACTCTTCCATTTTAAAAGCCGTCTACGGGGACGCCATTCATTTAACATTGCATGCTACTGAATAATCTAATCATAGTCTATAATCTAATAGAAGAACATTTGAATTGTAAATATTATTAGACATGAAGCATCTCCAGAAGAATGCCAACCCCTGTTGGCTAATATCTATATATATCGTTTTTAAATGAAACTTTATTTCCTGCTGACTTAATCGGAGATTTCGGGGTTTTTTTTCGTTATTCCAGACGTGACCTCCAAGAATTAATCAATTGATGAAATTGTATTCTCCTTGTGGGGAAATATCACTTTATCAAATTCCCATCTTTCCAAATGAACAATGCAAACAATAAGATGAATATGTTTATGATTATGTCGGTTGAGCGACAAATTTCACAAACTGTTTAATCGATATTCGCAGTCTACTTTTGACCGGTTGTCGTACGCCATCTTTGATAAATCGCAACTCAATGGCGATTGTCAGACTATTTATGAAACTGCTCGACAAAGCAATGGTCCCTGTTGTCTAGCGAATTTGAATTCGCATCTATAATTCTCCCATTGTGGTAGTTAAACCCTCGAGAAGGAATCTGTAACTCACGTCTGTTGAAAAGTGAATAGAATGCTTTTAGATACCATAAATTATTCAGTACGTGAATCGGTGCCAAGAATTTCTCATTTTCTCTTAACTTTCAGTATGGTATGCGACCGGTCTTATGGGCAGCTTGGTTTGGACATCTCCCCGTCTTGAAAGCTCTTATTCGATCTGGAGCAACACCATTGTGCTCCAATAAGGTAAGTTTCATTCTGTCTGTGTGTCTACCAATGTACTGTTGTTAAGAGCTGTAAATATTTGATTAATGTTTTGTGAAGATATACAAACTATTTTCTAACTAAAAGCTTATCGTTTCTTCTCGATTTTCACTGAAATACAGTTACAGCGTCTGTAATCAATAAATTCAGATCTATGGCACCCATGACGAACTCATATAGTTTAATTAAGGTTTCGGTTTGCAATACTTGCTATTAATTCCGCCTATTCTGGCGTACCATGAGATAAGCACCCCAGTGGTGTTTAGAATAGTTTAACGCGGCTTCTTTGGGATTATCCCTGAATATATGTTGTAAGATCGAGGATAGAATCAATCAGCTAACAGGTAGCATTAGTAACCGTGTTATAAAGTACCTTAAAGGGAATAGCTTACCATACACTAAAGAAAAATATACTGTCATTTTGAATTTGTTATTACGTTTGGTAATTATATAGGAGAGGGCTTAACGTACTCCCAAAGATGGCATCTATACGACCTAAGTTCAACATGACCAGAGGGGTCCTCTCCATTCTCTAGAGTAGATTATTTTATTATCAGAACTGATCCATTTATATTTATTGGAAAAACAGAATAAATACGAAAATATTTTATCTTATTTTCAGCAAGGCCTTAGTATCGTTCATTGTGCGGCTGAAAATAATCACGTAGACGTGATGAACTTTATACTGGAATCTTTAGAAGGTATAAATGTCAATGAGGTTGATAAGGTAAGACTGATTTTAATCCCTCTACTGTGTTCTATTCTATTTTCTCCAATTTGTATGGAAACGACTGTTATATGTTTTCACTGAATTTCTTTTTTGTCTATCATCTAGCAACGTTCTTATAAAATTGTTGTATTTTGTTTAGTTGGTAATAACTTCCTGTTAAATGTCAATCTGGCACTTGTATTCCCCCTGATACCAAGTCTATAGAGATCGATTTTACGTATATTTTTTAACTATTCAGCATTCTCTGTACTTGCTTTGATCAAACCGTTCCAAGTGATCAGTCTATTGTAGGCATATACCAATGTCGTTATTTGTGTTCAGGACAGTTTGAATTATGGCAAATCGTCAATAAAACATAATAATGGACTTTCGCCAGTTTCGGATAACGTTACAAATCCGTTGGTTTTGTCGGGAAGTCATGTCAAAATGATATATCATTCTCCCGTGGAAATATAAACCAGACAGTATTTTAAAGCCATCAATCGATGGAATTCGATTAAATGGAAGGATTTTACTGCTGAATTGACAGAAGCCAGCACAGATGGAAATTTACATATATTGCCTACATATATATCATGTTTTTAGTCTTCCAGACATAGTATATCTACACCAGGGACACATTTTCAGCGTTTTGATCAGTCTCGGTTGAAATCTCTCGTGTACTTGTCTCAGCCCGGCTTCCGGTCACTACGAATGGTAATTGAATAAGATATTGCCTATTTGTAAGCACAGAGTAAGATTTCAGCAAAAGGAATTCACTGATTTGTGTTGAATTATGTACTCGGCACTCGATACGAAAGTGTCTGATTGATCAGTTCGATCGCTTCTGACCTTTCGCTATAAATTTAATGTTGGCAAGGTCTCGTAGATTAATCTCTAGTGGCTCGGACTGTTACTTTGATATGCGTTTATTTCTTGCAAATCTGTGTGAATTGTCTTGTCCACAGGTTCGTCTTTTCGCTTCCGTTTTGTGTGTAGTGCTATTCTCCTGCACCTAATATACATACTAACATTTGTCTGGTTATAGACTTTAGTTTCTAACGTTATTGATTAACCCACCCAGCAAACATTTGCATCTTAAATGTGTTCCCGTCACACTTATTCAACTAAAATGTCTGTCACTTTAGATTGTTAATGAGGAGGGACATTATCTCAGCAACTGAGAATTCGCCTGGTTTTATATCCACACGTTAAAGATATTCTTCATGGAGTTTGATTCAATTAATCTCCCAATTTATCTGAAATTGACCGCTTGTAACTTAGATTGGCGTTTAATTAAAATGGTGTCCAGCTTCTTGAACGATAGACATATCGGATCAAAGTCTGTAATCAAACTCTAATCAAACTCGAGCACGATTTGGGGTATGCTTATTTATTTTAGAAATCCATGGTCATTTTTATTTGATGTAATTTACATACACTTTCAATTACATGTATTATCCCCCCCCCCCCTCGAACTGGAAGTTTGGCGTTCAGGATAGTGTTATCCATTTCTTCAATAGTTTGTTGTTAAGGGCGAAAATAAAATATGAAATTCAATATCGGTTAAATATTTTTCTTTTGAATATTTTCCTTCAACTCAGTAGGACGACTTAGGGTAATTCTTAAGTTGATTTTTAAAATAATAGTTTATGGACCTGGTATCAAAACCAAACATTTTTATCTGAAAGATTTCCGTCTGGACATTATTAAACGCGTGCCTAATACTTTGTTTGTTCTTTTTTTATTATATTATTATCTTTAAATGTCACCAGACATTTGATTTCAAGGCGAATTTGCACTTGAGAGCTATCTGACATATTCACAAATTCCAACAAAAGATGTCTGAAGCAGATGTCTCCATCTTTTTAGTTTTTATGGCAGTTCTGTCCTTTAAAAACACCGAGTCGTTTCCTGGTTTCTTCATTTATTATCATTTTCTGCCATCTTTCAATAGAATGATAGGACGCCTCTACATCTAGCTGCTGATAATGGCCATTTAGAAGCTGTTTGTAAATTACTAGAATCGAAAGGGGAAGTTCATCGGAAGGATAAGGTTGGTATTTTTAATTACTGGCAACGTTCGTATCAAATGCTAATTTATGACTAGGATGTAAACCACTATCGCGAATAGGGTCAAAACATAACCGATTCCCCAAATAATGTTATAGTTTAAAAATCAGCTGATCACGTCGAGCCAGTATTTTTTCTAGAAAAACCACGCATTGCAAACTGACAGTTTGGCCGAAATCTGGTTAATCGAGGTGCGCTGCGATCTCTTGGAAGTATAAAAGAAATAGAACAACCAGTCCATTTTCCCAACTTTCGATATTATTTGCTATCTAATGTATTCAAATTGCTACATATCGTTATATTGGAATCAAACTGTTTTGTAGAATGGAGAAACAGCTGTACATTTAGCTGCTACAAAAGGACATGCTGATGTATTAAGAAGTTTATTATTAGTTGGTATTGAGGTAGATGATAGAGATGTGGTAAGTGTTACTGTATTGATCCTCGTAATTCTAGGATTCTCCTTTCGGCGAAGCATCAAAACAAACATTCCTGGGATTGGTGACTTTTGTAGACCCAGTTTCAATAGGTCACAGATAGTAATCTAATTAAAGCTGGATTAATCCTATGGCTGTAAATATGGGGAGCCAAAACCGCGCCACTCTTCTTTATTAGAAATGCAATGAAGCTACAAAGCATCCTAAAATGAAGTGAACATTTGCTTGGAGTCGCTTTTATTAGGTCATATTATGTCAACAGGACTCATACTGATATTTGGAATCGAGTTTCCACGTCCAAAATTTTACGATGTCCAAGAGGTTATTGCATATCAGATTGAAAAGAAAAGCTTGTGATTTCTTATCGTGAAAATAGCTCAGAATATTAATTTTTCCCCTTCATTTTAGATCCAGAGGCGGATTCAAGCCCCCCCCCCCCCACTAATTTTCGACAGTGCCCTTTTTTACTTCTGAAAGTGCCTTTCAACTGACTTTCATGCTCGATTTGGGGGCTCTTTTTCAACGATTTCCGTAATTGATCCTCGTAATTCTAGGATTCTCCTTTCGGCGAAGCATCAAAACAAACATTCCTGGGATTGGTGACTTTTGTAGACCCAGTTTCAATAGGTCACAGATAGTAATCTAATTAAAGCTGGATTAATCCTATGGCTGTAAATATGGGGAGCCAAAACCGCGCCACTCTTCTTTATTAGAAATGCAATGAAGCTACAAAGCATCCTAAAATGAAGTGAACATTTGCTTGGAGTCGCTTTTATTAGGTCATATTATGTCAACAGGACTCATACTGATATTTGGAATCGAGTTTCCACGTCCAAAATTTTACGATGTCCAAGAGGTTATTGCATATCAGATTGAAAAGAAAAGCTTGTGGTTTCTTATCGTGAAAATAGCTCAGAATATTAATTTTTCCCCTTCATTTTAGATCCAGAGGCGGATTCAAGCCCCCCCCCCCCCCACTAATTTTCGACAGTGCCCTTTTTTACTTCTGAAAGTGCCTTTCAACTGACTTTTATGCTCGATTTGGGGGCTCTTTTTCAACGATTTCCGAACGTTTAGGCGAAAATATCAGCCAAATAGCTCCTGGAATGGCTACAGATGCAAGGAAATGACGGATAATTTTCTTGGGGCTCCAACCCCCATCTCAGCGGCGTGCCCGTCTCCGCGGTCAGTGCCCTTATTTTGCGGCGCCCCTCCCTTTTCAAAATTCCTAGATCCGCTCCTGAGATCATTCGTGTAATATCAAATTGATATATATTGGACATCCTCAACTGTAATAATTTGTTTATCTGTTTAGGAAGGTAGAACAGCTATCCATGCTGCTGCTGAAAATGGACACAAAGAAATAGTTGATATGTTATTAGATTATATGGCTAGCCCTGATGTTGAAACTATAGTAAGTATATATGACTATAAGTCCAAGTTTGGTACTGTCTGTTTAACGATCAGGATATCTAGGACGCAATTATAAATAGTCGGGTTAATGACAGACAGGTGTAGTTGACGATGAATTATATATAACATGATCATAGGAGGTAAGTATGTGCCATAATTTAGAGTGTTACAGGAATATCGTAAAGTACGAGGACTTTTGAAATCAATAATTAGCAACTCATGATACTGCAACTCTGTTTTTATTGCAAATTATTCGAGGATTTTGAAGGAGTTAGATTTCTTTTTAGGTTTGTTTTTCTTTTGTATCTGTATACGTTCAAACAGTTTTGTTTTGTTGTTTTTTTCTTTTTTGTTTTTGTTTTCTTTTGTATCTGTATACTTTCAGCAAATCAGTATTAATAGGTGCATCCTCCAGAAACACACGCAACTAGTAATTATGATTTTAAATATTCTTCTTCTATCTAGGCAGAGATTATCAGTTCTAGAACCAGTAGAAAGAATACGCTTTGTTTATCTTTTGACATATCTAACAAAATATATAATATTTGTATATATGCAACAGAATGGTCAGCTTTCAAGAGTGCTGATAATATTTTGATCTGGCATATTCTATTGGACCCTCACAGCTCACGATATCTCAGTAGTCGAAATGTACATGTACAGTTTGTATCCAATTTCATCGCCCTAGTTGATTTTCATATGCGAATTATGAATGAAATTAATATTTGATACCAATTTGGAGATTTTTTAATTGATGTTGTCTTGCGGCTTTAGATTAATTATTAAAACACAGTTGTAAATTCTAAAAGGTTATTACGTGTTTCTATCCATCTCATTTATAGATATTAAATGTGTAAAAAATTTGAGTTCAACAATTTTTCATTCAATTTCAGCGTGAAATAACACCATTACATTTAGCAGCAACGCATGGCTTTGGGGACATTTGTCAAAGTTTAATCAAAGTAGGCTGTAATGTGGATGCTCAAAATTTTGTAAGTTTGTATTAATGTTATGTTTCTTAACCGGAACTAGTTATTATTTTTTTCTTGTTCCTTTGACGGCGCTTTTTAAAATAAAACAACCAAAAGCTCAACGATCGAAATAAAACGACCTTGATTTTTGATACAGTTTCAAGATCACCGCAAAGGCTTCCTGACCAATTCCAAGTTCATATATTAGGCCTATATGCTCGTACTTGTTTTATTAATGAACCAGCGAAATAAGTTCTTTATTGACACTTTATATTATGCCTTCATGCATTTACTTTATAAATTAGCTGATCTGTATGTTTCTATTGTCGTAACTTTATGATCTATATTAAATATTACAGCAAGGTAATACGGCACTTCATATGGCGGCCCTGGGGAATCATAAAACTGTAGCTTTAACACTGGTCGATGCCAAATGTGAACTAGATCTTCCAAACCATGTAAGTTATAATCCACTGGGAATTCAGGTTTATTAAGTTACATAATTTTTATAGTCTTTGTATTGAAATTCATATAATGAAAAATCAATATGCAATTATTGATTCGAGTATAATTTTTATCTACAGTGGCAGAATAAAACGGGCTTGACATAAGTTGTGTAATAAATACAGGACTGTTTTGTAGAATATACATGCGTTACCCGTACAGTGCCTAGCCTATCCACTTTAAAACGTGTATATGTACATTAAATAAAAGAAAACTTTACATGTATAGTATTGATAGAGTTACTATGAAATTAGCTTTAATTTGCTAATTGTTCCAATTTTCTTTCACCAACTATTCTGTTGCTATAAATTATGCGAAAAAAAATCTGAATTATAATTTTTGATATTTTTTGTTTCTAAAACATGATATTTGGTAAACAAAATTTTTACGAAATGTATAAAAACAACTCATATGAAGTCACTTAATATTATATATCTGACTGTTTTACTAGAAATTGTAATTTGTAGATTTATGGTTCGAATGGGACAATAAACGGAGGCCCCGTGTACACATTGGTGTGAACGTAAAAGATCGCTTGACAGTTGGAATTCGATATAAGAGTAATCGGTAGCGCCACCGTCCACATAACACACTGTATGGAGTATATCCGACTTCGTTTGTCCAGTCGGAACAGAACATTTGGACGTTAAACCTTATTCATTTCATTTATGAAATACATTTGTATATTCTGCAATGAAGTTACACACACACGCCGATACTTTAAGCGTGTATCATTCATTAATATTTCACACGTTCAATAGATTATTTTGAGAACAAAGGGTGCAATATAAAATATCATACTTCAATAATCCGGTTGTCAAGTTATATAAACCGTTGCCATCAAACAGCCAATTAAATATAATACAAGCATTTCAATTATAGATTAAATATTTAACAACCTCAGTTACATTATAAGTGAATATTCGATATCGAATTGTGTTTACGCGATCTCGAGCACTTCAATATGTCATGCCAGACAAGACTATCGAGAAACTTGGGAAGCAATTACCGGTTTTACGCTCAATCAGAGCTAATGCGGTTTCATCGACTTTTAACTGTCAAGAGTTCTTTAGGGGATTTTTCACCCATGTTTCCCAATCTGATTTATATAGTAGCGATTTCGCCGTGTACATATAAGATCTACAGATTTGGCTAATGAAAAAAGGTAGATGGTTTCCCGTCTATTAGATTAAAATATGGATCTAAATTTAATCTCGATTATTTTGTTCGTGTACTTCTGAAGACTTTTATTTATACGTAGACCTGTTTTTATCAGATTGATCTTGGTTTTATTTTCCAAAAGTATCTTTCAAAATTTCAAGTAACCGCCGAATGAACATCTACTAGTCATTGCATCTCACTGGCTTTTGTCTTATATAACAGTGGCGTTGTTAAGGAATATCTTGTGAGATGATAAGTCATTAACAATAAGTTGAATAATCAACGTCATTAAATTCCTTATTTGTGTAAAGTCAATCACATTAAATCAAGATGATATTTTCGCACTGTTTATTTGACATTGTCTCGCCACTAACATGTTTAAGAAAAGTGCAGTCTAGGGCTAATTTGACCTCGGTTAGAAAGAAAATCAAATGTCTGTACAATTAAAGTATTTGTGGGATTTTATGTACCTCTGGCTTAGATTGGTAGATTGATTTTGAACCGAGCACAACCTGTACCTTGCCAAGAGCCCCAAATCTCTTTAAATAAAATTAAAGAATAGTAAACAACAGAAAAATCCAACATAACGAAATGCTTGATAATGACTGGAGAAGCCTATGTCAACCAACGTTGCTCAGTCATAAGCAATAATTGTATTCTATAGAATTGTGGCCTGTATAGTCCAGTTCAGTTACTAAATGCCATTGTAACAATTTATAACGAAATGTTGCTATTATCTAAATTAGGTTAATATTGAAGTAAGAATATGAATTCTGGTTTCCTAATCTCTTTGTTTGGTTATAAAGCGTAAAGTTAGTTTACAATCATAAAAGGCGATTTTTATTTTTGTTCATTTTTATTGGCCATTATCATATTCTGGATACCGAGACAATTGTTTTTAAATAAAATAAATTATATTTCTTATAGAGATTACAAACTGCCTTACATTTAGCTGTAGAAAATGGTTATTTAGATGTTGTCGAGGTTTTATTAGCAGGAGGTGCCAGTCTAGAGGCGAGGGAAAAGGTAATGGTCGTTCTGGCACACGCTTTTGACATTTTTTTTGTGTATAAACTTAACTGTATTTTTAATTACCGAAAACTAAAGTATTTAAAACTAAACCTGGATAAATTGTGAATTATACTTGATTTTAAATTGTTCTTGAAAAATTAAGCATGAGGTGCTGATAAAATTAATAAATGTTTTGTTAGGTTTTTTTTCTCGAAATATTTTCGTTGTTTGTTCTTTTGAACCAGTATGATGGGAACTATCTGTTTTATATTTTGAATTGTTTTGTAGACCGGTAAAACTCCACTACAGTTGGCAAGTCGTGGAAGTTTTGTAGCAATAGTTGATATGATTATTAAAGCTGAAAGATATTATGCAATAGCTCGGGTATGTATTATACAATAATGTACTGATGATTTCATACTAGGTTCATATTCTACTCTGTGTTCCATAATGGCTACATGTAATTATGTTTTACATAACTGACTAACGTACTTCATGCAGTGCTGGATTAACCATAAGGCAAATAAGGCACGTGCCTTAGAGCCAGCCAAAAATCCAGGCCACAGGTCGCCTAGAGTTAGTGAGGGTGCTCACGAGGCCAGGCTCCTGGGTTTCTGATACCCAGTCCATAACGGCGGTCCCTGCATTACATATGCATATTGATGTATGAATTAATTCTATTCTGTAAAATATATTCAAGGATTATCATGATAGTGATCTGGGTTATGTTGATCCTCACCTCTATCTAAGACGACCAGCTCATCCGTCCGCTCTCCAGATGAAAGATGTCATGTGGAAGCTAGCTACTAAACATCTCAAGCCCACCGACTGGAAAAAACTTGCCGTTCATTGGAAATTTACTCCGGAACATTTAAGGGCAATAGAACACCAGTATACGGGTAAGATGAAACCTTTGATATGTCCATTGTATAATATATTATTAACTTTCGTCTCTCGTTGTTTCAGTGCCATGAACTTAGATTTTCTCCAGTAGTAATATAAACATGTTTCTAGAATTTTTAAGTCAGTAGTGCTGTATTCAGTGGAAGCGAACATAACTGGTGTTAGTTAACAATTGCCATGGGCAGTCCATACACCTGTTCTAAAATACTTTATGCTAGAATGCTGAATGGATATCTGAAACTAGTCTCTATCACGACTACCAAATCTGAAAGGAATATTGTAATCTCAAATACGCAATGTTATCTGGTATTTCTTGGTACTTGACTACCATTGCTGTGATATGTGATAGACTTTAATCTCGAATAACCATGATCTCAAATATCTGTATGTTATTACCGGCCATAAGCTGACATTGTATTGTCTCAATTTTTGGGGTTCTGCACTTAACTACCATACTGTGACCAAATATACTGTACTCTAATCTCGAATACGTGTGATCGCCATCAGATATACATTTTTACTGGTCATAATCTGACATTGTATTGTGCTCTAATTTCTAATAGCTACGATCTCTATCGTTAGAAAAAAACAACATAATTTATATGGAAATAACAATCACTGGTTTATATACATATATAGCACGACGTTTCAACAAGTACTCTCTTATCGTGCTTGATAACGACAAGAGGATACTTGTTGAAACGTCGTGCTATATATGTATAAACCATATAAACCGTGCTATATGTGTATAAACCATATAAATTGTGTTGTTTTATCTAACGTGCTAAATGCCACTCAATGATTAGATCTCTAGCATCTCTATGTTGTTTATGGTAGTTATTCATTAATCCAGTTTTCTCTTTATGTTCTTTTCGTTATTACAGGTACAAATTCCTATAAAGAACATGGCTATAGACTGCTGATGATTTGGTTACATGGCATAAGAAAAGATGAAAATGTGATGAAAAAACTATTCGAGGCCCTGGTGGCTACCGACAGGAGACAACTTGCTGGTATGAACATGTTTTAAATCTAGCTACTACATGTAGCTTCTATTGAAAATTTAATGTGATTTTGAAAAAATTATTGCATAGTCTTATATAAATATGCAAACTTGTTGTGATCATGCAGTTTTGCAGTTTATAATCTCGGACTATTTATCGCCGACGATCGAAACCGTGGAACGCACTACGTGAAAACAGTTGTTCTTCGAAGATATGTTTTTTGTATTTGATACAGATTATGTTCTTTTGTCATTCAAAAAGTTAGAAAATACTTTTTATTTTCTTATTTGATTTTCACTTGCTTTGTGATTAACAAGTTATTGTTCGTGGTAATTTTATATATATATACATGTATTCTAACGTATATATCCCAGTCATATTAAGAGTTATTGTTCTTTGTTGAACACCATAGCCCAGTCCCCACAGAACAGTAGGATGTTAAACCATATTTCTTTCCATTAAACACTGGCATTAAGTCGAGGACCGGGGCGCGAGAAGACGAGGATTTTAAAGCGGGAATTTCATATTTTACAAAAAATTTAAAACATATTTTATTCTATGTCTTTTCCTTAATAGGTTGTCAACCCACTATTATACAATCATATGCATTATTATCCACACTTTCAATTCCTTCACATTGGCAATAATAACACAATTGTCTCCCTAGTTTTCCCATTCCTTCCCGTGCAATAGCTATCTTCAAATGTTTGAATTTAAATTTGAAAATGATATTTTTGCCAACTTCTCAACTGGCAATAGTGAAGTAGGACTGTTTATAGATACCATCTATTATAAGGCTTTATTTCAATATATTTTAAAAATATAACTTAAAAATATGGAATTTCACCTTTAAATGCGAACTGTAGAGGGAGCGAGATGTGGAGGAAAGTAATCTCGTATTCTGCAGTTCTCGCTGGTATTCCGCAGTTCTCGCTTTCTCCAACGCTTGTGAATTCTCACACTCAAGACTTCTCGTACGTCGAAATTATATCGTGATATCAACGGGCTTCCATATGAAATTAGCATTAACTAGATTGCCAGGATATATACAGTGACCAACGTCGTCTGTTCTATTTTACAGAATCCATCAGAAGAAAAGCAAATTTACAAGCTGAGAAACCATGTTCCCCGTCATTCTGTGCCGTTTCCTAGCTTCATCGGGACAAACCAAGTGGCAAAAGAAGTTCTTGTACCCTCACTGCTTTTAACTACGACAACGATGACCTTTGTTTATTCGGGGATTCGCGTAAACTATGCCTAAAGTGTCAGTTTCTCTCTGAAGTAGATGAAGAAAACAAATGAAAAGCTGTGGCGACCACCATAAAAATTCTTATTGGTATAAATAAGGATATGTGTGAAACCGTACGTTTGTTTTATCAATATACGTAAAGCATCGTCGCCTATAAAAACGCATTTGCAACATGGCTATATTAGTCAATGAGCTTATGGCTTGTGTTGTTTACGATTCGAATTCATCTATCATATTCATTTCAAAATATCCATCGAACTGAGTCAACGCTTATAAAAGGGATATAACTCTTATTTACTGTTGTGAAAATGTGATTATTTCATGTCGGTTTCTAAGAATGTGTTCCAGAGAAATGTATTGACTGAGATCTTGTTGATCAAGATTATACAAAATGTGGTTTGGCAGAGTATGTTATCTCCTTTTACCAGTGAACCCACACAGTGTTGGATTTCGGTACATTTGTTATCCGTTTAATTTTTAGATGGCGATTTTAATTCAATACCCGTTGAAAGGACCAATTCATTGTATATAACATTCCATTTTGTTAGCTAATAGATAGGGTTTTTTATGTGTTGTCAATGCATTTGTGATAATAGTATTGAATATTCATTTAACAATTGTTGAGATATTTGTTAATTTTAAAACCAAGCAAATTCAAGTATAGAATAATTAGTAAGTACCAATAGGATAGGTACAGAATAATTACAGAATGATCAGTAAGTACCAATAGGATAGGTACAGAATAATTACAGAATGATCAGTAAGTACCAATATGATAGGAAATTTTACTTCCCCTATCACTAATGTAAACCTATAACTACTAGAAGGGCTATAAATGTACGGCGGTCATATGTTTAGTAGTATACCACATTTCTATGGGCATCTTCATACACACTTTGGAGCAAGGCATTGCCAAATGTTGTTCCTAAAGAGTGCTATGCTCAGGGAAAATTTAGAGACGAATTATTAAAGATAAGAATTAACACTAAATTGAATGCGATATCTTCGGTGCTCTGTTTCCTCCTAAGTTAAATTCCCCTTACTTGTTTTTGTCTGTTTCCCTTCTCATCTTGTGGTTTGTCTGTTTTGTCCTTGATGTTTAGGATCTATCTAAATTATATCTAGACAGTTGTGCATTTAAGTAAAGGGCGTTTAGACTTGGTTCAGAGAATATTCTAGTTAGTAAATTATAAGCTGTTTCCCCCTGCTGGGGTTTTCTATTTCCCGTTCTATGATCTCGGTGTGTTTTAATATTATGTGATTGTTGTATTCATTGCTCATTGATGCTCATTTTCTATCCTTTCTTTGTTAAATCATGGTTATTTTTCATGGTTGTTTGTTTTTTAAATAATTTAACGACCGACAAATGCCGAATTATGAGAACATTTTACAATTAAAATAATTTATAATATAAATTATAATGGTTTGTGTTTTTCCTCGTTGATAGATAAACTGCGGTAAAATGACCTCTTCACTGCTTAATAATTGTCACATGATATACAAAGAAAATCATAAACCTGGAATTTCATATATTGGTCCACAGTATTAATGGATTTCGATTAACAACCCTCTATTGAGAGGATGCAGGGTGGGATGGGGGCCTGGCAATGAACCACGTATAGTCGTTCGGATTGGACCCCCAACAGTTGAAATTCGAAATAAGAGTAGGACGTAGTACCGCTGTTAAGTGGGGCTTATGTCGACTTTGCAACCCAAAGCAACTAGTCGCAATCAGTTGCAAGAGTGATTATGTCGATCATATCAGCAACTGAATTCGGAGTGCTTATGTCGACTCGGAACTGATAGTGATCACACTTAACTAGTAGCTGTTAATTTATTCATCAAGTGATCAACAAAATGGCGAATAATTTAGAAGAAATGAAATGAAATGGGGTTTAACGTCCTACTGTTCTGCTCCTAAACTGGGCTAAGGAAGACGGGCATATCTCATACAATGTGCTACTCTTATATCGAATTTCAACTGCCAAGGGATCCTTTACGCGCATGCCAATGTGTACACAGGACCTAGGCTTTTCGTCCCATCCGAACGACTGGACAGCTGTTCTTGTCAGGCCCCGACAAGAGGAAACCACGCCGGAAAATCCAGATGAACTTTCTCGGCCAATGCAGGGACCGAACACTCTACCTCCAGGCTAGCGAGCCAGCGTCTTACCCATTCGCCACAGTGGTCGGTCCTGCTATAATTCTATTTGTGCATTATTGTCGACATCATCAACATTTCAAAAGTGGGTCTCTTATCATGCGATGTTATTTCCATGGAAACGAGTTGACTCCAGTTGCAAGAACGCTCCTGTTGACTGCTACTAGTTACCGCTAGCTGTAGCCAGTTGAACATGTGCAACTGACTGCAACTAGTTGCTTTGAGTTGTAAGAGGCGCTCCACTCGGCAGATTCCTGTACAACCTAACCACGGCTGTATGACGAATTCCGCCATATTGGAACTACTTTAAAGGTCCCGGAAGAAAAATGGCTGCGCTCATGGTGCCTTGTGTTTTGTAGGAATCGTACAACGAAAACTCTACACACTCTACAAACGACGCCATCTTTGGAACACCTTTGTAAAAGCGGCAAGCTTTCCCGTTAAAGTAACCCGATAGCCGCATCGCAAACGTATGGGCGTAGGTACATATCACTTGCTTTCATACAGCCGAGGCTAGATGTAGGGTACCGGAATCTGTCGAGATTTGCCGAGTGAGAGGCCCTTCGGTCGACTTTCACAATTGCATTTAGTTTCACCCAGTTTCCGAAACGCCAGTTGCATTCAGTGTTGCAAGGTCGACATAACACCCCATTTAGGGAAGGATTTCCACCACAGCACACTGTATGGCGTAATATGTCCGTCTTCATTAGCCCAGCCTGAGTAGAACAGTAAAAAGCTAAACCTCATTTCAATTCTCTGTCGAGAAGTTAAACGCCATTTATCACAAACTCTTAATGGACTTTCCAGAAATACAAGACAGTATAAAGTTAATTGAGTGATCTGTATAAAAAAAAAACAAACACCAAGCAATGTGTGATGCATCTATCGATTACTAAATAATATTATCTTGAATAGACCTATGTCGTTAAAGTGTAAGGTTTAATCCGTGGTGGTGTCTAATATTTAAAGTTTATGTTCTTCCTTTTTAGCCCACCCATTCAAGTCCATTTTATAATCATTTCCATTAAAAACATTATAATCTATGTGATCACCTAAAATAGATTACGTGTTTATCAAGCGTTTGTAAAATTTCAATAACAAATTGTACCACCCCGGCACATTTCTGAACTTTTGGATTTACCATGCCCAAGATGCTATCTAGAAGAAAAACTTGTTTAATAATGAAAGTTTCTAAATGTATCTTCAAAAGTGTGTTTCGACCCAAACTAATTTGCCATTTCCTGCTTTGCCATCACTTAAGGAGAACAAGAAATTGCCCACGCGTGTACTTTTAAACTGCATATAAGTAACTTTTTCTGTACCGGTAACAAACAAAATATCCAATTACTAGCACTTTCTAAAATCTCAAATGCCAAGGTTTATGCGTTTTGTAAATTAATGTTTGTCGAAAGAAAAATCTAAACGAATTGCATGTCATCGGTTATCTCCCTTGGTATTTAAATGTCAGATCTCTCGTTTAACAACACTTTAACAGTACACGCTATTTTATATTTATCAGTTAAGATAATCCATGGATGTGTGTATAACTAGGACTACTCAAATCAATCAAGTAAACCAAATGACAAAGATATACATCAATCACGACATCGAAATGTCAATGACTGCACAAGTTCACTGTGGAACTGGGGGGAGGGGATACAAAATTAAGAAACAACTATTTTATTAGTTTTCCACATAACACGTACACGTCTGCCCCCGCCGTACCCCACAACTTAAAACCCTACCCGAAAACGCATTTTTGAAATGAACTTGAAACATATGTTAGTCTCGAAATGACATTGTATTGAGTGATAGTTAAACCCCATTCTCTCTCTAACCTCTCTCTACCTCTCTCTCTTAAAGGACAATGTTGCTGTCCACCAATATTATATATGTGATAGTCCTAGATAAACATAATTCAAATATATTTTTCACACAGAGATCTTAGCTACGGTTGACCCGTAACAAAGATTTGAAGAATCAAAAAGTGACGCAAAAAAGGAAAATACTAAGTAGAGAGTGATAATAGATACGCAGTCGATTTTTACCTCATTGACAATTTCGCGGAAACGTTGTTACATGAGGCCATGAGAGGGTATCCGTTCAAAACCAACTATTCATAAATTAATATGAATGCGGTATTAGATAAATTAAGATCGCTTATTTCGTTTGGAGCACATGTGTTCTTCGTAGCGACGATTTTAAATTACTCTTAGGGCTTCCCGAATTACCATAACCGTCGCTTAGTAGTGAATTAATAAAAACAAGGGAATGTACGAAATAGTACACGGAGATGGACACCATATTCTGATATTAGAAAATAACTGTATTTAAAGAATCCACGGCACTTTGATAGACATAATATAAAATATAAACTTAAACAATTTTATTTACAATAAATTTCTGTACAAATCAACAAATATAATAAACAATAGCTGCTCGTTAGGCCCATATGGTCACATGACATGACACAACACAATCTCTAAAACATCATATTCTTCTAATGCAAACAAAAGTAAATCATTTATGTATTTATTGATTGTTATCGATAATAAATCTACTTGGACGGTCGACATCCGACTGGCAAGTACATGTTTACTACTGTTAAAGTTTCTGGTCGTCATTGGGGGTGGGGGGTATTAATCCCTATACTGTTAAAGTTGATTCTCTCCAGGGGATATCAGTCCAAAATCTATTTGGTATTTACTAAGATATTAATGATTAACTGAAAAGTTACAATATTCGACATTAACTGCGACAGACTATGTAACAGGTAAATAGTCATCAGCAGCCAGTGCCAACTGTGATTATTGAATAAAGCTTTTGATTCGTCTCTTTTTAAGCTGATTGAATCCAAGCGGGGAGAAAATCTACCATTGACATTTTGATTTGTGTTCTTGATTAAAGAATCAAACTTAGTAAATTTAAGCGAAGTTGTAGCCTTGAAAAATTAGTTGTGAACCGAAACATGCTAATGAGGAACAGCGACTTAAATATATAGGCACAGTGTGTATCCCTACCTTAGATATATAACTTAATAAGCACTAAAAAAATAAACAAACTGTTCGATTGATTTAGTACACCCTGGTCATAACTTGTCAAATTCCGACAATGTACCACAAGGATGCTTAATTGGATTTCAATTGGCCCGATCTTATGACACTCGCAGCCAAATTAATTACTGGGAACCTTATTGATATTTGAGGTACCATATCGATTACCCTTCCTGTCAAATGTTAACTCTATTCTATTCCGTTATATATTTAATACGACATTCTTTAGTACGATCTCCGCCACAGTTTGATATGCATGTGGAATAATCGCTATGAACATGTACAACACATTCACAATAACAATGATCTTGAATTTTTGGAAAGCTTTCAGAAATATGTGAAAGTAACATGAGCGGAAATGGACAAAATGATTGGTATAATTTATTGAAAGATGGTAAACTTGTATTCCCCGAGGTACATCAATTATCATAAATGCTGTAATTTTGGTAGAGGTACCTTAAGGCTATTTATAGGATTTCCTACTCATCCTGTTGGGGTAATGGAGACGGATACGACAACATTACTAGAATGTAGTAATGGTTCAATTTATGCAACTTGGGAAAGGGTTCAATGACCACTACTGAAATGACTTAGAGTACGAGAACGGAAACGAAAATTATAGCTAACAAACTTGTGTAAAGGTGCCGTATTTCATAAATTAATTTCGGCTTTTAATCTCCCGTCCATAAGGTTTGGTGAATCAACATTGATGGTGAAAATTGTACATTAGAAGTCCGTAAAACTAACATAAGGACCGTTAAAACCTAAATACGCCGCAATGTTTTAATAAAAAATATCGTAAATAAAGAAAGCTATATATAATACCTCTTTTGGAAATAACGAAGGTAATTTCCTGAAAAGCATTTTAGTACATTTTTGTCGGTAATCCTTCTTTTCATAATTGGAAGTCCAGTATCGGATTTTACTTAACAGCGATAACCACTGACCCTGGTAAATTGCCACTTTAGTAAAATAACGTTGCCAACCAATAATTATGAATAAAACTGGTTGACAAGTCTGAATTTCGATATAATTATACCCAGAGTTATTGGCTCAACCATTCCCGCAAGTTTGAAAATATAATCTCAAACATTCTCGCCTGTAGTATATTATTTACAGTGTTTCAGTGACAGGGGCAGTAACTCGGGTAGACCGATAGGACCGACGACAATAAACACCAAGATGAACGTATGCCTATCACGTTACTTTTATTTACAAAAAGTTAAATTTACAAAGCAAATGAAGTTGGTACGTAGACTGTTTTAAACTTGACCGCAACCATTGTTTAGTTTTCAGCTTTAAACAGAACAAAGACGACTATGATATAATGCAAAATATGGTATGTTTACAAAATAGTTGAAAATTAACAAATACAAGAAGCCACATGGGTTTAATTACCCAGCTGAAAGGTTGGGTTGGGTTATAAATATCTGTCCTTGTAAAATGCCTACTTCAGCTTACATGTACGTATCTAAAAGCCAATATTTCTACAAACTGTAGCTCAACTGCATTTGAACAAAACTGAATAAGCATACGTACTACCTAAGCAATATACCCACGTTAGGCTGTTCAAGATAAGGAGACCAAAGTTTCATAATTGTGCCCCAATATTCGCAACAGCAGTACGTAACCGCGCAACACGTGGGTGTATTCATACACTGATTAACCTCGACTCGTCACTACCCAATAAATAAATAACGTTACACGGTGCTGTCTTTCAAGGCAGGGGACGATTTAATTATAATCTTGTCTTTGTTAACCTTTAGGACGACATTTTCATATAAATTATTCATCCCTTCTCCTGTAGACAATCGCAATCTAAGTGAGTTAATTCACGAAGGCTTTCAATCACAAGCTCACCTTTAGATTAGTGTAGAAACTTCACTGTTACCTAAAAAGTAAGTGTATGACACACCACAGTAAATGCAAACTCGATTATTTCATCCAAACGTCATTAACCAGATGCTGTGTTGAGATGAACTAATTAGGGTTTATAAGCCAATTAAATGAGACATAGCAGACCAATATTCCAAACAAGTGGCAAATGCTCGTCTAATTTTGAGTACTTATTTTGATAATTTGGCAAGTGGATATGAATTTAATCTTTACCCTTGCAGAAATGTCACCTTTCAGTGAAACATAAATAGATGGATTGAAAATGAAAACACTTAATAGTTCCAATTGTCCAGCAGTTTCAACCACAATTCAGATATTATTGCAAACAAACATTTACGATATCTTAATCTCTTCATATAATATGTCAAATTACAGAAAAAAATTTATATTTCGTCTAAAACTTCAGATGACAGAGTAGCTTTAAAATCTCCAGAAAACGCAAACGGCTCCGCGCGAGCCTCGACCGTTCCCTGTAACACATCTGTCAACACATATTCGATTCTCAAGTCTTCAAACGCTTTCATATTGCTTATGTTACGTTCTTTTGCAAAACCTCGTCGTCTTCTTTTCAGCAAAACATGTAGTTTCCGAGCTAAAAGATCGTATAATCATAATTTCCCCAGGAAAACAATATTATCTAATCATGGCAAACACACATCCGTTCAAAAAGTCTTATGGCACTTTAACATTTCTTTTTCGACAAAAAAAGACTTATAAACAATTATTGACAAGGGGAGTCGACAAAAACGAAATGAGATGCATGGCAAGTTATAAGGCCAGTCTTGTGTACATGTATCTAAAAGAAACACGACCTCTCTAGATATTTGCCAGTCATTTCTTTGTGTTCAGTTTTTCGCAAAAAAAAACCCTCACACGTTGTGAAACACTCGTCATTAAAGCCGACTTTTGAAAGACGCCACAATTCATATTGGATCATCTTTTCCGTGATTACATCAACAACTGTGCGTCTCAAGCTATGACGTCAATATAATTTGGCTGGGATAGACATAGACTGTCTAAATGTCTGTGTATTTCTCTCATCGTCATTCGTTCATGGGGTTGTCTTTTCCAACAACATAACATAACCTTATATACTTCTTCTGGACAGCCACGTGGACGCTCCAGTAAGTGACCGTTCTTTATGTACTGAATAACCTGAAATACATAAAACAGGTGAAGGTTTAATTAAATAACAAGTAGTGAAATATGAAACAGATTAATTAAAGCTCACACTGTAAATAAGATTAATTAAAGATACTTTATGTGAGATTTATATAAACAGTTGACTGTTCTAGCTATACTATTTCAAAAATTGATAATGAAACGTGAATATATTGAAAATTTCATTAAAATTACTTTATTCTGATCAAAGTTATGACTGTTTAAAGATCGTAGCAACGGTACTTGACAACCGAGAGTAAGTCTAGATTATCCAGTTTCACATTACATCTCTGAATCTCGGGGGTGTTCAGATCAATTTAAATTTCGGTCATCCCACATTTTAGAGAACAGCTTAGTCTTGTCGTGTGAATAAATCTCGATATAGTTTATTATAACATTTGAAGCCAAAAGAAATGTAATCCCTAGATTAACGTCTTACATAATACATATTTAAATAAGTATAATAACAAGTGAGAAAACAAGAAAGAAATTTATTACAGCTTACCCTGTAAATATGTTTAATTTAAAAAAGTTAACAGTAGTAAAATAAGTAAAAATCTATAATACCATGTAAACATGTTTAATTAATTAAACTACAATAACAAGTGCTAAAACAATAACAAAAAATAAGAATTCTATAACTATTTTCTCCGCTTATGTGACAGTATGCTGGTATCGATGTTAGCATAAATAACAGTTTTCGATACTGCATGTCATGCAAAATATGCGGAAACACAGAACAAATTTGTATTGAATGATTTGTTCTGGGAATAATTTGACGTATGGCGATCATTATCTTGAAATCGGATTATTCTTTACTCAAAATAGAAGTTGATGCTAAACCAATTATAGACTGAATGATAACTATAAATTTGCCATGTAAAACTGGGTCTAGTGTATTATTTATTCCCTTTTTTACGTTTTTAAGGTCTACTTTGCCTTACAAATTAAAAACATGAAAAGGAATAACAAAATGATAACAACTGAAATTCGAGATGTTTCTTTATGATTTGTATAAACATTCGTCGTTTATTTCTGCACTACACACAAACATCACGGATCCGACATCAGCAACAAACGTACATGTTATTAAAGGCATAACTCAATTCTTTGAAACCCTATAATGGTCAAAAATGGGTCTAAATATTAATGTAATAACAGTTAATATAATGTAATTTAAAGTCAATTTCTAAAACGTGTATTATAACAGTCTAAATTGTACGACCTTTCGATCGCGCCTGCTATATCTATTCTACACGTGTGTCTTCATTAATTATTTTGTCATTTGTGAATTAGTCAATTTCTATTACTTCCGCGTTGTCTTCTGGCATTTGTTATTTATGAGTTTTTTCTTTTGTTCATTACCATGCAGCTCGAAACCATATATTTGCAGAGTACACAATTGTACTAATTTATTATTATTAAAAAATGCCCATTGTGTATACTAGATATAAGGATTCCATATTTTCTCGGTAGTAATATAACAACGATGTATATTTTTTTTTTGGGGGGGGGGGGAGGGGGGTGCACGGTGGAGTGTTTGATCCCTGCATTGGCCGAGAAAGGTCATCCAGATTTTCCAGCTTGGTTTCCTCTCGTCAGTTATGCAGGACGGAGGGCCTGACAAGAACAGTCGTTTAGTCGTTCGGATGGGACCAATAACCGAGGTTCACTTGATAGTTGGAATTCGAGATAAGAATAGGCCGTAGTGCTGCTGTCCGCGCAAAATTAGCCTCGTAGCAAACTGTATGGCGTATTCCCGTCTTCATTAGCCAAGACGTTAAACCAAATTTCATTTTCTTCGCAGAATGGACATGTGTGTATATAGATTCATTCATTGATATTTGGGCCACACTGTGTTATTAATTTCTTTCATCAAAGGGGCATTTTCACTTTTACCAAGATTTGTTTGTAAATATATTCGTTTATATTGACAAATATTTGAGTCTGATGTCTTGGAACAAAAGCTGAGCAGAGAGCCAAAAAATAAGGATGATTCGACCCGAAAACGAAGGGAACGAGATGCATTACTCACCTCCATATTTGATAGTTCATACCACGGTTGTTTACCGTAAGTAAATATTTCCCATAATACAACACCAAAACTCCAGACGTCAGATTCTACAGTAAACGTCCGATATAACATACTTTCAGGTGGCATCCATCTTATAGGCAACATGGCCGTCCCACCAACCTGTGGGATATAAGCATTCATTTTCTAAACTAAATATATTAAAGATTACACGCTTTTTTATTCTTATAAAAAGTACTATTAGACATGCAGTTAACACTCGTTATGTCGAACTTAGTACATGTACCAAAAAACCACATTTCATGCATATAAGATGATTTGCGTGATCATTAATGCAATGTTTCCAAAATGTTTACATCCTGTCCAGACTAGTTTGCATAATCTGCTTAACAAATACACCATATTCGTATCCGGGTACTTATTGGTCAGGGGAATCCCCTATAGATCACCGAGTGGAGATTCCTTGGGTACAGTATTTAACCAATAAAAACTTTGACGTTCAATGAAAACTTTAATGGTGTTCGACATAAACGTTGCATGTTTCCAGTTATTTCAGGCACTGTCACGTTTAAGAGAATACAGTTTATTGCAATTAGCAGATAGTTATTTCCATAACATATTAAGAAATGGAAACATAAATTTAAGTATTTTTCATTCTACTAAATACATACCCGATAATAATCTGTACTATATACATCACGTGACATACCAAAATCACCTATTTTAACTAATAATTTTTCTCCAACTAAACAGTTACGTGTAGCGAGATCTCTGTGGACAAAATGTTGCGAGGATAAATATTCCATACCAATGGCTATTTGATTAGCTATATGTAGTAGTTGAGCCGCCGTCAATGGTTCGGTGCCAACTGTTTCAGCAGTAATAAAAGAAGCATCTGGACCATGGCACCTAGTTGTAAGAAAAAAAAAGTAACAAATTTAGATTATTAATCATGTAAACTATGGGCAGCCATTATATTTAGGATTTGAAGTTGCCCAAATGTATTGCAACATCCGTTTTATCTACCGATTGTTGACATTTTTGCCAGACGCTTCAGATGCATCACACCTACTTCCTTTATTGAATTGAGTCCCCGTTCCCATAACCCGAAGTAGTGTCTGTCGGCCTAAGACGTGATGCTAATCGTTAAGACGCAAAAAACAAAAGCTCTAACGGTGTAGGTAGATATTGGCAGGACATAAAAAAGCAGTTTAAATTCTATGACCAGCAGGCGAAAAATTAAAAACTCCAACGGTGTTGACTAACAGTTGGAATAACGTGACTACAGGCAAAATATAACGGCATACTTGTCTCAAAATAAACTAATAATTAGGTTCCAGCCCCTTTAATATTTACTTGAATGTGGGTTAGATTAGGATGATGTAAGAGTTATTTGACATTCAACGTGAATACTGGTGCTAGTAACGGATCTTAGTGTGTAGTCTATTTCACAAAGCAATTCTTTGGTTTTTACAACTTCAAAAGTCGCATTTAAAAATATTCGACGTAATTATTAGCCATATTTTTTTTATCAAAGATACGAGCTTTTAATGTTATACCACTTATACAATACAAGTCAAATACGTGTCTTTATAGCACAGAATAAACTATTGGCCTAACGCAAAAAATATGTTCTTTTTATCATAACTTTTGACATAAGTGAAAGAGCAGGCTAATTATATTAATAAAAAGTTCTTACAAATCGTGTATACACAGAAAACGTGACATCTCTTTCAATTTTTATGCATTTCTGACCTTATTATCTGCACAAACTATATACGAATTATGATGAATAGACATCCAATGCCTGATCAATAAAGATCCAAAGTTTTTGAGTAAAAGCAAAATTGCTGCTTGTGATGTATGTTGTGCAGACATTCGTACGAATATAAAGAATAATCTGAAGAATTTATGATAGAAAACAAAATTCAAGTCAAAAAGCCACACTGAACAGAAGTGAAATAGGGTTTAAAGTCCTACTATTCTGTGCCGACCAGGTTAATGAAGACGGCCTTACTGAAGAATTTTGCTTAGGCTTAGGCCTGAATGGTGTTGTCTGGTTTCCTTCGCCGAATTGTGATTTCTATTCCACGGTAGCAACTTGATGATATTTTAACACCTTTTTAGTTAGTTCTACAATCGTCTAATCGAATTTACGGATCAACAATATATACGTGTTCTTATTAAAATAAAAGTATATTTGGAATCAAGAATATTTGGACAATGATTTGTCCTTTAATATAAATATTTGAACGAATGACTTCGCGCACTTATTTTTTCAGCATTTTGGATTATTTTAGAATGTTCCGTGACAAAAGTCTTCCGAAAGCAAAACGCGTTGACTGTAATAACATTTGCAACTGATATGAATAATATAATATTCCCAGTAAAGGGTTCAGGAGGCTAAGCCTATACCTCTCTCCTGGTGAAATTTACATGCTTTTATCGTTTTACATTTGCTTCCTTGATGCCTGCTTTGGCATCTCTCTTAGCGGACGGGAGACACATTGAAAAAAACTAGTAATTAAAAAATCTTACCGAATATAATTATTCAAATCTCCATTTTCCATGTATTCAAATATCATCATCATTTCATCATTGTCAATACAAACACCATAAAATTTTACAATGTGTTCATGTTGTAAATTTGTTAAAAGTTCAGCTTCTCTCTCGAAATCTTTCTTTATAGAGTCAATAGAAGCATTCTTCAGCATTTTGATGGCCACCATACTGACTTCATCTTCTTTGATCAGACTACAACAGGTCCCGAGATATACTCGACCAAATGCCCCTTCTCCCAGAGTTCGTAAAAACGTTATGGTCTCGAACCCAATATTTCGAATAGCTGTAAAAGAAATGTGAATAGTACAGACCATTTTAAAGCTGTTAAAACTTTGTTTCTATTATCATTTACAAGTAGACGAGCCTTGATACCGACAAGAAAGTGAGTGTTTTAAATAAAATAGAACCACAAGTACGAACAATCCAAACCATTAGACAGAATTCGAAGTCCTAAAAAATGTTATAGGCAAAATAGGTATTCAGCAAATGGACTGCTCCCCGTGTACAAAATACACGACAAACAGTGGGGATGCTCGATTCATAGTCCAGAACGTCCCGAATCGACATAATTACAATCGGGTGACGCGGAATTCAGTCCTGTCACAGTTCTGCCAGTCTCGATAGCTGAGGTGGAGTGAGTAGAATCGTGACGTATTCCTAGGTAAAAAATATGTTTCAGCTGTTATGATTGGTTGAGATATTTTTTATACAGTCGACACATGCGTTGTACTCCGAAATTCTCCTTTTCACTCGATTGACACCAGTTTTGGAATTCAATTCCGGAACTGTGAATCGAGCATCCCCAGTGGTAACAGGGGTCCGGAAGAGTAAGCTTACCCTGCTTGGCGTGCCACACCCGCCATAGCTGCATCCAAACTATTAGGCAAAATGTCGGTAAAATAGCGTGATTGGCCAATGAACTATCGGTATGCAAAATGCACGTTCATAAATCACTCTCCAAAAGATGTAAGATTCCGACTAAAGTCAGATAATATGGGCTTTTCATTCAGGTACCGAAATTAAGCGAATAATAAACCGGTTTTACTTTAGATTTTGTGGTATACAATGCTTTAAATTAGTCATTATATGGTTATAGGATTCAAAGCTTTGAAAACTTCGATTGCCTGAGGCATGGACGTGTCCTATTTGATGACACATTAGCCGTGAATTTCAGATTTCAGAGTTAGTGGTTATTAGTAACCAATAGTGGAGAACGCATTCGTGCGGCTATATTTTTTCGTTTAATATTTTATGTAATATTTTGCTATCCAGTGAAAATGCATTCTATTACCAAGGGAAGCAATTCAAATATTAAGTGTTCGGTATTGGCACCCTAAATATATTTCCTTTATTCGCGGTTTTGCATTTTCTCACTCAGGTGTAAATGTTAAAGATTAGATGACAAGTTGATTGACCAGTCATCAGAGTTATAGATCTTGATGTTTCTATCAGATAGTATGTTAACCATACATCAACACAAGTTTCTAAGAGTCAGCTAACCTAGTTCTATTTTTAATGTGATCCGAGTTCCATTTTTAAGGTTTTTTGACGCCAGTTAGACCTTCGTTTTATTCGTACATGGTAAATTGAGCGCAGCAGATTTGCTTATGGGTATGCACGCGCAAATTGCCATGACGCATGTGTGAAATGATCTATCAATTTCCGAAAACAACACGTTTTTATTACGTTAAAAGTACTCGGTAGGCGTAGTTTCTGCCACCTTTTTTGAATACCGTCTTTCATGTGATTATTACTGGTACTTTTAGTGTGTGTACAGTAACCATGGCGACGAGACACATAAACAGGAACAGGGAATGTGTTATTCTGGGGTTTAAACATGTTAGATTTCTACGACTAACCTGACCCAGACTTAATAAAGATGTATACACGGGGCAAATCTGCCTAATACACGTCTATTGTCTAGCTTCAAATGTGACATTACTATTAAGACATATATCCACCCAACTATCCAATAATAAACTCTCGATGTCTTTGAATAGTTGAGATATTAAATGGATTACATCATCGGCGCCAATTTTAAACTGGGCAGTCGAGCATCGTTTATTATCGTGGTCGTTGACAATCGATACTATTTAGGATCAATCTAATTAAAATTCAGATCTATATTTCGTTTCGGTTTTATAATTTCGATGTTCAATAACAAGTCTTTCAGATCCTAATGTAGTAAAGACAATTAAAGCGAAATTTTGAACCATAAAAACGAAACAAAACAGGATCTGTATTTTAATCAGATTGATTTAGGATATATCTTGTCAAAACTTCAAACATTCATAACTTCACTCAGAATAAAGAAAATTGGCTGAAATTTTCAATATTACATTCATTTTTCATTATAAATTTTGGAAGTAGTTTAGCAAGAACTCCTGGATCTTTATCTAAATCTTTAAATATATCTTTAAACTTTAACAAGATTTCGTTATAAATGTTATTTTACCTGCTGAACCGGATCTACTTCGTGATGCGGATTTTTTCGTGTAATTGGGATTATCCACCATCATAGAATTTAAAGGCATTGCCTCACGTGGCACGATGCCATTTCGTTTAAAGCTATGATTTCTGGAACTACTTTCTGTATCGGCATTTCGTGAAATATTACCATGATATCGTCTGACGACCAGTACAATGCATATAACTATTATAATTATTGTAATAATTACTCCAGCTAAGACTGAATAGATCTGAAATTGTAAATCAAGACGTTTTATATAAAAATAACCAAAATGGTGATAATATAATATAGACATACATATATAATGTTAATTCATATATTCCTATTCAGGGTATACATCATAATTATTATCACGCTTGGCGGGCATGTAAAACCCGAATTGCTGTCACTGATGGCGGAGATGTAAAATTCTAATTGCTGCTACTCGTGGCAGACATGTAAAATCTCAATTATTACCACTCTTGGCAAACATGTTAGATCGGGTTGTAAACATAATAATTCAATTAAAGCCCTCATTACTGCCCAGTATTAATAAAATGAAGGTATATATGCAAGTAAAAAATAGATTAACTAATTTGGCGTAGTTTCGGGTGACAGAATAATTCAAAAAGTCTTACAATGTTGGTATCTCCAAACACTTCATTTTTTGTTTCTTGGTCTACAATTTTCTTTTCTTGTGGATTTCTTTCGTCATTTTGAAGAAGGTGATTGTTGGGGTTAAATTGTGGGCTGGCAGCTGGATACGCGCTTGTTTTATCTTTTAAAAAAGCAATGGGTATATAATACATTAGTTATTAACTAGCTTCACATAATCGTCTGGTTATAATAAGCATGTCTAGTTTATGTGACGAAACCGTCTTCTTTCAATGTCCCCAATACAAAGCATTTTAATGCACTGAAATCTAAACAGTATATATTTATTTTTCAGCGTTTCAACGTATAGCTGAAAATAGTTGTCTATTCGTAGGTCATAATACATGAATATTAATTCGATGTGACATGCATATTTTTTGTTATTTATTATCGTAGTTGTATATGGGCGAGAACAGACTTGCACATTTTCACTATAATCAATTGAACGATATACCGAAAATTCAGACAGTTTTCCATTTAGATGAAAGGTAGCTGAAATGAAGTGTGGTTTAGCGTTCTATTGATCTGCACCAAACGGGCTACTGCAAACAAGCTTATGTCATGCAGTGCCACGCTGTCTTTTAGGTACACGTTAGCGTGCACTGGGGGCTTCCTCTTCGCCAATGTCTTACTCACAGACCGACAGTGACTCCCGCCATGGATTATAACTGCTGATGCACCCCTTCACTTCTTTTTAAAATACCCTTAGATAACTGAACAAAGGTCTTACTGTTGTACTTTTGCATTTATCCCTAAAATCAACAGTAGTTGTATGTAACAGTTTATAATCATTCCCATTGGACTTACTTGCTGTTCCGTATTCATTATGTGCCTCAAGCGTATAATCCCCACGAAAGCTAGGACTATCCATCTCAAAAGTAAGACAACCTTTAATCACGCCATATCTCGGAACTTCTTTATGATCATTCTGCATTCTGGACACGGCTAGAGGTTTACCATTTCTCAGCCATTTTGTCTGCGGTTCTGGCCAGCCGCTAACTTTCCATCTCAAGCAGGGATAAAACTGATCTTTGTCCATATATAGTTGTTTTATGTCCGGGGCATCTGTAGAATAATTTTACATATAAACGGTATGTTTTCCATAATTTACACAACAAAAACTTGTATTTATTGGTTTGTGTTATAATGCAATATTACAGCTATTTTAAAGCCTATCTACAAGGACACGAACTCATTTTGTTTCTAATCTCCAAGCATATATTTGTATTTTGTCCTGAACACCAGGCTCCAGGCTCATAAAGCATTCTCAGACTAAACTAAGATTTTACTTAACGTTCAATGCACATAGTTTCTTATTGATGTATTTGATACATTAAATCAACAAAACCTTTATCATAAAGTGCTATATTCTAGTTTCTAGTTAAAATAAGGGGATCAATTTGGAGCAAATGCTTAGCTTAAGTCTGGGAATACTTTGTGAATTCGGGGTCAGATAACCTGATAAATGTATTTGGAGTCAATATTTGGTACATGTACTTGTGTAGGTCTACATTGTTAATAGTTAGGTATAATAGACGTGATTTGTAACTCATTCAATGTCATTTTCATACATTTCGGCAAGCAGTGTAAAAATGATTTATTCTTTTATGTATCTGTGTATTTTAAATACTATGGACAAAATGTAATCAATGAATTTAATCTTTCAGAAAATCGTTGATGAAGAATGCCCTGTAAAGCGAGACACCACCCACCAAACTCGTCGCGCATCGAGCTCCCCGTCGGTCGAGCTGGGGACCAAATTGGAGATTCGGGATTAAAATAACATGTATCTGCAAGAAAAGGTCATCGTTTTGTACATTAGCCAAATCTGTCAATTGTTGAACATACTGGCCAGGAATCAATTTACGAAAGCTTATCTATCACACAAAACACCAATTTATCAGTGAGATACGAAATATGTGATTTGATCTTGTCTAAAAAAACAGATCGAAAATGATAACCCTTACACGCAGTAACATATTCAATCAAAATTTGATCCTGGGCTGGGCTTTATATTCTCGTCTAAAACATAGTTGTCAGTTTGACATGAATATATAGCTTATTACGTACGTGTGCAATGCGAAGGGGGACCTAGATCTAGAAAAGTAGTAATCACCAGCTGTAAAGCATGCCACAAGGGAAGTAATTAACTAGGATTATATATTGTATACATAGTATTGTAGCAAAGAATGTAAATTTAATACAAAATACAAAGATCAACCAGAACGTCAAAGAACTAGCTATAAATAACAAAGATGAAAATCAAACCAAATCATTAGTTACATTGGTGATAACGAACTATGGCGGAAATTTGTTCAATTACAGATCAATCTTGGTATTTTAGACAAAAATAATTTTCGAAATTTATATAAAAACGCACCCGATCTGATTCTAGACAGAAGTATCTCTTTGGCGTAACATGCAGTTAAAATCGAAGTACCCCTAAACACAATACTTCGCACATAGTAGCACCTGGCATGTCTAAGTCTTGGGTACGGTAAGCTGATTAAGATTAGGTATTGCAACACCTGAATATACCGTACATGTCCAGGTAAATTCCCAATATAAAGCTGTAAAATACCCATTTTTTGTCTCACTGTGTTCAAAGTTTAAAATCAAATCGGTTTTATCTTAACATTGTTGTTGGAAATTGGAAAATGTATTGTATATATATAATATAAACGACTTGAAAAAATAAAAAAAAGATACGGAAATACAACCTAAGTTATATTTGAAATACCCGCAAATAATTTCCATTCATCATATTAAAAAGAGTACTCTTAAATATATTAGAAGTATATAAGGAAACATGACTTACGATTGATTAATAAGACTGAGCTGTTGCTACATTTTGTTCCTGCTTTTGGATCATAACAAGTTAACTCTCGACCATGGTCTTCAATTGTAATATTTATCAGTGTTAAAGTTGAAATATTATCAGTCGATGTTGATATTTTATATTTTGATTTAATGTTTGTAGTATTCCAGGTAACTAATGATGATGGTAAACCAACAGATGAACAGTTTATAGTTAAACTATCAGATTGATTCACTGTATTATTACTGTTCTCTATATGCACTATAGGTTTCTCTGAAATAAAATAAAACAAGGTAGATAAACAAAGAACTGCAACTCCACCGCTGTCTTGCTTAAAATTAGTGAAGTTTTAGACACTCTTCCCTCTAGTTTAATATAATTCTACATGTTTTAATATATATACTATTTATTAATGTATGTCGAGAATGAATTTGTTTAACGATTTCTGTGCATAAAGACATATGGTGCGACATGATCAGTCATTAACTGAAGGTTGCACTGGGTTGACACATTTGGTTTTTGGGGTATAACTAATCAAGACGAACCCCATCCATCATATTCTCATCCCAGATGCGTGTAAAAGCGATATTGTTCCCCATTGCTAAACTTATGTCGACACCAATTTAGCTGTAAGAGCACTGACCAGGAAGTAACGACATATATTCATAGACGAATCATTTCAAATCTAATATCACAAATACACTCGTACTCAAGGGGCTTACCACATTTTGCTGACAGTTTCTCAGGAGTCTTCCTCAATCCATTTTTAAATCTTGGTTTTAATGGATTAAATCTAGTCACAGACGGTGATTTCACATGGTTTCTATATTGTGTTGTCTTGTCTGTAATGAAAATTAGTAATTCCCAATTTCCTTTTCAGTTAGCATGACAGTATTGACAGACATATTTTCATTATCAATTTGATGAATAAAATTCAGTTAGCCTGATGACTAAAGTGTCCACAATTGGTTGGTGAACTTCTGGGTGACTTTGCCAATTGTCAGGCTGTCGGCTTTAAAAATGGTCGTCGTCTTTTCTTTTGAAATAATGTGAGTCAGCGAGCGAATCCTTCAACAGGTCTACCTATTGATATGGTTCAAAATGTTCAAAATACATTTCGGAATCGGCATTCATGTTCAACCAATTTTATCAGTACCCAATAAAAAATTAATCTGACAACAGCGACATTTTCGATTTTTATTCTCATGATTTCTGTTACTAACAAATCATTCAAACCCATCTTCTATAGGTTTGATTTCGCTTCAACTTCGTACATCTTATCTAGCACTATTTGTACTGGCTACTGGCTCAGCTGGGAACCTTTCAGATTAATCTAGCAACGTCTAGATGTTGTAAAACTTGCGGACGTTACTTCAGGAGCATCATCAACTAAAGTGATTTATTAGATACCAGCATATACTGCTATATTAAAATAATTGACTTTATTATTTGATTCAATTTTTCGACGAGTGTATTTATCCAACCGTACACCATGTTTAGACAACGGCAATTTGTAAAGATGGCCACCAAAATGCCATTTAGCAAAGTGACCCGGAAGTCCATCAACCAAATTTGGACACTTCTGTCACCAGGCTTACAGGAAATCATGGTTAATTTATCAAATTGGTAATGATACTCCAAAATCCGAGGTCTGTCATGGATTAACTCCAGAGAATCAAGAGTACGTATAGAACCGTGGTTTTCATTCTGGGGCTAGTTACTCCCCATGGGGGGATTTTAATAACTTCTATCGGGTAGGGTGGATTGGGGAGGGGTGAAATCATCTAAGAATTTGAAAACGTATAGGCCATTTCCAATATTGTGGCCAATCAATGCCTTACGCTTGCCATGTACATCAATCTTGTATACCCAAGCATGTAACACACTAACTTATAAATGGAGTCAAGGTATGGAAATCATTTTTATTATCTATGGAACAAAGTTATGTTTGACAGCAGGAAAAGGAATAGTTCCAAATCAAAACGGAAAGCGTTGACGGGTGGACGCTACTGGTATAAAACATCTCGCTGAACTTTGTGAACCAAAGTAAAGTAAACATGTTCTAATCTACATGTACGGTCAAATGTTACTTATATATATAATCTAGCGACAGCGTTCAACCGATCATTATTTAGAACACGTCGGTTTCGATGGAACCGGATTTGAACTCGATTTCATAATTTTCGACCTCGATATTATAGTGCATGCGATCGGATATTGGATGCTGCAGGATTCCAACAGATTCCAACTTTCTTTTCCTCATTGTTTAAATAAACGATTTGAACTAGTTAAAAACGGGTTTACCCTTTTAAAAGTTTGCGTGAAAGGGTGTACCCGTGCGATTTAACAAAGGGCTATAATTTATCGTAGGTATTGTTGAAGAAAACGGGTTTACCCTTTTACAACTTTGCGTGTAAGGGTGTACCCTAGCGATTTAACAAAGGGCTGTAATTTAGCGTAGGTATTGTGGAAGAAAACGATTTTGAACTAGTTCTAAACGGGTTTACCCTTTCAAAACTTTGCGCGTAAGGGTGTAACCGGGTGAGTTAAAGAAATGGATATAATTTAGCGTAGGGTTTGCGGAAGAAAACTATTTTGGACCAGTTCAAAACGGGTGGACCCTTATGAATTGGGTCCTATTTTTCGGTAGCTTTGTTTTGTTGGGGTTTTTTTTGTAGACCCATCATTCCAAGTATACAAATTTTACATATGTGTAATTGGAATGTTCTATGATGGGATATTGGGTGCTGCAAGATTCCAGCAGAAATTACCTTTACGAGTAATTATGGTATGATTCATACGACAAATTATCCTAGTGTTACACATTACATATTTTGATATATTAGCTTGATAAATGCCACAGCATGCTGGTCGAAACGCCCCGTATGCCACACAATCTAAATAGATGCTTTATGTCTACTCCCACACAGAAGACACGCTGACTTCGTACGTAAATAACATGCATAGCAGAAAGCTTTTAAAACCATAATTACTATTCAGAGTAAATCTCAAATATAGCACAATGCATGGAATATGTCTGCTTTTATTATCCTGGTTGAGCTGAAAAGTAAGACGTTATATTCCACTTCATTTTGCTTCACCTAACTCTTACTGTTGGATATTACAAATAAAACACATACACGTATATACTCAAGTCCTACGCTTACTTTTCAAGAGTGCGATCATTTGGTTTATTGCATTATGACTATAGCTGAAGACCGAGACTCAAGTTTAAAATCTATATAAGCAAACAGCCAATAACGATGATACATTTACAATAAATAAAAAGCAAAGGTGTCAAGAATTTTCAAGCACTTACTAGTTTTTCCAAAGGCATTGAATGCCACTAACGTATAATCTCCATAAAAACTAGGGCTATCCATCTCAAAGGTCACTCGTCCTGTTACTACACCGTAATTAGAAGAATCCGTATGGAATTTCTGTATTTTTGAAGGTTTTGGGGGTATGCCATTTCTCAGCCATTTCCTGTCTGGTTCTGGCCAGCCGCTTATTTTCCACCTCAGACATTTAATATAGGCCTCTTTGTCTAAATAGAACTGTTTTATTACAGGAGCATCTGTAAATATACATAATCGTATCCATTTGGGGCAATATGTAATCTAGAATATCATCAATACAATACAATACAGTACAATACACAAGATGGGTGGCTTTCGGTTGCCATTTCACTATGACTCCAGGAAGGGGCAAAGACGACCAACTGATCACCGCCTATATAAACAGTACTTTTCCTCATTATTTAAATGCGTATATGTGTAATGGAAAAGCATCATAACCAGCCATCTTTTCACCGGTACTGTATTTAATTGTGTTTGTTCGTCTGCATCATGAGAGGTTCCTTTCTGGTGTATCAAAATAGCATGTTTGACACGAGGAACCTCCATTATGTGGATTTTACTTAAGATCAAACGATAAAGACAGACACCTATTTGTATATAAAACATAATCATATCAAATGTCACTTTCATCATAGTTTAAAGTTATAAATGCAGATATCAAAAACTGAGATAATGATCAGTTTTTAAAAATCGATTATAATGACTAGATGTTTAACAGACTCGCTTGAGGCATTGTTTTATTAATATCCTCATTAATTTTAGGAAAAAAACATGTTATGTAATCATATAAGGGCCTAGGGCCGTTAAAAATTATTTATTTATTTTTTTGTTTTTGTTATTTTACTCAAAGTTTTAACCATGTTTCGGTTGTTTTTGTCAATAACCAAAAACAATTGAAATACAACGGTCATGTATTTTTTTTATTCTGACTGGTTAAGAAATATCTTAAATATGACTACTCAGAATAACAGAAACATTTTTTTTTTCGATCTTTTATGCCCGTGGCAAAATATGTTTGGGTGTAAAACTTCACTGCGGACTCGACATTGAACCTCATAATATGACAGTTATTAACAGTAATGGTATAATTATCCAAATATTGAAAAGTCTTAATGTTTGAAGACAAGCTAGTTAAAGGATTTTCTAAAATTATTTCCATATCCAACAAACAAATATGTCAAAGGAATTGAAAGAGTATTGTTTTAAGTTTATTTTGAGAGAAAATATCGATAATTCAAATGACATGAAATATATAGGCGTGAAAATGACAAATTTTAATACAGGCTGGATAAGGCGAAGAATACAGTTTCAGATGTTATGAAAATGTTATTAGTATATTTTAAACTTACGGTTCACCAAGAGGGTTGTATAGTTGCTGGTTTTGGCCACCTCATTTTCAGCGAAACACGTTAACTCTCGTCCATGGTCTTCAATTGAAATATTTATCAGTGTTAAAGTTGAAATATTATCAGTCGATGTTGATATTTTATGTTTTGATTTAATGTTTGTAGTATTCCAGGTAACTAATGATGATGGTAAACCAACAGATGAACAGTTTATAGTTAAAGTATCAGATTGGTTCACTGTATAACTACTGTCCTGGATAATTACCACGGGTCTCTCTGTAACGAAAAAAGATAATGCATACAACGAACCCCCGAAACCGAAGAAGTTAAAGAACATCATGGGTATAAATGTTTTTATATATATTTAATGCCTTTACACTAGGTCTAGATAATTGTCGGCTCTTTAAGACGCTAATTGTCATTTAATGGTTTCATGAGCATTAAACAGGACTCATCATGACACTAGCAACATGGTTTTTCGTTATCCACAAAGCAATTTACGTATGAAAATTTTATAACATACAATTTTAAAGCACAAACTATTACCAATTCTAAGAAATAATATATGGGCACTTTTGAAGAAACTCACCTTACCACTAAATGTAGAAACCCGCCTTAACTAATTATATAATGTGAAACCCGTCTTAACCAATTAATGCAGACACGCGTCTTAACCAACATTAAAATGTAGAAACTCGACTTACTATTTAAATATAGAAACCCGTTTTAATCTTTGGTGTAGAAACTCGCCTTAACGTTTAAATGTAGAAGACCGTCTTAATGTAGAAACTGGGCTTAACGTACGAATGAAGAAATCAATCTTAACATTTAAATGTAGAAACTCGTCTTAATGTTTTAATGTAGAAATCCGTCTTAGTGTTTAAATGTAGAAATCCGTCTATTTGTTTAAATTTAGAAATCCGTCTAAATCTACAAATCCGTGCAGTTGGTAAATTGGTTCATAATAATCAAAGACAAAAAACAAATGCTCACCACAGTTTTGAAATATTTCGTTCCGCAAAGACTGGTGTTGATCATTAACATCTAAACAAGTAATGTTTGTATTTTGTAATAGTGAGGGTTTCTCTATCTGTAAAAGTTGTAGCCATCGTAAACCACATCCACATTTAAGAGGATTACCATGCAAGTCTCTAGAATTCAAAAACTAAATTTAACACGGACATGAATTTTGCAAGATGGTTAGGTATTTTACAAATGGATATGGATTTTACCGCTGCAATATACGTCTTCATTCCTGTTTGGATTAATATGGTACTTTTTTTAAATGAAGAGAGTGAAATATGAAATGGCTATTGTGACAAGAGACAAAAAAGGCTTGGTGTTGGGTTTGCTTTGCCAAATGTACTGACTAAATATTAACAAAAGTGGGTGTGACATGAGAATGTACCAAAATACATATAGTTGTTGTTTACGGTATAAGGAATAAATATGCAAAGTTCCAAGATGATCCATCCATTAACAAATCATGGCAAGGCTCTGCCCCTGGTGTTCGGCGCATGTACCAAAATAAATCGTTGACGTCATTGGGCTATAAGGAATAAATATGACAAGTAACAAGATGGTCCATTCAGAATTGCAACATGTATACGATAAACACCAAAACTTCACTTGGCTCTGACCCTGGGGGTTGGGACATACACCAATAAGTAGTTGCCGTCCTTAGGCTATAAGGAATATATACCAACTTCCAAGACAGCCCCTTACAAATTGTGGCCTGTAGGTAACACACATACATACAAAGTAAAGGTGGGTACTGCTTTGCTCCTGTAGGGGTCATCCGCAGGGTATAAGGAATAGGTATACAAACGTTCAAAAAGATCTTTTAAGAATTGTGTACCGTAGGCGACATACAGAAACACAAAAATGGGCGTGGCTCTGTACCAGGAGGTCATCCTTATGGTATAAGAACCTAGGGTATTAGGGTATAAATACAATCCATTAAGAATTGCGCCCTGTAGGCGACCCACATATACACACATATACACCATCACACACCCAGACAACCACACAGGCAGGAATGACGGCAAATTGATTATTTCAACAAAGATATCTAAATAACTATAAAGCTAAATTTTATACTCCTAGTTTCCGATCAGATTTGCTTTAAAAGCTTTTGGCGGATAATTGAAGCGTTAGTTCATAAAGGTCATTTAAGTGCAGTTACATTACGAAATCACCCAAAAAGAAGTGTCATCTTCCATTCATAGCTAAGTTCGATGCAGTATTTGCAGGCCAATGGTTCACAATTCCAAACACTTTCAAAAGTAGAATACTTTAAATTAATTCCAGTCAGTTTGTTTCTAATGTTTTATAAAGTAAATCAAATTGGTGATTTATCACTGTCGGGAGTAATATATTCAGATACAATCCATGAACTCAAAAGAACTAAATCGAAATAAAACCTAACGTGTTAAACGCCCGTTACGTATTTCAACATATTCATTTCAGTTGCGTGCGTGTGTACATGTAGTGTGAAAAACAAATTCTCAAACTCAAAAATAGCCTGTTTTTAGATTACATTCAAACTTTCACTAAATTTAGATTATAAAATCAATTATGTGCTATTAGAACTATACACATTATTTACTTTGTGTTGGCATAAAGTAATTCCAGATAAAAAAAACTACAAGCTCTTTTTTAAATTGCAAATATCGTATCTCGCCAATTTTGTTCATTGTTATTGCTCACTGTGGAGCGGTGTTTGAATGTATAGTAATCGTGTTCTTAATTTGGAATTATATTAAGTCTCAAAGGACACTTTTAAATTCTACATTTTGATGGATTTGTATGTCGCGTTCTCTTTCAGAATAAAAAATATAACACAAGTCTATTGTCATTACAGTATGTTTTAATACGCCACCTGGTTATTTGTGGGAGTTCTATCTTGTTCCAATTTCGAATTTGTCACAAGTAGTAAACAGCTGAGTTTAATGAGTTTTTTACTATTAGTTGAACACATCTGATAAAGCTATTAATTATTAAATACATTTCAATTAAAGGGCCAATCCCGACAATATTTTGGAAAATGAAACTGCTTATTTTTGTGGTAAAATCCCTTAAAATCCTTTACCATTCGGCCGAACAACTAACTCGAATTAATTCCGTCAGTCTTCATCTGGAAATGGAGACCGGTGTCCCAAGCTGTATTATGTGGTGTCTGGATAAAACCGTACTTTTACTTTATAAAAGTAATGTGTAGGCGAAATTTACCTTTCGTTATCAAGTACGATGGGCCATTCATTGTATAGACCCCTAAACGAACGGGAATCGATTATCAGGTCATCCAACAAAAATATTGACCTGCAATTGTAAAAGGGTTACGTGTCCGGATAAGCAGTGTTGACGTTCGCGTCCAAACGACTCGATATTGAGCCGAAATTTTGAGACAAGATAAATACACCATTTCTCTATTATGTTGACGCTTAAATTTCATACGTAATCAGACTTTTAGTTTGAAGACTCTGTTCAAATTGGGATAGTCCCTTCAAGAGCCATTGGAATATTCGAGGTTCAGTAAAAGTCATCCCGAGACTGAAAGATGTTACATGTATTTAGATATTGATGTAAGTAAGATGATCGTACTATAGGGCAGAGTATGGCGACACCATGAAACGAAAAGAAACTAAAGGGAACTTATGATCATAACAACGTATACGTTAGGACTATTCGATTTGAATATGCTCTTTGCTAAAACTATTTCCCAGTGTCCGGGGACTAAAAGTCAGCATTTACCCGTTGGTCTTGAATATGTTTCGAGGTGGTGATGAAATTAATATGTGAAACATTACTTGGTTATAGACTCTATTGGTCCACATTATACTTACAATATTTTTAAAGGCAAGTCAAGCAGTTTCCTTGAAACACTATTCAGTTGATTATTGTATAATTTTCTGAAGCGAAAAATAAGTTACATAAGATAAAGAGATTTAAAGCGGAAAGTTTACTACAAAATGTTTCGATTAAATACGACGCCCATCCTCACTCGAAATTCATAAAAGTTATGTTTTATTTATGTGGTTCACTGTAACTGTGGCGCCCCCTCACGAAACTCTTTGCCATCATGGCTAATAGTTCAGCTACGAGCTGCCATATGTGACATTACATGTTTCTGTTTGAACTCAACCTTTTTTTGTTTCTAATGAACACTATATTCTTTATGCATTTCGTCAGTTAATATTTTGGAGGAAATAGGGGTTTGGGAACTTATGCATAAAGCAAAGTGATCATAACACTTTATATGGACTGTAGCTTTCCGGTTTAGTCTTCCCTCTTGTGAGATTGGCAACGAAAGTGTACCTAATGGCCTGTGTGCGTGAAAGAACTTATAGCGGAAGTGTGAACGGATACGCGACTGCTTGGGCAAGATAATCCTGCCTTGAATTTATCTCAAAATGACGCAAACGGTATTTCGAATTCAATGTCAAGGGGGTCGCGCCTTATCCCACCCAAGACGTTACCCAGTCTAGTTTTCTCAAGCTTTAGAAGCTGCTAAATATCTCGGTGGGGATTTTTCATAAAAAAAAACTTTAATCACAAATCACATCAAGTTTTGAAATTGGCGTACATCGATTGTATGGGGAGATACAAAAAATAAGTTTTTTGTAGGTTTTATTTTCTTTTTTTGTAATGACCAAAAATGTAACTCCTTCGTGGAAAACACGATAGACGGAAGATGATGCCACACAAATGATTCAACAAAAACTATAACTACTATAAGCACACAGTTAATTGTTTGGACTATGGCTTTAAAACCAGAAACTTAAAACTTACATGCTTTCTAATTTCTTGTTCTTCAAAAAGGCATCTGTGGATATTGTGGTTAAACGACTTGACTGTATTTCTCTGAAAGTGTTTTATAATATATCTATACAATAATTGCTATTAAAATATATAAATATTGAAAAAGACGCCCTATTGCTGTTTCACTTGCTGGCAATAACGATTTCTTTTATTTTCCAAATGTCAAACTAATTAGTATTGAAATATCAATTAACAAAGTAATCGACATTTTGTATATCTTAGTTGTACCCAAAAATCTCAAGAGGGGAGAAACGTAATTGTTTATTGATATCATTTGAGGTCAGCTATTCGTAAATATGACCGTTTCGGCCTAGACTGTTTTGAAACAATTGTAATGGCCTATTATTAGGTCCGAAAAAAAGTCGAACATCATGCATGTTACTATTAAAAGTAATTTTGATTTGGGAACGAATTTGATTTTTAAAGACGCAACATAAGCCGATCAAAGTATACCTCCCGTATTTCTATAGTTATTCCATTAGAGATACTATTTTCCTTTGAGCGCCCTAATCTCAACGCTTGTGGTTTATAATTCCCACTCCATACCAACTCGGCTTACTTGTGCATGGGTAAAGTACACCTTCATTTTTGACCGGGTTATTGCCCGTCTTCAAAAAACTTGATAACAAGCTAGATGGCAAATCTTTCACGAAACATACATCAGTACGAATGCAGTACACCGTTGGTGTGGGTCTTATTTAGTATTAATCGAATCAAAATCTCTTTAACAAGCTAAATTTGCCATCGTGGTTTAGCGCAATCAGACCAGATTCCTTGGGCTACTGATTATTTTTATAACTCTTACCAGTTTGTTCCTATTTAAGATTTAAAAGTAAACCTTCATTTTTTCAAATCACAGCAGAAATCCATCGATTCTTCTTATATTGTTCCTGTTGCAGATTTCAATCAGTACAGTATTAAAGGATATGTTTGGGAAAATGTCAAGAGTTTCAGTTTATATCTTCAGTTGTTTTGTATTCTAAACTTTTTAAACCTATAATCTTATAATCACATACTTTAGCATGGAATCATAAAGTGAAGTGATCTTTCTGCTTTTCCTACACACTACAACCTACATAAGGTATTGGGGTTAGGGTCGTCTGTAATAAGCCTGATGAAACTGTGACAATTGATCCAGAATGTTAGAGAGTGGGTAGCAGTGTATTAATATCATTTGATCAACAAGAGGGGTTTTTCAATTTAAACGTACGTTTGTGTAAAACTTGGAAAACCGAAAGCGTCATATTTAGCGCCATATTGGATGACGATGAAATGACAACTTGGAAATGAGTGCATGTTTATCAATGAAGGTATAGCCCATTGCGAAAAGGGTCATGATAGGACCGTTGTTACAAAATACTAAAGAATTCTTAAAATTTGACCAATAACTTCACCCTGCAGAGTCCCATTTTCATTAGCCAACCAAGAAAGATAGAATGGTTACCCCAGTTCATTTAACTCTGTAAAGCAAGAGGTGAAAATAAACGGTCACAATCAATACAGGCCATTTTCCCCAGTAATGAATATAACGGTAGAACGCACAATTAAATGTGGATGGGCTGGCGGACGGACGGACGGGAGCGACAATGACATTAACATATTTACAAAGACGTAACAAATGAAAACTCACATGCGTTCAAGGTTAATATAGTCTTTTAAGTCGTCATCTGTTAACTGAGTAAAATCATTTTGGTTTCCTATAAATCTGAAAGTATAATATGGCAAGAAAATTTAAGGGAAATGCTAAAAATATTGACCAAAATGTAAGGACGCACCGAACAAAGTTTGCCATAAAAATGAGAAAATATATAAAGAGTCTTTTGGGATAGCTGGCAGCCTTTCTTCCAAGGATGTAACCTAACACAATCAGTACACGCAGGGATATCGTTGACTAAAGAAAACAAAATTTTATCAATATCATCTATAATCCCCGATTTGCACGGATAACTGGTACAATCACATAAATAACGAGATCAACTGAACTGTTTTATTAACCTACAATATTGTTGGTGTCATCGTTAGTTATCTTCGTGTCAGGAAACGATATTAGACAATACAAACAACAAAAATCGGTGAAATCCAGCAGTGTGACACGGTTATTTATATCATTACCCAGTGCAAGAAGGAACATTGACCCCTGTTGTGCCTGACATCATCCATTTCTCCATAAAATTGAATGAAAAAATATTTAAAAACATTCGTCTAATCTTGCTCGACTGAAAACGAATGTGGTTTTAAAATATGACACAATTTGGCAATCTGTACGACGTAATTCAATGTGGTTTCTTTTTTGTGGGTTTTTTTTAAACGTGACATTTTCCCCTTATTGTGATATAAAGGTCATTTGTTTTGCTTCGTTCACCGGTGATCGACACCAGTTCCGCGTCGTTTCCTAATCTCGCTTCTTCTTTTCAGTGACATGCACACTTTGGATTTTGGAATATGAAGTATTGTAAGCGGATAAAACGTACCCCCATGACACGGTGCGCTGCGTATGTGCGTCTTTATTACTTCATTAGCCCAGTTGGCGCAATTATGTTCTGCTGATATCGGATGGGGAAAATCTTGAGGTTAGGAATTGGATGAATATCAAACGAGGTAAATAAAAAATTGGGGTTACATGATATCGATCGCTGTTCCTAATTAAAAAATATTATTTCACTGATTGAATGCAGAAATACTATAACTAAATAGAAATTGCATAAAAGATAGATATATCAATTGTAATAGCACTATTCCCACTCGAAAGGCCGGAAAAAAGAAATTATTTATTGTTCTGCATCGAGTGGCAAAGAAATATAATGGGGTTTAACGTCCGAGTGTTCTGCTTCAAATGGTTAATGAAAACGGGCATATGCTATGATAGAAATTTTGACTACAATTTCTTTCTCACTGAGTCACCCCATATCGTTCTAAGCAGGAATTTGGCAGCTGCTTGAAAGAAGGGTATGCAGGATAAAGACTACCAAAAAAAAAACTGGTGGAAGAAGTTGTTTCTGGTAATGAATGACACCATAAAAAGTATATTGATGTTATCAGAAAGTGCATGATGTAGAATTCGTATATTATTATGAAAGTTTTGGTTCGTCAACAATACAAAACTTGGACAATCACCGACAAGTACTTTGAGGTGGCGACCATATAAAAAATCAACACCAATTACACCTTGTCAAACAGCGTCCGTTAAATAAAAATTATCTATATTATCTCGTATGGTTCCTATAAGTCTGTGCAATTATACCCCGAACAATAGCATCCCACCCACTTCGGGTTATTTTAGCCAAACAATTTCTTATATCCGGAGATCATTTGCACTGTTGATGAGACGATTATATTTATCAAGTAATTAGCTAGCTAAAATAGTCATTAAACAGGCGGCATAGAATAGTAAAAACATACACCGGAGCTTTCATCAAAATCTGTTCATTCACAAAAGTAGCAATAGCTAATGGCATTCATTCTTTAGACGTGCTTATTAGTCTTCATGTTGCCTACGTCACTTCCGTTTCTTCAAATCGTCTTTAAGCATCTATCGTAGCAATGAACACCATGTTAGGATTATATTTTGAATGTGTTTAACTAATCATATGTGATTATTGCTGACACAAATATTGTCCTTTAAGGTCAAATTACAAACATATTTTAACAGAAACATCATAACACTGACTACACTTTTCTTGTGTGATGTCCCCTTGCCATTGGTTAAGGAAGGAGGCGGGGAACTGTAACGGACAATGCCTAGTCGTTCAGATAGGGCGAAAAACAATGTTTGATTCAACAGAATAAATGGCATTTACATACAGGCATGGACACAAATAGGTTCTAAGCAGTATTTCCTGCTAGCTAGTGTAGCTTTAAACCTTTAGTTCAAATTTGATGTGAGGCTTAATTTCTAAGGAATATCTAAAATGAACCAAAGCGGCAATACTATATACCGGAAAACATCAAAAAAACACCGGAAAACAACTGGAAAACACCATGTTATACTGAATACCGGGAAACACCGGAAAAACACTAAATACCGGAAACCACCCTGAATAGGTACGTCTGATCCTCTGTGTGCGTAGGTTAGGGTTAGGGTTAGGTTTTTCCGTTGTGGGTTAGGGTTAGGTTTAGTTTTTTTGTGTGTTTTCCGGAGGACCAGACTCCAAGTTGCCTATTTAGGATGTTTTCCTGTATTTAGTGTTTTTCAGGTGTTTTCCGGTATTTAGTATAACATGTAGTTTCCCGGTTACTTTCCGGTGTTTTCTGGTTGTTTTCCGGTGTTTTCCGGTTGTTTTCCGGTGTTTCCGGTGTTTTTTTGGTGTTTACGGTAAATAGTATAGTCCAAACAAAACATGTATAGAATATGTAATTTTCTCCCTCTGTAATTATATTGAAGGATTTAGTCAATTAGAATTATGGACATTAATAACTCATATTTATATCACTTAAAGCGATGGACAGAGGCAGCCATTTCATGTGTTGTTCTGGATCGGAAATGATACCTGCAGATCATCATTGATTGATTCATCAAGTACAGGAAGATTGAATGATAGCCTAGAGTCCATAACTTGATTTAAATTGTGTCTGTTATTACCAGTTGACAATGGAATAGAAGATGGGATAACAACCGACTAGAGAAATATTTCGCGACACTGTATTGTTAGGCTGACAGAAAATCGATGAGTCATGAAAATAATGGACAGAATTTTACAAGCAATATTACAAAAACCAATCAAACCGATTTAGATAAAAATTTCTTAGAAATGTAATTACATTTTTTTTTAAAAATTGTTGCGTTTGTGTAGGGGTTGAGTGGGTGTGCACAGTGAAAATGGATTACGTATACACGTACGTTTACGATAATGGTCACAATTATCAGGGTTTTTTTGTGTATGAAATGTTTCTTGTGGCCAATGGACCAAGAGTGTTATCAACTTTTAAGTTTTTAACAGATAAGTTGTTATTTTATCCGGAAAAAAGAATAATATAATAAAAAGTTTCGAGGCAATTGTCAGTTGAAAACTGTTCTAGGTTTTACACTCATTAGCGTACTTACTGAATTTACATGTACGTTTGAATCTCCCCATTGACTTCAGTGTGAAATCCATGACATTTAAAATTTCTTGCTCTATAACATGTTTTGAATATCCCAGTGATCTTAACCTTTATAGCAACAAAGTGCACAACATTTCACGATAATCTGATAACAAAATGTAAGTGAGTCAAAGGAGTTTACGGGCAGTGACGTCATTTTAGTAGGCAATTTATTTAATTCATGTCTGTTTATTCCCTGAACCTTCCGCATCAAAATCATGAATAAATTACTAAAATCTGATAGACGGTGTTAATACGCTTCCTCAATGCAAGGTCAAAAAATCAACAAATAAAGCCATATAAATAAGGATGGTGGGTTTAAAGGGGGAGCTGCTTTTAAACAGAAACAGTGAATCGAATGATTGTTAAAGCGGACATTTTGGACATACATTACGCAAGAGGTAAATAGGTGTAATACAGGTCTTTCTTTAGGCCTGAAATGTTATCTAAATTATTAATTAGAAATTAATCAAATGATCCAAGCCTTTATCATCTGTCGGTGCAATCGTTAGCCTGCAGTCGTTAGTGAATTTAAATACCCTTTGTTTATTATAGAACCAGCTTTAGTAATGATGATCGAGGCTAGCCGAAAATTGAATCGTTAATATCTCGGTTCACAGTGAAGCAATTTGGCTTAAAATTTTCAGCATTGTCTGTATTCATTACCGCCAGCTCTATAATCTTACTTCGTGTCCATTTATAAGCTACTTCACAGTGAATCAAATGATTGTTAAAGTGACGATTTAAGCTTCTTCATAGAGAAATCTACACCCACACTATCTGGTAGATTAATATAAACTCACAACTAAGAACTATTAACCTACTAATAAATGAAAGTACCAAATGTGACGGACAACCCGTTGTTTATTTTTGCTTGGTTTTGATACATCTTATGTGTATTCGGTCCCCTCTTATGTGGATATTGACAGTGTACAATTTATGTCATTAACGATAATAATAGTAAACCTGTCGAATCGTCATACTTATATAATAAAACCAGTGATTGTTTCCCAAAAAATTGTGTTTTGTTTATGCTCTTCCCAATCGCTAAATTACTGTTAAAGATACTGTGGATATGGACGCAAGCATTTGACTTTAGAAGACTACAAAATTAAGATGCATTATGTAAAATCTAAATCTGTTTATTACAGATCTTTCTTTTGGTCTCAGATGTTTTATAAATTATTAATTAGACATTTATTCACATAGCAAGCCAGTAATCAACCCTCTAGAACATCGGATAGTTTTTACTTTGAAATATTTCCGTTTCATTATATTTTTAAAACTATTATAAGGAGAACTGTCATAATCTTTATCTAAATCTTACAGAACCCCTGACCTAGTATCGTTTAGTATAGATAATATACAACATGTTCTACAAAAAGATGACAGCTCTGTGAACTGTTTCAAGCCGATCCAGTTCAATTATTGATTTTCGATCATGTTTTTGTTTAGGAACTATTTAAAACCCACACAATCTATGTCATAAACATGTTTTTAGCCAGACATAGCCTGCCATTACCATATTATTTTTTATATATTGACAAATTATAAATGAAGATTAAACGCCCCATGTCGGGACATCCATTACTTTGCATCGGCTTATTATGCATAAACGAATGTCGGATAAACATCTCCCCCGTCATTTAAAACAAAGATTATCTGTTCAAAGTCATAATATTTTCGCTGACAACACCGCATGACTCAATGACTTTTTGTCATTCACGAAGAGAAAAATAGAATTATTATGGAAATGGTTTTATTTTTCAACAACCTGATTATCTGCTCTTTTTCCTAAAATACGCATTATAATTAAATTACGATGTTGAAATACGATTTTTGAAACCGCCCTTCTTTTTTAGTAACGACAAACGTCCAGAACATTTTTAAGTGAGAAATTAAAATGTAATGAGGTGTTAATAACACGATCTATAAGGGGATTGTATCTGTAAGAACCAGATCGAACAAGTTATAACAAATACTATTCGCCATTGCCGCCTGTCAAACCGCGTGGGTTTCCTCCGGGTTCTCTGATTTCCTCCATATGTTAGTTTCGAAATGACTTTGTTTGGTGTCGAATGGACGTTAATCCCCATTTCTCGCATTATGGTACACGATTCGTGTAACAATGGTAAAATGTTTATTTTGGCTTAAATATTGGATATCAGAAGCCCATCTTTTTCCAGTAAGATCACGGCACCAATGTTGATTTAAATTGACAAATAATTCGTCTTTTCAATGTTGAAGATTTTGGATGATGTTGAGTTAGACACTTAGCTAATTTAAATATCGATGCTACGAAGAAATACAGGACAAAATCGAAAAAAACCCTTGAACTTCAATTATTGGCACGTAAGTTGATTAACTTGTCTGTTTTTTCCGTTTGTGTCGCTATAAAAATGTTCTATTTTAATTGAAGAAAAATATTTCAATTTCTTTTAAATGTGAGAGAATAACGGTCTAAATTTAACAAAAAACAATGTAATTTGTTAATCTCATTATAAACTTGAACGAAAGAAGGCGAGAAATGGCGACGCTTCTCAACAGGTGTCTGGTTAATATATTGAGAAAAACTGATTGCCAAAATAAAACAATAATGTCATTTGTCAATTACGTTATTGAAATAGTCAACAGAAAGGTGTGGGCAATTAGCCGACATGCCGGGATAAGGTCAAAGATAGAATTCTATGTCACTTAGAAGTGTCATTACGTTACAATCTAATTTAGAATATATTACATTAGACAGATGATTGTGTTTTAACGGGAACTGGTTTATTGCAGTTATCAATCGATAATAGTTTTCAAACTTATGGAGATGTATCTGTTTCGTAGTGTTCGACCTGTTTCACATTAAACATTATCTTATAATCCAATACAGGTGTGCTGGAATTAAGTATGAGTTAAAACATGAAGTTTAGCATACCAACATCCCCTTTGTGTTAATCAAATTAACATTTGGAAACATTTCTTTAAAATGTACTTTCAAATCTTATAAATGCTCAGATTTTATGTTTAATGACTGAAGAGATACGTTATGGGTGCAAATATAAAGGATTTAATGGTCGAAATATTGCTGATAATAAGAATTCCTTTAAAGACACAGTTCAGGGTTATCTCTTGATAAACAATCCCGTTCGACACCCCGACAGTCTAGTAAAAAATTACAAGGGAAGACCAAAGAATTTCAGCAATGTTTCCATAAATCTTATAAATATATCAAGGAATTATTCCCTCTGTATTACCACCAAAAATATTTTTGTTGGCGAGAAATTATATTTTATTAAAACTGGAAGTAGTGTAATGGTTCAACGCGCTCCCTTACAAAAAAGAGTTTGTACAGAGCAGATTATATACTATGAGCGCCATACAAAACTTAGTTTTTCGTATAACAAAATGATCCTGTAAACATATCTTATTTATTTTGCTTCTTATTGTGAGCAATATTCACATGAGAACACATCAATAACAACACATTTGTACACTTATGGATGTTTAATCGGTACAAAGTCAGGGGGGTCAAAACCAAAAGTACGACATAGACGGTTAATTGTGTGTACTGCACAGCGTGCGTAAGAGCCAGTGGAGGGCACACGCGCTACTGACAATTAACCATCTTTGTCGTACTCTTGGTCGAAAATATGTTGAAAATCGTTGATCTTCCCCTTTATTCGTTCTAAAAGAAATGACAACGCTGACTTAAAAATCACCTGTAATACTCTAGTTGAACATTCCACCGGCTTGATACCTAGAGAATTAAACTTGGAATATATTCCACTACACGTGGGCTACTGCAGATAACGACTACGTTCGCTTGACACCAGTACAAAAAGGTTTATTCTTATTGAATATTTTCTCTCCTTTGTATTCTTATTTTTTAAATTTCTATCATCCATATGTATGCGGCATAATGGTGTCATTTTACTTGTGAATGGACTGTTTTTAAATACATGAATTACTGGTGGTATTAAATACAACTACTTAGTAAATAATATGCGGATAACGAAAAAGTTATATTTATTTTTCTAAATTGGGATGTCAAAGAGGGACAGAACGGCATAATGCTTTAGAAACTAATCTGGTCGTATACACATCGTAGTTCTACAAGTTCTGTGACGTTTGGGTATTACTATTATAAAATACACATTTATAATAAACTAAACGCTATATTAAAGGACACAGGGTCACACATTAAGCATATCATGCAAAGTAACGCTTAATAGTTTTCTCAAAAAGTAGATGGCTAAATCCAATTTTATTCTCATTTAAATCTTTTACAAAATAATATGTCTAAAATTGAACGAGTGAAGAATCGATTCCCACCTGCAAGATCCACGTCTATTAATCAACTTTTGATTAACCTGTCTATATTTCAGAATTTTAGTTGACATTTCGTTTAGAAAAACCGTTTAAATAGTAGAGTGGTTGGCATTTTGTCTTTTAATGGAAACGCATGTGAATATTAAAGAATTATGTACTAAATCGTAAAATACAAATACAAGAGAGAATTTAATTTGATATGTCCATGGAGTAAGGTGAAGATGTCTATAGTCAACGCAATACTCTGGTAATGTTAAGACCAACATAGTGTAAATATTATTTCTATATGCTTAACCAATCTGATTAAAACACAGATTCTAATACCTTTGTTTTTTATTGTTCAAAATTTCGCTTTACTTGTCTTTACTACACTAGGGTCTGGAAGAGTTGTTTTATTACCGGCGTTCTGGTTGAAGTAGGGATGGGACAATAATATAAGTTTGTAAACGCCAGGTATTTCCTAATGCCAAATTGGCTGGAAAAAAAGAATCTGACAGAATTTTTCGCGAAAATTTAATTTTTATGGTGGTGCAGTCCCAATTTTCAAAATGGCCGCCAAAATTGATGGAAAAAATGGAAATTCCTGTATATTGTGTCCAGATCATGGTATACATAGCTTTCATGGTGTCTAACATGGGATTCTGGGGGTTGCCTAAATCAGATATAGGCATTGAAAATAATTTCAAAAATCCAAAATGGCGGGAATCCAAGATGGCGGCCAAAATTTCACGATTTCCGACTATTATTGGAAATATAGATAGGATAAAGCTTGCATGGTGTCATAAAAGATGTTCTCAGGGTCACTGAAATCAGATAATGGCTAGTAACAAAAATTAAAGATGGCCGAAATCCAAGATGGCAGAAACCCTAGACGGTGGAAATCCAAGATGGTGCCCAAAATGTCATAGCTTTCCATTTTTTGCCAAATGCTTAAAGCCGTGTTATGGTTTTGATTTTGAATAATAACTAATTTTCAATAATTCGTATTAGCGGAAATTCAAGATGGCCGATGAGTGATATCCAAGATGGCGGCCAAAATTTCATAATTTTCCATTTTTTGGCAAAATCCTGTCTTCTTTAGCCCATTCGGAGCAGAACAGTAGGGCGTTAAACCGGACAAGGGCACTAAAAGTAATTTCAAAAAGCAAGATGGCGGCCACAATTTCATAATTTTTCACTTTTTACAAAATGCTGTCTTCAATAGCCCATTCGGAGCAGAACAGTAGTACGTTAAATCAGATAAGGGCACTAAGAATAATTCTAAATAACCAAGATGACGGCCAAAACATCTCTATTTTCCTTTGGGGTTATCGGGGGTGGGGGTGTCGCTGTAAACACTAATGTCCCGAAAATTAATTTTAATAATTCAAGATGGCGAAAATAAAAGATGGCAGAAATCCAAGATGGCCACCAACATATCATAATTTTTCATTTTTTGCCCAATTCTGTCTTCTTTAGCCCATTCAGAGCTGAACAATAGGACGTTAAACCACATTTTATTTCATTTTTTGCCGAATGTGTAAATTCTTGTTTGACATTAATTTTGGATCAAATCGGAAATGGCGGCCAATCAACGTTACCTGTGAACAAAATGTATGGTAAATTGATTTCTAATAAATATTTTGTTACTACAAAAGAACCCTGACTAAACGTATCAGGTTACCTAGAAAACAACTCACATGCTGGTAAGGCCGGGGCAGACGCGTACACATTCAAACTACAGTGCCTTGCTGTATTAGCTGGTTCCAGTGTCAATGAAATAAGAAGCAATATCGAATTCTAGATGACCGACCGAGCAGCCAATTGCTCAAAGATGTTGATGAATCTCGGCGTTGAGCCAGTAAAGGTCATGAAACGATATGCCCATGTACTACTTTGTACCGACAATAGTATCGAGAAGACTTTCACTCATTCAGTAACACGGAACAGAAAATTGTATTACTGTGGGGTCGAATGGCGGGTTATACTTGGTTCTTTTGGGGAAATTATGGACTTCGGTATGAGATGTGGAGTATAAGGGGCTTTGGGGTTTCCAAGATAAATATTATAATCAAATGTAGCCCCATGGTTAAGATCCCATAGGGGACCTTTAGCCCCTTGTTTAAGATTAAACAGTTGCCATTTATATGACCAATCTCAGTATTCAAATACCATTTCTTGTTACAGTAGGGACGGGTGGGGTGGGGGTCCACACGACTACACGATATTGTCTGCAAACTTTGCTGTAAGATAATTTAAACGGAACATTTCAGGATTGGGTCATCACCAACAAGATCCAACATCATCTTGGAGCAGTCGGTCACTGGTTGGTCATTCAGAAGTCGATATTGCTCTTTATTTCATTGGCACTTGAACCAGCTAATATAGCAAAACATTGTAATCTGAAGGTGTATGCGTCTGCCCAGACTTTAACACTGTGAGGCAATTTCTAGGTAACCTGTTGTAAGCAATCATTTCTCGGTGTCAGAGCCTTGGGTGCTATCGGTTTTGACCTTAATAATCTGTATCCAGCTGCCTTTGTAGTAACAGAAAAATTGTTAAACGTCGAAAAAAATATATATTGATTTCGGACGCCATTTTGGATTTCTTTTCAAAATTAATGCATTAACACGGCTTTACACATTTGGCAAAAAAGGAAATAAAATGAAGTGAGGTTTAACGTCCAATTGTTCTTTTCCAAATGGGCTAATGAAGACAGAATTTGGCAAAAAAATGAAAAATTATGACTTTTTGACCACCATCTTGGATTTCCGTCATCGGCCATCTAAAATTTCAGCCATCTTGAATAATTGAAATTAATTTTAGGGCCATTATTTGATTTCAGTGACCTGAGGAAGTCCCTGTTCGGCACCATACAAGCCATATCCTATCTATATCTCTCAAAACAGTGGAAAATTGTGATTTTTTGGTCGCCATCTTGGATTTCCGCCATCTTGGATTTTTGAAATTATTTTTAGTGCGTATATCTGATTTCGGCCACCCCCAGAATCCCATGTTATACACCATGAAACCTATGTATACCATGATCCGGACACAATATAAAGGAATTTTCATTTTTTCCATCAATTTTGGTGGCCATTTTGAAAATTGGGACTGCACCACCATAAAAATAATTATTTTTTCAAAAATTCTTTCATATTCATTTTTTGTAGCGTTTTTCGCATTGGAAAACATCTGGCGTTTTCTTGAGTTTCAAAATAAGTGATTATTGTCCCAACCCTAGTTGAAGTGAGGGATTAGCCAATGAAACGGTTTAGTTAAGGTGAGTTCTTGGCGAGCTTGATTCATGATGAAAGTGGCACGATGAAATTGAATCAATAATTATTTTCACCACAATTTGTCTTTCTAATAACATAATGCATCAATTCATCCCTTTATTCGTTCAATTGGAATGGAAGTCATCATTGAATTGCATGTACATGTATAAAAATAGCTTTAAAAATCAGATATAATTGGCCCTACTTTGTGGTACATAACGCAAATAAAGCAGACGGGGGATATAGCGAAAACAATCCATTACGCTAAACTGGCTTACTAATATGGTAATCACTGTCAGTAGATAGAGACCACAACAAGTGAAGGCTTTGACTTTATCGTCGATAGCTTAATATAATACTTCAACGAAACTCATAAAACGAGCTCTTAGGAGAATAAGATATTCATAAGGCAATCTTGTTGGGGCTAGATAGAGTCAACGCGGTTTTAGTCATGTCGGTTTGATCAATACGAAACGGAAGACTAGATGCCGACGATCTCTCTCAACTGAACAGTTGTGTAATTAATCACCATATTTGTGTTACTATAGTTTGATCAAATTAATTCCAACCTTCTTTAAAAGCATTAATCTTTCCTACCAACTACTAATTAAACCGCATAAATTTCCCATGTGGAGGAAAAGTGTAACCGAACGCGTAAAATGTTTGACATTTTATTAGAATGAATCCACACAGCAATAACGATTATAGCGTTATCAGGTACCAGTAAATTCAACCTAAGTACTAGTATTTTAGAACCTGGAATAAAATTCCTTAAAGCCAAATAGTTCTTCACCGGGAGTTGACATTTCGATGTCGAAGCGTTAATCAAGTGTGACAAAAATACAATTACATGTATCTCACTAATAGCCCCTGAACTATTGACTGTGAAATACTATATTTGTATTTAACCATCACTGTATTTTATTACTTATGTACCAGGTGAGATGAGGTGATCAACTACTGGAAGACAGCTTCCCAGACTAGTGATAGTTTCTACGCCAAATCAAAAGAATATATGGACTGCAAACCTGCAACATCATATTCAATTTGTAGGTGAGATGGGGGTTGGGATGGCCTAGTGGTCTAGAGTGCCGCGCTTCGGCCTCTAGCTGGCCGGTCACCTCTGGCTTGCGGCTGTGGTTTCGATCCCTGGTGTGAGCGTATGTGGCATGGAGATAGGGGCGCCTTCTCAACCTCGTGGGTTTCCTCCGGGCACTCCGGTTTCCTGCCACTGCTAAAGACTCTTACGTGCAAGCGAATTATTAAAATAAAGTTAAAACCATATGTTAGTCCCGAAATGACCTAGTTTGTGTTGAGTGGACGTTAAACCCCATTTCTCTCTCTCTGTAGGTGAGATTCTCCTCGAAATCATAATCATGAACATATATCAAGACCTACCATTTCAATTCGCACACTCTTCGGCAGAAAGGAAGGAAAGAGCGAAAAGAACAAATTTGTAGAAATAAGCGAACTGCATCCAGGCAAATTGTTGCTAGTTTTAGTCATTTACGGGTCGATTTGTCTCATCAATGAAATAACGTTTTTTAATTTCACTAAGCTTTTTTTTTACTCATGTCGGTCTAAAAAATCATTATGTAAAAGCTTAGACTGCCTATTGCATGTTTTCCCTACCGTCAAATATTATATAAATTATCAACCAAACATTTATTCAAATGACAAGACCATAATTAAATATTCAGTGGACCAGCTAATTCGTTCATTTCTCCATTAAACGTTAAAATGGAAACTTGAGACTTATTGTAGCAATGGCATTTGGTAATCGAGACTATTTCTTCTGAAAACATCCATCTTTTTTTATCTAAATCTTACATAATGCATCTTTAAAATATCCAGTAAGGGGTTTTTGTAATTGAATTAGTACACGTGAATGAAATCACACCCTACTTAACAAGTTTCACATTAAGTGTGGATTTGTCTCCACCTTTTATGGTTTTACTAACTATTATAACATTGAGTTTTAAATTAGTAAAGCACGCGTGAATTACTTCTTCAATTTCAATTTCTCAACGGCTGCAAGTATAATGTAATTTTGTGTAATTCATTAAATTAAACAGTAAAACTGAAGTAATCCGTTTATAACTGTTCAACACCTTTACAAAGGCCTTTGACATATTTGGACATGAAGAAAGTAGAATAATAAACGTTGACACTGTCATCCGCCATTTTAGTTTGTCGTAATGACACGATGGTGTGTAGTCTCTATCATCCAAACAAATATTCTACGAATATTAGTCTGGATGGGTCTTCAAACTTTGACTGAAAGTAGGTCATTGTCTGTAAATACAGCAAAATCAGACAGATGAACAATGAACGGCAATGCACCATTTTATTTCTTCCACATACATCATTTATTCATGACAAGGTGTTTCGTATTTTATGTCATCCCACAATGAAAATAACAACGAGAAAACCAGTGCCATGGCCGCAGCCATGCTCCATCAATGGCGACCGACGAAGACTCGCTTAACCAGACTCAAATTAACCTACAATTTACTTAAAGAATATAAGTCTGGATAACAATTCTTTTCAACTAAAAATAACATCTAAATTTAAGACCTGGACACTGCAAATGAAATGATAAAACAAAATATTGATAATTTGCATCTTACACCGGCCTCCTAATCGTGCATAGTCAAGGAACGATTATAAACACTCTAGCAAAGAGCAAATTATCCTCTTAAACTAATCTTAACACTTAATGTCAATAACAATTACTAACAAATTAAACTCTTAAAATACATATACATCATAGGTAAAACATAAAATTAATCTAAATTTCAAAAAACAGTTTCTAACAGACCTAACAATATATGTAGACTAACAACCTAACAGCTAAATTTAATGAAATTCAGATTTCTTAACACAATAACATGTAACATTTACACTTTCTTAATTACACATAGTTCAGATAGTCTAAACATACAGCTATCTATAGATGTTTTAATGAAACTGACATAAGTAATGTTACAAGGTGATTTTACAGTTTTCCAAGGAGACTTTCATAACAGTCATTTTGATAAGGCTTTCATAAAATAACAGTCACCTCATCAAAACTTTCACAGATTGTCCTCTCAAGGAATTCATTAACAGTTGTCCCAATAGTGCCACATGTTTCTTATTCAAATTCAGTCCATGCAACATAAAGGTTAACCTACACAGTTTCATCCAAGCAATAGTTTCACAATGTCACATACATGTATAATACAATGAAGTCAGATATTACAAATCAGACTCCAGCAGCATACACAACTTATTCACTGGACGTTCCAGAGTGCTTGTTTTTGTTTTGACAGTCACAACGCGCACTAGACCATTTCTATCAGGATGTACATTTACTACACGTCCTAGAGCATAGGAAGACCGAATATTTCCATCAAGTATCAATACTATATCCCCAGCACATACATTTCTTTTGGGTTTCACCCATTTTTGTCGCTCTTGGAGAAGTTGTAGATATTCTTTCGACCACCGTTTCCAGAATATATTAGACAAATACTGAATCTGTCTCCAACGTCGCTTCGCGTAAGCATCTGTTTTATCAAAACTTCCAATAGGCAGCGATTCACCTGCACGCAATAGCAGCAAATGATTTGGTGTTAAGCTATCAAGATCATTTACATTGTTTGACACCTTAGTAATGGGACGAGAGTTCATTATGGATTCAACCTCGCACAGAAAGGTTTGAAGGCTTTCATCATCAAGAGTCACTAAACGTTCACTTAGTAATCCATACAGAATTCTGCGCACAATGCGGATTAATCTTTCCCAGACTCCTCCAAAGTTTGATGCGGATGGTGGATTGAAGTCCCATTTTATGTTGTGTTGCAAAAGCTCATTTCCAATCTTTGAGACATTCCATTTGTTGATTTCCTCACGGAGTTCACGCTCTGAACCGACTAAATTAGTACCATTGTCAGAAATTAAATATTTAATAGGACCACGACGTGAAATGAAACGTCTTATAGAGTTAATACACGAGTCTGTGTCTAGGCTGTAAGCCACTTCAAGATGTACCGCCCGTGTAGTAAGACAAGTGAAAACCACGCCGTATCTCTTTAACATGGAGCGACCACGTTTCACTTCTATAGGGCCAAAATAATCGATACCAACTTGGGAGAAAGGTGGCTCGTCTGGTTTCAAACGTTCTGATGGGAGGTCTGCCATCTTCTGTTCCATAGCTTTAGCTGTATACTTCTTACAAGTGACACATTTAGAAACAATACTTTTTATCAAAGCTGGGCCATGAATAATCCAAATTTTCTGACGTAGCTGAGACAATATGGCACATTTACCCAAGTGACCTACTGAACGGTGCACACTGTCAATGATCATTCTTGAAAGTGCTGAATCCTTGGGAAGAATTACGGGGTGCTTAGCATCATACGACAAATCGGAACGAGTTAACCTGCCACCGACTCGTAATAGTCCATTATGTAACACAGGATCAAGTTTTCTCAGAGAGCTTGTTTTCTTCACAGGCAGATCGCTGCTAAGCTGTTCTACTTCTGCTCTGAAATGCTGATGCTGAACGTAACGAAAGACAGCAGTTTCAGCCCTTTTAAAGATTTCTGGATTTATCTGTTCATTACTAGACTTCTTAGCTTCCTGTTTCAACTTCTTCATCTCTTCTGTAACTTTAATTTTTAACTGATCATCATTAAGACTACTGTCTTTCAATTTAGAATAGACTTCTTTTCTACTGTTGACCCAATACTTCAGGTTGTCAAATCCTCTTAACAGCAGAGCAACAATTCTTCTTAATTTTAACCAGGAGGAATAATGTGACAGCAACCTATCTATAATGTTCGCCGAGTTGTCAACAACAGTTGCAGCCGTTGTCTTCTTTATTTCAGGATCACCATCTGGTATGTGTGATGAAAAATCTTCATCAGATGGCCATTCATTCATGGGCTTGTACAAGAAGCTGGGTCCATTAAACCAGCGTTTTATCCGGGAACTATCATTAAAACTCAGTCCTCTGGAGCAGTCATCACCAGGATTAAGCCGAGTGCTGATGTAGTGCCAAGATGATAAAGAACTACCATCACGAATAACGGCGATGCGATTCGCGACAAATGTAAGGAATCGTGCACCTTCATTTCTGATGTAGCGCAAGACAGACATGCTATCCGTCCAAAAGAATAGTTCATCAACAGTGAATTCCAACTCTTTCGCTATCATGTTTGTTAATTTAACAGCAATAGTAGCAGCAGTCAATTCTAACCTAGGTACAGTAAGTTTCTTCAGTGGGGCCACACGAGATTTACTAAATAAAAGAGCACAGTGAATTTTATTGTCAACATTCACAATTCTCAGGTAAATGGCGACACCATAAGCAATGTCACTTGCATCTGCAAATGCGTGTATTTGGTAGGACATGATCTCACCAAAATCATCGGGTTTATAAGTTCGTGGAATGTCAAATCTCTCTAGGTAGCCTAAATTATTCAAAAATAACTGCCATCTCTGAAGCTCTTTGTCAGATATAACGTCATCCCAGCCGAGTTCAAGTTGACATAGTAGCTGTAATAGTAACTTAGCTGGTAATATAAATGGAGACACTAATCCCAACGGATCATATACAGAGCTTACAGCTGATAAAATTCCACGTCTTGTTGCAGGTAGAATACTAATGTTGACATTGAATTTCAACACATCAGTTTCGACAACCCAGTTGATACCTAAGGCACGCTCTAAAGGAAGTGCCTCGCAGTCTAAGTTCAGTTCCTTGATATCTTTGGCTCTTTCATTAATGGATATCGAGTTCAGGACATCCCGTTTATTGCTGATCCATTTAGTGAGACGAAAACCACCATTTTTACAAATATTACAAAGGTCCTTAACAAAACTAATAGCATCATCAGTCTCTTTAAGAGATTTCAAAACATCGTCCACGTAAAAGTTATTGAGAATTGATGCGACTACAGCTTTATCAAATAGGTGTGCATTATCGATCGCAGTCTGGCGTAAGGCTAGATTAGCACACGATGGTGACGAAACTGCGCCGAAAAGATGGACGACCATTCTATAAATTACAGGCTCACAATTCAAATTACCATTTGGCCACCAAAGAAAGCGCAAAAAGTCCCGATCACATTCAGGAACGCGGACCTGATAAAACATTTTTTCAATGTCACCCATTACAGCGATGTTTTCCTGACGAAACCGAATTAATACACCTATCAAACTGTTCGTCATATCGGGCCCCTGTAGTAACTGTTGATTTAGGGATATACCAGAGTACAAAGCAGCACAGTCAAATACCACACGGATTTCATCTTCAAACTTCAAGGTTTTATTTACTTTCTTAATAAAGGAGTTGTCATCTTGGGAGTTCTCTTTGACATCATCAATAGCTCTTTCGGGGAAATCTAAAGAAGCAGTTTGTTGTACCATTTGACGTAGATTCTCTAAGTCTTGAACAGCTTGAATTTCTGCCCTATTTACAGTTGGCCTCAATCTAGACGAATCTCTGACCAAGTTCCATATGATCCAACCAAGTGCAGATCTGACACCGTGGGGGCTTCCTGGGGGTCCAGTTTTAATCTCCAGTGGTGAGTATGCATCTGGAACGTTATTGCCTATCATAAGACCAATCTCCGCATCAAGAACAGGCAAGTGAATTCCTTTAAGATGAGCCCATTTAGAAATATCATCTGAAGTGGGTATGTGTCCATGAGACACAGGCATAACATCCTTTGTATAAATGTCTGGTAAATCAATCACAGTTTCTAAGGTTAAGTCACTGATCTGTATACCTTTAATAATATATGATACCATAGTGTGTGACGACCCCATGGTATCTATAGTCAATTTTGTTCTTCTACCTGAACAACCAAGCCACTTCATTACGTTGAGCGTGCAGAAAGAAATACTAGAGCCTGGGTCTAGAAAGGCATATGTTTTAAAAGACTGGAAACATCCACGCATTTTAACTTGAACAGGAATGATTGCCATAGTGCAATCTGTGGTGCCGGCCTCCATATCTTTACCCATCAGAGCACTGGTAACAACAGGTTTAAACTTATTTGAGTTCATTTCACCACTAGGATTTACACTACTGTTTGTATGCATAATAGAATGATGTGAACCGTCACATTTATTACAATTAGTCTTGACACTGCAGAATTTATACATATGACCAGATTTCAGACATCTGAAACATAGTCTTACAGATTTTATAAAGTCAGATTTCTCTTCAAAGTTTAATGTTGAGAACTCTTTACAAGTACAGAAAGGGTGTGATGGATGTTTACAAAATATACATGGCTTGCTGAAGGCAGACTCAAATTCCTTTGGAGGATTATTGGGTTTACGGTCTGACGAAGAACTAGGTTTAACCCAATTATCAGTTAGTTGAGTCGCGAAAGACCCTCTAGGTTTAAAAGGCTTACGTGGTACTGGTGGGTTACCAGATACAGAACGGTCGACGGATAGGGCTTGTTTACCGAAGGTGGGATCATTGACTTTCCTTGCCTCAGAATTTACAAGACGAACTAGCTGTTCAAAGTGTACTCTATTTCCCTGATCGCGTGTCAACTGTACAACATTTCTAAACTTATCATGAATATGGTATGGTAGCTTTTGAAGAATCTTCTTTAAATTTTCTGAATATTCCAATATGTTAAGTGCTTCAATACTCTGAACCGCATGTAAACACTCCGTCAAAAACATGGAAAATTCATCAAGAGCCTTTGGATTGTCGGATTTGATGATAGGCCAATTAAGCGCCTTTTCTATAAAGGCATTAGCTATTAACTCTGCATTACCATAACGAGTTTCTAATTGTTCTAACACCAAGGGATAAGCTTGATCTGGATTCAAGTAACAATAACTTTGGACAATTTTATTCGCATCTCCAGTCGTAAACTGATCAAGAAAGTTTAACCTTTCTTCCATGGACTCGCAGTTCGCCACAACAGCTGAATTGAATTGTCGAACAAAACGTTGATATTCAAGTACATTTCCACTAAATGGCTTTATATTGGAGCTAGGTTTTCTAATCTGACGAAGCATAGTGTTCAAGGCCCCTTCGGATTGATTTTGATGAGGTATGCAAGCATCTGGAGGGTTATGTGTAGCATTACGCATATACCTGGAAGCTTGCTCAGGAATGGTTACATCATTGTAACTTAAAGACGGACTACTAGAATTCCTAACTCGAAGAAAATCTTGTCTGGTACTCATTTGCTGATTGTGTGGCAATGTCAGAGTTCTGAGGTTTGACTTTTCCGTAATATTTTCATCAGCATCAACATTAACAGACTTTAAAGGTTCATCACATACCGGTACATGTTCATCACTAACACTGACATTTGAAGACTTACGACTATCAATGTTATTTTCACAGGATTTATTACAAGTCTTATTATATTCATCAAACAGCTTGGCCTTACCATTTGAAATATTTATTTTAGTCACTAAGGCCAGTTCTTTCTCACGGAATTCCAAATCTAGTTTTGAAGCTTCAATTTCTTTCTGTTGTTTCAAGGCCTCAAATTGCGCTGTTAATTCGACTTTATTCTGTTCCTCTTTAAGCTTTAAAGACGATATGGCACTGTATCGAGATGAATGACAACTTGATTTTGACTTATTGGATCTCGATCCTTTACTTGAAGTTACATCTTCAGCCTTCATAAACCATTCTTGAATTGAAGACTTAAAGTTAGCAAAGTATATCTTGCGCTCATCATAATATTCATCATAATAGGTAGCTCTTTCGTCTACAGACAAAAAAGAACAATAATATTCATGAGCATTTGTATAATCTTCGTACAAACACATCCAGTCGCAATATTGTTTCCTTACTGCAACAATGTCCTCATTATTAGCCACCATCTGCCTAGCAGTTTCAGTTATGTCCTTCAAACATTTAAACACTGAGTTCAGTTTAGCTTCTGCATTACCAAAATCTTCTTTTGATAATACAGACGTACCTCCATTAGTACTGCACTGGTTTCCAATTCCAACTTCCATGTTGAACAACGAATACGCCAATGATAAATACAGCAAAATCAGACAGATGAACAATGAACGGCAATGCACCATTTTATTTCTTCCACATACATCATTTATTCATGACAAGGTGTTTCGTATTTTATGTCATCCCACAATGAAAATAACAACGAGAAAACCAGTGCCATGGCCGCAGCCATGCTCCATCAATGGCGACCGACGAAGACTCGCTTAACCAGACTCAAATTAACCTACAATTTACTTAAAGAATATAAGTCTGGATAACAATTCTTTTCAACTAAAAATAACATCTAAATTTAAGACCTGGACACTGCAAATGAAATGATAAAACAAAATATTGATAATTTGCATCTTACAGTCTGCATTTTCCAGTCTTTTAAGTTACCACGTACTGAATCCACCCAAACATCTCGCTTGTCAACAATGACACTCTCTAAAATTTTGTTTGTAAAGGTTTTAATTGAAATGGTAATTTTCTCTCGTCATGAATCAGACGTATGGCTTCTCACAATCATCTTTAATTCTTCATCGCGATTCATGCTTATTCCTCGTCTCTATTTTGTTTCTAAAAATAGATGTGCCAAGTGAATTGTGGGATATATTTCATACTCGCTTTATAGAATCTAGCAAATCGACCCGGCTTCATAATATCTAGCACTTACCGAGACTTTAGCCAAAAGGCTCCATGTCCATGCGTAACCGGGAGTTTGTTTTTTTATGTGGTAGATTATCCAGTAATTTTCGTCAAAAATTGACAACGGACTCGTACGTTGAAGACTAGGGGGTTCTGGGTGGCCGAGACTAGATAGCGTGAAGCTTAATTACTTCCGGTCATTTTAGCGCACTTTTTCCTTCATTAGTAACAGCACACCAACGTTTGTTGTTTGTTTCTGGCAATGTCTTGTCCGCAGGTTTGCCTTCTTGGTTTAGGTTTATATGTGGTGCAGTCATCCTGCCCTTACTTATACAAAGAATATTACGAAGCTTAATTACTTCAGGTCATTTCGGCTCACGTTATACAGACAGCGCGTAATTTTGAACCCTATAGAAGGAATATTATGAAGCATTACAAATATCAGTGAAATATACACTCATTTCCTTTGCCTTTAGCAAATTATCACATTCCTTGTGATCCAGACAAACTAGGAATTATAGGTTCCAGTTAATAACATGGCATGAAAGAATGAAATGACAACAAATATATCCTGAAACACAATCCACAGCCTGGTGTTAAAAGAAAAAAAACGTGTTTTTGGTTTTGAATTGGGATTAATAAAGTTCACTTGAAACTACGTCCTTTTGTATATCAATAATTCGCTTGCTTGCAAGTGGATGACAAGGTTGTGCGGGCAGTTCAAGTCCTTAATTACTTAAAGCCCCAATAACACTCTTGTTGTAACTGAAAAATATGTCCCAATCTTCATTCTGGTCAACAACTCGTATTATTTTAGAATATTCCAATTAAATGATGATATAAATTTCATCTTAACACACCTAATTTAAAAAATTGGAAAAATTCAACCAATTGATTTGAAAAGTCTAACGTAAACCTTTTCAAATGTGACTTGGATTTTAAAATATTTTCGAACCCTCTGGACAAATAAAATAGGTTGTAATGGATAATTTACACAACAGGTATGACATTTAAACATCTAGTACTTAGAATAAGGGTATTATTTATTTTCTGGAGCTACCAAGCCAGCAAGAATGTTATTGTCCCTTTAAAACCCACGACTGGCACAGATAACTGGTCTTATTTTGTACACCTCACGCGTTATATAGACGATTTGGCCGCATTCTCACATCCTCCAAACCCTGGCGGTGGATGTTCCTGATAGGCCTATAAGGTAATAAATTCCACAAATCCACTATTTCATATTATATATGTACATCTTTAAAAAAAAAAAAAATATTATACATGTACATCTTTTAAAAAAAACAAAATGTTATGTACTTTGAAAACCGGTATAATTCTAAACAGAGTGCTTTCAGGTGAAACAATCATCCAATCATCATCAGATAATCTTTCTTGTGAAGTAAGCTGAATATTTATGGAATATAACATAACAATGATATCCGTGGAACATGTACTGACATTTTCAATTCGACATTGGTCTAAACAATATTTATTCATAAAATATCATATATTACATTACAGTTTCAAAGATACAAAACAAGCTAAAGGCGTATATAAATTTGCGTCATATATGGTTATGTTACTTACTTGTGATATTTCAAGAATATGATAATGTACTTGTTTCTTGACGACAAAAGTTCAATTCAGTAATGTAAATGAAAGATAAATAAATGAGTAACAGGCCGTTCTAACCACCACGCCAACTAACTAAATTACATACGATATATAGTTAAAGTTGAAGAATAATCATTACTTATTTATTTAAAGACGGATTCCAGTTGTTCGCAAATCTGATTTTCTATGTGTCATAACGTTTTGTTAGTTTTAAATAATCATGAACTATCTGAAATATTTTTTCGTTTACATCGTCATCAAGACCATTGTTACCTTAACAGTTGCATTGGGAATTAACAGTTGCATTGGGGATGGCTGAATAATTTTAAAGTAAAGAAAATAATGTTCGGTATTATCTGTATGATGGCCACATGAGCACGTTGGATATCTCTGATCTTCATAAGGAATTTATGGACGTTTAAATTACTGTTACGAATCCAGCAATGGATTGGTTAGTACTGACGTTCGTCAAACAGTAAGATCTTGGGGTTTTAAACTGGCCGATAACATTACACTTGGGCGTCTTTAATTCTTTCGGACAAAATATTCCGTTGTCAATTACCGACGGAAGAAAAGAGTTTTCATATAGCAAAATTTTGGCATGAATTTTTCTATATTGGTTTTGATTTCGTACTGGATAAGGATTTAAATCGATAACTTGTGAGGGTAAATAACTGACAGTTTATAGTATTTACCCTTGTTTTATAACATTTCCTGGCGGGTTGGATGGCCGAATGGTTAGCTTTATCATTGAGTCAACTGCGATGGTTTTGGCTTCCCAATTGTACGTGACAAGGGGTAGGATCGGCTGTTCAACCCCGTTGGTTTTCTCCGGGTCCCCTGGTTTCCGTAAACTGCTAAAGACCCCTACACGCAACCGAGTGGACGCTAAATCCCATCTCTCCTGCCCTATCTCTCTCTTTCTCTCTCCCCTCCCTCTCTCTCTCTCTCTCTCTCTCTCTTGCTCTCTATTATTTCATTATTTAGATCCAAATAGAATTGGACGTCGACTCTTTAAGTGTACATTTGCAATTAATAAACTTGTTTCCCTGTTTAATTGAAATGTATGACGTTCAATAATATAGGTTTTCCGACAAACCGTCTACATGAAGGACCTAAAATAACTCGCTACTGATAAATTACAAACATGTAATATATTAGTTGGAAATTGGTGTAAGTGGGTAAATGTAAATGTAATCTATGCAGGGTAATCAGAATAATGAGTATATTTAAGGTAACATTTCAGTATGTTTACCTGAAATCCTAGCTTAAGGGTGATAAAGAGAAATGAAAATTACTAAATTGCCAGCTAGATTAACTGTATAAAAGTACATTGGAAAACCGAATATTTACGCGGTATCTTCTCGAATTTTTGTTCACCTTAATTCTGGAATGGGCGATGGAGGAAGGGGCACATTCGTCTAGAAATTTCTACGTGTAGACAGTTTCATTAATAAGAATAAATATTATTTGACTATCGATTATGTGTTATATGTGTTATATTTCTATTGGCTGGTTTACAATTATTAATGCGTATTAGATTTTAGGTCTGTCACTGAGTCTAGTTTACATTAAACTTGTGCGTGACAAGGAGTAAGGTCGCCTGTCCAACCTAGTAGCTTTTTAGGACCCTCCGGGTTTCTCCCTCTGCTAAAACCCCCTACGCACAACAGACATACTGGAATAAAACTAAAGCTTATGGTATTCCCGAAATGACATACATGTAGCCAGCTTGTGTCGAGTCGACGTTAAACTTCGTTTTTCTCCCTCTTTCTGCAGTAACATTGTGACACTCTCTCTAAATATTTTGGACAATAAATGATTCGGATCAATAGTCGTATTATTTAATACAAATTTCAAAACGTTACAACGCAATTACGACATAATTTCAACATTTTTACGACAAAATTCCAAGATAATCAGAATTTTGTTGTTATTTAATCGGAATGTATTTGCTCTTGTCGGCTCATCTTTTTCCATTCTGACCTAATTTTAGTTTTAACAAGACTATTAAATTTCAGGACGCTATATTTTAAATCTTCGGTCTCGTTGAGTTTGAGTAGGCTGTGAGGAAGATTATCTGCATGCTGACATGTCTTATTAACGTATAGGATTTCGAATTCTATCGTTTGGTTTTGATTGTTCGTACTTGGTTTTATTTTATTGTATTACGAGCTAATCAGAATACTTATTATTTTTTCATTTGATTGGCCTTATTATTGCGAAGACCGGGGCAAAATTTCCCACCTCGAGAGTGACAAAATGCTGTCGTATTTACAAGTTTATGATATCGTAATTACAATATAATTTCTAGATAATCAGAATCTTTTTTCATTTGACTGACCCTAATGATCATCTGTAATTACGAGATATTTATTATACCACTCCATTGACCCTAATGGTCTTTCGTAATAGATTGATAAACCTGTGATAGAAATAACGTCAGATTTCAGTTTCTAAATCCCCCATTTATTTGTCATTTCGTAGTTTCAAATCCCCGGTTTTAAGTGGAAAGGAGTGGGTCGCCTGTCCAACCTCGTGGGTTTCCTCCGACCACTCCGGTTTTCTTCCACTGCTAAAGACCCCTACGCGCAAGCGAATTATTGAACTAAAATTAAACCATATGTTGGTCACAAAATGACCTAGTTTGTGTCGAGTGGACGTTAAACCCATCTCTCTCTCTCCCCTCTCTCTCTCTCTCTCTCTTTCTTGTCATGTCATTAGGAATTCTATTGTGTCCTGCAGGATATTCTTCTCTGTTTGTTATTGTTCGTTTGGTACTATAGATACACGCTAATTAGTATTAGAATCGTTGTCACAGCACGTTCTTTTGTAAAAGTGCAAAGTAGAAATACATTTATAAGAGGCATCACACAATCTTGACCGGACATTAAGCCAGCTGAGATGATCAATATGGTTGTTTGAAATATACAGCGCACATGATGAACTGGCCCACTGATCGACGTGACACAGGTTCACAAACCGAGATCTGTTCAATCAATGAAACGGGATTGATTTTGATTTCTACTGGAATTGTCATCTAAATGTCAAAACCCGCTTTCAATTCGATGGGGAATATATATTATATGTTGGTAAATTATCATCCCGAGCCCATGTCAAGCCCCTATCCCTATTTACAATACAAATTATATGCTAATAATGAAAAGAAGTAGAAGCACTACCTACAATATGCAGAGTGGTATTATTTGTAATAATAATAATTTCAAATCGTTTAGTTAAATTGAAATATGATTAAACTGTTGTGAAAATAACATTATTAATTACGTCGCTTGAGCCATGTAGGCTGTTCTTATACTCATCAGGTAATGTAGAAATGATTTCTCGTCGAAGAGTTTTGAAGTTTGGACAAAGATAGTGTTCGCTATGTGTCTAAAAACATATGGCAGTCGTGGTTTGCTATGGATATCTTCAGTTTTTCTAGAACCAATGTGGTAGTGCTTATTGTGCGCGCGCGCGTGTGTGGGTGGGTGGGGCGGGGGACCCTTGTTCAGAGAGCTTTTGTTTAAAAGAAGAGTGACTTCTGCACCGATATTCACAGACATTTATTTCTAAAATTGTACGAATATTTCCTAAAAGGTGGCAAAAGTGTGGAAAGATAATTAGGTATAGTGTTATTGAAAGCTTTTTAAACAAGAATAAGTTTATGTCTTCGTCGACGTGCTTTTAGGGGAATAAAATCGGTCTCTCATAATGATAATCGGGGCTCGCACCTTTAACCGCTCCGCAGATGGTGCGTAGTGCGTCCAGTTGCAGTTGTTCAAACAATATCCGCTTAATCGAACTGAGTTAGAACGTAAGCGTTATAGATAGTCAGTAAAGATCTGCGTTTCAAGCGATATTTCAGAGATACCAAGCAATTTACTGTGGAGTGTCCTGGTTCTTGAGGGTTACTGTATTAAAGGCACTTCTGTTTTGTTTTCTTTTAGGTTTAGCAAAAACAAAACGATTAAGATTTGTAGTGGTTTGGAATAGTGAAAGAAGCTGTTATATCTCCAACATTATTTGAATCATTTTGTTCAATTCTATTTTAAGATACGCATAAACATTTTAAATTCCTACACCTGTCATTATGTTTCGGTCATTGCATTTAGTAGTACTTAATTGCTTCCTTACTTTTATAATCAAAATCAAATTGTATCTTATATTAATAAAGTAAAATGTAGATATTTAATCATATTATTGTTATTAATCTATACTTATCCTCTTTAAAACTAATTATTTGACTAAACCGACCAACTGTGGTTATATTACGTAATGTGTCAAAAGTAGGTAAATCATATACCATTAATTAGCCTAGTATTAAATATGGCAAGCGATAACACGAAACCATAAAACTATGTCCTGGCAATTTGACACACACAATTACACAACATAGAGAAATCTCTGAACTGCAGGAAGTAATCAATTGTCTGCTGCTTAGTTTTATTCCAGTTTGTCGTCACAGAAGTCTTATTATATTAATATTATTTTAAGTGCCGCGCGGATGTATAAAAAATAAATATTGCAATGCCCTTAAAGCTTTACTTATGAAAGTTTAATCCAAAATCGCCCGCTTGCACTTTGGTAACGCCACTAACGTCAAAACTCTATTAATGACCAATATTGATTTGAAATGTTACATTAATATCTAATCTGTCCACAAAACATCAACTGTTTTTTTTTAATACATTGTGGGGGTCTAACGTCTGGATGATTTGGCTATTACTATAATTACATCCCCGCTGTTGCGTATTTATTGTACTTTAAGAGATCGAGGAATATAGACCGAGGATATTCGTCATCCGGATAAAGTATACTTCGCCACCCGTTTTCATTATTTGCCATTATTTTTTTTTTCAAAATCGATATTCTCCGTCTTGGTACGGGGTCCTTTCGAAAGATAATACTGCCAAACACTTCAATGAGTTTAACCTGGTCCTAAAACACGAACAGACATCTATTTTTTCGAGTAAAAATGCTAAATAACTACTACAACAAAAGCTGATTGACAATGTAGCATTGAAAGACTATTTTCAGCACAGCTGTGACTACCAGAAATTTTATCATGCTTTATCTATGGATTTTGAATTTGAACCTTTTTAACGATTTTACGGAGAAAAAGGCCACGGCAATGTACATGTAGTCTAAAACGTGCTACAAGTCACACTTAAACAGTTTGTGACAGTCTTATTTAGGTTTCATGTTGTCTGTAGCGTGGTTTTATTACCATTAGGGGTTGCGTTTCCACCTTTGTGTGTTTTTTTCGGATCCTATACTACTAAAGACCCTAGTCCACAAGCAAATTATTAAATAAAATGGACCATGTGTTATTCCCGAAATGGGCTAGTGGGTAAGTAAAACTTAACACTGGTTTCATCTTGTCAGTGATGTAGGACGGAGGCACTCGGATGGGAAATAGTCGACCAAGAAATATCTCGTTTAGTGTCCACGGAACTGCGGCATTAAAGATAGATTATGGGAGATTAGATTAAGATTGGCAGTTCTCACTATAACAGTTAAAAACTATAGTCTCGATTATCCAGTTTTTGATTTAATTGTCAATGAGTGTTAAGCAGCATATAAAATTCTAATCCATTCGATATCGAAAGCTAGCCTTGACATCGAGATTTCAAAGTGTTCTGGATAATTTAATTAATGTGTAATTAATAATTAAGATAAGATTTTGGGCCTAAAGAAAGACACGTAATAGTAATAGGCAGATTTAGCTCTTGCATTATGCATCTTTAAGAAACAAATGACGAATTCAAAAGGAATCCGGGTCTGTATTTTCAATAAAAGCAAAAGCAGTCTACTATAATTTTAGGTTTATGGTATAAAACGGATGACGAATAACTATCGTTATTGTACTAATGACTATATTATGTATCTTATATATCGAAGGCATCCATGCACAAGGTTTGTGTGGAATACCATTTGTAGTCGCTGGCAACGTCACGTATAGGTATACAACAAAGTATACACGATTGATGATAAGGATTTAAAGCATCTGTACGCTGTACGAGAATGGACTTCAATTCGGATATTTTGAAACAAAAAGATGGCAACTATAATTTCAATTGATATGTATGTAGTGTGTCACGGGGTAGGGTGGGTGGCTGAATGGTTAGAGTGTGCGCGTTGCATCATAAAGTTTGTCATTGTGTCAACTGAGGCGGAAGGATACAAGAGTTATGGGGTTGGTTACGTTGAAAGGGGTGACCGAAAATTGCCTGGTTAGCTGTCGCTACTTCCAGCTTGTGTATCTCAAGTTTTTCATGAAGAACCTCATACATGTTTTTCGGGCAAGAGTTTGCCACATGTTGCTCCATCTGTGGCAGAAAGCGTTTTACCCAACGAATATTAGGGAAAAAAGTAACAGCCGGTCTAAGAGACGAGAATTAACATTGAAGTCAAGTGATCTGTGGCCGTATACAAGATATTCTTGATTGTCAAGTACCAAGGCTATCCATTTTATCTCAAACGTTTTAAATGGTATGAGTGTTCTAGTCCATTCAATATCACGACCATCCGACGTTCAACTATAATCATTGATATAACATTTGAAGCCACACAAAGACCTGCAATTGGCAGATTTAGATCTTGCATTGCATATTTCATTTTTAAGGCATTTGGACTAAACAATGAGACCAAATCGTGTAATACGATATTTCATAATTAACATCATTCTTTGGAAGCCCAACGCATCCCGGCAATGTTCATGGTATTAGCTTTTAAATAAATATGAAGGTTTTTTAAGAACGAATTTAGCCTCAGATTATGATTTTTAAAAAAGACCATGAAAATCTCTTTATAATAGGAACGTGCATTGATTTTTTAGTAATCAAGCACCATTTCGATATAATGCTATTACCAAATACTAATTACAAATTCCAATACAGTCCAAAGCATTATTTCTCTAAGCCTGTGGTCACGATTCTTCGCCGGCGATAAGCATAAACGTTTTGAGTTTTCCAGACAATTTTTGCAGATGTCTTATATTGAAATTTTAAAACAATTTCGAGAATAAGAATAGTGATCAGTTATTTACATAATTTCATTTTATACAAGTCGGAAATAACGAATTAGTCGTCTTTTTTCTGTTTTCTAAATGGTCATTATTTGTTGTTCAGGGGGCAATTTTAACGTTCGATTCAATACACTCCCAATACTGCAGACGAAGCTAAAATAAAGATTAATTTTGTTTTATAGCAAGTTAACTATGCGAGTGCTACTGAGTGTTATGGGAATATATGTCAAAGATAAGCCTAGAAGACGGTCTGAAAACAGCATCTCTACGGTAACAATAGGCTAAACAATCAACAAGCTTCTATACAATTGATTTGCTATGCTATTAAATCATGTAACAAGTTATTTAGCAGGATGTGACTCCAAAGGAAAGGGAGAGGGAGAGGTGGGGTTTAACGTCCACTCGATACAAACTAGGTCATTTCGGGACTAACATATGGTTTAATTTTATTTCAATAATTCGCTTGCACGTAGGGGTGTTTAGCAGTGGGAGGAAACCGGAGTGGCCGGAGGAAACCCACGCGGTTGAGAAGGCGCCCCTATCTCCATGCCACATACGCTCACACCAGGGATAGAAACCACAGCCGCAAGCCAGAGATGACCGGCCAGCTAGAGGTCGAAGCGCGGCACTCTAAACCACTAGGCCATCCCAACCCCCTCCATTCAAAGGAGCTAAACCTCTAACTTAATATCTTCCATAATATTCGAATGTAAAAAAACGAACTAGAATTCAATATTGGTCCATCTCAATCAATATTGATGTTGTTATCTTGTCGTGAAAATAAGAGATCGTTATATCCAATATTTAACACACATGGGACATTTTAATATCAGTAATCTATTTTGTTCAAGTGTCATTGGTAATGAACAAAGAAAAACATTCCCTACCAGACAATGAGGAAATAATATTAATGGCTGGTAAACAAAAGATAATTAAAATTTAAAGAAAACGTGTAGAACGGACTTAACAGGCGTAAACAAATGTCGTTCAGTTCGAACTTTTCACGTATTTCAACGAACATATTATAACTGATTAGAAATTACAATAATTGAATATGAAACACACTATATACATGCATATTGTTCTTTTAGACCCATCTTAGTATATTTTAATCTTCCAAAGAATAGAGCTACACACCCTTTAAACAAAGACCATCAAAGGTGAAAAAGAATAGCGGAATATATCAAACGAGACCGTATTGAATCTTCGCCAAGAACCTATTTTCCTGCTAGCTCTTATTGAAATTAAGTCCTTTGTAATGAATTCAGGAGCAGCTCGCTAAATTGATATATTTACAATTTATAGCTGAATATAAACCCATTATCTGTAAAAGCACACCGCCTAGGTATCGTTATCATCCCCACATGGATAATTTGAGAATATTTCCCGTCTATTTTTTTACATCGATTTTTTTCCATAATTTGGTTTCTCAAACTTTCTTTGCATGTTGATCCGAACATCTAGACGCCAGCAGTGAAAATAGAAACGTTCCCAACTTATGGATTGTTCGGTGTCGCCATCGTTATAATTTACCGCTATTGTATTCTATATTGAGACACGATTTACAAAACATTTGCAGACACTTTGTTGATTTGGTCAGAGCAATCAAATACTGAATATATGCTGACTGGAATTACGTTTCATACTTTGAAGTAAACTTGGCTAAAATCTCGAAAACAGTTCTTTTTGCCATAGAAGAAATTGTCTAAATTTCCTCGATTCCATGCTTGACTAGTTTTATAAATCTACTTTGAATGTTATTGGTATTTCGTCTTTTAATTTTGAGTCATGCTGTAATTTATTTCATTTGTTCCGCAATGAATTACCTTCAAAAAGAAAATTAATGTCTTGGAAAACATTTGCGAATATTCTGAACTGTCTGGAAACATTAATAAAATTTATTGTTTTCAGAAATGGGGGCACAATAAAGGAACAGAGGTTGATTGTGACTTTGATATTTTGTTTTCTTCCAGGTTACACTGAGATAAATGTCTTTTGTTTAAATTAAAGACAAGCAAACATTCCTATTAATTCATTCATTTCAAAAACCGATCACCCTCCTCCGCAGGTATCCTTTAAAAATATATTTGAGCTTTGGGATAATGTGGGCGACATGGTATCAACGTTTACTAGATGTTGTCTTGTAGAAGTAATGGATGTACTGTAATCGATACGAATATGGAATGTTATCTAAAACATGTGTTTGAAATGACGTTATTCTAATTCGGTTTTAGTTTTATATTATATGCTGACAGCATATGTAAACCAATATGTACAACTAGCACCCCCCGCGCAAACATTTTCAACCATAGATAAGATACACATTGCCCGTCAACTTTACAGCACTCCCGAGAACAGTTCTTCGAGCTAGTAATTGATATCGAGGATTGGTCAGCTAAGTTATTATCACACTTACATAATACAGTTATTATCACACTTACAGAATTCTTAATAATCCAGTATGCCCATAATGCAATGAAGGAATGAAAACCTATAATATTTTACATTTCCAATAAAAATAATAAGTCTTCAAATTGTTTGTGCTGTTTTGGGCAGGCATTAACTATGGTTTTGGATGTTGGTTCTATATTAAAGATCCCGTGTCGAGTAGTCTACATTTATGCGCTTAATATATCCGCCATTACTACAGTGACATGGCAAATGATCTATTGTGAATATTGGTAATATATTCCACACATAATCACTTTCATAATCGATCTTAAGTAATAGTACTTAATATAGAGGTTCAAATAGACCGTAATAGCAGATGACGTAGGTCGCATTGACATTATCAATTCAGACAGTTTCTGACCTTAGTAAGTAATTAATCAATTTCTATTACAAAAGATGGTCATCAGTAATTATAATCACCTACCACCAAACATCTCTGATTTATAGACTGACTGACATTCAAGATAACAACATGATATTCCCCAGGGATTCCCGCTAATACCACATTTTGAGACTAACATCAGGCCCCAAGTTCACAAAGCATTCTCAGACTTAAGTTGAGAATTTACTAAAAATTGTTCGCCTTATTTTAACTATTATAATATATAGCCCTTTAAAAAATTTAATGTATCAAATACATCAATAAGATTTCTGGATCAAAGATATTTCTCATAAAGAACGATTGAAAGTTGAGGGGTAACGGTCAAGATGATTCTTTACCAATTTACTCAAAAGTCTTGAGTTTTTGTTCCATCTGGAGGAATAAAATAACTTTGCCCATAAAATATCCAAACCGGGTTTTGATCAGGGTGGAGAGTATTGTCGTCTTCAGATATTTCAGGGTGAAACATTCAAGTCGTGTCTCGGGAGTCCGTATTCACACATTTATCTTGTTAAATCTCTTTGTTACAATTTTCTGTATCATGTATTTTCTTTCTCTGCAATATCGTTCAGTATTCCTTTTTATACATGATATAAACGATGTACAACCAAGATCATATCTTCATTAAACAAAACTACATTACGTCTGTAAGCGAAATCAATGAAGTTCCTTAGGTTACTCTGTGTGTGTGTGCCATTGAATAATTACCTTTGTGAGAACCAGGTCAGAATCATATGTATATATAATATACATTAAAGATTTGAATAAAAAGCTATAATAGTTCCAAAATAGATAATGTAAATGGAATATGTTGAAATTTTCAGTAATATTACTTATTCTGAGTTATTTCCGTTTGAAAAACAGTGTGTCGCTTTACCATTGTTACGATAATAAACAAAATCTCCATTATTCATTTTTAATTAAATTAACTAGCAATCGTCTTTAAATCCGTTGGAAATCAAAATCATTCGATTGTCTATATCGTTTATTATGGGCTTGGTATGTGAATAAATGTCTAATTAATGATTTATGTAACATTTGAGATCAAACCAAAGAGACCTGCATTAGGGTGATTTAGCCCTTACATCTCTAACTTATAGTTATAAAATTAGCCCTTAATCTTACTTATCTTACACATTAAATAGCATATAGGTAAAATAGATTCCAAACATAATTTTGACGCTAAGATCTTTGCTATGATTATGTCGCATGGCGTCCCTGAACAAATTCCAATTTCGACAAAAGTAAATTTGTCAGTTATTGTTGCAGACTGGAATACAGAGACGTGAGTTGGCTATTGGTCTCAGCTCTCTTACATCACATCTGAAGACGACGAACTGCCAGTGAAACTAGAAAGCATTGGACACGATAGTCAACTCATAAATTAGGTCTTTATTTATATTCTAAACAGGCATCCAACATTCTAACATTCTCTTAAGCACCATAAAATTTGAACTCTTTAAATAATGGGCTAATAGAAACGATACCTGGTACTGCTTTCGACAACCGGTCTTCTTTATTCGCGTCACATCCGGAATTATAGCGTAGACGTTATGGATCAAGCATAAAAAGGAGCTTTACTTTTAAAATTATATTTGTTTATCTTTCAGCACTTATTATAAAAATCGATTCACGCAAGAATTTCTTCAAAAATCAATCCCTGGTAAAAAAAAAAGAAAAAAAATCCAATAAGTTTTCTCACGCACTAAATTTCATTGCGTAGGTGTCAGATGTGTGACAAAAAGAGTAAGTCTATAATGCTTTTAATGTAGTTCCTTATATTTTCCTCTGCGTAGTTCTGGTCTGCCCTCACTGTTCCATCTTACTGGACACGAATGCGGTCTTGTATAATGAACAATAAACGACTATGTTGGTTCCCGAAATACTTATACCTACTGGTACTATAACGTAGGACGTCTGGCGTAGACTTGTTTTTTTAAGACTAATCGTGTTCATTAAAAAAAAAAACGGTTAGCTTATAATATTGTTTGTATATGTATGTTCTTTAATTCATCCCAGGCAAAAAAGTTGCGTGTAGGAGAATTATTTGTCTGGGTGTTATGAGTGGGATTTATATTGAGTGTATGTGCAGACCATCGTTTATGATTGTCTTACGCCCGATTACACAAACTTAAGTTATTCTCTAGGCAACGTAACTCATCTAGTAAATTACTACATGTATATATTATATCCGTTTCATTTTCATTATCTCTTTTTTCCAATTATCCACGTGTCCGTAGGATGTACTGTGTACAAAGGGTAAGACCTAACTACGTAATAATAGTAATAATACTACGTAATAATACTACGTAATAATACTTAATTATTGTAAAAGCACAAGGTGGAGGTTTACTCCAAGAACTGCCTCCTCTATAGCCCGTGTTGTTGCTGGTACCTTTGATTACTAGTTTATGACAAGGGCAATAACTACGAAACGATTGAATGGACTATTTAATAGATTTCATAACAGACCTTTAGTGGGATATTCGACCAAGGGACTGGTGGGTGGACTGAGTGAGGGACAGGGGTGGCCACAATATACGATGAAATAAACACGTGGTAAAAAAAAATATAAGTTAGGATCTATTAGATTTAGCAAACCCTCGGATACTTTATATAAGATGGTGGTATGTTACCCATCAGCAGTAGCTGTAGAGGCCGCTTATCGTCATGCAATGTTTTTTGATAAACTTGCAAACTATAATGTTGTGAAAGTTGGGTTTCTAAAAAGAATATCAGTTCGAAATCAATTCTGTTCAGTATAAAAAAAAAGATGCCCATTGAAAATTTCCCAAAAATCGCCATTCTCTGCAGAAAATAAAATTGAAAAATCAGTGCCACTTACATATTATGTTGGGTAGTGGGTGATCAAGGGAGGTAACTGGAATAGCGAGATACTGATCACAGCTATTGACGTACACGAATGCAAATACGATCTTTACTTTTAGGGATTGTGGTTTTAATGATTGTAGACATCAATATAATTGTGACTACCGTTATTGGTCAATGTCACTCTTTAATAAAAGTCAAGGGAATTGTGCTTTGCTAAAAAATAAATCAGATCCTTTAAAGATACATTATGGGAGATTAGCTAAAGAGCTGGCAGTTCTCACTATAATAGTTAAAAACTAGATAATGTAAAATGAATTTGCTGTAAATTTCAGGTCACACCGATGCACTGTGAACCGAAATTTTAGCGATTAAATTTTCGGCTTAGCCTCTAAATTCGGTACGATTAAAAACATAGTCTTGATTAAATCATGAATGAAAGTTGAGCAGGAAACTGGACCCTAATCCAATAAATATCGCAGGCTAGAGTTGACATCGAGAGTTGATTATGGTCCGAATATGTTAATTAATGTCTAATTAATCATTTAGATAACATTTCAGTTCTAAAGAAAGACCCACAATTGACAGATTTAGCTCGTGCTTAATATGTTTTTAATATTTAATTTGGACTACCTTATTGGAAATGTAAAATGACGATAAAGAGAAGAAAGTATTTTCGGACGTATTAATTCTGCGTTGAACAGTTTGAATAAAAATATGATTTACATATTCTTGACTTATTGGATCACGATGGTTATTGATTATAGTATATAAATCACAAGAATAAGACTATATATTTGTCATCCAATGAAATCAAGAATGAGAGATATCGAAACAGCAGTGCTCTTTAATCGTACGTAGTATCACATACAATAGAGAGTTTTGGCAAACCTAAATTCCTAGTACGTATCGCGTATCCGTATGGATTTTGCGTGTGACGTCATCAATGTGTGTGTATTTCTCATACGTGTTACGGCACACGGATACGGCAGCCCGTATCGAACAGCTTTCATACGGAGTAGGTCCGTATAACATTGTCGTTTTTTTAGACGCTGAAATGTTGTATCATAACGTTTTTATGAATCTATGTGTATTCTAGAACACGAAGGTGTATATTTGATGTGAATTTAACCATAAAAAAGACAGGAATTTAATCATTATATTTGATGGGCTTTCCTTTGAATTTTCATACTTTTCCCGTTGGCCTGTATGCTGGTTGAACTACGTGAAACATTTAAATGATGTGATTCTATAGTAAATCGGTATACATGATAAATTAGTGAAACCAAAAATTGCTGTCGATTCGAAGTCAACGATTTTTTAAATAAGATGCGACATTATTATTTTTTTTTTAAAATAGCTCAGTGACTGTGGAGCGACTTCATTCACTCTGAGAAATTGTAGGCTGGGCACTTGACTAGTAGTGATGGTGATCTTGGTAGATAACTGCCATCATGCTGTAATAGAACTAAACTCAGCTCAGTGACGCATACGTACGCGACGCGAGAATCTGCCAAAACTCTACAACTACTCTGACGCAACGTATCACGTATACGATACGGATACGTGATACGGATAGGAGAAATGCACTTGCCAAAAGCTCTATATATTAACTACATTTGTCTTGTAGTCCGGAAAAGAAACTGTAATGGCGGGTGTTATGAAACGACCTTTTTTGGAAATAAAATACTTTGTTACTTATTAATTTGCTGTTTCTTTTTAATGTTGATATTGTAAATATATTCTAGCCGAAATGTATATGATACATGCGTAATGGAAGTATTAGAAAAACGATTTATTCAGCCTAGGATACCCATGCAAGGAACAGATATATTTAACTTACAAAATGATGATGTCTGTTGAAAATATTTAAAATCTATTGATCGTGTACACTACCCAGGTAAAACTGGTTATTTCTGTGTTAAGAGATTCTTAGTGTCCTTTATTTTATGCTCAAGTAAGCATCTGGAGCCCTGTCATTTGTTTTCAAAGAACTACAAACTTCCTGTCCAGTTGAACCATGCCGCGAAAAAACATATACATAGAAACGCCTCCACTATTCTTTCAATAAAATAAAACCAAGTACGAACAATCCAAACCATTAGGCAAAATTCGAAGTCCTAAAAAACGTAATAGGCAAAGTAGTGTAATCAGCAAATGGACTGTTGGATTGTACGTTTTTTCTTTTACCGTTTTTCAGCAAGCAATCGTATTATTCAACTTATTGCTGCATTTAAATAACTACTTGTCAGGGTTACAATTCTTACAGATGATATTAATTGTCGAGTTATAAGGTGAGAACCCCATTAGATTTCCTTGCCAAGGTAAATAATATTCTGTTTCGTTACATTTTGGCGTTTAATTTTAATGCCTAAACGACCAAAATTCGCCCTCGCTATCTTTATATGGATCGACAGTTAAAACTATTAATCTATATTTTTTGTCTTTATAAACCGTTAGAAAACAAAGATCAGTGGCACATGTCACGAATATATAAATGGGTATCAGTGCGTAGGCTGTTATTTTATTGATGATACGAAGTAGTCGGCTTTAAATCAAATTACAAGAGCATGTACTTTTTGCCTTTCAGAGTTGGCAGATTTTTACCATGCACGTAATCTTGCAATTAACTATGGTCACAAAATTGTGATTAACTAAAACGAATGTAATGTTAAATAGGGTTGAGATTACTGCCTGTATTTACCTTTTAATAGAGAAAGTATATTTTTTCTAAGCTATTATTCACATTTAACGATATCTGATAGCCAGATGGTACTGTTAATACATAGATGTCGTAACGTATAGTCGTTTGAAGACGAACTTGGGACCCGATGGGAGCACGCGGGGGTGAGGGTTTAACGTCCGACTGTTCTGCTACGACTGGGATAATGAAAACGGGCATGTACTATGAGGTAAATTTTGCCCGGGCAGCGGCACTATGTAATACTCTTATATCGAATTCCAACTCCCAAGGATCTTTTATGTGCATGTCAGTGTATACACGGGGTTGAGGGACAAATCCCAAATAATGATTAATATTAGTATTACGTTTTTATATCCCAAAGGACTTGTCTTTTCATCTATAGAATTGTGTAATCTAAATTTTAAAAAAATACCCCCCCCCCCTTTGTCCAATCTCATCTGATAAACCATTTGATTACATAGCATAAATGGATGTAGAATACAAGTATTATACTATATGTATATATCAGTTTCCAAACAAATAAATTTTAAAATGTTAAAACAGCCAGTCTTTGATATACAATTCAACTTAAATAATTGAGAAATAGATTTTAATAATCTGTTAGTTTATATGGGAAGGGCATTTTTTTTTTTTTTTTTTTTTTAAAGGACCTAAAATTCTTACTCAAAATTTTCTATAATATTCGAATCTATAAAGTTACACGAAATAGAATTCAATATTGGTCCATTTCAATCAAGGACCTAAACCTCTAAATCAATATTTTCCATAATATTAGAATTTAAAAACAATGTTAGTCCATTTCAATCAATATTGATTTTGTTATCTTGACGTGACTGTTTACGTATTTCACCGAACATATAACTGATTTGAAATTACAAAAAACAAACTGTTTTAAAAGAAAGGGATGTATACATTCATATTGCATTAATTTGTGCACTATTTCGTTTACTTTACCGCTCCACAAAAATAGAGCCATACGCCCTTTAAAATTATATAACCTATTGTGTAATATTTAGGCCAGCTGCCGTGTGAAAGTTCTAATTGCCTGTTGGAATTATAGTATAAAATTGTGTTAGTATATAATAAATCAATTACATATGAATGTAGCATTATTCAAATTATACAGTTATGGTAAACAGTACCACTTTCGATTCAATGAAATTAGAGCTCAGCTCAGAAATGCAAAGTGCATTGTTCGAATCTGCATTCACTTTATTGCCCTATAGACGGCCGGGTATTTTTTAATATAAATAATGCATTAAGATATAATTTAGGTTTCTAAGTTATTCGTGAACACGCCAATCGTTACCTGTATTTTCCGTTTTTTGATCGTTTATGACGACACATACATTGATTTTCACACGTTTTAATGAACCGCGTATCGATGTTTGATTTCAGGCATGACATATATTTTATACATATATATATAACTTCTCGCAAGACATTGATTTCATAATCTGGAAAGATCATTTATGTATATGCAGTTATGTTAATGATATGGTCTTTCCAGTATGTTTGCACACGTCACCTATAATGAGCAGGAAAAGCAAAAACTAGGCCATTTCTTGACTAACGTATGGAACAGTGGCCTATTTTAGTTCGATAATTCGCTTGTGTGTAGATGTCTTTAGCAGTGGGGGAAACGGCTGAAAACATATGAGGTTAGGCAGGCGACCCCGCTACTGGTCACTTACAAGTGTTGAATTGAAAACACCCAAACAATTTGCTTCCACCACCTGCACCCACATCCCCATAATATGGCTTTAAAGATTTGTAGATATTTTCACGTTTATGGTAACAAATGGATTTCCCGAGCAATTTTAAGATTATATTTGTGTTAAAGATGCATTGCGTAATATTTACATGTAGGTAAAGTTCTTGTGGTTCTCGCTATAATAGTTAACAATAGATAATGAAAAGGGAATATGTTGAAATTTGTTTCAAATTACTTTATTCTGAGCGATGGTATGACCGTTTGAAAATAAACAATGTCTCGATTATCCATATTAATGAAATTATTAATCGTGACAATCGTGTTTAAATCCGTTGAAAATCAAATCCATCCGATAGTTCAGAGAGTTCATTATCGGCTTTGTATTTAAATGATTTATATAACATTTGAAAACAAACGAAAGATCTGTCCTGTGCAGATTTAGCACTTACAAAATGCATCTTTAAGTATTTGGGAACTCGGCCACTTTATAATTTGTTCAATATAAGATGTTTTAAAGAAAACTGATCCAAAAAAACACAGAGTTTAATGCTATTGGAAACATCAATCTTCAGGATTGTGAAGAGCGGTTTTATTGGATAAAGTAACTTAACGTACAGTAAGCTTCCGATTGTCAATAAATACAGGAGTTATATTAATATCACTTCTGCACCAATTCAGCGGCTACAATTTAGTTATTGGAAGTTCTATTGTATTTATGAAATACCGATAAACAGTTCACTTACCTCATATTTATCAATATGCTTTCCATTTTACCGAATTTTTAGAAATGATATGCGATTGGGTTTACCGTCCTATTTAAGAAGTTACGTGAATGGCTGATATAAATGCGTACACAAAATGAAATGGACTTGAGGTTTAAAGTCCCAGTTGTCTCATCTAAAATACACCCCGGTAGCACCAACAATCAAAGAGAGGGTAGAATTATAATATTGGGCTTTTCGATCAATTCGAGGGGGGGGGGGGTGAACTTGCTAGGTGAAGTAAACATAATGTTTTTAAATAATTATTGAAGTAACGTGTTACAAGTATAAAAAAAATATATGATATTTTAAAAGTTATTTAAAGCCCCAAAAACACTCTTGTTGTAACTGAAAAATATGTCCCAATCTTCATTCTGGTCAACAAATCGTATTATTTTAGAATATACCTATTAAATGATGATATAAATTTCATCTTAACACACCTAATTAAAAAATTGGAAAAATTCAACCAATTGATTTGAAAAGTCTAACGTAAACCTTTTCAAATGTGACTTGGATCTTAAAATATTTTCGAACCCTGTGGACAAATAAAATAGGTTGTAATGGATAATTTACACAACAGGTAGGACATTTAAACATCTAGTACTTAGAATAAGGGTATTATTTATTTTCTGGAGCTACCAAGCCAGCAAGAATGTTATTGTCCCTTTAAGCATAAAAATCAACTGAGCGCATACACTTACTGTAGGCATGGGGGAGGGGAGGGGTCGCTGGAACTTTTGCTCTGAGGCGCCACATAGGCTGGGGGCGGGCGGGGGGGGGGGGGCTGGTAACGACAGCTATATTTATTGGGAGGTTATTTCTAATACAAGTCTGGCACATTTGGTATAGATGGAAAGTATAGATACCTAATCTTCAAACAAAAATACTGGATTACCCGAAAAACACCCATGGGGAAAACACTGGGCAAACATATCAGGTGTAACTGGCAACTCGACTATAACATGGCGCAGGGAGTGGTTGTTATTTCTTGATCAGATGGTTCGGAGGTTTTGGAAATATTGCCAGATGTCAACGAATAAAAGACTCCTCAATTAAACAACAGAAAAAAAACTTGACAAATAATTAAAAATTTACTTAGACCTCAATATGTATGGTAAATGGACAGTAAGTAATAGAAAATGCATTCTGAAAAATGGACCCTCCCTCAACAAAGCGAGGTCACAGACATGGCCTATAACATCAGTTTATTTACAGATTGAAGAATCTCCCCGCGTATGCAAATATTTGAGACGGATTTCAAGCAAATTTTTGGCAAATTTATCAGTTTGAATGTTTTTAGAAGAAATCACACAGTTTGTACTCATTAATATGAGTTGAAACGACAAAGGAGGTTACGCAGAATCGAAATAATTGTGGTCAATTGATCAACAATGATTCCATTGATTGTTTCAAATTGACCTCAGCAATGGTTTGATGAGGCGTTAAAAAAACAAGAATAATCGATACTTATTTGTATAGTTAAATTACAAAATCCAGTGGACAACATGAATGTGCCTTCAAAGTACAATGAAATGAAAAGTTGCTAAGGAAGGATACGCCCACCATATTGACACCCCAATTTAAAAATGAAATACAGAGAAATCTTTAATGCTTTTTAAGTCCGATAATGCTCCAATTAGTTAAGTTATAAGCTGTGGCCGATCTGGTACAAGCGAATATTGTACTTTAATATTTAATAACACATACTAGGCCAAGCCGATGCTTTATCGGTTTGACAGCCCTGTCACCAATGGAAATAGCATATGTAATCTGCTCCGCTCAATCCAATAAAATAAAACTAATAATGTAAATTGTTTGTGTTTAAAAACTGGCATATGTCTGGTTGCCCCTTCAAAATTTACAGACATGGTTTATATTTGCGGACGATTAAGAGGTTACCATTATATATGCCTTTGCAATACACATTAAAATCAATTAGAATCCTTAAATTAAATAATATAGCCTACGCTACATGTCTCAAAGCTTCATTATTTAAGTGCTAATTCTTTCTATTGCAGACCTTTTTTTTGGGGGGGGGGGCTTCAAGTGTTAAATAAATTATTAATTAAACAGTTAATCACAACAAAACCCATAATGGTTGTTATTTTGAACGGATTAAAACACGACCGCCATTTAATAATTTAATTTAAAAATGGATAATCGTAACATTGTTTATTAAAGTAACAATTGTAGCAATGAAGATCGAGACTAGACTATTCTTCATACAGTCACTTCGACCAGAATAAAGTAATGTGACTGAAATTTTTATTACATTTCTTTTTCACTAACAATTTTTTAGTTTGAAATAAAACCTAAATAACGAATGTGTGCTTATTTTCACAAAGTTCATGTTAATTCATGTTAATTACACCTCTGGCAATTCCACTATTAGGAATAGATTGTAAAATCAATATCCACCTTTAACATTGTCGCATTGTGAACTTTGAAGTAGATAAAAAGTAAAATCTTAATGCATGTAATTTACTTTATTGCCAATATTTTCTGATAAATGAATGTTGTTTCAGTAGATTGGACTGCGTATGTGTAATAAGTACTAATAGTATAAAATTAACTTATTTTAAAGATGGTACATGCATTAATTGAGTTTGCTAAAGGCATCCAATTGTAGCTAAAAACAAGCACATCAGTATATCTCAACGTTTTTAGTTACAACTGAAACAAATTAAGAGTACATGTAGACCATTGTGGGAAAGGGCAATAAGTTAGGGTTCTGCGTTTCACTAATCTGAACAATACACACAAACATTTCAAGCAGAACGAATGATACCTTTTGTCTCTAGTACGTACACAATATTCTGGAAATAATTAGTGCAATATGTCTCTCTCTAACAAATAATGTGTATAGATTCCAAACAGATAGCCAGGTATCAAATACTTCTGAAGTTATTACCGGTGAAATTTGGCGGATTTGTTAATTTCGCTAATTTAAATGATATTTATAAACATAGTTTTAAAAGATCGAATGATAAATGTATAATGTCCACAAGCAATTTTAGACGAATGATGACAGGAATGGTGGAAGTACGGCCACATTTCAAAGTTGTGTTTACGGGAACCCAGCCTGAATCGAACTTTTGGATTGATCGATAGACTGCACGAGTATCTATTTTCATATACAGAAGCCCGTCACTGACACGAGCCACGGTGGCTATTTAGTGTGAAAGCCGGGGCATCGATCTCGGTGTTGGCCAAGAAAGATCATCGGGATTTTTCGGTGAGGTTTCCCGTGGTCAATGGTGCAAGGCAGATGGCCTGACACGGACAGCTGTCTAACCGTCTGTGCAGTGATTTGCATGTACACGATCCCTTGGCGGTTGAAATCCGATATAAGAGTAGGCCTTAGCGCAGCTGTTCGGGCAAAAGTCCCTCATCGCATCATCGCATACTGTATGTTGTTCGCCTGTCTTCATTAGACCCTTTGGAGACAAACCGTAGAACGTTAAACCTCGTTTCATTTCCGTCACTGATATTCAAAACTAATTGACAGAGAATAATCATTAAAACAACCATGGGCTGAATCTACACCTAGAAAGACGATACGATAATGACAATATTGGGAGGCTTCCATGACTGGGGTTGCACAGTGTTTTGACTACAGTGTATAAAGTACATTGGAGCTGAAAGAGAATACTTAATAATAGCTGCAAATATATAATTATACTTACATTGATGTGACATTAGCCATGATGTCAGGTGAAGCAAGTCGTGGAACGGAAGTAATGATGTCTTCAGTGATCCATGATAAATGTATGTTGTGTCTTTCATCAATTATACAAACACAGCTAACATTTCCACAATAACTACAATCTCTTGCAAGGCTGTAACTAATACTAGCCATATAAAACACTATCAGATACAACGGCTTCATATTGTACATTTTTTAATAATCACAGCTATAATCTATAGTCCTGAATCCATAACATTTTCAAAATATATTTTTTGGCTTTATTCTTCTAGCTAGCGGAATACAAAATAAACTAAGTTGTATTGAATCGATAAGGTAGTTCATTTTATTTTATTTTTTTCTCCATTAAAACTGCCAATCCGCGATATTGTTATCGTGGTTTAGATCCTCGGGAAGCAAAACTAAAAGATCTACAGTTACTTTTTTTAAATTAATGTACTAGATAATTAATTGGATTCTAACCAATAATTACACATTCTTCAACTGGGGTTTACGATTCTGAAACCGCAAATAATCACACATCAAAAAGTTTCATGGTGAATAACGGTTTACTTTACAACCATCTTTAATTGAAAACCGTATAATTAGAAGTCTTTCAAAGTCTTTAGTTTCAATGTTTCCTAAGCGAGTTAGTAAAATATCAAAAGATACTTCGATTCAATATTGAACAAATTCTACCTTTATGATATGGACAAAAATCGAAAAAATTATTCTGTCAGCGAGGATCTATCTTTTGCTACTAATTGTTACCGTCGAAAACTTTCCAGCGCCTTGGCGTCCAGTATTTTAACAAATTCTTCGTTCAGTATCAACACTAGGGATATAACACGTTTATCTATAAGCATGACCCACATATCCATTTTATCATGAATAAATCATAAACGACACTTAATTATAAACTGTATCCAGAAACCTTGAAAGAGAAGGAAGTTATTCAGTATGGCTATATCAAAGACATAAATTTCAATAATGTAGTGTTTTCCAAATCAGATGAGAGTTTCCATTCGAGTGTCAATATATAGGGTATAAAGATTTCAACAATGCTCAGCGAAACTATTAAGGCGATAGAATTAACGGAAATTCTACAAGTAATTGACAAGTTTCTTGTCACCGAATCTAATCACATTTCACAATCAACTACTCTGTGTTCTTCTGTGTGTAGTATATAAACCATTTCAATTAAACACGACAGAACAACTGGAAGCTTTCGATCTCCATTCCTGATATAAACAGAGAACCGATGTCTTATTCTGCGTGGGCGATGTTACAGTATTACCATTATCCGGCTTAAACAGTCAGCTTTGTAACAGATACTTGGAATATGAAATAATGACGTTTAATTATTTTTTGATAATAAGATTATCCTATTTTATCATAAAACCCCTATCACTAAATTATAGTCCTACATTTTGGAACTTTAATACACCGATAAAATCTTTCAAAGAACAATGTCAATTCAATCGAGCTATAGATTTCAATACTGTTCAGAAAACCAAGTGCTTAAATTGAATATTACACAGGAGTCAATTCAAATCAAGCTGTCGCAAATACGGAATGGGTCTAAGCACGCACATCTTTCCGATACAAATCTGTAGAATACGGAATACAAAACGTCGATACAACTTCATTGGTGGTCCAGATTAGCGAAAATCAAGTCAATTGTTATTTGATTTCGTATTTTCCTTTTCTCAATTCAGTCATTTACTGGTCGTCTGACATTATCTGGAAGAGTATAGTCATGGCCCGTCAGATGACATAATATCTCAACAAGAAGTAAGACCAATGAGACCCAGCATCTGAAAAAAAAAGATAAAAAAGTACCTATTAATTACCAATTAACTACATCCATATCACAATTAATAAAATAAAACCAAGTATGAACAATCCATACCATTAGACAGAATTCAAAGTCCTAAAAAAAACGAAACGTTATAGGCAAAATAGTGTAATCAGCAAATGGACTGCTCCCAGTGTACAATTAAACATTGTACTTTAACGATTCGCTGTGTTAAGTTATTAATATAAATTCATATTTCTATTTGACTGTGAAAATACTGTCTTAAGTAACAATAGCTAAGACAGAAAACTCTATTATTTGTCCATTATACACATGTCTAAAAATCTATAAATTTTCTTTTATCCCATTTTAGACGTGAACAAGCTGTTACCAAGCTTTGGAAATCATAATTTCTCACAGGTTTATATATGATAAACTGTTCAAAGTTTAGAAAGGCATATACAATAAATCACGATATTATTAACCCTAACTCGGACTTTATAACTGATCTCATAATAAAATACCAGCGCGTATACCACCTCTGAGAATTACACAGTCGTCTGCTTCAGTTTCCGGCGGCAAAAACCGATATTTCGTAATTGCAGATATAATTTTTTTTCCTGCGCCTTGTAATCGACACCCATCAAAGACTAATATAATGAATAAGTATCGAAGTGGTGTTTGATAAACAAATTAATCGACATATCCATTAAATGTCACAGGGGTGCCGATATCAATAAAAAAAAACCCGAACACGGGAAAAATCGATGATCGCCGTCCGATAAAGTGTTTATAGTGCCGAGTGATGCGCTCTTGACTTTTGCCAATTGTTGATTATTTTAAATAAAATAAACGGAATTATTGATAACCAATTAAAGAAAATGACCAGTCAACTTACTGACTTCAAGGGCGTCACGTCAGAGGTGTTCCTAGTTACTAAGTCTTCGCTGAACTGTTTCGAACACAGACATTGGCTTTGAATTGGCCACTCGGGTATCGATCGATTCATTTATGTTGTGAACTGTTCGATATTCCCATGAAATAGTATCATTATTTTTTCAGTGACTAGTTATTATTACACGGTTGCTTTACTACACGGCAGAAAAATTAGACAAAACAAATGTAACCGACATTTCCTTTCGGAATTTAATGTATATATTACGCCGGTAGGGATTTTTCACAATAAATGATTTTGAATACATTATATTCAAAGTGATCCTTTTGTGTGCTTAGACACTGGCAATTGTTCTTTCATAAAGCTACACAAAGTAATGTGTGATTATAACACAGATGGCTTTTTAACTTATTTTTTACACACTAGTAACCTACAACATGTATAGAGAAATCAGAACCGTTTGGTGCCTGTTCACGGTTCGCCACCCTGTACGGCTTTGGTATTTTTGCCTCATCATGTTTTCTTCTTGAACGGTAATCATTTACAACACGAAGATCGGTTTGGATTGAGATGGAAATAGGTTACTGCGCAATGGGGTCCTATGTCACTGGCATTTCAGAACGGTTAACATTTATTGGTAAGACAATCGAGAGTGTGAACTTAGCTTAACAACCGAGTTCCTTGTCTGCGAGAAAACTTTTAAAAAAAAATACTAAGGTGACATTTGTTCAGTTAGAAACGAAGATATATTTATTTCAAATGCGTCATCTTAAATATGAGACAGGTGTACTTGTAGATTAAGTGGGTTGACTGCCTGTTTGCGCTAATTGCGACGCTTAATGCTCAAAGAAACAATGTTGGTCATTCAAAAATCATCTACTGACGTCAAAATAGTCTTCACCCAAACATCAATAATAAGCCTATCTTTGTGTGACTTCTTGGTGTGTAAGAACATTAAAACTTCAAAATCATAAAAATATTAATTACTAAAATCATGGTGCATCCCCCAGTATATTTGAAGATGACGGTGAGAAAACCATAGAGTTTGTTTTATCATCTATTAAATTAAGAGGTGGTCAGAATATTAACAAAGCGCTCATTCCTTACCATGGTAATAGGTTTGCGGTTTGGTTTACACTGTAGAACAGTGATTCTCAACCAGGTATGCCGCGGGATCCTCCGAAGTGTAAATATTCATTGGTGTCTACTGATAGTTAATAGCTGTGTTTTTTTTTATTTAGTTTTGTCATTGAATTTGTCTATGTCTAGACTCTATGACTTACCATATTTTTGATTGTAAAATTCAAATATTTTTAATATTTAGCCAGGTGTGCCGCTAATTATTGTTCATGTGTTTCAGTTTGTGTATTTGGCAAAAGGTTGAGAACCACTGCTGTAGGTTCAAACTGATCCCGCACTGAATATTCGCTCGGCCGCTACAATCACTGATTAGTGTGACATCGACGAAGCTTAATGAGTACGGCATATTAACTTTTTTACTTCGACAAATTAAATTCTCAAACATTTTTTTGAGGTAAAAGAAAAATAAATAAAGACGTTTGAAGTATTTGTAGTTAAAAAATATTTCCTATTTAGTGTAAATGGGTATTAAAATGAGTAAAATGCATCATTTTGCCCGAAGCAGTTAGGTGTTAAGTAAACATTGCACGAGCCGTTGAGCCAATGACTACAGTCAACGCACGTGTTGTGGGCAGTCATCTGTTACAGAGATAATTCGTAAGTAATTCTCTGTGAAACAGATTGCTGTAGGTTGTCAGCAGATTGCATAAGGTGGTCTATATAACCACCTGACAATTGTAGTTCAGATTACAGACTTTAGTCAAAGTCATGACTGAATGATTCTGAATTAGGGTGGGGGCTATTGTCATATGAAAACGAAATGTGTCATTGATTTTGGGGGGTCTTAAATTTATCTAATTCCATGTGCAGCCAAACCATTCTGTGGGTAGTACTATAAAGACGACTATAAAGTAAAATAAATGAGCATGAAAAGAGGGAATGATATTGAATACTTTTGATGAAGGATATATTGGCAAAATATATAAAGGTAATTTTGTTTTCACTCAGAATTATTGACAAGATATATTGCATGGAAGCTTTCATGTTTATTTGGCTCCATGATTTGTGTTACTCAAGTGACATTACATAAATGTATTCAGCTTCTACATGTCTGGCAGATGTGAATACAGCTACGTCAAATATATCACCGACGCCATTGGGACCCCAGACATGCATGTTTCTTAGGAAACAAATGAATACCAGCGTATTACCAGCACATGTCCAAAACAATATTTTATCGAGTTCGAATCCTGACGTGTGCCATGCAGAATCTTTGATGGTGGGAGCGTGGTTAATTCCTGTGTTAACAATTTTAAAATATACTATGCATGAGTGATAAAAAAAGATAATGACAGCAATAAGAATATGAAAATTTTCTTGAATCTGGCAACATTATACGTAACGTTGACATGATTTCCAAGTATTTTCTCGGACCCACTCGTTCGACGTTATTATCTTGCCCTTTTCCCCACCTTATGAAGCATTCCTGTGGACTCGGAATGGGGTATATTTAGAGAACCCTTTCCAACCTGCATTGGGTATTCTACATATTTGGTGAAATGATTAATACACTTTTAAAAATAACAGAGATGATCGATTAAGCCCACTTCGGATGTAAACAGAGGGAAGATGTCTTCATTAATCCGTAGAATCTTTGACATTGGTACAATCATTTCCAGTACCAGTTAGCGCTGGTTAGTTCTAATACAATAGCTTAAAATTCAGTCTATAACGGGAAGCGTGTCGCAATAACACACTGGCACTTGTCTTTCAGTAAACCAAATCACCTTGTTGAATGTGTTATTCGCACATATCTGAGATACTTGTGGCAGAAATAACCGAATCTGTCTCTTTCTTCTACTTTACAAAATAATTGCTTTTTTTACAACAAAGAGTTCCACTAAGAATAAACTTCCGCTTGTTATTTATTATTTATAAGCTATGGCTATGATAGGCGTAGGTTGTGCCCAAATATTTTAGATTTTAATCGATTTCATTTTCTGCTTTACTTTTTTTTCATAATTTCTGTCAAACATGGGGATATCGTCGGAAATTAAATAAACTCTGGATCCGAGAATTGCGTAGGCATACAAAGAGCATTAATTTATATGTTTGCTTTGGTTTTCTCTTCATCTGTAAATGAATCAATCACATATAAATTAGATACCGAAAAGCATTGCTTTTAAATAGAATTTCGTGATGGTGAGCTTCGGGATTTTTGTGATGTCTTAGAGAGTTTTGAGTTGGTTGCGTTATATGTAAGCATAACCTTATGGAATATATATTTCTTAGCTTATTTAATATGCCAGAGCCTGATCAATTAATAATGACCTTTTGGCCCGCGTCTAGCTATTAACCGATTGGGCTTAATTCTGAATTTCTAAAGTGTTCGTCATCATGATCCTGTTGATCGCATTTCTCCTATCTTTCAGTTTTATCAATCACGTAGTTTAAAATGACAGCAATGACGCGTGGTGTAGGTTATGCTTTCGATGGTACCATTTTCTTTTTTAAGGTTGTCCCAAACTGACTCGATGTAAACATTTGCCTGAAAAGACGGCTTCGCATCAGCGCTCTGTAACAGTTCGGGGTTGTCGAATGTACCCATTGAACTTTTTTAAATTGACCACTGATAAGAAATGGTTGTGCTTTTTTATCCTTAATACACTTTTTATCCTTAATACACTTTTTATCATTTCAAGGGCCTACTGTTGACAAACACACTTATAATTCTGTCCTTTCGACTCCTTGCCCAAATATCAAATACATGTAAGGCTTATTGTCAATCAATGGACAATTGGTGCGGGTTTTTTTGTTATAGAGCAACTCAGAAATATTTGTCCGAATGAATTACCAACGAATTAATCAATAAACCATATAATTAATTAATCCATAGTACAATGGTTCATTTGATTGAATATCAATTATATAGCAAGCATTTATTTCTAAATTAATCAACTGTGTATTGGTTAATGATAAATCGCCAGGGACAAAAAACGGCTCCTGTAAACTTCTCTAACATGGACATTACCTAAATATCTAATATAACAAACTGTTTTAAAACCATCGACTACTATATCGTAGTAATACCATTCAATTTTACTTAGGCTTATTTTGGTGTTTTTCAAGCCTAAGAGAGCTTCTATGCTTACGTTAGATATTAAGTATTTGTATATCTAAAACGGTTTAGAAAAGACATCGATGTGAATAGCCAATTTCAAAATACAGATCTAAGACTATTTAATTACAGCAAAAAATTACCCAGGTAATGTAATGAGACATATAAATGTATTTTATATTATTTCTATAGTTATCGCCTTGCTATGGTAATCCTTTTGACGATAATTTTACAGATCTCCAGTAATCTCATAAAATAGACTACGAAACTATAATCATAAATCGATGTTGCGATAATCCGTCTGAGTAGATTATAGCAACAAGAAGTAGAATTTTTTTTTTCTGGATTCTATATTTAAGGTGAAAAAAAGAAGTATTAGGAGCAATTTCTTTTCAATGTTGAGTGGAACCTGACAATTTATTCGAAGCCTCCCATGGAATTCTAGACAATTTTGGTAGTAGTCAACAGTGCCCATTTATCTGGGGAAATAGAGTATATTCTGTCTAGAACACCTGATACCTCTTTTAATTCCAGGAATTCAAATAACTTCCACTGTACTTTTGTATTTAAATCAATGGGCCAGAGACTATCGACAGTCTTCTAACCAGGGACCAGAAAACGATAAGTATACATACATCGAATTTTGTCTTGTAGAAGCAGACGATAACATAAACAAACAAGCAAGTATACGCGGACAGAGTTGGAGTTCATGAAAAATAATTCTGGATAAGCCTTCACCATTTTTCTATTAATTCTAAGAATTAAATACAATAGACGTGACAATCCAGTTGTGTATAGATTGACGTATTATATCAACAAGAAAATATAGGAATACAATTTTCAAACAAATAGTTTAGATTGAACGAACGTACGCAACAAGCATTATTAAAAATCGAGTTTAAAAAGTTGTCTTTTATGGTCATAGGGCCATTTAACAGAGTAAACTCGTTGGCTATAATAACATTGTTATCTATGCCCAAATGGGTGTTTAGAATTTAGCAATAACTATTTTGCCCTTTTAATACATAGTGCAACCTATTTGTTTCCACTTTACATAGTGTGTGTTTCTTGTTATTACTGAACGGGTCAGTGTTTTATAATTGGTTTACCATTGTTTTCCTTTGTTACTGGACGGGTGAACTTTGTATAGTTGGTCCATCGTTGTTTTCCTTTATTACTGGACGGGTCAACGTTTTATAGTTGGTCTACCGTTGGTTTATATAATTCACAAAACCAAGATTAGCGTAGACTGTACAAAATATTTTCTAGGGATAATAGGTAATACTATATAAATTCAGTACTCTAAATCTGTATATCTAAGATTTGTTTCAGAAAATTGAGAAAGGTTAGATAGAATGCAATATATCTTTAATATATAGGTTTCCACGGTTAATAACATATGGGTCAGTGTCGTTCTTCTCTAGCTTACATTTATCTATATCTAACTAGTGAATGATGACACTGATGATAATGTCAAAGTTGTCGATTTGATTCAGACGTAAACATAAATTGATACATTCCAGATATGTCGTGAACAGTGAGATATACTAAACAGATTCATATTAATGATGGTAGGTGTTGCTTCGGATTTGTACTAACCTTTCGTGAGTTCCCATTTCGCAATCTAATTTAACAAGTACGGGAGTACTATATGGACGCGAAATGATATCGAACTCCGAACAGGGATGCCAAGTTCCACGGTTATCAATTGTAAGAGCCTTAGAGCTTAGATTTTCTCGAAGATCTTTGCCTCTCCCCAACCAAACCAATGAAAACATCATGATGAGTAACGCTTGCCGTCCTTTTCCAAATATTCAAGGAGCTGAGAGTACAACATGTGTTCCGTTAGAAATACCAATCCATTCTAGCAGGCGACAAGGTCCAGTGCCATTTCTCCACGATCGAGAAGATTAACATCTGTTAGGGGTTATTACCAAACATGTACCTCCAATAGGAAAGTTCAAAATCTGTAATACGACCGGCCACCATTTTATTGTTGGCAGGTATAATAGATGGGCTTGTTTTAAATTCGATTGAAATCAAAGGGATTATCTGGTGTAGGTATTTTGATTCTTTTTCTTGGAAGGACATTATGGGAGATTAGATAAAGAGCTGGCAGTTTTCGCTATGATGGTTAACAAAATAGATAACGTAAGAAGAATATGCTGAAATTTCAATCAAATTGCTCCCCTTTGAATTTTAAGCTAGCCTCGATCATCACCACTGTAGTCAGTGATTGAAATGTTAGTCTTGATTATCCATTTAACCTCTAATTATTATGCACAAAATGTATTCCAATCCGCAAAATATCGCAGGCTAGCGAATAAAGATTTGCAATGGGTAGAGTTAGCTCTTACATAATGTATGTTTAATTAAATGTTACATAATCGAGTGCATATTAACGTTGATTAATCCCTGAGAAATTTGATATTTTAGCGAAAATTACCAATGATGTATCGTTTAAGTAAACAAAGTCTAAATTTTATCAATGGCGATATTTTTTAAAATCTATCTGCGACTATATTACTGATCGTTGGCCGTTATCGTTGGGGGGCATGGCTGAATGATTAGCACGTGCACGCTGTATCATAAGGCCTGTCATTGAGTCAACTGGCGTGGTTTCGAATTCCCGGTTGTACGATACAAGGAGTAGGGTCGCTTGTCAAACCTCGTGGGTTTTCGCCGGGTCCTCCGGTTTTCTCCCCACTGCTAAAGACCCCTACGCGCAAGCGAATTAATTAAAAAAATTAAACCATATGTTGGTCCCGAAATGACCTAGTTTGTGTCTCTATTTATCGTTGCTATAAAAACAATTGCAAGTATGTAAATCGTAGCAAAGAAACAGACTGTCTTTGGATATGAGCGGAGTTAGTATAGATGGCATTTAAAACTTGCGCGTGATTTACTGTGTACTATATTTAAGTCCTATTTAAATAGCCCAATCTTTATCGGATGTGCAATAATAAATGGCGTCGGGTTTCCGCCTCTTGAAGTTCTTATCAAAGTTAACAATTTTTGAGAACTTGACAAAGGTAATACTTTGATAAATCGGATAGAGTTTTTACGACTTTTCTTCGCCTAATGACGGACGAAGGTGGATCTGTTCTAAATCCATGTATTTTAATACGCATTTTGTACAAAGGAAGAACTGCGTGTAAGTCATTGTTTAAAGGATGGATGAGATTAATACAAACAATGTATCACAGAATTATATGTTATATTTGAGCAAGATTAAATGGTTGAAAACACAAAACATAGGTCACGATAAATGGAGTTTGATAAATGGAATTTGATGCCCTATTTTTCTCCATTAACCGGTCTAATTCAATTACCGAGGAGTTTGTATTTTCTTCTATAACTACATGTAAATACAAGCAAATATCATTCAATTTAGCCGGTCAATACAGCATTTAATAGCCCTTCGCACAATTACGCAATTACAAAAGACAAATCTACGGACGACACAATGTGCAGAAATCACAAGCAAACGTAGGACTAATCAAAAGATGAAAACTAACCATAAGGAGAAATATAGATCACAAAAACATTGTGTAATGTCACGTGAAATATGAATGTAAGCATATTTAACAAAAAGAATACTGATACAAGTAACCATCGGTGAAATTTATATTTAAAAAAAAACAGGTAACCTACAACTAATGGTCTATGTTATAGTGAGTAACTTTGTAAATGTTCGAAACAATTGAGGTGTATTTACTACAAAATTAGGATATGTCCTATTTACCACAAAACAAACGATACCATATACAAAGAAGGAAACGGAGAAACTTTGACCTGTCTCAACGATAGTAGTATCCTGAATGACAGTATAAGAAATACAATCTAGGTATTTTGAAGAAATCGAAATAAAAAAGCGTATTTATATAAAGACATAAAAAGGGCGATAAACCAAATAGATTTAGAAAAATGCAGAAAATTTAAACATAATTACCCAATAATATCATTGTTCGATATGTGATCCGTTATAAACTTATAAGAAATGTCACACTTGGTATGTTGAAGAAATGAAAGTTTCGAAATTTCTTTTTAAAAACACATTTGCATTCCGCCTTTGGCAGTGCACTTAAGAGATTTTATTATTTCATTTTATAACGAAAATGTTCTTTATCGTTACATATATTGTTAAAAATCGTAATACCTGTGAATAGAATGCATGTTCGTTCCCATTTACATAAATACGTGTTTGTCTTGCGTCACAAATCATTATCACCTATACCACTGTAGGCCTAAGTATAATATCGACATGATTGCTATTTTCATAACTGAGTTGTAGAAAATGCCTATTGTGTAGAACGGTAAATGATTCGGTCAGGGTATTCCGAACCATCATAAACCCGGCTCAGCGCTCTCAATCACCTCAATAAACACAAAACAGGAAGCAACTTTGGACTAAGACGATTGAAATGTCAAACAACTACAAAAAAAGAGAAACGGGTTATAATTGAATTTTTTATCCTCGTAAGTTGCTAGAAAGCGATTTACTGCAGTAATCTATCATTTTGTTTGAGATTAATTGTGTTAAACATGACATCTATCGTCTTCTTAACACAAGGTCATTTCTCCTTTTGTTGTTATGTTTTTTAAACCATTATCGAGACTGGGTTGGGGGTGTAGGAAAGGAGGAGGGGGTGCTTATACTTATTTTAGGTATTGTGTTATTCTACCAGAGGTTGGCGAAACGTTCTGGTATTGGCTTTTATCATAACACAAATGTCCAAGTCATGTTTTAATCAAAATGAAGCCCAGGGTTATCTCCGCCTTCTGAGATTCATGCCGAGTGAAGTGATGCGAATTTGTTAACTTTTTTACGATTTTCCAAGAAAAACACACTGCAAAGAGATTTAAGCTATCACTTGTTACATATTAGATTAAAATGGTTTATATTCTATACTGTTTCAGGAGATTTGCGCAGTATTGTCTGTGGAATAGTTTTGATTGTTTTTATTTCTTACCGTCTTACCGATATGTTACAACCCCGAACGGACTCGTTCACCTAATCAATTTATTTTAGTTCTTTGAAGCTTGAAATACAAATATCACCCACAAGATCTCGGCTGGGTTCGAACATATCGGACATTAACTTCTTGGATTATAGCACCTAAATTACTACCGTACAAAACTCGCGTACATGTAGACCTCTGGAGCACACAATACTTCCATAATAAACTATTTAAAAACAAAGACAACGAGCAATGAAAGTGCGCTATTATAAATAGTCGCCTGTTTCCTAGCATGACTTCAGCGATTAAATAAAAACGGTTATTATTTAGTTTTAGAAAAGAACATTGCATGTCAGCCGGCATTTCAATATGATTGACAAAGATTGTGTCATTTAACTGCCTTTGATTCACTTATTTCATCTTTTATTTGTTTATTATAGACTTTATAAAACGATATAACGCAGGCTTCTTAATGGCAATATCATCGATTTCATTTAAAAAGTTGAAAGAAAGAAATAATGACACCGGATGTTTCTCCTGCTTCGCTTTGCAATTTCTTTAAATCAAACAGATTTTGAGCTAAAATTATGTATTAGATGCAATTATATGATAATATAGAATACGATAAGATTTTGAACCAAATACCCCCTGGTTATAAGATATTTGAGCAAGCTTAACATTCAGGGTGACTCGGTTGATATGGAAATATGACATTTTGTGTCTTGTTTATCAGTGCTTTAATGGAATGGTGTACATTTACCAACATCTAATATCCAATAAATAGAAAATTATAGTTCTTTTAATAATCAGCGTTTTCTGATTCCCATAAATAAACTACACACAAATAAAATAACATAACTGATAAGAAATTAGGGTAATAACCGGAACGATTAAATGTAAATCAGATTATATACATTCACATTACATTATTATGTATGTTGTAGCCCAATTGTGTCAATTTCTAGGTCTCAAATTTATCAGCGATTTAGCTTCTTTAAGATATATAAAGTGTTGGGGGTAGGTCATACTCCGCGCAGTGTTGCGTTTGATTAGAGGGATTTCTCGGGCCATTGTTTCAGGAATATGGGGGTAGGTGTGGGGGGAGGAGGGCGTTATGGGGTTTTTTTGTGATTAGCCGACCCCCCCGTTGTTGTATTCTTTGAGTTTCAAACGCTTCGTCAACATCCACATCGTGTTGGATTGCAGCGACTGGGATATATATTATCATATTTAAAAAGATACATTACTACAATAGTTAAAAACTAGATAAAGTAAATGGAATTTCCTGAAAATTTCAGCCATATTTATCCACTCTGAACCGTGCAAGTAAGCGATTCAATTTTCGGCTTAGTCTCGATCATCATTACTAAAGTCGGTACGATAAAAAAAACATAGTCTCTATTATCAATTTCATGATTAAATCATGAATGAAAGTTGAGTAGCAAATCGGATCCTAATATGGAAGGCTGGCGTTGACATCGAAAGTTGATTATGGTCTGGATGAGTTAATTAATGTCTAATTAATAATTTAGATAACATTTCAGGCCTAAAGAAAGAGCTGCAATAGGCAGATTTCGCGCTTGAATAATGTATGTTTAAAGGAGCTACATCGCTAACATTTGGGACCTAGAAATTGAGTGGGTCGCAACGCATATAATACTGTAATATGAATGTATATAAACTGATTTACATTCAATGGTTTCCATTTTTACACTAATTTCAAATCAGTTATGTTCGTCGAAATAATCGAGCAATCTAAATCGAATGTAAATTTCTAACGTCTGATTATTCCAGTCTACATACGCCAATTGATTTGGTGCACTGTGTCTAGCCTCGTTCCCCAACTCTCTTGCTAGAACTGGGGCTGAAACGCATTATGGTACACGATTCGTGTACCAATAGTATAATATTTATTTTGTCTTAAATATTGGATATCAGAAGCCCATCTATTTCCGGTAAGATCACAGCATCAATGTTGATTTAAATTGACAAATTATTCGTGTTTTCAATGTTGAAGATTTTGGATGATATTGAGTTAGAGACTTGTTTTTGATTTGTCCATATAAATTTTTGGAATAAATCTATGAAACTCACGTGACTCACCTTTGCGTATGTATAAGACGAATCAATTTCTTGAAGTAAATCTATTATTCAATATCTTGTATATATTTAAACAGTAGTAAGAAAATCAATCCCAATTTTAATTGGGGCTCTTCTCGTGATACTAGTTAAAACAATTTTAAAATATAGAAAGCAATAATATTATTATAGGTATTCTGAAAACTCTCGGGAACTCAATATTTGTTATAGTTTTGGTTATGAGGTCAATAGGGCGCTATATACGGTGATATTAATATGGTAATATGTCAATGATGTTACAGTGAAATGATCATTTTTGCCGATTGTATGTCGTCATTTCATTTTAAGCGTGCACGTTTCTGTTAAGATATTCCTATTCTGAACCTTTTCCAATTCCAATTCGCCAAACCACGTGGCAATATTAGTTTTGCGAACATGTAGACATGTGTATTGTTTGAAGAGAATGCCGAATTGTGATAAATTTGCAGTTTTTCATAGTTTTGGAAGAACGGACTATCTCTCATATTAGGCCAACCAGAGACATTAATGGAAAAACCATACTCTCGGGTTGTCACTGATCCATACCGAAGAAAAATTATTTGTAGAAAATAGCTGGTCATTATAGAAATGGGCGCGAGTTCTTAATTAAATAAATGGTTTATGAAACACCATTCTTACGTCCCTTCATATTGCAAGCTAATACCGTAAAAGTACTTTCTATGGGAATTGTCATCAATATACGAGCTAAATTTGCCTATTGCTGGTCGTTTCACTGTCTACAAATGTACATTACAAGCCCATAAATTACCCTATAGATAATCGGATGGTTGGGATATTAAATGGATAAGACAATGTATGTCGTTCTTTCTATTGTAGTTCCAAAAATAGATAATTCAAAATAAATATAGAGAATATTTCATTTAAATGGCTATATTCTGAGTGATGTCGCCACTGTTGAAGGTTTGATAGAGATTGTTTATTATGACGGCACAATTACTTGTTAATTGAGACTCGTCTCGTCATTCCATTTTCAAATCAAATAATTAAATGACGATCGCATTTCAATCCGTTTACGTCTGCGCCATCCGATAATCTAGGGAGTTGATTATGGGCCTTTCGTGTGAATAAAGTCTAGATGATATTTGAACATTTAAAGCCAAAATACAAACCTGCAATAGGCAGATTTAACTCTTTTAGTTTTAGAATGTATCTTTTGAACTAGTATACAAAGAACTAACAGGACGTTATCTTAATCTTACATAATTCACTTTTAATGTTAAATAAACAGTAGAATAATCAGTGAAAATGCACATTACATCTTTAAAGATGTCGTTTAAAAACTAAGGCGTATGCACGTAGACATCGCAAAATTTAATGTTAAGCAGATCCTGATTATTTGTGAATAAATTTAAAATAAATAAATTTAAAATAACTCCAGGAAGCACACTATACGGAATAAATACCTTTTTAATATATCAACATGTTTATAGAATAAATAAATCTGATTAAAAGACAGATCCTATTTCGTTTCTTTCTTACAGTTTAAAATTTAGTTTTACTTGCCTTCGCTACATTAGGATCTGGAAGAGTTGTTATATTACCGGCTGTTTAGTTGAAGTGAGGATTTAACAATGAAACGGTCTGTTACGGCGACGTCTTGGCGTACCATGCACAGAACTGGGCGGTAAACCACTAGAAACGCTGATTGATTAATCGGTGTCTGACGTCATAAGTTCAAAAGTCACTCATATGACCCCTGACACTGATCAGATCTCCATGTATAGACCAGGAGCCCAGAGGGTCGAACCTAGACGAACGAGGTACCAATATCTGACCATATAGGCATCTACATACTAACCTGGGATGCACAGAAGTGGGCGTCTGCCGGGGCCCAGTCCATGGGTGTGACCCTGGTGACCCCTATAATGACCCCAAAAATGGGTTAAACTCATACATTCGAGGTACCGGTCAAAACCAATTTTAAATGAAAGAATACACTCTACTGAGTACGAAATTGCCCATAACAGACGATTTTGGCCCTGGGATGGCCCAAACTGACACCCCAAATATGAACTCCAGAGGGCTTGAAAAAAAAAATTATATTCATACATTCGAGGTACCAGTTGAAACCAATTACAAATGGAAGAGTATATGCCACTGAGTACGAAATTACCCATAACAGACGATTAGATCCCTGGGATGGCCCAGACTGACACCACAAAGCCAAAGGGAGTGTGGTGGGGCAAAAATAGAGTTTGCTCATACATTCGAGGTACCAATCAAGACCAATTTTAAATGGAAGGGTACATCTCACTGAGTACGAAATTGCTCATAACAGACGATTTTGGACTTGGGACTGCCCAAACTGACACCCCAAATATGAACCCCCATCCTCCCTGGGCGGCTTAAAATAAGGGTTATATTCATACATTCGAGTTATTAGTAGACACTAATGTTAAATGAGAGAGTATATGCCGCTGATTACGGAATTGTCCATAACAGACGATTGGGCCCATGGAATGGCCCAAATTGACGCCCGAAGACGATGGGGCCATAAATTTGCGGCACCGGTCAAAACCAACTCTAAATGAAAGAGTACATCTCATTAGGTACGAAGTTGCCCATAACAGACGCTTGTGGCCCTTGGACGGCCCAAATTGACACCCTAAATATGGACCACAGAGCCGAAGGGTCAAAAATAGGTTATACTCATATATTCAAAGTACCAGTCAAACCAATTTTAAATGGAAGAGTACATCTCACTGAGTTCAAAATTGTCCATAACAGTTGGTTTCGGCCCTACATGCCAAGGTGACACCATAATATCGACCTCGAGGCTCATACATTCGAGGTGCCAGTCAAGACCAATTTTAAATGGAAGGGTACATCTCACTGAGTGCGAAATTGCTCATAACAGACGATTTTGGCCTTGGGACTGTCCAAACTGACACCCCAAATTTGAACCCCCATCCTCCCTGGGCGGCTTAAAAAAAGGGTTATATTCATACATTCGAGCTATCAGTAGACACTGATGTTAAAGGAAAGAGTATATGCCGCTGATTACGGAATTGTCCATAACAGACGATTGGGCCCATGGAAGGGCCCAAATTGACGCCCGAAGGCGACGGGGCCATAAATTTGCGGTATCGGTCAAAACTAACTCTAAATGAAAGAGTACATCTCACTAGGTACGAAGTTGCAGATAACAGACGCTTGTGGCCCTTGGACGGGGCAAATTGACACCCTAAATATGGACCGCAGAGCCGAAGGGTCAAAAATAGGTTATACTCATATATTCGAAGTACCAGTCAAACCAATTTTAAATGGAAGAGTACATCTCACTGAGTTCGAAATTGTCAATAACAGTTGGTTTCGGCCCTGCAGGCCAAGCTGACACCATTATATCGACCTCGAGGCTCGAGAAAAAATTATATTCATTTAATTTTAAATGAAAGTGTGCATCTCGCTGAAAAAGAAATGACCCATAAAAAATGATGGTTCAATCTGACCAAATGCATAAAATGGTATTGTGAGGCCAGATTGAAACAGACTTTTGTCACCAACAAGTACAATCATGGACATAAGAACTGCACCTGTAGTGTTAATATTGTTTTCATACCAGACCATTTTGTGATTTACCCATCAGGAATCACCAGAAATGGACAAAACTGACTATAGGGCAGCTATCAAATACCTGCCACTGAAAGGACTAACCATTTCAGCTATGTGAAATTTTTTAGGGGGGGTAAAAATAAAAGAAATTCTTCCTGGCCGGCATCCAGGCCTTGCAGCATCGTTGGCAATAGTGTAGAAAAGTTTATGGAACCATCGGCTTTGTACAATTTTTTCAAAAAATGGCCCAGAACATTTCATGCAGTCCTCGGCAAATCAAAGTTGAGGTGGGGGGGGGGGGCAAAACTATTTTTTTTTTCAAACCTAGGGGGAAAAATTTAGGATGTCAGTTAGGACCATCTCAGAGCCAGAATCATCTTCATACAAGGTACTAAGCGACGTTTCGACGAGGATACTCTCGTCGTTATCAAGCAAACGATGCAGATATGTTCGTTCGTTCCTTGCTAGAAAGGGGGCGGGTGGGGGTGGGGGTCAAGATTTGTTAGAATAACTTTTTTCAAGCCTAGGGATGTAAAATTTAGAGTGTCAGTTTAGACCAAAATCGTCTGTATACATGTACAAGGTACTAAACGATGTTTCCACAAGGATACTCTCGACGTTATCAAGCAAATGATACAGATATGTTCGCTCGTTCCTGGGGTTTTACGTCCACTCCTACCTAGGGTGATAACACAGACAATGCAAATATATAAATAGTACACAAATATATAAAGAACACAAACACAACAATGATATACAATAAAAACCCAAGACCTTCGATTAGGGGGACATTTATAACTGAACCATGACAGCGGAAACTCTTTCAGGCATTAAAAGGCAGTGGGCTGGCAACCTATTGATTTATCAAGATCAATGTATATAAAACTATTAAAGGGAAACCAATTAACCTGGACCATATATAACAGATAATTTAAAAACAATGTGGGGGTGTAAATCTGTTTTGAGCCATTTTGTACTCAGTTGGGTCTATATTTTCATTTAAAATTAGTTTCAACTGGTACCTCGATTGCATGAATATAACCATTTTTAAGCCCCAAGGGTCATAACTATGGCGTCAGTTTGGGCCGTTTCAGGGTCACAAGCGTCTGTTATGGACAATTCCGTACTCAGTCACATGTAATCTTCTGTTATGGACAATTCCGTACTCAGCCGGATATATTCTTTCATTTAGAATTAGTTTGAACTGGTACCGTGAATGTATGAGTATAACCCTTTTTTAAACTCAGGGGGTCATGTTTTGGGTGTTAGTTTGGGCAGTCCCAGGGCTGAAATCTTCTGTTATGAGCAAGAGAATTGGTTTTGAGCGGTACCACAGATTCTATGAGTATACCCTATTTGCCCCCTCCCCAACCACCCCTTTTCGACTTTGGTGTGTTGGTCTGGGCCATCCCATGGGTCCAATCGTCTGCTATGGGTAATTTTGTACTCAGTGGGATATACTCTTCCATTTGAAATTAGTTTCAACTGGTAACTCGAATGTATGAATATGACCCTTTTTAAGCCCCTGGGATGGGGTGCCACTTTGGGAAGTTCCAGGGCCGAAATCTTCTGTTATGAGCAATTGTGTACTCAGTGAGATGTGCTCTTTCATTTTAAATTGGTTTTGACCGGTAGCTCGAATGTATGAGCAAACCCTATTTTCCCCACCCCACCCCTTCGGCTTTGGGGTGTCAGTCTGGGCCACCCCAGGGGTCTAATCGTCTGTTATGGGTAATTTCGTACTCAGTGGGATATACTCTTTCATTTGTAATTGGTTTAAATTGGTACCTCGAATGTATGAATATAACTTTTATTTTCAAGCTCTCTGGGATCTATATTTGGGGTGTCAGTTTGGGCCATCCCAGGGCCAAAATCGTCTGTTATGGGCATTTTCGTACTCAGTAGAGTGTATTCTTTTATTTAAAATTGGTTTTGACCGGTACCTCGAATGTATGAGTTTAATCCATTTTTGGGGTCATTATAGGGGTCACCAGGGTCACACCCATGGACTGGGCCCCGGCAGACGCCCACTTCTGTGCATTCCAGGTTAGTATGTAGATGCCTATATGGTCAGATATTGGTACCTCGTTCGTCTAGGTTCGACCCTCTGGGCTCCCGGTCTAGTAGTGTTGGCGATCGAAAGTATAAAATAAACTAAAGAAATAAATTGATCTGTATTTTAATCAGATTTTAAAAATAGCATGCTACCTTTAAAAATACGTTCCAAGAAGAGTATTTATCCGGTGGTTATTTCCAAGTAGAAATATCCAATCTTATTAGAAAAATACTGGATTTCCCTGAAAAACCCTCACGGGGCGCATACTGAGATAAAAAAAATCACGGAAAAGACGTGGGCAGTGGATAATCCAAGAATTTAATTACTCTTCCATATTTGTAATAAATAGTCAGCGAAGTGGATGTAATGAATTCTCCTCCGACATCGCACCCGTTGCTAGGTACAGAGAGGTAAGTCACGTGACACAAACATAGCCTCTTTTGGACGATTTTTTAAAGCAAGGGTATTCCCTGACAATTGCAATGTTTTGAGAGGGATTTGCAGCAAAATTATGATAAATTAATTAGTTTTAATATATCATCAAATAGTCAGTTGCAAGTGTGCTAACGTCGATCATATTTAATCAGCAATTGCATTGGGGGCGCTTATGTCGACTGGGAACTGATAGCGATTACACTTAACACATGACTGTTAATTTATTCATCACGTGATCAACGAAATGGCGAATAACTTAGAAGAAGCAACCCAAAGGCATGGTCGGTCAAGAACGCCCTTGTCGACTGCAACTAGTTGCCGCGTTGAGTTACAGAAAGTTGCACTTGACAACTGACTGCAACTAGTTGCTTTGAATTGTTCCCAGTTGCCCAAACGCCAGTTGCTTCTAGTTGCACGGTAAACTCTGTCCATCCTGCAATTGTTTAAAACGTTACACAGTTCATGAACTATCCCTAAAACTTTATGGGATACCGATCGAAGGCATATTAAAAAGGCTACCTTTAGAACACCACGGAGAAAATAATTACATTTTATTGTCGACATACTGAAATAACATTTCATAAAAAAAATTCCCCCCAGCGGCGAAGAAACAACGAACTACACGTAACTATAATATAGATTTCAAAGACATTTACAGTTTCTTGTGCAAACAATGAGTTTCTGGGAGAAAAAAAAACTTGAATACGCCCTTAAGAACAACCAATAATTCAATAAACAGAATAATAAAGTGTAAACTATATTTTTATAGCTAAATTGTTTGGTTAAATAGAATTATCGGATAAAACATGATTTATAAAATAGCCTAGGTACGTCAGAGCAGTGGAGCTATTTCTGGATATTTTAGCGCACCTTTTCTTAAATATGTCGATTTGTGTAACTTGTAACAAAAGATTTTCGGTATAGTATTATATTTCATTAGTGATATTTCACTCCGATACCACTAATCGTTAAATCGATAATTCTTTATTTGGTTTTTATATCAAGAAATTGCGATATAATATTCTAAGGTTATATCTCGATTATTCATTTGGCCTTAAAATCAATCTTTTGTAAGACTTATTGTGGAGGGTTTTTTATCAATCTTTTGTGAAGCTTACTGTGGTGGATTATATCAGATATTAGAATTGCTGCCAAAAGGAATATTTTTCTCTATTTAGATCTCCAAAGTGTATGTAATGCACTTTTATTTTGAGCTATGTTTAAAAGTTTACCAATAAACGCTTAAACTCCTTATTGGTTTAATGTTTACAACTGCAATAATTAGATAGACTAGAAGCTCTGGTTTGGGATTTCGATTTCACACTTTTTGTAAATATCTAAAAGGTAAAGATCATTTTGGTTACGGTGATTAATATCTATTTAATACTCGAAGGCAGAAATAACACACACACAAGAGAAAACTACGTCATTGAGTTAAAGATTGATTGTCCCGAGTTCCATGTGAGGGCACATTATTACTCGCTACATTAACTTTCTTATTGCTTTTAAATAACTGCATATTGTTTTTCGTTTGAAAATCTGGGATAGACTATTAAGGATGCTGTAATAAGATGTTATGATGGGTTTATTCGGGTCAAAGTGATACATACATTTTACAACAATTTAATGATATTGTACTTCATTTCCGTACTTGTTTGATAACAAGATGGGTAGCTAATAACAAACTTCATAAATAAGAGTTAGAAATTTGTCAAACTGGCATAATTTGAAACTGCAGTCTTATGTACAGACATGTCAAGGGTTGTTCTTACACTGTGAAGCTGATATCGATGACTAATGAAAATAGGTCATTTATTATTATTGAAAATTGTCATAAAGTGTGGTTAGACCTACATTATGAGTGTCTGATTACAATTTTGACTAACTAATAAACATTATGTATATAAAATGACAACTTAAATCTGTTTGTTTCCTATATTTGCATTTGCAAAAGTTATTTGTTCAAAAATCAACAATATGAACTTTACGCCCAGGTGTTAATATAGATCTGTGTAGGTTGATGCACATCTGTTAACCAAATAATTGTTAACCCTGCCATCACTTCATGGAATCAAGATTAAGATAGAGTCCAGTAGACGTATGCTGGGCGGGAGGCAGTCGCAAGAAACAAAAGAAAATGGTAATGTTGGATAGCGCTGGAATACAGGGAGATGTCCGACTAGGATATAGGATTGGGATGACCGTGTGCCCACCCCGCCAAAGTATCCTCTCCTCTGAAATAGCGCCCACTTATCCTCCATTCTAAACAAAAGTACCCTCGAAATTCCAGTTACCTAACATACTCATGGAAATATCCGCTATTGTCTTAATGACGACATTTTGCCCCCCCCCCCATTGTTCCGATCAGATCCTGTGATACTAATGACATCCCCGTCAATGAGATTTAGAGCTCTTTGCTGTTGGATTTAGTAAGAAACAGGAACCAATGATTTCGGTATCCAAATCCGTGGATAAACAAATAAAATTGGGTATACAGTATAGAAGTCAACATATTTAAATGCCATGCAACCTAAAGTATTCCACATCAAAGTGCCCAGTCACTCATTAAACAACCCCCACGTCCTTCATAAAATAATGTTTGCCATCCATTAAGCATCGACCATCTGCAAAACAACCAACTCCTCCATAAAACAGCACCATCCTCCATCACAAAAGTTATACTAGTACTCACTGAATAGAGATTAATCTATTAACCAGATTGGGTTAATTCTAAACTGTTAAACTAGGTACTCACTTAATAGAAATTAATCTATTAACTACATTGAGTTGATTTTAAACCCACGGTGTATGATATATGCCATGGCTGAAATATACCTCAACTCAATTCTGACTTGTGCCACAGAACCAAAACTTTGCTGGCGCTGTCCCTCCACCTGATTAAGTGTCCTAAGTTTGATTTGCCTACCCGCCTGTTGAGCCCCAAGCTCGCACATGGACTCTGATGACATCTTAGCCTTTGAAAGATTTTTTGTAAGTATTTTGACATAGTTCTATTAGCCTCTCACATTTTATGCAAAAACTAATTACCGAGAATCTATTGAACATATAATAGCTTCGAATAATAATACACTATCTGTGTACACATCGGAGTGATCTGTTCTTCGCACCATAGAACATAATTAATAACTGTAGTTAACTGATGTTGGCAACAATTTATAAATTGAAAATGTTTAAACCGTCGGTTCCAATCAGGAACTACACTATAGACTTTCAAATAACAGCACGTTTTTGTTTTCTGTCACGAAAATTTCGCCCACTTGCGTATAGAGTACAATAAAACAATAATAAGGAAAACAGATATTTTGAGAAAGCGTGCCCGAACGAAACTATAACTCGAAGAAATCTAAAATACAAAATACATCATAATATTTCTTAACTCTTCCCGTTGGGTATGCCTCTATTTTGACTACTTTTCCTGTGGGGTATGCCTGTATTTTGACTACATTTCCTTCGGGGTATGACTATATTTTGACTACTCTTTCTGTTGGGTGTGCCTGTATTTTGACTATGGCATTATCATATCAATACAAGAAAAAAAACTTCAGTCTAGACTAAATGGAGAAAAGGAAAAAAGTGTATATCAATTAAATTATTTTCATGATACTAAGATTAAAATAAACAAGGCTGTAAAATATCATTTGATACTAATTACAAAAAAAAAATATTTAAAATATTCAATAAGTAGACTCCTTTAAGGCGATTATTGGGATACGTCTTTTATTACTGATGAAAACATTTCGAAATTTGTAATGTGAATTCCCTCAAATGAATAGTGATATCACTTGCCGCTTCTGGAAATGGTAAGCATCACAGAGTATGGTAAGCATAGTCTACCTCATGCACAAGTTATAAAGTCTTAAACAGAAGAAGGGGGTTGGATGGCTGAACGGTTAGCGTCCGCGCACTCTATCATACGGCCTGTCATTGACGTGGTTTCAAATCTCCTGTTGTACATGGCAAGGAGTAAGGTCGCTTGTCCAACCGCGTGGGTTTTCTCCGGGTACTCCGGTTTCCTCCCACTGCTAATAACTCCTACCCACAAGCGTAAAAATTAAACCATTTGTTAGTCCCGAAATGACCTAGTTTGTGTCGAGTGGACGTTAAACCCCATTGCTCTCCCTCTCTCTCTTAAAAAGAAGATGATACAATGTCGTTTTATGTAGAAAAGATAACGTGCTTTGCAAATGCCAGGTATTACAAAGTAAACGAGTTTGAAAACCAAACAAATATTTGTCTAATGGTGAATCAATGACATAATATTTGTATTTCTTTGTAAATAAACTTATCTTAAAATCCAGGGAAATATCTTATTGTGGTTTATATAAAAGTACATCATTATGGTTGTGAAAGAAATATTGTCTCAATACAAGATCTTACTTGTACTACGCCCGGTCTCTTGTTATAAGGACAGACTGTCCAGTCGTTCGGATGGGACGTAAAGCTTAAGTCCACCCATGAATCGAGATTAGGCGAGAACGCCGGTGTCCTAGCAAAATCAATCAGATTTCTAGTAGCTAGGTTAATTAAACATTGTGTGATGTCATTGACGTTGTAATGAGTTGAATCGCGTCAATTGAAAATCAGTTTTGAGATAGTTATTGTAAAGATATTGACTTAGGTTCGCCTTTATTGTGTTTTACAGGCAGTGACTAACTAGATTTCAACAGTCTCTTAAGTACGATTTTAGAAATAACGTGCTTTGACCTGGCCAGATTACTAAGCCATGTACGTCTCCAGTCGAACGGTTACAGCACCAATTAATCAAATTTCAATAGGGTCACAAAATTGGATTTTCAATTTAACGTGGTTCGACAACAGAGTAAGCGCGACGACTCAATGTACATATGTCTCCAATCCAAATAACGATTCGTACAGAAGTTATCATTTACAGTGACAATCCCAACCAATGTATGTACATAGTTAGGGGCAGCTCCAGGAATTTTTTGCAGGTTCCTGATAAGGAAATTTGACACATAACTGTTTTAATTGCATATTACGCCCATTAAGAAGAGTATACAAAGCATACACATACATCAATATACATGCATACGAAAACATGTTAAGGATTATAATAAAATGAAAATATAATGATATATATATACATGTACCATTGGGATGATACAATGAAAATATAGCAATGAAAATATATATATAGAGAGAGAAATGGGGTTTAACGTCCACTCGACACAAACCAGGCCATTTCGGGACCAACATATGGTTTAATTTTATTTCAATAATTCGCTTGCGCGTAGGGGTTTTTAGCAGTGGGAGGAAACCGGAGAGCCCGGAGGAAACCCACGAGGTTGAGAAGGCGCCCCTTTCTCCATGCCACATACGCTCACACCAGGGCTCGAAACCACAGCCGCAAGCCAGAGGTGACCGGCCAGCTAGAGGTCGAGGCGCGGCACTCTAGACCACTAGACCATCCCAACCCCCCGCAATGAAAATATAACAATAAAATGAAAATATAAAGTATACCATTGTACATACATGTATAATGAGTTAACATGGATTATATAAGAACATGCAGTAAAAAAATTGACTAGACATTAAAATAATTAGACCCGACAGATATACGCCTTTCTTTAAAAGCATGGTACTGCTTTAGCAAGGAATTGTGGCGGATTAAAAAGACGTTAGAAAATTAATTGATTGACAAGATCATATAAAGGACATTTGAACAGAAAATTGAAAGAGAACACTGAGTACATAGCCGTTATTTAAATATAGATAACGTAAATAGAATATGCTGAAAATTTCGGTCAAATTGCTCCACTCTTATGTTGGATGTTTTTGGTGGTTTTGCTAGTATTGATTTGCAGATCTTAATGGTTAGTTAATTATAAAAAAAATTGGTTCCATTTACTAATTCTGAAAGTCTTGCTGTGTACCAAACTAGATCCCCAGATATCGGATGCATATATATATCTACCTGTTTGACAATTGATTGGTATAATTTGATAAGAATATCGGTTGGATGATAATCGGTAGTATCAATTCATTGCACGGACACAACCGTGTACGTCTAGCCTTACAATTAATCTCAGTGATTGCGGGTTTAAACGTAGAACTATTGGAAAGGCAGACTCCCAGATAAACCTATTACTTAACTGTTATAATCGTCTCTAAATTACGTAAGCATACATACAAACTGAGCTAATTAAAGAGAGGAATCAAACACCCCATTTGACGTCAATTTTTATCATGGATTAATAGGATCACAATGTGCTTCAATTTCATAGATGCAAAGCATTAATTGTGATACCACATATGTCAGTATCATTATCTCGCGCTTAGAATGCCCGTCCCATTACATCATTTGATGATAAAGGATAATGCACATGACCATGACAATTTTCTCATAAAATGGAATACTGTAGGGTTTCTTTTAGTTCTTTGAAATGTGCTCTGTTTAATACATTGAATTGGTTAAACAAATGGGTGGCAGCGAGAAATGGGCTAAGCAGTTAGTTTGCAAGATTCAGGTTGTTTAAACTAACTCACAAACATTTCCTGCCGCCATAAATTGCTGAAAGTGGGGTACTCCCGTGCACTGATTAGTCCAATTAAACAGAAAAAATGTTGACGTAAACGGCTCCTATACGAAACACTTACCCAAATATGATAATTGTGCCACCCTTAATAGTTGACACATTTATATTTTCTACACAAGACAGAACGAGGTTAAATTTCCCTTCAGATACCATTTATAGATAATAGAAGAGACATCAGTTGGACTTTGTAGTGAGGCATACGTTTAGCCGCCTTGGCTTAGAAGCGTCAACATGTAGTGTTCAGCCGTTAGATCTGGGTTCATGCCTTGTAAAACTCACACTGTTGATATTACAATAACTCATAATATACTACTATAGATGATGTAGTTTCCTGTATTTTTTATATGGACATAGTTATAAAACACAGTTAATTGATCATTTCCACAGCGTGAAAGTCCTGATTAGATAAGTGTCACCCTGGTGTCACGGGCTGTATACACAACGTGGAAGTCAGAGATATTTTACAACACCGTAGTGTCACAGAAAGAGCTGTTTAAAAAGAAATTATGCAGCGGAGCAGGGTGGGGGATCCAGAGGCCCAAGCCCCCTGATAGTTTAATTCGCGCTGCATGTGTTGCGTCCTGTGCATACGTCGCTTATGTGTGTCTGTTGGAGTAACTGTATATTTAAAACTTTATCGTCTTTGCTTGACTAAAAATGAAAGTCTTGTATAGAAATGACTCAACTGTATAGTTAAAACATTATCTTTTTTGCAGGTTTATAAATGAAGGTCTTTAGTTCCTTTCAATGCTCTGTGTATGCCATGAAGCCACATCACGTAATTCTTTGTGGTGCTCTTGGATTTCAAACTTCAATAGAACAATTCGGCGGTACACACATCGAGTTCTAATGATTTTATAATATGTTAAATGTTAATGATTTTATAGAAAATCGGGATAGCTTAATTCCTTAACATCTATACCTTGACAATGTCTCTCGGACATCTTGAAACAGATTTACCAGTCACCACCGGTGGTTCTTCGGAAACATTTTTATCTGACTGTTTCGCAGATAATCTGTTGTTCCAAATTGGTGATTGTTCATCGGTCATAATGAGATATGAATTATCACAGACAAATAATTGTTAGTGTGTGATGGTCATTGCTGAACTGGTAAGGGAAATTGGGACCGATCTATTTAAATTCTATATATTTTTACTCGATTAAAATAGCGTGTACTTATGGAACAAGAGCAAGGCTGTCATTACGCTTCATGATTTTACTCATACTGACTACTTGTGATTTGTAAATAAGTAGAACAAAAAGATTGGCCGCCAGATAAATTGATTCGGTCTTTTCTAGCTAATCACACGTTCATTGTAATCTGACGAAATTGGTGTATTATCTAAATTGCTACCCTTAAGCTGTACAGGCGACATCTGGTTGAATTGCCTCATATTCTCGAGGTATTGGGGACAACACAATTCGCCTTTTACATAAGTCCAATACACGTTATATCCAGCTCTGAATATTTGCTTTCGAAGGAATACTTTTTAAATATCTTTGAAAATGAGACGAGACATATGGGGCGCCGTTTGTAAATTAATTATTTAGCTTTTTATATAGCAAAAAACACTAGATTTAATTTAAATTTATATATATATAGTTACATCTCGACGTTTAATCTTGGGTGTTTATGCTTTTAACATAGGGATTAATATGTTAAAATCCAAAAACGTGGGGGTGAAGGTACTTCAATTTTAGAGGGCGCCAATAATCTTCGAGTGCATGGAGATTGAGATTAATTTGGAAAGAGTTTTACAAATACATCATTTAATCGAGTTTCTTATAATCGTGGATTTATTAAAGTTCACCTAGAGTCTTCTTCAAAATGATGTCACAATATCTACGTGCATTGATTTTAACCGGCATAGGAAACGTAATGTGACTCCATGACAAGTCATCGGTTCTAAACGACATGTATATTTCATTTTATTGATGATATGTTTATTATAGCTGTCTAGTATTATAATGACACAAAATTAAACTATTTTAACATTTAGCCAAAACAATATCCAACAGAAAAACATAAATCAAAATATAAATTAGTCCAGCCAAATAGAGCAGATTTCCTGAACGTTGATTGGACCTCATCAATGGCAAACGTAGAAGGAATTGTATGGGCATTATTAGTAGCAAATTCGAGATTGTTTTTGTTGTTTTGGGTTTTTTAAAAACAAAATAAGATAGATTATTTGCTCGCCATATGCATGGTACTATACCACAATTAGCGTTGGCTTGTACATGACTGATACAAATGGTAACCATCTTCATCGGAACGAAAAACCAGGTTCCCGTGTCCAGATAAGTACGCTCAGGGCAAAATTAATATCTCCCAAGATCCAACTGTCAACATTGCTTTTTCAAATTTCTTCAAAGTACATTTTATTATCTAGTTTATTGTCGTCAATTTTGTTCAACGGTCAAATAGGGCCGACTGCTATTAAAATTCCGAATCATTCGATAGATAATCCAGAGTCGCTGGCTACCAAGCCTGGAGGTTTCGGGTTCGCTCCCCGAGTGGCCGAGAAAATCCTCGCAGTTTTTCGGTGTGAGCGGTAAGGAACGCTTGAAAGTTGGAATTTGATATACAAGGGCAAAATTTTACTGGGCAACTTTTTACTGCTAAACGGCCGCGTGTCAGTCCATGTGAACGCCTGAACTATGTAAATGAACATCTTACTGAGAAAATAAGACCTTGCTTACCTCGCTAGAACCAGTATGACCGACACAACACGCTGTTACCCTATCCATGGCATCGACAACGTCGTCTAGAAGACGGAGACATATTTTTTAACAGCGTGTTCTGTCGGTCATACTGGTTCTAGCGAGGTAAGCAATAAATGTTAAGTCGCATTGGCCAAATAAATTATCGTAATAATATGAATACAGCATCTATGCAATAATGTACGTTGTACTGTGTTGATTATCATTGGTTACTCTGAGATAATATTGCTCAGAAATATAATGGTTCCTTCTATATATATGTAACTAGTAACGTAGGTTGTGCACGAAGCAGTGTGTATTCTTGAATTAAGTTAAAATCTAGGTCCCTTGTAAAACTTACTCTTCAGGCTCACGTCGGCATGGTGCATCGGTTATGGTGATGCGTAGTTTCCGTGAAATGAGTAGTCTATCGCTCATACTGTCCATTAGTAGGATCCTTATTAAGAACCAATAAGGGTATAGTTATGAAAAGGACTCAAAGTAGTGTGGCCAACAATTGAAAATATTTCTTTTGATTGTTTAGATAGTTTATATACAAGCTATAATAGTTTCTCCTCGTCGGTATTACGTCGCTTTGTAAATATATAAATTATCCATAATCTTGTCAACTGTTTGTGAAATCAATGGCATGTAGAATACATATAATACACACTTTTCGATCTTTTCAGCAATACGTTGATAAAAACACACCCTTGCTGTTCATTGTCGGTGATTAGTAGACCCGGATGTCATAGCCAGATTTCTACAATGTCACACTCCTTAATTTATCCAATGAACCCAATGTCTTGTATTTAATGAACGTATAGGTAGCTAATTTGTGAGTAATTTGCTTATCGGATTTTGGTTTCTGTGCTTCGTTAGCCAGTGACCTTTTGATTCTTGTTCATTGACTCAGTTGTCAAAATAATTACAGTAGTTCTTACAAATTACAGATCGCCTTGCTCGCTTCGGGATCTGACAAAATTATTCCTGAAACGAATACCAATGACATTAGATATTTTATGGAATTATATATTTCATTTCACATAAGCCAGCGGGATTAAAATATTACGTTAGAATAATAAAGACATCCGCGGCATTCGTTGTATGGAGTTTTAGTCGCAATTTCGTTATGTCTAGTTGAGATTTGCCCTGAAAACAAATTCAAAGGGTGTATAGAAATAGAAAATCAAATTTTTGAAAAACCACGTCGGTGAAGGGTATCAGTCTAATATTGTTAAATATTGACAGGGAAATGTTAGAATACAAATCGTTTTGTTCTTTATCACAACGATAATTTTTATCACAACGATAAACACATATTCTCCTTTAGACGGTCAAATCTATAATAAAAGACTAATTTTGAGTTTATCAAAACTTTATTTACACAGAGAGTAACTATGACCACGTTTATGGAATAACACCAGCGTTCTAATTAATCCGACAATACTACAAATAAATATCTTATCACTCAATAATAATATGAAGGAGGGGGCGATTGGTCTCAAAGTCTTAAATTGGGATTGTTGAAATAAAGATATATCTAAATATTAGTTCCGAAATGAAATAAATGCAATGGTGACGCAGGCGTTAGACACATATTGGGCTTTTCCAGTATATGCACCCTATACACCATTAGAATTACCGATTCATGACTTGTTGAATGATTCTAATAAAAATAGTTTCAAGACGCCATACGAACATTTTTTATGAATAAAATCATTAATCTTGTTTGGGATAACGTTGCAAGACTAACATTCTGTTAGCCCACAATGCACGTATCCCAATACGCTCACATAAAACTTTATTTGTGCCTTAAAAAACAGGTGCAGGATCACTTTTTATTTGACAGAAAGGACGTTGTTCAGTTGTGTCTTTAAAAATGCAGAAAGTTGAAGCCAGAAAACAAAACATGATTGTAAATATTTTCACACGGTTTATATTTAGATGGCCATTGTGGAGTTTGTGATGATGCTCACATATACAACATCCTCTGCGGTTGTCTGAAATGCGCATGGCATACAAAAGTGTGTTTACATGGTCAACAACGTAATACTATCATTCCATAAAATCTCTCTTGTCGGCTGGTGTATATTATAAAACTATGGACGTATAACATCCCTTGCGTTTTTTCCACGTAATACAACCGAAAAGGATTAAGAATGTGATCAAACAGGGCATGAGAATTTTTTGTGGCCGTATAACAGTAAACAGAACGTGCCAGTCATTCTCGCAAGGTGCCAAAAAGGTGTAGCCTTGCAGAGGTCGAACTGTTCCCGAGACCAACTCGCACCACTTGATCGAGATGCAACACGCGACGTTTGCTTGCCGATTGGTGTTCAAACAGTCGACCTGTTTTCCTATTGTGTGTCAATAAGAACTTATTTGTTCAATTTGATTTCTGCAAGTTGATGTCAAACTTCAAAACATCCGATTGTAAACAAAGCCCGCATGAGGTAAAGACGTAGATGGCACTCTTTCTGATTAGGGTCAGTTTTGTAACTGTTACTCTTCCATACATGTGGGATTGAAGTGCTTAGAGTTAACTATGATTATAAGATTGACTTTTATACCCGCGATTCTACTAATCTTGGGCGTGTTTGTTGACTGTTCAGAAGATGGTGGGGGCGACTATTTTGACACAGATCGTCTTTCGCTTAATTCTTCATCTTACCGATATATTCCAGAACCGCTACCAGACGTTATCGATAATGGTCGAAAATATGTTGAAGTTCACTGCAGTTTCAAAAATGCTGAAACATTGGTTCGCCACCCCTCCAATTGTAGCAGGTCATTTGTCTGCTCGCATGGAATGGTGGCAGAATTACCTCCATGCCAAAAAGGGACCGTTTTTTCCGAAAAATCTGATATTTGTGTGAAGATTGGTTCCAAGTTCGATGATTGTAACGAATTACCATTTGACGTTCCACCGAAGATGGTCAAAGGAAATAAGCCATCTTTAGTCTGGCATCCCAAGCATAGGCATCACCCTATAAATAACCTCAAGAATCCTACAACGATTAAAGCTGAAGGTAGGATATCCATTATCATTAAAATGTTATCTACTCAATTCAACATCTACGACTTACCTGGCACTGATTGGGGAAACGGTATCGGGTGTTCATATAAGAGTATAAATAAACACAATCTGGTTTCTACCCGACATCCATCGCTGTCTCCAGATATATTACTGTTATGTTTTAACCCTAATAAAACCATTTTACAGAGAGTTGTAGCATAAATGTGAAAGAGTTTCGTTGCGGTTTCTAAATGATATAATTGAAGGGGTTTTATTTCCCTTTTTTAGGTAATGCATTGGGGATTTCGTCCCTTTGTGTCTATGTGTGTATGTGTGTAACATCTAATGTGAAAGAGTTTCATTTCCTTATTGCGGTTTCTAACTGATATACTCTGGGTGGGTGGGGTTCTTTTTCTGGCGGTGAGAATTGGTAATTTATTGGGGATTCAATCCCTTTGTGTGTATGTGGAGGGGGCGGATTCTAAATGAAGTATTATCCTATGTAAAACCCTAATCAGTTATCGCCTTGTTTTGATAAGTAAGAAATGGTATGTGTACGAATTATTATTATATATATAGGCCCTATTACCTATTAGTTTATTATATTGTCAGCGATATCACTTCAGGGGGTCACGGTGGCTAAGTGGATAAGGCGCTGGTTCGCTAGCCTGGAGGTCGGGTGTTCGATCCCTGCATTGGCCGAGAAGGTTCATCTCCCCATGTCAGTGATGCAGAAGGAGGGCCTGACAAGGACAGCTGCCTAGTCGTTCGGATGGGACGAAAAACCGAGGTCCCGTGTACACATTGAAGAGCACGTAAAAGATCCCTTGGCAGTTGGAATTCGATATAAGAGTAGGCCGTAGCGCCGCTGCCCCGGGCAAAATTTCCCTCATAGCACACTGTATGGCGTATGCCCGTCTTCCATTAGCCCAGGTTAGGTGCAAAAGAGTAGGACGTTAAACCCCATTTCATTTCATTTCATTTCGATATCGCCTCATCACCTCGAAGTTGATGTAAAATAAACTTATTTCACTATGATTTGTGTTTGGAAACAATACTATCGTCGTGTACAAACCAATGATTGTATTCCAGAAAATGGTCGACGTGTTTTTATATTTGAAGAGTTTCCATTCTTTTGGGGGATTTCTAAATGGTATATTTGTCGGAGTTTCATTCATTTTGAGGAATTCTAAATAGTATATGAAATATTTGTTGTTATTATAACAACGATAAAATGGCAATTAGCCCGACAAATGGCGGCCTCTAGTCTTTCAACTGGACATACATCACCAATTATTCCTACGCCGTCACCACGAAACAAAGGCGGCATTTTGAATTTGATCTTCGTTGACTTTTGGTTGTAGAATCGATGTTACCGCATATCGGACGGTGGGTTATCCCCCTGATTGCACGAAAACTTATGTTTTTAGTGTATTCTCTGTCTATCTCTTGCGAACTGTAGGCGTATCTTGAAATATCTAAAAGAGGAATGGATAGGTCGTCTAGCATTATATATTCACATTCTAATCCAAACTTTTACTCCCAATATTGAATAATCATCTCGATCATTCTAAGACCATTGACGTGCTGAATATGATTTTCATTTTTCAAACCAAAAATCTCTTAAAAGCATTTAAAAATTTGACAATAAATTTAACAGTGGATTATATTAATATTGCTAGAGGCGCAATCGATCGGAACAAAGTGTAGTATGCCACACTGATGGGACGTTTGTCCACAAACTAGAGCTAACCAAATCGATATAATTAGATTGAAAGGTTTGCTTTTTTAGACACCTGAATCCTAGGATCGCCCGTGGCATTTTTTACGACTTTAATGGAAGCATTAAACAGATTGTTGTTGTTATTGTTTTGTTGGTTTATCTTTGACTTATTTTTGTTCATTTAAACAATTGCCCTAACTCAGTGTAGCCTGAGTTATTTTTTATATTTTTCTTTTTCAAATACGCAAAAGTGGCGATCCTAATGAAATTTAGAGCAGAGTTATTGCCCCTGTCACCAGGCGCGGATACAGAGGGGGGCGCACCCGGCGAACGCCCCCTCTATTTTTTTTGCGGTGGCGAACAATTTTTAGCTCCATATATTCTCACGGGAAAGGAGAACAAAAACAGTTTAGGTTGAAAATCGTAATTTACAGTACTAGTATGAAATTAGTCCTTGTGGGCATTTTTGTCCACTCAAAAATCACGGGCGTGGCTTCGCACTCCCAACTTGGTGCAGCACGCCCCCCCCCCCCCTTTCTGAAAATCCTGGATCCGCCCCTGATCACCGTGAAAATTCTAAACTTTGAACTTTTCATACTTAATGGAATTTTTCATACTATGTGGAATTATTTTCTTCTATCGCATCAAAGTGATCATTGGCTCTGGACTTGAACAATTGAAAGGTAGACTTCTAAAAGTTGCTCATTGGCGTATATAAATAGACTGGAATGAGAAACATTTTTTCAGGGCCATTTTAACAGATTTCAATAATGCAAAAAGTTTCTGTCTGAAATTAAATTGACACATAACACTAGGACGACATATTTCCGAATCACCTGATCAAATACAGACACGTTTCTTCTTTATTTAGTTTTTTTTTATTGAGTTACATTTTATTCATTAATTTGCACTGCAGCTTTGACATGGTCGGTCATTTGACATGCTTGCTGAGCAGTTGTCATTGATTTGGTGTAGGTGTGTGTATATTACAATTGATATTAAAACAGCCGTCCAATGATTGTTTCTGGCGCCACTCTTTGGAATTTGTTTATACAAAAAATAATGAAACAAGATTGGCATAGAACGCTAGTTTTGATTTTAACTATGAACCATGCAGATTGATTCTTTTCAACGCATCGCCCTAACAATCGCAATAAGATATAAAAAAACAGATTTGATAATTTTTAAATATCTTTTTGTGCGAACTAGTGATGACTAAATGAAGATGAATAAATAACGAGGATTGGCAAGGAGGGGAGCTTCAAATCCATTCCCGTTTCGCAATGGTTCCACACAGTAGAAAGCGAGTTTTGATGTTACATTTGAACCAATTTTTTTTTTCAAAGCACCGGCCTTTGTATCATCCTGAAATATAAAATACCCATAAATTTTCGCTTATTATGTCTGAATGTTTTTTTAGAGTTAGTGATTGCTCACTGGCAATACTGTAGTGTCAATGATAAAACAATGAGGGTGATGGGGATAATGGGCGAAGGTGGGGAGGTGGGGGTGCGCTTTTCACTTCCGCCACACCGTAGATTTAAGCATTAAGACTTGTAAAACGACTTCGAACTGTAAAATCTCCGTGTATTATTAATACCCCACTTTACCATCGAACAAGGGAAACCGCACTGGCAAATTCCATGGAACTTTCTCTGCCAACGCCTGGGTCGATTCCGGACCTGATGGTTTTAGTCAGCCACAACCTCACACACTGGATCACTGGGGCTACCTCAGGCGATGCACCCAAGATGTCAACCAAAATTAAGCTAGTCCAGTCATGTCATTAGAAAAGACAAAATACCCGATCAATTGAGTTTATCAATATGGGATAAAAAGATAATCTTCTACGAGTCTGTTTGATATTCAATTAAATATCAACACATGCCAATAATGTAAAACAAAAAAGAACGAGTGTTAATATTTTTCATGTCAGAAAAAGACGATTACAAGATTTTATTGATCACACAAATAAATAAATATGACAAAAACAAATTCATGTAAAGAGATATCTCCTGGGAGATTTCTACTGTTGAATATGATTTGGGGGGATAAATAGTATTATAATAAATATAATTGTTTCGTGTGATTTTATGAATGCAGTACGCCTACTTAGATTAATTCTTTCTTTTTGCTTGGCAGTTTTTGTTGACCCGTTGGTTTAGGAAGGAGAAAAATTGCGTAAAATTTTAATTCCTGACAGGTTTTCGTGAATATTTATGCTTTTGAGGCGGAAGGATCGGGTAGTAAACAGGATAATCGAGTATCAAAAGTACGCCACTGCGTACAGATTCGGGCATAGAAAAAATTCGATACGGTCAACTGAACCTTCAATATTTTTATCAGATGGTTGTGGAACGTTGGACTATGCGGTTATAATGATTAAGATCATGGAAATGTTCAAATAAACTGTTATACGCCTGACATCGTTATCGGTCTATAACTAGTCGCGTTTATCAAGCCAGTTTTTTAAATCCTTTTGACCTGGGTGGAAAGAAAAACGGTCGATTAAAATACATTGTATGTGGTGTACAGATCGACTAAATATATATTCGGTTGATATGAAATTTTAACTGTATGAAGGTTACTGTATCGCTAACCGAAATACCACGTCAGATTAACCCAAATAAACAGTTCATTTTGACCTAAACCAGAGATTAGTAAGTTGTCAGAGTTATTAGCATCTGAAATACTAACTCTAATTCTTGCAATGTAATTTTTTCAAGTAATATGGCTTTCTGATGGGTTTTTTTTCGTATCATCCAGGGTGACTTTCCCGTGTCCGAAGAGCAGGAACGAGTGGTGCTCAAAGAACAACAGTGTCTTCCTCCCAATGCTAAAGACCACTGCGCGCAAGCGAAATATTGAAACAAAATAAAACCATATTATGTTAGTCCCGAAATGACCTAGTTTGTGTCGAGAGGTCGTTAAACCTCATTTCATTCTATATATTTTTTAATGTTGTTACCTGTTACACATATAATATTTACACCTGATAATAAATCTTTTGATGGAACAAATTAACACAACGAAAACTTTGGCAATATGAACAATTAAATTGTTTGTTGTCAACTGACTAAGTTTGTCCATGTCGTTCACCTGTCAACAGAGTTATGTGGCATTGATTGACTTGGAAAACAGAACATGTTAAATGGTTGAAATATGGGACGTGTGGTACAAAAAGACGTTCGGGAATTATTTTTGCCTGGACATGAAGCCAAAGCAATGTCATTAAACAAGTTGGGTTCCCCACATAGTTTTAAACAGAGATTAAATAATTATTTGTATTTCTTGTTGCGTATTTGTTGGAATTAAAGGCAATACTATTCAAACTCGAGATTTGGCTTGTGGAAGTTAGGGCACTGGACTTCGGATTAAAATGTCCTGGGGTCGAATCCGGGTTTGTGTCGAAATGGACTATATGTTCGGTGCTTAGGTGTTTGAAAGGACCCATTCCCGTTAGTGAATAAAACTCTGTGAAATACTCTCTGTAGTACCAGAAATTCTGTGACACTTTTTCTGAGAAATGAAAACTTCAATTTCTTATCACTTTCGGGTAAATGGGTTATGGTCACACTTTAAAGGATTGTGGTCAAACATACATGGCAACGCGGTTGTATTTCATCAGATAGTTGCCTGTGGTTGGGATTAATGTTGAAATGTCTGTTACCGTGAATTAATTTGCTTTACCCATTAAATATATCATATGGACCTCTGCTCTTTTAAAGTATTTACATTTCAACTATTTTTTGTTCAAACTTGTTATTTTAATTAAGTTCAGAAATGTGAACTAATAAACGAAATTGCATTATCCCTGAGGGTTATTCTAGAAATAATTGAGAATTTTATGAGGCGTAAATAAAATTAATTTAGACGAGGGCATGACATAATGGAAAGGATATGGAGGTAAATAAATACTGTCACGAATGACGAGTATTGACATAAGTAGTAACTACAATCTCTTCTTTTCTTTTTCTCCAATTAATTTGTCAGGGATTTAAAATATAAGATTCCAAATAATTATTGTATGTGAATCCCAGTTGCATTACTAAATGACGTTATACAATTACACTCGTGTTGCACGTAAAATGCGTCAACATTATTGACTTTCTGATCACTGTCAATTATTGCTGTACACTGTAAATAAGACACTGTCAATTAGATTTATTTTCGTTACACAGTTCCATGTCATACGATTTTATCAGGAGTAATTGGTAAAATTATTCATTCCAAGATATGCTTCAATCCTTAGTATTACCGTTCTTAAATTTTATCTGGGATAAAATTTATTAAAGAAAAACGGGTGTACTATTTTAAATTAATTAAACGGCAGTTATTACGAGGCTGAGTGGAACGCTCTAGCCCTAATTGTGAAAGACGATGATTTCTATTTAATTTTCTACTTCGAAGTATGCACACTTTGCCAACGATGTTGCACGGCCTGGATGCCGACGGAAACGTTTTCTTCAGCCACCTTTTAAAAAAAAGTCGTTCACTAGCCTCTTTTTAATTTCTGGAAACAGGGGAAAGTCTGTCGGGCCAAATCGAGTAAGTAAGGTGGATGGTCAATAAGTCTGAAGCTTTGATAGCTTCACGCAGCTATCTCAGTAGGTCAGCATGATGTATTCCTGTGGTAGTCTTGGGGGTTTTTTTCAAGGTAGTCAATTAGCAGAATACCCTTGCAATACCAAAAGATTGAACCATAATCTTTCCTGGGCTGGCGACCTTAGGTGCTTCCATTGGTTAGACTGTATTTTAGATTCTAACTGAAGGTGATGAATCCAGGTATCATCCATGGTCACAAATGTGGCACCCATATCAGTAACTTTTGTCATGCCCAACCCTCTCATGAAAAATGTGCACAACACTGGCAATATGTATTCATAGCCAATCATGATAAGCCATCACCATGTGATACACCCGGGTTATGGTTTCTTAGATGGTTATCAGTCGATGGCTTTCCCGGACGCCGGGCGTCGGCAAGGCTCTCTTTGACACGCTCAAACACTTTTTGACTGTGGAAAAGGAAGGGCTAGCATCCCCTAAAATGGAGAGTATGTTGGCATGTATCTGTGTTGGGCTTAGTCCTTCCAGTTGCGGGTATCTGGTGACTGTATTGTAGCCAGTTTTGTGCATTTCTGGTGATTTCATTCCGTAGGTTCAAAAGATGGTCAGATACAAAGACAATGGTATCAATATAGTTGCTGTCTATGATTCATTCATGTACATATGTTGGGGTTAGTCTTTCAGTTGCAGGTACCTGGTGACTGCCCATTTTTTTGTAATTTCAGTGGTAACACTGCGGTAGCTGTTCCAATATGCCTATGATTTATTCTATGATTGTACTTGTTGGTGGCAAAAGTTTGTTTCAATGTTCAACCCAATTATTCTATCCTTTTCCGGTTTAAAACTTTTCAGTCAGCTCTCCTATGATGACATTTTTATTTGGTCATGGTGTTAAATTGAATCTTTTGGCTCCCTGTCTCTTTATTACGACATTCTGATTTACAATGCCAATGTCTATAGCTTAAAATTCATCGATATTCTTTTAGGATTCAGATCTTAGAAACCCAGTTCGTGCAGCTCACCTTTAGGGTAGCTATGTATAGCTTTCTGAATTTTGTTGTAGTATTAATTGTTGTAGGTAGATTTTTTTTCTTTCGTATAACCATCGACAGACTACTTAATTTTGTTGTACTTTCGAGTTAATGACTCGATAAAATTATTAATTTCCAATAATGCGACTATTTTCAAGTATAATTATGTTATTTAATCGCGTGTAATACCTTTCTGTTCTTGTTAATTACTTCACATTGAATACCTTTGAGAATATTACGCGTAGGCTTGCAGGTATATAGTAATATATAAGTTATTCCCGCCCACTCGTAAATAAAATCAAATTAACAAAACTACCGAGTATTTCTCAAGTATAAACAATGAGAATAAATGAGGAGTTCGGGGAAAGGAGTTTGGGGAAAGGGGAGGGGTAGAAAAGCATATATGTACTAGCTGTATTATCTTTGACGGATGAAAAAAGGCCCTATCGGTCATGTCATTTTGTAAGAAAAAGAAAAAAATAAGTCATTTGTAAGTTAAGATAAGAGTTTATTGTATCATTTGATTTGTAGAGGCATTGGTGTGCAATGAAATCGAATCTTAACTTATTTTAACACATGCTTGTCCATCGAGATAACGTCTAACAAACAAACGTACTAGGCATTGTCGACGTTTTGGCCTCGCCAAATGTGAAAAAAAGTTAGCCCAGGGCTTCTGATTTTATAAAATCATCGGGTATTCTCCCAGACCTCCCGCCAAAGTTGACATTGTTTCCACCTTGGAACCCCTGTTGCTCCAATCCATGAACATGCCCCTTTATAATTGCCTTGTAAATACAACCAAAAAACCAACACATAACTTAAGTTAGAATTGATCTATTTGAATAATCCTTGCTTCTTTTGACAATTAAAATCATTTATATGCTGCCAATTAGGTCTATACAAATTTTATTTTTATCTGTTGGCAAATAAATTTTACTTTTGGCTAGAAAAACATAACGAAAACACATTTCATAGCAAACATAAAACCGTGCCGCCGCAATGTTTACCACTTTGCGTAAAACATGATATTATATGTGGTCTAATTCAAGAGTATAATGACACCAAGACAAATACAGATATAAAAAGATAGGCTGGCACTGCCAGGCAGGATACGCCCACATTTTCGAGAGATGGACAGAGAACAAGCAATACTGAAAGTGATTTTTCCTACATCTTTAAGTCCTGTATTTCATACTGTATTGGGAGCAGCCATTTAGTTGGTCAGTTGAAGTCTGATATTAATGAAATTCGAAACCGACAATGATTATGGTGTGACGGTACACAACCTAGAAATGTGACTTTTCATCAAAATCGGATAAGAAATGTGACCTGTAGAGAGTCCACAACCATGATATACCATATTTTTACACTATTCGCGTACAAACGGCGACCATTTCGTCCGGCAATTTTGGTACGATTTTCACGAAATTAGAACTCAACCTTCCTCATCAAAATCGAATTAAAATTGTGACCTATACAGGGTCCACAACCATGATATATCATTTTTTTAACAGTATTCGCGTACAAACGGCGGCCATTTTGTCTGTCAATTTTGGTCCGATTTTCCCGAAATTCAAACTCAACCTTCCTTACAGTGTAACGGTGATATAATCAAACGTTTTTTTAAATTGGATAATAATTGTGACCTCCAGAGGGACCACAAGCACAAGCTAAAGAAAGGGGGATTTTGCGTATAACCAGGGGCCATAATTCAGGAAGTTACGATCCGATATGCGCAAATATCGAAAAGAACCAAGATCTTTGGGTTATAACCATGAATTTCAAGTTTCATCAAAATCGAATTAAAATTGTGACCTTTACAGGGTCCACAACCTTGATATACCATTTTTTAACAGTATTCGCGTACAAACGGCGGCCATTTTGTATGGCAATTTTGGTCTGATTTTCCCGAAATTCGAACTCAACCTTCCTTACGGTGTAACGGTAATATAATCAAACGTTTTTTTTTTAAATCGGATAATAATTGTGACCCCCAAGCTAAAAAAAAAGCGATTTTGCGTATAATCAGGGGCCATAATTCAGGAAGTTACGATCCGATATGCGCAAATATCGAAAGGAAGCAAGATCTTTGGGTTATAACCATGAATTTCAAGTTTCATCAAAATCGAATCAAAACTGTGACCTCCACAGGGTCCACAACCTTGATATGCCATTTTTTAACAGTATTCGCGTACAAACGGCGGCTATTTTGTATGGCAATTTTCGTCCGATTTTCCCGAAATTCGAACTCAACATTCCTTAGGGTGTAACGGTGATATAATCAAACGGTTTTTTAAATCGAATAATAATTGTGACCTCCAGAGGGACCACAAGCTAAAAGGGTGATTTTTCGGACAATCAGGGGCCATAATTCAGGAAATTACATTCCGATAGCCGCAAATATCGAAAGGAACCAAGATCTTTGGGTTACAAACATGCATGTCAAGTTTCATCAAAATCGGTTCAAAATTGTGACCTCTATAGGGTCCACAAGCTAAAAACGTGATTTTTCGTACAATCAGGGGCCATAATCCATGAAGTTTTGATCCGATACATGCCAATATCGAAAGCAGCCGAGATCTTTTGGGGATAAACCTATATTTCAAGTTTCGTCAAAATCGGATAAGAATTGTGACCTGTAGAGAGTCCACAAACAAATTGTGGACGGACGGACGTCCGGACGGACAGGGGCGACGACATAATACGTCCACATGAAAATGTGGGCGTATAAAAATTGACAATTCTAAAGGATGTTAGCATTTGTGGTTGGTAGTAAGACCATAAAGCTACGTTTTTATACCCCAGAAGCTTGTGAGTATTGAAAGTGACAATGTAATTTCAAATGGCTAGTTTTTAGCGCAACGTGTACATGTATTAAATCAACATCTATAAATCAAACACCGCAAATATTTAAGCAATAAGTCGGATAGAATTAACTTTATAAAAAAAAAGTGTAGTTGAATTTGGCACAAGTTCTCCTACTGTTATTTCCTTGCCATGCAATTTTGTGTCGAAAGAAAAACATTTAGCCATTAGACATATAATCAATTGTGTTGAAATTACATGGTTTTTATGGGTGGTGCAGGGTTTCTTTTGTGTGTGACAATTGGTAATTTTATAACGCAAGACTTGTTTTTTTAAAATTCCGAAATAATTGTAAATATTATATTTCAAAAATACTATACAAGATAATTAATAGGTTATCCATAACCTCTTCTACCAAATTCTATAACACGAAAGTTCTCGGTAATTCCGTACCGCCCATTTGTATGATGGCGGAAGTCTTTGGTTGTATGCCACTATCTGTCTAGACACAGTATGCATGGTATTGCCGTGCTACTTTATATCACCACCATAATGTCCCAGAATACATTGATCAAAATCCGATACCTCTACCATGGCCTCAGACCCAACGACCCTCCCTCCATAAATCCGCGCTTGACTACAATACCAAAATTCGACACCCTTTACCCATTTAAAGAAATACCCTTCGCCATGTAGCATTACAGAATTCTAAAACCAAACCATCGCTTCACCTTCTCTTCTTTGGAACCTCGTTATTCGTTAAACGATTCAACTTTACACTGCCGGGTTATTCTTGGCGTAGTCTGACTTGTTTTAAAGAATCTTAATGTCATAGATCGCGCGAATTCACAATGTAACTGAATTGTATGCCTTGCTTCAGGACATAAGTACTGAAATTATGATGTTAATCTAAATCACGAGATTACATGACTGTCATTTAATCAATATACCAGGATGAAAATAAGTTCTAAATGTTTTCCGAAAGATATAAGATAGTGTGAATCTATTAACTGTAAATGTTGTCGGGTACAATATCGATAAACAAATAATTACTGGACATTGCTCTACCTAAAAATCTTAAATTAAACTTTATTTACAGGATATTGTATTTCGCTGGCTGGAAGAAATAGTTGGAGTTGACTAAAATAGATAAGCAGTTTAGGTTAAATTTCGCTGAAAACGATACCTAGAATTCTTAAATTGAAATATTCCTCCAGGATTTAATTTGCCATGTTTAAAGGAGAAGTCCAAATTTTCACTTGGTTTCCTAAACATGTTTTTATGTAAGCAAATCAAACGCCAAAACGTGAAGAATTAGCCAGAATTATTTGTCTGAGTTCAGAACGTGTCTTGGAACACTCTTATTCACTGGTGTGGTTTTTTTAACAGATAATATACATGTACATATTGATTGCTTTTATTTTACAGGTCTGGAGGTGGATCCAATGATTTGTAAATCTGGAAAAGTTCTTTTAGATCCACACCCTGAGAACTGTGCTTGGTATTATAATTGCAGTGCTCAACCAGATGCTGTGATGGAGACCTTCTACAATGGTTTTATCATGGAATGTCCTTACCCTCAACTTTTCTCCTCTGTAACGTTACAATGTGAAGATTTTGAAGATGTGGCCTGCCGTGGTCGTTATGAACCCAAATCACCATGTAGGTATAGTGTTCTAATTGCTCTGGATGTAGTACGGAGGCGGGTGTGTAGGTGCACCTTAGAACGAGCTCGGTAAATCGAACTGATGGTGATAAATAATGCATGGCAATTTTTGCAAAATGGGTTGTTTATATGACATAACTGTGAATTGTTTCTATCGACAATATCATTTTTTATTTTATTATATATCACTCAACTCATTCCTATTTATTTCTGTTTAAGGTGACTACAGAGCCAATCATTGTCACGAAACTTCTCACTGCATTCCCTGCTGGGTAAGATATGCCTCTTGTCTTCAGCTACCCGATGGCTTAAACCCCTGGCCTGAACTGGAATGGAAGCCCTTCTTCGTAGAATGTTACAAAGAAAGGACGGTGTTTCAGGGCGCGTGCGATAAAAGTGCAGTATTCTCACCCTTGACTAGAGCTTGTGAAACTCCTTACAGTATTCCGAGACAGCATGGCGGCTGGAGACCTGTTTGTGACAGCAGACGAGACGGTATCTACGCGGACGAATATGGGAGATGTGACATTTTCTATGTTTGTAAGAATTTTGATTTTGCCGGGTTTTTCCAATGTGATAATGAACAAATGTTCGATCCTTTAACTTCAACCTGTCAGGGACCCTCTACCGTACCTTATCCATGTGGCGATCTTGAAATGCCCAACTTGTGTGAATTGCTTCCAGATGGAAAATATATGGATATGTTTGGTCGATGCACACATTATTTTGAGTGTAAGAATAGAAAACTAAAAGAAATTGCAATGTGCCCGACAGGGGTTTTTAACCCCGAAACACGGAATTGCGACACCAGTAAAGATATGCCTAAACCATGCGGTTTATTTGACAACCCCTGCATCCACGAAGACGATGGATTTGTGACCGATCCGTCTGTGTGTACTAAAGTCTATTTGTGTGAACGGGGCTTAACAATGGCTTCGTTTGATTGTGACAAAAATATTACTTTAACGGACACGAAGGAATGTGTGGGTGGCGGAGACGTTTCGAATATGTGTATGATTCAACCTGATTGCACCAACAAGTTGGATGGGTTTTATCCGGACATTCAGAATGGGGTTGATGTGTACTATAAGTGCGAATCTAACGCGATACAACGTCATTATACTTGCGATCGAGAAAAGGGAGGAAGTGTTTTTATTCCATCTAAACAGCGTTGTGATTTTCCAGAAGATTTATGTTACGACGTGTATCGATTTCCGAACAAATGGTAGGTAGCTCTGTGCACTCATCATCTGAAGTGGCTATTAATTCACGTTCCGGCCATTTTATCATCCAATACATACAACTAATAAATAGCATAAGAGGGTTAAGCTTAGTTAATTCTACAAATGTAAAATGACAAGTTGCGTTCATTTTTGGACAGATTTAGACCAACACTGACAAACAAATAAAAAGCGATAATGCGATACCGTTCTTCCTACTCTTTTGAAATATGCATATTATCGCTTTAATTCTCCCACACACCTGGACGATTTCACTGGTTTAAGTAATATTTCTGGTACAAAAATTAAAATAATCTTGCATATGTAAAGAATTGACAATGTGGGCCAGGCTTTATTTAAGTTTTTTGATATTATTAGATATCGTTGTTTACGCCGTGTTCACATAATATTATGCTGTTTACGCTGTGTTCACAAATGTCACCGACTCCTACTCAAAGAAATGAATGTCATTCAAGGGTCATTTAAACACTTAAAATCATTCCGTGACCAAACAAATACGCTTTCGTTGATGAATGTTTATACAGATCTAAACTCGATTATGTCTGGAAAATGCCAACATAATGTGGATAGTCCATGTTTTACAAAAACGAAGAAGACCATTGCTTATAGTAGGCAATTTCATCTTTAATTTCGGTAATTTACTGACCTTAGTATTAAATCTGGGATCCAGGGGCCAGTCGTTAGCGTCATTGCCCCGTAATACAGTGCCGGACCTGATCCAAAACGAGTGTGTACAAGGTCGTCAACACTAAGATCAATATTTGTTCATACCTTAATTCACATTTTCACGAACGAAAATAGTTAATAAAAACGACACTGATTAATCAAACAAAATAAATTTGCAAGCCAGTAAATTATTGTAGTGTTCCGTGCAAGATTCCATGAGTAACCAATTCTATAATGGGGTTGATCTGCATTTATATTATTTCCCAGCTTTTCCGGCAATAAAGGGCGATTTTATGCCTCATCGTCTGACGATGTTTGGGTGAAATTTTAACAACGCCTTAATAAAAAAAAATTAACTCGGCAGACATAAGATAAGATGTTACTCGAAGCTTAATTAAAATGTTAGGAATTACAGTTTTTGTACATTTTCTATTATATTTTTTGCAGCTGATGGTGGCCTGGTGATCATTGATGACATACACTTGGAGTCACGACTGTGCATAAAGGTTCACTTTGTGTTACATGTGTTTACATTTATTAATAGTTTGCAAGACATTTCAGTACTGTTTGTTCTGATGAACTTGAATCTCAGTAAGAGAAAGATTAATGACAAAGAATTGATCATTAATGTAAAAAGTTGAAGACCGTCTTCCTTTTCCAATTTACCCATGTACTTGTCGGAGAATGTATTGCCCTGTGAGCCTACTTGACAGATATGTAAGAACCAATAAAAGTCAACTCATAAGAACCTTCCTGACCAAAATTATAATGTAGTGATTCCTGTTACACTAATGACTATATTGATTCATTGAATTTTATGTTCTTATATCCAAACTAGTCGGCCATTTACATTTAGGTAGATTTTATTTGTAAATAATAGTTTCTTTACTATCGGTGTATATTATAAGAAATTACCCTGTGTTTTTAAACGAGCCGAAATTCACTCTTTACTTTTCCGACTGTTTATAATCAAAAATGTTATAACTAAAAGGCATTACAGATCCATGTTCCATATTCAGATCAAGTTGTTGGACGAGAGTTGAAGCATGTTGGTGAAACATACAAGAAAGAGAAAAACTACGCACAAAATGCATAAGAGGTATGCACAGTGTTCAAGCAAACATGTATTATATTTGTAGAATTATTAAAATAGTTATGTAGGAAACACTAATTTTACAATATTTACAGTTAGATTAACGGAAAACTTTATAGGTATATTGTTACCTTTATTAATTAGCACATGTCAGAATAATAGCAAACGTGGTCAGAATAATACATTAGTCTTGTATGTGTATTTAGAAATGTATGACGATGAAGACATTAAATGAGTTTCTTATGCTATTTGTATATATTGCCCAGTCGGAGCAGAACAGTAGGGCGTTAAACGCCATTTCATTTCATTTGTATATATTGTATTATGTAATTAATGTTTGCCTTTCTTTAAATAAACTTTTGGCCTATGGTGTACATTCTAATCAATATATTATTAGCCACGTGGTTTTAACACTCGAGGCCATGGATTTTTCATAAAACTATATCTTAAAACTGTATGGGCACCTTGAACATCCACGTCAGCAACCGATATTGTAAATATATATTATGCCAATTTTGATTCAAAAGTGCTCCATGGTTTCTAGAATTAGAAAGAATCGTTATTTAACAATCAGACCCGCAACTATAATCTCCATCCCCCCTTAGAAAAAGTCCGCGTCCATATACATGAAGCTAACGTTCAACGTGCCCACATCAGTATGAGCGCCCCATAAAGCCGAGTGACGTTGGTTGGGCGCAAACGACGAGACTGACGGGGCGCCCAACCGGTGTCAAGGGTTTTATACGCGCCTCGTCAATCATATCGTTATAATTGAGGCTTCATAATGAATCATACGCTTGATAGGGCGTCCAAAACGGGGTTCCTTATCCTGGAAGAGAGATGATTGGTGGGGCGCCTTATAATGACAATATATAATGCATAATGCCGAGTGACGACTTGATGAGCGAAGCGTCTAAAACTGCATGATACGTGGGATGCCTAATTCCGTTGAAGCGCCCATAATGCCGAGATCTACCATAAGGGGGGGGGGAGGCACAAACTGTTTTGCGAGCGCTGGCGCGTCCACGGTACTGTTCGCCGTGGACCGTCAGGTGTGGGCACATCAGTGCCCCAAGAAGCCCCATTGGGGCCCCTAGAAACCCTTGCCCAACCCACCCATCCCCTTCCCAACATTTTTAAGACTTAAAGGCGCTAAATCGCTAACAGTTGGGACCTAAAATTGACACAAGTGGGTCGCAACGCATATAATACTGTAATATAAATGGATATAAACTGATTTACATTCAATAGTTTCCACTTTTACTCTAATTTCAAATCAGTTATGTTCGGCGAAATAAGCCAGCAGTTTCAATCGAATGCAAATTTCTAGCGTCTGGTTATTCCAGTCTACATACGCCGTTTGATTTGGTGCAACGTCTCTAGCCTTGTTCCTGGAGTCCCTTGCTGGGCTGAAACGCATTATGGTACACGATTCATGTACCAATGGTAAAATTAAAATGTTTATTTTGTCTTAAATATTGGATATCAGAAGCCCATTTTTTCCCGGTAAGATCACAGCACCAATGTCGATTTAAACTGACAAATAATGCGTGTTTTCAATGTGGAAGATTTTGGTTGATATTGAGTTATGAACTTAGTTACTTCAAGTAAGACTTGTCAAGAATATACAAAGCAGTGATTACAGAATTTACCTCGTAATTTCAAGACAACATATAGAAATAGGCATATATGCCGAATTTTTAGGTAAATAATGATAATAATAAAAGTTTCGGTCAATATTCGCGACAAAATACTCGGTTCATGAGAAATATAGGTTTACCATAACTCCAATAAAGTACACTTCATACGTCAATACCATTCAGGAAAAGTGGGTTATAGAGATGAGTATCAATATTTTTCTATGACAAACAGATGGGTCGAAGGATGTCTCCAAGTCAAATAACAATAAATAAAGGATGCTTATTTTTACCATTGAAGCGTCTATAAGTCATTTTATTGTGATGTACATTATCAAGACACAATTGAGGAGAAATAGGTTACGATGAGGAGTATCTATATTTTTCTATGACCAATATATATGTCGAAGGTTGTCTTCCAAGTCAAATACATGTAATAAATACATGTAATAAATAAAAAATGTTTAATTAATTATTCCATAAAAGCGTCTGTAAGTCATTTTATCATGCTGTATATTAAGACATTTGTTGAACAAACATGCCATTTACAATCAATTTTAGTGTTCTTCGCCCCAGACAGTCATCGAAATTTGGCATGTGTTGTAATTTTCACTGTTTGTCACTAGACGTAATGACATCTGCCATTCTGACAACTAGATTTGAAATCAATTCATGCAAATGTCAAACCATCGGAAGAACAACACCGAACAGTTTACTTTTAATATCCATCAGACTATAAAAATTCATGTTATCCGAAAAATTAAAAGGTTCCTAGATGTTTTATTTATATTAAGCTATCATCGATGGAGAAGTACCAGCCATCCAAAATCTAACACGCCTTTGCAATTTAAAATCCGGCTGTATCTGGGCCTATACAACCATTAATTATTATGACATAATCTTTTTGATATTTAAAAAAAATAATATTGGGAAAGTAGACAGATAATTCTATCCGTTGTAACGAAACTTTTAATTTTTAGTCAATTTCCTGGCATATTTTGAGTTCATGGGAGAAAATCCTTGTGAACGAGAGGATAGAAAATAGGATAGATCTCCAGGCCCCTCTGTCAACTCCGCCGGTGAATAATACTGATGTAATGAAATGGGGTTTAACGTCCAACTGTTCTGCTTCGAATGGGCAAACGAAGACAGGAAGAAAACTTGCCGACCATAACTCTAAAATACATACCGTAGACTGTGTCGGGTGTGCCCCCCCCCCCCTCCTAAAAACTTTGGGATATAAACCTATATCAAGTTTCGTCAAAATCGGATAAAATTTGTGACCAGTAGAGTGTCCACAAACAAACTGTGAACGGACGGACAGGGGCGACGACAATAATATACGTCCGCGTGAAAATGTTGGCGTATAAAAAATGTCCGTTTATCTTGGTTTAAAAAGTGTTATTTCCTCTTAGAAACATGAATAATAAATGATACGGAAAACGATTTTATGATTAATGATGACTTTGTCCCAGCTTTGAATGATCCGCATCTAATAAAATACTAATCCAATAAGTACGCGGATATATTGAAATATATGTCGCGGGTATATCAATTTTTAAGGTAATAACTTCTATATCAAATTATATTGAAATAATAGAGAAGTTAAACAAAACACGCAGAAGATAAATATCAAAGTAGACACATTTTGGTTAAAGCAAACAGTGTGTGGGCTACTGAAACTGTTCTGTTCATTATTATTGGCGCAACACAAGTGTCTTCCTGATGATATTAGGCGGGAAAATGTCGTCTGCGTTTGTTGAATGATGTGTAAAGATGTCAATACCCAAGTATATTCAATAAACATATTTGAATTAAAGTAATTCGACATTTGAATTACATGTGATGTAGACATAATTATTGCTGAGCAGCGTCACGGCATGATATTACCAGAGCAGGCCCGGGAATGTCTTTTTAATCAAACGGTAACAAGACATGTTCCCTTGGGGTTATTTCGTAACTGGATAGAGCAATATACAATACTAATATATATAAATTATTATGGAAGAACAATTACTTGCTTGGAAACGTTGAGAGAATACTCTTCGAAACAAGGCATATCTCCGGAAGTCTTTAGACTGGTTCATGAATTGTTGAGGCTAGTAGTGACAGGGCCTACACTGCACCCGTACAGCTTGTTTATAATTATAAGTCTTAACACTAAAACTGTGTTATATATTTCTAAGCTATTATAGTCAGAACTGCCAGCTCTTTATCTAAATATTACATATTTAAGTGAGTTAGCAGACAAGTAAATATTAATTATGGTTTACAAATTTGTATATTCATATATAATACATAACAATAACATTAAAGCCATAGACATCAAAATATCTAACACATCTTGGCAAATTGGTGTTAATTACATTTTGTATCCAACCACCCGCACAGCAAAGTCTGATTTTACTCTTTGCATATAAAATATGTATATTATAGATCTACTATATGTTTCTAAACCAGGGCAAGGATTCCCAACCAGGGCCATCTTAAGACTATACCAAACTCCCACAACCACCCCCTCTGTGGAAAAGCAATATATTAATTGACTTTAACTTGAATGGATATGCCTCTTAGATATACACTAAACAACAGTACAATTGAATATAATTAATAAATTAACTCCTGAACCAACACATCACCATTCAAAACAGCCATTAAGCTATTCACATTCTATCAAAAATTTTAATGATAATTCGGGGAAAATTATTAATTTTTACATGTACTATAAATATAAACTTTACTGAGGGACACTCCATTGAATCAAATATCCAAAGTTGAATTCTCTCAAGTGAAGACTGGGCTAATGAAGATGGGCATTCTATTCTAAGATCGTAGTCTGTCAACCCTATTCAGAATCTATAGCAATTACAACATACACTGGATTTCTTGGCTGTATAAGCAACCCTTGTTAAGACTGGAAGTTATCTGGAACAAGCTTGTGACTGACCGCATACAGCTCAGTAATCTAATCAATTAATGCACTCAATACAAATGAATATGTCTCGACTTTCTTGATGATCTCTTAAATGACATGTATCTTTAAAAATATTGTTCACCTATTGATTAAACCAAATGAATTGTCCCTGTATCTTAGCTATACTTGTATCACACAATACCACGGGTAGCTGGTGAGATGCTTTATCAAGAAATAATGACAAGAACATCACAGGTTTAACCAGTGATACTCGGCCATAAATTAATAATACTGTAATTAATATAATTAGAAAATAATATCATGTTTGGATAAAATGGAATGAAATCAAAGCTTCAGTTGAGAGACAATACAAATAAAATCAAGTTACTTTTTAAGCAATTTTCCATATTAATCACTTTTTTCAGCAAGTTTCAATGATGAATATGACGACCTGCGTTGTAAGCCTGGACCACTGTTTTCCTTATTTTTACTTAATATGGATGCCAGTTTTTCTTTAATTTCTGATGGTTTAAAAACACCAAACTCTGTTACTATTCCTCCAGTTATAAGTTCAGCTGGTGTTACATCAAAAGCAGGATTCCAACAATTTATTCCTGAAAGAATGGAATTGGTTAACATTTACATTTAAATCAACATTGATGCTGTGATCTTACTGGGAAAGGATGGGCTTCTGATATCCAATATTTAATACAAATAAACATTTTACCATTGGTACACAAATCGTGTACCATGATGCGTTTCAGCACCTTTTGAAACAACAGACTTGAAGATTGAGGCTAGACATAGTCCACAAGTCATGTTACATGGTGACGACATATTCTTAACTGAAGAGCATGTGCAATAAATATTATCTGTGTAGACTGGAATGATCAGACACAAAGATTGTTATTGGATTGAGACTTCTGGAGTATATCACCGAACACAGCTGATTTGAAATTAGAGTAAACATGAAAATGTTTGAATGTAAATCAGTTTATATAATTACATTATTATATGCATTGCGAATTTGCGACCCATCTGTGTCAACTTCCAGGTCCCAAATATTAGCGATTTAGCTCTGTTAGCTTGCTTCACATAATAATCTGCATTACTAATTTCAATTGGCTAGTGACCAGCTGAGGGCCTTACAGATTCCTACATGTTTATGTCATACGATCACATGTCTGTAGTAAAGGGAGTTAACATATTTATAAGTATGGGAATTTCAGACTAATGTAGCAACAGCTAGATGTTGTAAAACTTGCAGTCGTTACTTCAGGAACCTGTGTTTACATTGGCTTAAATGTGAAAGCTTGACTGTAGGAATTCTACGAAGAGAAGGCAAAAGCACTGCTGAGCACACAAAATAATTGATAGTGGTTCTAGAATTGCTTATTGAGTAAATTAAAATCTCCAAAAGATGGTTCAGACAGTTATCTCATGAGAAGGGGGCTGTGGAAAATTCGAGGGGGTTGGGATAGCCTAGTGGTCTAGAGTGCCACGCTTTGACCTCTAGCTGGCCGGTCACCTCTGGCTTGCGGTTGTGGTTTCGAGCCCTGGTGTGAGCATATGTGGCATGGAGATAGAGGCGCCTTCTCAACCTCGTGGGTTTCCTCCAGGCACTTTGGTTTCCTCCCACTGCTAAAGACCCCTGCGCGCAAGCGAATTATTGAAATAAAATTGAAACCATATGTTAGTCTCAAAATGACCTAGTTTGTGTCGAGTGGATGTTAATCCCCATTTCTCTTTCTCTCTCTCTGTGGAAAATTCACTCTGACCTACCTTCTGCTGCTATCTTTTGCCCCTTGATAGAAACCATTTCATGATGCGGACGTTCTTCAATTTCTATTTCTTTTCCCGAATCTTTACACGGATCAAATGTTGTTACAGGGCATGCTACATAAAAAGGCACATTAAAATATTTGGCAACAATGGCTAACTGCAATGTTCCTATCTTATTAGCTGTGTCACCATTGGCAACCACACGATCAGCACCAACCACAACAGCTGTTACATCATGGTGTGCCATCAACATGGAGGGCATACTGTCTAATATTAACGTAGCTGAAATATTTTCATGCACCAGTTCGTATGCTGTTAATCTAGCACCTTGATTATAAGGTCGTGTTTCTGTACAATAAACATGATCAATCTTGCCTCTTTCGTTTAGTGCTCGTACAATTCCTGCGAAACAGAAAACAATGTATTGAAACAACTAGTGGTGGATTTAAGACAGAGAATAAAACAAATGTGCAGTTGTACCAAGAAAACAATGAATATAATTTACTGTCACCTGTTAAAGGGAGATAACTGCATTTAAAGCACACCAAAACTGAAAAGCTAACCTTTTGATGCAGAGAGTTGTCTATTTAATGAAAATCAAATTAACAACATTTCATTCATAATTATGAGATTATTTGATCAAAATTATGCCAATCTATAACCTCAATATGTTTTAAAATAAATAAAACTGAAATGGTGCGCAAGAACTAGACATTAAAAGTAGTAGTTCACATATTAATTCCCACCAAACTTATTCTGTCAAATAATTGTTTATATATGTTCCAAAATTCAATTTATTTACCTAAGGCTGTACCATAGCCTGCTGTTGCTAGGGAACCTGTATTACAGTGAGTTAAAATACGAACATTTAAATCTTCTGTATTGCTGATGATATGCTCAGCTCCATAACGACCGATATCTTTGTTGATGGTGACATCATCTTCAAACATTATTTCTGCTGCTTCTATGGCTCTGCAATACGAATTTATATAATTACAGTCTATGTTGATTACAACCAGTGTTCAATTAGACTTGTTGAGACTGTAGGCTAGGAAGTTACACCAGAAAAGACCACACAAACAAACATGGGATTGAATTTATTATCTGGGGCCCATTTCACAATATTTTAACTAAGATAAAATCCAAATCTTAGTAATTTGATTGGATAATATTAGTTTGATTTTAGTGCTTAGCCAAACAAATTTGAAGTATCTACTAAAATTTGGATTTTATCTTTAGTTAAGATTTTGAGAAACAGGGCCCTGCTGTACAAACTTAATTAGACCCTTCAACTCCCCAGACCTCCAACCTTGCATGGGATAAATGCTGAACTGACAATTAAAAAGCCCATGTGTCTAGTTTGATCGCACAAAAGAAAATCATAAAGTTTTAGTCATGATCATGCTAGTACAAAGCCCAAAACTACCTTTTTGACCTCCATGAATATAAGTTTGATGGGTCAAATAGTATGAATTGTCTATACATTGTCAAAGATCGTACATTTAATGATTATTTATGAAGAAAACTGACCTTTAACAAACATAGGAAGTATAAACAATTCTTTGTTAACTGGTGAATTAAGACATTTCGTATGAAGTCATTACGTGAACTGTATACACAAATAGCGAGACACGCAGATAACATATCCACTTCTGACAATTATTGAATCAGAGACATTTTGGGTCGAATCAACAAAGATTTAGTTTTAAACATCAATATCTGTCTAAAGATGTTTGTTCATTCAATGATTTATTTGAATACCTGGAGGGAGCGACACAGTGGAATCAAAGTTATTTTTGCTTACAATTCCTTGAAATCACTGACAGACAAATCGCTATCTTCTGCCATATCTTTTAACATTGATGATATTTTTGTAGCAGCCTCGTTCATATTGACAGCAGTTGGTCTAGCTGTTACCAAATATTTCAATCTATCAGAAACATAATCTGTTATCTCTTTCCGTGATTTAAAGTCCATGTAGTATAACTCGACAGCCATACTAAGAGATCCTACAATAGCAATCGCTGGAGCTCCTCGTACCTTTAATAAAATAATAACCATAATATTACTTTGATCCAACTGTGTTTGAACTTGACAAAACAATACAGATCTACATGATCTAAAAATTAGACAACTAGATTTTATTAGACACACAACAATCGTTCAAGAATCAATAAACTGTATTACGGATATAATTATGATCAACTGAATATGAAATGGGTTGTTATATTTATATTTTAAAATCAAGAGTGTTTTTTTTATTTTTGTGAACTTAGTATGAGCCATGAGGTAATAGTTGTGGTTCATTCATTGTAACAATTCGAGATATAATCTACACATGGTGTAGCTGACTATAACAGGTATGTCCTTATCTCAATTCAAAAATTAATCAGCCTATAGTGTAATTTAATTACCGACATAACCCAACACACTCTGTTGAGTGGTTTACTGACATAACCCACTGCCCATTGTAGTATGATGCTATCAAAATAAAAGTTTATCATGACAGAACAAATAAAATTAATCCTTAAATGTGTATCATTTGTGAGTATATGAACTGCACATGTCAATATAGTAATATAATAATAGATGGTTTGTTTCGGTTTTTTTTAAAGGCGGGGGCGGTTGGGGGGGAATTCATATTACTTATTAGCAAACGATGGCGATGGACGCTTTGAGGTAAAAAAAAAAAAGCATTCAATAACCTTCATTTGCTTGATGGCATCCCATCCATCTTCTGTATTTTGAATAGGAACATATTCAGAATGTGTTGGTAACTGTAACTGATCTAAAATCTCTAGTTTCCCCCGTTCATAACGGATAGCTTGTAAAGCACCTGCCATTTCTCTATCACATCGATTGTCCACATGTACCGTTAATCGACCTTGACCTGTATTGTAAACTAGACTTGATTATCCTCTCATTCATTATTTCTCTAGATTTTTATGTTTCGATGTTCAAGACTACATAAACCGGAAACATCCAAACACGTGGGTCCATATCTTCCGGTTAGATGAGTTTATTAAGATCGAATTATTAAACACATCCAGATTCTAAAGGTTAGAATTAAAATATTATTTAAAATATATACCTAGAACTTAGTTCCTTTTGGAACTGTCTTGAGCGAACGATAGTTCCTTATCGTTCGCTCAAGGACTGTTCCAAAAGGAACTACGTAGAACTAACTGTTTTGTACCATAGCCATAGATAGGACATATAGGTTGACAAAAACATCATTAAATAATGGGCTAATTTATCAATTATTATCCTTGTACTACACTTGATTGAGATGAAGATGAAGTACAAGAGTTTAATTAGCAGTACTTAGCAGCATGATATTATTGATAATCAATTCTAACCTATTGTAAAATAGATACGTAACTATAACTTGTCACATAAGTACCAACCATGCACAAGGAACTGAACAACTCGTAGTCGTAGTCAAACTTTCACTCCAGCTCTAGTGGATATAAGTTGAGGAAGATATATTGGCAGTAAAATGTCACAAACTTCAGGACTTCAGACTGCCTGGGAGTGGGAAAGGTGTGCTAGTTTCATAATAACGTTTGGTGATTAACTAAATGATAATATTGCCACACTTGTCTTTTATGCTGTATCACTTACTATACTATTGTCCTGATTTTACCATCATTTAAAGGGACAATAACGCTCTTGCTGGCTTGATACATGTAGCTCCAGAAAATAAATAATAGCCTTATACTAAGTACTAGATGTTTAAGTGTCCTACGTACTTGTTGTGTAAATTATCCATTACATCCTATTTTACTTGCACAGGGGGTTCGAAAATATTTTAAAATGAGTTGACTTCAAGTTTTTTTTTAAAGATAAAACGAAAATTGATCTTGTGTTTCTGACATTCACTTTCACTGACTGACATTCAGATCTTGGTTCTGAATTACATGTAAAGGTAGGCCTACTTGTAAGATCAAGTAAGTCACTGTGTTATGTTTATTTAAATGGTAATATTTCTACCATACTGTACTTTTCTGAGTACAAATGTGTCATGTTTAAGAATATTATTACTAGACACCATGAATTGAAATTAATTTTCTTTTTTTTTTGTCTTCTTGCAGGACAAGTTATCCAAATTCAGGAAGAAAGTAAACTAGCTGCCATACTAGTTCAGTCATGTTTATAAACATTAAACTTTTATAATGTCACGATTAATTGTGAAAAATCTCCCTAAACGGATCAAAGAAAGTAAATTACGTCAACTTTTTGGTGCTCATGGAACTCTAACAGACTGTACACTTAAATATACCAGAGAAGGATTATTTAGACGATTTGCTTTTATCGGTTATAAAACAGAAGCAGAAGCTCAAGCAGCACAACGTTTTTTAGACAGAAGTTTTTTAAATACAGATCAGATTGAGGTTAGCATAGCAACAACAGTGAATGATGAAGAAAAGCCCAGAGCATGGAGTAAATATTCACAAGACAGTTCAGCTTTCCAGCGGATCGAAAGAAACGATCCAGCTTATATTGAAAAGGCTAAGAAGGAATATGATGAATTGAAGAAAAAGGAACGTGCAGGAAGAATAAATGATCTATTGGGTGACCTCAAAGATGATGAGGGATTTCAAGAATTTCTCAAAGTGCATGACAGTGCTGACAAAAGACCTATCTGGACAAATGACACCATTGAAGCAGGAATAAAGTCAAAGCAACTAAGAAAGGATAAAGAAGAAGTAAAGGTTGATAAAACAAAAGATATCTCAGATGAAGAAGAAGAAGATGAGGAACAAACTAAATCTATTCAAAAAAAGAAAAAGGACAAATCCTTGAAAACAGAAAAAAACAAACTGTCAAAAGCTAAAATATCAGATATGGACTACCTGAAAGCAAAGATGTCCAAGTCTGATTTTAGTGATGAGGAGGAGGAGGACAAGATTAATGACGAACACTTGGAAGAAGAAGAAAATCAGACAGGAATGGAGAAAATGGACACAAGAGATGCTCCACCAAATACTCAAGAAAAAAGATACACAGTTCTGGTCAAAGGTCTTAAAGGGGCTTGTGGTGCCAATACTATTATTCAATTCTTCAAACCACTAAAAGTTGGCAAAATAGACATTAAAAAAAGTGAAAATGGTGTAAACATTGGTATTGCTTATGTCGATTTTTTTACTTTAAAAGACATGGAGCAAGCGCAGAAAAGGAGTAAAAATTTCATCAATGGCAAAAAAGTAATCATTAAGAAAGTGGGAGAAAAAATGGTGGACGTAGAAGTGAAAAAACCTCGGCCGTGGGAAATAAAGAATTTTAAAACAACAGAAGATGAAGAAGGAATAGCAGAGAGTGGTCGATTGTTTGTTAGAAATTTAGCCTATTCTTGTACTGAAGAAGAAGTGGAGGAAGTGTTTAAGTGTTTTGGTCCATTAGCTGAAGTGAGTTTACAAGTGGACAGATTAATGAATAAACCAAAAGGCTTTGCCTTAGTTACATATATGATGCCTGAACATGCAGTAGCTGCTTACAGTAAATTAGATGGAAGTATCTTTCAGGGACGCATGTTACACATCATACCTGGCAAAGAGAAAAAAGAATTTGAAGACGCAGATGGACTCACCTATAAGAAGAAGAAGGAGCTGGAGAAAAAGAAGCTTGCTAAAAGTTCCCATAATTGGAATTCTTTATTCCTTGGTGCCAATGCTGTAGCTGATGTAATGGCAGAGAAGTATGGAACCAGTAAAGGTAATATTTTAGATGTAGATGGTAAAGCCAGTCTTGGTGTAAGAATGGCTTTAGGAGAAACCCAAATCGTTGCAGAAACACGTGAATTTTTAATAGAAAATGGTGTTAGTTTGGATAGTTTTAGTCAAGCCAATGCACCAAGAAGTAAAACTGTTTTATTAGCTAAAAATTTACCAGCGGGTACAAAAATTGATGAACTAAAGACATTATTTGGAAAATTTGGTAATATTGGACGTTTGTTACTACCTCCTAGTTGTGTTACAGCTTTAATAGAATTCTTGGAGCCTAATGATGCAAGAGCTGCTTTTACTCGATTAGCTTACTCAAAGTTTCATCACTTACCACTATATTTGGAATGGGCACCAGTGGAAGTGTTTAAACCCCCTCCTTCACCAATCAAGGAAGGTAACATAGAAACTGCACCAAGCGGTAACAAGGAAGATCAATCAGCTCCAAGCAGCAGCAAGAAAGACGAAGCAGCTGAGGACTCTGAAAACGAAGCAGAAGAAGGTGCAACACTCTTTGTGAAAAATGTCAGTTTTGAAACCACTGATAGTGACTTTTCTGCTGTGTTCGAAAAATGTGGTAAAGTTGTTCAAGCCAACATTGCCAAGAAAATGGATGTTAAAAATCCAGGTAAACAGTTGTCCATGGGATTTGGTTTTGTACAATTTCATCAGAAATCTTCCCTAGAGAAAGCCCTGAAAGAATTACAGAAAGTGGAATTAGATGGTCATAAATTAGAATTAAAAAGATCCAACCGAGCCACACAGAATTCTAACATCAAAGACAGGAAAAAACAAAAAGATAAAAAAGCCACCACAAAAATTCTTGTGAGAAATATTCCATTTGAAGCAAAGGTTCATGAACTATCAGAATTATTTAAAGTGTTTGGGGAGATTAAATTTGTGCGTCTGCCCAAAAAACTAAGTGGAACTGGAACTCATAGAGGTTTCGGTTTCGTAGATTTTCTGAGTAAAGAGGATGCTAAGAGAGCTTTTAATGCCCTGTGTCACAGTACTCATTTATATGGTCGTCGTCTAGTGTTAGAGTGGGCTGACACAGAAGAGAATATTGACGACTTGCGGCGCAAAGTTGCAGAACAATATTATGATGAACCTGTAGCCAAAAAACTGAAAAAATCCACATTTATTGAAAAATTAGAAAGAACTGGTTAAATAGTGCAAGTGATCGTGGGCCGTTTTATTTTAATTAAATTTATCTTTAGCCTATTTATCAAATTGTGAAGATACTGTGACTGCTTGAGGGATTTGAATTAAATGCTATTTAAGATTAGCCTTTTGGATACACTTCAAGGACATTTATTGAAATAAACATAGCTCATCTTAAATATAATGTAAATTTGAATGTACATGTATATTCATGTATAATAAATCAAATAAAATTCCAACCTCTGGCTGGGTAGTTAAAAGTAGGGGAGATAACTCTATTGGACATGTTGAGGTAGATCGGCGGTTGGGAGAGAGATAGAGAGAAATGGGGTTTAACGTCCACTCGACTCAAACTTGGCCATTTCGGGACTAACATGGTCTTTAATTTTATTACAATAATTCGCTTGCGTGTAGGGATCTTTAGCAGTGGGAGGAAACAGACCAGCGGTTTGTTAAGTCTATGTAATATATTGTGGATAGTTACATACATGTACATCTTTATAGTACCCGTATGTTACTTCAAGTTTTTTGTAACTCAAAAGTTCAGTCGTCAACCTCATTCATACTTTGGGGCATACTTTGTTGCTACGTATCTCGTGAAAAGCATTCAACTCAACGAAAATTAAGACCAGAATAAGCACTGAAGTCGGTAGGAAAATTAATGATGTCTCTATTTCTACCGCCAAGCCAAGCCCTAATACGAGCTAGCAGTGAAGTCGAAGATTAGTGAATTTCCTTTTACTGCCAAGTTTTGTTGAATTTTCATGATTTGGGAGGGACATGTTCAGGCAATAATCACACTTGAATTTGGTAATATTGAATTTAAATTCCTGTTTTTAGATTTCGACTACATGTATATTGTATTGGAGATTTTTACTCCTTTACGACAAAAATGGAGAGAGTAAATTAATCGACGGAAACTATGCTGGGTACCAATCGGTTTTCTATAAAGAAAATTTCTTAACACCTTCTTTTACATTACAGTAATATATGTCTGTAGCTGAAGCAATAAATCTTTTTGAAAACCTGTCTAATATATAGTGAGGACATATATGCAGTATACTTATATATTTTAACTGGGAAAATTTATAACTAGGCATGCTAAATAAAACTATTTGCAAACAATGATAACAAAGCTCTCTTTTTAGCTTCGAAATTACGAATATTCATCAAAACCCGAGAGAAAATGTAAATTCAACCCATCTTCTTTGTTTCTAGGCCAAGCATTCAATAGAAATCGCCACCGAAAACAGGGGTGGAATGGTAGATAAAATAGTACGAATTTCATGAAGCGATGGAAATTAATTAGTCGTTAAATCTACGTCCTATGTAGCTACGCACAAACCTCATATACGATGGCTAGCTGAAAAGTTCTAAGCTTGTCTGTGAAAAACCTGTTCAAAGTCGATGGTTTCCATTTTTTTTTCACAAAGTCCCCTTCGAGATGTAAACTTTTTTGCCCCGAGGTCACAAAGCATTCCCAGACTTGACTAAAAAATTTGCTCAACTTTTATTAACTGTTTATGAGCAATATCTTGGATCCAGTAACACAAAACTTTGCACATAGTTTCTTATTGATGTATTTGATACATTAAGACAACAAAAGTTTTATAGAGGACTGTATTTTAGTTCAAATCGGGCGAACAATTTAGGGTAAATTCTTAAGTCTGAGAATACTCAACTCGGAGCCTGGATGCTGGCCAGGAAGAAATTTTCTTCGGGCACCCTAAAAGAGTCGTTCACTGCTGGCATGACGTCACCATTACTAGGAAAATTACGACCGTCTAGCTCCTTTTTAATTTTTAGTAACCGCTGGAAGTCTAAAGGGGCCAATTCTGGCAAAAGGATTTTCAGGGTCTGCTTCAAAGCGGCATAGATTGTCACTGGACGCCAGGAATCTAACACGCATTCTGGTAATCATACTTCATCATTACCGATACGCAGCAATGATGGGATCGAAGCTTCTTATACTTCAAAATATGTGTTTTTATTCTCTGAAAATATTCTTTCACAAAACAAAATGAAATCGTCTTGTTCGACTATATGTAGAGACAAGAGGCGGAATGTCAGTTTATTTTATATGGAGAATCGAAGCCGCTACAAGAATTAACGACCTCAGTTGAGACAGGGGGCTTCAGAGTCGCAATAAAAATCCGACAATTCATATTGATTGTGCGACTAGCTGAGGCGATGGATTCCACGGCGATATTCTTCAGAACCAACTCGAAGTGTGTTCACACTTGATGCTAGCTTTTTAAATAGACATTTTAAAGTTTAGTTGAGGCAGTGCCAATAATGGAATATATTCTGATTCTTCAGTTGGTTTTTATACCAATAAGTATGGGTAAGTTAATTTTTCATTTCCATTTTTCCTTATAATCAATTTTATTCCTTTCCAAGAGAACATGTACTTGAATCAACAATTCCAACTGAATTGTTTTGATTTACAAGTTCCTCATTTTAAGTTACATGTGTTCCAATATCATTTACTTCTTCTATTATATGTTCTTTGTATAATCTCCGATTCCCGAAGGCATGTCAGGAACCCAAATTTGTTAATGGACGAAAATCTTGTAAGGCTTGAAATTATACGTCGGGAGGAAAATAGAACGAAATCTTTGCGATCAGTGTCCATTTCTGTAACGAGCTATGGCTATTTAGTTTTTTACCTTTTCTCATAGATGATCTTCAACCATATTAGCCACTATTATATACATTCTAAAAATAAAGATTTACTACAAAAGAAAATGTAAATCATCGATATATATGATGTCTATTTTCTCAAGATTTAATAAGTTCGTCTGTGTTGACTCGGGCCTGTATAATGATGAATATAAAACTGACTTATTTAACCGACCATTTACTCATAAGTTCATTCACTTTTATCGATTGTAATCTGGGTAGAGAGAGGGGAATGCAATATCCACCATGTAATACACGGGAGATTAAATGACAACTTAAACGTTGCCTTTTTTCGATCATTTTGTCTTTCACAAATTCTACGAGAGAGCTAATCATTTTTGGCATCGAAGCGATGAACGTTTGTTTTGGGAACTTTAAAAAAAATCTTCTACGGCAACAGAATATTGATTGAAAACGCTTGGTGTATCACAGCGCTAATTGAATTTCTAGAATTTCATTTGTGCTGCCCATATAATTCACTCAGACAAAAATAAGATTAGTCCCCGAGTTAAATAAATAGAATATTTCCTCGAGCGAGGGGAATATGATTGAATAACATAGAAAGAAAATCATAAAAATTGTTGCCACATAGAAGCCAATTTCCTCGAAATAATAAATGGAGATAAGAGCTGCTAAGAAATTGCAAGTTTAAATGGCTCTCTGAGCAAATATTTGATAAGAGTTTTATTACTGATCTATGTATTTCGAACTAAAACAGATAAATCACGACCTATTCGAATATTATTTTCTTCAAACGTTCAGTTGGACTGTTCACGTATTTCACCGAACGTAATTAAAAATTACAATATCAATCAGTATATAAATACATTCATCTATATGTGCATTCAGACCCTTTTCGTCAATTTTAAGGTTCCAAAGATCTAGGAATTTTGAAAGGGGGGGGGGCGCAAAATGAGGGCACTGACCACGGAGACGGGGCACGCCGCTGAGAGGGGGGGGGGGTGTCCCCCAAGAAAATTATCCGTCATTTCTTTGCATCTGTAGCCATTCCAAGAGCTATTTGGTTGATATTTTCGTCAAAGTAAACTTTCGGAACGGACATATTTGGGTCTGAGAAAAGGCACTTTCAGCAGTAAAAAAGGGCACTGTCGAAAATAAGCGGGGGGGGGGGGGCTCTGGTTTTTACTATACGGAACGAGGGAGGGGTTGCAGTGGCACAGTGATTTTGGTACTGGCTCGCTAGCGTAGAGGTCTCGCGTTGTTTAGTCTCGATGAGATCTCAGGATTTTCCTGGTGAGTCGTAACAGAGATCTGGTGTACATATTGGCGTCCACGAAATGGAATCTATGACAGTTGACAAGGTAAAAGTTCCCTCATATGCACACTATGCAAATTGCATCCATCGCACGATTAGCCCAAGTGGAGCAAAAAGTAGGACGTTAAACCAATTTTTATTTCACAATATTAAACTATGATTACAAATTTGAAATATTATCCCAAAACAGGTTTGGGTACAATTACTGTTTATTTACGGTTTGTTAATATTTAAAGTATCTAGCATCCGAGTCTCTTGCTAAAACTGGGGCTGAAACACATTATGGTACACGATTCGTGTACCAATGGTAAAATGTTTATTTTGTCTTAAATTTTGGATATCAGAAGCCCATCTTTTTCGATAAGATCACAGCATCAAAGTTGATTTAAACCGACAAATAATGCCTGTTTTCCATTTTTAAGATTTTGGATGATATTGAGTTAGAGACTTAGCTACTTTAAATCAACATTGATGTTGTGATTTTACCGGAAAATATGACTTTAGGTCCTGAGTTCACAAAGCATTCTCAGACTTAAGTTATGAATTTACTCAACTTTCAATCACTGTTCGCGATAAATATCTTTGACCCAGAAACACAAAACTGTGCACATAGTTTCTTTTCTGATGCATTTGATACATTCAAACAACAGAAGTTTTATAAAGGGCTTTATATTAGTTGAAATAAGGCGATTATTTTTGAGTAAATTTTTAACGTAAATCTGAGAATGTCTTTTGAACTCGGAGCCTGATATCCATTATTTAATACAAATTAAACATTTTACATTTGGTGCGCGAATCATGTACCATAATTGCGTTTGTTTCAGTTCCATTTGTAACAAGGGACACGAAGAATGAGGCTAGAATTATTCCACAAGTAATGTTAAACGGTGAGTAAAAACGGAAACGATTGAATGTAAATCAGTTTCAACCTGTTTCACAGAGAATTACTAACGAAATATCCCTGTAACGGATGGCTGTCTAAAACACGTGCGTTGACTTGCACGCCTCGTAGTCATTGGCTCAACGGCTCGTGCAATGTTTACTTAACACCTAACTGCTTCGGGCAAAATGATGCATTTTACTCATCTTAATACCCATTTACACTAAATAGGAAATATTTTTTAACTACAAATACTTCAAACGTCTTTATTTATTTTTCTTTTACCTCAAAAAAATGTTTGAGAATTTAATTTGTCGGAGTAAAAAAGTTAATATGCCGTACTAATTAAGCCTCCTCAATGTCATGCTTATCAGTTATTGTAGCGGCCAAGCGAATATTCACTGCGGGATCAGTTTGAATCAGTTTATATACGTTTACATAACATTATTATATGCGTTGCCACCAATTTGTGTCAAATTCTAGGTCAAAAATATTTACGATTTAGCTCCTTTAAACAGTAATGTACATTTTAACCATCGTGTTTAGATTGATAACCCCTTATATCGAATGTGTGGTAAATTTGACATCAATAATAAAAAAATAAACCATTTCAAACTCGACAGTTTTAAACAACTGAAACCATTCAGTTTATTATTACACTAATTTCTAAACTTATGACATTAGGAATAAAAATATCTGCACTTAAAGTACCGTCTTCATCCTTTAGTTAATGATTGGAGGGGTTATATTTTGTTCCTTTTGGTCCCTTTCTTTTACAGATTTGTATATACGCCAGCAAACGTCGCCTACTGCTAATCAAATTGTTAACTGTTTTCGATAATTACTCTCAGAGTTATTGCCTTTGATCATTTTGAACTGTCCTGACCACTCAGTTGCTACGGACTTCTGATTCATTGCCTGGCAATCTATATTTTTGATTTGGTTTACTCCTTAGGCATTGGTATTTGTATTATTCCATTACGACTTTATAACAATGTTTGTGTTGATTGATGACGCAGATAATTAACTTAATGAGTCGCAGTATTTTAGTATTAGAACTGCCGGTAACCACAACCGATACTATTGAACACTGTCTCTGGGTTAACAAACAGAATAATTTGTAATACAAACCCTTCATCGATTTAAGATATCATTATTCATGGATTTTGGTCATCAAAATACCCCTTTGTTCAATCATTCCTCGGAGATAGCGTAATGCAGTAACATTTTATCTTCTATGGTTTTTGATTTTTCTGAATAGCATCTGCCGAATGTTGCCTAATTAAATTCAGTCACATCCAAATGCACGCAACAATTACATGCACATGTCTTATACTGAAATGAAATTGGGTTTAACGTCCTACTGTTCTGCGCCGACTTTGCCAATGAAGTCGGATATACGCCATGCAGTGTGCAAATTTTGACTAAAGGCGCCACGTTTTTATGTTATACTCTTTATATCGAATTCCAGTTCAGCCGGAGCAACCACAGCCGGGAAATTCCAAAACCCGGATCAACCCCGAGACCCCTCCAGAATAGCGAGCCAACGTCTTACACGCTGTCAATTGTGAAAAGTTTCATTGAATGTAGTACTATTTGAAATATAAATTAAATCCCCGGTAATCAAATTAGAATAACGCAAAATGTAGTACGATAAAGGCCAACAACCATCTTCTCATAATAGCCGACAAACCTCGCTCTCCTGCAGTGGTTCAGTGGGTAAGACGCTGGCTCACTAGCCCAAAGGTCCGACTTCTATTTCGGTTGTGGGCAAGAAAGTTCCCGGTGATTTTAAAGGGCTGTTTCTAGTCTTTCGGATGGAACGAAGACCGACAAAACCACGAATACAAGCACCTTTGACAGTTGGAATTCGAAATAAGAGTATAGGCTAGGTTTTAGTGCCGCTGTCCCGTAAAAAATCCCCTCTTAGCGCACCGTGTGCTTGCCATCAGTTAGTAAAGAAAAGTAGGATGTTAAACTCAATTTCGAGTAATGGCCATGGCCAATAACTGTCAATGGCCTCTTTAATCTCCGAAATCGCTTCATCAGCGTAATGATATATTTTCACTGTATCTGATAATAAAACGATTTCATTTCATATGAAAAAATTCCCCACTCGTAGAACACAGAAATTATATGTTTGAGAAATCTTTAAATATTGATTTAGTTAACTTGCTTCGAAGTCCTAGAAATCCTCAATCGATTTAGCTTTATTTAGTTGGTTGGAGTTCTATATCTTGACAGTGTAACTTTAAGCTGTATCATTGTTTGAAATAAGCTGGTACCTCTTGGCAATGCCACAAATCACGAGGTTACGATGCCTGATATCCCAAATGTAAATACACTCTCCCAAACACTATCAAAATGTCATATTTATAGATTTTGTGACTTTTCGCGTAAAAGACTTTCTCTCGGGTTGTGTTTTAATCATAATAAACGAATACTGTGATAAATATTTTTAGTTTAGCCGAATTTTCTTTGGTAATAGGACTGTGTTGAATATAGGTGTACATTATAGAAACTTGTGCGCATTTCAGTAATATTTCCCTGTTTTAGAAATATGCAAAATGAAAATGATACCGGAAAGGGTAAGCATACCCTACCTTGAACTATAATAAACAGTCTCGGTTTGGGGGGTTGTTCTGTAACTACTGGTACCGCTCAGTCGTTTTGTTCACACGATTACCAATTCAGTGAAAGAGGTAAAATACAGAATGATCCGCTCGGATGTTATAAAGTCTATTAAATTAAGGTTTTTTTCAGGGTTTGGTTTGAACCACAAATTAATTAATAGCAACTTTTCTGAGAAGATTGCTTTTGGTCTGTGTCGTTTAAATATGCAATGTTTTGTTTTTATTTAATATTATTGTAATGTATTATTAATGTACAAACTAAAAAAAAACTATTAATTATATATCTGTATATTCCGATGTTAAACTAGCATACTTTGTGTCACTTGTACGGACTATGTATGAAACTAGGGGCCATTACCTTAATTTACAAAACCTGTCAGCCATGTGAATGCAGTTATGTGACTTGGTATCAACTGTTTCAGACAGTGTGTACCTATTCAGCCCGCGGTGTACACCACTTTTGTCAAGTTGGGTGGTATTTTGGATTGCGTTTGTTTAAAGTAGCTTCGCCCAAAATCTTCAACAATGAAAACACGAATTATTTGTCAATTTAAATCAACATTGATGCTGTGATCTAACCGGAAAAGATGGGCTTCTGATATCCAATATTTAAGACAAAGTAAACATTTTACCTGGTACACGAATCGTGTACCACAATGCATTTCAGCCCCAGTTCTAGCAACAGACTCGAGGAACGAGACTAGAATCATTGCACGAAATAAACGGCGTATGTATACTGGAATAACTAGACGCTAGAAATTTGCATTCGATTGAGACTGTTGGCTTATTTCGCCGAAAATAACTGATTTAAAATTCGAGTATTATATGCCTTACGACCCACTTGTGTCAATTTGTAGGTCCCAAATGTTAGCGATTTAGCTCCTTTAAATACTAATTATTTGCTGTTCTGTGTTTTTAGCAAAATATTCTGCCGATGGCTGTGAATGGGGATGGGTGAGCTATAGAGACCACTGTTATTACTTTGGTGCTAAGATGACAGTTTTTACAGAAGCTGTGGTGGAATGTGACAAGAGGAACTCAACTCTAGCAAGTGTATGGACTAGTTCAGAAAGAGATTTTATCATTGATCAACTATGGCAGGTTATTACATAATTACTTATTATATGCAGGGACGGATCCAGGAATTTTTGCAGGAGGGGGTTTGCCAGGTTTCTGTTACGGAAATCTGTCATCATCGTCTCTAAATTATATATACATACATACAAATTGAGCTTTTTAAACAGATAACTCATTTTTATACTAATGTAGGATCACTTTGTGATGTAATTGCCCCCCCCCCCCCTCTGGATCCGCCCCTGATATGATCCATTTCTCAGATTCCATTACTGTACCATACCACCCCCATCACAAGATTATAAAACGCTTGGACGAATTGTTTAACTCGTGTGGGTAACGTCACAAGGTCTGCCCTTGTGTCAAATGGTACAGTCTCTATTCAACCCCTGTACATAGGATCGCCTGTGTCCAACCACGTGCGGTTTCCCTCGGTTCTTTGGTTTCACCCCACTACTTAAGATCCCATGATGTTGGCTGAGAATGGCAGTGGTGCTGGACGCAAGAAATAGTGTCGACTAGTCGTTCGGATGGGACGAAAAACTAAGGATTCTTGTATACGTTGTATTAGCCCATTTCATTTCTGCGGAATAAAAACTAGCATACGAAGATGTGTCTTTGGGGGGAGAAAAGGCAAATTGGCGATTATCAAAGATAAATGGATTTCTCTGTAATAACAAATGCTACCATTTGACCTACTTATACGAGTTCTAAACAAAATGGACCCACACTGTGGTCGTTCCTTAAACTTTGTATTCAAAATCTTTATTGAATCTAACTCATTTTAGATCGATACAATTAATTAATAATCAACTAGTGTTCTAACAAAACATCAAGGCCAAAACAAAGTGGTTGCTCAAGAAAATTTAAAATCAAGTCACGAGATGTTATCAAGATGTAATAGACTAGCTAATGATTTATTATAGACTAGTTCCTGGAATTAATGGCAGAGAAGTTCCAACGTTACGGAACAGGTTTAATTTATTGAACGTCAGTAGGAATCGATCGACAATAGAGGAACGGAAACTGGGTGCGTGAAATGACTTGCTCGATGTACGTTGATGGCCCATTAGCACCCTGAACATTGGTAATTAATCTCAAATTAGACCATTTCGAGTACCACATGCCTAGAATCTTAAAGTCGAATTGTCACATTTCCAGTGAAGTAAAAAAAGACACAATGTTATGATTTATTACCGTTGAACTGTCAATTGATTTTGATGTGTTTTTAAATAATATAAACTGTAGCAAGCTGAATTCACTGACATTTGAATTGAAGTGTAATTTATAAAGGTATAAATCAAATGTAATTCATCTGTATGTTGTATTATTAAAAAGCGCAATAGGCTAGTATGTTTTAATAGAGAACGCTGGGGCTAGTATGTTGTATTAAAGAGCACGCTAGACTTACGTTCAAGAGACGCCTGTAACGTGGAAACTATTTCAAATATAACATTAAACATACGTTATGCAAGAGCTAAATCTGCCTATTGCAGCTCTTTCTTTGGTGCTGAAATGTTATCTAAATTATTAATTATACATTAATCATCTTATCCAAACCATAATCAACCGTCGATGCCATCGCTAGCCTGCGATATTTACTGGAATTGAATAATTGGGATCAAAGTTCATTATACTGTAGATACCGCCAATCAGCATACTCCTCGCAGTGTTCCGTTTCATTAGAGCTAATCCCACTACTCACTGCTGGAAAGGGAGAAAATTTTTGTTCTAAATTATGACTGGTTAATAGTCCGATTAACGACCAATAGATAACTGCGTAACAGTATGATTACGCTTTTAAACAGAGCTCAAAATTGGGCCAAATGTTTACATAACGTTACATGTACGTCATGGTTCACGATTTTATTATGCCCAATTAACCAGTGCATTGCATAATATTGCAGTAAAACTAATTGCGTGATAAACGAGGCTATCAACAATGACATAATGTAAACAATACTGTATGGAGACGAGCAGACTTTCGCCGTTTTTGATACCTTAAATCAATGTTCACAGTTTTAAGGAAGACCCAGATCAAACGAAGGGCTGTCATTGTTGCTACACCCAAGTGATAAATTTGATTGAACGGGAAGAATAGACACGCTCCCTCAAAAGTTCAAATATCAGAAGCCAATCCAGCAATGAACAGAGAGGGGTTTCTCGGGCCATTGCTTCAGGAATATGCCAATCAGCGGTGATTCCAATTATACTCATTAAATTTTGCTAGGTAGACAATCGATGTCTACGTTGACATTTTAAAATTATCCACGTGACCTACCTAGTGAGTATTGTCACTCAGACTGGTTGATGGAATCTAGAGTAGTGAACTTTGATCCCAATTATTTGATTCTAATCTGTTTCTCAGCTTGCTGTTATTATATCTACTGAGTTAGAAATTGGAACCAGGCCAGTTGATAATCTCGCTTACAAGATTTAGACATATACTTAGTCATAGTTTGATGTTATTTTTGGAATATTTTCCACGTTCTATGAAAGGACATGCATATTGTATTAAAGAGCATTCTATATGCTGATATATGTTATTAAAAAATCTCTCCAGGCTAGTAGGCCTATTAGCAACGCGTCGTGTTCGGCGTTCACGGACACCTCGGCAACTGGAACTAACTACACATGGCAGCAACTTGTTATTTCCTCAGTTCAGACGCCCCCCCCCCCCTCCGAACAAAACAAACAAAAAAAAGAGAAAAAAAACCCAAAACATGATTATTTCTAGGTATAATTTTTGTTAAATCATTACAGCCAATTGTTGATCGTGTAGAGTTCGGCTGGATGGGTTTATATGGTACATCGAATAATAATTGGGCGTGGCTAGACTCTTCACAAGTTAATCTAAATCTTACAGGTATGTGTATGTCTCCAAACAATAATGCACATAAAAATATATGCAAACTTTTTAATACTGGAAGTAGTATAGACTATGTATACTTATTACTGCCAGAAGCGGTATATACTGTATAAACTTATTAATACTGGAAGTAGTATAGACTATGTAAAATTTTTAATGTAGTATAGACTGGGAACATCATGGACTATAGAAACTTATTATTACTCCTTATTTTCAAAAACATATTCCAGATTAAACCAGTTCTCTGAATTGTCTATAAAATGACAAACGTCGGGTAACACTTCCGAACACTATTAAATTAGGCACGATTTGTGTTTGAATTAATATTGAGAGAGCGCAGTTATATAGATATAATGTTTGGTAATTCTGGACCATTTCACAAAATCATTGCACTATAAAATACAATTTATGGGTATAAATTGTACATCGCTATGGATTTCACTGGGATTGGTGTCGAGGGGTTTAAATGATCCACAATGTGTCGATATACCCCCCCCCCCTACAAAAACAATTAGATCAATTAGAACCATTGGCATGAAAGAATTGAATTCTCGGTTGTTGAATTTCAAATTAACAAATTCATGCATTCACGCTGGCGTATAGTAAATTTTGTAGTGGTCTGAGAAAGAATCGGTGTGTTAAAATGTCAAGAGCGTACATTGAAGAGTCCAAGATAAAAATTGTTTTCTATGAAAGCATAATCAGCAACATTTACTTGCTTCTTGCTCTTTGTGTTTAGATAGTCAATAGAAATGATACAATGATACCGCAAAATTAACCCTCGATCTTAAAGGATTTGGAACATTTGCTCGAAGACTTGGTTTGCTTTGACTGTTTACTAAGAGCTCAGACAAAGATAGTCCGGGATGAAGATAACTTAATACGACAAGCTTCGATCGATGCCTCCAATTAGTCTATAGAATTCAAGAAGATTTACTTGGAAATGGCTGAAAATTTAATTACATCATATTGTTCATGTTAACAGAATGGACTTGGCCACAGTCATCGGTCCACTGTATTATCGGGCTATTTTTGACATAAGTGTCTTAGAATCAAGGAGGTCGTATATCAGGATACTGACAGTAGATAAATCAGTAGATCTTTCTATAAATATAATCATTTTGAATTTGTTTAAGCTGACATTAAGACTACGTTGCTAGTTAAGATATTGATTGTTTGGAAAGATTGACCTACTAGTCGTTAGAAGTGTGTATATATTTAGACAGTTTATATGATATATTCTTCCCATAAATACACACAATTAAGGTTACGATGTCAGTCTTTTCAGGATGTTCTGTGTGACCGTAAGCAGCTTTATTTGAATTTTTTGCTGTTGATTTTATTTATCGATTATTGATATCTAATTCATGATGTAAAAATCATTACTCAATAATCAGTTCCTTTTTATACGCCCACATTTTATTATAGTCTATATTGTCGTGACTCCTACACGTCTGTCAGCCTTGGAGATCACGGAGGCTAAGTAGATAAGACGCTGGCTTGCTAGCCTGGAAGTCGGGCGTTCGATCCTTACATTGGCGGAGTAAGTTCATCGAGATTTTCCGGTGTGGTTTCACCTTCTCAGGGATGCAGAACGGAGGGCCTGACATAGACAGCTGTCTAGTCGTTCGGATGGTAAGAAAAAACCGAGGTCCCGTGTACACATTGGCATGCACGTAAAAGATCCCTTGGCAGTTGGAATTTGATACAAGAAGAGGCTGTAGCGCCGCTGTCCAGGCATAATTTTCCTCATAGCACACTGTATGGCCGTGGCTTATGCCGTCTTCAGCTGAACAGTTAAACGACATTTCATTTCGCCTGTCCATCTGGCGTCCATAGTGTCTTGTGAATACTCTGCAGTCTTTATTTATGGTCTGATTTCTTTAAAGATTCACATACATTGAATTGATGAAACAAAGACGTCTATAGAATTGTGTATATCATTCAGAATTAGTATATTTTTCTCTCTGAACGACCCAACACCAATGTGACCATCAGTTTTGTTTGAAATTCATATGCATTATTCTAATTATTGAGAAGCAGAAGCATAATATCTGATACGATGTCCATGTATTACTCCAAGAGTTATGACCCTTGTTAACTTTTCCAAATCTTGTGAACATTCTTAAGACGAAATTTAAAGATGCCATTCGATCTGACTGAAATTCATATGCGTTAGTGACATGAATCAATTTACATATATGTTTCCCGTATGAATAGGTTTCCCGTATTGATAAGTTTGCGTAGTCTATAATCCCCCTATTAATAAATTTACAGAGTCTATAATAATTCCTGTATTTCTTAAAGAGAAGTTTACATAGTTCACAATGCTTCCTGTAGTTTATGTAGTATAATGTCTATAATGTTTTGAGATTAGATTTTCGAGACTACATTATGTCATATTGATATTTTTTTTAGGAATGCCTCAAGAAAAGAAAGATAAATGTGGTGCCGTGAGAGGAAGTGGAAGTTATGCGTTTTTAGATTGTTTAACTCCTGTAGGCGCATACTTCTGTAAAAGAGGTAATCAATATCTCTGTAGTTATGGGTGATCCATAGCGTTCTTGTCGAAAGTTGGGACCCGGCCACTGCGTATAGGTTATTGTTTAGCATGACCGTGGTTTTAATCTATGAATTATAACCGGCAATACTATATGCCGAAAAACTACCGGAAAACATCATGTTATACTGAATACCGGAAAACACACTAAATACCGGAAATACCTTAAATAGGTAACCCGGAGCCTGGTTCTGTGTGTTTCCGGTATTTAGTGTGTTTTCCAGTATTTAGTGCTTTTCCGGAATTCAGTATAACATGGTGTGTTCCGGTATATAGCTCATTATAACCAACGATACTGGTACTGATCACGATTCTTCCCATTCACAATATTTTGTGTAGGTCGAATATTGATTTGTGGGCCTTATCATGGATTGATGGAATGCGTAAGAGACTCCGGAAAACCGGTCCATTTTTTCGGAAAAAAATGGGCCAATGAATTGGACCATTAGCCAGTTGGCGCCGCTGGTTACACCACCTTTATTCCCATTGTGTGAGGTTGACATTATAATTATACATGTCCTTGTATGTAATTTAATTTCCAAAATAACAAAAAGAAAACTTCGAAAACAGCTAATCAGTTAATATATTCATTCATTGGGGTTGGGTAGATAAAAAAATGTCCAATAACATTAAATATTTCTTTGTATTTTAAGATGTCTGAATTTATATATTCTCAAGTGCTAACCTCTTCATATTTTTTGACAGCGAACGCGATGGTTTATACAGCGAGCAAATTAGTAAACTACACAATACCATACGATCAAGATAGTATTCATACAGCTGAGTTATTTGAAAGGGTCTGGCCTCCAAGACTGACAGGAATGCCGAACTCATCTTATCATATGGCAACTGTGGACGTGGTTTCAGAAACTGGCTGTGCTTATCTGTGTTCTAATGTTCCTGGGTGTCGGGGATTTGAATTGATGTGTTTCACGCATTTGAAATGTAATAAATATTCTTGCACATTACTGTCTGGAGTACCATAGGATGCAATCTATTAGAAGCCTACAACAAACAAATATTGTGACAAATCTGGTTTTCAGATGAAACGTAACCTTAATATTTTCAATAATTATAGAAATTAATGCGTACTTAGGCCACAGCGTTGTGCAGAGGATTAGTGATGACTGGGTCAACGCCTTGATTATGCCTATCGCTCAGAAATGTGAGGAAAGGGGGACATTTAGTAAGACAGTTTGTATATTAACAACAGGGATATTTGAATTTCAAAAAATCTAAATTAAATTTAACTCTCTGGGCCCACCCCACCCTCTCTGCCAATTATGGCCTATTGTTCAGAAATGTGAGAAGGGAGGACATTTAGTAAGAGAGTTTGTATATTAACAACAGGGTATTTGAATTTCAAAAAATCTAAATTAAATTTAACTCTCTGCCCCCCACCCCAACCCTCTACACGCCAGAGAACGTTACTGCTGCTTACCAACGACTACAATTCAAATGTTTGTTGTATTTGTTACTCTTTTCTTGCATTTATGTTTTGTCCCTCCAGCAAGTTTATTGTTATTGACTTGTTATTCCCGACTATGCAATAATATTGAGCAATGTTTAATAACCAATAAATCAATGATTTATCTATTGGGTTTTCTATTATTTCTATTGCAGCCCATTGATAAGAAAAAAGCCAGTGCAACAACAAAACGACATACCAATGCATCAATTGTATTGTTTATTTCTCTTTATTTAATCATTACCACACTTTTAATAGATTTGTGACGCTTCACTAGTTGGTTGATAATCTAGTCATTCAATCGTTTTTGGGGGGTTTGGGTTTTTTTAAAATCATTATCCATTAGTTCAAGATTATCCCATTCCAAATCATTGCCCAATTTATCCAAGAATCGTTCCATATAAGCAGGGCCAGATTTACCTACTTTTGGGCCCCGGCCAACCCTAAGTGCCTATATTTATTGGACAGGGGTCATTATTGTTTTGAGTATATAATGATATACCCTGTGTACACTTGAAGTGACGTTATACTCTGGCCACTGTATACAAGATTGTACAGAGTGATCAAGGGTTTAACCCTGGCTTCATAGGATTCTACCTCTGTACCCTTAAACAATGGAGTTTGAATTTGAAGTCGATCAGATAATAAATTTTGTCTCAAGAGCATTCACAAGAATTTTCGAAGTGAGCAAGGACCATAACTCTGTCAGTAATTATCTGAAATCTCTGAAAATCAAAAGGCTTCTTTTTTTTATGACCTTGATCATGAAGTAAATTGAACATTATTTCTAATTTCACATAGGAGGGCGACAACAATATACATCCACATTACAATGTGCGTTTATAAAAATAATGAAAATTCTGATAGTTGTTCTCGGTCAAACAACAAACCAAGCACCTCCCCCCCCCCCAAGCAAAATTCCAGGCTGACAACTAGTAATCGAACTAGTAATTTCATATTACAGGAAAAGAGGCTTACACTTTATGAATGAAGAAAATCTACACTAAATTTATATTTGATTTATATATTTAATTTTCCCATTTTAATACATAATCTGTTGGGTAATCAGATTATACGACAACATTAATAAATCACAATGAAATCAAATGAATTAAAGATTACTTTAAGATGAGGGATGGGATGATTCTGTTAATTATTTAACAGAGATTAAATGGATATGAACATTTAAGAAATCTATACAAATTAAAAGAAAATTAAAATGGCTTGGTGCTCCAATACAGACTGTGTGCTCTTTATAACAATAATAATAGTAATAAAAATGTACAAATTCAAAACTCAATACAAGTAGCTTGATTCCGACGTTTATAAGAAAATAAACTTTGCCACATACAATGCCTAGCACTTGAAATATTTTAATAAAACATTGAAAGCTTAAATAATTTCAATTTAAACAAAGATATACATATTGTAATCAAAATGTACATTCTACACAGAAATTCAATAAACTAATCTATGTTATAAATAAATATTAGTATATCTATAGTAGATAAATTCATTCTTATCAATAGGTTAAAGCTAGGGAGAAATATATAATTATGATGGTATTTCAGAAACTGTTACAAGTATCGTACACAAATTTCCAAGATAAATTCTAATATTTGAAAATTAATTGACACTTTTTAAAATATTATATACCAGTAAATGTATGTCTTATCTAGATAATCACTACATATAGATATACAGGCTTACCTAATGAACTAAAGCGATCTTCCTATTTAAGTTGAACAATATTGTGTATTTTATATTACACAGAAAAAGGCTAAACTGGAAATAATCTTTCTTAAAGGCACTTGAACTATAAAGCCATCTATATTATACTATCACATAAACAACATTATTAAAACAAGGGTACTAGCAATTCACACGATTACGGAATTTGAAAATTCAAAATATTGATACAAAGGAAAAAGAACTGAAGCTAGTTATTAAGTTATCTGTTGTATGCTTTAGGGGAGAGGAACAACATTAAGCGTTAATAGACAATAAACAATTTGAAAGAAAAACAAATAAAGTATAAATCAACAGAATATATTCAAAGGAGAATGTATATTAAAACTACATAACAAATATATATAAATCTTTCTTTGTACAATAAGTCTGTACCATTTAAGTACATAATATATCATATATAAACTAAATTTGAACATTTCAATTCATATATATATGTTCCTTTACTTAATATAATATTTTACATGTTGAACATGAGATATTCAAATACATGTACTCTTGTCATTATCAATACATGGGATAATAAGCAATACATTTACTCAACACATAAACAAACAGGGTAGGAAAAGTTATCAAACAAAAAAGCCAAATCCAATAAATAAAGAAACAAATCTAGTGCCAACTCTTTAATATTCGTACTATAGTCATTCTCAATATTTCAGTTTTAATGAATCATGATTGACTGTACATATTAAAGGATTGATGTGTCATTTGGGTCTTTGCTAAAATATCAAATATCTCATTGCTTAATCCACACCAATTATGTACTCAGACCGATTATTTAGCAAAAATTTAGAAAACAAATCAAAACTCCAACGCTACACAATCTAGTTTGGATTAAATCTGATTTACTCTACTCCCATCAGGTTTGTCTACTATAAATAAAAGATGGCAGTGTCTTGTTATGCCTGAGCAACATAGATAGATGAAATTTCAATTTATCATAACTCTGTAAATACTTAATGGAATTGAACCATTTTGGGCAAGATTTAGATTTAACTTTCCCAATGTTATAGTTTGGAAGAGATACCGATAGAACTAAATGGTGCATCGAGCCTTTAATATTTCAGAATAAACCTATTTGACATTCAGTAATTAAAATCTGCTTTAAACCAGAAATATTTCAATAAAGTACGATTCTGGAGTAAGACAACCACATACGATCATTAATGACATGCATGTACTTTATGAAACATGTCTTTCTTTGCAATAAAAACAGTCTTTAGGATTGTTCGCTATCTAATAAAGTTCAATTTTTTGCCATTCATGTATATACTGTTATACAACCAATTTAATTCCATATAAACAGTCAAGATTTTCTGCTGAGTATGAAAACATCCTACATAAAAACAACAGTAACATATTTTGACATGTATTAAGCCACATTCTGTTTGCATACAGTCTGTGAATAAAGAGTAGCAAATATTTCAACAAGTTTTTTTGAACAACGTGGCCTAAATCTGTAGATTACTTATGGTCAACTTCCACAATTGATACCACAGAAACCACACTGCCTGCTTATAAATTATCATGAAAACAATGTAATTGTGTATTTTTGTGGTTGGACTGGCCTGCATATGTTTATTCAAAACAACAACCGTCTTATCTCATCCAGCATGGATTAACATAAGATAAAGAACCTTGGATTTGATCAAGAAAAAGACTTCAAATTCTGTACACAATATGATATGAAGACATAAAGTCTTGTGTAGTCAAATAAGCAAACTTACTGATTACTTTTCTTAATATAATTCAACAACAGTATTATATATGATCAAGAATATTATAAGAATTACACAATGAACTGTTCTCAGTAAAGATTATTACAAGTTGAAATAAAGCTAACCAATATTCACTCTAAGCCTAGGTATCAGCGTACATGCAATAATATATTAATACAATTCATATATACAATTTACACAATATACAATTTTCTACAAAAAATAATTTTTTTCCTCTATTGCACATTTTAGTAAGATATATATACATCTTTTACTTACATCGTCGGTAAATATTCTATATTTACTTTGTTTTAGTTTACATATATATATAAATATGTATAACAATCAACAACAGATGAGAATTTATTCCAATCTTAAATTCAAGCAGTGCTAACTCTCAACAGAAGCAATTTTCATGCAAAATACAAAAAGAAAATGGCCTTTAGTGACCAAGATCAATTTTGTAACCATTTAAATAATAACTGTGTCAAGTACATAAACGCTTGTTATGCCTACTTCATACTAAATCGAATGTCAATTAGGGTTCCACTTTCAATAATAATTTGATATCATAATCAAATAAATTATACATTTAGTTATAAATAAAAGATCTATTGTTGCAATATAATTCAAAAAAATCAAACACAAAAATAATAACTTTGTAATAATAGTAGCCTTTCTATAATACTAAAGGAGAAAACATACTACCTACATCTACGGATAAGTGATCAGAATTATTTCATTTAAAACCTGACAGTAAATGATCATTCAAAATGATGTTGGTAAAATAGTGACTGTTTTAAAAAACAAAGACAATAAGACCTACTACAAGTACTTAATAAATGACTTAACTTTTTATTTATAAAAAAATATAGAATGCCAATCAGAGAAAATCTATCGCTGAGCACACATATAAGACATATAAAGTGTGTTACTAGTGTAACTTAAGGTTTAAAAAACCCTTTCTAAATACAAAAGTTAATTTACCAACTACTTATGACTTTTTAAACCCAACCCACAATAAATCCATGATATGAATGCACATTAAAAGTTCTACTATATATATATTAGATATATTTGTATATGTGATCTGATTATAATTGTGAAGTATTAATTAGTGATGTAAATAATTAATTAAACTAGTGAGGTATGATTAGTAAAACAATTATTTAGATATAAGTATTGGGACCATTATCTAAATATGACCAATATAATGATAATATTGAGACAAGTTCTATTGTTTATAATCTAGAGGTATTATCTATTCTCAAATATAGTTTAAAATAAAATTAACAAAAATTGGAGTTGATTGTAACTTTGTTTATAAATAATGATGATTAAAATTGATCTATATTGAGATAAGCCCACTCTACTGTCAAACATATTTCACCGATTTCTCAGGATCGACAAAGTACTTTCCTGAAATAACAAAATAAATAAAGTACATTGGTTGGTAATAAATCCAATAAATCACAAATATTTTATAGCTACCAATCTGTGTGGAAGATTCATAGACAAAGAATGCATCACTTTATGCACGTGTCACTACTTCCAGCTTAATGGGAGAGTGGGAAATGTGGTTCAACATCCACTTGACTCAAACTAGGTTATTTCGGGACTAAAATATGTTTCATTTCTATTTAAATAATTTGCTTGCGCAGAGGGATCTTAAGCTGTGGAAGGAAACGGGAGGACCCATAGAAAACCCTTAAGGTTGGACAGCCGACCCTACTCCTTGTCACTTACAACCAGGGAACCAAAACCACACCAGTTGTTGGCTCAATGTTCATAATGTTTTCATAATCTATTTTTCTCAACTATTATAGCAAGAACTGTCAGCTCTTTATCTAATTTTCAATAAGCCCTTATAAGTAAAATATAAATCATGGAATATAAAATAGAAGCATTAACAGTACTAAATTTGACTTAGATAGATAAAATATAAAAACTTACCCGATGCAAATCGTTTCTTGGTTAAAGATAATCTATATCCACTACCTACTAGTTCAAACTCTAAACCTGATAGTGTAGCTCCTTCACAGATAAATTGTAATGCTGTAGTAGACGGGGTACTAGCACCAGATTTCATATCAAACTTAGCTCTAATACAACCTTGACTTGCTTGTTCACTAACATCAGATATATCATTTAACTTCCATGTAGCACGCTTGTTCTCTTGATTCCTAAAAAGTTCAAAATCCAACTCATTTTACGTAGTATCACCTTGTGGCAGACCTGAGGCAATTACATTGTATACATGTATGTAATTAATTACAGTATCATTACAATTATATCATTACAATTACTTTCACAGTTTTAACAATTACTTTATTACAGTAGGACTACAATTAGTTTCATATTTTTAGTGCAAATGTAATTAATAGCCGTATCATTATAATTACTTACACATATTTAGTGCATATTCAATTATTACAGTATCATTCAAAATTATTTCACATTTTTAGTGCACATGTAATTACAGTATCGTTACAAATACTTCAAATACGTAATAATCTTTCAGGAATTAATTACCTATAACCATTTCTTAAGGAAAACAGCCTTACAAACAAATGGACATATTCAACTGTTATTTCAATCTCATCCAAAATGACAAACACTTTTCCTTGCCAGTCCCTAAGTCTTGCATCAACAACAAGGGAAAACCAGACTACAAATACTGACAAACTTTCACTATCACCACCATGCTACACTCATCAAACTACCCAGAAACAAGAGTGTTTTAAATGACTTACCAGACACCATTAGGAATACTCTGCATCTTTGCTACTTCTCCTTCTATACTAGCGACTACTGTAATATTTTTAAGTGTCGCTGGTGAGGACATAGATGAGGGATTATATCTATAATCTAGACGATAATCTGTATGATTATCATTACATTTCCAATATACAACTAGAGGTATCGGTGTACTTTCTACACCTGGTGAATTCTTTACCTAACAAATACAAAACATTAATACAATCATTACTATACAAAATCATACAGCAAATAACTCAATTTTACATAAAATCTGTGGTATAAAATTAATCTTTTTATTAAAAATAATACTTAACAAATATTTCAAAGATGACACTATATATTGTTTATATATGAAATTATGTAATTAAGCACACCATAGCATAGACTTTTGGAGGAGTCACAAGTTAGCAAAAGCTCCCAAATTCTCATGTTAAGTGTTGCGATAATTACATATGCTTTTATACTTGTCAAATTTAACATTGAATTTGGGAGCTTTAACAAATAAAGAATGAATTTCAAGAAATGTATAATGTAATTCTGTCAGTGATTATTTCCAAATGGTCTAATATTTTCCGACACGGTATACAGACCATATCATTATTGTTTCCAGTGATAACTGGGACTGAACAATTAACATTTATTTGGTTCCTCTTGAAAATCAAATTCTACAGCCAGTACACTAATGAAAAATATTACTAATAGAAAATACCTACTCACCTGATATTTTAAAATATCAATGTTAAAATAGGAAGCTGTTTTATTTTTTTCACCTTGCTGTTTGATATGGTCTGTTAAAGCAGCCATGTCAAATACATACTGTAAACCATTATTTTCAGTGTGTGTCTCATCTCTGAAATAATTACAACAATGCTTTAAGCTATCTCTTGAAACATTTCATTCTATGCAGTACATGATAAGCTCTTGCAATTTGAAATATGTCATCCAAAAAGACATTCCAGCCATTATATCATTAAATGACCAAACCGTTGTAATCTGAAATGAAATGGGTTTAACGTCCTACTGTTCTGCCCTGACTCGTTCTAATCTACCTAAATTCAGACCTGTCCAATGGCATCGAGTCTTGATTATGATATTGTTATGTTAATAAATGTCTAATTAATAGTTTATACAACAATTAACTTTTAAGGTATAGGCTTTAAAAAAGACAACTTGTAATTGGCAGATTTAGCTCTTGCATAATGCCTATTTAAACAATTAGCAAAAGTAAAAAAAATCTCTCTGGAAATGAAATCAAATGGGATTTAACATCTTACTGTTCTGCTCTGACTTGACGTCTGAATTCCCATTTGTTTTTTGGGGTATTTTGAAAAGACAGTCTTCTGATCTCATGGTACCACATGTCATCCCCAATGTTGTAAGCTAACAAGGTCATCAGTATTATATTCTACTTACTTGATGAGTAGTTGTGAGTTAACTATTACATTTTCTAAACGACTGTGATTCTTCAGACGGAATGATAACATGGCTGGTGAAGGGTTGTCTGTAAATGCTCGAACAATACCAGCTGGAAACGATAGCATAACAGTACCCATTGTTTTTACTGTACATCTGAAAGGAAAATAATGTGCTCATTGAATTGAAAAGTCCCCTGTGTAAACTATGTCAACTATAAAACTTAAATTACATACAAAAGCATACAATTTCTAAACAATATTTAAATAAAATGCAAGTAAAATAAAACCATTGGTCACAAACAATGTCCATTTCAAATTCAGGCATTATTAGTATTTACTCGTTATCAAACAGGAGAATTTTGATAAATGTTAATAATATTCATTTCTTAGCCTTTTGTTTATATATTTATCATATATCCAGATAGATGACAATGCATTGTTTAATACTTACTTTGTAGCATCATGACCTTTAAAGAAGGCATTAATTGTTTCTGTTAATGCTATAGCTATAGGAATAGTATCAGACATTCCTAGTGTTAAAGGACTGGGGCCTCGTGATGAACCAACAGGTGTGGAGGTAGTATTAAATGTTACACTACCACTACTATCTGACCGAGACATAGGTGCTGGTAGCGGGGAACTTAACATTGGTTTTGAATTCTGAAAACAGAAACGAAAGATATATTATATATAATATATGCTCATTATGAGACATGAACCTTATTGTCCATATAAAAACATCCTGATTTAAATTAATGTAATCTTGCAGGTACATGTAATCCTGACAGTAATAATGGTCACTATGCATATATTACTTGTATAAACAACAAATTTTATTACCTCCCTTTCGAGTTGACTCCATGATTTTTAGACAACATTTGGCAACAGTTAGAAAGGCAATGGAAAGGAAAATCAGAGTTTAACAGCTTATCATTATTTTATATAGTCAACTGTGCAATGCTATTTCCCTTATCAATTCACTAATTAGTTACTTGATTTTTTTTTATCAATACAAACTGACTTACTGGTAAAAGACTTTTTGTTCTAGATGGTGGTCTGGCAATTACTGTAGGAAAACTTGTATTAAAACTGTTATTAGTTATAGGTGAAGTAACTTGACTAGAAGAACCAGGTGTTATTCTGCCAGGTATAGGTGGGGGGCCACTGTTGTTCATTTCACTAATACTTTGATTAAACATGTTACTAAAATCTACAAATTATATATTAAAACATTTTCACATTAACATAATCAGCGTTTTAAAATACTAAAATTCAGGAGAATAATGTAAAGGATATTGAGACTACCGATATAATAAAAGAGGGAAACTGCAGGCGTATAAAAATTCCATTGAAACTTTTGTCAAGTATCATGTTCACAAGCTGTAAAATGTGACTGGAAAGATAACTCTAACAATAGGCTTTTAGTTATACACCAATGAACAATCCAATTCATACTGTTTTAAAAACTATATTAAAATCTCTGACTCTGAACACCAGGATATTCTGAATTTCATAAAAACCTAGATTCCAGCTACGAAATATTTGTAAAGAACATGTGGCCAGTCAATATTAACTGTGGGCATATAAAAATTATTACTTACTAGTTGATGATAAGGTGGGTGATGTTATACTACTCTGTGTGGGGCTGATAAAATTCGAGTCTGTGAGTGGGGAGAGAGGTGATGGTAAGTTGTAACCGCTGCCAGTTGGTGTGGAAGCACTGGATGAGGCAAAAAAATCTAAATTTAAAAGATCTTGACTAGGCTTCGTACAACTGAAACACCAATAAAAATCTATATTAGTATATATCGACAATGTATTAATAGTTAGGAAAACAAATGAAGATTTCTATCTAGGTATACATGTATCTCAATAACAATAGTATGTTAACAATTTATAATAAATGTAGACAAAGTTTCTATATACAGATTCATCCGTTTCTAAATACAGATTTATCCATTTCTAAATACAGATTTCTAAATACAGATTTATCCATTTCTAAATACAGATTTATCCAATATATTGAATTGTTTAAACAGAAATAAATTTCTATCATCCAGATCAAGATGTTATACAAACTTATTTCCGTTTTTAAAATTAAAATATATATTAAACTTCATTTGTTTTCTACATACACATACAAGTATCAATTAGCTTAAGTTTCACACAATATACAATCCAATACTGCTACGTTCTTTCTTTCTATTCAAAGTTTTTAAATAAAATGTAAAAACAATCAGGGCATTAGAAATGTATTTTTGCTTTAGTATTATAACTAGAAATTCAATTCTTGTATTGTAACTAAAATTAAATGTTTGAGATTCATATTTATTAAATCATATTTTGAATATCTACAACTAGTACTAGCTAACAATGATGAACAATGAACACAATGGACACCTGGGTCTTTAACCAGAAACAAAGAGTTAATAATAAGGAAAGCTACAGCAAGGAAGGATGACAGTAATAAGCTTTATGTAGGGTATCCCACATGGCCAGAAATCATTTCTAAGAAAAGTTGAACTTAAATGACAACTTATTATTATTATTATCAAATAACAATGTATTAAACTATCTAAATTTTCAATGCATCTATTCTTTGAGTGACATATTTGAACTTTATCAAATAACACACTATTTATGGATAACAATTTCTAAAGTTTATTTCAATTTTCACTGCGACACTTCAACAAAATTCCTAAGTAATATTGAGACAGCTAATTCTGAGAACAGCAACATCTAATTTACTTGCTAGTAACACTACAAACAACTTGGGTATCAGCAGAAGTTTCAACATTTAATGTTTAGTTTCAAACAATGATAAGCACTTTGTTCAAATTCATTAAGAATCATCAAAAAAATATTGGGTTCCTATTGTCCGTTTAAATTACAACTGTTTACTTTGCCCATGTGGTGTTTCAGTTACTAACGGCTTAACAACAACACTGCTTGTCATAAAAGCTTATACGAATACAGTGCAATGATTATCAATATATTTAAGAGATTTTTTATTTACAGTGGGGAATCCTACTTAATGCAATGATATTACGTCTACTAGAGGAATCTATATTTTCTTACCGTTACATACAACCAATATAATAACAATCTAATCTATATTACCAGTACCAACCAAAAATAATTTACAAACCGGGGAGAAATATATATCATATCCAGTTGCATAAAAGCTGAGGGGTTGGGAATAAAAGAAAGCAGATTGCTTTTCATTTGAGAAAAAAAAAATGAAACCATTTTCATTTTTGAATCGATGTAATAAAATATTTAAAAGTTTAAGAACTTATATTTTGTCTAAATTGTCCAATTACCTGTGAACTTAATTTTTCACCGATATTTTTAGATTGTAAAATAAATTCTTTGTATTATACACCCTTAATATTTATAAATTATAAGATACATTGGGGAAGTATAGATAAAACAACAAGCCAGTGAGAGAAAACAGGAAGATTGGGTTTGAAAAACTATAGGATGTGGGATCTATAATTAACATACATAATTAAATAAGTACTGATTATAATAATATTGTATTCTATTATATGTATTTTTAAATTGAATTCTATAAAATCTATTTTATAAAATATATCAAATAATACCCACAAGTATTTAGCCTTAAAACTATACATAGATAAAGCAAATAATATTTAATAAATGTGAAATTGATCACTGCATTTCTTTACAACACTTCTATAGCAATTAAGTTGTTATAAAAAATAAAACAGTGACGATACATGAGCACAAAAAAAATATTTAGATAAAGTGTTAAAATTAGTCAAACTAGGGTTTTATTATTAGTTTGTTATTGTTTTTAAGTGATGGATCAAAAAATTGTGAATTACTAAAGCCAATATTAGAATAGGTAGAACCGATAATCAAACTTACTCTAAAGTATCAGATTCAGATTGTGATCTCTTCATTTTCTTATCTATCGGGGTTTGACTTCTTCGTCTCTGTAATAAACAATCCTTGGTATGATACTAGTATTTAAAATACTATTATTTTACATCGCTATATAATAACATTTTTCTCTGGTCACAATCATTTTATCATTCCTTCTGCCAAGTTGCATATTCTAAGTCACAATTGTTTACTTTTATCTCAAAGTAAAAATTCTTATGTTTTATTGGTGCTCATCAAAATGATAATCACCCCAGATGAGAGGTTGCCAGGCCCACAGACAGCTAAATCATACATTCTAGCTATAATAATTTCCAATAAATCTGACACAACAAGTTTAAAGGAAATCAACTACTCTTGTCAAAAGCTTCTCGTTCTACCTAGAACTATTATAAACAAAATATGTATGATAATCAGATGTTAACAGTAGTTGTTCAAGTGATCAGGTTGGAAATTAATAGGTATGTTCATCTTATTAACAGAAATACTGCATAAATCTAAAGTAATTATCAGCCTAATGTTCATTATATGAACATTTACACTGTGTATAAATTCCAAGTCTGTCAAGTTCAATGAAATTTAGTGACTTTAAGTTTTTCTAAAAGCTTATAAAGTCAGCATTAGGTAAGATTAGGTAAAGAGCTGACAGTTCTCGCTATAATGTTAAAAAATAGATAATGAAAAGAGAATATGCTACAGTCGAATTACATCCCTCTGAGCCTATATATCAGCAATAGAATTATATTCTAGCCTCGACTGTCATTGCTACCGTTGTTACGATAATAATAAAGTCTCGATTATCCATTTTTACGGTAACTGCATGTATTTAAATTTACCCTTTTTTTTATATCACAGCCATCCGATGGCACCGTGAGTTGATTATGATCTTTTTAAGTTAATTAATAATTTATATAACATTTCAGACTCAAAGAAAAACCTGCAAGAGGCAGATTTAGCAATTGGATGATGCCTGTTTAAATAAGATGCTTGAAATAAATAGCAATCTGCATATACATGTACCTTGAACAACTTTAAGGTGCTCTTCCAAAAGACAATACACACTAATCTATATGTATAATATATATTTGGGTAAATATGTTTACTTACAATAGCTGTAGGTGATAATCTTAAACCTTCTACAGAAGCCTTAATATCTTCCACAGTACCAATAATAGGTGTAGCACCATTAGGACTTAATGGTCGAATCTCTACTTTTATCTTTTTCTTTGATTCATCCCCATCTAATAAATTAATAAAACAGATCAAACATGTGTTAAAGAACTTTTAATACATTTTTCAGTTAATACAAATTTTCAGATTTTGTGTGGGGTTGGCTTGTAGTCTCGAAATTCCATACCTACATGTAGGTGCTCGGATATTCTAGCCAAAGTTATAGTGTAAAGTGATTGTCATGATTACAAATTCACTCACGAAGAATGAAATCCTGTAAATGAGTTAAACCACCCTTAAATTGGGATAGATTTAATGCATGATTATGATCAATAAGATACATTATCAAATATTGACACATGATAAATAGGATGTTTAAATACGATATATGTATATTGTCACATTTAGATGTATGATAAATATGACATATTTTCACATTTAGATTCATGACAAATTAAATAATATACGTTTTCACGTTCTAACATTTCAATAGGATAAATTGTCACATTTTGACATTTTTTAATGTAAAAGACACTTTTAATTTTGGTTTCCTATGAAAGCGGGGACTTTTTCTCAAAGCAATATTAATATTAGATCAACAAATACATACCTGAATCTGTATCACTATCACTGGAGTACCAACTATTTTTATCTCCGTTATCTACACTAGTTAAAGGGACAATAACATTCTTGCTGGCTTGGTAGCTCCATAAAATAAATAATACCCTTATTCTAAGTACTAGATGTTTAAATGTCCTACCTGTTGTGTAAATTATCCATTACAACCTATTTTATTTGTCCAGAGGGTTCGAAAATATTTTAAAATCCAAGTCACATTTGAAAAGGTTTACGTTAGACTTTTCAAATCAATTGGTTGAATTTTTCAAATTTTTTAAATTAGGTGTGTTAAGATGAAATTTATATCATCATTTAATTGGAATATTCTAAAATAATACAATTTGTTGACCAGAATGAAGATTGGGACATATTTTTCAGTTACAACAAGAATGTTATTGGGGCTTAAAAGATGCATTATGTATGATTTAAATAAAGTGCTGGCAGTTCTAACCTAATGGTTAAATGAAAATGGAATGTCAATCAAATTACTGCTTTCTGAGAGATGCTGGGGCTGTGCTGGAGAATAGTGGAATCTCAATTGTTATTTTTACAATAGTAAACAAATTCTTGATAATTCATTTTTTAATCAAATCATTAACCGCCAATCATGTTTAAATCTGTTGAATATCTTGGCATCAAGAGTTGATTATGGTCTAGTAAGTTAATAAATCAAATGTCTAAAAAATAATTGAAACAACACTTATTAAGGCCTATTATAAATCAATTACCGGTATATACCAGTATATGTATTAGACAGGAGTGATGACCACCATTCCTCGAGTGAATATAAAACAGTTAAAAGGATACGATCAATTGTTCCTTCTGGTCTGATATTATACCCTTCTTCATCTACTTGTGGTGTAGGCTACAAACATAATAAAGTTAATAAGTCGTCATATTTTACAAGTAACATCTAATGGAATGGAATGGCTTTTAAAGTCACGTCAGTTACATTGAGACAAAAATATGGTATTTTATAACTCTTCTTTTACTCTCTTTCACCCAGCCAGTACAAAAAACAGAACATTAAATCACATTGTGAGGATGGGAATATTAGTGGACATCATCTTTTCTGTCTACTCTACTTCAAATTCAACTTGACATGGCTTTTTTATATGCTCGCTAAGGTATACATGGGTGAACCGTGGTATTCTTACTATCCTAGCAACTAGGCACACTTTTATTGTCAGCTCTGCAATAACTCTACCCATTCCCCTGACAAATGAGAACCAGGCTTACAAATCCTGACAGTTCTTCTCAGCCAATGTTGGGATTCAAACAAGGTATACTCTGGATAAGATGGCAGAGGCCCAGCGCAAGATTATCATGGACACTTTTGCAATTGACTAGCAAAGTTTAATACATGTACCATGTTAATTCTTTGTATTATTTCAATCACACAAACTATTACTGTCTAAAATAAACTTACATTGTCAGGGTGGTCATTATCTCTGGAAAAGAAAATGTGGGCATATCAAAAACATATGTTAAGTTTTCAAATGAAAACAAGATTGGTGGTACTTAAGAATATTCCATAGTAAGTTACACAAATAACCAATTTATTATTTCAGCTAAGATTTTGACTATGTTTCTTCATGCAGGGGTTAAAAGTCTACGAAACTGTATACTCGATTTGGACTTTATGGGCATTAAAGGAGATGTTTATTTGGTAGTCAACTGAGAGCTTAAAATCATGTATGTGTGTCATATAAAGTAGTGTTAATAATAGGATAAATATGATATAAATAAAAGATCTTTTTTAACAGTTTCACATATTTGAAACACCTACATAGATTCATTGTCCTTATCATCTTTTTCTTTTTTCTTCTTTTTCTTTGTTTTTTCTTTACGATTTTTCTTTAAAAACCCTTTTAAAGAAAAACAAATGATACATACTAAAAATTTTAGCAATACATGTATATAACCTTTTAAACTTAATAGGACAGTAAAAACAAGGTTAGTAATGGCAGCATCCATATAAATAAATATGTATATAATATACCATGCAAATGGTCAAAATCTGCTTTGCCAATTTAATTAATGAGGATTAATATCTATTTTAAGATTTAAATCAATCAATATTTTTTTTATCTTAATACTTTAATTGGTTTTTATGGGTAGGCCTATATAGGCTTATATAAGACATTTTGAATCTCCATAAGGATTACTAATTTTAGGCTTTATCCAAAATTTTCAGAAATGTTCATAAAATTTATTATCAACTATAATCAAAAACATAGAAAATGCACAAAGTCACTAAGCTCTTGCTATTTGCAGCTAAGAAATTATTTTTTAGCTCGAAGAGTTAGTAATTAATTGAAAATTTATTTATCGATATTAAAGGATTACTTTAGATTGCTTTTATTTTGAATGAAAGGAGTACACAGATATAAAATTCCACAACCAAATGACAATATTTACAATTAAATATGTATTAATTCTAGTAAGTGTGCACATTGCTTTACACACGTTTAGATATAGAATAGCCATTAGAACACTCTACTAATAAGTCTACACACCATGTAATAAGTATTCACACCACCACAAACAATTAATTTAAATTCTACAAGCCTACAAAGAATACAATTCTAAGATAGAAAGCACAGAGTATCCCTAACTATAACTACAAAATAATTCTTAACATCATACAATATTCAAGAAATCAATAGAATGCAAACAGTTTAAGAAGCTTTCCAGTGTATCATGTCATAATGTCCATTTATTTTACTTACAGAGTAACAAAAACAATCGAAATGACACAAAGTTAATTGCTAATCTTAATTTGATTTAATTTTATTACAGTCTGTAAGAATAATTATTTTCTATTTGGACATATTAAGATAAAGAATGGCAGATAAATTAATGAATATTGGTTTACTGATATTTTTTAAAATTTAACAACAGAAGAACTGTTGGCAATAAAAGATAAAATAGATAATTTGGGAACAGCTCAAAGTCAATAAAGTTTCAGAAAATATGATGTCTATAAATTCAATAGAGTATTTCTGCTTAAGGTTTACTAGTTGGTTACTACATGTTTTTAGAAAGTTTTGGCTTTTTCAAAATACATGTACATGAACTACAAAAGCAAAGCAGCTAAAGAAAGGTCGAGATTCTGAAAAAAAAAGATAGGCCTGAAAAAATAGAAGTTGTTAGTAAATAAAAGAAAACATACGAAATGTGCAAAAAAAATGAGATTAATTTAAAATGAATATGTACAGAATCTGCCATGTTGCCTTATTCAGTGGAAATCACAGGTTATATAATTTTTCTCATGTTTTATTATGAATGCAGTAGACTTTGAAATTGAATTCAATAATAATAAGATACTGAATCAAGATTATTTTCTATGTCAAACACGCTTGTTTGCAATTGAAGCAGTCTTTATATATAGAGTACTATAAAGAATAGTAGCATATTCAATATTCGTCATCATGTTACTGCCAAACAGTATTAACATATTTTCTACAAGATGGTATATTTTTTATTCAAAGCTTTATGTTTCGTTATACTGAATCTATGACATGAAAATGTATATGATTAATAACCATAGCGATTAACAAAATAACATTAAATGAATAAAACAACATTGATGCAACCCGGTGCAACATTCTAAAATAGGTATGTGACATAAGTTATAAAAGAGCTCTAAACTACATATATATGTACTGTTATAGGATGATATTATAAAACAAAATTGATCTGTAATAACAAACAATGTTCAGAAATATTGAAATCATTTTTTTTTTTGGGGGGGGGGGCAAATTGAAAATGACTAACTGAATAATAAATCAATAATTGTAAATTGATGTTTATCTTTATTGAGAACGTTACTTAAAAATTTACTGATCAAAATTGTTTTATTATTCCAGAAAAACATGCATAAACAAGAAAAAGTGCAACAAGCCCATATTTCCAACAAGATATATATATATATATAGCAAGATGATGAGGATTATTTACATGTCCGAGATACTCGTAGTTTGACACTTCGACTTAGTGGGCCGGGTTGATCCGACATCACTGGGCTCGGACTACCACTCGAGTCTGGAAAACAGAGGCGCAAGAATTGAACCTCTCACCTGTGCAGTGCATTTGTCATGATAAATTCTTACATGCGAGAGGCATCTAGTCATAGAATATAAAGATAATGATTCAACTACATATTATTATTATTGTTATTTGGTATCTGCTACATAGCTGAAAAGATCCCTGACTGCATAACAGATAAAGTGTGATATTATTATCAATGATGAATACATGAAATGATACAAAATTTAATGAATATTGTTAGGTTGCAATATAAATGAGATATAAAGCTGTCCCAAGGAATATATTATACAGAATAGACTATAACCGTGACTACTATTTATTATATGAAATGTTTATAAATAATTACATCATTATACAGTTATTTTAAAAACAACAGGAATAACAATGAGGAAGTCACATTATGGGGTGGGGAGGGGGGGTGTCTATTAGATTTTGTATCTTTTCCTCTCTTTATTTTGGCAAATATCATTTACATGTAAACCTGGTTATCTTTAATCAACAAAATTAATCTGCTAGCAAACAATAGTTCACATCTGAAACAACTAGCCTACGATTTTCTTCTTTATTTTCCTTTGGGAATCCACATGCATCTCATGACTCAAGAATTCAGTTGTAATAGAATTTTTAAAATCTCTTTCCAAAAAATTCAGTTGTAATTGAATTTTTAAAATTTATTTCTAATTAAGAAAACATTGCCACTCTAGAAACTGACTTTGTTTGCTGACAATTTTGTTAAACAATTATCAGATGTCAATATGTTTATCAAGGGTAGTCAAGAGAACAAATGTCTAATTACCAATTTCATCACAATGAACAGATAAAATTTCCATAAACTACATCATGACGCAACAACATTAGATGCATATGAACTGAACAAACTGAAACTTAATGTGCAATGAAACTGAAAAGATCCAACAGAATTAGTGACAAGGTCCCACATCATATAATAAAAATACTTTACCAGTAAACAAGGCTGCCTCTGTAAAGGAACATCAGAATGTGCTCAGGTAAAAAGGAATGGATGCTCAGAGAGATATCGTAGGGATTTGTTAATAAGGAATTGACACAGAGATATCTTCCCTTCCGTTCAAAATTTTTGAGAAGTTGGGAATTTGGGAACTGAATTCATCTCCAGACAAAGGAAAATTCTCATATCACAATTCCCTATTTTGAAGTTTGTGAAATCAAAATAAACGTAATGATGTTATCCCATGATATAAGTGCTTAAAGTTTTGCTTATTATTACCAAAAATGTGCTAATAAAAAAAAGCATAGCAGTTAATCCATAGGTTCCATTCCAACTCCTCCATATATGAGTCTTGATAGCTTCAAAATGAACATATTTTTCCCCATCTTCAATAAAAGGCTTGATCTCGTCTTAACTACATACATCTTATCAAGCCCTTCACGTAATACCCTGCATATTACGCCTCTAGTCTAAGTTCGATTGGGTACACAGGTCCAGCTTGTGAGCCTATCAGATTCATAGAATGTCATGAATACCAAGTCTTACGCTTTTAAGTAAAATGTCTACATGTGACAATCAAGTTGCAAAGTTAAAAGATCGATCAATGTCAAGGTTGCTGGTTTTCCACAAGTTTGTTTACAATGAGTTATGTGCCACAACCTCTGATTGGACAATGCTAATTAGTCACGTGTAAAAACAACGGGTGCAAAAATCGGGAATTGCTGAGTATTGAAGCACCGGTTAGATGTTGTAAAACTCGCGGACGTTGCTTAAGGAACATGATTTTTCCTATGACAACCCCTCAAGAATATAGACTAGCCAAGTATTTCTCAAAACCTGATTTTCAAACACGGCCACGGTCAATCTTCACAACATACTTGAACAACCTGTACAGATAAGTGCACATGTAAAGAAAGCCATGATTGATGTTAGTGAATAGTTGTCAATATAGGATTATTTTGTGTGACAGATGGATGTCGGATGGTACAACAATAAAAGTTCATTTTTATGAGAGATTCATATTGAATGACACGAATAGATCTACTGTTCGTCATTCTCTAATTGAATTTAAATATACATGCAGTATTGAAAATGACGGACGGTCAAAACTTTGAAGTGGAAGCCCTGGATTAATCAAATGGTAAATAATTTACTGCAACATTTAAAAAAAAGTTAACCAGAAGCCCCATCAAATTAGAATTCATTGGATTAATTTGTTCAATTTACACTATAAAAATGCATTAAGAATTGTATAATGTTATACCTCAAAAGATTAGTGCCTTTTCTAATCCAAAAGCAAGTCAAACATTACAATAGATCACACAAAAGAATATTAAAATATACAAATAACTCTACCTTGTCTTTGTTTATCTGTTAAACTGTCTTTCTTTTCATTTGGTTCAGGAGACATAGGTCGTAATGTATTTATACTCGATAAATCTGGCTCCACAAATAAAATTGGTCCTAATATAAAATAAACACATTGTATACAAATAAATTAATAAATTTGAAGTCTGGTTTTCATATTAACAGACAATTTATGAAGACTGCAAGTAAATTTATGAAGATTGCAAGTAAAAAAAAATATTCAATGGTACACAAAAATAATCACATCATCCCTATGAAAGTCAATCACTAAATTGGAAAAGGATTACATATACATTGTATAGGAGGCACATAATGATTTCTTGTTAACCAGCAATACACTGATAAAGTCAATAAGAACTTTGTATATATTTCATTTATATACTTACTTATACCTAGTTCTTTTTTACTGTCATTTATTTTTATATTTCATTCTTACTTAGGCTACCCAGACAGACGGAACAAATAAAATATTACACTTTTCTTTTTGACAATGAGTAGTGACAAGGGAATCATTGCAGAAATTACTAAATACCACTTAAAAACATTGCATAATATTGATTTCTTTTTTACTTCAGACAATATTGTGTTATTACTGTTATAATAAAATGTGTTTCTAGATAAATAAAGTTAGCCTTCAAGGCTAAAACCTAAAACATTAGTGATGAGGTATTAAGAAATTAACCACACTATCTCACAAACTCTTCATTTTAATTTGAATTGATGAAATTGTATTTCTCATGGCAAGTAATTTTTTATATTGATTTTCATCTTCATTTCCCTGGTGGTATTGGGACTGCAAGATATTTAAACATTAAAGCCTATTAATGAAAACAGCAATTTATAGGAATCAACAAGTTTTTGTTGGAACCAATATTATAACTAAATATAACTATATAAATCATTGATTTATTCACAAAAATTCTTAAGATTTTTACTTTATTACCATTTAATGAAAATAGAAGTTTTCAGGAGCAAAATATTACTTTCAACATTGACTGTATAACACCTCACATTAAAATTTGTAAATAATTAGTAAGATATTAAATCACTTATAAGTAAACAAGTGAAGATTCCATGACCTGAATAATTGCAATTTCCTGGTTTCAAAGATTCCATAAAAATATCAATTATTCATTTAGCCTGTTTTTTTCTTAGTGAATAGTGACATGGTTAGGATTCACGATACGAAACGTATCATTGTACCTGAATCACAATTAGTATCATGTACCTGAATCACAATTAGTATCATATCCAAGCCTGGAAATAAGGCACCTGTCACTGACAATGTCAGGCACAGATTCAGGCTTTGTCAGGCATAAAACCTCTGGTGCCTGTCATTTTGTCCAGCACTGATTTGTCTTTATTACTGATATCATCAACACATGTCCGGCACTATGTTGAAAATGTCAGGTACCATTTCATTAGTGCCTGACATTTTGTCAAGTACATCTAATACCGTTATTTCCAGGCCTGATCATATCGGAACTACCTGCTAGACATTTTCCATATTTGATTTCCTTTGTATATTGGTTTAATTCATGTTGATAATATTCTTCCATAATTAACTCATTCATCATAAACGTTTATTAAGAAAACTGTGGATGATGCACGGGCCAAAAGACAGGGGTGACAATAATATCCAACCAAATTTCAATTTGAGTGTCCTATAAATTTAGAATTTATTTACTTGCCTGGTTTTTCTGTACCAGTTTGTTTATGTTCAATAAAATTTGCAAATAATTTCTGAATAGTTAAATCATCACAAGTTCGTTTAAATTCTGTGTGAACCTGTCAAAATAAAAATATAACAGTCTATAAATCTTCACAGTCTTTTTTCTGCGATATCACCTTGATGGCAGCAGACATTAAATAAAGCTATTTCACACACACCAATGCATACAAGAAATTGAAGCCAGGCAATGAAACTATGCCCTTGGCAGTAGTCTTCCTAGTTGTCCAAAAAGGTTTGTCACAATTTTCTTTTGTAGGTAAAATTTGATAGGCGAGATGCTTCTTGTTCTTCCTTTCACCAATAACTAAACATGTATGATTAATCAGATAATAACTTGCAAGTTTTTCAAGTTATAAGAAATCAAATACACTTTTCCACCTCATGAACAATGTGTATAAATTTCAAATCTATCTGATGATAAACTTCCCTGAGAGGGTCTGTAAGGGCATGAACTATAAAAGTCATTATCGGAAATCATTGTAAATATACAAGATTCATCAAGAACATAAACATTGTCAATCAAATGATAATTATAGCATCAAGAATATATACAAGCTTGTACAAAATGATCATGGATAATAACTCTAAAAGTAATTATCAGTAATTGTTGAATACAAACAGTTATCTTCGTCTCAAGATCATAAATACTGTAAAAGAAATCAAGGGCAATAACTCTAAAAACAAGCTATTTGAATAGTCGAAAAAGAAATAATATATCAACGCGAGTCTATAAAAATGTTTATATACAAAGTTTCTTTGTGTCATGAAAACCACAATATTGATGTTTCTGTAGTACAATTCCAGTGAATATAAGTAGATTATAAATTCAACCAGGCAAAAACCCTTCAAGTCACTAAATAAATCACTGTTATCTAGTGAGGAATCACTTAAATTTCTAGTCGATCAGAGAATCAAATCATGTACTAATTTTCAGATTGACAATTTAGACATTGACTTTATTGATTTTATATCTAATATACTAGTAGTTAGCTATAAATCGTTTAGAAATGATATACAGATTAAAGATATTCTATTCCTTATTTACACAAGTGATTGAAAGATTATACCTGTCCCAATAAAACATGCTGATTTTCCCATGATTTGGTATAAGTATCAATAAAATCTTTCATTTGACATATATGCTCTTCTTCTGCTTCTTGAAAATGCTGAAATAAGTAATAGGAAACAATCTGTATCGCATGAAATAAAACCGATAGATGGTAAAAATCAAAGGAGTGTTAGGAAATACTTAAGTTAGCAATAACTATTTCTGTGTGCTTCAATTTCTTAAAATGCATGGTAAATTCTCAGAAAGTCAGTGCCGAAGGAAATATCTGTTAGGCTTACTGGTTCCACAACGTAAAGAATGATCTAATAATAAATTCACGGAAAAAACATACATGGCAAGATCCAGTCATTTTCTTTTCATAATCTTCTCGAATGTGTCCATATTTCTCTACTAAGCTTTTATATTCATCACCTTTAAAAAATATAATATTAAAAAAGTAAATTTGAAGGAAATTGTTTTTAGGCTTTACTAGTTATGAAAGTATACAGTGTTTTTACACATTTAAAGGAATTTTGCACAGAATGAAGAACAGAATTTGTCTGTATATCTGTTACTGACGTTGTTTTGATTTATGTTTACACAACTTATACCATGTACATGTAATGGTCCTGAAAAAACATTTCAAACAAAATAAATGCTAATTTCAAATATATACTGTTTAAAGTTACGTTAGCTGAGCACATGAGTTGATCTCAAATAATTATACTGATACAGCCTTATTCCCCCAAAAATGAAATGCCATTTTTGGCATTATCCATCAATAACAAACAATTTGTGAGGAAAAATTAATGCTGAACTTACAGGTTTTCCTTTTCTTTGCTTCTGCCTACAAACATAATAAGCCATTCTTTTCAATCATGTATATTTTCATTATTCAACCATTTCAAATATTATTAAATCCAATTTTTTAAAAGTTAATGCAAATGAATTATTAAAAAATATCAATGACAGAACTTACCTTTTCTAGATCTTTTTGCGAAGCATTGTCTCTTTTTAATCGTTCTAATTCAAGGCAACGTGTGTGGTAGATTTCTTTGGCCTGAAATATGTTAGTTCTTAACATGTTAAAATCAAATGTTTCTTTCAAAACAATTCAACACATTGAAAAATCAAAATCCAATTTAACTGCTAATATACAAATTAGTATTTAAAGTTTGTCCCAAATCAGCTAGGTTCAAAAGCCAATAGTAATATTTTTTGAAGGACATACACTGTACATTACACCCTGGAACTGCTTTGTTTATAAGTTGCCTTATTATATTTTTAAAAAATTATATCACAAATATTATCACTGAAATACAAAATCATCATTTAAATATCATTAAATAAAAAAATTGATATTGTCAAAGCACACTATCCATATCTTAATATTTTGCAGAAACAAATACTACTGATAATTATCACTGAAAAAATAAATAATTTCCCTTATAAACAGACCTTGTGAACAGCAACTGTTGTTTGTTGTATGGCTTGAACTGTTTCTGATGTGCTTGCTTCACTTTCCTTCATCTGTAATCAAATAATAAAATACATTCATAGACGAATCACATCTTACATCTAGCTATCTAATAATCTAATCCTAATACAATATTCTTTTTACTATAAAATCTCTTCATCGAAACTTTGATCTTATTGTTATAATGTAAGGTTTCATGATATCATTTTTATTTCTGTTTGTTTGCCTCACATTTAAACTTGATAATGTTAGCAGAATACTCTTTGAAATGTTGCCAAAATAACTTAGCAACTTTGTTTTAACATAGTATTAGTAAGCTTATATGACATAGTTTTAATTTCATGTATGCAACATTACTATTTTCTTACAAGAATTTACCATTTCAAAAAAATGTGTGGGGTCAATATAGAAAAGAAATAACATACAGTTTTCTGTCTTTTATGTTGGTCTTCATTATAACGGATGACATCTTTGATCAGGTCAGACCAAGTATGAACTAACTGCATGTGAAGACTGGCTAATTTCTCTACCAACGATTTCAATACATTCCAGAATGGAGCAAAAGTTCTGAAATATTTTCAAATAAAACATAACATACTTTACAAAATAAGCTTCAGTTATCTGAATTTGATAAATGTGAGCACGAATTGAAACTATAAATATTTGTAAAAGCGAGGCTTAAATAATTACAGTAACCCTGTCAGCATTATCTCCCTTTTTACACCAATTACAGGAAAGCATTAATAATATTAATACTGCTATAATTATTCAAAAATAAATATTGAAAATTGAATATGTTGAAAATTTCAGTCAAATTATGTTATTCTGAGCAAAATTATCAGTGTTTGCAGTTTTGACAAGATATTTTTCATTGACAAATACTATTGCCGATAAAAAAATGAAGTCTTAACTATCGATTTTAATGTTAATTTTTTATAAACAAAATACATACCCAACTTGAGCACAGTTTGAGGTTGACTTAGCCAGCTTTGCCAGCAATTTGGCATACTGTTCTTCAACTTGACACCTGTGACAAAAGATTCATTATTATATTAATATCTGCACAGCCATCCTCGAATTCCTACGACCTATTAAGAATTAGTCAACTGAGGAGCATTACAAATACAAAAGAGAGTGCAAAATAAATAAAAATATTTTAACAATTACATCGACAATGGAACAAGACAATCAAGCTGATCAAATTGGTCTGGAGAAAAAAAAAAATGTTTACCCATCTCTCAGAAATTCCATTAACTCTTTACTGGATGTTTGGCCATTTTTCAAATTATGATATAAAACATAAAATCCATTGTTCTTCTCCCCCTGAAATCAGATATAACAGAGGGTAAAATATCAGGTGCAGCTTGTGTTGGCCATTTATCAAAATTCTATGCTTTTCATTACCATAGAAACGCCTTTTTTAGGGAGAGAGAGAGAGAGAAATGGGGTTTAACGTCCACTCGACACAAACTAGGTGATTTAAGGACCAACATATGGTTTGATTTTATTTTAATAATTCACTTGCGCGTAGGGGTCTGTAGCAGTGGGAGAAAACCGGAAGACCTGCTATAAAACCCACGAGGTTGGACAGGCGATCCTACACCTTGTCATATACAACTGGGGATTCTAAACCAGGCCACTTGACTCAATGACAGTCTTTATGATACAGCGCGTGCAAGCAAACCATTCGACCATCCAACCACCCCACGCCTCTTAGGATTATCATGGTTTACGATATTATCCTCATAATTTCATCTACCGTATTCAACTTTCAATATCCCTATTCTTCATTTATTTGCAGTTGATGGCCATTTATGCATATAATTATAAAAGGTTGTTGAAAACATGACATACTGTAAATACATTCAGTATATTATCCAATTTTATTATGTTTAAATATCCGCTCGGAACATAGGTTTCATTTACACTCGCCCTGTATGTTCAAGAACCGTCCTACTGAATCCTTGTCTGCTAAACGGTCGTGTGTCAGTCTCTGTGAACACCTGAACAATTAGCTGCAATTTTTAGCCGTGATAATTCTTAAACTATGGCTGCAATCCATACACTATTAGAGGCTTTGGGTAAGTAAAATTAGTTTCATTTGCAAAATTTTCAACACATATCAATATCTTCACAGTTTGCATGGAAATAAGTGCCTGGTAATTATCTTACAAATAGTGAAGAGTGGAACACTATAATCATAATCTTATCCAGTGCTCACTCTGGGTTTAATTTAATTTTTGTTCTGCCATTTTTTAATTTCAATTTATTAGCCATATATTTCTTTCCACCCCAAAAAGGAGAACAATAACCTATTATATTTTTTCAGTACATACAATACAATCACGATAAAACAATTTACAAAATTCTACTCTGCTTTGCAGAATCCTATTTTTTGAATGCAAAGGGTGTTTGTTTTTAAGGAATTTCTTAAACAGAAATGGATGATCGAGGCTAGACTTTAGCTATCATGATTGAGGCTAGGCCTCAAATTCAACAGCTAATATCTCGGTTCGGGGTGGAACAATTTGACTGAAATAGCCAGCATATTCTATTCACATTATCTATTTTTTGACTATTACAGTGCATATTCCTGAAGCAATGGCCCGAGAAATCACTCTCAGACCATTGCTGGAATAGCGTCTGTTTCTTGAACTTATGCGGGAGTGTGTTTATTCTTTCCGTTCAATGAAAGCTATCACTTAAGTACAGCAACATGACAGTCCTTCGTTTAATCTGGGTCTTCCCTAAAACTTTGGACAGTGATTTAAGGTATTAAAACGGTGAAAGTATGTTCGTTTCCAAACAGTATTGTTTACATTTCATTCGACTTGATAGCCTCTTTGTCACGCAATTAGTTTTACTGCAGTATTCTGCTATGCACGGGTTAATTAGGCATAATAAAATCGTGAGTGATGACGTATACGTTATGTAAACATATTTGGTCCAGTATTGGCAGCTAGTGATTGGTTGGTAGACGGACTACTGATCAATCAAAATTTAAAACAACAATATCCACTCATAATAGCAGTGTGTAGTTGGATTACCTCTAATCAAACGCAACACTGTGCGGAGTATGATTACAGTGAGAACTGCAACATCTTTATCTATTTTCCCATAATGCCCTTTTAGGATTTTTCTTTTCCGAATTTCTTCTCTGTCGCGACATTTTGAGGTGCACAACTATTGTAGAAGTTGATATCGCTTCAACATTCAAGGATGTAATAAAATATTATTAGATGGACTAGAGCTGAACATGTCAGTCTCATCTGTTGACTCAGAGCATTTTGGTGGTGACATACTAAAAACATCTGACATTCTTCTATCGGGCATTGAAGAAGGCTGTTCAATTTTTCGGCCACAACCCATGGCATTTAATTTAATAACTCTAACTGACATTCGACAACCCAAAGAATATATTCCCAATGATAAACTGTAACAACAAACCTGGCAATGATATAGGCAACATGGGTAGAAAAATATAAAACATATGTCATAATTCAATAATCCAAAACAAATTGAACGGATTCACAGTGTCTGCCATTTTCAATATATAGAAACCGTCAAAAACCCAACCTTTCGTACCTGAAGACAATTAATTAAATCTTTTGTCTCTTAATTAGTTTATTACTACCGTACTCTTACTGTAAATACTAATCAAGACCAATCCAAGATTTACCAATCTTGAGACAAAAGATATCTCTAATTGGCACCTAACTAATTGATTGATGTTTGACGTGTCTGTAACGTGTATGGAAATCACAGCTTTGTAAATTGTGGCAAGAAAAATTAAAAATAGGTTGCCAGGCAACGAAACATACGCCCACACAGCAGCCAAATCGTCCGGGCAGTCAACAAAAGTTGTCGCATATTAAGGAATTATCAGAAAATCATTAGAATTTGTTTGGTTTTTATAATCAAACATTTTTTTTTAAATCAGATAATAATTGTGAACTCCACAACCTTTATATAACATATTTTCACACTATTCGCATACAAACGGCGGCCATTTTGTCCGTCAATTTTGGTCCGATTTTCCCAAATTCAAACTCAGCCTTCATTACCATGTAACGGTGATATAATCGAACGTTTTTTTAAATCAGATAACAATTTTGACCTCCAGAGGGACCACAAGCTAAAAAGGGCGATTTTTCGGACAATCAGGGACCATAATTCAGGAAGTTACGATCCGATGGGCGCAAATATCGAAAGGAACCAAGATCTTTGGGTTATAAACATACATGTCAAGTTTCATCAAAATTGGTTCAAAATTGTGACCTCTATAAGGTCCACAACCTTGATATAACATATTTTCACACTATTCGCGTACAAACGGCGGCCATTTTGTCCGTCAATTTTGGTCCGATTTTCATGAAATTCGAACTCAACCTTCATAACCATGGAACGGTGATATAATCAAACGTTTTTTTAAATCCGATAACAATTTTGACCTCCAGAGGAACCACAAGCTAAAAAGGGCAATTTTTCGGACAATCAGGGGCCATAATTCAGGAAGTTACGATCCGATGGGCGCAAATATCGAAAGGAACCAAGATCTTTGGGTTATAAACATACATGTCAAGTTTCATCAAAATCGGTTCAAAATTGTGACCTCTATAAGGTCCACAACCTTGATATAACATATTTTCACACTATTTGCGTTCAAACGGTGGCCATTTTGTCCGTCAATTTTGGTCCGATTTTCACGAAATTCGAGCTCAACCTTCATAACCATGCAACGGTGATATAATCAAACGTTTTTTTAAATCGGATAACAATTGTGACCTCCAGAGGGACCACAAGTTAAAAAGGGCGATTTTTCGGACAATCAGGGGCCATAATTCAGGAAGTTACGATCCGATGGGCGCAAATATCGAAAGGAACCAAGATCTTTGGGTTATAAACATACATGTCAAGTTTCATCCAAATCGGTTCAAAATTGTGACCTCTACGCTGTTCACAAGCTAAAAAACGTGATTTTTCGTACATTCAGGGGCCATAACCCATGAAGTTACAGTCCGATACATGCCAATATCGAAAGGAACCGAGATCTTATGGTGATAAACCTATATTTTAAGTTTAATTGAAATCGGATAAAAATTGTGACCTGTAGACTGTTCACAAAAAAAATGTGGACGGACGGACGGACGGACGGACGGACGGACGGACAGGGGCGACGACAATATACGTCCACATAAAAATGTGGGCGTATAAAAAAGAATCGCCATACAGGTAAAAGTTATCGCCAAATATTTCGCCAGATTGAAGAGAAATTTTGAATAGCAGTAGGGTTTAATCACATTATACAGTAAGGTTTCACCTTTATTTCAGTGGGAATTGCTTTATTATATGTTAAGCTATACATACAATACAGTACAGTTTAGGGTCAGTTTTATTTGAAATAACTAAGGGAGTTATTGGCCAGAAATCTTTTAGTCAATTGACTACATAACTTGTTCAAAAGAAAGTCTTATGACAGTCCACTACTGTAGCTGGAGCCAAGACAGAAGACATCAGAAGTGGAACCATTTCTACTGAACATTGTAAAGACATAAATTTTGGTGACCAGATAACATTACTTAATATTGTTCAGGCATTCACAAAGACTGACACATGACCGTTTAACAGTACAAATAAGAAGTTGTCCAGTAAAATTGACTGGGGCCAATTTTATTTCGCGACAAGGAGTCTATAGCACGGTTACTAAAAGTTACAGGGCAAGTGTAACAAGACCTACATGTACATTCAGAGCTGAACTAATCCATGCAGATAAGCTATGGTAACTTATTGCTGAACAAGTATGTTTTAATTAATTAGGTTTTGATTGTCTTCATTATACATGACAGTAACTAACACAGTCATTGGAAATCAAAAATTATTCATATTCATATCCAATCAAGATCATTATGAACAATCATGAACATACAACAATAATTAAGTATCTATTTGGCAGTAAAAAAGTGTTAGAATAGTATCTATTTGGCATTAAAAATGTGTTAGAATAGGCCTATGCTGAATAATAGACAATCTGTTATTAACGGTCAATGCAATGTCAACCTCAAGCAAGGGGCGGTGTGTCAACTACTCAACTGACACATTCACTTCCGCCGATGATTTGAAATCAAATACACAGCACCCTTGCAACATTTTAAATAAGCTTAGATCAATATTTGGGATTCAATGATTGTTAACAATAAAACCACACTGTTCAAGCATCAATTATTCCTAAAATAATTCACACTATATTTTTTTCTCTCTCTCTCTTGAAGTAAGAGAGCACTGACACTTCACTTTCTTCATCCAAAAGGTTGCCGACAAAATCAGATTTGACGTTTACAGACGACAGAGGTTCCTGCTTTACGTGTAGTTTCATCAACAACATAAAAACATTTCTAGATCTATCAAGTATGCATTAAATTCCCTTGTTTATGCAAATTCAATTATTCCACATAGCATACCCAGAAATGGTCAGCGAATGTTGTCATTCTTGATTATCACATTTGTACAACAAAAGATGGCGTTTATTTAGATACCAAGGCGCATGCGCCATTACTCGACCCTTTTACATTATTCTCTTGCACAATCCCTACTCTCCATCTCCCGGACTGCTTTACAATCTGTGCAAGATTTTTCAGTGGTGTTCTTTTGGTTATTTTCGGTACCGTAATTTATTGGTTTGAGCAAAAAACTATCTTGTAAAGCGTTAATAAGAGTTTCCAAAAACTATTTGGATAGGAAAATAACTATACATTTTTAAACGAGAATCGAGTAATATAACTAATATAGCTACAGTGAACTATTTCGTAGTTTGCAGGAAGGATGTTTACAATGTTGTGGGGAAGGGTTCATTTGATAAAGCCAGTTGAAAGGTGTATTCGTCTTACATTTAAAATAATTGTTCATTTTTAGCATAGAACTATACAGTTCTATGATTTGAGTCATTCCCAAAAGAGGGACCAATAGAATAGACCCCTGCTCTCGCGAGACGTTGGGATGGATTGCCCAAAAAGAATAAATATATTTTTAGAAAACGTACACAGACATACATCACATGTATTAGGCTAGTCCTGTCCATTTAAGTTTTTAATTTGATTTAATTCTCACCATATTAACCCCAAATTGTGCGTGACACTGTCCATTTTAGAAACGCCAGTTTCCGCTCCACGAGTTTTATATAATATTAAGTCCAAGTGCTGACCATAGAGGTATAGATAATAGATCAGTGATCGCATTGTCCCCCGCCTTTCCAAGAATGAAGAAAGCAGTGGGCTATTAAAATGGATTTGCTCGTCTGTCCATCCGCCCGTCACACTCTTTGGGACAAATTAACCCTCTTTCTAATTCTAATTGAGCTAGAATGTTCAAATTTGGTGTAGGCGTTTATTAGGTCGATGCCTTGATATGGACTTCGATGAGAAAATTTTGAAAAATAGACTGTCGGAAATGCTCTTTGACAGCGTATTCAGACAGGCACCGATCGTCGAGATAAATAATTCTGACCACATACTGTCCGTAGCCTGATCTCTAGTTTATACGATCAGATACCAAAATGGCAAACGAACGGACTTGCGAACCGTTTGCGCCCGCCCCCCAATGGAATCCGCCTCTGTCACAGTACGCACCGATCGTAGAGATAAATAGAGCTGACCGGATGTCATCTGTGGCCTGATCACTAGTCTTTCCTTTCACATAAAACTCAAAGAAGTCCCCAATAATTTGAAAAGTAGACTGCCCGAAATGCAGTCTGGCAGTTTTCAGGCATTGATCGTCGAGATAAAGATACCGCCTGTCGCCAAATCACTAGTTTATCCGACCAGAGAAGAAAGTGACAAACGGGCGGAGTGAATGAATATTTTCGCAATAATTTGAAAAGTAGACGGTCCGAAATGCAGTCTGGCGGTATTTCAGACTCAAAGTGAATGAATATTTTCGCCACTATATTTTGTAAAATAGCCTGCCGTAAATGCAGCCAGGTAGCATTTCAGACAATGGTCGTTAAGATAATAGAGCTGGCCAGATCAACTTTTTTTTTCCTGAAAATTATTGGGGGGGGGGGGGCAACAGAGGGCAGGCAAGAACCTACGAAGCGAGGCCGCTGTTGAGCGAGTCTTGGTCACCCAGTTCCTAGGCACATATCGAGTAATGATAGGTTTATAAAGGGACTGGGTGATACAGACTTCTTTTGACCTTATTTCGGGTTACTTCCGGGCTCGCCAAGTTGAATATCGACAAGTGATAGCTTTTTAAGTTTGATTTGTTATTAATAACGCTGTAAAAGGACCAATTTAATTACATCGGAAGGTGAATAATGATCAAATAAAGTCTCGTTGGCAATAAAAATGACATGAAGTGTTAGAACTAGTGAGTATTGTGAGATGACAGCAGACGATATATCATAAAAAAAAAGTCATAACAAAGATGGCATCTTACATCCCTTTATTATATAGTTATATACTAATACTATACTATTATAGTCAAGCAGTAGTAAGAAGTTTTATTTTAATCCCTTCAAGTCCCTGTGATCAATACCTTGACTAAGATCGATAATGAGCATTTTCGGCTTTGGGTAAGCAGGGCGATAATCAATTTGATTGGCCGAGACTTTGGACTTCTAATTGAGGTAGAATGTTCAATCTTGGTGTAGGCGTTTATTAGGTGTACACCAATAGTCCAATACCTTGACTATTTTGATAATGAGCATTTTCTGCCTAGAGTAAGCAGAGATAAACAACCCCATTGGTTGATTCTTTGGGTCACGATACTTTAGTTATAATAAAGTTGGAATTGAAACTTGGAGTTTAGATTCATTACAACATCTCCTTGACTAAATTTGATGATGGGAATTTTTTTCTGCTTAGGCTAAGTTGAGCTAACATTGGTCGATGCTTTGGGACAATTAAATAACCTCGATTCTATCTGATAGAGGGCGATAGAACTTAGTGTATAGTTTGATTGCTCGACGTGTGATTAATTGATATGTGTCATCTATTTATTTTGGAATTTCGGCGGGGGACATCAGCCTCACTGTTGGCATGTTTTTATTTTGTGTCTACTCTTTTAAAAAAAAAAGATATTGGATGTTAGGATTCAATATTTTCACGACAAGATAACAACATCAATAGTGAATGAAACTGACCAATATTGAATTCCATCTCGCGTTTTGATTTCGAATGGAATATATTAGTTAGAGATTTTTTTTCCTTTAACTTCTCCTGTCGAGCCACTAAATTTAACCCCAGTATTTACACCAGTATGCACACTTGTTTAACACCAAGTGAAACAAATGAAATAAACTCTACAACGTGTCAGTTTTAAATATTCCACCTTATCTCCTGTCCTAAAGCAATCAATTGTTGAAGATGCGAACAATAACAGTTTGACAAGATTAATTGCATACAGACCTTAACCAGTAAGGTTGATTCATGTAGATCAGCCATGAAGTCCGCTGTAAGCTACATCTCCCAATGCTACATTATTAGGTTGCATATAATATTGTTTAAATGAGCTGAGCTGATCACTAGAAAGTTCACCAAAACCCAGTTTCCCATTGTCAGTCGTGTACAACGGAGGGCCTGGCAAGGTCAACGGTCTAGTCGTTCTGGTGTGAAAAGACGAGGTCCCGTGCAGGCCCGTAGCTAGGGGGTGGCAAGCGGGGGGGGGGGGGCAATGCCCCCCTGAAAAAATGTTTTGCCCCCCCGAAAGAAAATTTGCCAACCATAACTCTAAAATAACTACTGTAGACTGTAACGGGTGTGCCCCTCCTAAAAACTTCACTGCCCCTCCGAAGCCTGCAAGCTGGCTACGGGCCTGGTCCCGTGTACACACGTAAAAGGTCCCCTGGCAGATGGAATTCGATATAAGCGTAGGCCTCGATATAGAATAGACCATTGTGCCGCTGCCCGGGCAAAATGTGCATGGCGTATGCCCGTATTCATTACATTAACCCAGTCAGAGCAGAATAGTAGGACCTTAAATCCCATTTCAATTCGTTTCTGCTGCAGGTTTGTCATGTGCAGTGCGGAGCTACAAATTAAGGTGTGTCTCATCACTCTTCTCAGGTCCACAATATTCTCGAAACGTCGGCAACGGCAACAAATGTTTACAAGTAGGCTACCTCAATAAATTGCCCTTCTGTAAGCTAATTTTGGACACCCATGGGCCCGTTTAAGCTCACAACTGCCGTTTTTCATAGAAAAATCGACCCCAAAACTGTCGAAATCACGAGCGAGTGTTGCACGAAAATATCAATGTTGCTCGCAAATTAATTCGTCTGCCCGGGGGATAAAGGGGGTATTCTTAAGGGAGGTAGAAAGGGTCCTGGGTCTTTTTAAGCAGTGGTTAACTGATCGACATATGCACGGGAGTTGATCGGTGTCCGCAAAAGTCGAATTAAATCGCCATTTTGTTCATTTCAACCATGCGCCCTCACACACTCTGCCATGTGACGTGTGCCATGGACGAGCAAGTGTATTAATTTAATATGATTGGGTGATAAGCGTTTAGGAGTAGACGTATGTTAATTTCAGTCTACTACTAATAAATAAGTTTCAATCTATTTAAAGTTAAGTTACTATGTTGAAATTCCAAGTTACCATCTACGGTATCAAAAACTTTGCGATATGCTGTGAATGTGTTTGTTTTTGACACACAGCGTCGATATATGAGGTGTCTTTTCTAGGGAGCCACCGTGAATCAGTTTCTCACTAACCAGGATTCCGAGTTACCCAGATGTCGGCGGTTCCATCGGTGTTGGTGATGCGAGACGAAGGTCCTGGCAAGGTACAACGTCTAGTCGTTTGGATTGGACGGTAAAACGAGGTCCCCACCCCTTTTTTCTTTTTTCTCCATTATAGGACACGTGCATGGCGTATGCCGGTCTTCATATTCGGACGCATAACACCATTTTATTCATTTTTTTCTAAGTTGAAAGTTCATGTTACCACGTTGAAATTTCAAGATACTAAGTTGAAACTTGAAATTTCAAGATACTAAGTTAATAAGTTGAAATTTCAAAATACTTAGTTGAAATTATAGTAAATTGTTTTTTTACAGAAATGGCATGGTCCTATTTAGCTTCCGTATGTTCTCGCATGTATTGGCTTGTTCTTTTGCGTTTTGATCCAATGAATAAACGCGATTAACTCACGACCTGCTTGGAGATTATAGTCCGTATCAGATATCTATACAAGTTTTAATATAGAGGATATTTGTCGTTTTAGAGAGAATAACATATTTTACTTCATCGAGAAGCAAGAGAACTTATATTTTCACGAATGCGTAGCATGAGTGACAATATAAACGTTTTCTTGCTTAGAGACGAAATAAAATATGTTATTCACGACAAATGTTCAATTTATTTTATGATTTTACAATCATTTTAGGTAAAACAACATAGACTACTTTGTTAGCCAGTGGAATAACACTTTTATTTCACTGATAAAACACGGTATTCCACTACTGATCATAATATACATGAATCATTTAATGTTGTATTCACCAGTTCATCAGCGTTTTGTAATATTAAATGTGTATTATTGTGTTTATGAAAAATATAATTTAACACGACTACATCTCTTCGATTTCATTTTATTTGATGGAATACTTGTCTTTACAAATGTGAAATAAACATCTGTCAGAATCAAAACTTAAAGAAAACCCACCGCTGTTATCACTACCGCTACTGTAAATATATGTATATAAATTTAAACACAAAAACGATCTACTACATCCGATTTACTAAAAATGAAATATAAAGCCCTCAAACATGCTTTTATGTTATTACATGGTTGGTGGTTGGTACAAAGTTTTATTTTGTACATTAATATTTAGATTAATCTCTACGTCTACATTTTTTAAAGCATGCCTAATTGTGAAATTGCTGCAGGTTCTAATTCAATCTTGTAGCACTTTGTAAAAGAATGATGAAACATCTGTTATGATGTAGCTATGTTACTCTAATGTTTCTATTGCATATCTAAATTTCAAAATTGCTACAGGGTCTAATTCAAATTTATCCTGTAGCAGTTTGTAAAAGAATGCCGGGGCTTCTATTTTGATGCACTTAAGTTGCCATAACAGTTTGCCATCTATGTGCTTAAAGCTTTGGATATCTTTTTCCAACCCATTGTCGCTTAGCCAGTCGCGAACGTTTGTCTTCTTCATGTTCATGAAAGATTCTGGTGGACCAGAAGGCGGAATAACCATGATTGAATTTGAGGTTCTCGAAACAATTGACGCCATGATGGAGGGAGATGCAACAGTAGCTTGAGATACTGGAGGTGATAAGGATGCTTGAATGGGTATGTTATTATTAGTAATGTCTAATTTCGGCGTCGGTGAGATATCCCGGGTTCTGGTGATTATTTGTCTATCCAAGGATTCAGTTGGTGAAGAAGGAGTAGATTCTGGATGCAACCCAATCGTAGAATGGGATCGATGTGACGGCCCCAGTAGTGCATGACTTTCACTATTATGTTCTTTCGGTATTTCTGGAGTAACGGGAGTATTAGCGGTGCTCTGAAGGATTCCTTGTTTACTTAATTCTCTTAGAAGTTTTGAAAAACTGTCTTCAAATTCAACTTCACTCTCCCCACTAAAATCAAAGTATAATCTGCTGCCAATGACCGCTCCAAGCCATCCGTCTGGGTGGTAGGGATTTTGCATGTATAAAGGTATAAATCCCTTCTTTCGTGTATAGGCATAACCTGCTTCCGTGTGACAACACTGGCTTTGTTTATAACCTTCCGAGACACAGATGATGACTACGGCTGAATTTTCCACAGCTGAAGACATTGCATCCAAAATATCCCCAGACATTCTATCGATATCTATCCAAACATTGTAACCCGTCTCCGTTAATTTCTGCCAAATTCTCCTCACGGTTTCTTGATCATCCCAACAGTAACTTATAAATAAGTGCCTAGGTTTTGACGGATCTATAGCATTGGGATGCTGCTCATCGCCCTTGTCAAACAATACCCACAATGCCCCTTTAACATTCTGCAGTAGCTCTCTATTTGTCTCTTCTTTCTCGAGTCGTTGTAACGTCGAAACGAGTTCTTTGTATTCTTTAATCTGTTTTCTCGCCTCCTTTTTAAAGGCTAAAGTCCACACGCATTTTGCAGCATTAATCTGTTGTTTAATTTCTGAACTGTTTAGCATTCTGAAAAAAGGTTTCAGTGCTTTCCCTTCTATTATTCTTTCGGCGTTACCATCTACAGCCAGTTTGTCCAAAGCATAAGCAAGTTCTGCAGCAGTGAACCCTTCTTTAAGCCGATGAAATTCGTCATTCATTATAGCAATGTTCATCCAGTGGATAATGGTACGGATCGCGTCAGGATCTTCAGTTACTTTCTGCGCTTCTTTAGCATCAACAATGAAAGCCAATGTACACAGAGCAAGAACTTTTAGGTAATTGTCCTTGGAGAACTTAAACTCAAAAACAATTTTCGTGGCATCGTATTTTTTAAAAGATTCCTTGTTCTTGGGTCTTCGAGCAATGTTGCACATAATAGATAGCGTTGCTCTTATGAGAAAATATTGATTGGTATTTTTTTCTGGATTCTTATTTGGAAACTTTTTTAGATTTTCAAGGAGCACGTGTATCATATTAGCTTTAGCTAAATCATGAGCGAATTCGTCACTGGCGTCAGAATAATTCCAAGCGTTATCCATTACATGTCGACTTGTCTTCGCAAGGGTTGGACTGGTTATATTTCTTAATCCCTCAGGAAAATATCCTCGATCAGACAGACTCGTCATCATATTTACTGTACAGACAGCATAACCACATTCGGCTAGAACATTTCCAATTGCTCTGCGATAATGCCATGTCTTTTTATTATAGTACATCTGTCGTAGCTTATGCAGGGTAAATAAACTCTTCACTGGATCATTTTCGTTCTTCCGTATTTCTTCAATAAGTTTTCTAACATCCTGCTGCAAAGTTTCCGGAGCCTCGCGCTGCGTTTGAATAATCTCCTTTTCATCTCCGCCATTATCTACCTCTGCATCTACATCCGAAACAGAGAGGTTTGTGGCACTCATAACTCTAAATCATCTATAAGATACAGTATGGCTTAACTCTGAATTTAATCAATCAAAATTCAACCACCATTGCAGGAGGGATCTTATAATTTCCTGTCAAAAAGGTCTTGTTCGTCAATCGCGTCTTCCAAGAAAAACGCCGTTCACATAATGTTGAATAAAATGGCTGGTTAACCGTTGCATTAATTCTCGACAAACCGAAACTAAAAAACTATGGTGGCTGATAGTGGCCATGTAAAATCTCGCGATTTTCATAATCTTCAACATGGCGTTACGTGTATAACTGTTAATCGGATACCATTGACTACGGATCCTATATAGTGTTTATTTCTTAAAAGTGGTCATTATTGTTAGTATATGTAAAGTAGTTAGAAATTATACAGTAGTCAATAATTAACAAGAAGACCACGTGTATACCTAGCTGTAAAATGTTCTTCTTGCGTAGAAGCGTGACCAGTTATAAAACTCATCACGTCATTGCATGCACAAACCTGTGCAACACTACAGATAACAGAATATCAGCATAGTTGATAGACCTCTGTTGAGGAGCGCCATTCCAAGTATTCTGAAACGAACAGTAAACTCTAACTTATAAAAGCATAAAAGCATACAATCAATTAAGAAAACACAAGCGATGGGCATGTTTAGTATTGTTTATTTATGAGATTATAGTATCTGTAACTACACTGCATATTTCCTTTGAATAAATAATATTATGTTTAATGAGATCGTGCCTTTTGTCAAAACGAGCAGATGTCATTCGTGTGTAGTCCGTAAATAACATATTATTGAACACATTAAATGTTTTAATAAGTCCGTGACTAGCAGAAGTTGTATTGAGTTGAAAACGTCAAATATAATATAATATCTAATCTAGCAGTTGTATGTATAGATCACTTTGTCACACCTGGCTAATACTGATAGTGGTGTATATCATTCAAAAGTCACATTCAATAGTCACCATTGTAACACGTACCCTAGTGACATATAGCACCTACTTAATGGTCACAGTCGGATTACTCATTACTATCAATTTTAACCAACTAATCACTTTATGCATATACAATCACGACTAAGTTTAGCTCCGTGTGTGCCATATAGGCTATTTTTATTCATTAGGCATCAATATTAACTTTACATTGTTTATTAAAGTCATTTATTTTTTCTAATTTTTTTCTTTGGGGGGGGGGGGGGGGTCAATGCACGAAATAATCAGAACTTAGCACGAAATCTAAATTTACAAATTCAAGCGTAAAATCTAAATTTTCTAATTTTCCAAATTCAAACAGAAATGTGAAGTGAGCCATTCCAATCTTCCACAAAAATATCTACACCCCGCAGATGAGCTGCACTAAAATTTCAACAAGTTTGTATAAAATGGGTGTGGGGATTCCATCCCGTCGCCCTTACCCTATGACAAACTGATCCCGCAGTGAATATTCGCTTGGCCGTTACAATCACTGATAAGCATGACATCGACGAGGCTTAATGAGTACGGCATATTAACTTTTTAACTCCGACAAATTAAATTCTCAAACATTTTTTTGAGGTAAAAGAAAAATAAATAAAGACGTTTGAAGTATTTGGAGTTAAAAAATATTTCCTATTTAGTGTAAATGGGTATTAAAACGAATAAAATGCATCATTTTGCCCGAAGCAGTTAGGTGTGAAGTAAACATTGCACGAGCCGTTGAGCCAATGACTAACGGCGCGTGCAGTCAACGCACCTGTTGTGAACTGTCGTCTGTTACAGAGATATTTCGTAAGTAATTCTCTGTGAAACAGATTGACCCTATGAGTCTAACAAATGCTAATTAACAACGAGTATCGCAGTAGATTATGTAATTTATCATACAAGCGATATCTACTGTCAAATAAGATATTGGGTGATAAATATGTTTAGTATGCTTCTCAGGGGCGGATCCAGAATTTTCAGAAAGGGCGAGGGGACGTGCTGCACCCATTGGGAGTGCGAAGCCCGGTCGGTGATTTTTGAGTGGAGAGGACTAATTTCATACTAGTACTGTAAATTACGATTTCCAACCTATAGAATACATGGAGCTAAAAATTGTTCGCCACCTCAAAAAAAAAAAGAAAAAAAAAAGAGGGAGCGTGTGCCGGGTGCGCCCTCCTATGGATCCGCGCCTGCTTCTTTAAGTTTGTGTATCTCAAACCTTTGTTCTTCTGTCTGTAGTGAAAAGCATTCAGCCTAATGATAATTTGGGGAATAACTGGAGGTGGCCAAAGAGGCCATGGCAGAATTAACATTGAAGTCAAGGGGGAAATTAGTGGAGATCTGCCCAGGTCCGTAGCCAGGGGGTTGCAAGGAAGGGGGACACCGAAAGAAAATTTGCCAATCATAACTATAAAATACCTACTGTAGACTGTATCGGGTGTGCCCCTCCTAAAAACTTCACTGCCCCTCCGAAGGCAGCAAGCTGGCGACGGGTCTCGATCTGCCTCCATGGAAATAAAGAGGAGTTATTTCCCCTTTATCGTAACCCTTGAAATTTTTCACAAGATGAAATAAAATGAGGACATCGCTGCTGCAAAAACAGGGTCAACAAGGACAAGATTGTGCTATGCAGTGTACCATGAGAAAAATTGACAGCGAATTAAAATTGTTATGTGTGTACGCCAAAGTGAAGACAGTACCTCCGTTTCGTCCCAACCGAACGACTACATGCTGAACCAACGCTAACAACATAATCAAACCCGAATTCTCCAGGTTACTGAGCCACCGCGACTGCCTCTACAACTTAGGCCTACATACATTTTTGGGGATTCTGATTCGGGCATCGCTCTACGTAATATGGCGTTATCGCCGAATTTTAAAACTTGCAGGATGAATTGTGGCACATCTTGACACTAGTAGCAAGAGTCAGATTTTAGTGTCGAGGGTGGGGGGGGGGGGGTAAAGGCAGTTGCGCGATGGACGCTTGATGGCTGATTCGATTGATTTAACCGCAGTTTTGCTGACAGAGGAGACTTATAAGGTAATATTTCAAAGGTGGGTGGGGTCAGGTCGCAGTATAAGAATTAAAAAAAAAATCAAGATAGATATTGGATAGTTGCCAAAGCGAAAATATTTATGACAGACCACTTACATCATAACTAAGATATAGCTTAATCGAGTCGTTCAGACATGATCGAGAATTGCTTTACCCGTTTAGGGAATTTCGTTCTTCAATTCATAATCGCGATAATCACTGAAAAGTAAAACTGAATATAAGACAAACCTTCGGTAGGATAATGGTTTTAAGTCTTGTTTATCCTACGTGACAAGGAGTAGGGTCGCCTGTCCAACCTCGTGGGTTTTCTCCGGGTACTCCGGTTTCCCTCCACTGCTAAAGACTCCTACGCGCAAGCGTATTATTGAAAAAAAACTAAACCATATGTCAGTCCCGAAATGACCTTTCCAAACATTTCCAAATAATTAATATTATTCCCACATCCAAAGTCAATTTTATTCGTAAGTTAAAGATAAAAAGACGTCCTAACCAGCAAGTTCTTTTTAACTCCGTTTCCCTAAATCCTCTAACGGCTTACACATCCAAATCTTACAGGAATTTCCATTTATGTTGTCCGATTTATAGTGAAAAAAAACCAACTCTTAATTAAACAAAATTGAAAGTTTTAGGGTCCCCTGATTATCCCTCACAATCCTCTCCGAAACTAAGACTATTTCAGTGAAGTTTTTCCCTGCACCGACACCCCCCCCCCCCCACACACACACACACACACATACCCACGGGTGTACCTATCTGAGGAAGGGTCCTTGTTAGGAGACCCCCATATGAGGAATTTGACTAAGGAGGACAGCCTCATGTAGGCAAGCCTTTCAAACGGCCTTATGAGGTTTTTAAAAATTTCCAGTTTGCACACATTTTGTGCAGCTCATCTATCCATTAAGAGGAAAAAATGGGTTGTCTCCCCTTTGACCACAGTTGAAGAGCTGACTTTCAAAAGGCAAGCCTTTAAACAGCCTTATGAGGTTTTTATACGCCCACATTTTCATGTGGACGTAATATGCCGTCGCCCATGTCCGTCCGGACGTCCGCCCACAAATTGTTTGTGGACACTCTAGAGGTCACAATTCTTATCCGATTTTGACGGAACTTGAAATATACGTCACCATTAGGAGATATTGTCAGAAAATATGGTCTCAGCTTTCATTTGTATGCCGATGATACTCAATTATATATTTCATTTACACCTAATTGTCCATCTTCTTTCAATTTATCAAAATTGCAACTTGTGAACTGTATTAGTGAAATTAGAAAATAGATGTCAAAGAACTTTCTAAAATTGAATGATGATAAAACCGAATATTTGTTATTAGGCCATCAAGGCATCAATTAAGTAAATCTGCACAAGATAACCCCCCTGTTGTAATTGGTAATTGTGATATATTTTCATCTTATTCTGCTCGTAATATTGGCGCTATCTTTGATAGTTTTATGCTTATGGGAGCTCAAGTAAATAATATTTGTAAATTGTGCTATTTTAATATTAGAAATATAGGTAAAATACGTAAATGTTTAACTGTAGAGGCCACTAAGTCACTTGTTAATTCTCTGGTCACTTCTCGATTAGATAACTTTAATTCACTTTTAGTTGGTTGACCTTTAAAGCTTATAGATGAATTACAAAAAGTACAGAATACTGCGGCTAGACTTGTTACTTTAACTAAGAAATGTGACCACACAACTCCTGTTTTATATAATTTACACTGGTTACCTGTTAAATATCGAATTGATTTTAAGATTTTATTACTTACTTTTAAATGTTTAAATAATTTAGCTCCTGTTTACCTCTCAGATCTTTTAGAACTTTATACACCTGGCCGAACATTACGTACATCAGATAAACTACTTTTAAAGCCCAAAACTGTTCAACTAGTCTCTTATGGTCAGTGTTCTTTTAGTTATCAAGTACCTGTTTAACCCAACCCTAACCCTTTTTGTGGGTGCTGCATCACAGGCGTTCGACCTGAATCTGTTTTTCAAACATTCAAGGGGTATAAAAACAGTTCTAATTAAGCTAGGAAGCTGAAATTTGCAGGGCGACCCAGGAATACATGTAGAAAGGTGCTCTGAAAATTTCAGCTTCCTAGCTCCAATAGTTCCAAAAATAGGGGGGCTGATACATGCGCATAGGCATGCTGTAGGAAGCGTATGACGCAAAATAACCTAAACTGTAGAGCCTCGGAATCTCTTGATTTTGCTCCAATCAGTCTGAAATTTTAACACAACCTTGCTAGCCTTCGTACCTTCCGACATGCAAAGTTTCAGATCCCTAGTCCTACGGGAAGGTCAAAAACTGAAGCCTTTTTGGGGGTGCTGCATCACACGCGTTCGACCTGAATCTGTTTTTCAAACATTCAAGGGGTATAAAAACAGTTCTAATTGAGCTAGGAAGCTGAAATTTGCAGGGCCACCCCGGAATACATGCAGGATGATGCTCTGGAAGTTTCAGCTTCCTAGCTCCAATAGTTCCAAAAATAGGGGGGCTGATATATGCGCATGAAGGCCACGACGCGAAATAAGTCGACTTATGCATAAGTAAAAAGCCCCTTTTTGTCCCTTCCAACCATCCGATCCCCTTGAAATTTTCAGGGCGAGCCCGGGACACATGTACTAAGCGATTCTGAGAATTTCAGCCCTCTATCTTTAACAGAATGCAAACCCGAGCTTTGCAAAGATGACATTTGGACCCTACCACTTTGAGGAAATCAAAAATGTGCACAAAATTGTCGGCTTTTCTTAATTCTCGTCCGATCTGGCTGAAATTTTAACACAACCGTCTCTTATGTCATGCAAAGAAACCGTAAAAATTTCAAGGCAAAATTCCTACGGGAAGGGTATTAATTATGCAAAACAGTTTTCAAGAAACAGTCGTAACGCGCTCAAAATACATGAACTGTAGAGCCTCATTACACGCGTTCGACCTCATTCTGTCGCTCAACCTTGGAGGGGGTATAAAAACAGTTCTAATAGAGCTAGGAAGCTGAAATTTGCAGGGCCACCCCAGAATACATGCAGGATGATGCTCTGGAAGTTTCAGCTTCCTAGCTCCAATAGTTCCAAAAATAGGGGGGCTGATACATGCGCATGAAGGCCACGACGCGAAATAAGTCGACTTATGCATAAGTAAAAAGCCCCTTTTTGTCCCTTCCAACCATCCGATCCCCTTGAAATTTTCAGGGCGAGCCCGGGACACATGTACTAAGCGGTTCTGAGAATTTCAGCCCTCTATCTTTAACAGAATGCAAACCCGAGCTTTGCAAAGATGACATTTGGACCCTATCACTTTGAGGAAATCAAAAATGTTCACAAAATTGTCGGCTTTTCTTAATTCTCGTCCGATCTGGCTGAAATTTTAACACAACCGTCTCTTATGTCATGCAAAGAAACCGTAAAAATTTCAAGGCAAAATTCCTACGGGAAGGGTGTTAATTATGCAAAACAGTTTTCAAGAAACAGTCGTAACGCGCTCAAAATACATGAACTGTAGAGCCTCGGAATCTCTTGATTTTGCTCCAATCAGTCTGAAATTTTAACACAACCTTGCTAGCCTTCGTACCTTCCGACATGCAAAGTTTCAGATCCCTAGTCCTACGGGAAAGTCAAAAACTGAAGCCTTTTTGGGGGTGCTGCATCACACGCGTTCGACCTGAATCTGTTTTTCAAACATTCAAGGGGTATAAAAACAGTTCTAATTGAGCTAGGAAGCTGAAATTTGCAGGGCCACCCCGGAATACATGCAGGATGATGCTCTGGAAGTTTCAGCTTCCTAGCTCCAATAGTTCCAAAAATAGGGGGGGCTGATATATGCGCATGAAGGCCACGACGCGAAATAAGTCGACTTATGCATAAGTAAAAAGCCCCTTTTTGTCCCTTCCAACCATCCGATCCCCTTGAAATTTTCAGGGCGAGCCCGGGACACATGTACTAAGCGATTCTGAGAATTTTAGCCCTCTATCTTTAACAGAATGCAAACCCGAGCTTTGCAAAGATGACATTTGGACCCTACCACTTTGAGGAAATCAAAAATGTGCACAAAATTGTCGGCTTTTCTTAATTCTCGTCCGATCTGCCTGAAATTTTAACACAACCGTCTCTTATGTCATGCAAAGAAACCGTAAAAATTTCAAGGCAAAATTCCTACGGGAAGGGTATTAATTATGCAAAACAGTTTTCAAGAAACAGTCGTAACGCGCTCAAAATACATGAACTGTAGAGCCTCGGAATCTCTTGATTTTGCTCCAATCAGTCTGAAATTTTAACACAACCTTGCTAGCCTTCGTACCTGTCCCATGCAAATATTCCTTCGGGAAGGCCCAAAAATGAAGCCTCTTTGGGGGGGGGGGGATCACACGCATTCAACCTGAATCTGTTTCTCAAACATTCAAGGGGTATAAAAACAGTTCTAATTTGCAGGGCGACCCAGGAATACATGTAGGAAGATGCTCTGAAAATTTCAGCTTCCTAGCTCCAGTAGTTCCAAAAATAGCGGGGCTGATACATGCGCATGAAGGCCACGACGCGAAATAAGTCGACTTATGCATAAGTAGAAAGGCCCCTTTTTGTCCCTTCCAAACATCCGATCCCCTTGAAATTTTCAAGGCGAGCCCGGGACACATGTACTAAGCGATTCTGAGAATTTCAGCCCTCTATCTTTAATAGAATGCAAACCAGAGCAAAAATGACATTTGGACGGTCCGAAACATAACGTTCCATGGAAATTGCATTTTTTGACAACTATTGAGCCCCTATCTCCATTTTGACTGAATGGATTGGGCTGAAATCTACAGGGCCACCCAGGAATACATGTAGGAAGATGCTCTGAAAATTTCAGCTTCATTGCTCAAAAATTAAGGCAAAGTCTGAGGCCTGACAGGTCGCAAAGAAATGACATTTTATTGTGAACCCTCTGGAATTACAAAATATACAAATATAAGTACAACTAATTGTCTGGAATTACAAAATATACAAGTATAAGTACAACTAATTGTCTGGAATTACAAAATATACAAATATAAGTACAACTAATTGTCTGGAATTACAAAATATACAAATATAAGTACAACTAATTGTCTGGAATTACAAAATATACAAATATAAGTACAACTAATTGTCTAGAATTACAAAATATACAAATATAAGTACAACTAATTGTCTGGAATTACAAAATATACAAATATAAGTACAACTAATTGTCTGGAATTATAACTCGGTAAAAATCTTTATGTACGTTGATGTTGTGTCCTAAATGATTAGTAATCCATCCAAGTTGATTCTCAGAAATATTAAGCACCTGCAAATATTCAATAAAAATAAAAACTTCTTAAGTGTTATCATTATGACATTTTATCAAACTGGATCAAAGGCTATAGGGGGAATTTTACCGAAATAGAAATATTCTGTATTTGAATGGAAGGAGCTCACTTTTAAGTCCAAACCATGTGCCCAAGAACACCGGAGATCAGCCCCTTCTATTAAATGTCATATGATACACAAAAAATGTCAGTTACTTAGTGACACCCTCTTATTTTTGTCCTGTGCGCGCTCCATTTGTGTATTTCAGGGAATCCAGTATTTTTCTTGTAAAATTGGGTGTCTCTACTTTCGATATACCAAAATCGCCATACTTTTATTGGAAATAACCACCCGATAAATGCTTTTGTGGGAATGCATCTTTAAATTTCATATGATACACATATGATTCCAGGTCTGACTTACCTGTGTTGTTGTAGCAATGTATTTCCTTAGTAGTGTTGATTTGATAAAACTAGCATTTTCTAGCTTTAATTCACTCAAGACATTCTCTAACGCATCATAAGCACGTACAGCTCCTTTACCTAGAAGTAGTTAAAGAGGAGATCACAATGTTCATACATTTACCAGCAGTCAAACTGTTTGATCTGGAACTGTATTGAAATGCTTTCATATTATAGGGATAGTGAGTATGTATTATCAAAGATTTATCTAACTGGAAACACTAGCACTTGGAAAATAACAGATGAACCATTTTAATATGCAAATTAGCCTCTCATAAGGAATTTTTGACACAAGAAGGAAAAATATTAATTGACAGAAAGGAACCCAATGTACCAAGACATGTATAAATCAAGATATTCAGAAGTACTAACCAAAATTAGCAAACAGAAATGAACTGTTGGCAACATCTGCTAGCTCTCTAACATCTTCATTGGCAATCATATCCATGAGAACTGTCAGTTTTCTTTGGCTTTAACTCAAGAAGATCGGCTATCTCTTTTTCATCACCATGTTTTCTCTCCATATGATCGACTGGTTTACAAACAAGAATTCCACAATATAAACAGCTATGCTTGTTACTAAAAACGCGGTCACCTTTTTTAGTTTGTCCATTTTTACCCACTTTCGTTTTTTGGATCCCTCTGAAGTAAACCAAGGGCATATACCGGGTGTGTGAGCAATTCGGATAGTCCTGCACATCCAGATATATATTTCCCTTACAGGGCCAATGTACAGAATGTCTTGATATTCTAGACAAAATGATTGGATAAGGGAAGTAACTCCAAATAAAACTTGGCTAGCATGGGAATGTGTGTAAAATGTTAAGTGCATGTGCACATATATATGATATGAGTGCAGCCTAGTGAGGATAAATCTATGACCACCAAAAACATTCTCCTAAGGGGTTGTTAGGCATTATGATCAGGTCGTCACTATGAGGAAATCCTCTCTCAGAATTTTTTACTCTTAGGGGTCTGTTCAGCACACACTTTTTCTCACATGGGATGGCTCGTCAGCTCACTGCCCTTTATCTCAAATTATTTGGTTTCAGAGCATTTGGATGAAAAACTGATTTTGTGCTGTATTATTCCAACGCGTGTATTTTAACGTAGGCACTACCTGCGAATAAAGCCTCTGGATAAAAAAAATCCGTGCACAAAAATTCTATAGCAGATAATGAAGGTTCGTTTGCCTTTTAATGGACTTGGCATTTCTCTTTGGGTTGTTAATGACACTGACACATATGGTTCGAAATATAAATGTTGATTCTGTTATCGGAAGTCAATTCTGGAAATTTTCATGGAACCCCGGCCAAAACCCGGGAAACCGTGCTTCACCAATAAAGGTCCTGTATTCCGACATCAAATTTCTGGAAGCAGATGTTAATATGGCTCGGCAATTTAGACTGTAAAAAATAGTTTGGATACATAGGCCTATATTCCTCTTTTTTTCGGACTTTTGTTTATCTCGGCGGTATTAGGCCTAATCCTAGAACCACATCCGTACTCACGTATCCAGTTTTTATGTGGAACGTATTTTATTACAGTAACCTAAAACACTAAAGTTGCTGTATTACCTGGCAACGTTTTCTTTCAAGAGGTTGATCCCGTTTGTGCGCTGCAAACACGTGGTTGAATGACCTTTATAGGTTGACCTTGAAAGCTTCGCGGGGCGAAGGAGATGTGCTCAGTGCGTAACAAGCGTTCAAGAATGTATATTTTAAAACGCCCAGACACTATCAGAAGATTATTGAATTCTAATGTGTGGATTTATTTATGATGAATATGTCCCGAGAAATCTTGATTTAAACACATTTAGGCTAGAAGATTGTCAAATGGTAAATGGTGTTCTCAAAAGGGTTCAGCTCAGAAATACCAGAAACTGTCCGGGTCCTTAATATAATATCATTTATCATTATGGCCCACATTATACAAATATATGATATATTATTATCAAGGCTGTGCACCCTCAATATGCCACAATTTGGATCCGATTTTGATGAGACTTTAAATTTATGTTTATATCACAAAGATCTTTTTTTCTTTCGATAATCGTGCATATCCTTAGTAACTTCCTGGATTATGGCCCCGGGGTGTTTGAAACGTTGCATTTTTAGCTTGTGGACCCACAAGAAGTCACAATTTGTAATCAATTTAAAAAACGTTTAAATATCACTGTTACACTTCAATGAAGGTTGACTTTGAATTTCGTAAAATCTGCCGGACAAAATGGCTGCTAGCTACATGTACGCAAATAGTGTAGAAGTATTTTATATCCAGGTTATGGACACTCTTAGAAGTCGCAATTTTTATTTGATTCTAATGAAACTCAAAATGTATGATTATAATCCAAAGATGTGTTTCCTTTCAATATTTGTGCAGATAGGGTCTTAACTTCCTGGGCCCTGTTTCTCGAAATCTTAACTAAAGATAAAATCAAAAGATCCTGATTTTAGCAGATACTCCAATCTTTATTGGCTAAGCCCTAAAATCAATCTAATATTATCCAATCAAATTACTAAAATTTGGATTGTATCTTAGTTAAAATTTCGTGAAACAGGCCCCTGGATTATGGCTCCTGATTGTATCCAATAAATCATTTTTTTTAACTTGTGACACCTCTAAACGTCACAATTTTTATCGGATTTTAAAGTAGCTAAGTCTCTAATTCAATATCATCCAATGTCTTCGACATTCAAAACACAAAGTATTTGTCAATTTAAATCAACATTGATGTTGTTATCTTACCAGGAAAAGATAGTCTTCTGATATCAAATACTTAAGACAAAATAAACATTTTACCATTGATGCACCAGAATGTATTTCAACGCCATTTGTAACAAGGGACTCGAAGAACAAGGCTAGACATATTCCACAAGTCATGCCAAAAGGTGACGGCATTATCTTATCTGGAGAGGATGCACAATAAATACTATCAGTGTAGACTAGAATTATCAGATGCAAGAGATTGCCATTCAATTTAGACTTAACTGATTGGAAGTAATAGTAAAAATGGAAACAATTGAATGTAAATCAGTTGTATGCATTGATATTACATGATTATATTTATATGCGTTTGTGACCCATTTGTGTCAATTTCTAGATCCTAAAGCTCCCTGTAGGCCTATTTTATTCCTTGATACAAGAAATTAGAAACTTACAAACGTACATTTTATAGTAAATAAATTTGAATTCTACATAAGAGCCAGCAGAAACTGTTCAGTGCACATGTCAAAATATTGTTAATCTTTTTTGACCTTCCACTATCATCTATTATGCTGTTCATGCAGATGCGTACATAAGTTTTAAAATAAAACATGGTTACCAGTAAATCCAAATTAAACTAGACCTGCATGCAGGAATGACGGGTTTCACTGGTGCCACGTTACTTTCGGTGCCACGTTGCCCTTGAACATATGTCACTTCCGATACCAATGAAACCATTAAACAGGTTTCCACATAAGCGTTGCAAACATCAAATAAAATGGACGAAGAATCGACCAAATCCAGCAATATCAATTCATTTTATATATATATGTTACTTGTAAGTGATCCTGGCAAAATTTCATTACTTCCGGTGATAATGAAAATGTTCAATTAGTTTTATGAAATCAGAAATGGCATAAGGCATCATATGACGAAGATTGTATGTAAATCGAATAAGAATTGCCACTTTTATAGACCAAAAACCTTGAAAAGTGACTTGTAGAAGATCGTCTATTTCTCGGCAACCACACATGATAAAAACTATTTTTTGGTATCTATATGATCGTATGGGCTCAATCTATTTGTTGATTGGAATCAAATATCATAATTTTAAATATATTACAAATCAGATTCATTTGAAAAAAATATCTGTTTTGGAGGCTAAAAATACAGTTTTTGCCAAAATGACATTACTTCCGGAAATACTGAAAATGTTAAATTAGTTCTATGAAATCATAAATGATATAAGATATCATATGGTGAAAATTTATTAAAATCGAATAATAACTGACACTTTTATAGACCAAAAACCTTGAAAAGTGACTTAAGGAAAATCGCCCATTTCTCTGCAACCGTACAAGTTGGAAACCATTTTGTGGTATCTGTGTGATCGTATGGGTTCATTCTATTTGATCAATAGAATCAAATATCATAATTTGAAACAAATAACAAGTACGACTCATTTGAATAAAATATTGTTTTTGAGGGCTAAAATTTAAAATGAGGTCATTTCCGGTGACAGCGCAAGAGGTAAAATGGTTTGACATAGTCCACTATGGCATTAAGCATCCAATGGCGAAAGAAAATTGAAAATCGAATAATTATTGATTCTTTTACAGCCAAAATTTCGTGAAAAGTGACTCATGCAAAATTGCCTATTTCTCGGCAACTGCGCATATTACAAATTAATTTTCACATACATTCTCTTCGTATGGGTTATGACTACGAGTTTATGAGTGTTACGAAGATATATCTTTTAATATGATGACACTGGATGGGTTGTAAATAGCTTATATTGACACCTTTTTTCACCCTTTAATCCAAATTGCCAGAAAACGAAATCGAAATTAAAAAAACTGAGCCCGATGTTTTGTGCGCCTTTACATGGCACATCTTTTCAGTCATATAAGATTTGAAAAAAATAATATTTGCTTTCAAAAAGTTGTAACGAACTGTCAATATTGTAGTTTTTGCTGAATTTACGCCACTTCCGGTGCCTACAGGAAACTTTACCGGTAACAAAAAAAATGACATTTTTAACCACGGAACATATGAACATGGTTTTATACAAATCGAACAATAAATAAATAATGTAGGACTGAAAAACTGAATTAGCCAATGGCGGCCAAGGAAAATTACAGAAACAAAAAATGTCAACATTTTTGTTCAAATCAGATGACTCTTTAACCTTGGTTAAAATGTCATATAAAAAAATTAATAAATAAAAAAGTTTTTTGTAAAAATTTAAATTTTCAAAATTTGGCGCCTAATATCTTCCAAGATTTGTCGAAAATCAAAAATCAAAAGTAACATAGCTATGTCCCCTGTTTCTGGCTATGTCAAAATGCATCATATGCTAAAATCCAATGATTATTGTTAATATTACGGCAATATTTCAAAAAACGACATTTTCGGTGATTTCGGACATTTCGCAATGTCGCAGAATGCCGGGAATAGCTTTAATCTCTAAGTCACACCCACTTTCCCAGTAAAACTGAAGACATTGTATCGATCCGACAAGAAGTTGCTGAGATATAAGCAAATTGGAAAAAAAAAAATAATAATAACTAGACCTGCAAGCAGCACTGAACCGGCTTTCAGGAATCATACAGGAAGTTTATTATGCCATAGCCGATCCATTGAGCTACCAAACTATACTTTAGGTTGTTTTGCTTTAGTGACACCCTCTATCATATGTAAAAGTAATATTTGCTGGCGAAAAGACCAGTCAAAATTGTAAATTATGGCAAAATTAAGTCACTTCCGGTGCCGAAAGAAATTTTTATAGGTGAAAAATAAGTCGAAAATTCGCAACATACAAAATCCAAACGTTGTTTTATACATTTCGGGCATTAAATAATTAACCTATAACCCATAAACTGAAATTAAGAAGGTAAAAAACTTAAAAGTGACCCTGGGAAAATTGGTTATTATTCGACAAGGGAACATGCTAGAAGCCTTTTCTTGATATCAATATGATGGTATTGATTCACTCTTACTGCCCATTAGAGTCAGGCGTTATAAAGTTAAACGAATAATGAATATAAATCACTTCTAAAAAATGTTTGTTTTGAAAGCTAAAAATACGTTTTTTTGCAAAAATTACATTACTTCCGGTGATATTGAAAATGTTAACTTGGTTCATAGAAGTCATAAATTGCATAAGGTATCAAATGGTAAAAAAATTATAAAAATCGAATAATAATTGACACTTTTATATACCAAAAACCTTGAAAAGTGACTTATAGAAGATCGCCTATTTCTCTGTAAACGTACAAGTTAGAAACCATTTTGTGGTATCTGTATGGTCTTATGGCTTCATTCTATTCGTTGATGAGAATCAAATATCATAATTTTAAAAATATTATAAGGGAGACTGATTTGAATAAAATTTTAGTTTTTTAGGTTAAAAATACAGTTTTTGCCCAAATGACGTCATTTCCGGTCACAGTGAAAATGTAAAATTGGCTTGACCTAGTCCAAATTGGCATTAGGCATCAAATGGGAAAAAAATATTACAAATCAAATAATAATTCACTCTTGCATAGGCAAAATAACGTGAAAAGTGATGCATGCAAAATTGCATATTTCTCGGCAACTGCTCATATTACAAACTAATTTTCGCAAACATTCTCTTCGTCTGGATTAGTGCTACGAGTTTATGGAAATTACAAATAAATATTTCAAAATATGAAGACGCTGAATGAATTGTAAATAACTGAATTTTACACTTTATTTTACATTTTATTCGAAATTGCCCGAAAATGGAATTGAAATTTAAAAATATGAGCTAAGGATTTTGTGCACCTTTGCAGGGTGCATCCATTTAGTTATATCAGTTTTGAAAAAAAATAATATTTGCTTTCAAAAAGTGGTACCGAAGTGTCAAAATTGTAGTTTTTGTTAATATTACGTCACTTCCGTTGCCGACAGAAAAATTTCACCGTAACAAAAAAAATTACAATTGGGACCACGGAGCATATGAACTTTGTTTTATACAAATCGAACAATAAATAATTTTTCTGGGTACGAAAAACTAAATTAGCCGATGGCGGCTAACACAAATTACCGAGACAATTTTTTTTTCTCATTTCTGCTCAAGTAGGATGATAGTTTAACCCCGTGTAAAATATCATCAAAAATATTCATAAATAAAAAAGATTTTCGTAAAAAAAATATTTTTTTTCAAAATATCGGACATTTTTTCGACTACTTCCGGTTTTACGATCGTTGTTGTGATAGCTTTACGAAGTTCTTTGGATACTTAACTTTCTGTACCAGAAATGTCAGAAACATCCATTGAGCAGTTTTGAAAAAAAAAGATAAACTAAAGAGCGTTTACAAAAATTTAACGATTTTTCAATTTTTTCAAAGTTTGATGCCATTTTTGGACCACCTATATTATTTCAATGCTTTTCATTTTTGATTCACTATATAGACAACCGATAGGACTTTGAGTAAGAAAAGTTTAAGAAAAATCTGCGGCGTCGTTTTCGAGAAAAGGAAGTCTCAGAATGTTAAAAAATCGGAAAATACTAGATTTTTGGCACCCAATAATTTATTTCCTTACCATCGATATCGTATTATTTAGATACCATATGATGGTCCATTAATAGGGCTATCCAACGACACTTTAGTTCTTTTGGTCCGCTATTACCTAAGGGAGAAATCAAGTTTTTTGCAAGTGCGACATAGTTTTTAACCTTTTTTTACATTTTTTGAATACTTCCGGTATGGTTATTATTGTCGATATAGTTTTGATACCCGGTTTAGGCACTAAAATAGCCACAGGGCTCTGTAATGATATATTACATTATCTGATCAGATAAAATGCCCCTGAGAAATCCTAGGTTCAAAAGTGCCAAAAATGCAAAAAATTTAAAATATCGAAAATTAAATTTCAATAACTAAATACATATTATACATCGATAGAATCGTAATTAGGTCAGCTATCTGAATATACAATTTTTTTTTGAAAATCTCTTAAAATAAAAAAATAGCAGAGCATTTTCCAAAATTTCACGATTTTTCGACTTTTTTCGATTTTCAGTCCGTTATTTCACCTTTTCCAGATATTTCAAAGTCGTAATGGAATGTTTCGTACACAAGACTACTGCAAGGTCTCTCGATAGAGAAAGTTTCATAAAAAACTGTGGAGCAGTTTTCGAGATACAGGCATCTAAAAACGCTCCAAATCAGAAAATACTTGATTTTCAGCGAGCCATATTTTGCTTCCTGCTGATCGTGTCCGTACGAATTGGGTATCATTCAGTGGTCCAATTACCGCCCGACCAAATGATACCTTAATTTGTTTAATCCGTTGATATCGGACGGAAAAATCGTGTTTTTACCCAAAACACCAATTTTTCACGTTTTTTTCAAAATATCGCATAGTATTTCGACTACTTCCGGTTTACGGATTGTTGTTGAAATTGCTTTAAACGGTGGTTTGACCATATTACTTCATGTTCCAGGAATTTCAGAAACGTCGATCCGGCCGTAAAACGAAACTTAAGCTCACAAAATGTGAAGAAAATTCGAAAAAAATCGAAAAATAAAGGGCGATGACTCTGAATGAAACTTATATTACTGGAACCGTATTGCCTTCAGGTATCCAAAAATGTAGGTCAAATTTGAAAATTTTGAAAAATAACAAAAAATGTGTCTTAAACAACATATTTTCATTTTTCGAATGCTAGAAGTCAGCGACGAAGTTTCTAAATTGCAAAATTTTCAACTGCTATCGTCCGAGAAAAGACTCAGGGTTTCCAAAAATGTAATTTGTATGAAAATAGGTACAGAATTGACGAATCTACGGCCGTTTTTTAATTTTTTGGCACCGCACAAAATTCGGCCACTTCCGGTCTGCGCAGAAGTTTCAAATACAGTGGAAGGGATGGCCACTATATGGTTTCCTGATAGAAAATTACGTCCCGGATCTGTATCTGTTACAGACACTGAGAAATAGGCTCCCCCGAAAAATAAAATAATAATAATAAATAATAATAATTTTAGTAATCACAATAGGCTTTCAGACGAAAGTCTGAAAGCCTAATAAGAAGAATAATAATAAGAATAATTTTAACAAAAAAAATAGTGTTTCACACAAGCTACGCAGTGTGAAACCCTAATAATGTGTGATCTGAACCCAGATGGGGCAAACAAACCAGTTTAAACAGCCTGAATCAGTTCCAGTCTTTAAGAAGTTTCTTTTAAAGCTACCTTCTTACCTGACTGAACAAGTTAGTTCACAGATGGTTGTGGACAGGGAACTCAAGTTTGTCCTGGGAAAGTGATGGCATGTACACATGGATAGTCGATCAATGCTAACCTTTAACAGGTAGTTAAAGCTGGTTTAGCTTATTATACCCTTTGCTACCCCTTCCCCCACACACATAGGCCACACCACTTATTTATATAAGTGGACAGTGAGGTATTTCCTTTATATTTATGTCATTAAGCTATTCCTGTTAATTTCACATCAAAGTTATTGACACAGACATCAATCTATATTGTTGGTTTTTTTTATTTCATTTCATTCCTAAAGTGAGATTTTATTATAGGTACAGAATCCAGTTCACTTTTGATTATCTATTCCTTTCAATTATTTATTTTATTCAGCAATACCAATCTGATTTAATATTGATTAGCTGGTAAATTAATTAGAAATTTGCATTGATTGTTTGAGTGACATCATCACAATGAAGAAAAAGATATTAAAAAGGTACATTTTTTATCAGTTTTTTGCAGGTTAGTAACCTCTGGTAGCTTATGTATTTTGGTGTAAATAAATAAGTATGTATGTTTTTTGGATGAATGTGTGAAATATTAGATTGGCAGTGAGTGTAGTCAGGCAGGTATTGAAATCGGAGTATACTACTCTTTATCTATTAGCAGCCAGCTGATTCTCTCTATATTGTATGTGTATATAGGTATATATGTGTTGGCGTGGTGTGTAGACACATGTTACTTTGATCAATAACACATAATCGCACTGAACTCGGCATTGATCAAGGTGAACGTACTATTTCGTCTATATCAACCTGTACACTTGAACATCAGGTACAGCTGACTACTTGCATTATTTTCAAATTGTAATCTATTATTTAGATCATGGATTAATTAACTGTGATTCGGTGTCTAATAAGTTGGTTTTGTGGATTTTATCTTTTCAGAAGAAGGATTGTTAAAGTGAAAATACGGACCATTAATTTATTTTCATCAGGTAAGTGTTTGTATGTTCAATTCAACTTTTATTGTTTAGTTTCAAAATTTGGTAAAATTTTTGGACCTGAACTACACATTTTGCTGTTAATCTTCCTTAGGATTCTCATCGAAAAAAGGCTTAAGCTCGGTCAAGTCAAATACAATTGATCAAAGACTTTATGCGGGGTTGTTCCTTGGACATTTGTGCATCGATTGACATACTTTGATGTTTCATATGACTTCACAATTTTAAGATGAGGTCATATTCTGTATTTGATCCATAGTAATCCTGTATTTGTCTTATAACCTGTTGGTTGTTATCTACCCTGTGCTATATTTTATTTTAATAAAATAACTATCAAGAGATGGACGCATTTGCTTTATTTTACATATATATAGTATATTATATATTAAACTGACTAAAATACATGTTCTTACATTTTTAATTCAATCAAAAACTAGATTACAAGTTCATTTTGTTTAGTTTTTTCTTATTTTTAGAATATACATTGTAATCTAACTTACTATAACAACCATCTTCTGCGCAGTGAGAGAAGGTTATATTTATATCTGGCAATCTTACCTTAACCCTACACCCAACAGAATCACTTGTATAATTTACTAAAACACACTGCCCTGTACACTAACTAATGCAGGCAATCTGATTAGTCATTAAGTTCATATGATCTGAATCTGAACATACACTTCAAAGAATTTAAGAACAAAATATAATTAACATCTGATCATGGGCGCACCTGAAACTGGTTATTGTGAAAATTCCGGTATAATTTGTTTTGTATTTTTACAAATGTATCAGATTTAATCTACATTTCTTTTACCTAATGTGATGGTTTTTAGAAACCAAAAAGGGAGTTTACATTATGTAGATTTTGTAGATGGTTGAAAAAACAAACTCAAATCTATTTTTTGTCTACAAACAAAACCGAATGGACCTAGATTATTATTCTTGTATGTAACACATATATTTTTCAATAATACTTTTGACTGACAAAGCCTTATTGCTTGTTCAGATGTGCTGCGTATTTGATTTGGTATTATTCTGGAGCAATATTTAGTGTAACGAACTTAACTAATTCAAGTGGACCCTCTAATTGGATTGTTGTCTGCATTAACCCTGTCGGATCAGAATGTTAAATCCCATTTCATTTCTAATTTGATTGGTGGGGTTGAACTTTACCCTGCTTATTATAGCAATGTTTTTACACCATAGAGTAAAATATTAGGCTGTTAACAAGAGCCAGGGATTTGAACATTTATATATCAAGCACTATCGGTTTAATGTACATTAATGTAAAATGCTTTCAAATTTAGTGAAAAAATAATCCTCAAAATATTTATTCCATCATAATAAAATAACATTAGTCTGAGAGAGAGAGAGAGAGAGAGAGAGAGAGAGAGAGAGAGAGAGAGACAGATAGAGACTAACACATGGTTTTAATTTTATTTCAATAATTTCCTTGCGTGTAGGTGTCTTTAGCAGTGGGAGGAAACCGGAGTACTTGGAGAAAACCCACAAGGTTGGACAGGCGACCCTACTTCTTGCCACGTACAACCGGGGATCCGAAACCATGCCAGTTGACTCAATGGCAGGCCATATAATACAGCACAGGCACGCTAACAATTCGGCCATCCAACTCCCCTCATTAGTCTGAGAGCCATGGAATAGAAAAATCTGAAGTACATTTTCCGGAATTTGTTTTGTACAGAAGTTGCTATGGTGCGAGATAAATGCCTCTACAGTATTGTAAAAGCTTCTAAGAGATTGAATGGAACTATTGGTCAATAATTATAAGTACCATTCCTTTATAGTTATTTATTTATCAATGGCATATTTCTTTACCTTAAAGAGCACATACAATGAGTAAACTAAATTCATTGAGCTTATAAACATTGGTTACTATATGCATTTTACGGCAGTTTAACGTCGATCTGATGAAAATTAATTCAGATATCGTCACTCAAAGTCGCAAATATAGACCTCCCGTAAAAACGACTTGGCTAATTATTGAAAACACTCTTAATCCCCTCAGACGCCAGTGACGTCACAGTGACCGAATGCATATTCGGGGATGTTTATTCCTTAATTACCTATATACACCCGGCGTGTGTATTCGTTAACACCTGACTGATTCCTTATTCTTCATTTGTATTTTTACAAATGTATCAAATTTGTTCACATAATTTAATCCGAAAAAAGAAGTTCAAGAAGTATGAAATATTGCTAAGCAAATTTCATCAAGACAGGTTTGAAGCATGCCCTACCTAGTGTACTTTTCCAACCACTATTGGCTGCTATAATCATATTGTAGCTCTAAATTCATATGAAATATTGTTAAGCAAATATTATAGTAGGGTGAATTACGGCCCATAGTAAATGTTTAATACGTCGTGCTAATCCGCACAGTATTACATAATTTTGAAGGCCATATTTTAATGGATCTTAACCCACCTTAATTACTCCCATTTATATACATTTATATTGTCTTATATATCTCATTAATCACATGTCTCCAGTATTCTTTGTTTTACACTTTAAATCTATCTTATTAAAGTGCCAATCCCGATAACTTTTTGGGGAATAAAACTGCTTAATTTTGTGTTAAAATCCTTTAAAATCCATAACCTAAGGCCCACCTACTAACCCGATATTTGTGATACGCTTGTAAATAACTTAAACCTGACAGTCTTCATCTGGAAATGGAGAACGTTTTATTATACAGTATCTGGATAAAACCAGACTTTTTTCTATAAAAATAATTTGTAGGTGAAATTTACCTTTTGTTATCAAGCACAGGGCATGGGTCATTCACTGTATAGACCTCTCAAGAAACATTAATCGATTATCAGGTCACCCAATGAAAAAATTGACCCGAAATCTTAAAAGGGTTACGTGTCCGGATAAGCAGTGTTGACGTTCACGTCCAAACGACTCAATATTTTGAGCTGAAATTTTGAGACAAGGTAAATACACCATGCCACTATATTTTGGTCCATAAATTTTATAAATACTCGGACTTTAATTTTTTGAGACACTGTTCTTATCGGGATTGTCCCTTTAATTGTAATTAACGTCTACGGGCTATAGCATTTTAGTTGCCACCGTGTACTGTTTGTAGACAATAGATTTATAGGATTAATGCCCTAGGCAATGCATGGGTATATATAGACCCAATTGACAGAATTAGGGGAGACCTTGCTACAACGTGTCTTGGGAGATCAGCTTAGATCGCATGCCTAAGAACAGACCTGTATTTGGATATTTGGAGACATAAGTTTATGTCATTTCCCATATCCATATTGGAGCTTATGTACTGTTAAGAGAGAGAGAGAGAGAAATGGGGTTCAACGTCCACTCAACACAAACTAGGTCATTTCGGGACTAACATATGGTGTTCATTTTATTTCAATAATTCGCTTGCGCGTAGGGGTCTTTAGCAGTGGGAGGAAACCGGAGTGCCCGGAGGAAACCCACGAGGTTGAGAAGGCGCCCCTATCTCCATGCCACATACGCTCACGCCAGGGCTCGAAACCACAGCCGCAAGCCAGAGGTGACAGGCCAGCTAGAGGTCGAAGCGCGGCACTCTAGACCACTAGGCCATCCCAACCCCCCTGTACTGTTAAGCATTTAGCCAATAATTGTTATAATAATTGTTATATAAATTATCTGCTATTAAGTATTGTTCACTAAAGAATATATCGAATTATTAACAACCAACAAGAGTCCTGTCTTCATTTAATCTACAACGAGATTCCAGAAAATACACGAGAATCGCACCTCTACAATATCACCAAGAAAGGTTTGAAGCATGCCCTACCTTGTGTACTATATGAACCATTATTGGCTGCTATAGTCATATTGTAGCTCCAAATTTATATAATTTATCAAGATATTTACTGCCAGTATTATTTCCATTGTAATATTATCCATTTGTATAAATCATGTATTTCATGACTAAAAAGCCAGATGTCAATAGATTTATTTGTGTGTATTTTGACCCAATGGTACCTTATCAACAGCTGTGCCAGGTCTCATATTAATTTTTGTTGTATCCTTGTATATGGGAAAAATGGTTTATAGATTTGTGAAATAGTATAATCTTTATATAAATGCATATGATGTAGTTGTATATAGACTGTCATCAACCCTGTTCTTTAAATTTGGACAATATTATGCAGTTCTTTGTTGAGTTCTTGCCTTGGTGAAAAACAGTTTGTCAGCTCATTGCAACACGGTTTTAATGAAGCTTAAAAAGCTGTTTTAATCCATGAAGGTTAAACTTCAATGTGTTTTGTGAATTATTTACAGACTTATGGTACTTGCTTTAGTTGAAATACTTCAGAATATAACATAACTCTCATAAACATTAAGAAAATAAATTGATTCCAATCACATTTTACTGTAATTTTAAGAAGACTCAATCAACCTTAAGGATGTAATTGAATATGTTACCGCTATACTGAATTACACCTCCTGTAGAATTGTTAATTAGAAAAAATAGAATACTAAGATAAGATACCTGAAGCAAGTCATGAACCTATTCTAAAAAGTCTAAAAGTAGCCTACATAAATACGTGGCAGAAGTTGATGACAGTAACATTTATCTCATAATGACTGAATTAAAGGGGTCATCCCAGATATTTTTTAGTGAATGAAATTGGTGAATTCTGTGTGGAAAACACCTAGAAACCGTTATCCTAGTCCTTTGATACTATTTTTAGAAGAAATGCAAACTAGTAATAAGTGATTGTCTCAATTATAATTATAATTTGTCTGAATAACTTTGCCATGGTTTAAAGTCATAAATGTTCATCGCAATTACCACATCGATCATACAACTGATCGAGCTCTGTTAAGTAAATCTAGCGATCATTTTCGAATGGCTTATTTTGGTCTGAAACTTTTAGCATTATAAGCAATGTCTCTACATATTGGGCTGTAACTTTTAGCACTTTAGACAATGTCTCTACAATTTGGTAAACGTTTAGCTTTTAAAGCCCCAATAACACTCTTGTTGTAACTGAAAAATATGTCCCAATCTTCATTCTGGTCAACAAATCGTATTATTTTAGAATATTCCAATTAAATGATGATATAAATTTCATCTTAACACACCTAATTTAAAAAATTGGAAAAATTCAACCAATTGATTTGAAAAGTCTAACGTAAACCTTTTCAAATGTGACTTGGATTTTAAAATATTTTCGAACCCTCTGGACAAATAAAATAGGTTGTAATGGATAATTTACACAACAGGTAGGACATTTAAACATCTAGTACTTAGAATAAGGGTATTATTTATTTTCTGGAGCTACCAAGCCAGCAAGAATGTTATTGTCCCTTTAAGCCTATGTCTCTACATTTTGGGCTGAAACTTTTAGCTTTTTAGGCTATGTCTCTACATTTTGGCTTTTGATTTGTAAAACTTGGACTGGCCCTTTAAAACAACTCTACCCAACCGAGGAGATTTGTATCATTCTGTTGTGCTGTCAAAAATTTAAAAACTTAAAAACAGGTTTGTTTTTTTTTTAAATTTAACTGTTGGATCATGTATTTTGTTATGTCTTACTCATTTTTCATTCTTTCTGACTCGTGAATAATTAATTATAGTTGTCATAAAACATGGTTGTTACTTTCTTGGAAATGTATGAAGTACAAATGTCTCTAGATGAAAATAAATTTGTAAATGGTCTTGATTGCAAAGAGGTAAATTTGATTTTTCTTTATCAATTTTGGCATTGGATTTGCATGCTTAAACTTTTAAGAGTCAAGAGCTAAAAAGATAATCGAGTCAACATTTATGCAAGCAAGGCTGCCACAGAAATTCGTAGAGAACAGTTTTGGAACATAACAGATCAAAATAATTATTTAGATCTATATATAGTACATTTGAGAATCTTAATCATATTATCAATATTCAAATCATGCAGCAAATTTTAATCATTTGGGACTTATTTTGATACAAATTAGTATGAATGTTGCTCGGCTAATGCAGTTTGATTCCCATAAATTGCTAGACTCAATAGGGGTGAAACAGAAGCATCTTTAGTTGGCCAAATTTAATTGATTTGGACATAAACCCAACTTGGTAGGTATGCTGATTTGTGATGCTCTTCAAGATTTGTCCAAATAAAGTGACACGACCCGAAAAGGTCAAATTTCAACATCTTTTATTCCTAATCCACGTAATGGATTACAACGTAAAGTTTGTTGATATGTTTACTGAGTGGTGGTCATCCAGATATCTGATGGAAATAAATTGAAAGGTATGTTCAATAATAACCTATATCTATACAGGTGTATAATCCGGGCTGGATTAAGCCTGTTAGAGGCCCTTAGTACAGACATGATTATGGTGCTCCTATAAATATGTTTAATTCAAAATAAAAACCATCCTTAACTGTAAAATTATTGTCATTCATAGCGGATACCCTTTTATGGGTTCTTGTTCAATGGCATCATGTCCACTATGGCAAATCCGACACTGGAAAAACAACTCTGTAGTTCCCCCTTTTCATTGATGACCAGAGGGTTGGGTGGGCATCATAAGTTCTGTCATTGAGTCAAGTGTCCTGGTTTTGATTTTCTGCTGGTACATTTAGCTCTTTAGGTTATGTCTCTACATTTTGGGCTGAAACTTTTAGCTTTTTAGACTATATGTCTCTACTTTTTGGCTTTTGATTTGTAAAACTGGGACTGACTCTTTAATAAAACAACTCTACCCAACAGAGGAGATTTGTATCAACCTCATGGGTTTTCTCTGGGCCTTCGAAATACAATGAACCTACATGTTAGTCCTGAAATGACCTAGTTTGTGTCAAGTGGACATTAAACCACATTTATCTTTTGTTCTTTCCTTGATGACTGCTTGATTTGCTTAATGGTTAATCTGGCACTGTTTATAATTGTACCTTTCTTACAATACTTGCATGTTCTCGATAAACTTTTATTATAATTCAGAATGTTCTGAGGTCTCCAAATTTAAACAGAGAGTTGTCTTTGATGTATATTCACAGATGTAATTGACAAATTGGTAGTTCATGTTAAATGCATATATAGTTGCAATCGAATGAAATGTTATGTGTTTTAACATCTCACTAACACAATAGTGGACATTAGATGTGGTCTAGTGGTCTAAAATATGTACTTTAGATCATAATTTCTGTCCCATGCTTGTATGTGAGGAGAAGGGCCATCTGGCCAACCTTGAAGGTTTTCCTATCAGGCTCTCTAATTTCTTCCCAATTACTAAAGTCCCCTACATGAAAGCAATGATCTAGTTTGTGTTGAGTGGATTATTAAATGTCGTTTTTCTCTTATTCCGATCCTGAAACTTTGATCAGGTGTTAAGCTCATAGTAACTGTTTGGATACTGCTAGTGGGCATGTGTTTCATTGCCGGGCAATCTTATATTAAACCCATTTAGCTCAAATAAGTTTTAAGAATTCAGGAAAGCAGGAAAAATATACAGCTTTATGTCCTTTAACAATCTTTGTTAGATTTAAAATCACCTTTTTAACAGTACATACCATTTTGTTTCATTCGTTTTATATAGGCCTACAGCAGAAAATTAAATAGTGTTTTATAGTCCATCCACATGCTGTTAATCACAGTTTGTAAATACAAAATATTTATTTAAGTAAAAGCCAAATAAAGTAATTAGGACTAGCAATGATTCAAGTATATTTGCCATGTTTCCACTATAATGATTTAGACCCTTAAGAGTCGTCTCAGAAGTGATTTTCCTGGTCGTTACAATAGCTTGATTGCCATTTTATTGACAACCCACAAAAAGATCCATTGACTTATGGCCTCTTGCCGTTAATGGTCTCTAAATGATTGAAAGCATTATGTATTGTTTTTACGAGCTGTTAAACTCGAGTGGTAATAGGGGATGTTGATATAGTAGATGTTGTATTTATCAACATATCTTAACTAAAATCTCGAAAACTTATCCTGATAAGAAAAAGGGAGGAGTTTTGCGTTGTTTAGTACATGAGGAATGATAAGAAAAGAAGAGTTCACATTGAAGAAGGACCAATGCATGAATTACAAACGTGTTATTTTTTGCTGGTGATTTGGTGTAATAATACATGACTTTCAAATAAGGAGTTTTTTGCTTGTGGAGAGCGTTGTCTGCATCCAGAGTTTAGTTTTGATTATTTGTTTATGGATAGTGAAGTTGTCTGTGTTTCTAGATTGTCCACATCTGTTTACTAGTGGACTTGAGTGTATTGGTTTATCTTGTCAATGTTTGTTATAGGCCGGTCAAAGTGTGGATAGCAAAAGACGTACCACATAATTAAGGTAAGATCATTCATTAAGACTAGATTTCAAAATAAAAGAATCCTGTTGTTGGAAAATGTAAGAATTATCTTTTTATTCTTTAAAGATTTCAACATTTTGAAAAGTGATTTACTGTCCCAAGAAAAAAGCTCAGCTTTTTTGTTTTAATCTATTTGACTCTTTCGTAGTTCAGTCGAACATTAATTTTGTTGTAGTATATATATACATGTATTCTTCATATTATTGTTTGCCACATACTTCTTGAAAGCCTGTAAACCTCTTTTCATTTATTTTTTGTTTGAAATTCTACGTTTAGTCAGGCAGTGATAAGTACAGGATGTTATTTTGTAAATATTTTCATCAGGAAATCCTTGCTTGTTTTGATGATAACATTTCACTTGTATAGTCATGAATGGGCACCCACGGATGCAGTCCTTCTGTGCACTTACTATAACTATTTTCAGAGGCAGATCCAGGATTTTCAGAAAGAGGGGGCGTGCCTCACCCACTTGGGAGTGCGAAGCCCGGAACAGTGATTTTTGAGTGGATTAGGATTTCCAACCTAAACTATTTTTGTTCTCCTTTCTCGCGAGAATATATGGAGTTAAAAATTGTTCGCCACCTCAAAAAATAGAGGGGGAGTGCGCCGGGTGTGTCCCCCTCTGGATCCGCGCCTGATTTTCATAATAGTAGTTACATAGTATTTTGTTAAATGGGTTGGCTTCATTGACCTATTTTAGGAGGTTTACTGTTTTGGGGGGACTAATTACATATTAAAGAATTGGTAGGGGGGGGGGGGAGTGTTGACATTGTCCCCACCAATCAACACCATGTTCATAATAGCAGTTACATATATTTTGCTAAATGGACTGGCTTCGTTGAAGTGTACTGTTTTGTGGGGACTAAATTACATATTAAAGAATTATCTGTTCAAGTGTCTTCTAGAATATTTTGCTTTTCTGTGACTTTTATTAATGATTATATCCTTAAGATCTCAATATTGAAGAAATAAAACTTATATTAAAAGCCTAAAGATTAGAATTTATTTATCGCAAACTTCTGTTGATACTTTTTTTTTGTATGTTCCAAGGTCGGTAAGATATGGTCAATGTTATTTCTTTAAAGATATGTTATATTTGATATCATTATCTACTTTATCAGACCGCCCTACAACAAGCTTCTACTACTGCACAATCGACTGATAAATTGGGTGGATATTGAACAGATAAAAATATGATATCCATTTATTTCGCTTGACACCTCAGATTGTGGTCACAAGTGCAATAATTTTAATATTTTTGCAAAATAAAAAAATTGAAGCTTTTGTCTTTTATAAACTTAAATGCAATCATCTTTGAAGTCGACGAACACAAATGACAAATTAGTGGAATAAAATGTGGACTTTTCCTCTGGAATATGCCAAAGTGATTGTTGTTAGATTTTTTTATAATTTTATAGTTGGTCCTTTTTTAATTAACCATTTGCCATTCATGGATTAAAATGACTTATTTTAGAATTACCCTAAACAAAAGTATGGGTACCCTATATGGAGAGAATACTATATTTCTCATGCTGCAGGTATATATGACACACTTTTTTTATTTAATAAGCGACTTGCACATCAGAGCAGACTTTATTAGCCTGGTCAGGACAGAAAAGTAGAATTATACACCATTCTTTTTCATTTATAGTTAGTAAATACACAAATAATCTGTGACTGCTAACGCAAGTCTCTTCCTAGATTTCAAACTTAAAAAACCCTTTGTCCCATCAAATGACAGTTTATGGGTCACACTTAACGAAATATTGATTTTTATCTGAGACCAGTTATAAAGAATGCAATGAATATTTAGATCTCACAATAAATGAAGTTTTTGAGAAGATTTTACTATTAATTTGCTGCTAGAGTAATCACACGATTCAATCTTGTGTTTAAGTATCTGTTTCCCCTTCCTAAGTTTGTGTAGAACAGATTTCCATTTTCGGCTTTTAAGTGAGTAGTCTGAGCTATTTTTATATTCATTTTGGTCAGCAGGTCTCCATTTATAAATCTTGAGTAAATTTATAGAGTTGGAACATTTATCTACTGTACTATTTTAGAAGAGCCAAATGAAATTTTTCATGCATTCATATAAGACTGACTGAAAAATTCTCTTTAGTTTATAGAGTTTATCCTTCGGTAATCAATACTTTTTTTGGAAGATAAAATGACTCAATGAGAGAAGGATAGGCAGGGATGAAATATAGAAAAACAATAAGATTCAGTTTAGTTAGCTGTAAAGCTGGGCTTAGTAAGCCCATACAACCTTTAATGAATAAAACAAGGTTTAACTGGGCTGGTGGAATCTCCCAAAAACCTGATCAGACAGAACAATTTCTGCGACATAGATGCATTTTAAAACTTGGTTTCCTTGGTTTTGTTGCTTCACAAATGCTATATTATTCTGGTTTCAGACAGATTTTTGACCTAGCTAATAGGACTGATTTTCAAGTCAAGCGATATTACCATGATCATGTGAAATCTTTGTAATTCAGTTGACAATACATGTGGGCTCCGTTACTGGTGAACACAGTTACAAATTAATCCCAAACAAAATGTTTTGGTTTTTTTTTCAGGTATTTTTTTACTAATCTCTATACTAGCTGTTGTGACTGGTTTCCAATTGTCTTGTGTTGACAGGCAACACATAAACACAGCTTTGAATATTAAATTTTCATTTGTTTTTTATAGCCTTGAACATCATGATAAGTAGCTTTAATTACATTGTACTTAAGTCTTTTTAGTTTTCAACCCAAAGAATAACTTGCTCACTTTGTGGTTATTTTCTTGGTCAATATTCAGGAATAATTCTCAAAATTATTATCATTTTGCTTAAAATGACATAAAATGTATGTTATTAAATAACATATGTTATCTGTTATCGAACCATATTATAGTTAATATAAGGTTTTAGATTTTATAGAATATTTCTGATGGAAGTCATTGAAGGAAATAATGGTAATCAAAATGAGTTAGCCTGTGTGTACAGAGGTTATATTGCCTAATTTGAGAAGCAATGATTTTACCAATAAATTTCTTTCTATTGAAAAAAAAAATGTACCCCAAAGATATGAAAGTGACAGATAATGATTCTAAGGCTGATAGGATAAAACTGATTCCAGAATGAATAAAATAAACTAGTAGCATATATATATATATATATATATATATATATATATATATATAAAAAGGGCATAGTAGTCATGTTATGATAATTTGAATTTATAAAACAAGTCATGTTTTTGTTTAATGGAAATCAGTCCTCACAGCTATAAATGAAGTATTTAATCAATTTATTGTGATATTATTTAATTTAAAACTGCAATTTCATATTTTTAAGTTATTTTTTTTACAATGTAATACAATAAAGCCTTAAAATGAATGGTATCTATAAACAGTCCTACCTTGTGGAAGAAAGATCCTATTAATCCAATAATTCACTAATGCCAGTTGAGAAATTGGCAAATATATAATTTTCAACTTCAAATTCAAACGTTTGAAGATAGCTATACCATGGGGGGGGGGGGGGAACAAGAGCGGTAATTGTGTTATTCTTTCCTGTGTCAATGATTTATTAATATTTACCCATACCAAACGAAAGTAAGGTGAAAGATATCGAAATGAAATTAATTCTGTCTTTCCATCAAGTTTTTTTGCTAGAGCATATCTAGCATTGTCAGCATACACCAACATAATTTCCCAAATGTCAAAACTTTAACTGGACTTCACCTGCCTGTATATTATTGCTGAAATTATATTGAGGGAATGAAAATTTGACTCGGTTGTCTAACAGGATACGTGTCATGCAACAGAAAAGAGTTGGTCGAGTTTAATGTTTACTTGAAATTTGGTCATTTTGAGACTAACATATGATTGATTTTATTTACTATTGACATGTAATGCTGGCTCATTGGTAGTTTTACCTGTTTTTTGTCCCATCTGGATAACTGGACAGCACTTTCTTGCTACCAGTAGTCATGGCAAGCGAGAACCTGGGTCAATCTGTTATTACACTGTTATAATATATTGACCTGATAGATAACTACGAGGACCTACTCTGGAAAATGTTTGTAACCACTTGCCAACATTGTTTGACATCTGTCATTTTATAGACAACACAAATGAGATTCCAGTTGACAGGTGCATATTTTGATGCCATAAGGCAACATAATTTTAATTTTAGAATTAATTAGTAATTACAGTTGTCCCAACCCTGGCTACCGGTAAATGAAACAAAGTTAAGTATTTATCTTATAATGTTAGTTTGTAGAGAATATTAAGTACTGTGATTACAATTTGTAAGATAAGATGTTACTCAAATATGCAGATATCGTGTGACATGGTCTAATCAATCAGTAGCCCAATATAACACAAATCACGTTATATATTTCTCGTCTTACCGTTAATTATATATATTGATTTATTAATTCATTACATAGATTCAATTAGCTGAGAATTGTTTTTAAGAGAACTGTCCATGAAATTACGATTTTTGATTAGGGAAAGGTCAAGAGAGAAATGGATGTAACATTATCTCGATTGAATTAGGTTATTTCGGAACAAACAATTTAATTTCTTTAATTTACATGCTCATGGATTCCTTTGGAAACCCAGAGAAAATCTAAGCAATGAATTTTTCTGTTACAGCAATACCTATTACAAATTTTGATTCCTTTTTCTTCAGCAAAAAATACAAATTCAAAAACAACTTTGGTTGCTCTTCACAAAAGGCTTTAGTTCCAGATATTAATAAATTATAAATATTTAAAAAAAACATAGCCAATGGGTTTCTACTCTACTCATATACCATGCCACCAAAGAACTAAAAATTAAATTTGCTGGAACTGTTGGCTTGTGTACATGACAGATTCATGGTACATTGCTTTTATTTAGAATAGGAATATAACTATTATTTAATGTATCGTGGGGGGGGGGGAATGGATGGCCAAATGGTTAGCACATGTGCGCTGTATCATAAGACCCTGTCATTGAGTCAACTGGTGTTTTTTCGAATCCCCGGTTGTACGTGACAAGGAGTAGGGTGGCCTGTCCAACCTTGTGGGTTTTGCCCGGGTTCTCTGGTTTCCTCCCACTGGTAAAGCAAATTATTGAAATAAAATTAAACCATATGTTAGTCCCGAAATGACCTAGTTGTGTCGAGTGGACATTAAAACCCACTTCTCGCTCTGTCTCTTTATCGTATTTGTGACAAAGCTTTAGTAAAACATATATTCTTTGATCAACATCCTATCTACTTGCGCAACCATTGATTGGAGCACGGATGCTGTTATGGATGTATATATGCCGTTAAAGCTCTATTTTAAAAGTTTGACCAGGAATATGCCGACATCAGACATCAAAATCTTGATTATTGTTAATAAAAGGTAGAATTAATTAACTAATCCAATGATCAACCCTTTAACAGTATTAAACATCTACCTTGATTTTCTGCTTAGGTTATGTAGAGTGATAAACAAAGTGATTGCACAATGCTTTCCAAAAAGATAAATGTGTAAGTGATTAATCAGAGTTTTCTTTTTATTTTGAGATTGTTAATTTAATTACATTTTTTTTTGTATTTGTTTGTCAATCAGCTAATTGAATAAGATGACAGGTGTTTTAAGAAAGAGAGAAAACAATATACCTATGGTAACTAATACAAATATTAATCAATATCAAAGAGTTTCAGGCAAAAGCAGCACTGAAAACTGGCCGAGACTTCAGCAATTTATTAAATATTGATCTGTTCAGCATCATACGACATATTCAGAAAATTGTCTTACTTTGTATCGTGCTGATATGATGAGAATCAAGGCAGTGGTGTCGGTTATTATTGGGTTTCCAGTGAGGCTTTATGCTAGGTTTCTACAAATCATTCTGTTAACATCCCATGATGATATCTAACTGATCAAAGAAAATTGATGGACTTCCTGGTATCAGTTGGGTTTATATCGTTAAAGTTGTGAAACTCATTAATGATTATGTAAAATCAATGTCCGATAAGAATGATAAGGCAGTATTCAATAGGTTAGAGATGGTGAATCTTTCGATTTGCAGGCAATCATAATTGACTGTCACAAACAAAGCATAGTAGTTAAGATATTATGGTAGATTAAGTTCTAACATGGATATTAACAACTGTTCAGTAAGCATGTAAGTATATTATAGCTTATTAGAAACACACTTCAACTGTCAATCACTGTTTGATTGAAATTTTGGCACTGTTTGAATTGTAATTGATAAAAATTTAGATGAATCAAAATATGATTAAATTTTTTTTATTTTGGATCACATTATTAGATCATGTAATGACATTTTTTAGACAGACCAGTTAACTGTTTGATAATCCATATTGAAATTTTTTTTTTATATTATCTGATAGTAATCTGACACAGGTCTCCAAGTCAGGTTAAAAAAATAAGAAAAAAAACTGTGCATCTTATGTTTTTGTCCTGACTGGCTTCAGCGATCATTAGAAGCTATGGTGATTCACTGAGTAAGGTGTGGGACTAGACATTTTCTCAAGATTTTTCAAATGGTTTCCCTTGTCAGTGGTGCAGTACGGAAGACCTGACAGGTCGTTCAGAGGATATGAAAAACCGAGGTTCTATGCATGCACATCAAAGAACCCATAACAGTTTGATTTCTAGCAAGAGTATAGGCCATAGTGCCATTGAACTCATAACGCACTGCTTGTTAGTACAGAAAAGTATGAAATTAAATGGTAAATCCTATTTCAAGGATTATATATTCTAACCAATTTGCATACTACTGAAAATTTTGATTACTATTAATGCTTACTTAACTGTACAGCCCAGTGGACACTTACAACTGACCCCCGGATCCATTCACTTCTTTTGTGCAATGTCTTGTCCGCAGGTTTATCTTGTAGATTTTTGTTTTGCGTGTAGTACAGTCCTCCATTACTTATTACTAAGTCTTGGATATGTACACCTTTCATTTGCACAAGATTATCGTTTGAAAAAATATTAAAACACAAATATTTCACTAGAAAGGTATGGATTTTATTTAACACGTCTTTTGATATTCAACACAAAATGGGGATAATTACTGAATATTTCTGGTTGATCACAGCATATTTAAGAACACTGGGGACACTCATTTTATGCACTGTTTCTAGTTTAGGAGAACCTAGAAGTATATGACTTCAAACTATAACACATCTTATCATAAATCTGGTCAATATTGTTTTTGTGAGTGAGAGCTGTTGTTTGTTCTATTTTGGATGGTCATTGACAGACATTTATGATGTCTGAATGAGAGATATCTATTAACCAACAGTTGTTTCCTTAGAACAAAGTTCACACCAAGACTTATTGTTCTCTAATAATAGAATATTTATAATAATCTGGAAAGTTCAAATGATAAAACTATGATATTGATTATTACGGCAATATATAAAACGTAATGTTTAATTCTGTCATCCAGTAAAATGCAGTCATGTGAATACTGTGGAGAGATCACAAAAAGGATATGTCTGCATCAGATATCAGTGTCTAATGTATGACATAGTGATTGTACTGTGTGCTATTTGAAGATGACATAATTGGCAAAACTTTAAAATAGTTATTAATCTTTAAGTGGCATTTAGTAACTGGATAGAGCAATAAACTATTCACATACTTAGTTATTTAATTCATGGAAATACCAACTTAACAGATTAACATTATTGCAGATCTATTTGCAAAGAAACATAATTTTAAAGCTAGAAAAATAAATTAAAGAAATGGTCATATATTTGCTTAAGACAAGATTTTCATGGTTTAATCTTTTTGTCGTAATGAATGTAAAAGTGTGTGATTGAAAGTTTTTTCAAGTGAGAGTTCAATTACGAGCCAAAGACATTTCAGACCAACACGAATTTTTAGAAACTACTATTAGCCTTCATAAATCCCCCCCTTTCTCCATAACCTTCATACCTATCCATACTACTTATGTTCATGTTTTTATTGTTCATTATCTTTTCAGAGTTATGAATAACTCTGGTAACCACAAGAAAGATGATTTTCCAAACAACAATTCACGAGAAGCTGCCAGACTTCTTAGTAGTACCTCAGATGATGCCAAGTTTCCTGATAAGAGAGCAGAATATAAAGATGAGGAGGCACCAGGTTTGGGTATGTTATATTTCTTCAAATGACTTTTTGGGGTGATAACTTCATATGAACAAAAAGCAAAAATGTAGTTTTTGTAAAAAAACTTTACAAATTAGGGCATAACTTTGACTTGGCAAATGGTATTTGCTGCTTTGAAATCATGATAAATACCTCAGCTGCAGAGACATAGTTTGTGGAGATGGGGTGCAGAGGGCAGTCCTTTTCATCATTTTCTTCATTTGTTAGAAGTTAAGGTGTTTCTCCACGCCAGAAAAAAATCATATCTACACTAACTGACCAATATTGCGCATAAAGGAAGTGGACCGTGAAATTATTTTCAATTCAATTATAATTTTTTGATTCATTGAAAACTGTCAAATATCATTGCAGTGTCCTAAACAAACAACAATGCCATATTTTGATTATGTAATATTTCAATAATACATATTGTGTATTATTTTATAGCTTTGACTGATCACCCACATGAAAGAAAGTCTGTGAAATATGTAAATAAGAAATATAAGAATGTCCACATCAACTGTGGGAGGCTCTGATATTAATGTATACACTGACCTTATCGTGTTAAAGAGATATCCATTACACGGATTGACTCGGTAATCCTTTAAAAGTTCTAAAAGTCAAATTATCAAATGCATCGACCATTTGTTAATTATATCAATATGTGCACTAGTCATAGTGCTCACATAAATACAGGAATATTCACATTTAAATCTTTTTTTTGTTAAAGCTAATGGCAATATATCAATTCTGGAAATATTGGATATAATAATTCAATAGAATGAACCAATATACCAAAATATTCTAGAAATCTGAAATGTAGAAAAGGAACCGACAATCTGATTAAAACACAGATCCTATTCCATTTCGATTTTAATCATTCAAAATTTTGTTTTACTTGTCTTTACTACACTAAGATCTAGAAGAGTTGTTATATAACCCGCGTCCTGGTTGAGGTGAGGGATTAGCCAATGAAACTGTCTTTTATGGTGAGTTCTTGGCATGCAAAGCAGGAACTGTGGGTGAACCACTAGAAAAGTCAATGTTGACGTCATAGGGTGAAAAGCCACATGTTCGACCAATGATGCGACCTTCAGATCTTCATAATATGTAGGCCATCCCAAGTATAAAAAAAATGAAACAAAATATAGATCAGAGCGAAGAACTGTAAAATTCAACTATGAATATCCACTTGAATTAGCCATCAATCCGTCACCATCATTAAAAAAATGGTAACTGGTCTGAATTGGCATTTTATCATTTCCTTAACTATGTAATGTTTTTCTTTTTTAAACATACTTCATGCAAGAGCATGTTATCTAAGTTATTAATTAGGCATTAATTAACTCTTAATGAACTCTTGGTGCCATCGTTAGCCTGCGATATTTATTGGATTTCAATATGTTTTGTGATGAATGATTTAATTTAAAACTGGATAATCGATACTTTGTTTATCTATCTTTTAACTATTATAACGAGAAATGTCAGATCTTTTTCTAACCTTCCATGATGCCCTTTAAATAGTTTCATAATTTTATTGGGAGGTGGAAAATAAGTTAGTATGTACATGCCTCATTAACTAATCCCTATTTCATCCCTCTCAGGGATGTTAGTGGCTGAGAAAATTTACTGCAGACTTGTATATGTCATATAATAATCCCAAAGATCTCATAGGGTTTTATCATGCTTATTTTATAACTGCTGAAGATCAAAGGTTTACATGTCGCGAGTAGCAATGTCAGTGTATTCCTGATGATCTATGTCTGATTAAAGACGACCTAGTGTTTGATGAAAAAATATTTAATGGATTTGATATAATCCAGGAAACACATTATATCCTGTCAAAGGATATTAGTATTATACGATGATGAGCTATCTTAGGGAAAATAGCAATTCAATTATGGATACCTCTAAAATCAGGTTAACATACTTGTACTAAAACATATGCTCTTAATCACCAGATTATATTAAGCTGTCAGTCTGTTTAAAACCAGATATATTAATGACAGTAGTTTACTTTTTAAAAACAGTATTACACCCTATAAAGCTGAAATATTAATCTAAGACTGCTTTTATTCTTTTTCTGATTTAATTTTTCAGATTAAACTGAGAACTATATAGAGATAGTCAATTCATATCTATAAGCTGTAAGATCTGTTTTGACATAATATTTGTTGAGAGATTAATCATCAGCTTAGTTTTAAAGAAAAATAAACCTTTTCTGGAATTGGCATTATCAATCATTGATCAATAGATGAATGATTATTGTTTGCTTTAGATATTGACAAAATCAATCAAAGTTAAAGGAGAATTGATGTGTTTTTTGATAATTTAACTATCTGCAGAGATTAGTGAATGAATTAAATGAAATGAGTTTTAACGTCCTACTTTTCTGCTTAATTCGGGCCATTGCAAGCGGACAAATGTAGTGCTGTGAGGGAAATTATGCCCAATGAACAATTGAATTCCAACTGTCAAAAAATTCTTTTATGTGCACAGAACTAGACACTGTACCTTACTATGTCCTAGTCCTGCTTCAATAACTAGTGGAACCTCGCAGAGAAATCTTGTGGAACTTTCTTGGCTAACACTGAGATCGAACTCTAGACCTTCTAGTTAGCGAGCCAGTGCCTTACTCACTGAGCGACTCTGGCGCCTTGGTGATTATTTGCACTGAACACTTGATGAATGTAATAGGATAACCAGTGGTATTATGTTGTTCAGTTTTTTATGCAAGTTAATTTGATTATGAGTACAAAAACTTAACTGAATATCAGATATAGGTATGTGTGTACCGGTTGTTGTTGAAAACCTAAAAGTTTAAACTTGAAACCTCTCAACATAATTTCACATTTTTTGGTTGATAGTATAAAAGGAATACACCATTTTTGATAAACCAACACCATTAGTAGGGCTAGTCTTTTCATATATGACCTTTTCAACACAAATGACCTTTTCATGAGTTGACCTCATGTTAAAAGTTTATTTGGAATTATCTAACCCCACCCTTAACAAAAACAAATATTGCACATGCTAGTATATATTTAATTTTTTTTGTTAACATTTAAAATCATCTGTACTGAGTGGTTTAACATGTTGCTCAAAAAATTAAAACACTGTCATAAATTCACCAAATAAATCATTGCATTTTCTCGTATATTTTGAATATTTCAATAAATCTCTGCAACATCTCAAAAACTTCAGATCAGCTTGAAAGTAGTCGATAACTTTCAAAATATTTCTGTACTTTCTTTAATATCAAATGTTGTGCCAAATTATCTGTTGATAACGTTATATTACATGTATATATAAATTTTAAAACATCTATATATAACATCTGCATTATTTCGGAACATGTATAATATCAGCATTATTTCAGAAAATCTATAATATCTGCATTAGTTCAGAACACCTATAATAGTTTGGAACCTACATTATATGTCTTAATTAGTTCAGAACATCCGCCATCTGCTTTAGTTCAGAACATCTGTAAGATTCCAATAAGAAAATCTCAGTGAGTTAAGAAAATTTCCGTAAATTAGCACATCTCAACGTGTTCAGAACATTTTATTTTTAGTTCAGAAAATGGATATCAAACATCTACCCAATAAAAGTTTGTTTAACTTCAAATATTTATGATGATGCTCATCTGCTTGGCATGTTGATTGTTGGATCTCAAGCTGTTACATATCTGAAATCATTATAATGATCAGGACAGGTATAGTCAAAATAAATAAGATTTATTAATTTGAACAGTCAAACAGAATATACACAGTATAGAATGCAGTTTATTGCTGATTAGGGTTTTCAGGAAAAAGACTATAGGCTTTTATTGCTGATTAGGGTTTTCAGGAAGAAGACTATAGGCTATCGGTTGAAATGTCATTCATAGACAGTGATTGTATTCATATAATTGTGTCCTGGGTATAACAATTAATTACTAAATACCACTAAAACAGCTTAACACAGAAGCTAATTTTTTTATACGCCCACATTTTCATGTGGACGTATATTGTCGTCGCCCCTGTTCGTCCGTCCGTCCGTCCACAATTGTTTGTGAACAGTCTACAGGTCACAATTTTGATCCGATTTCAATGAAACTTAAAATATAGGTTTATCACCCTAAGATCTCGGTCCTTTCGATATTGGCATGTATCGGACTGTAACTTCATGGGTTAGGGCCCCTGATTGTACGAAAAATCATGTTTTTTAGCTTATGATCTGTGTAGAGGTCACAATTTTGAACCAATTTTGATGAAACTTGACATGTATGTTTATAACCCAAAGATCTTGGTTCCTTTTGATATTTGCGCCCATCGGATCGTAACTTCCTGAATTATGGCCCCTGATTGTCCAAAAAATCGCCCTTTTTAGCTTGTGGTCCCTCTGGAGGTCAAAATTGTTATCCGATTTAAAAAAACGTTTGATTATATCACCATTCCATGGTTATGAAGGTTGAAATTAAATTTTGTGAAAATCGGAGCAAAATTGACAAACAAAATGGCCGCCGTTTGTACGCGAATAGTGTGAAAATATGTTATATAAAGGTTGTGGACCTTATAGAGGTCACAATTTTGAATCGATTTTGATGAAACTTGACAATGTATGTTTATAACCCAAAGATCTTGGTTTCTTTAGAGGTCGATATTTGCGCCCATCGGGTCATTACTTCCTGAATTATGTCCCCAGATTGTACGAAAAATCACCCTTTTTAGCCTGTGGTCCCTCTGGAGGTCACAATTATTATCTGATTTAAAAAAAAACATTTGATTATAAAAACCAAACAAATTCTAATGATTTTCTGATAATTCCTTAATATGCGACAACTCTTGTTGACTGCCCGGACGATTTGGCTGCTGTGTGGGTGTATGTTTCGTTGCCTGGCAACCTATTTTTCAGATTTGAGATCAAAAGTAGTTCTCTCTTCTCCACTTTAGGACAAGAACAACTTTTGTAAACATACTACAGGCTTAAGATTTATGTTCCGAGTCAGAATAAAGTGCTTTTTTATTGTTAATTTATAAAGCCAGTAAATCGTTAATATGTTAAAACTGTTGATATGCTCTACATTTGAACAGTTTTAATCTCAGTATTATTTGAACTTTTTGAAGAGACTTATCTTACCAAAAAAAAACATTAAAGTTTCTATTTACGAATTTTGAAATTTGATTTTAACAGAATACATTATGTTATTCCAGAACAGGCTTCAAATATAAATTTTTAAACCATACCCAAAAATCTAACTCTGTGCATTATAATGTATGTACATCTCTTAAACAAACACAGTTAAGTTAAATACATTGGTTGCTAATAATGATCTATAATAAACTCAATTAAGTTTGTTTGGTTCTTTTGGAGCACGGAAAAGGGTTAAAAGAGAGAGAGAGAGAAAAGGGATTTAACATCCATTCGACACAAACTAGGTCATTTTGGGACTAACATATGGTTTAATCTTATTTCAATAATTCGCTTGTGCGTATAGGGGGCTTTAGCAGTGGGAGGAAACCGGAATGCCCGGAGGAAACCCATGAAGTTGAAAAGGCGACCCTATCTCCATGCCACATATGCTCACACCGGGGATCGAAACCACAGCCGCAAGCCAGAGGTGACCGGCCAGCTAGAGGTCGAAGCGCAGCACTCTAGACCACTAGGCCATCCCAACCCCGCAAGGGTTAAAAAGAATGACGAGAAGAAATCAAGAGACATTCTGTCCATCTAACATGATCAATACATGTCATCATCTTAGTATCAGCATTGCTGTAAAAACCATGAAAAAATATGAATTACCCATTTATTTATTCAGTTAGACACAATATATTTTCCAGAGGGAAAATAAATATAGTCATAGTTCAAAATGGCATTCAGCCAATTTTCTGCCAATTAAAAATCAAAGAGTGTGTTTGACATATTGACTGATAGGTCAGCGCCAATTAGCTTGTGTATAGCCGTATATAGTTGATTACTTGCACGTGTACATGAAAAAAAAATCATTTACTATCCTAATCAATTCTGACTTTATTTAGACAAAACATTGTAATTGGAGGACAATTTATTTATGAGGCTGTGTCGATCAATTATAAGATGTAGTGGAACGGAACCACCAATTCATCAATTGGACTGGTGTTAAATTGATTCTGGTCAAGAACTATTAAATTAACTTCATTGGTCAGATCATAGTAGATAAATCAATCATTATGATGGCGAATTTAGTATTGCATATATTCTATGCTAGGATTCAATTCATTGAAGACTGATAGGTCGGTTACCTCACCTGGATCCATCTTTTATAACAATTCTTAGACGTCCTTTTCTATGCAACATTTAATTAAATGAAACACTGCGAGGAATAGGTTTGTGTCTTTTGTCCTTCGTCTGTTACAGGTTACAGAAAGTCATGTAGTCAACTAGTCAAGAGCTTCCAGTCTGTTTGGGAGTCCAGTATCCAAACCATATAAGCCTATACAATCTGAATGCCTTTGGGGGGAGGTAGCACATCATTTGGTAGGGCTTAGGGTTGATAAAGGAGAGTGCCTATCATGCTTTTGCGCTGGGAGGGGGGGGTAGGCCATCTGGCTGAATGATTAGTGTCTGTGCGCTGTATCATAGAGTCTGTCATTGAGTCAACTGTTGTATTTCCATTCCACGGTTGCACGTGACAAGGAATAGGGTCATTTGTCCAACCTCATTTGTTATCTCTGAGTCCTCTGGTTTCCTCCTACTTGTGAAGACCCCTACATGGAAGCGAATTATTGAAATAAAATTGAACTGTATGTGTTAGTCCCCCAATGAGCTAGTTTGTGTCAAGTGGATGTTTAAACCCCATCTATATCTCTCTACCCTTCTGGCTACAGTGATGGTCAATGCTTTGGAAAATACCAAGTTATAATCCCTTCTTAAGATCGAATATTATTTTGAATAATTGCTTATAAAGTTCTTTTCTGTCCTTATTAACACGATTATTGCAGAAAAGTATAACGTTAAACTGATAATAAAAAGAAATATTTATTGCAAAAAGTGTATTTAATCTGAATTGTATCAAATCTGGCCCCGAGTTCACAAAGCATTGTAAGACTTAAGTTGAGAATTTACTCAAAATTGTTTGCCTTATTTTGACTAAATTATAGCCCTTTATAATAATTTTATTGTTTTAATGTATCAAATACATCAATAATAAACTATGCGTGTAAAGTTTTGTATTTCTGGATCAAATATATTTCTCATAAACTGTGATTCAAAGTTGAGCAAATTTTCAACTTAAGTCTGAGAATGCTTTGTGAACTCGGGAAGAGGTATTATGATACATTTTTTTTTGTTCAGATAAAATCTAATCATTTAACCTTTAAACACACAGAATTAACAACACACAGAGAATAAACAATAGCTAATTAAATACATGGCTAAAAACTATACCAGTAATCTTATTTCCTAGGTAACTATTTGCTGAAAATGTCAACTTTTATTGCACTGTCTTTTGATCTAAACAAGATATAAATTTATTTCAAACCTTTGAGATACAAATGATAACCTTTCCTCTTTCTACATGTTTTGTCCATTTTTCTGGATTGGATACATCTGATAAATTTGTTTATCCTGTTCTTTCTTCTTTTCAAATTTTCGATCGGAAAAAACCCAAACTATTCACCTACTTTTTTTGATGGGATTAAGGTCATACTCAGATAATTGATTAAATTTGTATTGTTGTCATCACTGTTTCATCCTTGGTATGACTTATTCAAAGAAAAAATATATTAATCATCTTCTTGGTTGGAAAATTTCATTGTTTCACAGCAGCAAGATAACAAATAATACTATAAAAGGTTTTATTATCTGTAGAAACATATTGTACAATAGAACTATAGAAGGTTATTATCTATAGTAGCATATTGTCCTATAGAATTATTAACCTACTAATCTTTTTATATCTGCCAGCAACAATTCAGGAAAGGATTAACATTTAATATCTTTTCAACATAATCCTTCGATCAATTTGAGACTATCTTATGGCTGGTTTTATCTTCAGTCATGTGTCCAGTTTTAGAAGGGAGAGTTTTGAACAGACAGCAGGCTTTTCATTCACTCTTCACTTTGATTTTATATTGTTAAGCGTACACATGTTCATCTAAACCACAAACTCTGCCCAAAAAGTTTGAAGCAGGTCTGAAAACCCTCAAAATTCTTTTGAACCCTGGACTTTCTTATTAGAAGTCCAATGCCCTGATGGTACAAGTACCATAACCCTTCCTTTAGGATCACTGGTTTGTATAACACAATGATATTTTAATTGGGAACTGATATACATATAGATATTAATTGTTGAATCGCGCTTTAATGATAGGTTGTCTATCATAACAATATCTGTGCATACTGTCAGCTCTAGATTTCCAGAAATCATAAACCATTGAAATTGTTCAATTCCTTATATAGAAAATCATTCTATATAATTATGTCAAAATAAAGTGTTGGATAGTCTAGTGGTTTAACGCATGTGCATGGAATCACAAGGTCATTGAGACAAGTGGCATGGTTTCGATTCCTCCATTGTACTGGACAAGGAATATAGTTTCTCTCCAGGTTCTCAGGCTTCCTCCCACTGCTAAGTGCAAGCAATTATTGAAAAATGTAGAATTATTAGTCCCAAAATATATCATGGATGTTAAAATATCTCTCTCTCTCTCTTTCTCTCTCTTTCTGAACAATAAGTTTGATTACATCAACACTCACTTTTATTTTTTATATGACTCAAAGGGGTCTATCTATCGTAATAGCTTTAAATCTTGCTGTGACATTTGATAGGTCCTTTAGATTATTTATTTCGATGACGATCCATGGAGACAAATCTTTTTCTAACAGAACTGCTATTCACAGTTTCCAGGAATGGTTAGCTGAATATTTTAAAGGGAACTTAAACAAAACTTTTCTTTATGCTAATAATAACAGAACTATTTACGTATATAACCGTAGAATTTTTACACCAATAACAATGCAAGATTTCTTATTCCTCCTTTTTATTGCCTGCAAATAAACTCAACTGAAGAATGGAATCACACGAAATGCAACATGGTGATATCTATCGACCGTCTGCTACAAAATAACAAAAAACTATTTCAGTTTGAAAAAAAAAAGAAGATGAAGTTGCTTTGAAATAATGAGACATTCTGATGCAAAAAAAGCTGAAGAACATTTCCCATTATTGTCACTGCCACTGGTAATAGGCTAGTTTCATGTTGTGCTTAATTTATTTTAAAAGGAATCTTGCTGAAAGTTGGGCAATGTTTTAAAGTTCTTGATGGCTTTTCCTAGTGTACATGTACTGGTACATTAAAGGCACAACAGGTCAGATTGGTGACTTTATTGTTATGCTAGCAGGATACCTGGCTTTACCCGGTTCCACAGTTTGCCGGGCCCAAATTAGCCTGGGGGCCTAAAACATTCACAGATTCATGCTGGTTAATTTGATATATGTAGGGGTGGAACGCAGCAACGAAACGTGATGGAGGAACACAGACATTTTTGAATTTTATTTATATAGTTATGAAAAGATGGAGGACGGCAACCCTACCGTAAAAGAGTACCATCTGACTTCAAGTTTTTGACTGCTGTTGTTCAGGGATTTTTAGATATCTATTAGATATATGTTACTTTAATTTAGCACATCCAAGTATAAGAAAGCTTATTGAAGACCGAACTGGCTTGTACAGAAAAGATAGAATTAGGTCGCATGTTTGATACCTGCATTGACCTAGAAATTCGTCAGGATTTTCCAACATGGTTTTTCCTTGTCAGTGGTGCAGGACAGAGTGCCTGACCATGACAGCTGTCTAGTTGTTGGGATCGGACAAAAAAACTGAGGTCATTTGCATACATTGACGTACATGTGAAAGATCCCTTGGGAGTGGGAATTCAATATAAGACTAGGCCATAGTGCCGATGCCAAGGCAAAATTTCCCCTCATACTACACTGTATGGCCAGGCCTGGAAATAACAGTTTTAGATGTAACTGACAAAATGTGATGGCACTAATGAAAATGTGATGGCACTAGTGCATGACATGCATAAATAATATCATTTAAAAAGACAAATCAGTGCCAGACAAAATGACAGGCACCAGAAGTTTTGTGTTCGACAAAGTCTGAATCTGTGCCTGACATTGTCAGTGACAGGTGCCTTATTTCCAGGCTTGTGTATGACATATGCCCATCTTAATTAGCCCTGTATATAGGAGCAGAACAGTATGATGTTAAAACACATTTCATTTCATTTCATTTGTTTAACTCTTAACTGACCCACGTCGACTTTTGTCGACACCTATGACGTTACCGTTAAGTACCCACGGCGACTTTTGTCGACAAAACCGAATGCAATGTGCCTAGTGCGATGGGAGTTACATCCCTTGTAAACAGGCGGCCTTTTCTCATTCGTTAACTTCCAGTTTGACATTTTGACAGTTAAAAATCTTACTGTTTCTTCTTGAAAAATTATAATAAAACGGTGTCTAAGCCTATACGACAACGTTCTCCTTACGACGGATTACCATCCCTACAATGATTCAGATTTTATCGGTGGTGTAGGCCTAGATATTTATAGTTTTGCGTTAGAATGTGATAGAAGCTAGACCAATCATCCAAAATTTTAATTACTTTTAAATTATAATAAGCTTAAATTAAAAGAGATTCATGATAAATGATTTTTAGTTCACAAAAGCCGAACAAAAAGAAATAACCATTAGATCTATATAGACCTACATGTGCATGAAATGTCTAAATTAATTTTTTTTTTTATTATTATTTCTTTTTTTTTGGTGTAAAATTCATATTCATGCATTTTAGATTATTTCATCCATTTACATGAAGGGTTTATTTTCAGTTGTTATAGTTAATGATACGATTTTAAAATGCATACCTATATTTTAGCACTATTGACCATTATGACGTGGGTTTTTATGACGTTATGACGTCAAATCTCTGGGTCATTTAAGAGTTAAGATACAGATTGAACAACTAGAAGTTGCAATACCATTAAAAATCACTAAAATACTATGCGCACAACCTTTAAAACACTATACCTCAGTGAAAATTACTATACTTTAATGTATAGAACAGCTAATCTCAGTGATAATTTTGGCAGAGCTGTCATTTAATTTGCATGCAATATAATTTGAGCACATTGACATCACTGTTTACTTAGATCATATAGCAAGTTAAATATTATCATTTGACAGACCAGTAAAGATCTCCAAAGTTTCACTGCCTCTTCAAAACCTATAAAATCAATAATAAAACAATTCATACTTGGATGTTTTCCTGCTAATCAGCATAGATATGTCTTACAATTTCAGAAGATCTTCAATTTAATTGGATATGGATTTCAATACATTTGTAAATCTCAACAGATATGGTGTTAAGCAATATCCTTTCCATCTCTCAAGTAAACGAAAATGTCATGAGGATTGTTTTTAAGGAGTTTCAATTATCTTGAAAATAGCTGCAGCAGTTTTATAAATTAACAACGGAAAATGATGTGTCGTTAAATCAAAACAGATGTTCTGGATGCCATAAATCTAGATAAATAATTGTTTTTTGTGATTTGTTTTCAGATGGTGAAGATGTGAACTTATTACATTGTGAATCAGTGGTAAGATTTTTAATTTACATCCTACATTAGAAATAATAAAAAAAACACACACAAATTATTCTTCAACTAACAAGATCAGTGAAAAATTACTATAATATCTCCTTCCTCCATCATTTCTTGGATTTTCAACTGCCAATGTGTATACTGGTCTACCTTTGATTTTTGTTCCATCAGAACCTTGTCATCCTCATAGCATAACCCTTGACAAGCCTTGGTGGCTCATTAAGTAAGATGTTGGCTCACTAAAATGGAGTATTTGATCCCAGTCGTGGCTGAGAAAGTTCATGGGGATTATTCGGCATGGTTCTCTCTTGTCAGTGGTGCAGGATGGAAGGCCTGACAAGAGAAAACGTATGGTCGTTCGGTTGGGACTAGAAGTCAAGGTCCCATATACATATAAGAACACTTGACTGTTGGAATTAGAAATAAGATTAAGTCATATTGCCCATCTTTATAAATCCAGATTAAACAAACAAAACAGTGGCACCTTAAACCCATTTTATTTCATAACCCCAACAAATCCTGAAAATTGATCTCTGTTCACACCAGGAATATAGTAAAATGTTTTAAGCCAAGATCGATGAGTTTTGCCATGTTACAATTATCTCTGCAACTACTATTAGTTATCAAAATTCCTATCTAATTACTTTTAATTCTAGATTGTGCCAATGAAAGATTTTTCTACTGAAGTGAGAGCATTAAGAGATGTTCAGTCATATATGCAGAATGCTGTTCTCTTGTTAAATGTTCATGCAGCGAGTCTACAAGATATTATTGAACAAATGTTAGATAAAGTATTATGTTCTGTTGAAAGGCCAAAATTTACCATAGAAACTGCCAAAGATGCCATATTTACCAGTAATTCAGGTATATTATTCATAATTTATCTCTACTTTTATTTTAGATATATGTAAATGATGTTGTTTTCTGGAATCTCATGTTGGATTATTGCAACATGATACAAATAATGCAACCATGTATCAGTGACTGATTATACCCAAGCACTAATTGGTCTTATGGCAACAATGCACCAATGACAGATTCAAAGCATTGCCAATTGGTCTTATTCAGATGATGTATTTAGGTCATGTTCAAACTGTACTCCAATTTATTAAAACCACGCTTGATTGACTGTCAAACCATATTGCTCCAATGACATTCAAACCATGCTACATTGACATTCAAACCATGCTACAATGGCATTAAAACCATGCTACAATGACATTCAAACCATGCTCCAATGACATTCAAACCATGTTCCCATGACATATTCAAACCATGTACAATATGTTTCAAACATATATCACTGACTAATTCTAGCCCTAGATATGGACTCATGACTTACAAAATCAGATCATAGCAATGACAAATTCCAAAGAATTAGAAACATACAAGTAAATCTGAGATTAATGGTATTGTTATATATTAAAACAGGAGCTATACTCTCACAGACTATACAAGGTACACAAGTTGATGATAATTCCGGTGATTCACAGTTTGACCAATCATGGATCTGTATATTGTAAGTTTATTTTGTTCAATCTTTGAACTGTGTAGTAGGCTACTACTGGACTACTATGTTGTGTTTTCTCTTTGATTGAAATTACAACTACTGGTTAAGTTGTTTATACAACTTTATTAAAGCCACTTGGCACCAATGCCTTGTTCTTAATAAAGTGTATATAGATTTTGATGGCTGCTCTGACAGACTGGGTGAGCTCTGATTAATTTCGCTCTACACAATAATTGCACTACTTAACAGAGATTTGGTCTAAATATTTAGATGCAGCTATGGCGGATGTATCGCCAGGCAGGGTAAGCTTACTCTTCTGGACACCTGTTACAACTGTTTGTTGATTACACTATTTTGCCATACAGTTTTTTTTAGTACATTGAATTTAGTCTAATGGTTTGGATTGTTTGTTCTTTGTTTTATTTTATTTTAATCCAACTTTAATCAGATTGCGAACAGAATTTGTAGGATTTTGATGTCATGCAACTTAGTTTGACTACAGTCAATAGATGTAGTGTTAATTATCAGATAATAACGTACGAATTAATTTTGCCAAGTTTTTAATATTTATCCACTCGACTTCCCAAATGAAATCAATGAAAATTTCTTAAATCTTAAACAAATCTGTCCATGACCAATGACAGAAAAAATCGTATGTTCTAACAACCTGTTGGTGTAGAGGAATAAAGTCATTTTCAGTAATAAGAATCAATTGCAACCTACAATATAATGAATTAAAATGTCATTGATCTATCCTTCCCTCTGCCCTAATTTTGATTTTGGTAAACAAAAATGATAGCCCTTTTTTTTTTTTAGATCCGATTGACTCCAAGCAGGAGTGGGGAGGATTTTACCATTAATATTATGTTATGGTCATATTTTCTTAATTATCGATCTGAGTACAAGTTAGTGTGTGTATTAAGCCGTCTGAAATTTTGGTATTTTAGCAAAAAATAGAAATGATGCATTGTTACTTTAACTCTTAACTGACCCACGTCGACTTTTGTCGACAACTATGACGTTACCGTTAAGTACCCACGGCGCATTTTGTCGACTAAACCAGTTAGCCGAATGCAACGTCCCTAGCGCAATGAGAGTTACTCCCCTTATAAACTTGCGGCCTTTTCTCATTTGTTTACTTCCTGTTTGACATTTTGACAGTTAAAAATCTTACTGTTTCTTCTTGAAAAAATTATAATAAAACGGTGATATGTCTAGGCCTATACGACAATGTTCTCCGTGCGACGGGTTGCCATACCTATTGAATGACAGTGATTCAGACCTTATCGGTGGTGTAGATATTATAGTTTGTGGTTAGAACGTGAAGGTGATAGACGAAGCTAGTTAGGCTAGGCTAATCCACAAAAAAATTAATTATCGGTACTTTTAAATGTTTTTTAGTTCACAAAAGCCGAACGAAAAAATAGAAATAACCATTATATCTATGTAGGCCTAGAAGTCTACATGAATTGTGCATGAAATGTCTGAAAAAAAATTTGTATAAAATTCAAATATGAAAATGGCAATTTAGAATATTTCATCCATAAACATAAAGGCCAAGAAGCCTAAAGGGTCTATTTTCAGTTGTTATATTGTGATTTTAAAATGCATACCTATATTTTAACACTATTGACCATTATGACGTGGGTTTTTATGACGTTATGACATCAAACCTCTGGGTCATTTAAGAGTTAAGTATGAGAGTTGTGAATTCTAGTCTAGACCTAAAGGTACTAGCAACTATAAAAAATTGGCTAATGGAAAATCTCACCCAAACCTTGGTTAAACCCACCAATCTAGTGTTGCTGGTTTAACAATTCAGTGTTAAACTGTAATATTAAAACTAATTTTAGTGTAGTATTAATTATAGAAGTCAGAATGTGTATATTTTTAGATGTGATCTGCCCAGTATTACAGAACGGCATGTAGCCATAGCTAAACTAAATGAACCAACTAATTTAAGCGCTAATTGTCAAGAAGGCAGATTTGTTGTTTTAATTTTAACACCAACCATAGAAGTAAGTGTTGTTTTTTATATATAAAAATGTTGTTCTATATTTTTGATCACAGAAATTAGCATATCAGCTGCTATGCAATCAGAATGTAATTACCTTAAACATCAGGTTTTGATTTGTTTTTATATCAGGAGTGTTTCCTTTAAAATATAAAAGGTGCAAGATAATTTGTAGTATCCAGCTTATTTTTTCCATGAAGACAAACATTTTCAAATGAAATAAAATAGCAAAAAGATAAAATAAAATAAAATTGTACATGGCTCGTGGGTTTTCTCCGGGTACTCCGGTTTCCTCCCACCACTAAAGACCCCTACGCACGGGCGAATTATTGAAATAAAATTATACTATATAACCTAGTTTGTGTCGAGTGGACGTTAAACCCCATTTCTCTCTCTCTCTCTCACAAAAAAAGTAGAGCCATGATTTAATCATCTTCAAAATTTAGCAGACTTTTCTCTTTCTAAACAATTATTCTCTTAGATAATTGTGGCAATTTATTAAAAAAAAATTTGAATTCCTTGATCAATGACTTTCAATTATTGAATTTTGTTTCAAGAAAATGACAAAAGGACCTATGGAAACTGGTCGAACATTTGCTACATTGTTCATGGACCTCGATTTTAGACAAGAAATGTTAGATGTACGAACAGAGAGAGATATGAAATATTTATTAGAAGATCGAATGAAATACTTAATCACACACCATGGTTTACCGGAGAATCGCAAATCAACTCATAATTTTGTATCCGTGTTTGATGATCCAACAGAAGTAAGTTTATTATTAGAATAGTTTATGGTGATGAATGGGTTGTATTTTATCAGGAAGGTATATATATTCATCAATTTTGGTGTTGTCTTAGAAATAAAGTTCATCACGATTTTTAAGTCTAGTTTTAACTTGTCAGTTTTGTAGGATGGAGGGGGCAACGGCGCATTATCATTCTGATGGGACAAAAAATTTAGGTCCCAGGTATATCATTGACAGAATGCTATAGATCACCTGACACTTGGAAATCTAAGTAATTTATGGTTCCACTGTACTGGCAAAATGTCCCACATTAGCCTGATGGGTGCAATAAAGTAAAACGATAAACCCATTTCATTTTTTCAGAAGATAGCCCAGTTTGTTTTGTTTGCCATTCTAATACATTTTACAGGATTTGTCCTGTTAAAATAAAGAATTCAATGTCTAGCAATGAAGCTTTTACTGGCCTTAACTTAGAAAAAACAAGGAGAAAAGTGTGGATTATCAATCACATGTATAAATCAGTACAATAGTTTACAGGACATGGCTAGAAGACATGGTATAAAAATATCAAGTTCTAATTTGAATAGAAAAATGGCAGCACCTACTTGTCTGTATGTTATCCTATCATGTATAATAGAAGATCAGAGACAGAAATCTTATTAAAAATTCATTTGTTGTAGGCAGGAAGTAAAGTGCCAATATTTCAAGGGTTATTGGGTGATTTGAAAAGACGTCTGCCTCACTATTTATCAGATTATAAAGATGGTGAGTTTTGAATAAGTGATTTTTGCCACCAGAGATAATGGTTTTTCACAGAGACATTATTTGCACATAATGATTTTTTCATGTTGAGAGAAATGTCCATGGCCTTTTCCAATGATTTTTGATGACCCCATATTTCATTTGTAAGTACTGTATATTGTCATCACTATTCTTGTAAACACTTTGAAGGTCATGAGTTTTTTATTTGTCCTTTTCAAATTTGCTTGGATCCTAAGGCTAAACCGTATTGAAATTATAAACACTCTACGAGCCAGAGTTTTTTAAGAACAAAATGTTAGGCTAGTACTGAGTATTTCAATCAGTTTTCACAGCGTGACTGTTTTTCTCACTGAAATGTTGTAAATACTTTGCAGGTCTGAGTTTTTTCAAACTTGCCTGGATAGTTAGGCTAGACCTAAGGAGGAACTCTGTTAAAAATGAGAAGTTGTTTCAAACTATCAGGAATTGTTTGGCTAGTTCTGAGGAAGAATCCCTTTGAATTTCAGTGATCAGGGGCGGATGTAGGAATTTTGAAATGGGGGGGGGCACTGACTGTGGAGACGGGACACGCCGCTGAGATGGGGGGTGGGCGTAGGGCCCCCCCAAGGAAATTATCCGTCATTTCCTTAAATTTTGTAGCCATTCCAAGAGCTATTTGGCTGATATTTTCATCTAAGTAAACGTTCGGAACGTACATATTTGGGTCAGCAGTAAAAAAGGGCACTGTAGAAAATTAGGGGGAGCATGCCCCTCGCGCCACCCATTGAATCCGCCTCTGATGATGATAAAAATGTTTGCAGATTTATTGACCTTGATTAAGACTTGAAATTTTTAAAATACTGCTGGTGGGCATATATTGGCTATGATGTGTTTATTTTAATATGACAGAGTATTAAGTATGTACACAAAAAATAACCAGTAATATTTACATGAAAACAGCATAACAATGAAGAAGTTCCAATTTTCTAAGCAAGTTTTAATGACAGAAACCTTGTAATCCAAGACCTGTATATATCGGTACTACCCTGAAATTGTTTAAATTGAAAAATTCCACATTACTTCAGTATTAATTTGTTAAATAAACTTAAGCTTGACACAAAATTTAATTGTGTTCCACATCAATGTCAGAATCCACTTTCAATGTTTATTTTGTTGAATAATAAGTCATTGGTAGTAATTAGGAATACAAGTCTGCAAATTTTAAATGCTTGGTTAACATAAACAAAAATTTAGAGGTCACTGGAAAAGCTTCAAATTTTTTTTTTAAATAATGCATCCTTGAGTAGTCGTAACTTTCTGTCAATAAACAATACGTGACATCATTTAAGTCTTTCTGCTCATATTCTAGTCTACATTTCTATTAGCAGAATGGACTGGGAGCCCAGGGGGTCAACCTAGCTGAAAAATGTACAAATCACCAGAAACCTGGCACACTTACGTTTTGATGATACCAGATATACATGCATTGATACCATATAGCAGAAAATTGGTACACTTTTCAGCTAGTTTGACCCCCTTGGCCCCCGCTCTAGAAGGACTAAAATGACGTCATGGAATGTTTATTGATGGAAATTTACAAATTCTCATGGAGAACAACGAAAATTACTAACATTGAAATTAACCTGTTGCAGGTATCGTTGATGTTAAACTTATAGAAATTACATGATGACGTAATAGATTGCACATTTTAAAAAAAATTTTAAGTTTTTCCGTTGACCTTTGAACAATATCTTTGAAATCATATATATTCATTATCTATATGAGTTACATATTTTATGTGTTTTGATTGTAGGTATATTTGGTAAGAAAACACCCCATAAAGTAATAGCTACCACACTCTTTCTATATTTTGCGTGTGTGTTACCTAATGTAGCTTTTGGTATGCTCAACAGTAATAACACAAATGGTGTTATAGGTCAGTATACGTCAAATTGAATGTAACAAAATATTGCATAAGTCTTAACCTGTACTATTTGTACTATCAATTCACAATTTTACCAGATGGACATTTATAAGGGGTTACTGTTACCCCTTTCAAATCTGAAAAAAAAAATTATCTATTAATATCCATAATTCTTCTTGTGTCTCTCAAATGAAAATAATCTGTTATAACATAAAACAATGGGAGCCACAGTGATTAAGTGAGTAGGAGGCTCCATCTCTGTCCATTAGGTCCAAGGTTTGATCTTGGTATTGGTCAACAATGTTCCCCTGGATTTTAAGGCATGGTCTCCCCTTATCTATGATGTGTATATTTATCATTTTATGTGTGATTTCATTTAAGAATTTATCATTTTACGTGTGATTTCATGATTTAAGAATACTAGAAATTAGCGTGTACATTTATCATTTTACGTGTGATAAAGTTGAATATTTATTTTTTCTGGTATGTCAAATGTCTGACAGATTTTATTAATGCCATTCAGTGATTTTATTTTGATACAGGTGTAAAGAAAGTTTTATTTTCTCAAAGTGTTGGTGGAATAATATTTGCTGTATTTGGTGGACAGCCATTGATAGTTTTATTAACAACGGCACCATTAGCTCTTTATACCAAAAGTAAGTTACTACTCTCTGAACTATTATATATTAATGTCTTCCACTTGATAATTTACAATCGATGTTTCTGTACATTTGTATTTGAGCATTCTGATTCCTCTTATAATGAAATGTTGTGTGCATGACATTTAATATCATTTTCTTTCAGTATCAAAATATAGTTGTAAATAGTTCATCAATTTTTTCATTTTAAAATTAAGCCGTAAATAGTTTATCATTTTCTTTCAGTAACAAAATTAGCTGTAAATAGTTCATTATTTTCTTTTAGTTATGAACTTAAGCCCTAAATAGTGCACCAATTTATTTCAGCGTCATTTTATTTCAGTTTTAAAATTACCTGTAAATAGTTTTCTTTCAGTTTAATTTTAAAAATTAGCTGTTTTATTGACTGAAATCTATTTTATTTTCCAGTTATCTATACAATATGTCTGGATTTTGATCTTCATTTCGAAGCAATGTTTGCCTGTGTAGGAATATGGAACACATTTTTTCTATTGGTTTATGCTATTTTTGATGTTAGTAAACTGATGAAGTTTTCTTCAAGGTTAGATTTTATGTATTAATTCCTTTCTTGGTTTCATGCCAATTTATATTGTCATGAAAAAAATAAAGAGTTTGTTGGAAAAAAATTTCCAATATGATTACACAAACTTAAAATGCCTGAAAAAGCTATATGAGTAATCTTCTGCTGTTGTAACTTTACAGATTAGATCATATCATATGCTAAAATTGACTAGTCATTAAACATCCAGAAACAGTTGATACTATCGGACATATTAAAATTGAAGTTGAAATGAAATATTATGTGCACATGAGAGAGTTTTTCAGTGCAATGTGAGTCGTTTTATACCAGAAATGTGTCAGATTTATGGAATATAATTTATAATGAAATTGAATCATGATACATGGATTCAACAATATATCATCTCAGAACTAAAACAAGGTTTAAATTAAATTTAGTTCAGATTTTTTATTTTTCAGATCAACGGAAGAAATCTTTTCAATTTTTATCACTTTTGCTTTTTCTGCCGATGCAATTGTAGACGCCATGCATGGTAAAGTACCTAAACCACTCTGAAATTTGTAATTTTTGGATAACAAATATTGAAATTTTAGAAATACTGAAAAATGAGAAGTTATTAATGTGAGCAACAAAAGAGAAATAAATGGGGTTTAATGTCCACTCGACACAAACTAGGTCATTTTGGGACGAACATATCGTCTAATTTTATTTCAATAATTCACTTGTGTGTAGGGGTCTTTAGCAGTGGGAGGAAACTGAAGTACCCGGAGAAAACCCACGAGGTTGGAAGCAACAAAATATCTGCATTACACAGATTTAGCTTTGATATTATCTTTTACGTTCATTATAAACAATCGTAGTCTGGCTATTGAAAACGGCCAGAAAACATTATGTTTTCTGTAATAAAACAAACAGACGATGATAGATATATATATCACAGTTTTGTCTCGCATCTTGCGACATGAAATTATACTGAATCTAATTAAAAATTATGGTTTTAGTCAACTTCAAAAAATAATATGCTTTTTTATCACTTAATTACAAATTCAGAACTATTGATGCATCACAGAAAATGCAATGACTATGTGATGGACAAGTCTTTCAAAACTAAAAGCTTAAACCTGCTGTACAATATCACATCTTTCATTTCTAAACATATACCAACTAATACTGTTTCTTGTAGATTTTAACAAAAACTACCACACTGGACCTTGTAATTCATCACTAGAGGTCAATAGTACACTATCTAATATGCCTGTAGATGTAACTAACCACACCTTAATTACAACTTGTCAACCAGAAAACAGTATTCTCTTTCTATTTCTAATGCTTGGAACAGTCTGGGTTGGATTAACATTATTTCATTTCACTAAAACGTAAGTATAATTGGTTGGGCTTGGTTTAACTATGGAATATATCGGTGAATCTAACATTAGAAGAGTTCCGCAATACCATTTTGTCAAAATATTGCAATAGTTTTGCACAGTGAATGACTTTTAGCATCTGAAAAGGTGAGTCAGTATTACCACCAATATTACAGTACAGGCAAAACAATTTGAAGTTTAATGAATCTTGTTGGATCTGGATAAGCAGCATGTGCTATTTTGTATTTCAAAACATCAATAATGAGCTTTAGAGAAGAGAAACCAAGTATATTTACACCTCACATTTTCATGTGTGTCTTTGAGTCTGTGTGTCTGTTAACATTTTGTATTAAGATACTCTAACTATAGGTCTCAAATTTTATCTGATTTTGATGAAAATTGAAATGTAAGGTTTATACCTCTGTTACTTTTGATATTCACAATCAATCAGTGTTTAAAGGGCCAATCCCGATAACTTTTTAGGGAATAAAACTGCTTAATATTGTGTTAAAATCCCTTAAAACCCATTACCTAAGGCCGACCAACTAACCCAATATTTGCGATATGCTTGTAAATAACTTAAACCTGACAGTCTTCATCTGGAAATGGAGACCGTTGTATTATACAGTATAGGGATAAAACTAGACTTTTTTCTATAAAAATAATATGTAGGTGAAATTCACCTTTTGTTATCAAGTACAGTACATGGGTCATTCACTGTATAGACCTCTCAAGAAACGGGAATTGATTATCAGGTCACCCAATGAAAAAATTTGCTCGAAATCTTAAAAGGGTTACGTGTCCGGATAAGCAGTGTTGACGTTAACATCAAAACGACTCAATATTTTGAGCTAAAATTTTGAGACAAGGTAAATACACCATATCTCTATATTTTGGTCCATAAATTTCATAAATGCTCGGACTTTAATTTTTGAGACTCTGTTGTTATCGGGATGGTCCCTTTAACTTCGTGGATTATAACCCCTTATTGTATGAAGAATCAAGTTGCGGACACTCAGTTGGGTTTTTAAGTAACTCAAGTTATGTTAAATTTTAAAATAAGGCACAATTCACATATTAGATTCTATGAACGATGCCTTATTGGATAAACTTTTTTTTTTTGCAGACCATATCTAAATACTGGAAAGAGAGAAATTTTAGCTGATTATGCCTTACCTATAGCTGTTTTGTTTATGTCTTTCATTGGTTCTTATGTGTTTAGGGATATCAAATGTAAGCATGTTCAATATACACATCATTTCTTAAATTTAATTATGATTTGATAAATGTTTAAAATCATCTCAGTAATTTGTTAATCCATAAAATTGTAGCTTGTATTGATGTTGAAAATCATCTCTATTATCAATTAGACTGGAATATGTAAATCTCAGTTTGTTGGATTTGAAATTAGTTCTGGTGGGGCATACTTTGGGGTTTGAGTAGGCCGCTATTGCTATTGTTCCATGCCCCCTCCCCAACCCAACTCATCTGACTTGACTTTCAATGGTTAATAATTTATATACTCGATATGCCAAGCAACTGACTTAAATTACTGGTTGATGTGTTCTTTCCTTAACATATCTTTTTCCCCCTTTCTAAATTCCTGATTACACCATGGCACCTAAATAATTATTTATATTGTTCTTCTATTACAGTGGAACCATTTAAATACAATCCTGATGAAGCTATGTTTGAACTAGCGCCAATACATACATTACCTATTGGAGCCGTTTTAGCAAGTGCTGGTCTAGGTTTTAGTCTTTCACTACTCTTCTTCATGGATCAGAATATCTCTAGTGCTTTAGTCAATACTCCTAACCACAGGTTAGTATTATCACAAGATGTTTTTATTAGAGACACTTAAAACACTAGTATTACTCTTAACAGGCTCTTAACAGTTAAGAAGTTTATGGCCAAATATTTTGCAAGCTCAATTTACCTTCTACAACTTTTTATGTAGCAATTATAGTTCATTTGAAAGACAACAAATGGATAAAATTCTGGCAGGCACCATGCCAAATTTGAATCTACATCTTTATTTCCTGGTCATTACACATACATACTTTCAAGTAAACCTGATTATTGTCCAAGTAATCAATCTTTAAAATACAGATATTGTAATTTATAGTAAAGACTGCTGACTAATTTTGAGTGGGAACTACAACACTAATTACTGTCTTTATGTAATAAAATAATTCTAATACCTTTATTCTTTGTTTTTCTATATTTTATAAAGGTTAAAGAAAGGAGCCGCTTATCACTGGGATTTATTTGTTGTTGGGATAATTAATGTATTTCTGTCAATATTTACCTTTCCCTGGGTTCATGCTGCTTTACCCCATTCCCCTCTACATGTTAGAGCTCTAGCCGATATAGAAGAACGAGTTGAACAAGGACATGTTCATCAAATGTAAGTCTAGAAAAAAAAATATTATTTTGTTTAAACTTGACTACTTGTTGGTCTGTTGAATGGTTTTGGCACATTACACCATCATCAGATTTAGAGGCAGATGGAAAAGGAGTATATTATAAATAAAATGAATGTCAACTACTGGAATTTTGAATTATTAATATTTACGAATGATCATTCAAAATTAAAATATTCAGAATTCAATGTGTCAAAAAAGGGTTAAATATGTCATTTAACGTACTTTTATTTAAAATAATTAGACTGGAGTCCAGAAACTCTTCAAATTGATTAATTATAACTACAGTTATGGCCAGCTTAAGTTTACAAATATTTCCATCTTAATTTCTCTTTGACAAACATAGTAATAGTAAGTGTGCTATCTTTAAGTATAAGTCCAGCTCAATCTTTATGAAGGTCTATTTAAACACAAAAGTGCTTAATTACATAAAAGTTTTATTTAAATATATGTAAATTGCTATATTTCTGCGAATAAAACTGGCCAGATATGATAAAGAAGTGCAAAATGTTGTATTTATTTGAATATATTTTCAGAGTTGCTAATGTTCGTGAAACGAGGTTAACAGGAATAATATCTCACATAATGATAGGGTTATCAGTATTATTATTACCTGAACCTTTATCATATATACCTAGAGCTGTATTAGATGGTTTATTTCTATATGTAGCTATATCAGCTTTATACGGTAATCAATTCTTTGATAGAATTATGCTGTTATTTACTGAACAGGTAAACATTTAATTTCATTATTTATGATGGTTCAATCGCTGAAATTTTTTATATGCTCATATTTAGCGTGAATGTTACCCGTGTCCATCATCTGTTGGTCCATTCAGAATTTCTTGTGAATGCTTTACAGGTCAGAGTTATTCTCAATAACAGGGGGGTTGGGATGGCCTAGTGGTCTAGAGTGCTGCGCTTCGACATCTAGCTGGCCGGTCACCTCTGGCTTGCGGATGTGGTTTCGAGCCCAGGTGTGAGCATACGTGGCATGGAGATAGGGGCGCCTTCTCAACCTCGTGGGTTTCCTGCGGGCACTCCGGTTTCCTCCCACTGCTAAAGACCCCTACGCGCATGCGAATTATTGAAATAAAATTTTTAAAAAACATGTTAGTCCCGAAATGACCTAGTTTGTGTTGAGTGGACGTTAAACCCCATTTCTCTCTCTCTCCCCCTTGGAAATAACCGTCTCAAAATTCTTAATTTTTTTATGACAAATTGTGACACTATGTTTGGTCACATTCTCTAGTTATGATAACTTTCAACCTGGTAGCTCAGAGCCCCCTATTTTTTAAAATTAAAGAGTAGTATTTTAAAACCCATTTAATCTTTATTCTAGGTTGCGTACCCACCAAATCATTACATAAGAAGAGTACCACAGAGAAAAATACATATGTTTACTGGAATCCAATTGTTACAATTATTGGTTCTGTGTATTTTTGGATTTTCTCCAATAGCCTACATGAAAATGATCTTTCCTATTCTCTTGATGTTTTTAATGCCAATAAGGTAAGATTATAATCTAACTAATTTCTACTGTTCTAAGATAAACTATTGCAGGTCTTTCACATTTATTGACATGGATAGACGATAATCAACACTCACTGCCATCTTATGTGTCAGATTTTCACTGGATTTGAATCCGATCTGCTGCTCAACGCTCATTGATGATCGGATCCAAAAATGGATAATTGTACTATGCTTTTTTTTTTATCATACCGACATGAGTAATGGTAATCAGGGCTAGGCCCAAACTTCAAATCGCTAATATCTTGGTTCAGAATGAAGCAATTTGACTGAAATTTTCCCTTTACATTATCTAGTTTCTTTTACCTATTATTGTGGGAACTGTTAGCTCTTTATCTAATCATCCATAATGCGTCTTTAACTGTTTTAAAGATTATGTCAATCAAAATGCTTAGTATTTTTTTAGTGACTTATCCAGTTGTCTCCCTTGACACAGCAATTTTAACTAGTATTTTTATATTTCAGACACAAGCTAGTACCAAAATATATTGAGCGGAAATATTTGAAAGCTTTAGATGGAAATTGAATATTTCACCATATGAATAGAATTATACTAACGCATATCCATCAGAAATATTTCTGTACATCTCCTTTCATTTTGTGATAAATAGGGGGCTTTTTACTGTAATGTAGTTATAATTTTTAGTGAGTCACTCCAACATGAGGGTATAAAGGAAATGAAATGAAATGGGGTTTAACGTCCTACTCTTTTGCACCTAACCTGGGCTAATGGAAGACAGGCATACGCCATACAGTGTGCTATGAGGGAAATTTTGCCCGGCAGCGGCGCTACGGCCTACTCTTATATCGAATTCCAACTGCCAAGGGATCTTTTACGTGCACCTCGGTTTTTTATCCCATCCGAACGATTAGGCAGCTGTCCTTGTCAGGCCCTCCTTCTGCATCACTGACAAGGGGAAATCACGCCGGAAAATCGAGATGAACTTTCTAGGCCAATGCAGGGATCGAACACCCGACCTCCATGCTAGCGAACCAGTGCTTTACCCACTTAGCCACTGCGACCCCAGGGTATAAAGGAAATGAAAGGAGGGAGGCAAGGACGAGATATTGAACATGCAAACTATTTACTGGTGTGTCTGGAAATTTGTTCAGACGTACGCTTATCAAATTTTGAGTGCTATTTTTTTGGGGGGGGGGGAGGGGTTATGATCATATTTCGGTTACTTTTCAAATCTGTGAAAACAATATGGTGAAATATTTTAAAACTACATGGAATTATTTAGTGTAGCTTCAAGAGGAACCCTATTGAAATCTAAATCATTTATCTACCCATATACGTTCTAAGTTATGAATTCGTATAAATCAGGGGGATTTTTTATATAGCCATAAGGTGGATCATTATTTTGATCATAAACTTTGGAGTTGCCACCCCTGTAAATTTCCACCACTTTTCTGAAGCATGTGAACAGGATTCAGGATATAATTTTCTATGGATTTATTTTTAAAACTTGCTCAGCAACATTTGCTGAGCTTGCACTGACAACTTTGCTGCTGGTGGGCATGCTAGGGGACCTGACAACCCTCTTTCTATGTTAATATTGTCATTACATTGAAGAGCATATTTCATTATAAATCACTGTACATACTTTTCAAATATAATATTCAATATAATATTTGACTTTCTATGTTGTGAAAGATGACACAAATCCATATGGAACAGATTTGTCTTTTCATAATTGTATATAAGGTAGTGTGATTGTTGCTGAAGCCAAAGATCGATTCATTTCATGTTTATTATATTCAATATCAATGTAACTTCATTGACTAATATTGACTTAGTAATTTGCTTATGTTAAGATTGCTCCTTATTTCAAACTGGCAAATCTTTTAAGTGCTTCAGGTCACTGCATCCTTTAGATAAATTGAGTCTAAGACCATGCAAAATCAAAAGTATTTCTATTTAAAAACTTCTTGGGTCTAAATGTATTCTAAAATTGCAACATTTTAATTCACACCGATTTCCAGCCAAACCCATTATCTCTCTCTTGTCTTTTTAGACCCATAATCAGTCTTTACATTAAAATAGTGCTTATTTTGTGTCAAGAAATATATTTGCCATTTTATATGGGCATGAATGTTTTGTATAACTGAAGACCAAGGATAGGTGTGGCATCCTCTAATTTTCAACTTGAGATATCCTACCTATTCTACGATTTGGATATTAGGGATGTCATCAATGCATGTGATGCGGAGTACAATCATGTACCATTTATCATGTATTGGTTGACAATAAGCTCTTATTACTTTCTCTAGATCATTAGTCCAGATCATTGTGATACTAACACCTACTGTGTGATAATCATAACTCAGGATTGAAAATGTTTTACTGATTAATAAATATAGCCAGAAGTTGTATAAAACAGATGCCATGCACGTTACACTGGTATCATATAGCATATTTATCATATACATGTAGCAGAATTATATCTATAATATATGTAGGGTATGTTATATAATTATTGAAAATAGAAATTTATTTTATACATTTATTTTCAGAATAAAATTAGGAAAACAAAGTTTTAAGAGTTCTTTATTTTACATGATATTTTACAGATGAGAATAAAGCTGCTGATTCAATTTTTGGTACACGAAAAAATCCAACAGCAACTGTTTATTAAACTTTTTCTGTCAGACTATTGATATGAGTATAATAGTTATTGTTCACAATGTGATAACTAAAAAAACATTAAGCTAGTAAATAGCCTCAACATTTTCTGGTTTCTATTGTGTATCCACACAAAGATTCTACAGCAGTACTTAACACTAAGTTATATCAGTAGTTAAAATGAATACAGTTCAATGTATTTGTTATCATATATGCAAGAAAATATGTACATAATTTCCGTCTCTGATATTATGATAATGAATTATCCAACAAAATGTGACACTAGTTGACGACTTTCTCCCCACAATGAAAGTTTAACTATGATGAGATAGTAAAGCACAGACCTGAGTTTACATGCAGTTGTATGTATATTCTGTAACTGAAAAATATCTAATACAAACATCTCTTGCTATGTTTTATGGATAAATGAAATGAAGAAATATACAAGCTATGTACACACATATATATATAGAATGAGTGATGAAAACGAACTGTACATATATGACTATAAGTATAGACTAGCAGCAAACACAATATCTCTCTTTAATTTATGAATACCTGAAATACAAATAATAAATCCCATCAAGAAATTACATTAGTAACCCCCAAAAAACAGACTTTAATTTAGCAGTATAATTTCCCAGGTGAAGAGTAACAATAGGTTAGCTTTTATTACCAGTGTCATAGTAATGTCACCTTTCATGGAAGAGTTCTCTTCCCCTTTGTTATTGACTAGAGTACTCAAGAGTTATCTCCCATATATAGAATCTTTAGTATGTAGAAAGATTGAATAAAACATGGCCTATCTAACATGTGGTTGTTAGAGTCAGTATATTTTCATCCATGGTAAACCAGAGAACTAACCTCCACAGAGCACTAGGCTTTATGTTCTGGTCTAAACCATGGCTTCTGTTTCAACATCTTTTTTTAACTTATCTATACTTATGCAATCCCAACTTTTAACTCATAGTCCGTGTCATGCACTTTCACTGAAGACCGTGGTATAAACTTCTACTTACAGATAAAATTGCATTATCAAAAGGAAACCTTATGATGTCTGGAATATTGCTATTAACACAAAATGACATTGAAAAATCAAAAGTGAGTGAAACTTGAAACTTACCTTCAGCAAATTTATTTTCTAATTCTGTATTACCGATAGCTTTAGCAGCCTGACAAAGTTGGCGTAATGTTTCTTCTAATCTTCTCATACATCTTATAATACTTCCTATAAAACAAGTTACAACTCTCTAAGTATAATACATTTAATTACTTTCTAACCCATATCCCATCACATCCTATATTTCACTCAACCTCTAAACACAATAATAACCTTACCTTCAAAACAATCTGTCATTTTACAAACTTGACCAAATGATACTCCATTACACCAGGCAAATACAACATCCATCATATGAGGTTTAAATCCATCAACATAAACTTCTTCATCTATTTCTAACTTAGCTTCTTTACTTATTCTAGCTATTCTTCTAGCTGTATCCTGTAAACATTACAATAATTATAAAATAATCATCTTGTATTTAGCTGATTTATTAATTATTCTAGCTATTCTCTATCTGTATCCTATCAATATTGAAATATTTTAAAATAACCATCTGATCTTTAGCTGAATTAATAATTATTCTAGCTATTCTTTTAGCTGTATCCTATGAATATCAAAATATAAAACAATTTAGCTGAATAATTAATTATTCTAGCTTTTCCTTTAGCTGCATATCAAAATAATCATCCCATATTCAGCTGAATTCCTGAATAATGAGCAAGAAATTGCCTATTAGCTACATTTAATGCTAATTTTGTACTGTCAAAGATGAAGGCAATCCCATCATTAGAGTACAGTTGCACAAAGCATAGCTAAAATTTTGGGCTCAGTTCATTAGTTGGAACTTACGCATGAATTGATGAAACCCTTTCAAATTTTCTCCCCTACAATCACAGCTATTTGAATTAGAGAACTTGATCAATTATAAATGAAATGTCAAAGATCACAAACCTGCATTATTCTTAATGGACCTGACAATTCTTCTGATAATTTAGTTAACTGGTTGGCATTTTCTTGAAACACAAAACAACTGATGAGAGAACAGGCCTGTTGAGGTGTTAAATCATTAAATACACCATTAAATAATAACTCGGTCATTAACAACTCATCACCACTGAAAAAAAGATAAAGTACATATTGGCTAACTGTCCTGTAAATACACGGGTAAAGTGAAGTCACTCTCAAAGGGGAGAGAGAGAGAGAGAAATGGGGTTTAATGTCCACTCAACACAAACTAGGTCATTTTGAGACTAACATATGGTTTAATTTTATTTCAATAATTCGCTTGCAAGTAGGGGTCTTTAGCAGTGGGAGGAAACCGGAGTGCCCAGAGAAAACCCACGTGGTTGAGAAGGCGCCCCTATCTCCATGCCACATACGCTCACATCAGGGATTGAAACCACAGCCAGAGTGACCGGCACTCTAGACCACTAGGCCATCCCAACAACCCCCACCACTCTCAAAGGACCTTGTATGAAATGAAATGGGGGTTTAACGTCCGACTGTTCTGCTGACCCAACATGAAGTAAGTATTTGAATGTAATACATCTTCATGTGTCTACTGTAATTGTTGTGTGATATCTAGCATTACTTCTCACTATGTAAGGCCTTTTGGGTAAAAATCAATTTGCTGTGGAAGATTTAGTAGTACCTGCTGATTTCACAAGCGACTCTACCCTTGATTTCTATAACATCTGAAGCTGTAGCATATCCCATTCTTCTTAATACTCGTTTTCTCTTCTTTAATTCATCCATTTGTAACAGAGATCTTTTCTTCTTTAATTCACTCTTCAAAACTTTCATTTCATTGGAAATCTTAAAATAGGAAATTAAAAGTTAAAACACTGAAAAAGCTTATTTTAATTTGAAGTGACTATTGCAGCTATAAAAAATTATTAGCTCTTCGATCATCTGTAGTACTTTGTCAAATGAAATGGTATGCTATTTTTAGCAGACATTCTAGTTTTGTAAATAAAATCCTTTTAATTCCTACTCAGCTTGAATTTGGAGTGTGCATGTACATGTAAACCTATTCAAACATCTTTAAAGGTATACAAGACATATCTTTTTAGTTAATTCTGCTGGACAGTTTTCCCCATCTGCAAAGGATTTCTGAACTTTGAACTATCATGTGGCATAAATACAAGACTATAAAAGTTAAAATGTGTGTAAAATAAAATCCTTACCTTAGTTTTTTCATCATACTGATTATAAAGTTGTTTCAAATTAGGATCTTTATGTAATGGGTGACTATATAAACGATGTTCAAATGCTTCAATTTTCTACAATAAACAATTATATGTCACTTCCATGTCATTTTCAGAACAATGGCTTTACACAAATGTTACCGGTGATTCAATCAGATTGCCAACAAATAATTAGCACAACAATTTACATAGATAAAAATAAATAAAATGGGTTGCCAGTAAACAAAACATGTCACAACTCTTATAATTTAATGTTAGACAATTGTCTTGAGATATGAATTAGTTCACCCACCTTGATTATTTCTGTTAGAGCTTTATCTTTAATACCCATATCTTCTATAGGATCTAATAATGGTATACCATCAGGAAATCTCTTCTTTACTTCCTATATAACAATACACATATACAAAGCTAGAATATTTTATAGGTTTTATCATCCAGTCAAACTTAATCTCTGATGAAATTGTATGATTTGACTGACGATCTACATGGCTAGAAACAGATTTCTAACTTATTCTACTATGGTCAAGGAAACACATGGGTTTTTTAGTCCTACTTTTCTGCAAAATATGCCATGCAGTATGCTATGAGAGAGAGAAAGGGTTTAACGTCCACTCGACAGAAGGCCATTTCGGGACTAATATATGGTTTAATTTTATTTCCATAATTCGCTTGCACATAGAAGTCTTTAGCAGTGGGAGGAAACTGGAGGACCCAGATAAAACCCACGAGGTTGGACAGGCGACCCTACACCTTGTCACGTACAACCAGGGATTTGAAATCATCCCAGTTGACTCAATGACAGGCTTTATGATACAGCATGTACGTGCTAACCATTCGGCCATCCAACCCCCCAGTATGCTATGAGAGACAATTTCCCTGGATTGCAGCACTGTGGCCTACTCTTATTTCGAATTCCAACTGTCAAGGTTTCTTTTCTATGCAAGCCAACATGTACCCTAGGTTTTTTGCCCCATCCAAATGACTTGAAGCTCTTTCTTCCAAGGCCTGCTGACCTGAACCACCGACAAGGGAAACTGCTGAAAAATACCAGGTAACCATGTCTTCCATTAAGGTCAGTGACACTGGCAAGAACATATTACAAGCATATACTCTTGGTTTTAAACCAAGAATTCCAGGTCTTAGTCTTAACTTTCATACCCACACATTATATGAATTTTTCAACATAGTTATAGCAATAAGACCTGGACAGGCCTGTAAAGGAGTAAATTTTGAAAATAAGATCACCTGCGAGACCTATTAGTTTGATAGGTTAAAATTTGTTGTCAGAACAGACGGTTGTTATAGCTGATAATAAATTCAACATAATACTTACTACTAAAGATTTGTAGACTCTCATCCTATTGTCTAGTGGTCGTAAATCATTTGATATATATACTCTTAATGCACTAATGGCTTCTATCAAATGAATCATTATTGGTACAACCTAAAACATAGTTATAAATTCTGTTTACTCAAAATATCTCAGCCGATTAGACAAGCTATTTGATAAGAACGTCTAGTTGCCAATTCAAACTTTTTTCTACATGCAATGCTAACTGTGAAAAGAATTTAAACTTTGAAAATCATGTGATTATTATTAAGATAGGAACATTCCAAATTGAAAGCTTTGCAATCTAGTGACACAGAATTCAGTCATGTTACAGTTCTGTCAGTCCTGATAACTAGGGTAGATTTGTGATGTAATTAAACAGTGAATATGTTCGAGGTGTTGTGGCTGGTTGAGATATTTTCTTAATCAGTTCGTGCATGCATTGCAGCCTAATATCCCCTTGTTCACTCAAATGTCACAATTTGTGATGTTGAATTCAATTCCGGAGTCATTTGAGAAGTGCTTTATTCTCTTATAGAGATCTAACCTTGCAGTAATAACCCCATAAGGATACTTTTATCCAAAGTAAAAACTACTAAAAACAGACGACAGTAAAATGTATTTTTGTAATGAAAAAGCCAAAAGTGAGATTAATGTCCTTCACTTTAATCCCAAAATAAATAGATAGACGACACTTCTTATAAGTTATTTTCCCATTTATAAAGCATCTAGCAATTAAATTGTTCATCATTCTGCATAACTTGAGACAAAAATGTTCATTATGGAACTTGGTCAAAATATTGATCAAACTTTTCCAAAGCATCTGACAAACCAAATTAGCAGAAATAGAAAATGTTCATCATCACATTCAACCTAATAAACATATATGTTCACTAAGTTCGAACATTCTACTGTTGGATCGAAATCAAACTGCTTTTAACAAAAAAGAATACACAACAGACCTGCATTTCACCTTTTTCTGTAGGTGGACATGGTTTGACTAGAGTTATATCTCTACTTTTAACACTATCTTTAGTTATATATAGTAACACATCCACTACATATACAGCATTTTCTCTTTTATCAGATGACTGAAACACATACAAAATAATAATAACCTAGGATAATGGATAATTAGAACAGATTAACACACAATAACTAATCCTGTGTTTTCATGGAATATTCATCAATCTTTGTAATAATCTTCCCAATATTTTGGTTCAATCTATTTTTTTATTTTCTCCTGATTGAGTTAATGTTTTTTTATTTGTTGTGAGACGTCTGATCTATGTGTCTAATTCTTGTACATACTACTCTATTATCTCCACTTACCTTATCTTCTTTCTTCTTAGAGAAATTAACCACAACACCCCAACCATATTCATCTTCATTATTTTTCACCTGGAATACAAAAAACAACCAATAAGTTATAAATGCTTGGAAGTGGTCAACTTAAAGTTGTATTTATCAGTAATGTTTATTAGCTCTCTATTCCATATTCATATTACACAATCTATCTATTCACTCATTAAAACCAGAATGATTAAATCCGAGAAATGATTGATTAACAATATAAACTAGAATTTGAACTGACCTTTACTAATCTACCAGGTTGTAAGAAAGGTAGAAGATATACAGGTTGACGTATAAAGTGCATTAATTCTACACTAAGATGTTCTAACTGTTGGCGTATCTTATAATATGCTGCTACATTATCTTCATTCTCTATAACCAAACTATTACATTCTTCTTCTTTTTTCTTTAACTCTAAAATATAAAACATTATATATAAAGCAAATTTTTTTTTTGGTAAATACTAGTAGCTGAAAAATAGATTCATGTGTGGAATTATGAGACTAGAATGATTATAATTTCAAATGTAGATTCTATCAACTGGAATTTATTTAAACCCTTCCTGTACCTTTAGGCCATGATTGAGTGGTTGAACCACAACTTAATAACATCAATACGAGGTCAATCAAGTAGTTCTGTGGGTGTCAGCATGGTACTCGACAGTGTTACATAGAAAGCCTTGTGTACAATATTATAATTGTTTCCACAGGTGTTGAAACTAAGCCTCACCATCAGTGTTATAGTGAAGCCCAAGTAAAGAAACAGTTGTAATAGACAAATATGCCAAACAAAAATAAGTGAATACAGGTACCTACTTTCACAGAGATCTGGTATAGCCGCATAATTCTGGAACTGATAGAATGATCGTTCTAACATATATTCTGGATTAATTTCTTCTACTCTCAATAAATTTAACACCATATTATAAGTTAAATGGAAAGCACTGTTAAGAGGATCTGGCAGACCCTGAAATATAAACAGAACTTTAATTATTTTAATAGTAAAACCATGAAATTAGTAACCAAATATTCCCCATCTATCTTCACTGACTAATACACGAAGCTATATAAATTTATGGTGTGTCTCAATGAACAGTATACGAGTGTTAGTATTTTATTTTCGATTTTCAAGTCGCTGATTGTCGTTCAAATTTTTCAAACAAAATCAAATATACTCATATTTTTTATGATTATTCAGTATTTAATTTTTTAATTTATAAATGAAATCAATGGTAGATATAATAAGATTAAAAAGAGGTCCATGAAAAGATTTTAGCTGGCACTGGTTTCTTTTGACCTAACTGCTTACATTGTCTGTGGAGGATCATGAATGTTGACAACATTTCAATTCATCATATCTTTGCAAATACTAAGAGAATTACATTTCATAACATTGTAGATTGCAGGAGATTAAAAAATACCTCCAATAGGGATTGGAGTCTTTAAGAGTCAGGAGTTACTTCCATTGTTCATCTAAATAGCCTTACTATCATTTCTTGGTACATCAACCAAAAGCAAGACGATTGTCATTCTTATCAATGTGACTCTTATATCAGCTACAAAATACTGAATTTTACTTTCCTATGTTTTTCCATGAACCCCCTTTTTCTCTGCAGACACCAGATTTCCCCACAGGTTTTCAGACAATTAAATCATGCAACATACCCGTAATAAATTTTTACCAACTGCAGGACTCATCTTTTCATCTATCATCAAAATAACAATTCCTCGTTCATCTAAACCTCTTCGTCCAGCTCTACCACTCATTTGAATATATTCACCAGATGTTACCCAACGGAAATCTTTACCATCAAATTTACGAGCACTGGTAAATAGCACAGTTCTAGCAGGCATGTTTAAACCCATAGCAAATGTTTCCGTAGCAAATAAAGCCTGAAACGTAAATGATCTTTTGAAAACATATATCAGTATAAAGTTAATCTCAAATTACACTAAGAAGATATTAAAAAACAAGATCAGAATCATGTGCTCCATTTACAGATAAAAGAGGTTGTTTTATAAATTTTGATACAGGGAAATAAAGGTCTTTCACTTACCTTAATTAAACCTTCAGAAAAGAGAATTTCTATTGTTTCTTTTAGAATAGGTAATAAACCTGAATGATGTATACCCACACCTTTCTTTAACAATGGTAAAACATGTTCAACCTATAATACAAATATCAGATTTACACTTATTCTTCATTATGTATAATGACAATGTCTTCCATAATACATGTATGATATTACTACCTGGACCAGAAACTGAGCAGGACACAAACATCGCCATCTTGGAATTGTCATATGAAATTTGATGTCTGTCAATTGATGTACAATTGTCCAAGGAACAAGTTCCATCCATGCCAACCATACATGAATTGGCAGGGTCTTGTTCTCATTCAAAGAACTTTGCTCTTACGAAGGTAAAACCGCAAGTCAAAATATATAGGAGAAAATCACGGCATTCAAGTAGTTATGAATACACTGTACATACATACCTGTGGTAGTTTTTTATCTTCATCAGATAAAGCATCTATAGCATTATTAAATACTTCATCAACTAACGTCTTTTCTTCATCTGTGTAGAATTTAAAATAAAATTACATACCAATTTTAATGAGAAAAAATATGTAATATCTAATATACTGTTATTTACTATTTATAAACTAAGGTGCTCATCTTCGAACTCCATCAAGGCATTGACCTAAAAAGCATATACACCAAGTTTGAACATTTTAACTCAATTAGAAGGAGAGTTATTGTGTTCCAAAGTCTCGACTACTCTCGACCAATCAAATTGCGTATCGCTCTGCTTACCTTGAGCAGAAAATGCTCATTATCGAACATAGTCAAGGTATTACTGTAATGAAACTATACACCAAGTTTCATCACTCTCACTTAATTAGAACTAAAGTTATCGTGTCCCAAAGCATCAACCAATCAAATTGCTTATCTCTGCTTACCCTAAGTGGAAAATGCTCATCTTCGAACTCCATCAAAGCATTGACATTATAAGCATATACACCAAGTTTGAACATTTTTACTCAATTAGAAGAAGAGTTATTGTGTTCCAAAGTCTCGACCAATCAAATTGCGTATCGCTCTGCTTACCCTAAGCGGAAAATGCTCATCTCCGAACTCCATCAAGGCATTGACCTAATAAGCATATACACCAAGTTTGAACATTTTTACTCAATTAGAAGAAGAGTTATTGTGTTCCAAAGTCTCGACCAATCAAATTGCGTATCGCTCTGCTTACCCTAAGCGGAAAATGCTCATCTCCGAACTCCATCAAGGCATTGACCTAATAAGCATATACACCAAGTTTGAACATTTTAACTCAATTAGAAGGAGAGTTATTGTGTTCCAAAGTCTCGACCAATCAAATTGCTCTGCTTACTATGAGCGGAAAATGCTCATTATCGAACTTAGTCAAGGTATTACTGTAATGAAACTATACACTAAGTTTCATCACTCTCACTTAATTAGAACTAAAGTTATCGTGTCCCAAAGCATCAACCAATCAAATTGCTTATCTCTGCTTACCCTAAGCGGAAAATGCTCATCTTTGAACTCCATCAAGGCATTGACCTAATAAACACATACACCAAGTTTGAACATTCTAGCTCAATAAGGAAGAGAGTTATTGTGTCCCAAAAAGTGTGACGGACAGACGGACAGACAGACAGACAGACGGACGAACCCATTTTAATAGTCCCCCAACTTTCTTCGGAAGGCGGGGGACAATAAGAAATGAAATGAAATGGGGGTTTAACGTCTTAACATTTAATAAGACAAATTTATAAAATCATAGACATATCATACAAGACTGGAATTTGACAACATACCTGTATTAAAATCTAGTTTAGCCATACTCATACCATATGCTTCACATTCTTTACGACTAAAACTAAAAACAACAACAGGAGCAAAGTTTCTTTCCATTATCATCTTCACTATCTTAAAACAACTTGATTCATGAGCTGAAAAAAATAACAATACATTTACGGGCCTGACAAATTACTATCATAATCGCAATGGAAGAATTTTATATTTTGACAAATACCAAATTGTCTTGGCTCAAATTTTCATATAGAATCTCAAAGAGAAGATTGTATATTTTGAAAAATACCAAATTATCGTGGCTTAAGATTCTCAATATTGTCTTGGCTTGAATTTTCATATAGATTCTCAAGAAAAGAATTGCATATTTTGAAAAATACCAAATGAAGATTTTCAATATTCAGTAATACATATTAGAAATAGACACACATTAACTTATAACAACAATCAAAGCAAGCTATAAAAGTTATATTTACCTTTACTTCCACCTTTTCTACCTTTCTGATCACCTTTAGCTGCATCACCGGCATCCTTTAATACGGACATAGCCGTATTAAAATTCTCTTCTCTAAACTCACCCTGAAAATACAAAAGATATTTTCATTGCGTTATTTAAAATAATTGTTAAAAGTCTAAATAAAATGTGTACTTTGGTCTGTTAAGCTACATAAGTAGTAATAGGTGTCATGCATGAGGCAGGATATGTTTTACTCTTTGTAGAACAATAATACCACTCTTCATTCAACAGCTAATGATTGTTTTAAAATTTAATTAGATTTAAATATTTATGACAATAATAATTCAAATTCGGTATAATTTTACAGAACACATAAACATCTGTTGGTAAAGTTTTTATTTCAAAATAATGACCAACAGTTACAATAGTATCCCGTATCATACATATTCGAAAATTTATAGAAATTAATATTAAGATGTTTAATGTATAGTCCACTGGGATTAATGACAGGCATTCGAGAATCAACATCGGTTCTGCAAAAAACATAATCCTTGGCATGTGTAATTAATTCTTACCGTTTCATCAACAACTAAATGTAAACCATCACCACCAGCCGGAAAGAGATAATGTTGTAATGGAATAGGTCTATAATCAGTATACACAACATGACATGGCTGAAATTATATCAAATAGTACAATTACAAACACTATATCTAATAAATTATGTCGGATTTTCTTTTATCAAAATACTTTATAACAAGCCAACAGTGAGGCTGATGTCCCCCGCCGAAATCCCAAAATAAATAGATGACACATATTAATTAATCGCACATTTATTTTATTCAAACGTAAGTGTCATCCAAAAATTGCTTATCTCTGCCTACCGTAGGAAGAAAATGCTCATCTTCGAACTCCATCAAGGCATTGACCTAATAAGCATACACACCAATTTTGAACATTTTAACTCAATTCGAAGGAGAGTTATTGTGTTCCAAAGTCTCGGCAAATCAAATTGCTTATCGCTCTGCTTACCCTGAGCAGAAAATGCTCATTATCGATCATAGTCAAGGTATTACTGTAATGAAACTATACACCAAGTTTCATCACTCTCACTTAATTAGAACTAAAGTTATCGTGTCCCAAAGCATCAACCAATCAAATTGCTTATCTCTGCTTACCCTAAGCGGAAAATGCTCATCTTCGAACTCCATCAAGACATTGACCTAATAAGTATATACACCAAGTTTGAACATTTTAACTAAATTAGAAGGAGAGTTATTGTGTTCCAAATTCTCGACCAATCAAATTGAGTATCGCTCTGCTTACCCTGAGCAAAAAATGCTCATTATCGAACTTAGTCAAGGTATTACTATAATGAAACTATACACCAAGTTTCACCACTCTCACTTAATTAGAACTAAAGTTATCGTGTCCCAAAGCATCAACCAATCAAATTGCTTATCTCTGCTTACCCTAAGCGGAAAATGCTCATCTTCGAACTCCATCAAGGCATTGACCTAATAAGCATATACACCAAGTTTGAACATTTTAACTCAATTAGAAGGAGAGTTATTGTGTTCCAAATTCTCGACCAATCAAATTGCGTATAGCTCTGCTTACCCTGAGCAGAAAATGCTCATTATCGAACTTAGTCAAGGTATTACTATAATGAAACTATACACCAAGTTTCATCAATCTCACTTAATTAGAACTAAAGTTATTGTGTCCCAAAGCATCAACCAATCAAATTGCTTATCTCTGCTTACCCTAAGCGGAAAATGCTCATCTTCGAACTCCATCAAGGCATTGACCTAATAAACACATACACCAAGTTTGAACATTCTAGCTCAATTAGGAAGAGAGTTATTGTGTCCCAAAAAGTGTGACGGACGGACGGACGGACAGACAGACAGACGAACCCATTTTAATAGTCCCCCAACTTTCTTCGAAAGGCGGGGGACAAATATAACACAAATGTGATAAAAATTAATCAAATGGGATTTTGGGATATCAATATAATTTGAGGCAAATTACTGTAAATGTTAAAGTTTTCAAAACCATCTTTAAAAATTTTTCTTTACCACTGTACAATATTATCACTAATAAAGTACATATCATTCTTATAACTTAGTACAACAAACATAATGCTAAGTTATATTCTGCAAAGTGTCTTTGTTATACCCTAATAACTAATTAATGGTGTATTAACAGTTATATTTGACCTGTTTATGTAAGTGACATATCCATTCAGCAAACTGTCTTGCATTGGGTATCGTAGCAGATAAAAATACATAATGTACATTATCTGGTAGTAAAATAATAGTTTCTTCCCATACTACTCCACGTTCTGAAAAATATATAAAAATATCGATACAGTTTTATAAATATGTTTGAAATTAGGTGAGCAGATCTCATAATGAATTCACTAGCAGTAAAGTCATTGCTTTTCAAAATATCAACAAATTAGAAATTAATATGGAAGAAATTGAAGGATGGCACTGACGTTACTAGGATTCTATGTGTATATAGTATACAATCTGCAATACAAGATCTGTGATGAGTATAGACCAAAATAGTTGGAAACGAGTTGTTTGGTGAATGAATGCAAAAGTTATGGAATATTGCATTTCAGAGAGTGTGACTTAAAGACCACATAAAATAATAATTCTTAATTGCATATATTGATAGCCGAGGGCTACTACATTCATTTTACGTCAAGTTCACTTCAATCTGATTAAAATTAATTGAGATATTAACGTTTAAACATCAGACAGCCAAAAACGGTTTTCAAATTTTCAATTACAACCTTTATCCGGTTGATTGGCTGGTGACGTCACAGGCACTACACATAATCTATACACATTATCTATACAATATATCACCATCTATACAATATATCACCATCTGTACAATATATCACTGTATACACACCGCCGGTTAACACATGTGTATTTGTCGGTCCAATTAACATTTGACTGGCGTAATCATTAACTCGTAATTTTACACGTAAGCTACATATCACTATACTATATAAGTCAAAGCATTTTCAAAAGCCAAACTTTCTCGTCTTAAGTTGTAATAGATTATATATTTGTGACTAGAATATTTTGGAGTGTATTTCAAGATGCCGTATTATCGTTGTGTTATTGAGAGTTGTGGAAATTCCAGCAAGGAAAAGGGGAATAATGTACCGGCGTTTCATAAATTTCCCAAGGATGAAATCTTACGGAAAGAGTGGATTGCGTTTGTAAACAATTCAAATCCTGATTGGCAACCTACAGTCACAACAGTGATATGCAGTGAACATTTTGTGAACGATTGCCCGAGCTAAAAGAACTACTGCTACATGATAACTCCAAATATTCTGCCTCCATTTTGCTCGGTGTATGATAAAATGATCAATAAAACAAATGTTGATGATCTAAGTTTATATGATTATTATTTGAAACCATTTTGTTTCTTAAAAGCCGACAATTGATTATTTCTATCGGCTTAAAAGATGTCCGTAACGCCGGCTATAACAATTTCATACCAATTTTGTGTCAATCAGAAGCCAATTATTGTTGACTTACGGTCGGCTTATTCTGATAAAAAAAAAACACATGGGGAATATGGCTACAACAACTGTCTTTATAAAACAAATTCTAAATTTCAAAACAAATTATTCTGTAGTCAATTGTTATTTAAATAGGGGGATTAAAGAATCAGTCAGGCGTTAACGAATACACACGCCGGCTGTATATAGGTAATTAAGGAATAAACATCCCGAATATGCAATCGGTCACTGGCGTCTGAGGGGATTAAGAGTGTTCTCAATAATTGGCCAAGTCATTTTTACGGGAGGTCTATATTTGCGACTTTGAGTGACGATATCTGAATTAATTTTCATCAGATCGATGTTAAACTGCGGTAAAATGCATATAGTAACCAATGTCTATAAGCTCAATGAATTTAGTTTTCTCATTTTATGTGCTCTTTAAGGATGGAAAGAAATAAATGACCTACCTTTGTCTCTCATATAATGTATTTCATCAAACACAACCCACGCTACTTCTCTCATTATCTCTGATCCTCTATACAACATACTTCTTAAAATCTATAAATAAACAACAAATATCGTGGTGAACACAATAAACATATTATAATAACGTTTTCAAGATAGAATAAAATCAAATCAAATGATATGGGGTTAAATGTCCTACTGCTCTCAACTGGGCTAATGAAGACAACATACACCATACAGTGTGCTATGAGAAAAACTTTGCCCGGACAGCGGCACTACGACCTACATTTTAAATGTATATGGAATTCAAACTGTCAAAGGATCTTTTACAGGTAAGCCAATATGTACACAGGACAAGGGGAGATTAAATAAAACTGGAAAGGTAAAATTATAGAACTAAGTGAATACTTATTGATCAGTGATTCTAACCTAACTGGTCATATGATAACAATTTACAATATAGTACAATGTTATACTAGAATACTATGATATAATTACCTCTGTCGTCATGACTAATACACTAGCTGTAGGATTAATAGTCACATCTCCAGTCATTAAACCAACATCTTGAAATTCTTCAAATAACTCTCTGTATTTCTGATTACTTAAAGCTTTAATAGGCGTTGTGTAGATGACTCTCTGTTTTTCACGTAAAGACATTGCTATAGCATATCTATGAAATATACATTTATGCATAATAATATAGATGACAGAAAACAATTGTTATAAACATAGCAATTCTTTCTTTACAGTGTGCCCCCTTGTGAGGCAATTTGTGTTGACACTCTGGGTCTATAAATTATCAAAGAAAGGCATCAAGTCAAATATAATCATAATAATCAATCACATCCCTGATTTTAATTAAATAACTTTGCCATGTTCGTTATTTTGTGTTAATAAAGATTAAGATCATCGGAATGTTCAAAATAATGTTAAAGGCCAAGTAATGTTACAGATTTAACATTGAAGTCAGTAGGGAGAAAATTAATAGTAAGTACTCTGCTGAGAGACTGGTCAAAATTGAGCTGACCTTGCTCGGGTCGTGTGTGACAATACAAATTACAAGCAATCCCTTAAAGCAAAGTTTTATAGAAATAAACCATTTTCACAACTCAAGGGCAATAACTCTTGATAAATAATAAAACATATTCCTAACAAATTGAGCAAAAGACTACTACTTACACAGCAACCACAGTTTTACCAGCTGATGTATGAGCTGAAACTAATACAGATTGATAATTCTCTAAACATAAAATAGCTTCTTTTTGAAATGGATCAAGAATAAAAGGATATTCTTTGGCAGGTTTGTCCGGTGGTGGTTTTAACGGAGTAAATTCAGCATCTGGTGGAATGGCAACCTGTCAATAAAAAGTTTGTATACATTTTGTAAAGGAAACAGAAAATGGCAGCTCATTCATAGCCAAAAACACCTATAGACTGTTATTTTCAAATACATGGAAATTAAAAACTTACATGTATCTTCAATGAAAATACAGATTATCTTTGAATCAATGATTAACAGTTAAACTCAACTTACACATATTGTTATGTTTTCTGCATATTACTGAATATTAAGAACTGATGAAACTGATAAAAAAAATCTCACCTCATGTAAACAAGCTTCTACGGTTTCAACTGTATGAATTTGTATACGAGGTGTGGAATCTAAAGAGCTAAAATATACATTTTGACTGTCAAATTTTTATGTTTCACTACAATTAACAACATCAAGGCAAAAAGGAATGAAATGAATGGGGTTTAACGTCCTACTCTTCTGCACCTAACCTGGGCTAATGGAAGACAGGCATACACAATACAGTGTGCTACGAGGGAAATTTTGCAAGAGTAGCGGCGCTACGGCCTACTCTTATATCGAATTCCAACTGCCAACGGATCTTTTATGAGCATGCTAATGTGTACACGCGATCTCTTGTTTTTCTTCGCATCCAAACGACTAGACAGCTGTCCTTGTCAGGCCCTCCGTTCTGCATCACTGACACAGGGAAACCACGTCGGAAAATAGAAATGAACTTTCTCGGCCAATGCAGGGATCGAACACCCGACCTCCAGGCTAGCGAGCCAGTGCCTTACCCCCTTAGTCACGTGATCCCCCAAAGCAAAAAGAAGGCAGGGACATATATTTCTAGAATACAGTACAATTTACCAATTCAAATCACTCTAAATCATAATAAATAAATCTGGGTAGCCTAAATAGTCTTTAATATGAATACCACCAAGTATGTCAATAAAAATACTTTTTTGGACAAATTAACTATCATCTAACTATCATCTAGAATAAAACACAATAAATGTACTGTGCATGTTCACTACATAAGCATAAATTATATTTTCTAACATAGGCATACCTTATTTCATCAGTAAATGGTTTTAGTTTTTTGGTCTCCATTTCATCTACTTCCTCTTCTTTTGGGCGTTTTGTAACAAGCTGTTTAAGTAGATTCTCTGCCCTAAAATTATGTACAAATAATATTTTCAACATTAGATGTTCAACAAATTACTATGTCAGATATGACATGGTCACTTATAAACTATACTTCAAAGAATCAAAGCAATTTGAGAGACCAGAAATTTTGCATTATTATACTCTACAATCTACATGTATTTAGATTGTGTTAAACATACAGTACGCAAGAGGTAAATCTGCCTATTGCAGGTCTTTCTTTAGGCCTGAAATGTTATTTTAACTATTAATCCGACATTCTTATTGGCAAAACAAGTCCATTATCAACTATCGATGGCATCGGATACTCGAGATATTAAGCAGGTTAGAACGGCTCCATCCGTCATTTAAAAATTTAATTTAAAAATGGGAAAGCAAGGCTAAGTCACGAATATACCAGTGCGCTTGTTACTACTATGCACAAATCTTGTCAAAACAATAAACAGCAATAATTTGGCTCAGAATTTTGCATCAGAATTAGAGAAAGAACGTTCGACTTCTTTATTTGACATTTGTTTGGATATTTAATTGCACTATACTATGGATTTTATAATTATATAATAACACAACAAACAAGGCAAGGCGATTTCAAACACTTGAAACAGGCAAGATTTTAATTGCCATAATAATTATTAATGTAGTTTGTTCATAATCGAAGAAATGCGTTAAAAATTTACAACGATTCATACAATAGTAGGCCTACACATACAGACATAATATAGGCCTATATATATTGGTACATTCATTCAACATTACAATCATTGTGATTGTTTGTATGTAATAATAATTGTAAAGTTAAAGTATATTTTAATTTATCAACAACAAACGATAATTTCAACCTTCGTTCGTCAACATTTAATTTTTTCTGCGCTTTGCTTGTACTGGCTTCTTTACTCTCCTCAAATACGTCAAATAATCCATCTCCAAACGCGTCAGCCATTCTGCAGAAGTGTTGTACAATAATTTAATTCAAAGTTTACTTTCACTTCTCAAAAGTCAGCCATGTGTTTTTAGTGAGCAGGCTCGCACTGAATATTAAGCCCTGTATTGATTTCCATCAATCACCCACAAAATATACAAGCAAATTCAAAGAGTGTTGAAAATATATTTTAATACAAGTTGGTATTTAGTTTTTGAAGCTTTTAACATGAATAAATTTAACGAACATAATTTCTAAATTCGGTCCCTGAAGCTCCATTCGACAGTGTTTAGTTGTTTCGTCCCATACACAATCCCACAGAAAGACATTTCGTCCGTTTTTGCATCAGAAAGGACACATAACCCAGAAACACAAACTTTGCACATAGTTTCTCATAGTTTCGTTTGATTAGAGGGATTTCTCGGGCCATTGCTTCAGGAATACCCCCCCCCCTCCAGCCCCGTGGGAGGATCACCCTCCGACACTCTCCCTATATTACGCTGCGCAGCCTCGTGCGCGGTCTCACAGATCGACAACATTTTATTTAATTTCATTTGCCCCCCCCCCCGCCTGACATAAGGGCCCCTCTGGCCAACGGAAAGGGCCCCCGAGTCCGAGTCAATCGTTTTCTATACACTGCTATTGTCGAATCCACTACTGGACATTGCGTATTTATTTGTCGATCATGGTTATCAATTGCTCGTGTGAGCGTTCCTTCTCCGCCTTGTCGCGAAAAAAATCATTTGCGTTCAGCTATGGGTCAAGATCGTATAGGTGCACCAGCCCTCTTGTGCATTAAAGCTAATCTTCTGGACTCGCTTGATTTGGATGAGATCTTCAAAACGTTCACATGCCGCGAGGCCAGAAAGGATCATAAATCGTGTTATAAAGAATCTTTTTGTACTTGAATAAAATATTGTTTAAATCAGAAAGGATCATATATATCGTGTAACTGGAATATGTACCGGTAACGTCCTTGAACTTTCTTCAAATATTATTTTAAATCCACCATATTCCATTCATTATTATTAATATTTGATTGAGCTCCCGGTACGAACAAGTGATTTGTTTCGCATTCAGGCTTCAGACGAGTATCGAATTAGTCCCCGGCCCTAAGGTAAAATTGTCTTATTTTGCAAAATTGCTCCACCTTCAGTGGCCGGGGCAGAGAACTCCCCGACCCCAAGCGAAAGAGGGCCCTCAAAATAGTATAGCCTCCGCCATAATAAACCTTACATAACGCCCCTGGTAGTTCAATAATAGCTGATGGAAAATAAATATTATACAGATTTCAGACGAATTATTTTATTTTGAGCACTGCAGTAATCTGACCTTCTATCCATATTATATAATGCATACATCATATTTTCAACATAGAAATCAAGCCTTGAGCTATTACTAAGCAAAATTCACGTTCTATTTTAATTTCTTAACATAAATACATTTTGAAAAAATGTTTCCGATATATATTTTCACTTTTAACAAAAATCCGTATTTTATGTTTCATATTCTATAAATTGTATATTGCTATTTATTTTATTCCTTATGTCATGTACCGGTATATGAATTGTATGCGGTCTGCAATGGGTGTTATGATAAAATAAAATCTTATCATATCTTTGCCTATTACGTTTTTTTATGACTTCGAATTCTGTCTAATGGTTTGGATTGTTCGTACTTGGTTTTATTTTATTTTTTTATCTTATCGAATGAGACAATAAATTATTGTATTTTGTCTAGTTCTGTATGGCGTATGGATATATACATGTATACTATTAGGTCAAATTCAGGTGTTCTGATCTAAGTTATAATAAATGTGAGAAGTTTTGAGCCCCAATAACACTCTTGTTGTAACCGAAAAATATGTCCCAATCTTCATTCTGGTCAACAAATCGTATTATTTTAGAATATTCCATTTAAATGATGATATAAATTTCATCTTGACACACCTGATTTAAAAAATTGGAAAAATTCAACCAATTGATTTGAAAAGTCTAACGTAAACCTTTTGAAATGTTACTTGGATTTTAAAATATTTTCGAACCCTCTGGACAAATAAAATAGGTTGTAATGGATAATTTACACAACAGGTAGGACATTTAAACATCTAGTACTTAGAATAAGGGTATTATTTATTTTCTGGAGCTACAAAGCCAGCAAGAATGTTATTGTCCCTTTAAGACATAGTGTAAATAGCATCGTTTGTCTGGTACAAATTCCAATTTTTGTGCTAATGAAAACGGACGAACGCCGTTCAGTGTGCTATGAGGGAATTTTTGCCCTGACTACAGCGGCGCTGCGGCCAACTCTTATTCCGAATTTCAACTGACAAGGGTTATATTACGTCTACGGTGCACGTGTCCTCGGGTTTTCGTCCCACCCGGACGACTATACGCTATTTCTACCAGGCCCTGCGCCCTATGCTACAGCCAGGGGACACGCTGGAAAATCCGAAAAAAATCCAGGGATCCCGACGTTTAACGAAGATGTAACGTCTCAACCATCCGATCGTCTAAAGAAGGGTAGGCCTATAGCCTACATTTACGTTTTAACTTTTCGACCAAAAATATCCGAGTCGATAGATTCACTCAAAACAACTTTAATCATCCAACAACAACCTGTCATGCAAAGACCAAAGATTCAAAGACTGTTCTGAGCAACGTCGAAGAGCCACCGGGTCTGTTTGTTTTTAAAATCGTTTGGAAACCTTTCGTTTCTTCTCAATTCTAATAGTCTCTTATCATCCAAACAAATATTCTACGAATATTAGTCTGGATGGGTCCTCAAAATTTGACAGAAAGTCGGTCACTGTCTGGATTATCCAGTCTTTTAAGTTACCACGTGCTGAATCTATCAAAACATCTCGCTTGTCAACAATGACACTCTCTAAAATTTTGTTCTAAAGTTTTAAAATTAAAATGGTAATTTTCTCTCGTCATGAATCAAACGTATGGCTTCTCACAATCTCCTTAATCACGATCCATGCTGTTGTATCGTCTCTATTTTGTTTCTAATAATAGATGTGCCAAGTGAATTGTGGGATATATTTTACCCTCGCCTTATAGAATCTATCAAAATCGGCCCGGCTTCATAATATCTATCACTTACCGAGACTTTAGCCAAAGGGTTCCATTGCCCATGCGTAACCGGGAGTTTGGTTTTTTATGTGGTAGATTATCCAGTAATTTTCGTCAATAATTGAGAACCGACCCAGATCCACCGTGCGTTGAAGACTAGGGGGGTCTGGGTGACCGAGACTACAATTCTAATAGCTGCAAATGGTATACATGTACGACCACAAACTGATCCCGCAGTGAATATTCGCTTGGCCGCTACAATCACTGATAAGCATGACATCGACGAGGCCTAATGAGTACGGCATATTAACTTTTTTACTCCGACAAATTAAATTCTCAAACATTTTTTTGAGGTAAAAGAAAAATAAATAAAGACGTTTGAAGTATTTGTAGTGTAAATGGATATTAAAATGAGTAAAATGCATCATTTTGCCCGAAGCAGTTAGGTGTTAAGTAAACATTGCACGAGCCGTTGAGCCACTGACTACGGCGCGTGCAGTCAACGCACGTGTTGTGGACAGTCATCTGTTACAGAGATAATTCGTAAGTAATTCTCTGTGAAACAGATTGGTACGGTCAGTCAAGTAGGGAAAAATTACAGTACATTTCTATGGTTCAAGCAGCAACACGTGTGTAGAATGAACAAACTACGACGATATGGGATGCCGACATGGGACATTTTTGCATTTTATCTCTTTCCAAGCACTAGCAGTGAGTATTTTTTGACCCGGAAGTGGACTCAGCTGTCTGATGCAAGAAGCCCGAAAGCCGGTACACGTTGTGTTGTGCCTTTTTTAGTGTTCTCATCATATTAGTATTGTAGTTATTTAAAGAAAAATGGTGTTAGATATAGAGCGATTCCGTGCCGAAAAGGGTGGCGACCCAGCTAAAGTCAGAGAAAATCAAGCCAAACGATTCAAAGATGTCACATTGGTGGATAAAGTTGTTGAGCGAGATGCATTATGGCGAAAGCTAAGATTTAGAGCAGATGAACTCAACAAACAGAAGAACGCCTGCAGCAAGGTGATAGGTGAAAAAATGAAGAAGAAGGAACCAGTTGGTGATGATGACACTGTTCCTGCCGAAATAACTGATATGCTGACAGATCAGTCAAAGGCTTCGTTCATTGACAAAATAAAAGAGTTAACAGTTACACAGATAAAGAAAATTCGAGTTCTGATCGATGAACACATGAAAAAGAATGATGCTGATCTACAAGAAATTAGCACACAGCGAACAGATGCGCTTAAAGAGATTGGAAACATGTTACATGAATCGGTTATCATAAGCAATAATGAAGAAGAAAATGGAATAGAGCGAACATATGGAGACCTTAATACCAAGAAACAGTACTCCCATGTTGATTTAGTTGTAATGGTGGATGGAGTCGAGACAGAAAGGGGATGTGTTGTGGCAGGTGGACGTGGTTATTATCTCAAAGGTCCACTTGTATTCCTGGAACAAGCCCTCATTAACCATGCATTAACCTCTTTATATAGCCAAGGCTATGAAGCTCTATACACACCGTTCTTTATGAGAAAAGAAGTCATGCAAGAAGTTGCTCAACTCTCACAGTTCGATGACGAATTGTACAAGGTTTTAGGAAAGGGAAGTGAGAAAAAAGAAGATGGAAGTGTAGATGAAAAATACTTGATTGCCACATCAGAACAGCCCATTGCTGCCTATCATAGAGATGAATGGATTCCTACTGAGTCCTTACCTATTAAATATGCTGGATACTCAACTTGTTTTCGACAAGAGGTCGGATCCCACGGTCGAGACACGAGAGGAATTTTCCGTGTTCATCAGTTTGAGAAAGTTGAACAATTTTGTATTACCTCCCCACATGACAATAAATCCTGGGAAATGTTTGATGATATGATTAAAAATGCTGAAGAATTTACAAAATCATTGGGTATTCCTTACCGTGTGGTCAATATAGTTTCTGGAGAGCTGAATAATGCTGCAGCAAAGAAATTAGATTTAGAAGCATGGTTTCCGGGATCAGGTGCCTTCCGAGAATTAGTATCCTGTTCAAATTGTACAGATTATCAATCTAGAAGATTACGGATAAGATATGGACAAACAAAAAAGATGAATCAGGAGGTTGATTTCGTTCACATGTTAAACGCGACCATGTGTGCTACCACTCGAGTGATCTGTGCTATTTTGGAAAACTTCCAAACAGAAGAAGGCGTAATGGTTCCAGAAGTTCTTCAGAAGTTTATGCCACATCAAATTAAAGAATTAATTCCTTTTGTTAAATTGGCACCTATAGATGAACTGGAGAATAAAAAACAGAAGAAAAGTAAAGACAAGTTAGCGGAGGGTGTCAATAAAATGAATATAAATTAAACTGTTTTCTAATAACTATGTATAAAATATTATTTATTATAATAGTACATGTACATCATAATAAGACAGTATAATCGAACATCTACTTACATTGAACATCTAGATTTTTAAGCAATTATTTATTTAATTAGTGAACACTTCATCATAATGTCAACCTAAAAAAGTGTCATGATATCACTCAAATTTTTCCATAACTAAATCTTCTGCCGAGTCTACCACATGGTTAAGCTGTATTGCACAAACAGTGTACATCTGGTTTCTAAAAGAAAATATACGTGGACAAATTCTGTGATCACCACCACTTAATTCCAGAATCGTCTCCTGCTTACATTCCAGGAACTTTTGAGAAAAATATTGGCATAGCTGTACAAACTCAAGCTTTAAACACTTTGAATGATCTTAAATCATGATTTATGTAATATTCAGTAAGGGCATTTCTATATTTATCACTTTTGAGGATATTTATTTATTGCTCCTGCTGTAATATTTTTAATAAATTGTTAATTTTTCAGAACAGCACTTTTATGTTTAAGGCACAATTTGTTAATTACATTATACTTGAGGCAACCTGTAAATTTTTTTAGAATGTAAATTGCTTGTTAATCATGATGGTTATTATGCTTTATATGCCTATGTGACTGTCATTAAAGGATTTACAGTAAAATAACTGTAGTCCAACTTACGAAAAACAGTTTTCTTTTTTGAGATCTAAATTTTAGCCTGTTAGTAGTTTACAAATGAACAGCTATAGCAAAGTAGTCCTGAAATGACTTAGTTTGTGTCGAGTGGACGTTAAACCCCATTTCTCTCTCTCTCGCTATAGCAAAAGCATAATAGTGCTAAGATAAAACCAACAATTTCAGAAGATAAATCACCCTTGAACATCAATCTACTTCTTTCTCGTGTTTCAGTGGGGTTCAATGTTCATAATCAGTTAGAAGTTAAACCAGCAGCTGCCAGGCAAGATGCACAAAAAAATGAAAAGGAACCAAGATTTTTGAGTTTTAAATTAAAGATATATATTTTTTTAAATTTTAACTCGGATAAAAATTGTGACCTCTAGAAGGACAAAAAGCTAAAAATGTTCAAGTTTCATAAAGATAGGATCAAAATTGTGTCTTCTGGAGGGTCCACAACCTACCAAATATTCACACTATTTGCATTCAAGGGGTGGCCATTTCTGTCTGCCAGTTTTGGTCCGTTTGAAAATTGCATTTTTAGCCTGTACTTTAGAGCTCACAAGTTTTATCCGATGTAAGAAAACGTTTGAATATATCACCATTACACACAAGTGCAATCAGGGGCCATAATTCAGAAAGTTATGATCCGATATGCGCAAAGAATGAAATGAACCATAATTCAGAAAGTTATGATCCAATATGCACGAAGAATGAAATGAACCAAGATCTTTGGGTTATGGATATATTTCAAGTTTCATCAAAATTGTGTCTTCTAGAGGGTCCACAACCTTGATATACCATGTATTTACACTATTTGTGTTCGATGTGTGGCCATTTTGTTGGGCAGTATTCGTCTGATTTTCACGAAAATTAAAACTCAATTTGGATAAGAATAGTGACCTATAGAGTGTCCACAAACTAATTGTGGACAGGGGTGACAACAATATACATGGAAATGTGGGCGTATAAAAATGTACTAATTCTCTGCACAAACTGAGCTAATGGTCATACGTCATGCAATTTACAACGGGGAAAATCCAGAGGAACTTTTTATCGGCAAACACTGCAAGCTAACCTGAGACAACAATGCAGTGATCTTGTACACAACTGAATTGACCAAGTGTAAATAATTTTTGTACACACACATTATGTTAAGATTCTGCGGAGTTTTAAGCGAGGTGCTTGACCAGCAATCAACCTTTGGCAGGATTAACCAGTCTTTGAAATGCAATCTGTTGTTGTTTTCCAAAGTGAAATACCTGGTAGGTTATTTCTGCTTGATAAAGTTAATAAATGGCCTGTTTGACTGAATATCTCTTTCAAACAAAAATGATTTTGAAGGATTGTCAAGATGTCTCAATACATATTTTTAATAATTGCAATTTATTTAACAAAACTATTTATATAAAATTTCAAGATTTATTGAGTTCCTCTAAACTAGGCGGATGTTCTAATACTGTATCTATTAATCCATAGTCTTTGGCTTCGTGTGGATTCATAAATGTATCACGTTCTATATTTTGTTCTGAAAAGAAATGATCGGGTAAGATGGAAATTTTAAAGAAATAGATATTCTCAACCACATATATTAAAGGGACAATAACATTCTTGCTGGCTTGGTAGCTCCAGAAAATAAATAATACCCTTATTCTAAGTACTAGATGTTTAAATGTCCTACCTGTTGTGTAAATTATCCATTACAACCTATTTTACTTGTCCAGAGGGTTCGAAAATATTTTAAAATCCAAGTCACATTTAAAAAGGTTTACGTTAGACTTTTCAAATCAATTGGTTGAATTTTTCCAACTTTTTAAATTAGGTGTACTAAGATGAAATTTATATCATCATTTAATTGGAATATTCTAAAATAATACGATTTGTTGACCAGAATGAAGATTGGGACATATTATTCAGTTACAACAAGAGTGTTATTGGGGCTTTAAAGACCAAGTCTGTTATGAAAGTGGGGGATCATGTGGCTAAGTGGGCAAGACACTGGCTTGCTAGCCTGGAGGTCGGGTGTTTGATCCCAGCATTGGCCGAGAAAGTTCATCGAGATTTTTTGACTTGATTTTCCCTTGTCAGTGATGCAGGACAGAGGGCCTGACAAGGACAGCTGTCTAGTCGGTTGGATTGGAAGGAAAACAGAGGTCCAGTGTAAAAATTGGTGTGCACGTATAAGATCCCCTGGCAGTTGGAGTTCAATATAAGAGTAGGCCGTAGCGCCGCAGCCCGAGCAAAATTTTACTCACAGCACACTGTATGGCATATGCCCATCTTCATTAGCCCAGGTTAGGAGCAGAACAGTAGGACGTTCAACCCCATTTCATTTCATTGTAATAAAAGTAGCCAATTTGTAGACATATTATCAGACGTAATAAAAGTAGCCAATTTGTAGACATATTATCAGACGCCTTAATTATCCTGTTTAAAAATTATATTAATCTGATTATACATTGATGAGTTGAAGCTAGGCATCAAACAAACACTAATCTCAGCTCACAGAAACCTTTAACCCCCATGTTCCATAGAGTACACTTTAGATTATATTTCAACTTACGTATTGTTTCTAAGGGCTGATTGGTGTGTTTAACATATATACCATTAAGTTGTTTCTTTAACTTTAATATTTCTTCTGCCTGTATTTGTATATCTGTTGCCTGGCCCTAAAATAAGTTTAAAACATGGTCAAAATTAATTTATGAAAACATTTCCCTTCAAGAGGGGAAAAAAAAAATATTCCTGATAGTTGATAGATTTATTTTTTTTATTGCTAGCCCTTTTTTCTTTATATTGGTGTAAAATTACAAATTTTTATGGCAGAAAAAAAGATTTCATAACGAGACAACAGTTACCACAGGAGACAATCCCCATTTACTGCAGTAACTTTTCACTTTCGAATACTGAAATTTTGATGTCCAACATCAACCTGTACTTGTCCGAGACAAGCAGGTAACTGCTAACATCAAGCCCAGGTAGTATAGCTAATGATACCTGTTTCAAAAGTTAAAATATAATGAAATTTAAATAGGAACAGATAAAGAAAAAGTTACCGCTGCTTGTCCTGAAGGTTGGTGGATCATGATCCTAGCATTAGGTAATGAATATCTCATATCTTTTGTTCCAGCACATAATAACAGTGATCCCATACTACAAGCCTGACCTACACACCATGTTGATATAGGGGGTTGTACATACTGCATTGTGTCATATATACCTAAACCTGCTGTAACTGAGCCACCTAAAATATTCAAACACATTTATTTATTTAAGAACCACTATTAGTTTATAGTAGATCTCCTATAGTCAAAAAGCAGTTTTAGATCTGACAGGTATCAACATATATAAAATGATAGATGGTTGTAGTGGACATTCCGAAGTGATTTCAGAAGCTGCAAAATTGATAATGTGAATATTTGACATGTAATCAAGCCCTAATTTTAGGATTTCACTGATCCAGTGAAGACACAGATGCTCCCGCTAATTCGACTCTGTATTTCGGGTTGAATAGGTTAAGCAATAAACATTGTTCTTTATAGTATGGTTTTTTTTCTGATAAGGGACAGAGAGAAAGAAATGGAGTTTTACGTCCAATTGACACAAAGTGACAAACTAGGTCATTTTAGGACTTACAGACGGTTTAATTTTATTTCAACAATTTGCGTAGGGGTCTTTAGCAGTGGGAGCAAACCGGAGGACCCGGAGAAAACCCACAAGGTTGGACAGGCACCCCTACTCCTTGTCACGTAAAACCAGGGATTCGAAACCACGCCAGTGCTAACACTCGGCCACCCACCCACCCTTCCGATAAGGGGAGTGATAAAATGCATAGACCTTATATACAACACGAAAATTGGGAAAAAACATATATTTCTTTTCTCTTTAATTTAAAGAACTGATATGGGAATCAAAACATTCTTGGTGAGTGGATGTTTTTTTTATATAATTGAGGAAATTTAATAGAAAATTGTCAAAAGAAGAACGTTCATTTTTGGTTTAACCTTCCTCTTTCCTTTGTATGACATCCATCACTACTTACAGCAAATTGAAACAATAAACAACGAAAGATAAAGTATTCAGAACCATTCGAAATTTCAAAAGATGAAAACATTTTACCATTGGAATTGTGCAAAAATATACATACAAAATGTTACTAGAACTTTACCTGGACTGTTAATATACATGTGTATTGGTTTTTTGTTACTTTCTGATTGAAGAAATAATAACTGTGCTATAACTCCACTCGATAGACCATCATCAATCTAAAAAAGCCAACAAATTGTTTAATTTTATTTTCGTAATATCCCGAGCCATGATTTAGGAAAATAGGGTCCTACATGCACAACTATCGAAAGGAAGTTAGATCATGGGATATAAACATATATTTTAAGTTTCTTTAAAATCAGATAAAAATTGTGACTTCTTAAAAAGTCTACAACCAGCCTTGGTATTACATACTTTTACTTTTACATGCATACAGAGAGCAGGCATTTTTCGTATTATTTTCAGAGAATTTGAACGCAAGCGTTATTATGGTGTAAAGCAGTGACATTTTTTTTTAAATTTTAAATCAGATAAAAATTGTGACCTCTAGAAGGACAAAAAGCTAAAAATGCAATTTTTCCTACAATCAGGGGCTATAATCCAGGAAGTTACGATCTGATATGCGCGAATATCAAAATAAAGAACTAAGATCTTTTGGTTATATATATATGCATTTCAAGTTACATCAAAATCGGATAAAAATTGTGACCTGTAGATGGTCCACATTGTTACGACGTAATTTTACGTGCAATGTGGGGTCATGAGCCATGAAGTTATGATCCCATACAAGCCAATATCAAAAGGAACCAAGATCTTTTGGAGACAAACCTATATTTCAAGTTTAGCTAAATCGGATAAAAATTGTGACATGTAGAGTACCCACAAACAAATTGTGGACGGACGAACAGGGGTGACGACAATATACGTCCACATGAAATTGTGGGCATATAACAAATGTTGGACTTAGGTTTACCACTAGTTTAAATCATTGCACCAGTATAGAATTGTCATTTATGGAAACCCATCATTTATGAAAACCTCTGTAAGGAGTTGGGTTGCTAGCCTACTGGTTTGTTTTCCAGGAGCTCCCTGCATTCTTCTCACTCCAAAACAGCGATGTACTAATAAAATAAAGTTTCATATGTTAGTCCCAAAATTGTTTAGCTGTGTTGAGCGGATGTTTTACACCATTTAGCATCCCTTAAAATCTGCTTATATTTATACTTACAACTCCCATAACACAGATAATTCTTTCTTTCAACAACCTTGAATAAATATCATAAGCTCTCTCACCATGTCTTGTTTGTTCTATTACCATAGGTATAAAGTTACGTACAGCTGATTTATGTAGACATCTTTTAAATGTTGACCGTGAAGCTGAGGTTAAGGTCTGTAAAATTTAGATTTAAAATAGAATACCGGTGTATGCATTTTTCATAAACTATATTATATAACAGAAAAGTTTTGTTTGTGTGTTTGTTAGGAAACCAACAGTTGAAATTATTAGTTTAAAATAACTGACAATAATAAAAGCTCTAAAATTATGACACAGTCACATGCCTGACTGTCAGACTCTGACACAAAATTTATTATATTATAGCCTACTATTATATTATAAAAATGTCAAATGAAAGTGTGACTACTCATTTACTGTTACATAAAAAAAAATAGGCCTATTGCATGTCAAGCAATTAAGACACGGCAGGAATTCTTCGACAATAAACTCTTTCGAATTTAATACTCAATTGTCTACTATTATTGTACTTCACCGGTACTTACAATTTTTCTCAAAAAATCCATGTTAAGGTCTGGGAATATTTACTTCTTGCTCAGTCGATAAAAAAAAAGTCATGAACTTGGGTTGTCTACCCATGGGAGGTAACTCACAATATTGTGCTGTTTCCAACATGGACGACTGTAAACAAACTTTCTAAGTCAGATCCCCTTTGACCGGCTTTTATATTGCTTTTGTCAGTATGGCATCATCCGTGAGACGAAATACTTACGTAGTAGGAGGGTTTGTACATTTTCTACAGATAAACTCTCACGAATACCTAACCACTGACATTTTAATATGTGTTGCTACGGTGTCGGCATAATCAACAATCGCTTCCCTCCTCAAATGTTCATGCTTTCTCATTTTCTTAAAATGTTTTGTGGATATCTGTATGCTGCCTCTCATGGGGTGTTTAGATACAATAAAATCTTATCTTATCTTATCTAATACACATCCACGGGCTGGCCTCAACCAAGAAATTATCAATAAAATGGTCTCGATTAACTGTTAATTACTCTCAGTGACTGTAGTGGCAGTTTGCAAACAATGCTAAAGAAATAGTTGACAAAACTGATGTTATTTTTATAGGACTTACTTATAGTTATAGGCCTAGTCCTGGAAGTTTGTTGTCATACTAGTCTAGTCATAGTTAGTATAGTCACTGCAAAGAAAAATCTGTATAATTGGTTGTGTCCTCCATCTGACAAACTTTCTGTAAATCATGTTGGGATGTAATAATAATATCAGGTTTCTACAATAAGTCACGAGGAATCTGTCATAGTTATGGGAGAACAGTACCGATAGTTAAACTCCATTTCATTTCATAGCCATCAGACATTTAAATTCAGACGAATTATCAAAATGAAAGACACAATCTTGAATCATTCACATCCTTTGCATATTGCTACTATAATTATGATGGGACCTATAAAATTTATTTAATTTTTAGGCCTACCTACCGGTATTATAAAAGTGATTAAAAGAACAAATTGTCATAACATTTACAGGTATTATTTCATAAAATGTCACAAAAATAAAGAAGATATTAAAACGATGCAACATAATAAATTTTTGTGTTGTTAATTTCAGGATGATGCCTACTCCAATTTTACCAGTTAGTAAAGTTGAAATGGAAACCAGTAGAACAGTAAGACAAAACTTAATGAGACTGAAAGTGAATCGGATAGCTCTTGTGCAAGAACTCAAAGTTGAAAATATATTGCCAATATTAAGAGAAAAGGGAGTTTTGACATCTGCAGATAAGAATAAAATTGTGCAAGGATCTACAAGCCAGGACAAGGCTAGAATTTTAATAGACATTTTGCCAACTAAAAAGAAAGAAACAGACTGGTACAGACATTTTCGAGATGCTTTATTGGGTCCAAATGGTGGAACCGAGGTCAAAAAAAGATACCACCTGCTTGTGGAGTTTTTAGACAACACCTTTATACAACGACCAGCTTCCACGAAAGTTAAAATAAGTGGAGTTGACGATAATGTAGATTCCTTAGCATTCCCAAAATATGAATTACTTCCAGAAATCTCTGACAGCTCAAAAATTGTAGCCACTGATGATGATAAATCGAGCAGTCAAAACTCAGAATCAGAAAAGTCAAGAAGAAATAAATCACCAGATGTCCTTGTTCTTAATAGCTACAGCCAGTCTGATGGTGAAGAAAATGGTGGAACAGAAAGGGAAATAAACGACAACACATCTGAGATTGGAAGTAAAGTTTCTGGTAGTGCCAATATTGACAACAATAACAAAGAGGCAATGACATTAGTGAAGGGACACCTCCATCAATGGGTACCCAATCCTGAAAATTTTACATCAAAAATTATAATGCCAGAGGAATTACTTTCGAAGTTAGAGAAGTCATCTTCATTTGAAGACAAAGAACAATTAAATTATGAAGAGAAAATTTTAGCCAAACTTCAGAATGTTGAAATGATTACAGTTTTGAAAAAGCAAGACAAACTACCTGCTGGATTTGAGCTCTGTATGTGTGAAGCTATGGTAGAAATTCTCGGTGAACCCCAGTTCTATTATTCATATGTTAAATATTCTAAGAGCATTGAATCCTTAACAAGAGATCTGATTGAGTCCTATTCTACTGTTTTGAAAACCATTAATTCTTCTCAGAATAAAGAAGCAACAGACCAGGCCATCATGCATGGTTTCCAATTATGTGACTTTTTCTTAGAACTTAGTTTCTTTCATGAAGCTGAGAAAGTCATCAGCCTTCTGGCTGATTTTCTCACTGTAGATTCTAATATTGATACTTGGATGGCAAGATATAAAGCCTATGTAAAACTCACTGAAGTTAGAAACAGAAATTACAATTTTCAGGGAGCAGAGCAAGCTTATTTTTGGTCTGTTCAAATGACTTGGCCTATACAACTGATGTCATTTGGAAAAGATTTGATAGAAGAAGGTGGTCTGTTGGTTCAAATGAGTCATTATCTATTAGAACAGGGTTCTTTAACATCTGGCTATGGTTGGGCTAAGAGAGCATTACAGGTATTGTTTTTTTTATATAATAGCCTGTAGGCATAGGTGATACAACATATAGAAACTGGAAGTAGTATTCTTGTTGAGAAATTGATATATTACATGTATATTCAAAATAAATTAAGTTAAACCCTAATTAATAAAAATCTAAAACCTGTGTTCGAAGAGCATACTGCACACTACAGCTGAGCTAATGTCTCCTTGGAGAATAAAGTTTTTAAAATTATCCAACAGAAGCATCTACACCGGTACTTTAAACTGGTGTATCCTTTGAAGTATTAAAAAAAATAGAATCATTTATTGTTGTAAAAATTATAAATTCTGTAACATCTTTTATAGGAATTTTCACCAAACAATCATGTTGGAATAGTGAATGCTTTATGTAATGGTGTCATGGCTTTTTGTAGTAAATTACAAATCAAGAAAGCAGGAGAAATGGCAGTTCAAGCTGTCATACAAGCCAAGTAAGTTTTTCTCTGTAAATATAGAACTAAATTATTGAATAACAATATATTTACCATCAGAACAAATCATATTCGTTTTCTGTGTCTTTTAGCCGTACATTTCAATATTCTTTAAAAATATCCTCATGGATTATCACACTTTCATATTTGCTGCCGTAAAAAAGTGGGGTATAAGAAATGACTGATATTTTATTCTGTGGTGACAGATGTAATCTTTGCTTGCATCAATCATTAAACCATTATTTTTAGCTTCTTGTAAATGAAATAAAATCTGATATGCAACACACAGATAACTTTCTGTACACATCATGAATTAACACATGATACGAGAAATGATATGGGATGTTCGTTGTTAGTTGTTAAGATACTTAATTTTGAAAAAAAAAATTCTCCAACACCAGATTTTTCAGTAAAATTCTCAAAGAAACCAAAAATATTTTTATATTTCTTTATACATTTTTTTGCAGATCATATTTTGGTAAAAGTCACCCATTATATCTGAAAGCTTTATTACATATGTGTCATTTTACTAGTGAATTTATACAAGAAGATGTAACATTACAGATTGCTGAGGTAAATATAGTTATAGAAAATATATAACATTTAGGAGCACATTGTGGGCTGTGTGCATAGACCATTTTTGCTCAAAGTGTAGCTTTGCTAAATGTAACTTCCATGATTAAGTGCGCTTTACAAAATATAGTACAGAAATTAAATATACAAATAAAATAAATACTGGTAAACTAAACTACAAATAAAACATACATGTAACATTGAAATCCACTTAAAATCTTCTAAATTTCATTAATGCATAAAGCTATGCATAGAAAAAAAGAGCACTTTTGCTGATGATCACAGAATGTGAAATAGTTTGATTCTAAAATACTAACTTTTATAAACAAATATAATAAAAGTTTGAAAATTCTTTGGTGGGTTACCAAAATAATGTTTCTTAAGTGTATTAGTAACATTATGAAGCTTTGGCATTATTCAAGAATATTGCAAGTAGGGCCATTGGAGCTTAAATATGCACATTCAGCAATGATTAAATAAGATAAATTATTCTGGCTTGCATGGACTTATGGCCGCTTTAAAAATAGTGTTAATCAACTGTGTGTGCCTGTGTCAATAGTAAGCCAAAAGTGAAACTCAAATTAGCAAACAAGCGGATTTAATCTTCCAAAATAAAAATTTAATCAAATCCTTAATTTAAATACAACATCTAATCAACTGAATTACATACTTTGACTAAAATCTGAGGTTTAATTGTTAAATGGGTACATGCAAATTAAATTGTCTTACAACGGATTTAAAGCTACTGGTATTGATTCTGTATATAATTTTCATTCATTTCCAGATGACTTTAGATGTGGCATTAGGAATGTATGGATGTACGTGTTTACAAGTTGCCTATGCCCATAGAGCTGTTTCAAAGGCTTTGATGGTTTTACATAAATTTGATTCTGATGACTACTATAATCATTCTATGGAAGCTGTTAGAATTGTACGGGGTATTTTTCCAACCCAGCATCCTATTCTCTATGCTTTCCTTCATACATTTGGTAAGTATAGAATTTGGTAATCATTTCTAATAAAAACAAGAACCAGAGTCATCAACATCCTGTAATCTTGTATATCAAAAGAAAGCTATGTCAAATTTATTTATTTCCATGCAAAATAGTTCAATCGAGATTAAATTTCTAATCTGCAAAAGTGACAATTACCTAGATTTGGTTTTATAAAGATACCTGGAACCGTTTATGAAATATATGCTGGAGACAAAACCTGGACAAATGTAGCCGATTACCATATCTCTGCCTTGACTTTATATCATTCTGTGCAGGATAATACAGAAATTTGTAGCAAACTTCACTCTGTAATTGAAATACTCTGTGTTATGTTTGTCATTAAAAATTATAAAACAGACTCTTCATTATCAAGATTATGAATTATTTTACAGCCTCAGCACTACAATGGAAAGCTTTAAATGGTCCCAAAGAGGTCCATGATTCAACTTTACACTGGGCAGAAGTGGAAGCCAAACAGGCATTGATTATCTCTAAATCTTGTTATGGAGATATTAGCCTTCGAACAGCTCAGATATATTCCTTGTTAGGACAAATATACTCTAAAATGACAAGGTACCTTTTACGTAATTCTAATTATAGAATGTTATTTTTTGATCATGTTTATTGGTTATTTATAAGCATAAACTTGCAGAAATATCACTATTGATTATAATTGTAGTAAAAATCAAAGGTAATAACATTTATATTTAAGTTTATTATAATGATTTTAGATTTATAATAATCACTATTTTTCAGCCATCCTGAAATAAATCATGATTTGTGAGTACAAAAGTAGTCTCCAAAAAACACTAAACATTTTTTTTTTCGCTGCTTTTAGACTTATAAACCTCAAAATTTTAACAATTTGTTTTCAATGAGGCATAAAATTATTCCCTTTTTTATAGTCAGAAAGTATTTTTCTTACATAAAATAAGGATTTGAACAAAAAACAATTAACCTTAAAATTTGTATAATATTTGGCTTGTTTTTGCTCAGAAAATACAATGTATGTACTGTTATATTGCTAAACATTTTTATAGGCTTGCAAATAATAATCCCAATGCTTTTTACGCCAACATTTTTTTATGAAAAATTTATTAAATATTTCAATTAATATTGCTTTGTTGAAAGATTTTATATTGCCACAGTTCTGTGTGGGTGTATTATGGTCGACACCCATATTCATCTGTGTTTTCAATGAGAGGATAAACCCTATTGATTCTTAACATGTTGCAAATCAAGTTATCTCTCTTTCACGAAAACATTCGTTCTGGAGTTGCCACTCTATCTTTTTTGTGGCCCTTGGTTTATAAATTTGGTGTGAAGTAGTAGCATTGCTGCTATGTAATTATCTAAATATAATTTATCCTTCAGTTGTTGGTATTGGATATATCGCACTGGAGATGAAAATGTATTAAAACTTGTGTTATATGAAACTCTACATAATATTTGAATTTAAATGTCTTTGAAAGATAAATCCAGTTGGAACAGAACAATAGGATGTTAAACCCAATTTCATTTTTCATTTCATTTGAAAGATAGAATTAAGTTAATTGTATCATACTTATTTTTAATGATATTTTAACTCATGTTTAAGTATCTTTATTTGTAATTTGTGATGTGTTAGTATTTTGATTGGTATTTTTTAGACTCGATGAAGCAGAAGTAAACTTAAAGCAGTGTGTGATTGATATGAAGTTATGTCAGTCACCTACAAGCCATTATTATCTGTTGTCTCTAGCAACATTAGGAACATTTTATAAGATATTACACAGACACCAAGAGGCTGTCATTTTATTAAAAGAAGCTGTGTCAAATGTTGGTAAGTTGCGCTGTATATGTACCAGTAATATATTTATGATAGAAAAGCATTATTTTTGAGAATTCCTTTGCCCCCCCCCCTTTGACCAGAGTCTAAATGTTTCTCTACCAGGCAGATATCTGTCAAAATACATACATTAGATTATTATTTATGAAAATCTCATTAAAAAATATATTCTTGAGCCAAAGTTTGTAATGTAAATAATTGTTATAATATTAATCATACATAATGCAGGAGCTAAATCTGTATATAGCAGGTCTTTCTTTAGGCTTGAAATGTTATCTAAATTATTGATTAGACATTATTCAACTTATCCCGACCATAATCAACTCTTGATGCCATCACTAGCCTGTGATATTTAGCAGATTGGAATACATTTTTGAAAAAAAAATCTATCTTTTAACTATTACTGGCTTCAGTATCAATATAAATACTATATGATGACTGAAGAAAAGACAATTATTAATACAATATTGCAATAATATTTCTCAAAATTATTCAGCCTTCTCATTATTTCCAGTTAAACCCTAAAACACTTGCATGAAATTAAAATATTTGTTTCAGATACTTATGGGGTTTATCAAAGATGGATACATGTATGTTACGAACATCTAGCTGCGTGTTATAAATCTATAGACGATCTTGAGTCCTATCAACAGACACAGCAACAACTACAGATATGGCTTGAAAACAATCCAAATGAAACAGGAATGATCAAAATTGGTGTTTTGGATTCACTAACACAGCCATACCACCAATTCCTGGAAACCTTTGACCTTTGGGGAACAAAAATGAAGAAAGTAAAACATCAGTTGACAGATGTTATAACAAATGCAGATTTAAATAATTCTAAGATATAAAATTAAATACTATTTTTATGGTAGTTAGAATTCCTCTTTTTTTATCTAGTCTAAGATCTTTTATATAAATTTTTTCATTTTATCAAAAATTTAGAAGTTACAATCCGTCCATTATAATTTTAAATATGTATGGTCTCCTGTATGTTTTCCATATTTTTTATATCAAATCTCACTAGATTAATAGGAACAGCAAAATATTTTGATAGCTCGATCCATAATATTGATATATCAAACAAAATTGTTATATGTGAGACTAAAATATAATTCACTCTTCTTCTTTAAGGCACTGTTCTCTCATTATGGAAATTTGCCATTTTAAATGTACACCACGATACTGAATCAAGTCTATTAATTAATGTGTGGTCTGGTGTCGATTGAATGAATCCGTCAACGATATCTCTCACGAGTGTGGTACTATTAGATCGATCTCGTCTATAAGAGTATGTCTTTGTCTTGATCTCATAATTCAATCTTGTTAAAATAAACAGCATTATATAAGCATGGTGCTGATCAATTAAACTTAGTTTTCTTATAATATACTTACCAAAAACGTGGAATATATTATTTTTATTTTATATAATATAACAGTTCTATCTAAATGTGTTGTTATTGTTTCATATAGTCTTGTGTTTTGCATTCTGTAGTAATTATCCATAGTTAATGTAATGTTATTGTATTTATTCCATTATCTCTTCAAAGATATTCATTATTACCGGTAATATTCCTGGCCAACAAAAAAATCTGCACTGTAAATGCAAGAGATTTTGTCAGTCAAAACAATCAACGAGAGGAACGCTGTAATGTGCAGAAAGAAATTATTTTATTAATATATTATTTATATATGGTTTACATGTTATTTTTATATTTATTTAGTAGTAATCTTATATTTATTGGAATACACTGGTTTCAGTAGATGTACTAATTAGGAGCATCAGTGGTTTAACTATATTGCATTATTATAGAATATTTTTTATTTAATAATATATTTAACTTTTCCTTATATTTCTTAAAAGTAGAAAAAGATTTCTGTGATATTATAGATCTATTTATTGTTAATGTTTACTATTAGTCCCAGTATTGTTTTAAACTTTGTTTATTATCAATAAAACTTGCTATATTTATAAACCATGTCTATTCTTGTGAAGAAATGAACTTGAATGGTATTGAAGTATTATGCAGTTATGAAGACATCATTAAGCAGTTGTATCATTTCTGTATCAAACACATTACTTGAGGAACAAATCACAATATTTAATGTGTATTGGTTAACCATGTGTAATATATTAAAGTACACTTCCAATACTATTACACATTATATCATAATTGGTCTGTATTTAGTATAAAAATTATTCAAACATAACAAATACCAATGTTTATTTAATGGAGCACAGCAAAGAAGACAGGCATACTCCATACAGTATGTTATGACAGAAATTTTGTCTGAAAAGCAATTAAATTCCAACTGTAAAGGCTTCTTTTACATGCATATATTATTAGCCCACAAAACAAATCAACATCTCTATAAAATCCAATGAAAATCAAAAATTTTATTTGTTTAACTAAATTGTTAATCCTTTAATTAAATCTATACAAAAACCTTTTCACTAACAATTTGAAATGCCCAAATATGTGCGTAATTAATGCATAATGTGAGTACCATCTCATTCTCATATAATTTACATAAAATTAATTTCAACCATACCATCATACATCATTATCATGTATAAGTTGACAATAGAACATTAATAAAACAAATTTGTAGTTTATAGAATATTGAGCTTTGTTGTCAAATATAAAACAATAGTTACCGGGTTATGAAAAGACAAGATATGAAAATATATTCCTATTATACAATCTATATATTTCTAGAACACAATCTATGTAAATACATGTCATTTAAAAACAAGCATTGAGATATCATAATAACATTGTGATATCGAAAAAGCACAACTCAAGTATACATGAAAATAACTTTGATCATTGATAAAAAATTATAGGGAACATAATGAGGCAAGACTAAGTATATTTACAATATAATTACAGTATAATAAAAATTTAGCACTATCGATGACTTTGTTTAACTTATAATAAGGTATGACAAACACATTTTAGTCTTGTTATGTAACTATTCTGCTGCGCAAGTGTTCTAATAAAGTTGGGGTTCCTTTAGCCAGAATAGCCGGACGTGGATTACGAAACAAGTTTCCAGCTAGCTGTAAAGATCTGTAATTAAACAATGATTAATAAACTTCTTGAATCAAAACAATGTGATAGTGTTCGAATGGCCAGCCCAGAGTCTACAACTGCAAAATCTCTATCATAATATACTACTACTACTACTTAGTGTTTAACGTCTGCTTCCACATAAGTGATATCGCAGACAAGACTTAGGAGAGCCGAAGCTGATTCCTGTTTTTTAGAATATGATTTTGCAATTTTTCCATTTGGCTTTAAGCCATGGATTGGGTTTAGTGGGAAGTTCTCCCCTTTATTTATTAAAAAACATATCATTTGGTAGATGATCTCGTTTGCTTCTGGGTTGGTTGGTGTCATCGTTTGGGGTTAGTGTTTAAGTACCAGACCCGCCTTATCGTGGCCTCCCCTTACTCCACTATCCCACTCTATGGGTTTGGTATCAGTTTTATTTACGAAATAGTGTTTAGGTGCCGAGTACGTCTGACCGAAACTCCCCCTTACTCCACTATCCTGCTTAGTTTGGTAGATGTCATCTGTGGGATTTGTGTTTAGGTGCCAGGCCCGTCTTATCGCGACCTCCCCTTACTCCACTATCCCATTCTGTAGGTTTGGTGTCTGTTTTTTTGGCGGAATAGTGTTTAGATGCCGAGTCCGTCTGATCGTGACCCTCCCTTACTCCTCTATCCTGCCAGTTTGGTATAAATCCCTTATGTAGTTTAGCTATCATAATATCCATCGAGCAGCCATTTAAAGATTTATGTCCTGTGTGGCTGCTAGAGATGGATACACACAATGTTACTGAATTTTGACTTTTGTGAGCCATAGCTTAGTTTGTTACAGTGGGTACTTCAGTTTAATTTAGAAACTGCCAGGTTAACTCAACCCACTTAGAATTCATTTAGACATGTACTCAAGCATTCTTTTTTAGCAATTATAAAACTTACTTTAAAGGACAATTGCCTAGTTCAGGTGGTACTTGACTGATACTATTGTTCTGTAGATCTAATGTAGCTAGTACAGGTAGTCTCTTTAAACCATCCACATCAATAACTTCTATCTTATTATCACCAGCAAATAATATCTCTAACTTCTTTAATTCAAAAACAACTGATGGTATCACAGTAAATCTGTTAAATTCAATATATTAATAAATTATAAATTGAAGAATAATGTATAGGAGTATAATATTTTACCAATGCAACAATTCAGTCATTTAGAGCTTAATCTTCATGAATATTCTAAGGGCAACAGATCTTTGAGGTGGTACATCATTTGGTGTTCTCTAAAATGTAATCTTATTTATCATTACAATGGATTTCAGTTTTTCATATCATCCAAAAGACCTCACAAGTTTGAATTCCTACAAGTTCTAACCCTAGATTTGTTAATTTTGATTTATCTACAATATTAAATTCTAAATTTACCTGTTGCGTGATATTATGATTTCTCTGAGATTTTGTAAAGATGATATTTCTTTAGGTAGATCAGTCAACATATTATTCCTACAAATAAAGAAGTAATTATAGATATTAAAGAGTAATTTGTTTATGCTTCCACTGAGGGTAACATCGCAGACAAATTTTGCAGTCTATACTGATACAAACTATACACAATTTAATTACAGATTATCTATTTATTGATCATATATCTATGTATTTAATAATTTAAACAAATCATAACTCGTGAAGATTGTTTATATCTAATCACACCCCAGGAAGCTTCTATGTGGTGGACTATGTATAGTTTGTGTATTGAACACATTTGTGTATACTGACTTGGTGTATTCATCCCATGAACAAGGTGTATATCTCATCACACCACAGGTGTGGTGGACTATGTATAATTTTTGTATTGAACACATTTTGTGTATGTATTCTGACTATGTATATTCATCCTTTGAAGAATGTGTATCTCTACTCACACCCCAAGAAGATACTATGTATTGTTTGTGTATTGAACACATTTGTGTATAATTACTGTATTCATCTCATGTGTATCTCTCATCACACCCCAGGAAGATACTGTGTATGGTTTGTGTAATGAACACATTTGTAAAAACAAAACACGAACACAACTTTATGGATAACAAACACTAGCAACATTAATAGTGCTGAAATATCGCACTATTAAAGTTGTTAGTAATTGTTATCTATAAAGTTGTGTTTGTGTTTTTTAAATGTTTTTCCTATCACTAAATGCCTTATAAACAACAGTAGAACACATTTGTGTATAATGACTTTGTGTATTCATTCCATGAAGATTGTGTGCATTGATCTATCTATGTGTGTTGAATACTACACATTTTCAAATTAGGTATTTACTAATTAGTTTACATGTATTAATACACAGATTAATGAAGACACCTGCAGTGTGATTTTATTGTGTATTGTGCTGTCTTGGTGATTTTCAACTTACCCTAGATCTAAACACACTAGTCTTTTAAAGGCACTTATTTCACAACTTAATGTTGATATCTTGTTCCAGTTTAATCGAAGTTCTGTGACAGTATCACTTAATGACCTAAGACTGATAAAAATTAAATTATTGTAGTACTACTATTGGTATATGTAATAATGAAATATGTACCATTATCAACACTTCCTTTCACGATCAACAATAAATTGGCAACAGAAAATCTAAACCGCTATAATCGAAGTTAACCTTCAATTTTCAATCTATAAAAAGTTATAATCCTTTGTTTATAGACATATAGGACAATGTTTCGACAAGTGATTTCTTATCACTATTGAGCAAAATTTAGTGCTATATGTGTAAAAATCAGTGTTTTTTTTCCATATAAATTGTGTTGGGTTTTTTTATTTACAAAAAGTTATGACCTGACTATAAAAGAGGTTGTGAAAATGAATAATGTCAACTGTTTATAAAATGCAGTGACAAAAAAGCCCTTTGGCTTAATGGGCAAAAACTAAGAACTTTATTCTTGAAACTAACATACTTGCTTGGTAAATCTGTAAATATATTTTTATGTAAATTGACTACTGTGACTTCAGCTTTTTGAGCTGCCTCCAGTATATCAGCGGGAATCTCTGATGCTTGTTTTTGGCTAAAATAAAGATTTGTTACTATTTAACAACGATAACTCAAAACAAACCGTACTTAAAGAGTTCTTCAAAATCCCCAAATTTCAAGAATATTGTCCAACTAGAAGATACAAAACCAGTAGGCTACAGAAAACATGAGTCATAGAATAGTAGTTTCAAAACTTGTGAATTGCTACCTGATTCAAAAAGCCATATCTCAGTCAATATTAATGCTAGAGTCGTATAACTTTGCCGTTTTACATACGTTTGTATATACTATAGCATATATTCTGTTTCATAATACTCTTGTATGGTATAAATATTTTCAACCACCAGTATTTAGCAATATAAAATACTTACCTGTAATCCAATGTTTTCATTTGGCACATTTCATGTGAACTGACAGATTGATTACCACCTATAATACCAGTATTACCACTGGTAGCCATGTTGTTACCATTTGATACTGGCTCCTCTATTCTACTTAATAAATATTTCTTTAGTTCCACAGTACCTCTCTAAACAAAAGCAGACAAAAAGGTATAAGTATTGTGTCTGTATTATTGAAAAGATTATAAATACACTAAGCAATTTATAATTAAACAGGTAGTTCTAAATGTACTACAAGTAGTCTGTCTGCTTACAAAATTAATTTCCTTTTCTGAATAAAACAGTCCAACTGTTGAATACAAATCATATCTCAACACTGGCATTATCTACAGTCAGTGCACTTCTAAAAAAACAATTTTATGGCAAACATGCCTGACAAAGAATCACAGACAGTTTCCATCCCATAAATCTCTGTCTTGAATTTTCAAAAGTGCAAGAAAGTCTTTGATATCAGGGAGTCTTGATTGATCAGAAGAAGGTGGAAAGCTGTCCATTAAACACAGATGAATTTACCCAGTAATATCTTAATATTTACCATTATTATATCCCTTCTAATAGATTTCATGGGATTTCCTTCTAACACTAAAGACTTCAAGGAGACAATTGTTCCTAAACAATATGGTAAACTGGAATAAAAATTCAAATAATTCACATTCAAATATTTTTGATCTGTCTTAGATTAGCTACCAAAAGAACAGTGGTGATAGATGCTTAACAAAACAAGATTCAAAACAAAATCCAAGTGTATTAAATCGATTGATGTAAAAAGTTTAATGCCACTAAACAGTTGGAGAACCAGGATGCTTGGCAGATGACTCTAGTTTACTATAGCAGATTTGGCTTCAAAAACTACAGCTCTGAATCAAAGAGTAATGGGTGTGTTTCCTAATCTATTACTCAATAACTGGTGTTCTAGACAACTACTCAATAGTCTGTGTTATAGACCACTACTCAATAGTCTGTGTTATAGACCACTACTAAATACTGTGTTATAGACCACGACTAAATACTGTGTTATTGACCACTACTCAATACTTAGTGTTATGGACCACTACTTAATACTTTATCAAGTTCGCATAGCTCATAATTTCTTGTAATGTTGTATTTGTACTTACCTACTTAAATCATTATTAGTTAGATCTAATCTCTGTAATGATTCTAGTAGGGTTATTTCATCTGGTAATTTAGATATCTTATTATCACGAAGATCTAACACATTTATAGATGTTAAATGTTGTAGATGTTCACTAGTTATACCCATAATATTATTATTACCAACATGAAGTTCCTGTCAATATATAAACAAAAAATATTATCATTAATATTAGTGCAATGAACAATTGAAGCGGCATTTGCCGTAAAAGCTAGAAATGATGTCAGTTGGCAAATCGAGACAACTTTTCCATAATGGAGAAGAACTTATATCTTTAATTAAATCTTCCACTCTTTTCAACTTATTGACAGCAGTAGGCAACAACGATCACTCAGTAAAGTCAACAAGCTCGAGCAAGTATGAAATCATGGCAGGCATATTGGAATTATGATGCCATATCAAAAGTCTGTCAATCGGTGTGCAATGGTCCAAAAAACAAACATGTCAATAGCAGCTGAATTTGCTGTGTCATTGGTTTTACCAGAAGAACATCGCCCCCAGAACAAGATTACAAATTAATGTCCCAAAACTTGGATAAAATTAGGGGGATTGGTTGGTCTAGTGGTTTAATGCGTGTGAAATCATAAGGCAGATCATTGAGTATAAAGTGGCATGATTTCAATTCCCAACATGCACTTGACAGGAAGAATGGTTACTTGTCCAAACTAAAGGGTTTCCTCTGCGATATTCTCCCATTGCTAAAGACCACCCCAGCACGCAAGCAAATTATTGAAATAAAAGAGAGAAATGTGGTTTAACATTACTCGACACAATCCAGGACATTTCGGGACCAACACATGGTTCTATTTTTATTTCAATAATTTGCTTGCGTGTAGGGCTCTTTAGCAGTGGAATTAAACCCACGAGGTTGGACAGACGACGTACAACTAGGCTGTTGAATTGAAACCACGCCAGTTGACTCAATAACAGACTTTATGATTCTGTGTGCATGCGTTAACTATTCTGCCATCCTCCCCCCACCCCCAGTTTGTGTTGAGTGGCTGTTTAACTTCACTTGTCTCTCTATCCCTCAGAAATAACATTATTTGACTACATATACATCTGAAATGTAGAATTGAATGTATTGGGGAATCATTAAAGAATGAATATCAATAAAGAGATTTTCTTCTATACATACCTTTAATGATACACAATTTTCTAGAACTGGTAAATAGGCCAGTTTATTATGACGTAAATAAAGTAACTCCAATTTACGTAGATTACCAAATTCTTGTGGAAGCAATGTCAGTTCATTATGAGTAGCATCAAAATATTTCAGGCCTGGATTAAAAATACCCAGAAAAAGTTGATCATTAATCTAATAAAACACCTGATTCTATTCAACAAACAAAACTATTCTCAATATTCATTTGTTTTAAAGATGAAACGGATCAATATCTTTGTTTGGCAGAGTAGGACATTGTGTATTGACAAAAAAGACCTATTCTAAATTATTCCAATCAGATACTTCACTATCATTAAGATCTTTTAATTATCAACTTTTATTCTCACACCCTTAAAAGAGGGCTTTCACTTTAAAATGTTGAATAACAAATGGAAACTTTCAAATTAAATAAGTGTCTACTACATGGTTAGTACCATGAATTCAGGTGTCTATAGAATAAAAGAATACTGAAACTCACCTGACATATCTCCTATTTCTGATGGTAGTGATTTGATTTTATTATTAGAAACATTAAGTTTAACCAGGTTTACAAGATAACCTAATGCTGTGGGTAAAACTGTTAGCTGATTATTAGACACGTCCTGAAAAATATATTTACAACTAATGATTAAGTTACATTCCTTTGTGTAGTAATTTCTAAGATCGAGGAGTTCATTCCAATTTTGAATTATATAGTCCCAGTACAGGTTTACCTTTCCAGGATAGGTCTTTTACCCTGAGTTCTTATTATACGACAGCATCTCAGTTTTCATCTTCCATGCAACTGATCAGAAACACATGAAATTATTATCAATTTACAATAACTAATCTGTGTGTTCAAAATTCCATCCATTGTGGTATGGTGACATATATATATTGTTTGAGAGATCAAATAGAAAGCTGTAGTTATCATATATCGGATGTTTTGGGTACTAGTACTAAAATTAATATTACCAAATCTTCAATTTTTTGTAGACACTTGATTTCTTCACAGAGTTGTGTTAGCTGATTATGTTCTACATGTAGACTGACTAGAGTTTTTAAATAACCAATAGATGATGGTAGGACTTTTAACTTGTTACGACTAAAATATAAATAACATTTTACAAAAAATTATTCATCAGAATAAGTTGTTAATTAATCCACACACAGTGTTTGTTCTCAAGCCTAAAACTTATGATGGAAGCTTAATATTGTTAAAAAGAAATATTATGAGCTTCCAAATTTGTTGGGATTAATTGTGTTGTATTGAATTTGGGTGTCCACTGGCCTGATGTTCATTAGTTTGATGCTCATTGATCTGACGCTTATTGGTCTAAGGAAGGTGACTGGTGGACTGTTAGTAGATTATTTACATGAGCTTTGAATAATTAGCTTAAATATCAAGGTGCCTTAATAGAACTTTCACTCTCCACCCACTTTGACCAATGTGCATCAGACTAATCAAACAAGGTCAACATGCAGTACAATTGTAAGTGTTTCGATTCATAGTAGATTCATGTAAGCATTCTATGAATTCATTATTCATTCAAAGATGCAAGTCAAATTTAAATCAAGCTTACCTTACATCAAGTTTCTGTAGATTCTCTAAAGCTTTGAAGGCTGCTGGTAAACTTTCTAAATTGTTATCATGAATCTATGTGAATAAAGAATTTCTAAAGATACATTCCTGTGCACAAACTGGGTGATTTGATGATACATTTGGACTAAAAACATATTCAAACTAATTAATCTATAAAAATTTTGCTTCAAACCGTTCTCAAAATATTGTAATAAATGATCTATTAAAAGAAGTCATGTTTGTGTCATATGACTCGATTCTCACAATACCCAGCAATGGTTGTGAAGCTGGGGGAGAATTCATTGCATATAAAAGACAATGTTGTCCATTTATCATAAATATTGAAGACTAAATAGATTCTCGGATTATCCACTGCCCATGTCTTTTTCTGTGGTCTTTATCTCAGTAACTGTTGTACACTGTATGTTTTTCCTAGTCCATTCACCAACAAGTTCATCAACATATACATCAAGCAGACAGCCCTTCATTGTCAGGCTGCCAATTTGTGTTTGTGACACTCTCACATTTTTGTCCTGTGCATGCTCCATGTTTTTTTTTAAGGAATCCAGTATTTTTCTAGAAAGATTGGGTGTCTCCAGTTTCCATGTAAATCAAAATTGTCATACTTTTATTGGTAATAAGCCTAACCATCAGAAAAAATATTTCTGTGGGCATGTATCTTTAAACAGTTATCATGATACCAAAGGTATCCAATATAAAGTACACTTCATGCTAATTCAAAAGATGCACTATTTTGTTTCAAATTTTAGGGCATTTAAGGTCTCTCCATTGCCACAAAACAAATAATTTGAGATTTGCTGTTATGGACAAAATGAGTTTAGTTTGAGGACTTGGGCTGGGGGAGCAAAATAAATTGTATGTTAAATTAGAGATAATTCTTGACTAGTAAATTGCACGAGCACTAATATCTGGTTATATCCTGTTTAATATATTTTGTTGAGGAATTAACTGACTTCTCACTGGGTCATGGTAAGTCTATATTACTAGGTTGTAGTACTCATCAGCTAAGTCCTGAGATATATAATGGGTCACCTTAACATAGTTCCATATTTCAGTATTTGATTCATTACAGGTATGTTTGTGCACTTGGCATTAACAAGAGATTGTGACAAGCAGAATAACTGCTTTAAAAAAGGAAACTTACATCAAGAACAGTTAAGGCTGGAAAGTTACTGATATCATCTGGTATAGCTGTTAAAGTATTTGATGCTAGGATGAGTTTAGTTAAATCAACTTGATCCCACCATCTATCTTCAGCATTATCCAATGAAACATTTCTCGCTTCCTCCGGTACATCAATATTTATTCTCCATACTTTGTCAGGTACTGTATATGAAAGTACAATAGAAGATTGTTAACTAGGTGAACTTTACCAAATTTGATTAACATTCACTGTTAACTACTTCTATTAACAAAGTACTTGTAAACAAAACAAATATAAAATATTGTTAGTGGTGTATTAAGATATTTTCATTCTGAACAAACCAACAGTGAGACTGATGTCCCCTGCCCTAAGTAAAACCCCAAATAGACAGATGAAATATATTGGTTAATTGAACATTTATCTTATTTATTATTTATACAATTATTTATTTTTCTTATAATTTTTTTTTTTATTTTTTTTTTGGGGGGGGGGGGGGGAATTATTAATTTATTTTATTTATTTATTATATTTTTTTCACTTTTTTTTTTTTTTTAATAAATTACTTATTTTTCTTCTATTATAACTATGTTCTTTATACTCCTTATCACTAAATATATTCTGGAAATGGAGTGTCCCAGGCTGTATGTTATGGTGTCTGGATAAAACCAGACATTTATTTTATAAAATTAAGATGTAGCCATGTAGGTATAATTTACCTTCTGTGAAAGAGTACAGCATTTGGCAATGGGTCATGCACTGCACATGTATAGGCCTCTAAAGGATTGGAAGGCAATTATTATCAGGTCACCCAATGAAAACATTGACCTGTCGGGATAAGTGGTTTTGACGTACGGTACGTACACGTCTAAACGACTCAATATTTTGAGACAAGATAAATACACACCAATCACCTATGTTTTGCCGCATAAATTTCATACATACACATTTCTGAGACTCTGTTAAAATCAGTTTCCTTTAACCGAAGCAGAACGTGCAATAGCTTTTTTTTTTTTAATCGAATTGGAAATTTTGGGAGGGTTGTCTTAAAGGGACAATAACACTCTTGCTGGCGTGGAAGCTCCAGAAAATAAATAATAGCATTATTCTAAGTACTAGAAGTTTAAGCGTCCTACCTGTTGTGTAAATTATCCATTACATCCTATTTTACTTTCCAGAGGACTCGAAAATATTTTAAAACCAAGTTCAAGTTCACATTTGAAAAGGTTTTTCCAATTTTTTAAATTAGGTGTGTTAAGATGAAATTTAAATTTGTATCATTAATTAATTGGAATATTGTAAAATATACAATTTGTTGACCAGAATAAAGGTTGGAAGATATTATTCAGTTACAGCAAGCCTTTAAATGGGAGGGGGGGGGGGGAACTAGTAAATATTCAGTTTTAACTCAGATTCAAAAATTTAAAAAAGCTTTTGCATTGCTACTTAAATATTGGATATCAGAAGCCTACGTTTTCAATGTAAGATAACAACATCAATGTTGATTTGAATTGACAAATAATTCGTGTTTTCAACGTGTAAGACTTTGGATTGTCATTGATATTGAGTTAGAGACTTAGCTACCGTACTTTAATAATGGTAGGACTACCTACCTGTCGCTAATCCTCGCCCAGATAAATTCAACTGTCCACTTTGTCTGGCTTGTTTTAGAATTACAGAAGGAACACCGTCACTTGAATTTTCTTTTTCACTCTGTTGTCGAAAAGCTGATTTGTTAAATGGCACCCTAGCTCCACGTCCACGAGATGCCATGTTTACTGATACAAACGAATGAAGTTTAAAATGTTTACAAATTGTGGAACATTATAAACACTGTGAAACATAAACACGAGTGAAGACTTTTTCGCGGGAGATAACTCCTAAATTGGCCTATGGAGGCAGACCACCATTAATTTCCCCATTGACATTTTGCCCACCTCCAACTTTCCCCTACACTACAGATAGAGGAACAAATAGTCACGCCTTTGCACTAAGATTTGTATGGGGTTGACCACCAAAATTTTGAGATACACAAACTTAAAGAAGCATACCAAAACATGTAACTATAGTTGCAGCACATATCACCGTAGCCAACCCGATAACTCCGTTATGTTCCCGCCTCAAAATCATGAATTTTTACCAAAACCTGGCCGAAAATATTAATTAAAACCCTCTTCTATTCTGGACCAAGTCGTTCTGCCACCCTATACTATGATGACATTTTTTAAACATAAGATCATCGGAATGTTAAAAAAAAAAATGTCATCACGACATGGGTTCTCGGGCCCGTAGGACTGTTTATAGATACCGCTATGGAGAACTGTTCTGTTCACAGATGAGAGTCGATATTGAACTGTAGATGGTACGGCCAGCTAGAGGTCGGCCATCTAGAGGTCGAAGTGCGGCACTCTAGACCACTAGGCCATCCCAACCACCCTTTATTATGCGGAAAGCTTCACCTTTATATCAATGTGCAGTTCAGTTTTGGGATATTTTTTGTGTAAATTAAGAGCAGGAGCTATGGGCCAGTAAACTTTTTATATAGTCATTTGACTAAAAAAACTTGCGCAAAGGAATTCTGTAGGAAGAGCCACAAGCCTACTGTGACTGGAGTAAGACGGAAGACATCAGTAGTGGAACCATTTCTAGGAACCAATTGGTATACGTTCATCTGTTCAGCTCAAAGATTTCGAACAATTTTCCACAATTACCACCCCCCCCCCCGGAGTTATTGAATGAATGGAATAAATTTAGTATATTATTTTACGAAATGTCAACCAGACTGAGAACTTTAGTTGGACTAAAAGGGGAGATAACTACTACCAGCTTATGATAATTGACTTTATGCTATTTCATTTTGGTGAGCTTGGAGGTCCCGTTTTTACCTGCGTTGGCTGAGAAAGTTTATCGGGATTTCTGGCGTGGTTCCCCCTTGTATAATGAGAACCAGACATTTCCAGCTATACCCACAATTACCGATTTGCACGTTTCGAGATTCTCACCCTTGCCCCCCTCCGCTTTTGTTACTTTATTCACTTTAATACTTATCGTAGCATCTAAAAGAACCCTGAACTATTGAAATTCGAAACCAGAGTAGGCCGTATACCGCAGCCCGAGCAATATTCAATGGAGTCAACTCCTCAATTACCCATTTCCACGTTTTGGGATTCCACTGTCCATACTAAACATAGGTTGTTTGTCGACAGCTAGCTAGCTCTACTTGAGGACAGACACAACGCTATAGTTAACCGACATTTAAAAGTCCTTAAATCGACGATTTTGTAGTCGAAAACACTATATACGTTTACTTTGAGAAATTTGTTAAGTATTTCTTCAGCTTTCATTTGTTAAAATTTAAATAGTTTTTTAGTCTGTTTGTGTGTATAACAGATCTGAAACGAGGTAGAACCGCACAAAGAAGTATATACATGTATACTAATTTTGATATAGACGATTTTTTGAGGTAGGTGGAACTCTGTGTGCAGAATGCCCACCCTTGTTACTTTAGCGACTTAGCCACCGTTCTTTGACAGCTGGAATTCGAACTAAGAGTGGGCCGTAATGCTTCTGACCGTACAAAATATTCCCAATATTATAGTACACCCGGTCGTTCAGAAAAGTAGGACGTTAAACCCCATTTCATTTCATGTCGGAACAATCGCGCGGAACCTATAAGCCCCAGACTATCCATGTGCACCCGTTTCAACAAGAGGTTTTTTAACATTTTTTTTTAAATATCTGTTGTACAATTTGTATGGTACGATATAATAGTGTAAACACAATATTGATTATTGCATCATTATTATAATTACCTAGAGTATCTGCAATGAGTCAATGACCAATATCTACAGAGCATTGACACTCGTGTGTAACGGAACCAATTTATGTCTAATGTAATTCGTTTTGTATGGAATCCCACTGCCAATCAACACAAACACGTTTTACTGTTCTGATAACTAGGCCTACATATCCGCACATTAAGGTATTGCATTACATGCTGCATAAAATTGACAAAAGTAGTGAATATTTGAACTTGGTGTACTGAAAAGTATTAATTGTGATCAGTGGCAGAAGGTGTTGACCCGAATTTATTCGAGCTCAGGGGATCACGTGGCAAAGTGGGTAAGACGCTGGCTCGCTAGCCTGCAGGTCCGATGTTCGATCCCTGCATTGCCCGAGAAAGTTCATCCCGATTTTCCGGCGTAGTTTCACCTTGTCAGTGACGGAGGGCCTGATAAGGACAGCTTTTTAGTCGTTCGAATGGGACGAAAAACCGAGGTCCCGTGTACACATTGGCGTGCACGTAAAAGATCCACTGGCTGCTGGAATTGGCTACAAGAGTAGGCCGTAGAGCCGCTGCCTTGGCAACATTTTCCTCATAGCACACTGCATGGCGTATGCCCGTCTTCATTAGCCCAGTTAAGGTGCAGAACAGTAGGACATTAAACCCCATTTCATTTATTCGAGCTCCAAGTGTTAAGGCACAAGCTCGCTAACCTGGAAGTCTCAGGTTCGACCTCGGTGTTCGCCGAGAAAGTTCCTTGGTATTTTCCATCGGGGTTCACCATATCAGCGGTACCCCATTTCAGCGGTGCATGGCGGGCAATGAGCAACGTAGCCTACCGTAGTTCGAGTGGGACAAAAAGCCCAGGTCCCGCTTACACCCTGGACAGTTGGAATTCGAAATAAGTCAGGAGCGCCGCTGAATGGACAACAGTTCCCCACATTAGAGCATGCACTTTTTTTTTATTGCTTTGCACAAATTATAGCAATGAAGTTCCCGTCGCTTTATTTTGAGAAAGATGAAACAGTGCCATTTTCTGCATATTGAACTTTGCACTAAATTCCATGCAAGTTTTTTTCTTGTAAAACAGATAGCTCAACAAGATACAAGATACTTTTGCCCAGACTTCATTATCATCTGGTGTCCCAACTGGGTTATTGTAATCGATTTTACTTATCGGGTACTGACCTTGGTTCACTTAGTTTATATTATCAAATTAAGATGTGGATTCACCTATTTCATTCGCCAATATATCAGATAGGTTTTGATCATAATACGGTCAGAGTGCAGAGGCGTTGACCGGGCCGTTTAGAATACTGACAATTTGACCCGAAACTAAGTAAATCTCTAGACAGTGTATCTAGTTTTAGTGTTGATTTGGAGGCGGGAATATGTATCAATGGTTTCCAGGGGTAATGGTAGATACTTGTTTTTTTTCTTTTAGCTTGTCGTGTGTAGAGGAATTTCAATGGACTTTTGTCAATTGCTTGAAGGCTTTTCACCTCTCCTGTGATTAGCAAATCTATCATTGACGTCATTCGTCACGTGAGGCCATTGTCGCGATGGCTTTGGTTCAATAAGTTGGAAACCAAGTAATAGTTTAGATGGCCATGCACATGGAGCTGTCAACGATTTTGTCAATAAAAGTCAATTTATTCCTTCTTTTTACTCATTGTTTTATCTCGCCTTATAATGAAGTGGGCTAGCTCTTTCTGGATTTGTCTTTAATTTCACACAAACAAACTGGGTTATAAATCTGTTCTTAAAATGAAAATATACGCAAAATCCTTAATAAAAATCTTTTAACTGTTTTTTTTTTAACCTTTCCACGTTGCTAGCTCGATTAGTTGATTTCACCGGTTTGACATGAAATGAAATGGGTTTAACGTCCAAATTGTCTACACCGACTTCATAGGCTAATGAAAGCGGGTCCTCGGGCTGAACACCTATTCTTCACATACATGCATATAACATGCATGCATACATAAATACCTACACACATACTCAAACACACACACATACACCCGCAAGATAGTTGGGCCTTTGTACAAAAGACAGCGTCATATATCCCACTACGCAATGGCTCGACAGAAAAACTCCCGCCCGCCTTACCTACGCTACTGCAGGAACGGGTTTCATTTCACCACGCCCAATCAAACAGGTTGTTGTCATGCGAGATAAGCCAACATTTTGCAAAAGATTGATGGTAAACAGGAAAAAACAATAAGACGCATTCTCCCATTGCCCCAACGCTTCACATCGAATTTGAAAACAAAATGTTAAAAACTGATTCAAGATTTTTCGTTATAATTAAGGTCATTTCGGGACTTGCGCGTAGCAGTGGGGAAACTGTATGACCCAGAGAAAACCCACGAGGTTAGACAGGCGACCCTTTACATTGTCACGTACAACCGGGGATTCGAAACCACGTCAGTTGACTGAATGACAGACCTTATGATACAGCGCGCACGTGCTAACCATCGCCCCCCCCCCCCCCTTCGTATTCACAAATAACTCACAATGTATATACCTCCCGTGTTGTAAGATACGTGTTTCAAAGTGTTCGTTATTATAAATACAAATATAAATCTGTTTGTTGGGACATGCAAATGTTTGTGATGCGCACAAATTTTGATGCGATCAAAAATAGATCTCCTCAATGATCTTTTGAATCTTAACAGATTTTGTCTTCACACTTCACATTTTGCGTAAAAAGCAAAATCTTTCCGTCGCGAAGAAAAACCTTTTCATGATTTTATGATTTACCATAGTTTTCATTGCGGAACAATCGTTGATTGCGTTGCAGAGTGAATCTTTCTTATGTGAGATACATTGTAAATTACATTAAAGGGTATGGATGACACTAATAAGCCACCGTAGAAGTGGCGTCATCCTCTAAAATGGAGACCATGTCGGCAGGTATCCGTGTTGGAGTAGTCCTTTATGACTGCACTATTTATAGCGATGGTCTGACGTGAAGACAATTATAACTATACATGTACATGTACACTTGAAATTCTTTTTTAACAATCAACTGCTCCAAACTACTGATGAATATCTATATTTGGGAGTCTATATAACAAATAACGCATCCTTTAAAAGTGCCATAAATGAATTGAGTAAAAAGGCTATAGGGGGGCATGGTTTGGTATCCGTCAGAAAGTGTGCACCAATGACCACCTGCCAACTGAAGTCCTCATAAAACTGTATGAAGCAGTAGTGAAACAAATAGCTTTGTATGCCTGTGATGTATGGGGGTCGCAAATAGTAAATAGCAGAAATGCGAATTTACACAGATGGAACTATGTGGATCATAATAAAATCACTATAAAAACTTGCAAATCTATTTTACTCCAACCCAAAAAATCTTCATATATAGGATCATTGAGCGAACTAAGTATCTTCCCAATTCAAATTGATATTTATCAACGAATGTTACTATTTTATAAAAGATTAAATACACCTGACATAAAACAGACAAATCCGTTACTATCCGCCGCATATGTAGAAGATGTAAAAATAAGCAAATCCAATCCCAAACTATCATGGTCAGCAGCAATATCCTCCCTCATGGACCAGTTCAACTTATCTCCATTGCAACTTTCAAAATCTAACATTCAAACGGCGATAAGGTCCCAATTCAATAATATTTATAAAACCGAATATATTTCTGGCAATTCAAAACTTAGAACTTATGGCACCGTAAAACCTACTATTGACTATCCAGCTAATTATCTGCTTCATGTACACAATAAAAACTTCAAGTCGGCTATGACCGCACTCCGTCTAAGTTCACATAAACTCGAAATAGAGAGGGGCCGGTACAAGAACGTCCCCCCGACTTGAGGCTATGTGCACTCTGTTCCCTATCCAAAGCAGAAACCGAATTTCACTTTTTAATTGAATGTCCATACTATCAATCTCTTAGGCTAAATATTCTTTCTGCTACCTTCAGTTACAACAATTTGGCTATAACATTTGAAAAACTATTTGACCCTCCCCCTTCAGTTTTGTTGAGTGTATGTCATTATGTATATAAAGCTTTTCAATATAGAAATCAAGCCTCGAACCAAAAAGGTATTGCTCAACAAAATTTGCGTTCTATTTTCATCTTTTAACATACATGTGTATACATTTTGAAATAAGGTTTCTGATATATATTTTCACTTTAAACAAGAACCTGTATTTCATGTTTCATATTCTATATTTATATGTGTATATTGCTATTTATTTTATGTTCCTTATGTCATTCACTTTTAACACTAATCTGTATTTCATTTTTATACGCCCACATTAAAATGTGGTCGTATACTGTCGAAGCTCCCGTCTGTCGGTCCGGCGTCCACAATTGCTTGTGGACGACACTCTAGAGGCTAAGTCGATATTCGATTGACTTTTGATTTATACACAGTGATCAAGGTCATGATTTTCAGCGATTCCCGATAATCACTGCAAGAGTTATGGCCCTTGATTACGTCAAAAGTCTTGTGGACGCTCTTGAGGTCAAAGCCAATATCCGATTGACTGTAATTTTATACACAGTGATTACGGTCATGAGACGAAGAAGTCTATTGATTTTCATCGATTTCCGATAATCACTGCCCTTGATCACATCAAAAAATTTTGTGAACGCTCTAGAGGCCAGAGGTAATATCCGATTGACTTTAAATTTATACACAGTGTTTCAGGTCATGAGACAAAGAAGCCTTATTCTTAATCAGATCTTAGTGTATTATAAATGTTCTATTACCGAAAAAAGTAAAAATATGCGACAACTCTTGTTGACTGCCCTGACGATCTAGCTGCTGTGGGCATATATTTCGTTGTCTGGCAACCTATCTTTCATTTTCTTATAAATATATGTGTATATTGCTATTTATTTTATGTTCCTTGTCACCGTGGTTGTGTCATGTATATGAATTGTATGCGGCCTGCAATGGGTGTTATGATACAATAAATTCTTATCTTATCTTATCTTATGTCTGTGGTTTATTCAATAATTTTACTGGATGGTGGCAAAAGTGTTTCAACCCAATTGAAAATCTGAGCCCTCTTGACTACGATTGGCAGCACGTTAAAGATCTCCTGGCAGTTGAAGTAGGTCGTAGCGCCGTTGCCAGGGCACAATTTCCCTCATGGCCCTATTGCATGACACATGCCCGTCTTCACTGATGCAGACAGGACGTTAAACCTGATTTCAGTTCTTGTTCAACAGTTGTCTATGTTCTTTTTAAACATTTTCCATACACCAATATTTACAGTCTATGTATATCTTAAATCGTTTCGTCCAATTACAGGGTTAACAGGTGACATTCGTGACGACAAATTTGTCGAAATCGTGAACCAAGATAAATTTGCACAATATACCTAGTCACGACATAGATATCGCCTTTTATGGAAAATATAGATATAAGATAATACATGCACGAGGCTATATATGCCGATCAACTTTACGTTTCTATATTTACGTATTATGTCTTCATTGTTATACGCATGGCATGCAAATTGATGCCCCCATAAAATTCTGTTTACGCATAAGTAATTTTCTATGTCATATCTATCTTATTTATAAATCCACAGACACACCCAACATGTTTGTCGCGCCTTAAGCTATATTGCTGTATGTCTTGGTTATGTTCTGTTATTTTTCCTTCTATTTTTTTTTACTCCAAAATTAATTTTCACATTTATCAAAACGTGGCACCTGAATATCCCCCTTTAGACTTTAATCTATATTCTTTATTTAAATATATCGGTTTGCGGAATTTCCTTTTGACGTCAAAGGGGAATACCTTAAAAGGAATGGCTGACCACAATGTCACTACAATGTATTTAATATATAATTAAGGATTTAGTATAACGGTCCATGTTTTACCTCCTTATAATAAAGTATGAATATAAGTATTATACCATTTAATTTGTTTTTTTTTCCTTTTTTAATAGTAAAGTGAGATTGTTGTTGGTTATTACGAAATGTGGTCAGATTATTGCGCCGCACATATATTGACACCAAGAGAGATATAGTTTGTGTATTGTGAAATTGATAAAAGAAATAGGCTACACTCTCAAACTTTGGCAACCTGTATTTATATAAAGTGCGTTACCCTTTTACCGTATAATGCACAAAGACGAGGGCCCACAGACCTAGCACGTGACAATAATTCATAATGTGCTCCATTGTTGGTTGACAACATCAATAGTCGTTCGTGGACGCCAAGTTGAGTTGCTATAGGCTAGATTCATATCCCCTATAAAGCCCCCAAATATCAGAACAAAAGTTATATAAGAGATCTGCCACGTAGCAATAATTTATAAATCGTTCCATTTATAGTCATGACAGCACCAATATAGTTGTCAGTGGACGGGAACGAGTCAAGTTGGTTTCTTATCCCTTTAAAGCCTCAAAATACCAAAATAGAGACTATACAGAGGGTTCGACCATGTATGGTCAGAGAAATAAAATGAAATAATGATGTTAAATTAAATGCTATAGTTTTGTTTTATTTTGCACAAATAGAACCACTAATGAAGTCGGGAATGCCCGGGCCGTTGCCTTGCGTTTTTGTCGGATCACAACTATTAATTCCATAGCCAAAGTGTACACGGGGGCCTTGATTTTTATTTGCTATCCGATCGACTAGACGCTGTTATTGCAAGATTCTTAGTCCTGTACCACTGACTAATGGAGCCCTGATGTAACTTTATCCTCCAAAACCGGTGTCGAAGATCGAACCCAACACACGGTTGCAAATTCAAACCAATATAATCACCCTTTCAAGAAATTTAATGGCGTCATCAAACTTTAGTTTACTATCAGACTTTTGATTTAATAGAACAGAGAGAGGTTTCGACAGATAAAGGTAAGACAGTGTGTCCACAAGAAACTAAATCCCGTTATATGGTTAAATGTGTCACCTAAAAGTACACCCATGAGCTATTTTGTTATGATTTTTCATACAAATATTTTATCCGTCTTTATTAACCGGGAGAGATGAGAAGAAAAGCAGAACGTTAAACTCCAGTTCATTTCATTTCACAAATATTTTATGTTCACGGTCTATAGGTAATAATGTCGTAATGTAGGTTGCTGGGTCACCTATCATGCATGATGCTTTTTTTATATTTTTTGTGTAAACTGTTATTGATACAAAGTAGTTTCTCCACTGCAGCCATATCATATATCAACGCATGGGACGACTTTAGGCACTGATACGCATTTAGTATTTAGATATTATTTAAAATATCAAATATTTCTTAAATAAATAATATCTCCGATCTAGCTGCTGTGTTATCGTGAAAAGCACCAACACCACTACCTGTAACATGTTGCGATGTCCCAGCGTTACCGCATGATGGTAACGACAAACGGATACATATGTGTAAATAACGTCACCGCCATGATTGTGCAATGACGTTATATGATGTTATCGCCTTGTGCAATAACCTCACCATATTGCAACTACGACTACGGTGTGGAATGGCATCTTATTATTACATTCGACGAAAATATGCAATAAGGGCTTTGTATCACGCAAAATAAAATGAATGCAATTGGTAGATAAATTTGAACATCGATGAATTCCTCTAATATTCAACACTTTCTACAGTTCTGTCTGTTTCTATAATATGTCCTTATAATTAAATAGTAAGTGAAGAATAACATGTACATCAAAATGACGGATAAATAATAGCAAGCTTAGATGTTGACGGTAATTGATAAACATCCTTTATGCTTTCAAGAAATCTGGGCTGGGGCCTGTTTTACGAAAGCTTAACTTAAGACTTAAGATAAAATCAAAATTGTAGTAGGCCTAAGTACTTCAATTTTGATTGGCTAAGTACCAAAATCAATCTGATATTATCCAATCAAATTACTAAATTTAGATTTTATCCTAGATAAAATTTCGTGAAACAGACCCATGATCTCTATAGTTTTCACGAGCTCTCTGAGAAACATATAACGCTGCAAATCAAAAGGGTTAACCCTTACCCGATCAAAAATTGCAAGCCACTCACAGGTCTACTTCTACCCATGGTCGTGATTGTTTCACACCAAACCAAAACTGTTGCCTCTATCGAGGGTTGACGGAAAAGATGGGTAACACCGGAACGGGAGCTCACAGAATGCTGAAAACGGAAAGTCGCTGAACGTTGAATACCGATAGACTTCGAGTGGTTACAGTAACGAAATAATGATAAAACGAACCGTCTGGGCATGCCAAGAGATCAGAAAGGGTGAGTAACACGGAATGTATCTAGCTATTGTATCATAGGCATAGGCTATAAAATTGTTGAAAGGCGGGTTTAGAATCATCCTATCCTGCTAGAGGTCTAGGCCTAGTAGGCCCACATCGTCCCATAATAGTAAGAAATTCAGTCCAAAAATACCATTACCGCCGTTCGGCCGCATGACCTATTGCACGTATGTCGTAGACCAATGGGTTGGGGTTAGGTACAGGTATTTAAACAGTTACATCTGAGTGATATTCTACAGAAAACGTTTCATTTCAGTAAAAAATAGAATTTAATGCTGTGAGGTAGGGCTCCAACATTGTCTCGTGTGCAGTATTTTTTTAAGTATAGCCTAATATTAAAAAATATATAACCCTCCAACAAAAATCGTCTTCTTTTTTAATGGATCAGGAAAATAAACAGACAATTTTCTTTTATTATAGCAGCAGTTAAATAAATCTATAATAGCCGCTATGATCGCTATCGTCTGGCATTAAACTGGCACTGGCTTTAATTTTGCTGGAGTATTGATGTTTACCTCATTATGTTTCCAAGAAGATTTCACCATTCTCGATAATATTTCTGACCTGTCATTGCTCTCCTTTAAAATGGCCTTAATTTTTTTGTGGGTGCCATCACTGAAGGGTCTACCCACATTTTATGCGAGCTAAATGGCAAAATGCCTTGCTGACGTCAGACAAGACCTTTCAACAAATTTCAATCTTTTAAATGACGTCAATCCTTGGAAAGGGTTGCCTAGTAACTCGCTTGTGGGTTTGTTGGAAACTTCGCGCGACATAAATACTATCATTAAGACATAATGGTGAATGAATGATGTGACATGCTTTTTGTCTTCGATTATTTCAGGTCAAAAGATTCATCTGGTACATTCCTTGGTGATAAGTAGGCTATTTTTTAATTACCGATTCTGAATCATTCCTTTTAAAAAGGTCATCGGTTATAGCAATAGAACTGCGCAAATTAAGCGCACGCATTGAAAACTAACCAGGCTACAGCTCAGTAGTTCAATAAAGAGAAATGATCTACGATAAACTTCACGTAATTTTGCTTGTAAATTATTATTGGTAATCCATTTCAACTGCGAGATAGACTAACTAATATAGCCTAAACTACACTTTCTGGGACACCTATTTTCAGCTTCCTCATTTAGCGGAATTCATTGGATGGGACGAAAAACCGAGATCCTATACACATTAGCTTGTACATAATATAAATGAATACTTGAAAGTTTGAACTCTAAATTGAAAGGAAAATTCCTGTAAACAGTGCTCCACGACTTATTAAGCTACAGAAAAATTACGAGGATGGGCCAATTACATGCATATTATTATTATTGGCAATATGTGTTTCTACATAAACGTGTGAGCGTATGTGGCATGGAGATAGGGGCGCCTTCTCAACCTCGTGGGTTTCCTCCGGGCACGCCGGTTTCCTCCCACTGCTAAAGACCCCTACGCGCAAGCGAATTATTGAAATAAAATTAAACCATATATTAGTCCCGAAATGACCTAGTTGTGTTGAGTGGACGTTAAACCCCATTTCTCTCTCTCTCTCTCTTCTATATAAACACACAATATTATAGAGGTGTAAAATTCATAAAAGAAGTATCGGAGTGATAAAATTACTTTTTGAGCGTGACAGATTAATAATTTCGGGTCTTATTGAGATTGATATATTTGATTGATGGTAAAAGACATCGTGGGGGTGGAAACATATAGGTGAACAAAACTGTCAAACGAAATGTGTCGTTAAGAAGCCATCAACGGTCTTTTTATTATGCTTATTTTAGTTTGTTTTAGTGCTATATAGGCTATATTTAAAGATACATTATGGGATATTAGATAAAAGGCTGACAGCTCTCGCTCAAAACTAGACAGATAAAGAGCTGTTATTCCTCACTAAAAACTAGATAATATAAAGGGAATTCGGTGAAAATTTCAGTCAAATTGATCCACTCTTAACCGAGATTTTAGCGATTAAATTTTCGGCCTAGCGTCGATTATCATTACTAAAGTCGATACGATAAAAAACATAGTCTCGATTATCCACCCCATGATGAAATCATGAAAGTTGAGGGGATCGTATCCTAATCCAATAAATATCGCTGGCTAGCTTTGACATCGAGAGTGATTATGGTCGCTTGTTGACAAATAATAATGATAATATACAGTATTTTAATTTCTAAATTATATGAAATTGTCTATACCTCACCTTAATGTATCAGCTGTTCGCATGTATACAGACACAATGTAAGCAATGCATGAACATCGGATCTAAACAATGTATAGTTTATCAATCCTACAGGATACCCCACGCAGTCCAGACCTAAAGACATAGTATTTTCATCATTGCTGTATGACGATCAAGGAGTTATCAGTGGGAAATGCAATACCAAAGAGGCAACCCACAAAAATATACCACCGGCGTACAGCGCAATCAGATGTCAAGATTTGATTTCAGGACGATCGTTATTGATTATATCGATCTTTGCGGTCGTAGAACCCGATAGTTGTCAAGAATATTTTATTGCTGAGGAAAAATATAGTTAATCGATTCTATGAAAATTGTAACCGATATCGGCGTCGACAACATATAAAAATTCCTGTACCGTATTATACTACACGGTATCACGGGATGGAGAAAATAATAATGAGCGAGCGTAGACATCAAGACTATTGGAATATCACATTAATTAAACGCTATTAACAAAAAGTCACTATTAACAAAATGATCACTAATAAATATTCACTTGGCTATGGTGGCTGATTGGTATCATGATGTCGTCGTGTCGCCCTCCACAAAGGCGACAAACCGACAATACGACATTTTTAATCCGACATGACGACGACAATCCGACATCACGACATTTTAACCCGACAATACATTTCCACAGAGACCACGACGTTAAAATGTATTGTCGGGTTAATATGTGATGTCGGGGAGTCGGGTTATCGGTCATATTCCTCTCTATACTATGTACACTGATCCGGGTGTAGGTCAAGAAAGTTTCCCGGGATTTTGCAGCGTGGTTTCTCCCTTTCGGAAGTGCAGGGCAGAGGACCTTCCAAAGAACGGTGTTATAGTTGTGTAGATGGGACACACACAAAAATGAGCTCCTGTGTATTATACACACTGGCGTATACCTAAAAGAATCCTTCACAGTTAAAAATAACAATTTACTTTAAAGAGATTTCACTGTTACCTTTAATCAAACATTATACATATTATATACAAATTAATATTGAGCTAAATAATCATACGTAAAAGATATCGCCCAATGGTACTGATAATCAAACATTGTCTGCCATGAATATTTCAGTTTTGTATATGTCGCCATTGGCAACGTCATACACTTTTACTTTGGTTATATTTCGTAATGTTTAAGATCAAGGCCATCTCTTTCTTTCATTAGGCAAGACTGGTAATGAATCAATGCAAGAGATATATTTAGCTATCTCGTCATTGGGAAATAGTACATCATAACACAAATACAACGTTGCCCCATAGGCCTTTATGACTTGTGTTTCTGGGAGCACTGTAGCGTATATGAGTGGGTGTATCTATGTAACGGACCATGTCACAAAGTGGGTCAAAATAGACTAGTGACATACACTAACTATAAGTGGTAACACAGTTTTTTCTTAAGGATGTTTGTTGAACATTCCTATTTAACATTTTACGTCAATGTTGTCACCCATCAGCCAAAGTGAGGGCGAATACAATTGTTATAGGCCGATTTCTGATAGAGTTCTGCACGAAATGGCGCTATAAGAAACAGTGATGTTTATATTTCGTCAACACGAAAAAATCGAGTTTGAGCCAACCATGTCGTCATTTTATTTCAATAGTTCCCTTTGTAATACGAGTGGGGTTTCCCATCTACTCTCGTTCTACTTCCAACTTACTGTCAAAGAGCTTTTTTTCGTGCACGCCAATCCACATGGATTTCGGAACCATTTGAATTTACAGAAGTACAATAGAATTGGTTAGTGTACTTTTCATAGGTTTTCTAATATGATAAAGTCGTTACTATGATAATCGCAATAAAAAAAATAGAAATATTAAATACACGTGCATTTAATGACAAAAAGACATACCTTACTAAATGTTGTCAACAACTTTTCCAAACGAAAAGGAGGGGGATGGGCGGGCCTACTTTAGATGTGGTAAAATTATGCCCATATTTAGTGTCAGAATAAAAATGATCTTTCGAAGGGTTAAGTCCTGTAAAACAGTTTCTGCTTAAAGGTTCAATACCACTCTTGTTGTAACTGAATAATATGTCTCAATCTTTATTCTGGTCAACAAATTTGTATTATTTTACAATATTTCGATTAATTGAGGATACAAATTTCATCTTAACACACCTAATTTTAAAAATTGGAAAAATTCAACTAAATGATTTGAAAAGCCTAACGTAAACCTTGGATTTTAAAATATTTTCGAACCCTCTGGACAAGTAAAATAGGTAGGACACTTAAACATCTACTACTTTTCTGGAGCTGCCAATCCAGCAAGATTCCAAGAGTGTTATTGTTCCTTTAAACAGGCATGCATTAGCTAAATTTGTCTGTTGCATGTCTTTCTTTAGGCCATAAAGGTTCCAAAAATTGTTAATTAGACATTAATTAACTTACCAAGACTATAATCAAATCTCGGTGCCATCTGATGACTGCGATATAAGTAGATTTAAATGCTTTTTGTGGCCGATGCGGTTACCGTATATAAATGGATAATCGAGACTTTGTTTATTATTGTAACAACGGTAGTAATGACAATCGATTCTAGGCTATAATTGTATATTTCTCTCCCCGATATCTAGACTCAGAGGGAAGTTGACTTACAATTTCAGAAAAACAAATTAACGCAGACTTAGCCCATAATGCAGGCTACATATTATAGAGTAGTGGTATATAGCTTGTGGTTTAACGTCTGCTCCCACAACATTATAGAGTTGATCATTGTTACAGCTAGTATGACGAATATTGCAGATACTGAGGGGAGATATGATGGTTAAATGGGAAACGTTGAGTTGTAATAATTAGTAATTAATGAGGATTATGTGTAATTAAGGTCGACAATAATTCAAATTAAAGCGGCGGTATGGAGGATTAGACAAAAAGATGACAGTTGTCGCTATAATATTTGATAAAATAGATAATGATAAAGGGACTATGTTAAAAATATCAGTTCAATTACTTTACTCTGAGCCGAGAGATCCTCATTTTAAAACACTGTAGCCTCGACTGTCATTGCTACCATTTCTGCAATAATAAACAAAGTTTCGATTATCCTTTTTTACGATTAATCATCAACAGCCAATGAACCACAGATTGCATTCAAATCTGTTGAAAATCGCACCCATCAGGTGGCATCAAGAGTTGTTTATTTCTCATGTTAATGAATGTCTAATTGAATGATTGTTTATATATAATTTAAGGCCTAAAGAAAGGTCTGTAATTGGCAGATTTAGCTCTTGCATAATGTATGTTTAATATAACCACTCAATAAACATGTAATCTTCTCCATATTGCATTATTTATGAATGAGGTCAATTGCGCGCGTCATAAATAGTTTGATGAATTGCTTATTTCAAAGCTATACTATGGAGAAAAAAAATGCTATGGCTCTCAATTTAAAAGAAAAATATACTTATAATAGAGTACTTCCTACACCTCATCTTCATTATTTTTCTGGCTCGTTATGTAACACTGAGAAATTTCCACCAACGCTTTGATGATTAACTGCACATATCCATCATTGTAAATCAAACTATACATGCTATTATCGTGGCATCGTAGAATAGAATATTTTAGTTATATGGTAGCATGCAAGTGCGGACCCAGGACGTTTTGCAGTTGTGGGTTTGCAGGCTCCTGTTAAGAACATCGGTCAGTTGACAGTTGGGTTGTGGGGTGGCCGAGTGGTCTAAAGAGTGATCATAAGGTCTGTCATTGAGTCAAGTGGCTTGGTTTCGATTCCAAGCTTTTAAGTGGCGTGGAAAGGGCCACCTGCCTGATTTCGTTGTCCCCCAGTTTTCTTCCACTGTTACGCGCAATCGTATTATTGATACGAAATTACATCATAATATTAGTCTCGAAAAGATAGTTTCCGTCGAGTGGATTTTAATTTGTATAAAAGTCACCCAGGTGAATTTTGTTCCGACGGGCGAGCAAGGCTCCTGAAATTCAGGTGTTGTGTGTGAGGCAATGTATGCTTGCTCTCTCTAGAATACCTTATATCGATTCAATGCTTATTTGACACTCGAAAGAACTGTTTTAACAGAGTATTTCGATTATCTAGACACTGGGCATTGCATTCACAATTCGCTCACTAGACGTATAGGACTATAATACGGATGAAAAACATACAACTGTTTCGACTATTATTTGGACATTGACATCTCACAACGTCCAACGTTAGTTTAATGTCTACTTGAAGATGCTAATCATAGTATGCTATAATACCAGTCTGAAACATTATTATCTCTGGCCTCACCGGTCTACATAAAAGTAAATATTTTATCTCGAATTTACGTGGTATCTTTACAAAGCTGTGCTGACCTGTACCCTAATGAAATCATTTGATCGATATTATTGGATAGCTGATCAACAAGCATATTGCTGATCGAATGTGATAAGAGCTACAGTTATTGGAAGCAGACGCGCAATGACGTCAATGATGTAGGCCTATGTGCCAATTAAACTGGTGCAAATAGGACTGACACTATTTATGTGGGTTAAAGCACATCTTCAGTCATCATGTTAATGTAATTTAGCAAACACATTCATAAATTTGACGTCCAGTTTTAGATGTTCAGCCCTGCTCAAAGGTTCATTTCCAGTTTATTTGACACGAGAAAATTGTTCACATGCATGCCATATAATTGAAACAGACACTTGCATTATGTGTCAAATTCACGATTTTAAATTTTGTTATCGATAGCCCTGATAATTGTACGTGTTCTGGCATTTATGACGTAATATTCTGCTCTGATTCTGGTATTAAAAGCGAACGCTTGCAAAACTTTTTATGGATCCTGATATTCTGTTCAAGTCGGAAGAATAGTTGGGTTAATTTGATGGGCAAGATTTGGGGAATAATAATAGATAATAAGCAATCTTTGCTGCAGACACTGGTATATATGAGCACCGGTTACAAGACAGGAACGCTTTAACTACATAAACTATTCATGTACAACAGCTGTTTCCAAACTTGTGTTTATCTCTCACCTTTCAGCTAGTAAAACACGTTGTGTATATATGGACTATATGAAGAAGTTTGTTAAATAAACTTTTGACGAGGCGAAGATGTTAGATATGTATATTTTGAAGGCGTGTTCCCTGTTACCGGTATTTATTTCATTATGGCGATTGTGCAAATCGCCAAAGGGAAATACACTAAACTTAGCCCAACAGGTTAATCACTTACTGTACAGTAATTTAATGCAGAAAGCTTAGCAGGCCAGACTGTCCTATTTTGATGAAATAATGAAACTATGGTATCGGTTGACATATATTGATATACATCATGCAAATTACACAGTGAAGATAAGAACATACAAGACGTCAAAGAATTGGGGTCCGAACTTCATAAATTCTATACATGTATCTTTATTCTATTCTAAAAGGATGTATTAGTCATTTAAAGAGACATATTATGCATATCCATAATCCGCTCTCTAGGTTATCGGTTGGCTTAAATTGTGTATTGGAATATGCGTTAACTATATAATGTATCTGTGAACTACGCAAAAGTTTATAGTGTCCAAATTTAACGGTAACATTCATTGTAGGCTATTCCTTTCAGAGGTGCGGAGTGCGTGTCTTGGTGTGCATAGGCCTATCTATAACTAACTAAATCAACCTGTTACCGCAACCCATTTTAATATCAAGTCATTAAAAAAAGTGGACCTATAACCCTTTCGGACTTCCGGCATACTCCACTGACCTCATTACAAACAGAATGTCAGAAAGAAGATCTTGAAGCATATTGTGCTAGCATTTATACACCATGTCGTAAAGGCTCTTAACAGCCTTAACCCACATATTAAAATTTAAAATGTCGCTATCGTGTTACGCATATTATGAATTAGATTTTTTTATAGAAAGATGATTGGGATTAAAAGATTATCTGTTGTTAGATTGCATGAATAAAACTGTCTTTAAACAGAATAATCTTTAAGAGTAGGCAGAAATGGACTACGGGTTTTTGTTGGGATTTGGGTTTCTTTTTTTCTTTTCTTTTCTTTTCTTTTCTTCTTTTTTTTTCATGTAACAGGAAAACGGGAGAAAGCAAACACTCGGCAAACAGCAATGCACCACTTTTACCAACTCCCCCGCTTGTTAACGAATGGTGAAAGGTACAATGACGAACTGTCAAACATTGTCTATAAACGTGTTCCGTTTTCACACGGTTCAAAGGCTAAAATTGTCTAAACGTTTATTGTCTTGTATTTCTTTCAAATACAGTTTTTGGTATTATGGCCGTCATCCACAGTTGATCAGTGGTTTTGATTTGATTATGAAGAGGAAGTCAGTAACAATGTTCAGATATATTTTCCTTGTCAGCATTGGACATTAGGATAATTCGAGTTTTCAAAATTTCCTAAAAAAGAAGTTACCTGTACGTTTCCCAAACTTCAGTTATGATATAAAAAAAACATAAACAAAACTATTATGAGGCGTGATAAATTACTAGATATAAATGATATCAAGTAAGTTTTAAAGATCTCCAAAGCTCCCAGGGGAACAGTTCTTTGAATAGAACAATAGAATCGTTTATAAGTGTACATCATATATATCAATGGCATACTCTTGGGTATAAAGATATTTCAGTAAGGGTATAATTTGATGTCCTGGGTGTTTTATGACAATGATAATGCTATATATAGTCTTACTGTGATTTTAACACAAATTATAATAGCTTTCTATATAGCTAGGATTAGAAACATAGTGCAATAGATTGTTAATTTACCACTCGTTCATCAATTTGAGTCATCTTATGAACAGTTATGCGCTTCATTTTCCAAAAATGTTCAGAAAACAGTGGGAACATTCAGTGGTGATAAATTTGTTCTGGGTATTACTGATCAGTCTCATACATGTTGTAACAAAAGGGTTACTTATCTATGTAGGTAAGGAGATGATATGGTTAATTAAATTTACCTTAACTGTCCCTTAATCATTGAGTTGACACGTTTTATACAATGAATGGTACAATATGGTTCCATATATATCTTTTGCTATTAAACCCAAAGTCATGATAAAATAATTGTAAATGAATGGACCATTCTGTATTTGTTACACAGACCATTGTGTTGTATCGATTATGAAATAGGAGCGCTTAAGCAGCCTTACATAAACTATAGTCCGTTTATAAATATCTCCTGTATTCTTCTACAAGAATCGAATACAATATTGAGGTCAAAACTGTGATGCATTTACCCATTGATCTTTAAAATCTTCCAGGTCAAACTCTTTTGTTCAGATCGATGCGTGACAAAGCTCTATTGAAGGGAATAAAACTGATGAATGTCGTTCGGTGACCATTTTCACTGGGTCAGATATTACGTCAGCAATGCCCTTCTCGTCTGCTCTTGATAAAGTGCAACGAAACTCTAATAACAGTTTCCATTATCGACAGTCCTTCGTATCTCGCCAACACACGTGTCTTGTGAACTTCTATATATACATGTATATATATATTAATATTAAGTTTCGCATTAATCAATCAATGGAAGTAATGATTAAAACAGGCATCCATTTTCAGACATGAGTGATCAAATATGAACCCTCAGCTTCAAGAAATCCTTATAGTAAACGTTGTATGATTAGATCTGTTAATTCCCAATCACATTTAAAAAATCATAATGGGTCCACATTCAAATGACATGACATGGTTAAATTTTTCTTAGCATAAAAATTAATGTTACCTGAACACACCACACACAAACTGAAAAACGATAATAGCAGCGGGAACGTATAGGGCTTATACACCCATGGTGTTCTATTTCCACCATTTCCCAAATCGCGCGACACGAATTTCGCGTTACGTCGCATTTTTCCAGTGTTAAGCTGCAGACATACAAAGCGACGTCGACTTTCTTTTTAAACGTCACCTTTCAAAAAGCGACGTATCAGTGTCACCCTTCGCGTCACATCATTTTTTCTAAACGGATAGGTTATAGTTTTTGTGGTGAATTGCACAATGTATCGGGAAAATTCATTTGCCGCTTTGTGCTTTTTTCAATTTTTTTTTTTTTTATATGCAGTAATTACTGGACAATAGGGAATGTGGCGATTTTAAAGAGCTACGTTGTGTTAAAAAGTCGATGTCACTTTTCTTTCTCTGCAGGTTAACATTGAAAAAAAGCACCACGCGCGACGCGAATTTTGCATCGCGTATGGTTTGAATAGAACACCATAGAAGTCAATCTAAAATAAAACTTAAGAAGTCGATGTCGCTCTCTTTTATAGCGACGTGGGAGGCTAACATAAAAAACAATATTATGATCGTTTGTCTTGGCGCATACATAGCCTATACTTAAACATATAGGCTGTCAATTTTAAACTAATACTCAGAAATCTTTAATTTTGCTGTATAAAACTTAATGTTGCATGTTGTGCGGGGGTGGGGGTGGGATCGCGAGATACGCTATAAACCACATGGTATATAAAATGCACAATAGCTAATACAGATTAATGTGTCGAATGCTGGGGGCGAGTTTTGCCCGGGCAGTGGTATTTCTGTCTACCCTTCGACATGTAAGTATTCCAACTTGCACGACAAAGCGATCAATGGCGGACCTCGGTTTTCCTACCGTCCAAACGAATATGCAAGATTTTTACTTATCAGCCCCGCGACCGCTATTCGTGGCAAGTGTGACGAGGGAATGAAAACCCTTAAGTTGTTTCTTAGGATAAGAACCAACTTATTCAGCTAATAATTCAACGCATTATCAACATGCTAAATTGAGAATAAACTTTACAAGATATTGCCGGGCTATTTCTGACCTTCAGAAAATGTTATGTTGTCAATATTATTAAACAATTTGGCATATTTCGAAAGTCCGTCTTTCAAGTGTAAACAAAAGACAGGCGCAATATCTTCCAGCGAAACAAGTAAGCAACATATGGGATGGTCTGAAATACTGCTTTTGGTTATCAGATATTACGTGGAGACATTAAAGGCCTTGATCATTGATTCCTCTAGCAGTGTTTGGGCACTTGCTTGGTACTGATGACGCCATATTTTACCACTTTTCATAAAACGCGTGTTTTCTGATAAGCCGAGATCGATACACTGAGATTTTAATGAATGAAATCAATGAGAAAACCCACAAGCCGTTTATCATTGCGTGTAAAACGTACAATTCCAGCGATCCTCTAAAGAAAGGTAGCATGCAAATACAGGCCAGACCCGAAGACTATGCCCCCTAACCTTAGTACACGACTGAAATGTTTCCATTATTTGCAACCAGGAAGCCTCGAACTAACCGAAGCTATTTTAAAAGAAAATTCTTATTATTAAAGCGGGGTGGGGCCCATTCTCAGCAAAAACTATGTCATATCGGGACTAACATACATTACAATCTTATTTTAATTATAGAGCGCTTGTTACTGTAGGAGTATTTAACTATGTCAGGCAGTCCTATCCCTTGTCACGTAGTCTACAAGACGTGTGGGGTCGAAACCATGCCACTTGACTTTTATAACAGACCATTCGGCAACCAACAAATCTAAGCCTGCATAATAAAGTTCTCTTTCTTAAAGCGTAGACACATCGTCAACAAAATAGGGGTCAGGTTATATTCGGTTAATTCGTTCAGTTACTTACTCATATATAAGACCTAAACAGCAACGCGTGTGTCATTTTCTGCAAAATGTCCCTTTAAAGAGACGGTATAGTTGTTATAAAGTTTGCAATGAACAGCTGCGAGAGAGGCTATAAAGTCAGCTATTATGTTTTCGTGACGTCTCTTTGGTAAATCAGGTCGCTGCCTGTTAAACGAATAGTAAGTGCACTTCGCAGAATCATCGATCCATGGCAATCAGTTCCGTGCGCCAAAACTATGAACAAGATTTAGCGAATCTGTAATGTGATTTGGAGCCATGAATTTGAGTCAACAGAATGGAAATGAGACAACCAGAGGTCTGTTAGCAGTGTGGGATCAGACAATGAGAATACAGATGGAAATCCCTTCCCAATATCAACCCCGTATAATACACGTGACTACATAACTACATGATCAATTTTATAATAGGTCTTATTAGTTGGGTCAATAATAGCCCGGTTTTATATTGAATTATGTGTCTGTGCCAATTTCTAGGACTGAAATAAGTCATAGCCTGTATATAATGATGCTTCTGTATAGTCATAGCCTTTAAAAGCATACATAGGGGCTCTTTTTTCCATAAAGATTTCACTAGAATAATATACATGTAAAAACGAAAGGGTGTTGCATTCTTTTTAAAAAAAAAAAATAATCAATAAACATCATATTTGTAACCAAGTCTGATCCAATTTCAAGTATATTCAAGGCGACGTTGCCACAAGACGTTCGATCAACCAAATAACTGCAACCGATATTCAAGATAATTATGAGTGTGTACACAGCATTTACACCAAAATTATTCATTTCACACAGTAATTTGGATTGCAAATTTGAATGTTTCTTAGAAATAACACAATTTTACATAATATCTTTACATTTTTTTTTCTGTGGGTGGGCGTGGGGTACATTCATATCATTGCATATTGTATCTTTTTGTTTATTGTTATAATACATAACACCCCGTTTTAGCAGTGTATATAAATGTTCCAAATTGTAATAGAGTCTAATATAGGATTTAATCATTCTTAATCCATAAATAACCAAATCACACTAAACCAACAACACTGCAATACATGCAACAACGTTTCTAATAAATATGTAATAATCAACAAGTAAACAAGACACAGTATTCAGATTATACCCCTTCCAAGTTTCACTGAAGCCTACACCCATTTTGGGGGGGGGGGTCAAAGTGAGACGGACGCAAATGACGAGCTGCGTCATGTTTTTGAGTTTTTGTACCCCCTTGAATTTTTGGACGGTATCTTGTTCCTATTGCAAAATCATGAGTACTCAGGCCCCGATCTTCACCTTCACTTGGGGTGTATATTATATAATAAAAATGTATTTAATTGTAAACTAATTAAATCCGCATTTGGTCATACATAGAATGTTACTCTATTTTCTGTGGAAACTTATTCGAATATAGTGCACCAGTTTACATAACTGATTGTATAAGTTACAATTTTTCACCCGAGCGAGTGTAAACTTGCTTTTGTTTAACTCTGTGCAGAAACAGCAATGCCCCTTTTGTATTCATTTAAGCGAGAATAACAACAAAGTTGTTTATTTATGAAACCATTTCCTGGCTGGGTCTTGTGCTTATGACCACCACCAACCATCACAAGCATGGACCTAATACAAGAAGTCGCGTGTGAATATACCTACCTACTTTCTAATCTAATTCGCTGGATTTTGCTTGACCCCCTCCCCCCCCACCCATCTAATCCAGAGGTCACGTCGCCGTGAAAAATTATACTCCTGATATTTTATGTATATGTATTTTATTTACTGTGAACTATTTTATTTTTCATGCATGTCTCGTCTTTGTCTACGACTCCGACCAATCCAGATTTTCAACAGAGGTGTGAAGATCAGTTTTAAATAGACAAATTAATCGAAACCCGGTTTGCAGTTTCTGGCTTGGTTTGTTAGCCAACCGAAATATAGACTGTTAAATCCCCCCCGAGTCAAGCGTTGAGTGATTTAAAGCGACGCTATGATCGGCGTGGCTTGGAATGGTCCTTGTTCACGGAGCGCTTGTTGTGTGTCAGATACTGATGGTCAACGCGTTAATTAATTCCGTACGATAAGCAGGTGACCACGCCAAGATCTCGAATTTTACATAATTAGCCCCTACGTTAATCTACCATGCCGCTAGCTACAATTTGAGTTCGGGTGCTATTCACAGTTGGAAAGACGCAGTTTAAGGCGAGAAGATGGAATTTTATTCTCACGGGATTAATGAATGAAACATCGGATAGAGAACGCTATATATATATGTATCATTAATCTTTAAATATTAAGTTAAGTTTGAAACAAATTTTCTTTGAAATTCGTCGAAGAATCATTATACTGTATAAATTATTTTATACAAATGTTTTCCTTTACAACTTACAAACACTACTCTTTGGTTTATTTAACCAATGTAAAATTCATTTATACCAATATATCAATTCAGTTTACAAAAAACACAATATTTCACTTCAGAAATCAATGACGCAGTTTTGAAAATACCCGAGGGATATAAGGTCCTGGATGGGTTATTAATGAGAGACTGTTTGACCGGGATTATGATAAATATCGGTATGTTTTTCACGACTCCTCATGTGCACTGAAGTACAACCCTGATAATACGTAACTGTACATATAATTATAGGGTGAAGTTGACAAAACAAATCTCTCAAAAAAAAGGAGAAAAAAAGTGACTAACGGCAATATGTATATATACCAACAGAAACGAAGAAGACATATTGCTTGAATACATTTTTTTAAGTCGGTGTTGAATGTAAGCCAATCTTGCGTCAATTTTAAAAGCTGTATAAAATTTCATAATGACATAATTTCCAAAATCAAAGATCAATACCAAATCCTTTTCACAGAGGAACAACCTCTTTAACGATGGGATATATAATTGTATATTTTTATTTCATCTATTTTAATACTTCGTACATATGATTACAGTAGAAAAAATATGTGAATAACTGTGAAATATTTAATTTATTCCCTTCTAAAACAACCAAGTTACTGTGAATCGACCCTTTGCATATCAATAACAATTTGTGACCCACTCACAGTTTGCAACTATGTTCGGAGTACTTCACACCCTCCCCTTTCTTCGAGTTAAAGGGGTAAGCCCTTGCCTCACCCCAATTACCTCCAAACTTTTACTGCGTAGAAAGTAACAGTCAACTATGCTTGGTGATAACGTTACCTAACACTGTATGAGTATACAAATAACGATGTACATGTATACTAAACTTCCCACACAAATAATGGATTCGTCCGAATCGAGCTATTTCATTGGCCAATAAGTCGTCCATATCGAAGATGGTCTTCGCTAGAGGTTCGCGTACTGACGCCACAATTATCGAAGGATAGGGTGGGGGAGGTCGTCACTTGCTAGGAGTTATTTAGTGATTGCCCGAAACCTCGCCAAATATTATCGCAAATTAGTTTTTGGAATTTTGTCCTTGGAAATATAGATTTGAAACATGTCAGAAGAAAAGATATCGTATGACCGACTGAACATACCAACTCGAGGAACTTCTCATTCGGACAAATTAAGAGTTTTTGTGTGTCCCACTACCGGTGGACAAATTGAACTGAAAGTTTCAGGAAACGAGACTATTCAAGGCCTAAAATGGTTAATTGCAAGAAAACTAAAAATTGTGCCGGAGAAAATCTCACTGCTTCACAAAAACAAGTAAGTTACAATTTCTAAGCGTATGAAGAAATGGATGGATGAATGAATGAATGAGTAGGCCATGTCGCGGTTTGCACTATTGACCTCGCCTGCTCGGGTTATCTGCATTACTGTCGTGAATTTTAGAGCTAAAACATTTGTTGTAAATTTATACACGGATGTCGTGTATATTAATATTGCTAAGTCTATTATTGAATGTGGAAATACACGAATTTAAAACTTTTCCTTTTTCGAGTACTTAGCAATTGTGGCGGCTATTCACTCGAGCATACTGCGCGTACAACTACAAATCTAGCAGACGACGCATTCTACGCTTGCTACTATGAAGAGGTCGACATCTGTGTCAAAAAGAATTATGAGCAAAAAGGTTTGAAACAAAGAACCCTTTGCCAAACGCAGCCCGTTTTGCAGGATGCTGATTTATGACCACGTATATCAGGCATTAATCATCAATACAGATTGATTTGAATGTCGCTTTAGATGGATAAATAAAGCCATTTTTGTGAGTCATTCTTCAGAGTTGTACTACTCATATAGTACGCTGTTAGTCTTGTAAGTATAGCGAGTGATGGGATGGAGGCGTAATTAAAAAAAAAACCATTAGTCAATTATTAAGCTGCTTTGAGTACGTCTTTCAACTTTTGATTGTTTTACACTTAATAACAATGTGGCTAGGTTCATCTTGTTCAACAGTGCTGGGTGCAGTTACAAAAATATGGTGAAGGATTGTGGTCGGTACACACATACCGTAAGCCTACTATAAAAGTAATGACGTCAATCCATGCCCGGGTATACGGTATCAGGACCAGTTATCTGACTTGTAATAAAGAGGCTTGAACTTTATCAATAGACTTCTTTCAAGGATTTTCATTAATTTTTATGGTTATTTCCATTTTACATTAATGCTGAAAGTATTTTTGGCTGACTTTAGTCCGGTGCCTTACAAAATGGATTAACATTGATTTAAAGTTAAATAATAGAATGTTTTATTTATGGCCTACACCAATTGCAAGAGTTGGTATGAAGTTGTTTGAACTTATTACTTTGAGCTTGTATATTTGTGTTGTAACTTAGTGATTAGTCTATTGAATATTGACCTTATGAACTTTAGAATTAGGTCTCCAAACTAGATCACACCTCCTACATACACAGTCGAGTCTATACAATTACATGGCTTGTACCTATACTACAAAGTTAAGCAGAGTTCAGTTATGTGTTTCCTTTTTTATAGTCTGACGTACACAAACGTAGGCTAGTGTATTTATAATCATAAGACACATATTTCTATAAGTACCCTCAACAAACACCCCCATATCACATGAATGCCAAAATAATTAGATAATAAAATCTGCAGGGTTAAATTTGAATGCCGCCAAGCTTAACCATAGCTGTGGTTTGCTACTAGTACAGCTATAAGGTTATTGTACTAAAAAATTATATATGCATGATATTTTTTTACACTCAAATACTTGAAAACACAGATACAGCTAATATACATAGGACACTTCCTGGTTTATGGGGTGTTAACTTTTTCTCATTAAAAAACATCCAAAGAATCAATTTAAACACAGTAATTATGAGCAATTAACATTTTTTATAGAAAAATGCTGAAAAAAAGACAGTGTCTTTTATATGTACGACTGCACTGCAGGACGACTAAACATGGCGTTTGAAATTGTATTTCAGTTCAAAATATGTGTTGGTTGTACTCGTTATATAATGGTTCTGGTTTATTGAACATCTTGCGTTTGTATTAGTTTTTGCTATTACTACGTGCAAATGTCTGTGTACAAGTCTGAATTGGGCCAGTGATGACGTAAGACCAAACCTGGGCTAGAACTAAAGTTATTTGATTCTATCCCTAATTTTTAACCTTATTATAAAGATGTATCATGATCCTGAATTTCAGTTCAACATATGTACATACTTTATATAGATTGTTGGTTTTGAACATTTGCCAAAGATTTTGCGGCCAAGATAGACATTTGGCTAGTGGGAGTAAAGCTAAAAGTAGAACAAAGGTGATGATTTAATCAAGTTCAGCTTCAATGCTATTTTTCCTTTTCACTGATGCCTACACTTTTAGTAAACTTTTTACTCATTCTGTCTTGTTGCAAGGGAATTCCGATACCATACAACCATCCATGTGGGCTGCATATTAAATTTGAACACAGTTAACAAGTTGATCGTGTTATGTAAACTTGCTTTATCTCTGTTTTTCATAGAAAAATTGATTTGTAATTTAGATAAAATGCAAGGGAAGCTGTACTTTTAAAATAGAAATCATGTTATGCATACATAGTTTCAGGGAAAACTGTGAACATTTTCTTCTCATTGATAACAGATGCTTATTTGTTTTTAACAAAGATTAACAACACTACGCCTACAGTGCCATTTGTATAGTTTAAATCAACTTAAATTGAACAGTTTACATCTTTCTTATTTAATTTCTCTGTACTGTGTTTCATCAAAATAATAAAACTTTTATATCAACAAATAACAGATGGAAATTTAACTTAATTTCTCAGATATGTGTTCATATGATACACTGACACACATAATAAATATGTGTTATAAATGATATATTGAATAGAGTTTATGCATTAACTCAGACAATGGTGGACGTTACATAAATCATATTCACTGAACACTTGATATGTTCTTTTGTCAAAATATTGATGAAACAGCACATTTGATTTTTAACTTTAACATATAGTGAAAAGATCTGACAATGTACAGGATTGTGCGTATGTCACTTTTCAAGCAGTATAATACAATCTATTTTAATCTCTCTAATTTTTAAATGACATGCTGACAGACTTGTCGCAGAAGGCATGAATGGAGAAAATTATTCGTTTTACAGATGAGATTTCTAACTTGGAACACCCCACACACATATTTTCTAATTAGGCATATTGCCAGAAGCTAGATTTTTCTTTTCTATACTTTATGTGTGTGTTTTGAATAATTGTAATTTTGTTAAACTGAATTGAGATACATGTAGTGCTATGAGGTCGTATTTAAAAAGGAGTTAACACAACAGGCAGCCGACCAAACATGATAACTTCTCGGAATAGAACCTGAGGGGGTGTACAGATGTATATATATAGACATTTATATTGGAAAGACTAATCCATCATTTTTTGTGGGTGATGAGGGAATGCAATTAGGAAAATTTTTATTCCTTTAAAAACCTGAAGGTAAATATTAATTTGCTTAAAGTACTTGATGGAATACGAATTTGTGTTTGTCAAACATAAACTATATATGGCTGTTTTAAGGGTTTTTTGGCTACTTTCTGATGGATTAACGTAAAGTTCTAATGATTTTTCAAAAGTTTTTGTTATATTATCGATTGAATCTATGGTTATTTAGATATGATTTGGAAATGTGATTTTTAACTACTGAACACATTGACTGGCTATATGATTTAAAGTGCATTCATTAGACCACTTTGTTTACACACAGACACATCCACATCGACCAGTATATAATCTGTACACAAAGAAATGATTAAATTAAAGAAAAAATTATAAATTGCTAATTCATATGTGGATACCAGAAGATAATGACATTGTTAGACAAGGTTCTTAAAACGTTTCTGATGTAATCTGTGTTCTTAGACAACATATAAGAAATAATAGAGCACAAACATTGTGTTGCTTAGAGTTTCATTTCAGGAAGTTGTCAATCTTCAGGATGCAAGTTATTATGACATAATTCAGTCATTGTGTCAAAGAAATAAGATATAGATCAAACATTTCTTACTTCCTCATATTCATTGACTGATCAATAACCTTACATGTAGATCTAAATGAAGAAATGTCATATTTAATGTATTTTCATGATGGGACAACAAAGAGACAATAAGTGGTGTGGAACTTGGTATTTTCTAAGACAAAGAAACTTCAGAGAATCTTGAGAGCGTCTAATCAAATGTATCAAAAATGATACTAAGTACCTTTTTCCATATTCCATATTTTTCCATGGCATCTACTAGAATCGGATTTTAATAAATTTCTGGGAAACAGTCTTGAGGTTTTAAATGCCACCCAGACCTTCCAATATAGAACCTACATCTAATAAATGGGGGATATTTGGAGCAGGTTGGTCATGTCTGGTGAATGTACTTAAGAGAGAACTTAATCATGTATTTCCTATTTTAAATCAATATTTAAAAGGGGGTGGGGATAATTGACTGGCATTTGAACAGAGATTCTTGAAATGTTTAGTAAGTTTCATGGATTGATAGAATATATAAACAGAAGCAAACTAGCCTACATATACCTTTACATTCATTTTCTGGAAAGAGCTCCCCTCATCCTGATGATAAGCTGATATTTTAATCTTCAATACAAACTAAACATATAAATTACCACAGCCAATGTTGCACAAATGTGTATCTAGCTATATTATCTGGTATAGAAGAAAAAAAAAACCTTAGGTGTTCATCCTTGTGATGCTCATCTGTGGTGAAATAAATAGGACTTGGTTTGTAAGGAGGCATTGTTGTGTGTTGAAAACTGGCATTTTGTATTTAACCTGTCTCTATTTAAAGAGAAGTTGTGAACTTAGTTATGTTTACTTCAGTCTAGGTCTTGCCCTATCATTCTATCAATAGCAATCCCTGGAGAACCGCCAACCTCTTCTACAAAGAAAAATGATTACTTTGGTGATGAAATATACAGAGGAGGTTGTAAATTTAAAATGCCTGACCAAAGACAGTTTTATTTTGTGTGTGCCTACCGTTAGTCTTCTGTGTTTGATGAAACCACACCCTGTAAACACGGCTTAGATTTATAGAGATATGATAATATAGATCAGACGTCATTCAGGCAGGTTGTTATTGGCAATTGATAAAGATTTTTAACCCATTACAGTACTGTATCTTTGTATTGAAAGTAGGTTCCACCCTAATCCAATAGGTAGATATACACATGCATTAATAAAACATAATACACCGATGGGTGGAGACCTATAATATTCACAGATGTTCCTTATACAATCTATATTAATTTATTTATTGTATTACACATTAAAGAGGTTGTAATTCTTCTCTATAGTCTTACAATACCATCGTCATATGCATACATTATTACATGAAATGTGATAAGTTTGTTATTTGTTGTTTTCTGTAAACATACTGTGTGTAGGTGCAATGGTAGTTTCTGAAGCATGAAAAATAAAATAAATTAATTTTGTTTGGAACAGAGTAGTGCGACATTAAATTAGTTTATTCATTTATTTTGTTACCATTTAAAAGAAGATGGCAAAGTTAGGTGCTTTGCTTTGATGTATATTATTGACATAGGAATACACTTTATAATTATAGTATATGATTAATATCCTACAGGGGCGTATCCAGTTTACAGTTTATAATTGAATTGTTTGTCTTGTTCAAATGCATATAAAGGACGCAAAAACATTTCAACTGAGAGTCACGTTTTTCTACTTTCTTTCATATAGAGAGAGGTTTATTACAATCTCTGGTATAATATGGTATAGTTTGTGAGAATGAGCTCAACAACTTAAATGGGCTTAAGAAAAGTTTGTACCTTTGAAGAGATATTGATAACATTACTTACAAATTGTTCAGCAACATTTGTAAAGTTTATCAATTTACTGTAAATAAAATGTAGGAGACTATTAAAATGTATTCATATGTCAGTGACACTTTTTGGACACAATAAGACTGCTTCTAATCTAGCGAGACTGTTAAAACTTGGCATAATAGTTGTTCATTGGGTGTATGCCTTGGCTGGGTTTGATGATAGGATGAGCAATTTAAATAGCTAAGACTTTAGAACGCAATAACTCTGCTTCTAATTGCGGGGGAAAATGCCCTGAATAAGCTTGATGCATATTTTCTGCTTGGGTTATGCAGAGTGATTTACAATTTGATTGAAAGATGTTTTATAAAAAGATAAATATGCAAGTGTCCTCTATTTATTATGGGACTGAAGCAGGGGAAATCAGTTCTATTCTATTTTTACATGAACATGACAATGGCCACTTTGGTATCAGATATTAGTTTAGAGCATTAATTACAACTGAATGATCTACCATTTGCAAATGTTATAATTATTTTGCAAGCATGGAATTTTTTGGATGAGTATCTAGTATTATAGTCTATATTAAGGCATGTGGTATTCATATTAATTCAAGACTGTTTATCACTTCCTGGTTGGTTTATTTATTACTTGATAAGAATATGGGACATTAATTTGTAAAAAGATTATACCTTTGTTTTTTACAAGTTGCTTTTTTGGGGGGTTGTCAGGTATATGATGATATAACACATTATGGTGTGACTATACAGCATATTTAAGTATGTTATTGCTATTGTAATTCCACATAGTTATGGGTAATAAATAATGATAAACTCTACCCACATCTTATATGTAGGTGGATAATTATTATAGCATATTTCCTTCCTCAAGAAGTATAACTCTGTTCAACTTTTCTCAGGGAAGGTACATGTAATTTATTGAGGAATAACAATTAAACAGAGATCTCCTGTAATATATTGGGTATTTAGGCTTGTTTCTACTAATACTTTATCTAATATACATTTAAAGGAAATTTTTATAAATATTATGTAGAGAATATGTTTTACTCACAGTTGTTCAGTATTAAAATACAGATCTGAGATTAAAAAACAGTGATATATATATTAAGTTAGACATTGGTCATATTCATGCACAAGTACATGTCTTTTGAACGCTGTGTTAATTTAACAAGATTATTGCGGATTTATATATAGACATATATATACTTTCTGTCATGTGACATCTAGGCGTTGTCTTGTCATTTTAAATGACAAGACAAAAATGTAGAGAAACTTTTGTCTGGCTTAATATATTTTATACTGGTTCATTGACTTACATATTAAAACACATTTGACATTTTTATGTAGTACCGGTACAGCAATATATCATATAACTATACTTTACTGAACTCGCAATTAATAGACTTTACTATATTTGGTAGTCTTTATAAATTTAAGTTGACATACATGTACATGTATACTTTTTATTTGTGTACACATTTATCTACCTCCCACCCCATTCAAGTATAATCAGTAATCCTATGCTGTGTTATGGAAACAATAATAAGGCATTCTTAATCTATTTTACAAGAACTTTAATAAATTTTAAAGACAAAGAGAGCAGAGGAGTTTCATGGTGCGTTTTACATTTCTTTGTCATATTTGTAGAAAACAAATTTAGGCGTGGAATCAGTTGGTTGCTGTGTGTCACTGACCTGCCATTGTTTGAGAATTTGTCATACTTGTTCCGACTTTGATTTTACATTCTAGTGGTTATATAGGTGCCGGATGGATTGATTTGACAGAGATTAGACCGGCTTGGCAACCTAAATGGTGTCAATCTAAACTCCAGTTCTATCCAGATAACAAGACTATTAACAAGGCGCATAAAGCCACAAAGGATTTTTATTTATGCAGACAACACAGTCACTTGCCTACTGACCTATTTCACATCAATGTCACATAACAGTCAATGTAAACAATATCTCAACAACCAAACCGTATTACCTTATAAGGTAATGATGTCGTCCTTGGCTTCACACTGGATATTGATCAATTTTAATGAGTGTGTTCCATACATGACAACATCAGTTGTTTACATTAAACAGATTTTTGTTTCAGAGTGAAAAAACCCTGCTCATTATCTTACAAAATGTGTGATGTAATTCAAGTTATATTATTTACTGTTTGAATAACTTCAGTTATATTGCTTATTTATTATTTAATCTTGTAATGTATTTGTCAATGACTAGTTTGTTTTGAGGTTGTTTAAAAAAAACTATTTATTGTTGTTTATTAAGGAAAGGAAATGAGTTGGGTTTGGTGTGTATAATTGTGAGTTTGTTCAAAGAAAGTAAACAAATATGCAACCAAACTCTGTTTATTCTGTGGAAAATAGTCAATAAATTTCTACATTGTACATAAAAATCAAAATAAAGCCTTATATTTGTAATATACAGGGTCAAAATTAGCAGGGCTAACTACATTTACTGACCTTGTGTGGTAACTTAATACTTAAAAAAAGGAATGATTAATTAACCATAAAGTATTAAATTAGCTTATTTCCGATTCCCATTTTATGTCCCCCAGTTTCCTAATTAACAGTTTAATAAAAAGAATAATCAATGAAATGATAGCTTTTAATCAATATAATTTCCCTTTGTTTCTGGAAATAATTCCCTAACCAAGTTTTAAATTGCTTAAGACTTGCACTGACAAACTTCGTATTTCCCAATACCCAAACATGTAATCTGTTTTCATTAGACCATCTGATGGTTCCACCTTTCTGTCGCGGGTAAAATCTACCGATTTACCCGGATTCATTCAGAACTAGTTTTACTCGTTCAATTATGCTGTAGGTATTAATGTTTGTGTTGGTAGGCCGGTCATTGTAATGTAAAAGAAGTATTACATCCGTTGAGATGAGCCTATGACGTCAATGGCCATCAGTTACATTCAATGAACTATTGATAAGGTTATAGTCTGTATCAGATTTTCTTCCGTGTTTACATAGAGAGCGCCTTTAAGGCTTGGTTCTTTCCAATTGATTATTGTTCCAGACATTAAGTGCATGGCTTTTACAGAATGTTTGACTGATCTGAAAATGGTATCTTTCAAATAACTAAAATTTACTAAGTTTAGATCAAATTTTCACTTTAATGCTCAACTCTATAATAGAATAAAAGAGAGTTTTAGATTAATATGAACTTCCGTATACATTATTGGTTTATTTTGAATGAACAATTATCTCAGAATACTCATCATTGCTTTGATTTGATAATTATTTCAACTATTTTTGAAGTTGGTAGAAAACACAAAGGGGTCGTTGACTTAAATGATTAAAGTTGTTTATTGATTTTTGTAGTAGGCGATGGAATCGGCATGACGTTGAGTCTGATCGATGAATGAAAAGATTTATTCCATAAAGACTATAGTTTGGCTTGATGCCAGAATATAGTGACTGACAAACGTTAACTATCCACTAAGTTGTGGCATTGATATCCCCGATAGATGCCGGAGAAGCAAACAATATCCGCAGGCAAAAAGATCAACAAGTTTATATATTTGTGACCTTGTAGCGCTAGTGTGGGAGAGGGATATACAGAACTAAGGCAGACCCCTGGGGTATACTAATGGAAGAACAGAAACAAACAGATCAGTAAAACAAAGAGAAATATGTGTTTGTCTCTACATTTAAATATTACAACTCCCAATACGAAACGTGCATGATTTAATAGCATTTGACAGGATTAGATAGATTTAAGAATGTCAACTGAGGTACTAAAAATGAAATTTATCGATAGATCTTTGTTAATTTTATTATTTCATCTTTCTGCTCCTACAGATATTTCTTACACATGTTTTGTATTTAATTTCCGTCAGTTGCTCATGATCTATAATTTTGGGATGAATTTTTTCTGGGATGACTTCACATTATGTCTATGATCGGTATCTCTCATGTTTAATGATAGGATGGAGCGCTTGGAAACTTCAACGATAATCAATTATAGCACAGGAGTACTTTATCTCAAACCATACTTGCCATTTATTATTGGCTGAATCGACAAGGAGGCATCCCAAATTTATTGAACAGCCATTATCCCAAAGGTCAAGTGTCTAGTTCATCATTGATCTTCGACAAAACCTGTTTATATTTTGAACAAAGGTTTCCTTCCTTTGGCTGAGAAATTGAGTTTCCAAACTGTTAACTCAAAAGATTTGGTGATTGAGGTCAGTAATTTGGAGAATGACCTTTTACCATTCTACTAAATCAGTTGGCTTCGTAACAGATAATCAATTAGTTTCAGTGGATAGATATGAAGTAGAAGTGAGAACCAAAGCAACTCTTTCACCAGGAACAAACTTGCAATCTACATATTATTTGAATATATAACATTTCTTAAGGTCCACACTTGCAAGAGATAGATAACCCCCTGCTTTCTCCAACATAACCAATATCATTTCTAGCATGTTTTAACTTAATTTCATGGATTTAATCAGCTTTTGTAATTAAGTCCCAGGACTATGGTCACAGAGAGGTCAATAGATAGTGTGGGTGGTTTTAATGTGATATACGATTGTATAGTCCTTTATGTATTGGTATACCTAATAGATCAATACATGTCGTAAATGGTAATCTGACCACAAGGTCATTCATACAGTGTTTTAATATTCTCTTTGCATCGCAGAATTAAGGACCTTATCAATCTAATTTAGTCCAGAACTAAAAATATTATCAAATCTATAAAATAAAAAAAATTAGATATGGTTGCCTGATAAATGACTACCCAAGCACTCTGTAAATATTTATGCAATTATATAAAAATACACACATAAAAAAATATGTAATGTACAGGGAAGAAGTTTTTATGTGGCTTTTATCAAATAGATAAGCAGGTATCACATGATTTGAATTTGATAGGGAGTGGGTGGAAAGGAGCAATATGAGGTCAAACATCTGATTGTTCGGTTTATGATAAAAGATTAGCTATACCACACAATGTTTTATTTATTGTAACATCTACCATTTTCTACCCATAATATATTACAAGAGGAAAACTACTGGACAGACATATTGAAGGAGCTGTGATCAGATTATAAAGGACAATTGCTAGTTTTGTTGTACACACACCAGCTATAAATCAATTTTCTTGATCTGTTTTTATGTAAGATCTTAAGATATTACAAATAACTGTTTACTGTACCTATATGCAAATAATTATGGAATGTTGCAATGCACAAGTATGTAAAAGAATGCATTATTAGGTTACTGCAATACATTTGCATTTTGTTAAATTTACTGCCATTCAGGACCGTTATTGTATAAATAGTTAAGTATTGTGATGCATTTCGAAAAAACGATTTTGGTCACGTGTACACCTGTTGTGTACTTTCTGATATGATGCTAAATGTTGATACCTACCTATTTCCTAACCTGATTAGCTTGAAGTTTAAGATCCTATAGTTAAAAATACCTTCGGAAACAATCTGACAATATTGCACATTAAAGTTTATTTTAGATAAATCTCAGGTCTCTTGACATTAAATGATTGTCTGATATTTAGAAAGTCTTATTATTTACATGGTTTAACTCTTGACTTCTAGCATTTTAAAGTCTTTTATGACTCAACTTGGCATGATTTCTCCATATAAGATATCTATTACAAATTTCCAATAAGTTTATTAGGTTCAAGTATGTTCTCTGTGATTAAACAATACCGGTACTTTGTTATCATGGTTCCTGATACATGACACAAGTCCAGAAATGACTTAACTGCAATACAAGAACAATTTCAGGGTAACTAATTTAATAAATGTTAGAGAAGGAAACATTGCGAAATGTCCTCAAAGAATTGCACATTGCAACAATTGTTATTATTTATACATTGGAAATGCAATCAATACAAACAATGAGATTATGGTGTTATTGGATACAGGTGATCTATATGCTTGAATGTCAGTCAGTGCTGAAGTTTATTGCTTTGACTGATAAAATCCTTGTGTTAAATTACAGGTCTTACACAATTCACACATATTGAGCAATGTTCTTTCCTTAGCAAGTACATACACAAAGTACACTGTAGAGTAATTAACATACAAACTTTTTGCACGATTTATTACATTTGTTTAATCTTGCAAGACATGTTATATAATTTTATGGTTTTATTTTGATGCCTCTCTCGTTTTTCATGGGTCCATGAAACATCTTGCAATTGCTTGGCAGAACAGAGGTCTTTTTTTTTTAAACTAGCTAGCCCTATGTACTTAGGTGGTATGAAACTCATTGAGTGGCTCTTCAATTTTTCACAGTTGAGCCTGCTGTTCTTGTATACGACAAAACATCATGCAATAATGGTCTCACAAAGTCTTATGCAATATAATGCACCTGAAAATTTTAATCGGATGCCTGACAAATAAAAGAACTGGTCTTACATACAATCAAAATTGAAATATTTTTCCAAGACTGATATAATATACCCCCAAAAAATGTTCAAACAGGTGGCTTTTATAAGATTTTATATCTAACACTCTGAAGCAAAATCTATTTTGATAGAAGGTAAAGTTTTTGAGTGGTTTTGAAACATGTGAAATTTTATAGACCTTGACCAAAAGTTTTCTATAGAATACGTAATTATGGTTCTGGTTATAAGATTGATTTGTTATAAAATTGTCTGTTTGATAATCAACCCAGTTATATAAAGGAGCCGAGGCATTAGTTTGGTCAATATATTCAGATATATTCATGACATATTAAAAAAACCAATAGCAAGTATTGCCCTAACTTAATCAATAACTATATGGTACTAACTTTCCTTAATACAGAAGTTTGATGAGAAACAGAGAAATTTATTACTCTGTCAGTCAAGATGATTTTACTGTGTGTTTGTGTGGTTAGTGAGGATACTCAATAATGGCTTATTTAAGTACAATATTACTATGTGTCTTCAAAAAGAGGGTAACCCAGTAACTGTCAATATCATTTTCTGAATAGTGTCAGTTCACATAGTTTTCAATTTTAGTTGCATACATGTACTGTTGACAATTTTGAAATCCTTGAAACTTATAAAAACAGTAATTCTTCAATTGTATATGCTGTGTAGTTACTCAACTGTATGCTATACTCATGCAGGATGTCTTCAACCATTGCTGTGTCTATTGAATGGGGTGATAAAGCACTTATTTACATTCTGTATAAAAGAACAAATACTATGCGAAAGACATATTGTTAAAATGAAGAAAAAGTTATACTACACCCTTTCCTTTCAATTTTTATATCAATGAAGTAATTTATCGTGTGAAGATAACCTGTAAACAGTTTATTTATCATGATAATATTTTTTGCCTATCCTAGTCCTGGCTTTAAACGATCAAATATAGGTAACTTACCTTTGTTAATCTCATGATAAGTGGATAATTAGGATATAATAAGGACAAAGATTTCATCTGAACTAAATATAAAATGATAATCTGATTGACTGTCCTTCATAACCTTTATTCATTGTACTGGTTGGCTTCATATTAAAAGTCTTATTATCACCTTTTTTATAGGTAGGTGTCTTTTATTATCAAATAGACTACAGGTAAAGTATGGTTGCAGAGCTTAAGCTGAAATGTAGAAACTGTGACAATTCATAAGTTCAATAGGTACACAAAACAACCATGTTGGCGTAGAATTAATTTATTAAGTTTATATGTAGGATAACTGCATAGAAAATTACCTTGTGGGGTATCTTGAATGTTGAATTCTTAGATATTGAGAAAAAATTATAGAAATTTCAAACCTGGAAATAAGGCACTGACAATGTTCGGCACAGATTCAGGCTTTGTCAGGCCCTAAACCTCTGGTGCCTGTCATTTTGTCCAGCACTGATTTGTCTTTTTTTTATCAATATTATTAATACATGTCAGGCACTAAGTGGAAAATATCAGATACTATTTCATTAATGCCCGAAATTTTGTCAGAGACATCTAAAACCTTTATTTCCAGGCCTGTATTTAAAACCTTAGGAGGTCATTTTGAAACAAACATATCTTATGATTCTTGCTATGTTCACCACAAGACAACAGTATCACAAAACATTGTGTGTTCCAAGCAAAAGAAAACAATTATGGTTTGAATCGCATACTTGCATACTATTTATATGTAATTTGAAATATAAAATGTTTTATCCATTGTGTATATGTAGTCTCTAAGATCACCAAGTAACTAAATTTTATCAACAATTTGATAATATTTAATGTACATGTTTTAATGATAAAATGTTGTAGAGAAAATCTTTAGCTTAAAAATATCCCAACAGAATTAAAGGAGCTAAATCGCTAACATTTGGGACCTAGAAATTGACTCAAGTGGGTCGCAACGCATATAATACTGTAATATGAATGTATATAAACTGATCTGCATTCAATGGTTTCTGTTTTTACTCTTATTTCATATCAGTTATGTTCGACGAAATAAACCAGCAGTGTCAACCGAAGGCATTTTTTTAGCGTCTAGTTATTCCAGTCTACATGCGCCGTTTGATTTGGTACAATGTTTCTAGCCTCGTTCCTCGAGTCTCTTGCTAGAACTGGGGCTGAAACGCATTATGGTACACGATTCGTGTACCAATGGTAAAATATTTATTTTGTCTTAAATATTGGATATCAGAAGTCCATCTTTTCCCGGTAAGATCACATCATCAATTTTGATTTAAATTGACAAATAATTCATGTTTTCAATGTTGAAGATTTTTGATGATATTGAGTTAAAGACTTAGCTCCTTTAAGTCAAGAGAAATTAGCTGTTTAACAAAACCTGATATATAACAGCACTCATGGATATGTAAAACTTCTTCATGTCCCCTGCTGTATTTACATATTACTTTGGTTTCAAGCTATGGTTTATCATTTTATCTACTTAAGTATTTATAATGGCCTTGTTGGAGTTATGAAATAGAACTTGTCGAATTCATCTGAGGTTTAATATTATTTGCAATAATTTTTAACCATAAATTCTCTTAGAAATAGTTTTTATTGGTTGATATCTAGAGTTTTCAGACAAAGATTTCCAAATAATCCTCTAAGTTGTGTACTATGGACCCTTAAGTACTTGAATATATGAATATATTGACTACCCGAGTTCCCTAAACGGATTAGAGAAAATTCAGAGGCAGATCCAGACATTTTTGCAGGAGGAGGCTTAAAATTGTTTTCAGGATGGTCTCCTTTGTCAATTTGGCATATATTTGGAATAACTTACTATCTTTTTATTTCCAACAATTTTTCATGTAGCTAAACAGAGAGATTTGTATCTCCCACCCCCCTCCCTCCCTCTGCTGGAACGACTCCTGAAATTGACCTCTTTTACATTAGGTTTTGTAGCTCATTTATGGAACTGTCAAAGACTGCTGCTAGTGCTATCAAGGATGACTCAAAAGTCTTGCATCACAGAATACTCCTCAAATGATACTTCAGATGTTGTATTTTATCCTTCCCAGTTGTTTTGTATTCAACACCCAAATATCAATTATTGATAAGTTTCAATTGTCATTTAAAGTTGTTGTTACCATATCACTGGGAATCTGTTGTCATTAGTTTGAGTCATTTCTCAAGCTGTTGCAATTTTGTGAGTAATAGAAGTGAAGAGGAGTTATGTTGTGGAATAAACATTTTAGTTTGAAATATGGCTGTTTATTTCATTCATACAGAAAAAAAACCCCATGAAGATGCCCTAGAAGGCAGACAGCTAGCTTATATGATTTAATGTATGTCAGAATAAAGTAAAGTGGAGAATTTTTTACCTGGACGTAATTTTTATTTATTTATAAAATTCTTCATATATATATATATATATATATATATATTTATTTATAAAATTCTTCATATATATATATATATATATATATATGAAGAATTTTATAAATAAATAAAAATTACGTCCAGGTAAAAAATTCTCCACTTTACTTTATTCTGACATACATTAAATCATATAAGCTAGCTGTCTGCCTTCTAGGGCATCTTCATGGGGTTTTTTTTCTGTATGAATGAAATAAACAGCCATATTTCAAACTAAAATGTTTATTCCACAACATAACTCCTCTTCACTTCTATTACTCACAAAATTGCAACAGCTTGAGAAATGACTCAAACTAATGACAACAGATTCCCAGTGATATGGTAACAACAACTTTAAATGACAATTGAAACTTATCAATAATTGATATTTGGGTGTTGAATACAAAACAACTTCATATATATATATGAAGAATTTTATAAATAAATAAAAATTACGTCCAGGTAAAAAATTCTCCACTTTACTTTATTCTGACATACATTAAATCATATAAGCTAGCTGTCTGCCTTCTAGGGCATCTGTATATATATATATATATATATATAACTGTAGCCTCTTTTATCCAGTGATTGTTTTATTATCATTTAAAAAAAGAAAAAATGAGTCACCTTTATCAAGATAACATCTTGTCTATCAAATATTCATAATGATTGATGTGTGATAGATTCATCACTGAATAAAATGGCTTATTGATTTTGGTTTAGAATAACATTAAAGAAAGTACTTTAATTTAGTTTTTTTAAACTGATTTCAGAACTTTACGGAATGGTACACTAAATGATAACCTAATTGGAGAGGCCAGTCATATAACGCTGTTACCAAATATGGAAAGTGGAATGACAGTAAGTATTAAAACTGCAACCTACATTTTTCTTTAAAGGAAGCCTAACTTTGTCACATTCAAAACATGCACAAAATACATCAATCACCATGTATATATATACATATATATCATTTTACGTACATTGCCACTCAATTCTTGACTTCACTTGGCCAGTCAAATTCAATATTTAGCCCAGTCATCTTCTTCAATGTTTATCTTGAAATATCATTGTGTATTGGGGAATCGTGAGATCTGAATAATAATATAAAAGAGATATTTTGTTATTAATGCAGTTAGCTGTCTTCAATATTAGCCTGATTATGCTAGCATAGAAAATATGAGGAAGAACAAAGGAAAGATATATGAAGACAGATATCTTTTTTTAAACAAACTGTGTTGTAAGGAATATCATATACTTAAGGCCACTGATCCCCATTTGTATTTTTCGGACAGTAGGGCCTATCTAATCTGTCATGACTCAGTCCTCTCTAAAATGAAATGAAATCAATTATTTAACATTATTTTAATGAAGAAAACAAAATGAAAATATCAATGAAAGATGATCTCCCAGCTTGGATTGAATCAAATTAAAAAGAGGCACATTTTAGCAAACTTTATAGGTGGCATTAGTTTTTTTGACATAGGCTGTTTATATTATCTGTAAAGGATGCGTATATTGAACCATTTTTCGACTGATATTCCGTTTGTACTGATATTCCCTTTAGACTAATATTCCTTTTGAACTGATAGTCCTGTTAGACTGATATTCCTTTTAGACTAATATTCCTTTTGGACTGATATTCCTGTTAGACTAATATTCCTTTTGGACTGATATTCCTTTTAGACTAATATTTCTTTTGAACTGATATTCAACATATGCTGTTTCTAATTGTCCTTAAAGGATATGTAAATTGTACCATTTTTGGACTGATATTCATTTTAGACTGATATTTCTTTTTGACTAATATTCCTTTTGGACTGATTCTCCTGTTAGACTAATATTAGACTAATATTCCTTTTGGACTGATATATACAACTTTGACAATATATGATTAGTTGAACAACAATTATGATATAAAAGGTCAAAACATAAGTTGGTCTACTATAATTTAACAGTTAATTAATGATTTATTGTTAATTTAATCCTGTAACAGTCGATGGAAATTAGGAGTGATATTCATTAAACAAACAGACCCTAAGCGAATGCTCTACAATAACTGAGAGAAAACCCTCCCACAAATCATTATTGTTATGAAACATTATGGGGTTTTGTATGAAACAGCTCACAGGCATACAAAGTTGATTAATAAATTTATTTCAAAATGGACGTCTAACGTGGTCCGTGGGTAACCTTAAAGTGTCTAGACTTTAAATTGTCAATTTCGTTCGATTTTATGAATTGATTTGTGCTGTTGGATGACAGTCAGTCTCTGTTCAAAATTTTGTGCCTTTGGATAAATCCAATATTGATTGTGTATTTCTGTTCCCAAATTACCTAAATATGTACAAGTAACACATCAGATCATCCAGTCAAATACTTTATTTTCACCTAAATACCAAAGATTCAGGGTCACATGAGACCATATTTACCCTTTCTTCTGAATTTATAAGTTCATTTTTTCAAGCAGTAATTTGGAACCTCCGCCCAATTAGTCCAGTGAAAGTCACCCATTTGCATCATGTATACAATATTAAGCAGCTTTAAACCAACTATTAGCTTTAAGATATTTTTTCTTAAAACTTTGACATTCAATTTTCAATCTATTTTGTATTTTGATGTGTGAAACTTTAAGAAGTTTTATTGACTTATGACTCACATCCCATTCTAGACCAAATCAATAACAAGTGTACCAAATCAATAAAGCCTAGTTTTAAGGACAGAACACCTATGAAATGGTCATAGGGTATATTTCCTGATAAATCTAAACAGTTGATGTGTAGGCGAAAATACTTTTCTCTATTTACATACAGTATATATAATCAATAGGAAATAATTGTGGGTGACTCATAGGCTGTTTAATTACTTAGTCTCACTTCTTCATTGCACTTACAAACTCTCCACTTACTTATAAAGCAGTGTGAGATTCACAATAACATACTTACACTAATCAAATATTAAGTCTATATAGATAAAGGAAAAATACTTATTATCCTATATCTTCTTAATAACAGTAATATAAATCTTCTTAATGATTTAGCACTCACTTTACTGTTGTGGGGTTTTGTTCATTTTCTGCCAAGTCGAAAGTATTTTGTATGTACGTAGAATACATTTAGATTGTTGTTTATCCACTTGATGTAGGAGTTCAATAAATCTCACCAGATCTATTTATGTTCTTTTCTTGAATAAAAGTAAGCTAATAAAAATTAAATGGAGAAATGTATAACTCAGTTATTTTTATGTGGAATATAAGTTACTTCTTTACACTTGCTAGTCAATATCACTGTTTTTGGAGTGATTTACGTCATAGGCTGGTTTGTTTTTCTAATGTTTATAGATTCTACCATTGCCTTGGTTTAAGTTGAAATGAAAAGAACCATAGAAAACACTTGATTTGTATATCCCAGACAAATCTATATCTCAAATGTTTTGGTTTTTTTTTGTTTAATTAGATCTACATCTACTTTATTATGATTGATTTTGAAATATTTAAAGTCTCTCTTGAAATGCCAAAAGTAAACTTGATCTTCATTTGCATTTTCTGACAGTTTTTATACGCCCACATTTTCATGTGGACGTATTATGTCGTCGCCCCTGTCCGTCCGGACGTCCGTCCGTCCGTCCACAATTTGTTTGTGGACTCTCTACAGGTCACAATTCTTATCCGATTTTGACGAAACTTGAAATATAGGTTTATCCCCAAAAGTTCTCGGCTGCTTTCGATATTGGCATGTATCGGATCAAAACTTCATGGATTATGGCCCCTGATTGTACGAAAAATCACGTTTTTAGCTTGTGGACCCTATAGAGGTCACAATTTTGAACCGATTTTGATGAAACTTGACATGCATGTTTGTAACCCAAAGATCTTGGTTCCTTTCGATATTTGCGGCTTACGGAATGTAATTTCCTAAATTATGGCCCCTGATTGTCCGAAAAATCACCCTTTTTAGCTTGTGGTCCCTCTGGAGGTCACAATTATTATTCGATTTAAAAAACCGTTTGATTATATCACCGTTACACCCTAAGGAAGGTTGAGTTCGAATTTCGGGAAAATCGGACGAAAATTGCCATACAAAATGGCCGCCGTTTGTACGCGAATACTGTTAAAAAATGGTATATCAAGGTTGTGGACCCTGTGGAGGTCACAATTTTGATTCGATTTTGATGAAACTTGAAATTCATGGTTATAACCCAAAGATCTTGCTTCCTTTCGATATTTGCGCATATCGGATCGTAACTTCCTGAATTATGGCCCCTGATTATACGCAAAATCGCCTTTTTTTTAGCTTGGAGGTCACAATTATTATTCGATTTAAAAAACCGTTCGATTATATTACCGTCACACCCTAAAGAAGGTTGAGTTCGAATTTCGGGAAAATCGGACGAAAATTGCCATACAAAATGGCCGCCGTTTGTACGCGAATACTGTTAAAAAATGGTATATCAAGGTTGTGGACCCTGTGGAGGTCACAATTTTGATTTGATTTTGATGAAATTTGAAATTCATGGTAATAACCCAAAGATCTTGCTTCCTTTCGATATTTGCGCATATCGGATCGTAACTTCCTGAATTATGGCCCCTGATTATACGCAAAATCGCCTTTTTTTTAGCTTGGAGGTCACAATTATTATCCGATTTAAAAAAACGTTTGATTATATTACCGTTACACCGTAAGGAAGGTTGAGTTCGAATTTCGGGAAAATCAGACCAAAATTGTCATACAAAATGGCTGCCGTTTGTACGCGAATACTGTTAAAAAATGGTATATCAAGGTTGTGGACCCTGTAAAGGTCACAATTTTAATTCGATTTTGATGAAACTTGAAATTCATGGTTATAACCCAAAGATCTTGGTTCTTTTCAATATTTGCGCATATCGGATCGTAACTTCCTGAATTATGGCCCCTGGTTATACGCAAAATCCCCCTTTCTTTAGCTTGTGGTCCCTCTGGAGGTCACAATTATTATCCAATTTAAAAAAACGTTTGATTATATCACCGTTGCACTGTAAGGAAGGTTGAGTTTGAATTTCAGGAAAATCGGACCAAAATTGACAGACAAAATGGCCGCCGTTTGTACGCGAATACTGTTAAAAAGATAGGCTGGCACTGCCAGGCAGGATACGCCCACATTTTCGAGAGATGGACAGAGAACAAGCAATACTGAAAGTGATTTTTCCTACATCTTTTAAGTCCTGTATTTCATACTGTATTGGGAGCAGCCATTAAGTTGGTCAGTTCCAGTCTGATATTAATGAAATTCGAAACCGACAATGATTATGGTGTGACGGTACACAACCTAGAAATGTGACTTTTCATCAAAATCGGATAAGAATTGTGACCTGTAGAGAGTCCACAACCATGATATACCATATTTTTACACTATTCGCGTACAAACAGCGACCATTTCGTCCGGCAATTTTGGTATGATTTTCACGAAATTAGAACTCAACCTTCCTCATCAAAATTGAATTAAAATTGTGACCTATACAGGGTCCACAACCATGATATATCATTTTTCGCGTACAAACGGCGGCCATTTTGTCTGTCAATTTTGGTCCGATTTTCCCGAAATTCAAACTCAACCTTCCTTACAGTGTAACGATGATATAATCAAACGTTTTTTTAAATTGGATAATAATTGTGACCTCCAGAGGGACCACAAGCTAAAGAAAGGGGGATTTTGCGTATAACCAGGGGCCATAATTAAGGAAGTTACGATCCGATATTCGCAAATATCGAAAAGAACCAAGATCTTTGGGTTATAACCATGAATTTCAAGTTTCATCAAAATCGAATTAAAATTGTGACCTTTACAGGGTCCACAACCTTGATATACCATTTTTTAACAGTATTCACGTACAAACGGTGGCCATTTTGTATGGCAATTTTGGTCTGATTTTCCCGAAATTCGAACTCAACCTTCCTTACGGTGTAACGGTAATATAATCAAACGTTTTTTAAATCGGATAATAATTGTGACCTCCAAGCTAAAAAAAGGCGATTTTGCGTATAATCAGGGGCCATAATTCAGGAAGTTACGATCCGATATGCGCAAATATCGAAAGGAAGCAAGATCTTTGGGTTATAACCATGAATTTCAAGTTTCATCAAAATTGAATCAAAATTGTGACCTCCACAGGTTCCACAACCTTGATATACCATTTTTTAACAGTATTCGCGTACAAACGGCGGCCATTTTGTATGGCAATTTTGGTCCGATTTTCCCGAAATTCGAACTCAACCTTCCTTAGGGTGTAACGGTGATATAATCAAACGTTTTTATACGCCCACATTTTCATGTGGACGTATTATGTCGTCGCCCCTGTCCGTCCGGACGTCCGTCCGGACGTCCGTCCGTCCGTCCGTCCGTCTGTCCGTCCGTCCGTCCGGACGTCCGTCCGTCCACAATTTGTTTGTGGACTCTCTACAGGTCACAATTCTTATCCGATTTTGACGAAACTTGAAATATAGGTTTATCCCCAAAAGATCTCGGCTGCTTTCGATAATGGCATGTATCGGATCAAAACTTCATGGATTATGGCCCCTGATTGTACGAAAAATCACGTTTTTAGCTTGTGGACCCTATAGAGGTCACAATTTTGAATCAATTTTGATGAAACTTGACATGCATGTTTGTAACCTAAAGATCTTGGTTCCTTTCGATATTTGCGACTATCGGAATGTAATTTCCTGAATTATGGCCCCTGATTGTCCGAAAAATCACCCTTTTTAGCTTGTGGTCCCTCTGGAGGTCACAATTATTATTCGATTTAAAAAACCGTTTGATTATATCACCGTTACACCCTAAGGAATGTTGAGTTCGAATTTCGGGAAAATCGGACGAAAATTGCCATACAAAATGGCCGCCGTTTGTACGCGAATACTGTTAAAAAATTGTATATCAAGGTTGTGGACCCTGTGGAGGTCACAATTTTGATTCGATTTTGATGAAACTTAAAATTCATGGTTATAACCCAAAGATCTTGCTTCCTTTCGATATTTGCGCATATCGGATCGTAACTTTTTGAATTATGGCCCCTGATTATACGCAAAATCGCCTTTTTTTTAGCTTGGAGGTCACAATTATTATTCAATTTAAAAAACCGTTTGATTATATCACTGTTGCACCCTAAGGAAGGTTGAATTCGAATTTCGGGAAAATTGGACGAAAATTGCCATACAAAATGGCCACCGTTTGTACGCGAATACTGTTAAAAAATGGTATATCAAGGTTGTGGACCCTGTGGAGGTCACAATTTTGATTCGATTTTGATGAAACTTGAAATTCATGGTTATAACCCAAAGATCTTGCTTCCTTTCGATATTTGCGCATATCAGATCATAACTTTCTGAATTATGGCCCCTGATTATACGCAAAATCGCCTTTTTTTTTAGCTTGGAGGTCACAATTATTATCCGATTTAAAAAAAACGTTTGATTATATTACCGTTACACCGTAAGGAAGGTTGAGTTCGAATTTCGGGAAAATCAGACCAAAATTGCCATACAAAATGGCCGCCGTTTGTACGCGAATACTGTTAAAAAATGGTATATCAAGGTTGTGGACCCTGTAAAGGTCACAATTTTAATTCAGTTTTGATGAAACTTGAAATTCATGGTTATAACCTAAAGATCTCGGTTCTTTTCGATATTTGCGCATATCGGATCGTAACTTCCTGAATTATGGCCCCTGGTTATACGCAAAATCCCCCTTTCTTTAGCTTGTGGTCCCTCTGGAGGTCACAATTATTATCCAATTTAAAAAAACGTTTGATTATATCACCGTTACACTGTAAGGAAGTTTGAGTTTGAATTTCGTGAAAATCGGACCAAAATTGACAGACAAAATGGCCGCCGTTTGTACGCGAATATTGTTAAAAAATGATATATCATGGTTGTGGACCCTGTATAGGTCACAATTTTAATTCGATTTTGATGAGGAAGGTTGAGTTACAATTTCGTGAAAATCGTACCAAAATTGCCGGACGAAATGGTCGCCGTTTGTACGCGAATAGTGTAAAAATATGGTATATCATGGTTGTGGACCTTCTACAGGTCACAATTCTTATCCGATTTTGATGAAAAGTCACATTTCTGGGTTGTGTACCGTCACACCATAATCATTGTCGGTTTCGAATTTCATTAATATCAGACTGGAACTGACCAACTAAATGGCTGCTCCCAATCGGTATTGCTTGTTCTCTGTCCATCTCTCGAAAATGTGGGCGTATCCTGCCTGGCAGTGCCAGCCTATCTTTTGTATGAAATATTATACTGACATTGATATTAAAGAATCCCTAAAGCTTATAAAACAATTGTCAATAAACAGTGTTATAAACACCAGGAAAACAGTAAATGTCCTAATTCATAAAACAAAAGGGAGGAATATGTTGGGCCTGCAGTAATGGCTACAAAAATCAGTTGGTTCAAATGTTAGTTGAGTGTGTAGGAAGTGTTGGCTGGTTAATCTAAGATCAAATTATACATTATACTTAAAGATCGACACTTTCCTTCTGGTTAATCTTATGTACCGCAAGCATCGTTAATTAATTGCTATTTTATATGTTTGTTGATTAAACCATATACTCCTCCCACCTATTACATTGCTATATTCTATTTTGAACATAAAAATTGCAATGGGTTGAAATTGAATTTTTTTGTAAAAAGGTAGTATTTGGCCAATAAGACAGACGTAAATAGAATCTGTATTCTTTTTGATTACAAATAGATTTTTACTGTAATTATTTGTCTTAATTAAATGGGAGCAGAAATAAAGAAATTGATTTTTCTTTCTTTTTTTTTCAGTTCCAAAGACCAGATGCCAGTGTTGTTCAGGCTCTCGAAAGTTTATCTGAATCACAAGTAAGATATAATTAGTAATTAATGTTTTAAAGTAGAGTAGGACGGAACAAAGAAAAATGGCTGATTGTAGATATCACACTAAGGAGTTGCAGACATAATAATGTTATCCTCTGTGTTCAAATAAAACTCTGAATGATTTGTAAAACTGTGTTATCAATTAGGCAATTATTGATCGCGCCGAGTCAATGACATTTCATTGATTAAGATAAATAATTTTTTTTTTTTGTTATTTCAGATAAATGATTTCTTATCAGGTCGAGCACCTCTATTGCTAGCGATGAGAGTGGGTGATCATATGATGTTTGTACAGCTACAGTTGTCAACATCACAGTGTGCAGGTCGAAGATCACGTCAAACGATAAAATCCATGACAACTCAACCATCAGCAAGTACAGGGCATGCTCTGTTTCCACCAGCTACTCCCATTTCTCCTGCTTCGCTGGCCGAAGCTAGTCGCAATCTCTCACAAAAACTACAAGAATTATCTACAGAAAAAAATAAACATCAGGTACATTAATTATTAAATCTGTCTAGACTATTATAATTAAAGGGACAATAACATTCTTGCTGGCTTGGTAGCTCCAGAAAATAAATAATACCCTTATTCTAAGTTCTAAATGTTTAAATGTCCTACCTGTTGTGTAAATTATCCATTACAACCTATTTTATTTGTCCAGAGGGTTCGAAAATATTTTAAAATCCAAGTCACATTTAAAAAGGTTTACGTTAGACTTTTCAAAGCAATTGGTTGAATTTTTCCAATTTTTTAAATTAGGTGTGTTAAGATGAAATTTATATCATCATTTACTTGGAATATTCTAAAATAATACGATTTGTTGAGCAGAATGAAGATTGGGACATATTTTTCAGTTACAACAAGAGTGTTATTGGGGCTTTAAGTTAAAGGAAGATGTATCATTTTTTTTTTAAAAGCCAAAAACTGATCTTTTGGTTTGATATTTTAAATTGTGGCAATTTTTTCCAACAACCAAAGAAAGATCTTTTGGTTGGAAATTTTATTCTTGAGTCTGATGACTTGTTGCAAATAATAACAACAAACAACTGAAATAGAAGTTACCACTGAAAAGTTATTTAAAAAAAACCCAATAGCTATATAAAATTTATTTCTCTCATTTCAGAACTTAGAAACTAAAGCTCCTACAAGAACACATTCAACAACAGCATCTTCGTCTTCTTCCTCCTCTTCTTGTAACCACTCTACAGCAATACCTTCAGGACCATTAACACCCCCTATAACCCCTCCTCCCTGTAGTAGACCAGCCACATCCCAAACATCTTTTACAATACCTCCAGTACACCCATCACAGACAGATATAGCAGCATCTGGCGCTGTTATTAATAGTATGAACCACCTGGGACGAGGCGTCTTTTCGGGTACCTTTTCAGGTTAGTTTGTTTTGTCTATATCATAGCTCTCATGTTTTGGCCATTTTTGTACGACTACATGTTGCAAGATAACACTAAACTGAATAAGATGACAATAATTATGTGATATATTGCAACACAATCAAATGAACTAGTTCTTTATGTCTGCTTACATGATTTTTAATCCTGTAAGTGTGAACAAAAGCGTTGATCCGAACTTAATTTCTTCTTCAAGTAATTTACTTCAGGTAATGTCAATGTAAATGCAGCCTTAAAATAAAAGAAAGGAACCATCATATTTTTGTAGGTTTTCAAATTTAACACACATGATTATGTATGGCTTGCCACACTTGGAATTGATAATGTTTATTTAATGGTGAAAATAGATGTTTAGTTCCATAACATCAATATCGTGATTAAATTTGATAATAAGCATTATCTGCTTTATTAGGTTATGCAGAATGATAATCAATTTGTTTGCTCAATACTTTACAAAAAGATGAATATGCTTGTAATTGATGAGTATCATCTAATTATTGTTGGATTGAGGCAGGGGACATCAGTTTCTCTACTGGCCTGTGCTACTTGCAATAGAGCAATAGAATTCTAAGGGCTGATTAATAAGTCCCAACAAAACTGATATTATGTAGGTTCTTTATTACCTTGTAAATATCAAGCCTTGAAAATGGTTTGTTCAGAAGAATGTGGGTATTAACTAAATCTTGTATTACATATTAAAGGAACCTTGGACCCGACATTACAAGATCAAAATGGTAAACCAAAGAAAGATGTGAGCACAATTGTACATATATTGAATGATTTATTAGGTGTTAATGCTTATCAACTTAGTCATCCTTACGTGCAAATTAGAGCACCTGTAAGAAAACCTGTACCAGTCACTCCCTCTAGCCCAGGTAAGTTTTTCAAAAATATGTTGAACTAGTTTCTTTAATGAGTTGAGTAATTCTAGATTTTTTCAAATAGATTATACTTGGGAACCATAGTTTCGCCATAAAATACATTTATTTCAAAAATAAATTAGGTATAAGTGCAATGTGCCAATACTCATTACCTTAGTTAAAATGAATAAAATAAGAACGGAAAGGCATACTGTAGATAGAATCAATAAACTTGTTTAGAAACTTTTTGACCCTGGTGTTCATGGAAAGAAACAAGTTTTTCCTAAGTAGCTGGTAGATTTTCCAAGACCGAAAATGATGATGTTAGGAATTCAATAGAAATTAAGTGGAACTTAAAATGGCCGTACTTAGTACGAGTGAGTGTTATTACAGTAATAATTTTTGATCAATATGCTTTTTGATAAGACTGCTGTTTTGAAGTGTGTGGACGAAAAGTCTGTATTTGCCTTTTAGTCTGGAATATTGTATGTCTAATAAATCTTGCATGGTTTGTTTTCAGTTGTGAAGAAAGAAGTAGTCGTTGAGAAAACCGGTGATAATGTAATATTGAAGGAAAAGGTTCAACATTTACAGAAGATGATGCAAGAACGTAGAATGAAGAGAAAAGCTAGACGGGAGATGAAAGGTCCATATCAATGGAATACAGAACAGATATTGACAACGCCTGTTAATATGTACAACACTGTCAAGATAGAGACAGACACAGCCTCAACGTCGTCCTCGTCTACAGCACAAGAACCAAACCCAATGGATATAAGTGATAATGTGGATACATCAGCTTATCTGAATTCCAATCTAGAACACGAGTCTTTAGCAGTATGAAAACTGTTTAGGGAATTTTGATCGGTTTTTGTTCCAACCTTCTCTCTAGAAGGTTTATTGTCAAGATTTTGACGACGTCAATCTCTGATGCAAATTTTTCCTCATCCCTTGATAAAGGTGAGGTGAGTGGGTGAGGAAACTTGTGGCTTTAGTTCGTTGGGACAGTTTAAATGTCGGTCGTGTTTAATGGCTCTATAATATGTGTTGTCTGTGTACAAAGCTACACTGGTGCACGCTGTTTAGGCCAGGTAGGGAACGGTGATACAAGTTAACAAAATGCACAATTTCTTGTTTTGTTTTTGGTGTTATTGACTGGTCTTCTATCGAAGGCTATTAATAATCTATTCTTTTCTTAAGTCAAGGATAAGATCAATTTGAAATGTTGCACTATTTGCATTATAATAATCAGCAAAAAAAAAAGCACAATATATTTATTATTACAAATAATTGTTGTAACAAGTGCTATATCATTTCAAATATTTTTCTTGTTTTTGGTGAAGATTTGTCTTTTTCTATTAACATTATAATAATAAAAATAATAATCAATCTTTGTGTCATTTGGTATCTTTTTCTTATAACTATTCATACCGTATTAGGAATTAGTGGCTTTTGATATTTCTTTGTGTAATTTTACATGGTCTAAATGTATCTCTGTAAATTACCACTCTATTTCACATATTTTGTATATTTATTATATGAAGTTAGATGTTGTAATGGATGTATTTAAATTAAGCTTCGAGTCGTAGTTTCACGAAGGAGAACAACAAGCATAATTTTTTTAGTAATTTTTCTAGCAATTTATTGTTATTAATTATTCTCTGGATATTATGTGAATATATTTGAAAGTAAGTAAGTAAGTAATGAATGACAGATATAACAAATAAATCTGATGTAAATATATATACAATATGAGCAATAATAATGATGTGCAGGCACATATGTACCGGTAAAACAAAACAAAACACACACAGAGATAAGTGGTATATATATCTTCATTTCTTTATATTTTGTTCTATTTTTCCTAGGTTGATGTAGGTTATTAACTGTTATGATATTTGCTCCAAATTTCATGTACAATGTATATGAATAACAGGAAATCTGTTGAATGCAAAGGTCTTATATTTTGACAATATAATCATTCATTGACTAATGATTTATTTAGACTGTTTTATACATATATTGATAAATTCTCTCTTTTATACTGACTACCACATGTTCATTTAAACAATACTATTCTTATAATGCATTTTATATCTTTTTGTAACTCTTATAGCTATGAGATATATTTTGATGAAATAGTCCATCATAATGTCCTACAATTATACAATTCTATTATTTTTGTTTATTTGATTAAATTGTTAATCTAGAACCAAATTCTATATATTTATTTTGTTTGTGTATGTTACACACTGTGTGATCTCAAACCATTGTAAACTCGATTCATAAATCAACACTTTGAATCTTTTTCCAAAAGTATTTATTATATTTATTTTGAGATAGGTGTAAAATGCTTATCTTTGAAAAAAAAGTAAAAAGCAAGTATGAATGTATTTTGAAATTATTTTATATTTTGATTTGCGATGCATTTGAGATCACATTTTTTTCATTTTTAAGAAATTGTTTCAAAACCCTTTGAAGTGCTTACAATTATTTGTATTCATTTTTTTTTCTTTTTTGTTTAGTTTAACATATTATTTTTATATTTTCCAAGCAATTTGTATCATTAGTTTAATGATACACAATAAGCTTCACATAACCACAATTGTTTCATTAAAAAAGTGTTTAATAAAAAAAGTTATCATGTTTTAATTGATTGTTATAGCTATTGTTTTTTGAATAATACTGCTTTCATCAATTAATATTTTGTACTAAAAAGATATATAGTAATTGATTATAATCGCACATAGAGAGTGCAGGCCAGTATAAAATATTACCTATAAATATATATTTGAAAACAAAATGTTTCAAAACCACAATTATTCAGTAGATTTTATGATATAGAAAGTGTATTTTGAGACAGTTAATAGATGTTAATTAAATGAACAATTCCATAATTACCACATTTAAAAAAAGTAGAGAGTTGCAATAATTTGGTTAATGTTAGAAGTTAACTAAGAAAATGAATGTCTATTAATTAAAATAAGTTTGGTAATTACTTTTTTCTTTAATTAATTACTTGTATTTTGGTTAACACATTTGATTTATTTGTATTTTTTGTTAAGAGTTTTTATTAAGTTTTCTTTGAATGAATATAATTAAATGAATGAGTTGAAATTTAATAGTTATGTTCAGTTATTGTAATATAGTTCAAATCAAAACCTGTGTGCTATTTGAAAAAAAAAACAGAATGGGATTTGGTTGTATGTTATATATATTGAAAACCAATTAAAACAATAAAAATTAAATAATTAAAATCTGTTTTCATCTTTTATTGTTATGAAATATCATATCCCTGCAAATAAAACTTGTCAAATACACTGGTCAAATTGAATGAAGTGGATTTTATGATTTATTGTTGCAAGCCATCAGGAACTATAATGTCTTTTTTAAAGAAAATAACTTCTTTGAATGAGAAAAAAGGAACTTGTAAACAAAATTTTGGTTAGTGGAGCATATATTGAAATGGGCTTAGGGATATCAATGGTTGGATCTGCTGGTCTAAAGAATTTGGGTCACGTATTAAAACAGCTCTTTTAATGGAAGATCAAAAATGTTAGTATATGTGGTTGAAAGAGGAAATGAAATAAGCTGTATTAATCTTGAGTAGGCAGATACAGGTTATTGTTAAGTCACAATTGGCTATGAATATGCTGACGACATAAAATGTCTATAATTCCTTACATACCAGTATAGAAAGAAAAGTGTTAAAATACACATTAGTCATTAGATGCTTTATTGGAAGCAAGATCAAATATGTTTGGGTGCTGAAAATTACCTTTGTTATTGCTGATATATTTACAAAATATCCCAAATTTTGCAGGGACCTTTTTGAGTGTTTTTGTGAGGGAAAAAACCATGACAAAATATGTTACATGAATATATATGTGACATTTATATTATCTCTCTCTTTCATTTAGGTCTTTTTGAATACAAATTAGGTTGATCTTAATATTATTAATAATACCGGTAGCCTAATTTTGGTAGGCATACTGCATTTTATAGTGTTAATGGAGTGGCTTACCCCCTCACCCAAATCTTTTTTTCGCCCCCCAAACCGCCCCCAAGAAATTTTGAAAAAGTAGAGCATTGCATGGAACCCGAAAGTGGATTGATAAATGAATTTTTGGGATGCCAAATTCACTGTGAAATTTTGTCATGGGTTATTATTGCCGCCGGCTTATCAACAGTTAAGGGGAAATAACCGTTAGTTCTGGCTAAAGCTAGACTTTCTAAAAGTGTGGTCATTCAAGACTACAATTTGGTAAATTACTAGTTATCTCCCATTAGCCTAAAATTTATTGACAAGTCTGCTTTCCCTTTGGCGTAAAAAGGAATCAAAAGACAAGTTCCTGGGTGATAATAGAGGGAAAGAAAGGGGGAACTGTGGCCTGTAAGTATAAGATTTATTTTAAAATAGGAGCCTCATCACAGTTCTTATAGGCCTATCAATAATAAATGGATGCCGAAATGGGACTTCAGACTTCAGCACGGAACGTAGTACACGGAACGTAGGTCTACTTAAAAACGGATGGCAATGGCCAACCACTAAAAAAAGGTTCTTAATAGGGGACCACAGTGGCTAATTGGGTAAGAAAGACTACTAAGACGTGGGCTTGCTATAGTTTGGAGGTTGGGTGTTTGATCCCTGCATTGGCCGAGATTTTCCGGCATGGTTCCCTCTTGTCAGGGACGAAAAACCGAGGTCAGTGTACACATTCGTCATTGGCATGCACGAGCTCCATTTCATTTCATTCAAAGTTAAAGGGTTCTTTACGTACATGTACAGAGAGTTGCAGTGACTCTTTGAGTAAGGCTCTGGCTCAAGATCATAGATGGAGATTCGATGCTACCCTGTGCTGGGAATTTCCTTTGTCAGTAGTGCAGGTGCAGGACAGAGGGCCTGTCAAAGAACAGTGACTAGCTGTTTGGATGGTCGTGTGTAGGCCCTAGGGCCTATGCCTTTTTGGGGCATATAAGAACCCTTGACAATTGGAATTCAATTTTTGCCAGAGAACTTTTCCCTCATAGCGCACACCTATCTTCACTTCCCTGGGAGCAGAAAATTATGACAAGATTAAATCTCATTACATTTCTCTCCTGTTACACCAAGTAGCTTGGTTTTAAAGCTAGAAGCTGTTCTATGATTGGGAGTGTGAACTTGAGACCCCCCTGTTAGTCAGCCAACTCCTAATTCACTTGTTGTAGAAAGATCTAAAGTTCTGCAGTCAATTTAGAGCCAATTGGGAAAAAAAGTTTTGCAGAAAGGCAGAGCTCACCATATAGCTCCAATGCCTCTAATTATAACATCAAAATCTTCATTAACTTGTTCCTTTATGTTTATGTCAAAATCATTCCACAAAAAAAAAATTTTTTTAGGGAGGAAGTGATGACTTGATACAAGAAATGAAGAACCTTTTACCAAACTACATTGTTACAACATTTCTACATAATGGTAAAAGGTACACACAACGTAGAATAATATTGGCTTCAGTCTTACTTCTATTTTCTGGACTTGTTTACCTAATATGTAAGTATTTCATATTGTATTTGATTTGGTTTCTTGTGATCAATTTATTAATTACCTGTATTACTGAAGTCAAACTAACAAGATTGATCAGTGGTGGGAAAATGGCAGAAAACGCATAACCCAGCTCCTTGTAATTTTGTACCTTCGACACTCAGTATATCCCACCCTGTGGGCGCTCATTTACATCACACCCTCCAGGTGATCCATGCTCTTTTTTGTTTTTGTCTGATCAGAGTAACAAATGTTCCGGTTTTGATTCATCTGGTACGGTAACCAACTCTACTGCTGGTGCATCTGTGCCAAAATTATAAATAATTGAAAAATATTTTTGCAAACAAATACCTTAGCCATGTTTGATTAATTTCAGTTTTTTATTTGGCATGTTATAATTAATTTTTCAGATCATGTTACTTTCAATATTGGTATCTGGTATGGGAATCCTTATGTTGTAAGTATAGTTTATTATAACCCGAAATATAACACATTTATTTGTACATTTACTTATTGTTTTATAGATAATGATTGAAATCATTATTAGTATTAGTAACTATTCATACATTATACACCCTCATCAATAATGCGATAGTATTCGTCTGCCCTGTCATCCACAATTGCTCGAAGACACAGTATAGGCAAAATTATAAATTTAGACAGTCTTTAAAGTCAAGAGACGTTGAAGGCTTAATTACTGCCAACGGCAGAGTTATGGCCTTTGATACCTTAAAGATGCTGTACAGGCTAAGGTTTCATCCAATGTTTAAATTTATGCAAGGAAGAAGCTCTGTGATGTTCCACAGTCAAAATAGTTGTATTGAATCTGTCTCTGTCAGACCTAGCTGCACCTTTGCATGATCTATACTAAAGGAGTGGTATAACCTATCAGATTAATATAAGTTTTTCAATATACTACAAATCTCTCCAAAATATTTTCAGGGAACATGGTGTCGATATGAAAAGGTACCAAAATTTGCCATAAAACATGAACCTGATGAAATAACAGTTGTTACTTCACTCTTTGATTTAGGTTTAGTTAAAAAAGGAAATGGATTATTAGACTATCATTCTCCATTTAAATATAAACAGTGGGTTCGGCCTTTTAGTAAACTGACCAATCCTGTGGTTGTTTTTGTGGAAGATGACGAGACGGCCGAATATGTTAAAAAAGTGCGGAGTTGTATTCCAACTACACATACTAAAATAATTAAAGTGAAAAGAAAAAATTTGTGGGCTTTTTCACTTTTTCGACAAATTAAGGATATATATTCTCAGTCTGTTTATCCAAAGCATTATCCGTATACCACAAGTGCTGAATTTTCTTGTTTAACCCATGCTAAATATGAATTTTTACTGAACGTTACTCAAGAGAACTATTTTAAAACGCCATATTTTGCTTGGGTTGATGTGACTGCTTTTCGTAAACTTGATGAATCAGGGACTGGGATCTTTAAACTCATACCACCATCTAAATTTGACCGTGAAAAGGTTGGTTTTACACAAGTGGGGCCTCACGATCCTCATTTGGATTTGGATTTTGTTATGATGTATCGTGCTGTTTGGGTGTCCGGTAGTATGGTACTCGGCACTAACAGTACTATAAAACGCTTTGTTCAAGTGTATAAAAAGAGTGTGGAAAGTTTATTAGATAAGGGGTTAGCTAATACTGATGAACATATTATTTACGCAATGTATACACAGAAAATGAAGCAGCCCGATCGGGTAAAAATTCATGCATATCGCTGTCATCAAGGCCAACTTGGATTAACGGGAAAAGATGCTTATTATTACTGTCTACTTTATTTATGTAAATACACTTGGGAGAATATTCATGGGGGTGTGGCTTCAAAAATAGGGTTGTGATTTAAGTTTTTTGGATGTGGCAGTATTTTACAAATTGTATAAAGCAATTAAGCATATCATTTTCCTGAACTTCTTTTTTTGTACCATTTACATGTACATGTTTTAAGATTTGTAATATAAAGCATATCATTTTCTGAAACTTCTTTTTTTGTACCATAATATACATGTTCCAAGATGTACTACATTCCAGTTTGATTAAAAGGTATAATTTTTTATGTTATTAAATATATTTTGTAATTATTTTTATAGAATAAATTTTATAAGTCTATAAAAGTGCCTTTCTAAGATATCCAAAAGTCATGTTCCTAGCCATACACAGGGTGTCTGATTCATATAGTTTATTTCATTTATAGAGGTTTTTATTAAAACATTTTACTTGTTGCAAAGTGTTTTATAAGAATTTTCTGCTCAGTTTTGATTTTGAGAAATTTCTATTACCACTGGACGATGTGAAAATCATCTTTGGCCTGTTTTCACAAGCATCATGATTACTTCCCTTTAATTGTAAATGGCACAGGGAGCTAATTTAAGAACTTGAGGAATGAGTCATTCAATACCATTAAAAATCCACAGACTCCATCCCTTAAATAACCTACTCAGTTTAAATATCTCAAATGAATCAAGATTGGAGCCAAAATTGTAGTAATAAAGTTTCATAACTCTGCATGTTATAATAATAATATGTACATTTATATAGCGGTAGTACTCCATGCACAGAGGCATGCTCACTGCACATACAGTTAATTAATTTGATTAATCATTATAATATTTCTCAAAAATAGGTTGCCAGGCAACGAAACATACGCCCACACAGCAGCCAAATCGTCCGGGCAGTCAACAAGAGTTGTCGCATATTAAGGAATTATCAGAAAATCATTAGAATTCGTTTGGTTTTTATAATCAAACGTTTTTTTTTAAAATCAGATAATAATTGTGACCTCCAGAGGCACCACAAGCTAAAAAGGGTGATTTTTCGTACAATCAGGGGACATAATTCAGGTAATGACCCGATGGGCGCAAATATCGAAAGGAACCAAGATCTTTGGGTTATAAACATACCTGTCAAGTTTCATCAAAATCGATTCAAAATTGTGACCTCTATAGGGTCCACAACCTTGATATAACATATTTTCACACTATTCGTGTACAAACGGCGGCCATTTTGTCTGTCAATTCTAGTCCGATTTTCACGAAATTCAAACTCCCTCTTCATTACCATGTAACGGTGATATAGTCAAACGTTTTTTTAAATCGGATAATAATTTTGACCTCCAGAGGTACCAAAAGCGAACAAAAGCCATTTTTCGGACAATCCGGGGACATAATTCAGGAAGTTATGATCCATCCAATGGGCGCAAATATCGAAAGGAACCAAGATCTTTGGGTTATAAACATACATGTCAAGTTTCATCAAAATCGGTTCAAAATTGTGACCTCTATAAGGTCCACAACCTTTATATAACATATTTTCACAATATTTGCGTACAAACGGCGGCCATTTTGTCCGTCAATTTTGGTCCGATTTTCACAAAATTCATACTCAACCTTCATAACCATTTAAATCGGATAACAATTTTGACCTCCAGAGGGACCACAAGCTAAAAAGGGCGATTTTTCGGACAATCAGGGGCCATAATTCAGGAAGTTACGATCCGATTGGCGCAAATATCGAAAGGAACCAAGATCTTTGGGTTATAAACATGCATTTCAAGTTTCATCCAAATCGGTTCAAAATTGTGTCCTCTACACTGTTCACAACCTTGATATAACATATTTTCACACTATTCGCATACAAATGGCGGCCATTTTGTCCGTCAATTTTGGTCCAATTTTCACGAAATTCGAATTCAACCTTCATAACCATGGAACGGTGATATAATCAAACGTTTTTTTAAATCGGATAACAATTTTGACCTCCAGAGGGACCACAAGCTAAAAAGGGCGATTTTTCGGACAATCAGGGGCCATAATTCAGAAGTTACAATCCGCTTGGCGCAAATATCGAAAGGAACCAAGATCTTTGGGTTATAAACATGCATTTCAAGTTTCATCCAAATCGGTTCAAAATTGTGTCCTCTACACTGTTCACAACCTTGATAAAACATATTTTCACACTAATCGCGTACAAATGGCGGCCATTTTGTCCGTCAATTTTGGTCTGATTTTCACGAAATTCGAACTCAACCTTCATAACCATGGAACGGTGATATAATCAAACGTTTTTTTAAATCGGATAACAATTTTGACCTCCAGAGGGACCACAAGCTAAAAAGGGCGATTTTTCGGACAATCAGGGGCCATAATTCAGGAAGTTATGATCCGATTAGCGCAAATATCGAAAGGAACCAAGATCTTTGGGTTATAAACATGCATTTCAAGTTTCATCCAAATCGGTTAAAAATTATGACCTCTACACTGTTCACAAGGTAAAAAACGTGATTTTTCGTACAATCTGGTTCCATAACCCATGAAGTTACAGTCCGATACATGCCAATATCGAAAGGAACCGAGATCTTAGGGTGATAAACCTATGTTTTAAGTTTCATTGAAATCGGATAAAAATTGTGACCTGTAGACTGTTCACAAACAATTGTGGACGTCCGGACGGACGGACGGACGAACAGGGGCGACGACAATATACGTCCACATGAAAATGTGGGCGTATAAAAAGATGGGTTCTAAATCTTGATTTAAAACAAGAAAGAGTTGGAGGAGCTTTAATGATTTCTGGTAGTTGGTTCCACTGTTTCGGTGCATTAACTGAGAACGATCTGTATCCGATTGATTTTAGTTTCCACCATGCTCAACACAACTTGCTATGCGAGGGAACATGTATTTGTATAAAGTCTTATAAAGTATTTTGGAGCTAATCTATTTACACACTGATAAGTCAAGGACAGAATTTTGAAGATGATTCTTTCATTTATTGGCAGCCAATGGAGTGATTTCAGAACAGGAGTATTTTGATGTTTTGGTAGCAATTCGAGCTGCGTTTTTTTTTTAAATATAGGCACTAGAAGTTTCTACTAACAAGCTAAGTAGTCAATCCTTGTGAATACCAGAGAACATACAAGTGTGGCAACTGTTTCCTGGCTAATCAAGTGTCTTATTCACTTCACTGTGATAAGCAATTTATATCAATATCATCATAGCCTCTATTGTGACAACATCAACTGTAAACATGCCTTAAAGCTAATGTAATGTAATCATAAATTGAATGCACTACAATCAAATATAGTGTAAATCCCTTCATCCCTACTATATTCTAATTTCTAAAGGTGAAGTGGGATGGCTGACACTGGCCTAACACATGCATTCTGATCATAAACTATTTCATAGAATGAAGGGTTGTGATTCTAGTCCAATGCTTGGATATGATAAGGCGTAGGGATTGCCTACAATTATGCAAATGCTATAACATGAAGCCACAAAATCACTGCGCCTACATCAAATCAGTGAATAATTTCACTGTAGCTCCTCTACTAGGAAAATACACCTTGTTGAAATTAATACTTCAAAACTACAAGAAATATTTTTACATTTTATTTCATATAAATCAACCAATAAAAAATATTTTAAGTTCATAATAAATTTAAGGGAAAAAAACACAACTAGGTTTTTTGATTGCTGTTTTAATTTTAATGCAATTAGGTTGATTAATTCTGGTACATTTAATTATATAATTACAAGATGTCATATTCATAAAGCATGTCAAGTACAGTGAAGTGGAGATGATGAAATACCAGTATTTATACAAACTTAACACACAGTAACATCAAATCACATGATAATATGAACTTATTATACAATGATGTCTATTTACAATAAATAATGAAGTATTCATATTCACTTTCTGGGTTTCCTTTATACAGGTACTGTTTAAGAAACATGAAAGAGAATAATTAATAATATATTCTGATGATGTGGGAATTTATGTTTGCATGAATCATTTGCCATTTCTATTTGTAAAGGCATTTTAAATTATTGAAATAGTTGAACAGGTCAAAAATGGATGATTCAACCATGAAACTGTTTTTCCAATGAAATAGGCCTATTGCACAGCGTGCCAAGACAATAAGGTGACGTATTAAAAAAAACAAAGAGAGTAATTTTGCTTGATTGAATATACATATATAAATTACTTTTTTTTATCATTAAAGATAATTTTCGGCAAGATACAGTCAACAAATGAAAATTTGAGTGATTACGAAGAAAAGCCAGAGTGACTGATAATGAAATGAAGGCACTTGACTAGTATATACTGCAGTTAAAGACTTGTACTAATAGCACACATAACCAGCAAAAAAACGTTCTGACACATATACTCATGTATGGAAATATGATTTTATTGTTTCAAGTTTGACCAGATTGTAGTACTTGTTATTCGAGATTTAGCCTCACTTTGTCACTTTTAATTAGTTTATATCATCTAGAAAAATATTCTACAAATGTTAGTCTGGATGCATTGTCACCATTTGAGAATAATAGGTCATTGGCTAGATTATCCGGTCTTTTACATTATCATAGACAAAGTCTAAGGGAGGTAACTATCCCTACCACACGATGTAGACCCCTGTATGATATCTTTTTTTTTTTTTTAAATCATCCGAATTCGTTGTCACATTCATAATTGACTTGATACAAAGATACTGTAAAATCAACCACATAAAAAAACAAAATCCCAGTTACACGTGGGCACTGGAACTTTTCGTCAAATATTGACAACGATCCCAGACTTGGAGGTTCTGGGTGACCAAGACTACTTTTACATTAAATCACAAATGTGTTTTGATTCAAATCTGAACCTTACATACCAGTACATGAATGAGTTAGCAAAATTATGACTTGCATTTACATTAAATCACAATTCACAACATAATTGTTATGGAATGTTGACTGTTTATCGACTTACATGCATTTAGCTTAATTTTATTCTATATCTTGAAAGTGTGAGTAGCACTCATCTTAAAATGTATTAAAATAATAAAAGAGTGAAGTGTCAAAAATTATAAACAGGCAGCACTGAAGATAAACAAACAAATATTTACATTTGTAAATAAATTATAACAATAAAAGATATAATTCTATATCAGAATATAAAAATATTTAATTGGGCAGGGTTTCTATGAATATACAATTCCTAAAATAGCTCAGATACAAATCACTGTATCACACATTCAAGAAGAGTACATGATGTAATACTGAAGAAAAAAGATATCAAGCTTTCAGATATATCTCTAAACATTTCCTTAATATAATATGACAAAATTGGTTTCCATGATTATTATCATGAAATGACAAATTAATGAGGAAAATAAATTGATGAGCTTACAGACAAGACACAATGAACAAATAATACTGATAAAAACATTTTCAATAGTTCAGTAATAGCTACACATTACAAAGCACTATAATAAATATGTAGGTACATCATAAATAATGATATATAATTTATAGGTTTCTTTAAGATTGTATTTAGAAACCCTGCTCAATCACAATATAATACAAAACAAAGCTACGATTAATTAACAAAGAAAAATAAAACAACCCTGCCATGAATATTCAAGAGCAATGTTTCAAATTAAAATGAATGAATAGAGCAATTTCTACATTATTGATTAACATAATATCAACTCAGATCTATAAATAGAATGGAAGAAATTCAACTATATGACGGATGTAATTCTACAAATTATCTGATCATAAAACACCTTTGAATTGAAGACAGATGAAAGAAATATTTCTTCTCCATTTATACAATATTTTTAGACATTAGGCTCTGCTGGTAGAAGTTTTTGATGAACGGAGAGATTAGGTGAAGGTTGTAAATCTACTCCAGATATATCGTACATGTACATTTTTTGCGGAGAATCGTCTATAGTCGTATCTGGAGTAGCCTCATCTTCCATTCCTTCGGGACGTGACTCTGCCTCATATCCACTATCACCATTATATTCGCCATTACTGTTTGGATTTCCGGAATCTTCTGTTGCCAGATCTTCCTCCTTTTTCTACAGATTGATAAAATGAAATACATAATTTTATTTAGGGAACATTGGCTATATAACTCTGGTGGATGACCTTCATATGAACAGTTTTATAAGTTTAGTACCATACCCTGAGATTCCTTTGTGACTGTTAGTCTATTACTATTAGTGTAATCTATGAAAATATTATGGAATTAATTTGTTATAACAGAGTGTGCTTTAGTGCTTAATTTAATTCATGTTGTCAATTAAATTTCCACAATAACCATAACAATATTAGAAAAAATTCAAACTTTTATACATATGATTTGTTTTAGTAGTTATCCAGCTACTAATATATTTACGAGACGTTTCAACGATTATTTTTTCACCATTATCTGGATAACTGATGAGAGAATACTCTTCAAAACATTGCCCAAATAAACTTGTCGCTATTTTTCATAAGTACATGTATGTGTTATAGTTCATTACTCTAATATTTAGTTACTAAATGCCTCTAAAAGACTATGGTAAGAATAGTTTTCTACCCTAGTTAAAAACTACAGTAAATAGCCCCATCACCTAATAAATATGGAAGCAGGTAGAAAATCATTGATAACAAAGAACATGTTACATAACCAGAGGTACAAATTCCTCGAAGATATGGGGGTGGGGGGTCCAAACTGATTTAAAGCATGTGTGTTTGATCACAAGGTCTGTCATTGATTCATGTGGCGTGGTTTCGACTCCCCGCTTGTATGTGACAAGGAAGAGGGTTGTCTGTCCAACCTCGTAGGTTTTTTTTTCAGGTCCTGGCCGTTTCCCCCCACTGCTAAATAAAGACACCTACAAGCAAGCCAATAATTGAAATAAAATTGAACCATCAGTTGGTTGCAAAATAACGCAAACTTATTCTTTATCAGGTTCATTTATAACAAAGAAAAGAAAAGTTAAGCCAATAAAATAAAGGAAAATAATAAATCTGAGCACTTGACACGAAGCAGAAATACAAACCTCTAAACTGACTATTGATGAACTAGCCGACATTTCTAATTCTTCCAGATTATCAGGGATACTCAACAAAAGAGGGGTGTCGAAAAAAGTAATTTCACCCTAGAAGAAATAATACAATGCCACGATGCTAAGTAGGGTGGAAATAGGGTGAGAAATAGGTGGCATGCAAGGTGTAATAAATGATGATAAAATGATGGATTAAGCAACATATGATGGATGAAGCAGAATAGTGTAAAAACTAATTAATGTATGAAAAATGGAGTGAATGTTTTAAATTTTGATTAATAAGATAGTTGTGGTCCCCCAACCAGAGAATTCAACTTTTGCCCCCTGATTTCACTGAAGAGTGGGGGACAATAAGATATAATATAGTTCATGCATTCTATTATATGCATTTCTCATGCAGTTAGCACACAATTAAATATCACTGATACTGTAAATCAAATAAGATCAAAATTAAATGGTTGAGATTCACAAAAATTTACAGCGTGTAATATTTATATTAAAGTCTAATCATTGCCAATCTCTAATACAAAAGTTCTTATAAAATGTCAAATAAAGTAGAGTTGTCCATCTGTTTAACTTACATAAGTTAAAGGTGCTTTATCTACTTGCGGATCCCATTCTAATTCCCCCTCCCCATGTGCCCGATTTAAATCTATATCTGTTTTACAAACATCCTCGCTTTCATTTTTAACTTCCTCTGAAATAAAAGTGCAGAGATTTATAACAAATCCTTTTTGATACAAAATTTTCTTTATATGTGATTTTCTTCAATTGAAAATCTCGTACAGCCAAAATTAATTCCTTTTCACTAGTTTTCAGTCGTAAATTTTAAAAAGAAAATCTCTGCAATCTGTATCGTAATTCTTGCACAGAAATTCAAAACTCCGTTGAATTGCCATCAAAACCAAACATTGTTTCTTTTTAATTTTCCAAATGAATATTATATATATAATATAGTTTAGCGTTCCAGCATTTTCATCATCAAACAAGAAATAAAGTGTCAAGGACATGCTGGTAGAGAGTGCAATATAGTATAAACAGGAAATATGGCAATTCCAATATGGAACTGTACTTCAATAGGAGGGAAGTATTTATATACAGAATATATGGACAGGGTGTGCTACAAACAATAATAGTAAGAGAGAATAAGGCTCATTTGACTGCTGTGAATCATAAATCTACCTTCTTTTCAAATTTAGAATCCAATTTATTTGTTTCCTACAGATATTCAAATCCAATTTCAGATGTATGAACCAGTGAATCTGTCTGCTGAAGTGGATTATTTCAATTCCAAATGGCAGTCAATAAAGGACATATCTGTCTTCTAAGAAATCAAAGTTGGATTTGCAAATTGAAAAGAGTCGAAATTTGGATTCTTTGCAATCAAACATGCCATTTGACATCAAATAGAGCCTGGTTGCTATTAACTACAAGGTAAAGATGTCAATATCAGTCATAATCTCTGGTCACAACTCAACTAATTTGACAACACAATCTGAATGACCATCATGATTATCAAGTGGAGTTGTGAACAATAATTATAACAAACTGTTGGTAGAATCTAATTAAATGGACCTATAAATCTTTTATTCTAGTTCATTCATAACATTACATCTGAGTTTTTACCTTTTGTTTTTTGTCTTCTCTCCAACTCTTCTAAAACTTCTGATATTGATGAAGCTGGACGATTTTTACGCTTGTTGTAAATCGTATTATTAAATGCTGTTTCATCATCTATCATTGGCTAAATAAAACAAAACAAAAGCTATGAGGTAGGTACTTTAACCCCCGCCCCCCCCCCCCCCCCCAATAGATCTGAAACAAGAACAAGCTCATTAAGGCTGTTGTACTATTTAGCATTTTCTTCTAAGCACAAAGTAAAAAAGGCTGTATCAACTATTTTAAGTAGATTATGGCGGGGGAAAGCGGCAAAAACCTAATGCTATGTAGAAATGTCTAATTCAAAACACACATGTAACATAATGCCATACCAAATACCTAAAACGTCTAATGCAAAAAACAAAATACAAGAAACCTCTAATACAAAATACCTCATACGTCTATTGCAAAAGACAAAATACAAGAAACCTCTAATACAAAATACATATAACCTCTTATGCACAATTGATTTTACAATCTGAAACATCTACCAAAGCATTAGATGACATATCTCGTTGTCATTACTTACATTTCTCCACTGAATTATCTTTATTTAGGTCAATGTCAAGGTCACCGAACACAACTTGGCGACCTATTCGGCTAGCGAGCTATTCGACCGATCCAGCTGGCAACCTGTTCGTTGGCAACCTATTCAGAATTAAGACAACAGTCGCCCAAACTCATCTATTTTTAACAACCAATAAAATCCAACGTTACGTCTATCAAATGAAAGTAGAATAATATATTATTTTTATCAATTCCTTTAGCTCAGAATAGAGATGTAATTTCGCATTATCGTACAAAATTCTAGACATCCAACTAAATATATTCCAAAAGGTAATTAAATAGGCTTTCTAAGTATTATCAGTAAAAATTGGCACATTCATATTAAAGGGGTGCACTCTCTTCCTAAACATGACCAATTTTTTTAAAATTTTAAAGGGAAAAAACTGTTAATATCCCATGTCAAAATTCGGACCATCGTACAAAATTCTGATGATCCAACTAAATATATTCTAAAAGGTAATTGAATAAGCTTTCCAAATATTATTAGTAAAAGTTGGCACAATCATATTAAAGGGATGCGCTCTCAACCTGAACATAGCCAATTTTTCAATATTTTAAAGTGAAAGAACGGTAATATTTGGAGTCGAAATTCGGACCATCGTACAAAATTCTTAGCAACCAGCTTCTGAAAGGTAATTGAATAAACTTTCTAAATATTATTAGTAAAAGTTGGCACAGTTATATTAAAGGGGCACGCTCTCAACCTGAACATAGCCAATTTTTCAATATTTTAAAATGAAAGAACGGTAATATTCCGAGTCGAAATTCGGACCATCGTACAAAATTCTGAGCATCCAGCTATATATTTTCTGAATGGTAATTCAATAAGCTTTCTAAATATTATTAGTAAAAGTAGGCACAATCATATTAAAGGGGCGTGCTCTCAACCTGAACATAGCCAATTTTTCAATATTTTAAAGTGAAACAAAGGTAATATTCCGAGTCGAAATTCGGACCATCGTACAAAGTTCTGAGCATCCAGCTATATATATTCTGAAAGGTAATTGAATAAACTTTCTAAATATTATTAGTAAAAGTTGACACAATCATATTAAAGGGGCGCGCTCTCAACCTGATCATCGCCAATTTTTCAATATTTTAAAGTGAAAGAACGGTAATATTCCGTGTCAAAGTTCGGACCATAGTACAAAATTTGGAGCATCCAGCTATCTATATTCTGAAAGGTAATTGAATAAGCTTTCCAAATATTATTAGTAAAAGTTGGCACAATCATATTAAAGGGGTGCGCCCTCAACCTGAACATATCCAATTTTTCAATATTCTATATGTGAAGATAGACCGGTATTTTTTTTGAAGTCCAAATTCGAACCATCGTACAAAATTCTGAGCATCCAGCTATATAAATTCGGAAATGTATCTGAATGAGCTTTCCAAATATTATTAGTAAAAGTTGGCACAATCATATTAAAGGGGCGCGCTCTCAACCTGAACAATGAACATCGCCACTTTTTTAATATTTTAAAGTGAAAGAACGGTAATATTCCGAGTCAAAATTCGGACCATCGTACAAATTCGGAGCATCCAGCTATATAAATTCGGAAACGTAATTGAATAAGCTTTCGAAATATTATTAGTAAAAGTTGGCACAATCATATTAAAGGGGCGCGCCCTCAACCTGAACATATCAATTTTTTCAATATTCTATAAGTGAGGATAGACCCGTATTTTTTTTCGAAGTACAAATTCGGACCATCGTACAAAAATCTGAGCATCCACCTATATATATTTTGAAAGGTAATTGAATAAGCTTTCTAAATATTATTATCCAATTACCTTTCAGAATATATATAGCTGGATGCTCCAAATTTTGTACGATGATCGAAATTCGGACTTCGAAAAAAATTCCGGTCTATCTTTACATATAGAATATTGAAAAATTGGCTATGTTCAGGTTGAGAGCGCGCCCCTTTAATATGATTGTGCCTACTTTTACTAATAATATTTAGAAAGCTTATTGAATTACCATTCAGAAAATATATAGCTGGATGCTCAGAATTTTGTACGATGGTCCGAATTTCGACTCGGAATATTACCGTTCTTTCATTTTAAAATATTGAAAAATTGGCTATGTTCAGGTTGAGAGCGTGCCCCTTTAATATAACTGTGCCAACTTTTACTAATAATATTTAGAAAGTTTATTCAATTACCTTTCAGAAGCTGGTTGCTAAGAATTTTGTACGATGGTCCGAATTTCGACTCCAAATATTACCGTTCTTTCACTTTAAAATATTGAAAAATTGGCTATGTTCAGGTTGAGAGCGCACCCCTTTAATATGATTGTGCCAACTTTTGCTAATAATATTTGGAAAGCTTATTCAATTACCTTTTAGAATATATTTAGTTGGATCATCAGAATTTTGTACGATGATCCGAATTTTGACATGGGATATTAACAGTTTTTCCCTTTAAAATTTTTAAAAAATTGATCATGTTTAGGAAGAGAGTGCACACCTTTAATATGGATGTGCCAATTTTTACTGATAATACTTAGAAAGCCTATTTAATTACCTTTTGGAATATATTTAGTTGGATGTCTAGAATTTTTAAAAAATTGGTCATGTTTAGGAAGAGAGTGCACACCTTTAATATGAATGTGCCAATTTTTACTGATAATACATAGAAAGCCTATTTAATTACCTTTTGGAATATATTTAGTTGGATGTCTAGAATTTTGTACGATAATGCGAAATTACATCTCTATTCTGAGCTAAAGGAATTGATAAATATAATATATTATTCTACTTTCATTTGATAGACGTAACGTTGGATTTTATTGGTTGTTAAAAATAGATGAGTTTGGGCGACTGTTGTCTTAATTCTGAATAGGTTGCCAACGAACAGGTTGCCAGCTGGATCGGTCGAATAGCTCGCTAGCCGAATAGGTCGCCAAGTTGTGTTCGGTGACCTTGACATTGACCTAAATAAAGATAATTCAGTGGAGAAATGTAAGTAATGACAACGAGATATGTCATCTAATGCTTTGGTAGATGTTTCAGATTGTAAAATCAATTGTGCATAAGAGGTTATATGTATTTTGTATTAGAGGTTTCTTGTATTTTGTCTTTTGCAATAGACGTATGAGGTATTTTGTATTAGAGGTTTCTTGTATTTTGTTTTTTGCATTAGACGTTTTAGGTATTTGGTATGGCATTATGTTACATGTGTGTTTTGAATTAGACATTTCTACATAGCATTAGGTTTTTGCCGCTTTCCCCCGCCATAGTAGATAACCTAGCTGATAGTTGATCAATCAATGATACAGTGTAGCTTCACAAATATGAATATGAGCTATTTTTTATGATTGGACCCATCCAAACTAAGGGGATTCTAAAAATGTTGTAATACTTGAGGAGAACAATAATCCCATAACAGAAATATTTTTGAATACTTACAAAACTACCATGACTATTTCTATTAACCTGGTCAGCTGAAACATGATTTCTCACTGAAATTAACGAGAAGTAAAAAACATCAACTCAGTCCAAAATCCAATTCCACTGTTAACTGGATCTACACCTTTAGCTGGGTTGTAATCCCTAATTTGCTTTTGAGATAATACTAACAGTGTAATATGTGTGGTCTAATGTTCGAGATTACGCAATGTCTTAAGCTCGAGACTAATAAACCACTTAAAATACAAACACTTGCACATGCTTTGCAATGAAATACGTCACACAGGTCCAAAATTTAACTAGTATAAATAATGTATGTTTGGCACATTGCCCATACCATTGCTTGAAATAATAATACATCAACATCAAAGGGTGACGTCATATCTGTATTTTAAATTGATATATTGTATACAAATCAAAGGTAGCTGATACGATACTAAATTCATTTCTTATAAATAGCAGTTAAGAAGGCTAAATCAGGAACTTCTGGTTAGATATTATGTTTTGGCCTTTGATATTAGTGTATACAAATTAAGGTGGTCTTACTTCTTGGACCTAATGTAGCGGACACCATACTAAACTCATCTAATTTGGCCAGATGATCGGCAGGTATTGGCGGATCAACATGATTTAATGGTACTTTAACATCAAAATCTGCATCAAACATTTTCTCTTTAACATCATATTCTCTCATTCTTTTACGACGTCGGATGAGTAGAAAAGCTATTATTATGGCTAGGATTAGTGAAGATGCTATAATAGATACTGCAATCACTAAAATAAAACAAAATATATACAGCATAATCTAATACAAAAATCTAAAAATATATTCCAATAATACTAAATTAAAACAACAAACACAGATCAAAGAAAGAAAGATTAATTTTATTGTTTTGAGGTATTTGATTGATAGTTCTAATAAAATGAATTCTTCCAATCATTTGAACAGGGATAATTGAAGAAAACCTAATCATTATGTCATATTTAATATGTGATTTTACTCACACAACATACCTGTATATCTATTACTGGGGAATTATTACATGTTCATCATACATGTATTTGCAATCCGACTTATTAGAATACAGACCTATATTTCGTTTAATTCTTTTAGTCTATCAATGGCCTACACTGCAAGTAGATCTGACAAGTAATAGTGGGAGTTCACGCCAGGGTTCTAACGAAAATTTTTTGACCTTATGATATCCGGCATTGATTAATCAATCAGTGTTGACGTTTTCAGTGGTTTACCCACAGTTTTGTGCATCAAAAAGCGAAGAACTTGCCGTAATAGACCATTTCATTAGCCGATCCTACAAATCATCCAGAACACGTCAATGATAATAACTTGTCCAGATCCTAATGTAGTAAAACGAAATTTTGAACTCAAAAAAAATGAATCGAAATAGTGTCTGTGTTTTAATCAGATTGTCATATTTGATTTCTGATTTTACTCACACAACATATATGACGAACGAACGATAGAATAAAATAAATTATTTGACATACCTATTGTAAGACTATCAACAGTATTACTATGTATTAATGTAAGTGTATTATTGGTTGGTATGACTAGAGATGGTGTGGTTGTTATAACAACTGGTACTACAGGTAAACCTATTATAACAGCCTCCGCTGATTTCACATTCCATGCTGGCATTGTTACAATCTGAAAATATATCAAATCATTCTTTATCATCATAACAATGCTGCTTGATGTGATCTTGTATGTTGTAGGAACATGTTTTAAAGTTTGCATCATCTTGGATCATATGTAACTAAACAGTGCAACAGATTGAGTAATAATAAGGCATCTGATTTAACCATAAATATTCTTCACAAAGCATAAATTATTCAACCCTTTAGTGGCATTTAGTGATTGGAAACAACAAAACTAACACAGTAATATGGGACAACATTTATATCTGCTTGATAATGATGAGAGGATACTTATCGAAAAGTCGTGCTTGTGTATAATAAACTAGCGGTTGTTGTCCCATATAACTGTGTTAGTTTTGATAAATAGTTAGCCAGTTAATGAAATCAATAATATTACTCATTCATCCATTCTCATACATCTTTCAAGTTATGATATTTTGTGTCAAATTCAAGCCAAATTGAGCAAGTAAAGTAGAAAACAAACCAGCGGTAAGGCTGATGTCCCCCACCCTAATCCCAAAATCGATGCATTCATTAATTACTTTCACATTTGTCTTTTCACATATTTATCTTTCAAATTGCTTATCACTGTGCTAAACCTGAGCAGATTCTGCTCATCACTGAATTTAATCATGGTATCATCATTCTTAAATTAGAATCAAAGAACACATTTCAAAGCCTCCATAAATGAAACTCTTTACAATACTACGACCAATAGGTGTGATGGACGGAGAGTGAGTGAGTGAGTCAACCTATTTCAATAGTACCAGAACCGTGCTCTCTCTCCCAAATCCAGAGGTCAAAAATACCTGGAATCATTTACTATTAGACTCTCTCAGCCAAACTACAAAGTTATAATAGATATCAGATGCAAGCAACCTTTTCAAAAAGTATATTTACCTCATAATCATTAAATTCATTATCAGTTGTTTTGGGTGTATTTTGTATCCTGCTAGCGGTTAACTGTTTCGCAGAACAAGATGTAATATTTTTGCCCCAACTTGTAATATCAGCTCCACCATTATATAAATCTTTCAATGTTCTAATCCGTTCTAATGATGTCTTAGATGGTACATACACTACATCTGAAATATCCATACAACTATCTAATACACTTACCATTTTCAAGCTAACTTGACAAAAAGATTCTTGCAAATAGTTTCATGGTCTGAAGTGAATAATGGAAGTTTTGCCTGGATAAAGGCATATCTGCGTACCGTTAATCTTTCATGAGTATAGATGTCCATTTGAGGGAGTAAAAACATTTTGTACCAGACCCTCTATCCTGCACCAATGACGTAGGAAACCAGACTAGAGCATCTCGAGGAACATTTTTGCCCAACACTTTGATCGAACCTATGAATTCCTGTTTAGTGAATCAAAAGTTCTTGTGATGTAATAATATACAACTTACTAGAGATACATCCTGTAAAGTTAACTAGATTGTATAAATCATCATTTTCTCCTATAACACCACCAACATATATCATATCAATCTCATCTAAATCAAATGCTGGATAATTCATTGTAGCTTCTTGTATACCATCTAACTGTAAATATATACAAATATATTATTATTCACTTCATTATTTTCTGTTGATATTTTAATAGAGATCTTCATATATAACTAACTAAGAGCCATCCACACTAGAAACTGTAATAAATGATAAGCGACAATGTATTTAGAAAATTGCTACGAGATCTATAAATAATAGCAAGTGTCCACTGATACGTTGGATCTTATATTAACATGTGCTGTTTTGATGACATCCAGATCTCAAAATAATTTCTTTACAAACAAACAGTGAGGCTTATGTCCCCTGCCTTAATCAAGAAATAAACATTAATTACTAATTGCACATTTATCGTTTTATACAGCATCGAGCATCTGCTTAACCTAAGCATAAGCTGATTATCATCAAACTTAGCCGAGATATAAACATAACAATCATCCACAATGATCCTTCATAGTACCAGTATCAATCCTATTACGTATGACCGTCTGAGGTGTGTTACAAAATTTTTGCAACTATTTTTTATCATTTTTCACACATCTACTGATATATATTTAATCTGAAAACATAATACATTTGTATAACATATATAAATAATAATAATATCCCTACACCTTGTGCGTTATACAAATTAATATAATAAAGCAGCTTTAGAGTATATGTTTAAATACTATACAAAACACGTCATTTGTTGTCTTAAATGAGAAAACATGAGCTAGTAATTCACCAAGAGATTTGATTGAACCCAACAACATCAACAACAGCACACCAAGTGATGACAACACGTACACACAAAAAACCCACGATATCTTTCAACAGACACATGTTGAGAGAATGTATAGGTAAAACACTTGTAAAGGAGTTCACATTAGAAAAGAGAGGGAATGAGGATCGGGTGGTTTACTGTGCAAAAAAGAGTTGAAGACATTGTAGTAGCAATAAGTGAATTCTAGAATCAGAGAAATTTAACAACACTTCAGTCAACAGACAAATATTTCCTACCCCTATTTAATAATATTTTTCATTTTTGAGTGTATTCTGAAATTTTGGTTAACCTAATGTTAGGGACAACAAGAAAAGCAACATTGCATGAACGATGGTGTAGCTCTTAATGAATTGTGAGACTATGCTGACTTGATTACAATAGGATGAAAGTGACTAGTCATCTTTCAATTCTGTAATCGAGTCCAGCCCACGATATCAGCTTTCTACCTATGGCTCACACATAAAAAGCACAAGGTTCTTTCAAAAAGATGATTGCTAAATCCCCAGTTTTTGGAAAAGGAAGTATTTTTTAACATAATAATTCATGAATTTTCTCAATATTCAGACACCTGATTAAACCAATCTAGATATTCTAAACCACCATAATAAGCTTTGTAGTAAGTAATAGTAAGAATAAGCAAGGCAGTATTTATTATACCATCTGTGTTATGTATAAAAGAAGATATAATAACTTATAGCGGATGTTATAAAAGAAACATTTAAAGATAGTACAAGAGATATGGATGGGTGTGATGGTATTTGGTGATGTTTTGATATATATTTATTACTTACAATAGGTAATCCTTTATCAGTATATGGGGTAACCTGTATGATTTACATATAAACATATCAAAATATACATGACAGGAAAAATCTTAAAAAATTACAAAACAAAACAATACAACTTGCTATACCATATTCACATTCTCACAAAAATGGTTGATTACTTAACATTTGACCAAATCTTTTTACAAGTAAATTAAAAATCGGAATCTAATGTGAATATTAAGAACAACTTACAGTAACATACATATCAGTACCATCTCTTCTATATTTTAACTCATGAGGTTTACCATTTGCAAAATTCTGAGGAACTTTCATTCGATCTAAAAGAAATATACATCTTTAGGACAGAGAATGATAAAGTAAAAAACATTTAAGTAAAGATTAACAGAAATTCTCCTTTTTCTTACAGACCACTGGAAGTGTTAGTTTTAAACAAGAATATATGGTCACTGATAATTCACTTCACACTAACTAGGTATCTTTTTTTTTTTGAAAATTAACTGTGGGTGGGTGAGTATGTGCTAGGCAACTAACCAGGTTTGGGCAAAGAAATTTCCTTGAGATATTGCAACCTGGCTTCCCGTTGTCAATTTGGCAGGCAGAGTTCTGACACAAAACAAATGCGGTCCAATGCATTGACAACAAATTTCCTACATACACCTTGCATGGCATTATGTCCAAGTGCATTAGGCTTCTTGGTGCAGAAAGAAAGGTAATGAACCCCCAAATTTTCTTTTCTTTATGTTGAAAGAAACCAGAGTGTTCAAGGAAAATTCATACAGTTAGACAGAAAACCTTACTCTCTGTCACGGACAAGTGTGGGATCAAAACCATGACTTGCATAGATAACAAGTCATATGTTGTTGTTCATATACAACAGGTAAATTAAAGTTTTACTTACATATACCAATCTCTTGTTTAGTTTCTATAATAACTGATCCATCATAGTCCATTTTAGCTAAAATATAATCTTTATTCCTGCAATAAATATCACAACTTATATCAACTAGCAAATAAATTGAACAAGAACTATTCATAGATTTAATACTTAGAATCCAAAAGAACACAATCAATATTCCTCCATTTTACACAGTGTCCTTACTAATCATCAAATATGTTAGCCATGTAAAGAGTGATATAAGGTGTTCTAGAGTCTCCAAATCGGTTTCTCCTTATAATGTTTCAATGATTTCAGGGAGATCCTCCCTATGACCAGACACAAAATACCAGATTTTTTTAAAACTGATCTGTAGCGTATATAGAACAGACAGGTAAATGAATAGAATCAAGGACAATACTCCCACATAAAACGTTGGAATATAAAACTGGGTTTGTTGACTTACTTAGAACTTCTGACGTATATCATAGCCATTTGAAGTATATCACCATCTTCTGATTTAGCTTTAGTACCATTAGTTGTGAACATAAAAGATAATTGTTCTGATAAACTTCTCTGACTAGTTGATGGCAATAAAAACTTATGTTCTAAGACACCATCTCCATCAAATTTAGCAGAAGGTTCTGGAAAATAATTTTGTAATTTGTAGCTAAAATAAGGCTATCTGTAACAGTTCGAATTTTTGATTCCAAATGCAGATGGTCTTATTTATCATTAGAAGTACATGATCTGGCACAAATGAAATGGGTTTAGCCAAAGGGTGTAACTCTGGAAAAGAAATGCACAAAAATGCTGAAATTCAATAGTGTTTGTCCTAATGACCCAAATGGTTCACAGCAAATTTGATGCAAATCTGTTATAAAATGGCCTCTATCGAGCTAACAAGACAATTTTTGACCAATATAGGGACCTATAGAAATATGCCTATATTAGGTTTACGCATTTGAATGAGTGAACCAATTTATTAGTGTATGCTAGTTATAGAACTGTTAAATATATATCTACCTATTTGACATTGTTGACCAGAATAATCTGTTTCACCACAATCACATGTATATTGTCCTGACTTCCATTCTTCAGTACAATATCCACCATTTAAACATCGATCCTTTATACAACCAGTTTCACAGGCTGGTGTTAATTCACCTATTATAGTAACAAATATTTATACAGATAAAATAAAACTGAGGCTGATTTAATCATAGATACTCTTTTGCGAATTGAAATCTGAGATTGCTTGATTTGAAGTTTTAGAGAGAAAAAGGAAAAAGCTATGCTTAACACCCACCTCAATGGTAACTGACTCATTTAGAAAGTAACACAATGTATATTCTTATTTTAATAATTTGCTGTCTTTAGAGTGGGAAACGAAAGACCCAAAGGAATCCCATGAAATTAATAAGGCAATGCCGCTACTAAAGTAACAGAACCCTTGACTCCTTGATCAGGTACAAACCTGGTACAAAACCCTTGACTCCTTGATCAGGTACAAACCTAGTAAAGAACCCTTGACTTGCAAATATAATAGATCTTATGATTTGGTTTAGTAGTGCAATAAATAGCCGTAATAGTAGGTTTGTAGTAGATTTTCAATACACTTATGCCATGATGATCAAATTTTGTATTAAATGGATGCCCTCAAGATTCATGATTGAATATGATTAAAATTTTATTGATTTAAAAGTTTTTATCTACCTGATTTATCTAACAGTGCTTTATCTTTAAGACTGACTATACGATCTCCTATCTTTAACCCTCTCATACATCCTTTAATAGTTGGAAGAGTTGTTGCCCGCTTTGGTACACCACCAATATACAGATGAACAAATGGATCTGGCTGTTCTGGTGGACGATGTAAAAATACAGATTCTAAAAGAAAATTAATCATTTCTAAATTAAACATAGATAGAATTAATAAAAATAGTGTGAAAGGTATAACTTCTGCTGAGATTCACACACGCGACCTTCAGTTTGGAAGACGTACACGCAATCCAGTGAATCGAATGCTTTTAGGGTATACACAATATTAACCTGTTTCACTCACAAATACACAACATATGTAATATATATAAAGACAACATGTTACATTAGTACTAATTGTTCTAATTGTTGATTTGTTTCATATAGATTTGGATATCGTGGATTTATAATCTAATTCTGTCACAGTACTATCAATTTCAAGATCTACTGGAATCTGCAAGGTGTTCCATTATCTTGCAACTACAGGGGTAAATAGAACTCCCTGGATTCAATTGTTTAATCCATGAACCAATATTTTTATTTAAACTGCTGATTGGCTAGTAAGTATATTGTGAAATGAAAGTCTACGATACAAATAAAATAGTTTGTTAAATAAAACTAAGTTTTGCCTTGTTAAAAAATTCAGACTATAATGGACTTCACAAAGCATAAAGTTCTAAGAAATATGAAGTATTATTTAAATTTCAAAAGAAAAGATAAATTCTCACAAACCTGGTACTGGACTTTGTTTATAAGGAATTGTAGAATATTTCTGTAATTTTATTCGTTTAAAATATATAAGAGTAGATTTATCTTCTACTATAAGATTAGTATTTCCATCTACTATCTGAGCTATAACTTGTTTCCATTTACCATCATTTAATCTGTCTGTAAGTTAATTGATTCATATATTTAATTACAGAGATTTAGCAGAAGACAGTTGTGATGATCTGATACAGGGTATGTAATGAGGGAGAGAGAGAGAGAGAGAGAGAGAGAAATGGGGTTTAAGGTCCACTCGACACAAACTAGGTCCTTTTGGGACTAACATAGGGTTCAATTTTATTTCTATGATTTGTTTGCACGTAGGGGTTTTTAGCAGTTTGAGGAAACCTGAGGACGCGGAGAAAACCTACGAGGTTGGACAGGCGACCCTACTCCTTGTCACATACAACCGTGGAATCGAAACTACTCCATCAAATGCTACTTAAGACTTTATTCAAATGGTATCTCACTCAATCTATTTTGTATATTGGAGGACAAATTTTGTTCAATTATAAGACTCGAAAAACAAAATTGTTAGATGTTATGATATTATATGGATCATATGATAAAATTTTTCTTCGGATTCACTCAAGTCATTAATATCTAATTTGATTAATACCTGTGGGATCTGGTGTTCGATCAATTATGTACTGTGCTTGGATAGAACATGGTAATATATTACTGCTTCAAGAGAAGCAAAGTGACCATGGGACTACCATAACATAATTATAATGGATTATCATTAGCTAGAGAATAAATTTAAACATTGTATTATGCATGTCCTCAATCCACCCTGCCTCTTTTTTATTAAATATATTAAAGAAGCAAACTGAGCTTACCTTCCCCTCGTCGACCATCAAATCTGATGTTTTCTCTAATGACTTGGTTAAAGTTATTATAACTAACAGTTATGGTTGTACCTTGCTGTAGTTCAACTTGTATAAAATTATTCATATGATCATGAGCGTAGAGTAGCAGAGCATCTTGTTGAAATGTACGGAAACTAAATATAACAGTTTGATCTAAAACTTGTGGATATTCTGTCATATCTAATCTCAGATATCCTGTTTCTTCACCAGAAAATGTCACAGCATCTAAATTGATATCTACAAAACAAAGAACAAATCATTCAAGATAAGACAATAAAAGAATATGTTTTGTGATTTGTCCATATATATCAAAACACATATGTAAAGATTTAGTACAAATTTGAGTAATTGGCTATTCCTTTTTTTTTTTAATTTTGAAAATCCACAGAAATAATTGTTACCTCTTTCACAGTTTTCACCATAATGAACCCATTTATTGGCACAGACACAATTATACGACCCCCATCTTTCCTCACAGACTCCACCATTCCGACATGGATTAGGCCAACAAGATGACATACAATCAGATGTTACTCCTGTCATAGAACTATCTATCAGACGGGTTAAATCTTTAACTTTATTATTATACACAAAACCCCTAACACAACCAGTTAAACCCGGACTAGTTTCACCTAACTCAGACGCTATTCTGTAAAAGTAAAAATTATATATTAATTAATTAAAGTTACTAACAAAGGACATAGCTATCTAGGATCAACGTTATAAAAAAACGCAATCTTGACCATATGCTCATGATTTCTTATAAAAGTTACTTTAACTAGTGAATCAGGATTTTATTTGAAGACAAGGAGAGAGAGAAATGGGTTTTAACATCTACTTAACATAACTGAGTCACTTCAGGACTAACGGGTGGTTTGCAGGTAGGGGGCTGTAGCAGTGGAAGGAAACCTGGGGACACAGAAATCCTATGAGCATGAACAGGCAATCCTACTCCTTGTGTATAAGCAGTGAATAAAAACCACACCACTTGACTCAATGATAGACCTTATGATCTAAATCACATGCATTAAACCATTTGTGCCACAACCACCACCAACAGGGGACGACAAATGATAGATATTCTAAACTGTACACGGCTTTACAAATGCTTAACTTTGATGTCAAATGTGATGGTAAAGCCCTTGCTGTATGTGTCCTATTGAATGTTTATAAAACAAAAAAGTTGAAAACCACTCACTGTGAAGCAGACAATAAACACCAAGAGAAGCAAATTAAGTATGAAAACAAATTATCCAATATCAATTTGATATATATGTACAAAATCAATAAAATAATGCTATACCCATCTGGTAGTCCACCAATATATAATATTCCATCCGAGAAATCAATGAGTTGTGTAATAACTGATTTAAGATTAAAGAGAAGACGTTTCTGGTCTACAGCTAATCGTAAATTGTATTTATCATGTTCAACTATTATAGTATGCCAGTCTCCTACATCTAATGGTTTTGGTGTATATAATGTCTCTAAGATAATCTTTCCACCAATTTTAAATCGAAACTGTACTTCATTAGCTGAAGAAAAAAAAGAAAATCATAAATTACATTTGGTGTAGTGAAAATATCAATCTAAAGCAACTTTTTTAAACCCATAGTGAAAATTTAAAATGTTAGGTTGATTAATTTATCACCAAGACATAGAAATTTTCCAATCATTGTAGTGAACAATATTAACACCCATCTTATAAAAAGTACACTGTAATGTGTCCATGGGGTATTATTTAAAACTAATTATTATGACTTTATATATAAACTAACCTGATATTATTTTAATGTAGAAACTGTTGCTATTCCCTTTTCCAGGTGTTTGATAAAGTATCAAGGCATCAGTCTGATCTGTTTTAATATTAATACGTAAATCACCTTTCTTCCAGGAATGTAACATAATATAACTTGAACTTTTTATAAATGTTATAGATTTATCTAACGGTACATGTACTGAAATAAAGTAAATATATATAACTTATAATATATAAAGTACACATCATCCTGTATACATTCATATAAGTTGAACTAAGATAATTGTTAGATGTGACTGTCTAGTATAATAATTGTGACTGGTGATAGCTAAATGAGTCTTAAGTCGCACAAGTAGATTTCTAATTACACGCTAATTTGTGTCCGAGTGCAGAAATTTTCAAAATTTGGTTTTGACCATTTTTGAATACTTTAACATGTTGAATTGTTTCAAGTTTAGTGGCTGTTTGGCATTTTTAACCATGACTTTTGTCATGCATAGCAGAAATTTTGAATGTAATCTTTAAACAAAGTTTTCTCGAAATAGGCCTTTCTGGACTCCCGGACTTTGAACTTGTATATCTTGACGGTGAAGTAAGGTAGAGAAATGATTTTGTTATCATTAGACAGCCTATGAAATCTGCTTTATGGTGACATATATAACTCATTTTTGAAATTTTGGTCATTAAGACTCATTTCGCTGTCACCGATCATATATTCAAAGCAGGTTTTCATCCTTATAAACAATTATATATGCTACATGAAGCCTACGAGGAGATCTTTTAGCCCAGTAGTATTGTGATAATTTTCGGCTAATCATTACAATTCTTGGGTTTTTATAAGTTGTGACATATTTGATTTTGTAAAAAGAAGTCCTAGGGAAACTGGAATCCTTAATTCCCTCGGCCCGTTAGCTAGCCTATATCCTTCTGTTGCTATCTGTGCTAGCAAGGAGTCCTTTGATGAGCGGAGAATAACTATATATGTATGTTATTTATATTCTAGTCTCTGCATGGTTTTATCATTAATACATACTACTACTAGTACTACTAAACAAATAGCATATATTCATCCCAGAACTTTTGAACTTTTTATTTCGTCCTACAAGGACCATATAAAAACCATCTAGTGTTAACCGCTGTCATCAACAGTCATTAAAAATTTCAACTCAACGTTCTTATCAAGGATAGTGTGACTTTATTGATGGTGTATGACCATATATTATATAATAAAGGCTGGAGTAGCGAAGGTGCAATCTGACAGCAGCTATTTCTGAAACTCAACTTGACTAAATTTTCCAACTAACTAGAACTGTACAGCAATAATGACAAAATTATCACAATGCTTCTTCAAAGATGAAAGTTTGATGAATGCCAAGGACACTTTTCTTTATCATACTTGATGATTGTGAATAATAGAAAGGAGATAATTACCACTTCCCCAGCATTTTAATGGTCCTATGGATAATTTCCCTTCCCCCTGGGTGTTCTGTAGTACCGTAACTTCTGTCAATGGTAATTGTTTCTTTATTGTATTAAATCCTTTATCATGCTTCCATACATCTTTTCCTATATAATATATAATAATACATTATTATATCATTCAAATGTTTGACGTCACTAATGTTCATCATAATATACCTCATATGGTCAATTTGCTGTCTGTACCAATTATTTCTTGAGACGTTATTAATGAAAGTTAACCGGTGTCACATTTTAACCAGATACTAGTTAGGCTGTGTTCCTGGTGTATGGAACTGCGTGAAACTGCATCATTAATACTTCCCTGTATTCATACAGAACCTATTTTTATAACTGTATGTATATTATTGATTTATCTAATTCCACATTGTACTTATTTGCTTATATCATTCAGTCTATACTGTACATTATACTGTTATTACCCCCGATTTTATCAAGTAAACTTTTTGAAACTAAAATTGTCAATATAGGAATAAAACTGTAAGTCAACTAGCTTTTTGTCTTTTCTCAAATAGAGCTAAGTGTACACAGACAACGTAATATAAAATTTGTATAATAAATCACTTAATTAACAATGTCCAGTAAAAATCATACTTAGAAATCAAGATTTTGCCAAAAACTTAAAGTACAGTAGTCGTAAAATACCTACCATGATCACAGTAACATCTTTCACCTTGACACATATCTTGTTGATTACAGTCACAGAAACCAGCTCTGTCTGATCCGATATAATCTACTATTTCTCCATTAGCTGCTTTAAACCATGTCCTCTTTCCTAGTCTAAATATAACATACAACTATTTCAACCACAACTATAATCCAGTTAAAAACTCAAACTATCTTTCCAAGTCTAAACATAATATACAACTATTTCAACCACAACTACATATATATTCAACTCAAACTATGTTATTGCACTTAACTAATTATGGACGTTAAAATTTTCAAACCAATAAATGTTTCAAACTAATTTTGCAGTGAATCTTTCTCAATTGGTGAAAGGCATGACGAGAGTGAAGCCTTTTTACTGGGCATGAAAATATGGATGTGTCCATACTTATGTTAAGGAATATGTTTGTGGAAGGGGTATACATATGAATATTCAGTCAGTGGGATTCAATTTTTTCGTGCCAAAATATATCATAATTTGTAACAATTTTATTTCTCAGGAATATATCTATGTTTAATATATAATATGATACTTTTCAAAATCCTAGTTTTGAAAACCATTATCAAGATCAAGTTTAATTTCTCTTTTAAAGAAGTGGACATTAAATTTGATGTCTTGGTTTTGAAAGAGTTTCTGCTGGCAGCATATTGAGTAGATACAGAATAATTCATATTAATTATATTTATACAAGCCATATCGAGACACCGTAATTGTATATATGAATTTCAACCATCAAAATATTTAATTTTCTAAGCAAAAACACTGTCATCCAATTTGATAATTTCACGAAATGCCAAATAATCACTAATTTGTTTGCTTGGATTAATTATCATGAGTAAATAATGACTTGGGATAGGCTTTACTAACAACACTTATCACTTAACTGAAACCTTTAATCAAAGACAATTTATTTGTATTACTCATTGACATGTCGCAGACTGTCTTACTAGTTAATTAATTTACATTATACAGTCAACCATTTTCCGATTGACACTCAACATGATGAAACACCACGATAACATATAAGAATTTTAACGTCCACATTTCCCCCACTTACACTAAAAAATAGGCTGCCAGGCAACGAAACATACGCCCACACAGCAGCCAAATCGTCCGGGCAGTCAACAAGAGTTGTCGCATATTAAGGAATTATCAGAAAATCATTAGAATTTGTTTGGTTTTTATAATCAAACGTTTTTTTTTTTAAATCAGATAATAATTGTGACCTCCAATAAGGGTGATTTTTCGTACAATCAGGGGACATAATTCAGGAAGTAATGACCCGATGGGCGCAAATATCGAAAGGAACCAAGATCTTTGGGTTATAAACATACATGTCAAGTTTCATCAAAATCGATTCAAAATTGTGACGGTGATATAGTCAAACGTTTTTTTAAATCGGATAATAATTTTGACCTCAAGAGGGAACACAAGCTAAAAAAGGCAATTTTTCGGACAATCAGGGGCCATAATTCAGGAAGTTACGATCCGATGGGCGCAAATATCGAAAGGAACCAAGATCTTTGGGTTATAAACATACATGTCAAGTTTCATCAAAATCGATTCAAAATTGTGACCTCTATAGGGTCCATAACCTTGATATAACATATTTTCACACTATTCGTGTACAAACGGCGGCCATTTTGTCCGTCAATTCTAGTCCGATTTTCACGTAATTCAAACTCTCTCTTCATTACCATGTAACGGTGATATAGTCAAACGTTTTTTTAAATCGGATAATAATTTTGACCTCCAGAGGGACCACAAGCTAAAAAGGGCAATTTTTCGGACAATCAGGGGCCATAATTCAGGAAGTTACGATCCGATGGGCGCAAATATCGAAAGGAACCAAGATCTTTCGGTTATAAACATACATGTCAAGTTTCATCCATACGGTTCAAAATTGTGACCTCTATAAGGTCCACAACCTTGATATAACATATTTTCACACTATTCGCGTACAAATGGCGGCCATTTTGTCCGTCAATTTTGGTCCAATTTTCACAAAATTTGAACTCAACCTTCATAACCATGGAACGGTGATATAATCAAACGTTTTTTTTTAATCGGATAACAATTTTGACCTCCAGAGGGACCACAAGCTAAAAAGGGCGATTTTTCGGACAATCAGGGGCCATAATTCAGGAAGTTACGATCCGATTGGCGCAAATATCGAAAGGAACCAAGATCTTTGGGTTTTAAACATGCATTTCAAGTTTCATCCAAATCGGTTCAAAATTGTGACCTCTACACTGTTCACAACCTTGATATAACATATTTTCACACTATTCGCGTACAAATGGCTGCCATTTTGTCCGTCAATTTTGGTCCGATTTTGACGAAATTCGAATTCAACCTTCATAACCATGGAACGGTGATATAATCAAACGGTTTTTTAAATCGGATAACAATTTTGACCTCCAGAGGGACCACAAGCTAAAAAGGGCGATTTTTCGGACAATCAGGGGCCATAATTCAGGAAGTTACGATCCAATTGGCGCAAATATCGAAAGGAACCAAGATCTTTGGTTTTTAAACATGCATTTCAAGTTTCATCCAAATCGGTTCAAAATTGTGACCTCTACACTGTTCACAACCTTGATATAACATATTTTCACACTATTCGCGTACAAATGGCGGCCATTTTGTACGTCAATTTTGGTCCGATTTTGACGAAATTCGAATTCAACCTTCATAACCATGGAACGGTGATATAATCAAACGTTTTTTTAAATCGGATAACAATTTTGACCTCCAGAGGGACCACAAGCTAAAAAGGGCGATTTTTCGGACAATCAGGGGCCATAATTCAGGAAGTTACAATCCAATTGGCGCAAATATCGAAAGGAACCAAGATCTTTGGTTTTTAAACATGCATTTCAAGTTTCATCCAAATCGGTTCAAAATTGTGTCCTCTACACTGTTCACAAGCTAAAAAACGTGATTTTTCGTACAATCAGGGGCCATAACCCATGAAGTTACGGTCCGATACATGCCAATATCGAAAGGAACCGAGATCTTAGGGTGATAAACCTATATTTTAAGTTTCATTGAAATCGGATAAAAATTGTGACCTGTAGACTGTTCACAAACAATTGTGGATGGACGGACGGACGAACAGGGGCGACGACAATATACGTCCACATGAAAATGTGGGCGTATAAAAATTGTGACTTGGGCAACCAACAAATTTTGTAGTTTCATGCACACAACATTATTAAATCATGTGTTTAAAGAGTGTCTATATCATAATATTATTAACATTTAAAGTAGTCGATTTTTAAGTCTGTAATTTTATCTGAGTAGTCAGATACTTCCTATCCAGTCTAGCTAGTGACACCACACCTTAATCAATGCAAGGGGCTGAAAAAGTCCAAAAATCTATTGCAATATACCTACCGAAGTGGAGACTGATAACAATAGTATTGAACTTGTTGTTTACAAGCAGCAGAATCTGTTGTTAGTGCTGATAACTGACCTGTTGACATACCTCTGAAATAAAATAAATCAATATTATATAACCAGATAGATTAATTAACAAATTGGAAGTAAAAGGAGCTATGGTTCGCTCATTTCTGCAGATTAACGTCAACTTCCACCAGGAGTGATATCGTAGACAATAGGAACTATGAGAGTGAAACGGGTCTAATATTTCCTCAACGCAGCAAGATCATTTTTGAATAAAACAGCCAATGTTATTGTTATAAATACAAATACAATCATGTGGTTAAAATCTTAATCCCACTGCTAATAAACCTGTAAAGTAATCTGTATATTAAATAATCCAGTATAAAACTAACATGTATATGAGTCATGATCCAGTATAAAACTATCCTGTATATTAAATAATCCAACATAAAACTATACAGTATAATAAATGATCCAGTATAAAACTATCCAGAATAATAAATGATCCAATACAAAACTAACCTGTATAATAAATGATACTGTCTATCAGCATAATTATTCTTTCGTATTGTGGTATTAGCGTGAAAATTATGTTCTATAACTGTTTCACCATATTCATTATCATCATGTAGCTCACCCATTTCACAATGGACATATGTAGGTTCGAGTGGACCACTCCCATCTAAATCAACTATATATACACCAGATACATTACGACCAGATTGGAAATAATCATCACATGTCTTCGGATATTTAGCTGAAAAATTTCATAAACTTTATATTTTTTGTTTTCATTAGTCATTAACTATGGGTTATATGATTAGATCACCATTATTATGTGCACAGAACACAAGTCTATGGAAGATTACATATTATGGAACCACTCGGATTCTCTAGTCTATATCAATCAAATGGTAGTTTAAAGGTTGCTCAGAAATAAACAGTAACTAGATTCTGTAAAATAAGGTAACACTTTATAAAAATGGAGAACATCAGCTAATCAGATACCAAGACAACATCCACATGCTAGTAATCTAACTTTCTGGGGTGGGGTGGGGTCGTTGGGGAGTAGCAACGAAGGTAATCCTATGATGTATTAGAAGTAAGTGTATTAATATATAGTAATACACAAATTAAATATTGTTCAATTCTTAAATAAGTCACATTTATGTTCATATGAAAATGATACCATGGCATCTGAACAATTATTGAATACTTACGGAAATGGCAAGCTTTTCCTTCATAATGTTCAGAACAATCACATTGTACACCATTCCAATCCGAGAGACAGATACTATCATGTTCACATATATTATTATTACTACAATAATCTTTTAAATTACATCCATCTAATCTTAATCCAACTGCTGCTTCTGTTTCTGTTATCTTTATAGGATCAACTTTGACTCCTTGTACAACCAAACCTTCTATACAGCCTACAAATCCATCCGTTCCTACAAAATATATTGGACAATGTTGAAATATTGACAGTAGTAATGGAGTGGTCCATGTTAAAGTAGCTAAGTCTCTGACTCAATATCATCCAAAATCGTCAACTTTGAAAACACAAATTATTTGTCAATTTAAATCAACATTGATGCTGTGATCTTACTGGAAAAAGATGGGCTTCTGATATCCAATATTTAAGACAAAATAAACATTTTACCATTACTAATGTAAATCATAATTCAGGAAACATAATGTACCGGTAGAAATTATCAAACAGTCAATAGGTAGTAGTTAGTGGTTTAAAGTTTGTTCTTTTTGGACGAAGTCCTCTAACCATTCTTAATAACAAGCAACGGTCAGAGCAATTTCAAATCTTTACATTGCACCCCATATAATGTCTCCAAAATATCTTTTGAGATGGGAAGCACATGATTAGGCATAACATATGAAATTTGAGTTGCTTTTCTGGTATACATTTCAAAAAGGATTCAAAACTTGAACTGCATAATGGCCTATTTCACGGTTTCTTCCTTAAAACAGCAGCAATAGAGAAACAGTCTACAAATACTTTTATTGAATATAAAAACTTATGTAAATTTTGTTATAACTTACTCTTGTATCCTCTCAGTCCGAAACCAAATATCAATTTTCCCCGATGTTCTAAAGGTTTTCTGTACACATTTGTTCTTATAGAAGACTGGTCTACTTTCAGTTTAGCTTGACTGAAAAATTAAAGGAGAATAATATGACTGAAAATGACACATGTTGTGACGTGATGTTATGCATGTATTTTAGGCAGGTGGCTATATAGATTTATTATGTAACACAATTACTCCAATTATATTCATAACAATGCATACACACATGTGTTTGTAATTCTAAACTATGGCATAAATTTATACTTGTATGTAAATGATTAAAAACAGTGTGTTCTTTGTCATATTTTAACATCTGGTTTAATAATGCATTATTACAATAAATAATCCACCAAAGTCAATTTAAACACATTTTGTTATTTTCTGCATATAGCTACTAAAACTATTCATCAAAATCATTCAAAAGCATTCTTGAATTTCTACATGCAAATAGATGAAATGATGATAATTTGTTCAAAAACATGTTGCCAGATATGCCCACAGCAGCTGCATCATCCGAGCACTCGACAAGGGTTGTCACATATTATGCTTTTGTAGGTAATAGGAGTATTTACAAGTCACTCATGTCAACAAGGTGAAACACGGGCCATAACTGTAGATGTTATCAATTCAATAGGATTCTTCAAATTACTAATCTCAATAATGCATTTAAATTTAATACAGATTGGATTATAACTTTTGTCATTAGAGCATTTACAAGGGGTTCAACAAAGTCAAACATGGGCCACAACTGCAGAAGTAATTATTGGAAAGTGCTGAAATTAAAAGGGTTCTTCGTCTCACTAATATAAACTATATATAAATTTCAAACTGATTAAATTGTGTTGGACGGACCGACGAAGGTTATATGGCAACATACAACCACATTCCCATGTGGGCATATAAAAACTAATCAGATTACATGACGACTAGTCAGCTTCATTATTAATATATCTGTTCATATTTCAGTAAGAAAACCTAAATAAGCATTATTCCTGGAATCGACATTTGATGAGAATTTGGTATTCATGACAATAGGATAACTTGCTGTCTAGTCTATGCACATGCTGTCTAACGTCAACCTTTTAACATCACCTTTTGTTTTGTCCATGCATAGGGTTGTTTGCAAAATGCCCTATCATTGGAAAAGAAACTGTATTTTAAATATATCTATTTATCAACTTTTATCAATATTCTGTCAACTGGTACCTCATCCACAAAAGAAAAAGAAATTAATACCAACAAAATAATGTGTCGTTTTCACATATTCATTGGATGTAACAAGTTTATAACCAATCTTTAAATAATGTAAAATCCTTCAGAAACTGGGAGACCATTAGAAAATATTAAATTGATCCCGAGACTGAGAGGTGTTAAGCCCAGATTTTCTGTGTAAGATGAAAGGTGTGTCTGGAGAAAAGGAGATCAAAAGTATCGTCTATGTGTAAAACTGATATGTATGTAGAGATAATCACCCTACTTAATCAAAATTCTAATCACTTTAACTGAACGTTATAAATTATTCAATATCTTTGCCAACATGATCCACAAATCAGCAACTAGAATCCAGTAGTACTCGTTGTTATTGATCTTAGCATATTAGCATTTGGTTGAAAATCACAAACTACTGGTTGCACAATAAATTACGATTCTTTGTATTTTATCAAGCTACGGTAAACCCAATAAAGATAAACATCTGGATATCATAAATTTCCCAATAAATAATCGATAATATTTGTTTCAAATTTTTAGTGCATATAGCAAGTATTTTATGATTATGTCAGTTAATACCCCTTAGCTTTATCAATTTTTTTCTCCTGGAAAATCTTGTTATATGACATAACAAATGGCTGAAATTATTTAAAGGGCAACAAAGAAATTCAATAATCAAACAAACAAAACATTCTATATCAATAAAGTGCATTATAATTAAGAGTAAATTCAATTCATCAAAGAGAAAGCACTGACAACACATAAAATCTGTCTGTTTAGATTATTCTCTATTCTGCAGAAAATTAAAATAATCTGATTGTTTTCACTGAATACAGAGAGAGCTCTTTACAAAATGTTGTCCACAACTTAATATTGATTCTTTTTGTTGCCATGCACAATAAGATTCACTACCTGCAGGCAGATCTGCTGTTACGAAAGACTATTATATTCTTCGATTTCTTCTTGCAGTTATAAATAATTTTGCGATCGATTCTTTCTAACTCTGCACAAAACATGGCCGAGAACAATATTACATGATCAATATTGATTACATTTAAAACATGGAATTTATTAACATTAATTGATTGCATGATTAATTTATAAAAGAATTTGTTTTTGGTTCAATATTACATGGGGAATATTTTATATCGACAAATATTGAAAAACACAAAAAGAAAGAAAAGCCACTATAAAATAAGAATTACCAAAAAATTTTATATAGATGAGTGTAAAAATCTACCCTTGACCGTTTAGAACTCTTGTTCATTCATTCACTGAGGATAAACTTCCACTTCTACCTTGGGCAATATCCCAGATAAGTATTGCCAAATGATAGGCTTATCTCGCATAGGTAGAAGATGGAAGATTGATTAGAAGGCTTATTCGATTCTGTTTCCTTTGGATAAAGACACAATACCTTTTGATGAGTTAGCCTCAACCAAAGTTGTTGCTTCCAGTACAAGTAATAGGGTACTGCATTGGAGACCGTAGTCATGATAGTGGGCATGCACAGTCTGGCCCACACTGCCACCAAGGATATATCACCAAGGCTTGTTGGTAATATAGTGTTGATCGGTCCAGCTGGCAGTTGGGTCTGGAGAGTCCAGAGCCTGCTTGACTTCTTTATAGACATGTTTGTCTAACTAAACATCAAGTTATAGTGACTAGAATAACAAGAGGCCTTCATCACCCATCAGTTTTAGAGTACCTAATCTTTCAACAACAAAAAATCATTTGAAAATGATGGGTGCTAATGGAACTAAATATGAAATTGATGTCCTCTGCGATTAACCTGATATTTGGTGCCCCGAGAGCTAACAAGAATAGTGTGATCGGCTGTTCTGAAGAAAAATGCAAACTATACATTGCATAGATCGGAAATACAGATTAAGGACTGAACAAACAAATAGTAAAATCTAGCTCAAGAGTTTACAAAAATTATGGACTGACCTACTGGCAGAGAGGAATATGAGAATATATTCCCATATAAAAATTAGGTGTATAAAAATAGCCCTTAAGATTAAAATATGCATGCTCATTTCTAGCCAGTCAATCACCTTAGTCAAAATGTATAAACAAAAAATATTTCTCGGGAATTATATTTTAGAATATAGGTTCATTACTACATTTTAAAACAGAACACACATGAACACAGAAATGTTGTTTCAAGAGGCATTACCACTTACAGCAAGTAAATAGCTATCTTTTTTAACTACTTATGGTAATCAAAATATACACAAATCCAAAATATTCAATTCTAATGTACAGTGATAATCTTCAAAATGATAGTGCCTCTTTAAAGTGAAGAGATTATATGTTATAAAGAGTATAAAAAACCCATAAGAAACAGTAAGCAGGTAACTCAGAAACATTAGCAAAAATATAAATCAGAAAATACAAAATGAAGAGACATAATTATGCATTGGTTTGACTGTTCTGTTATTAATGAAAATGGGCATACACATACAGTGTACTATGAGGGAAATTTTGTCCAGACAGTGGCACTGCAGTCTACTCTTACATCGAATTCTAAATGCACAGGACCTCAATTTATTGTTCTATCCAAACTACAATACGTTGTCCTTTGTCAAACCCTCCGTCCTGCATCACTGACAAGGTGGAGCAAAGCCAGAAAATCCTGAGGTACTTTCTCGACCAATGCAGGCATTCAACACTGGATCTGAAAGTATAGGGGCCAACGTCTAATTCACTGACCCAACATGGCTCCCAACTTTCTTAGAAATGGATCAATTATTGTTCAAAGTAATCACCGGAATTAGAGATTTTCTGGTGCAAATTGCTAATAAAAACGAATGGCATTAACTAGCCGTTCTTTTTGGCATAAAGACACATGAAATGCTTCACACAGATATAAGCTTATATATATTCAACTACATGATGATATCTAACAGTTAAGATGAAATGAGTTTATTATAGGCTAATCATAAATATTTAATGTATAAGATACTTTCATTAATATCAACCACTATCCCACAGTTTAAAGTACAACCACCACAACATAATATGTTAGATATATTACATAAGTGCAAAGTTGTTATCTTGAAAATAAATTTTAATATTAATTTACTGAATATAAGTGTTTTTTGTTAAATAGAAATATTATGTTAAGATGAGTTTAAAGGGTTATTTCAATCATTTTAAATCCACTGAACGTTTATTTTTACCAAATGGAATGTTTCAGTGAAATAACCCTTTTAATGAATGTTTAGTTAAACTGATATATGCATGTATATGGAATGATTTCATATACCTACAAGGTTTGTTTAGTTCTCTTGTCAATATCTTGATAAGTCCTATTAAAGAGGTTTAAGAGAGGATATAGAAATAATTCAAGAAAAAAAAAAGATAATGCAAAGATATTACACAAAGAACGAAAATGAAATATAGAGTCAGAGATATATCAATACGTTATTTTGGGTACCAGTAAATACAAGTTATGAAAGCAGAAAGGCTAAAAAAATAATGTCAATCCTTGACATCCAAAAATATTCAATTTCAAAATGTATTCTTATCAAAAATTCCAATTTCAAAAAATAAATTCCGTTCAATATACTTGTATAGCGGTTGTTGAAAGCTGAAAGATTTTTAACATGAGTTTAATACATAATAACATAAATTCATCTGCAATGTTCAGTTATAGATAAGATATAACTATCAAAGGTTTCAGATATGAAATTCTTAGAACCAAAAACTGATAAGCTGCAAGCAAGTGAGAAATAAATATCTCATAAATTTTTAATGTTCTTTAAAAATCCATGAAGAATTTTCTCTAACTACCATACTATAACCCAAATCAATGTTGAGGAATACATTTGTACAACTATGAATGGCGGTTAACTTTTATAAAGATCCAATATATATATATACATATATGTAATAGTACGATATATATATACATAGACAGTTTATAATTCACTAGTTAAAAAATATACCTTGAATGTAATGTTAGATTTAATGTGTGCCACTGGGAGTTGTTGACTAAAGCAGGTATAGATTGATTTTCACGGAAGCTTTTTCGATTTCTCGTAGATGGTACAAATGACAGGAATGGCTTGCCCTCTTTCACCCAGACCTAGTGACGATAAAAAATGACATAAATATCCTGCAATCAATTACTGATATTGAATAATTTCCCCACAAATGATTACAGGTCTACAATCAGTTTGACAGTTTCATTAAATAAAACATATTTTATGTTAGAACACCATATGTCTGTCTGATATTTTCTAGATAAGATGGCTCGGCCACAGTTTCATGTAGGATCTTTTTCGACCAAGTTCTACATACATATATTTATCAAGTATTTTCGCCGCCATAATTTAAGATATGTCATGTGTGAGTGAAAGGGGGATCAATGCTGTCTCAAGCGTAACATGTGCGCTATCATATATTACTTATTGTACCCCTAACCCAGATAAAGAAGCAGGAAGCACATAGGCTTATGAATTGATGCATATTAGAATTAAGACTGCATATTTTCTTATCTATTTATGCTTAAAGGTGGAGAGGGAGATGTATGCAAATTACCTGCCTTAATAAATTTGGCCAATAGTAAGAATCAGTTACACATTTTATAATTTTCTCACCTCCAAATATCCATATTCATAGCCGCCAAACCCATCTCGAGCCAATAATTCAACACTAAACAATATGGCCATTTCCCTAACCGTACGGAAACGGAATGACACTGACAAATTGTCATTCTTTGGTATATCCCATCGTAACATGGAGCCAGCCATTGGAAACGTGATGGGGATTTCTTGAATTGGATCACAGCCATATTGTGCCGATCTACCGCCCTGATATTCGCAATTCTTCTTGCCAGTCTTCAGATTATGGAGTACAGACACGTCATTAAAATAAACATTGCGTAAACAGCCAACAAAACTCTGAGTTATTTGTAATCCTAAAAAATACAAACATACATTTGTTGATCATTTAATATATCATAACTATTTCTGGTAAACTGACATCAAAAACAAACAAGGTGGAAACTATGGTAACCTTAAGCATGTTTGAAATTCTGTATTTATAGTACAATAAATAATATCTGTGACAAAATCTCACCATATTCCACATATTAATGTACATGTGGGTAAATCAGATAAAAATCCAATATTCCTGTGTATTATGTTAGTGCCATGTACATAGAAAATTACAATATTGGCTATTTCTGTATAAAATAGATTGTGTTATCTTCAAAATAAAATTCATGAAGATACAAAACAGATTTTTATCAATTTTTTGCATGTTAAGTTTAGTCAGGATTAATTAACTATCTATTAATATGTGGAGATTGTTAAATAATAAACAAGAGAGAGAGAGAAATGGGGTTTAACGTCCACTCGACACAATCTAGGTCATTTTGGGACTAACATATGGTTTAATTTCATTTCAATAATTCCTGTAGGGTTCTTTAGTAGTGGGAGGAAACCGGAGAATCTGGAAAAAAAACCTGAGGTTGGACAGGCGACCCTATTCCTTGGCACATACAACCGGGAATTCGAAACCACACCAGTTGACTCAATGACAGGCTATATGATGCTGACCGCACATACTAACCATTCTGCCATCAAACCCCCCCAATAATAAATAAAATATTTTAAATATCATTATTTTGACAATTAGTGTTAGAGTCAAGCTGGACCATACATGTTTTCATATTATTTTCTATCTTGGAATATCTCTGCTGTATTCATGTTCATTTGTTTTGTTTATATAATGCTGTTCAGCTTTCCTGCACAATTATCTATTAATTTCTTTAATTATGAAAGAGTAGTTAATGTCAAGAAACCTCCTATAACAACAGAAGCCAATGTTACTGGTAATTTTAATTAATGGACACGAGTAAAATATGTTTCAGTATTTCCCATAAGTCACGCCTGGACTACAGAAGATCAGTGCTAAACAAATAAAACATGTAATATAGAGATGATACGAGTTTGTTACTCATACTAATACTTGTATGAACGTGGATTAACTGACATGTAAATACTTCTCCTAAACCAATTGTCCACATGCAGCAGATGCAGATCACAGTTACAAAGCTAACACAGGTTTTGGATTTACAGAATGACAACTGGTCAAGGGTTTAATTTCTAGTGGATCAATGGTCAAGAGGTCAGTGTGTGTGGTATGGTGACTAGAGATGGTGGTCTTGTCAACTAGTTAATACTAAAATCAATATTATTTTAATCAAGTCAATGAGACTACTGTAGAAGTGGTCCTCCATTTCTTCATTACAATTAGACGTAAAGGAAGTCCATCTCACTGGTCTCATCTTTAATGCATAACATTATTAGATATTAGACATGTAAGGAAATGAAATAGGAACATAAAGTAGACCAGTCAATCACATGTGTCAATAAACAGTTTATTAAAATGGTGGTCAGAACATTAATCAAAATACTAGCAGGAAGATACACCAACATCAGATCAAACCTTTTAGCAGGTAGACCTACTAATAGGTTATTATTGCTGCATAGGAGCAATGTCAACTGCATTATCTTTCCTTCTGTTTATATTTTAATATCACAACTCTATCAATAACTCATTTACACAGGATGAGATAAAGCCAAATTCCACTGTGTACACATTGGCATGCACATAACTGAATGTGTGACAGTTGAAATTTGGTGTACATTATTGCTGTTGTAAGTGAAATTTTGATCCAAAGTCCATACAAACAGCATTAGCCTACAAACATGACTAGAGAAAAAAGTAACTTTTAAATTGATAGTAATCACTATATTTATGATGTTGATGTAACATTAATCTCCATTCCATATTTATTTATTAATCTACCTGAAAGATGTTATTAAGATATTTTTGATTCATTTCTGTTTCTTTTTCAAAGACCTCTTTTTATAAAAGAATTTAAAGCTACTGTAGAATGTAATCCCAAGAAGTCACCAACTGAGAATACTGATTTTTGCGAAATATCTCCATCCAGCTATCACAATTAGGATACAGGATGTAGAAGGTGGGGTGCACAAGGTTGGTTATACTTATTCTTTCTAAAACACCAAATGCACGAAACCATGATTAATAATTTGGGTTGTATGTTTAAAGATAACAATAAATATCAGGGCAGAGTACAACCCTACAAAAGTCACAAGCAATATTGCAATTTTGAGTAAAAATTTTCCTAATTTCCAGAATATACTAACTGAGAGTGGTCTAGCCATGTACTAGTGAAATGACTGTTTAATTTATATCCTGGAGGTAGACATAGTTAACTCTTTAATAATTGATGAGATTGAAATACAATAAAGTAGTCCGATAACCTGAAGGATGCAAGTCTATTTCTGTTAAATTACGCTTTACCAACATGTTTCATGTCAAATCTCATTATTTAAATACAAAACAACAATCTTCAGAGTAGGTGATTACCTTGAGTTATGGGAATGCAGTCCCTAGGCTTTTGTCTAAGTAGCCATGGAGATGGAAGATTTTTATGAAATATGTCAATATTTGTTGCTTCAAGATAAAAAGAAAGTGTAGTTTGATACCTCTAGTTTCTACAAAGTTATGGCCGCCACCAATGTAGACATTTGGATCAAGACTGAGAAAATACTGATCTGCTGTGACTTGTTGTTCCTCCACTTTATCATTTAGATACACATACATAGATCTCTTTATATGAACTATTGTTAAGTTATGCCATCTGAAAAACATAAAAAATACATTATTTAACATTATTTAAAGTGCAAGAAGGACAAATTAATTACAAACAATCATAAAATATTGTTCACAGGCTACCTGGGGATCACTTGGCTAAATGGGTAAGACGCTGGCTCGCTAGCCTGGAGGTCGGGTGTTTGATCCCTGCATTGGTCGAGAAAGTTCATCCAGATTTCCCCTTGTCAGTGATGCAGGACAGGCTGTAGCTATGCTGCCCAGGCAAAATTTCCCTCATAGCACACTGTAATGCGCATGCCCAACTTCATTAGCTCAGGTCAGGAGCAAAATAGTAGGACGTTAAACCCCATTTCATTACATTTCATTTCACAGACCACTTATCTGTAGGCATTGCATGTGTGTATTTTGGAGTATAGTGAAAGTGTACTATTTCATAAATTGAAAAATAGGTTTAGTAAGTATCAATTTGCACCTCACCAAACTAATATCTTGAAATAATATGAAAACTGCATTAAAATGGCAAGCTGTACATGTATCATGTAACATCTGTATTTTGGGAATAGGCCATTATTTCTAATTTTCTAATTACGAAAAAGTTTTATAATGATTATATTTGACAATCTAAAAGCAAAAACTACTCATAAACATGCCACATTAACAAGAACAGCCTTTTTTCTATCTTAATTAAAGTTCAAGTGTTTTCTCCAATTCAACTAATCCAAATATGATCATCAACTCAAGCATTTTATTAAAAGAGGTATTTTCAAAATGTAAAAAAGCCCAAGTTTGCACTTGATAAAGTGCACAACATATGTGTATCGTATGGATATCACCTTGTTTAATATAGAATGTAAAAGTCAAAATTTGTTATTTGAAAAAATAAGAAGAGTTCAATAAAGCAATTGCCTGTAGATTCAGTTCTACACCATCCACATACTATGCAAATATGCACATTTTACAATACCTCGAAAATCTGCATCATGTTTACGGAGCCGCTTTGGTAAATTAACAAGGAGTTAATAAAACAAATTCTTTCAAATAGAAACATTAGCCAGGCTGCAATGTGTGAAAATCTTAATCTGATGTTATTTCATCATTTATATGGAAGATACAAAACAAACAGTTATAGAGTCTTCCTCCTGAAGTCACTGAACCTCATTTGTGGGAAGTCTCTTGCAAACTATAATATTATTAAAGTTGAATCCTAAAACTTACTAAAAACTAAGAGGAATATCAGTCGACAAATGGTTCAATTCTTTTCAGTATTTACAAAGATATCATCAATTAAACTGTTGTCAACAGTTGGCAAATAAACAGGATATGGTTAAAGAAAGCCAGCACCATCTATAATCTTTGCTGAAGTCATTTAATGCAGCTGAATCAAACCCGAAAGATTCTCTATCATATTTTTTTTCTTAATTAACCATATACATTAAGCAAGAGGTAAATCTGCCTATTGCAGGCCTTTCTTTAGGCCTGAAATGTTATTTAAACTATCAATTAGATATTTAAAAACATGAAAGGACCGTAATCAATTCTCATAGCCAACTTATCTGTCCAATCTGCTCTTCAACATATGTTATTCATGAATAATAGCAGAAATGTATAATTGAGACTTTGTTACTTATCGTGACAGCACTAAGCCATTTGATCAAAATTTTTAGCATATTCCATGTCCATCATCTATTTTTTAACTATTAAGAGTGAGAACTGCCAGCTCTTTATCTAATCTTACATTGTGTATCTTTAAATGTTAAACTAGTAATTTTAGCATGGATTTAAGAAATTGTGCATGATTTGCATGTCTGAAAATGTCAAAGACACCACATATATAATTACAAGATTTAAAAGACCATCCATGATAGTTGGTTCCATTAAGAAATTATAATGAAACAGTAACATTATCTTGTTATTTAACTTTTAGTCTGGGATGTTAAATATCGATCAGTTCATGTCAATAAATTTAAATGACTCTGGTATATACATGTATTACTCTTCATCACGAAACAAATTTTATTATTCTTATATAATTGAAGATCCAACTGGTAAATTTATGTTCCTCTTAAATAATCCCTCAAGGTTAATTAAAATTTGGTCACTCAATACAACCAAAAAACACACAACCAGAAAAAAAGACAGGTTGCCAAGTCAGCTAGGCAATCCATAAAGGCTGTCAGATTTAGATCACAACTTAGCCTCTTAAAGAATGATCACAACATTTTTCAGCTTTTCAATTGCGAAATTTATATAATTTCACGATTTCAAGTCAGTCGGACGATCGCTTTAGCTCTAGAGTCCACAAGACTTTTCATTGTCATTAACTTATAAGTTCATAATTATCAGAAATTGTTCAAAATCAAAAAGCACAATTGTCTTTCAGAAGAACAAGAAAGGGGAATCAACATTCCAGTCATTTTTGGCAGTTGCTTCAAGTGTGTAAACTGAAATAAAATTTTCGACAAACAAATCCAAAAAATATTCTGCTGATCATCAAATAATTTGGTAGCCCTTTAAAATTGTAATATGTATTCTAATAATTCTATACAAACGAAACATGTCTGTCAAATGTAATTGGCATATAATATGCACATATCATCCAATATAAACAAATTGTATTCCAAAATAGGTATAGCTATATCTATGGATGAGACACATCCATTATACATACTACAGACACATCAATCATACAGACTTCAATTAAGTCTTCTTAACCTTTTCTCCATGTTAAAAACATGTATATATACATAATACAAAACATGGTATAATAATTACATCATAAATCATGCCAATATTTATTCTTAAAAGCTTTCCAAAATATCTTAATTAAAGAAACAGTCATTACTATTCATAAGTTGATGTTACCTGGATAATTATTAACCAAATACTATATGTGTAACGTTAAATACTCATCAACAAAGTACAGTATTTATAGAGAACTAATAAGGATATCATATTATTTAAATGTTAATTTATCTTAAAATATGTTATATCCTAAATATAAGATTACTAGCAAAATACTTGTTTACATAAATAGAATAAAATATGATATCCTGGTTACACATCATAATACATATGGAATATAATTACACCGAATCCCTTTGAATAAAATATACAAAATCATATTATGCAGGTTTTAACTTTATATGTATTTATTAAAGGTACATAATGTATACACTGATAACACTACACAACATCACAATGATCACTAAATATTGCTTCCTGCAGAACAAATAAATATCAATGCAGCTCAGAATATGCATATCCATTACGGCATCTTTAAGCCGGTAATCTTTGCACATTTTTCGGAATAATCGACTCCGGTGCCAAAGATTGACTCCGGTCCACCTGTGACGTCACATGTGCTCCGGTGCCCACCAAGCCTATATATAGAGGGCTACCGCACATTCTCATTTCAAGCCTGACGAGTTCAAACACGAACGAAACTAGTAGCTGAGAGAAATCTGGAAAGGCTGTTCGCCCATCTACAGATTTTTTACCTTTACATGTGACTGTTAATTCATTCTTCACATGATCAACAAGCCATTGCATTGCAAGACTGCCAAGAGATGGTCAGAAAACAAGCTAAAAATTTTTCATACAATCATTATGGTAAATGCCATTAATAACCCATTGAAATAAGGAAAGAAATCGATATAATGTCCCTGTAATCTCAATATTGAACATGTTTATCTGACCATGAACACATATTTCAACTTTCAACCACGAGTTAAATAGAATAAATAACCCATTGATGACATTATCCACAATTCTAAATCATCTCTCTTATTTTTCTATATGTTCATGTAATTCTACAAATCATTTTCTCATAGTCAAGCTGTTGAGTCACCAATTAATGATAAAATCAAATCCATTTATTGATCTTAATAATCCCATCTGAATTATTTTTATAACATAAAAGAGAAACATTCAAAAGATCGTAAACTTTATCCACAGATCTAATTACTGCAAGTTTCAATTTCTTTTTTGTTTAAAAAAGATAGATGAAAGAAGTTTGATTATAGTTTGGGAATGAGAATGGTGAGTAGTATTTTTCAGCACTCAGGTGTAATTAATGAGATTGTAACATAGTAGTTGTGGTAATGGTTCATTAAGAAAATGTATCAATGGCATTAATAATAGGTCATAAAGTAACACATAAAGCAGGCACAGTATTTGAGGCAAATGATTTACACTATATACTGATAGTTAATGAACTGAAAATAATGAGCACCTTGTGTCAATCGTACTTGTAATGATGCTTACTACTTTATTCACAAGGGGTTGGGTGGGGTGTGAGAGGCAGATTTACTGTCAATCACCTAAGATTTATATGACCATATAACTACTAGACTATAGCCCTGTTTACACTTGGCCGCGATAAGCGTGCCGTACTAGGCACGGTACCAGGCCGTGATAAATTTCCAGAAATGTACCCATTTACATTACCTGTATCGGAACTGTGTCAAGCACGCCAAATGTGGAACTCTTCAAAGAAAAGTTAATTTCAGTCCCAATGCAAGTTACCCAGATGAAAACAATTATGGCGGTTGATTTTGATATGTTTGGCCGTTTCTTTTTTTTTTTTTTCTGTTGTTGAGAGTTCGAAAGAAATCGGGAAAGTATGGTCAATTTTTAACTGACTTGATTCCTATTTGAATGAGTAAGCAGTCTTTTCGAGCTATTCAATGATATCATGCTAGGTGACGAAAGGGAATAATCATGTTATTTATAAATAGCTTGTGTTACTCATAGCTTGTATTAGCCGTTTTGACAGAATTGATGACAGACGTGTCAAAGTTGGGGGGGGGGGGGGGAGAGAAGGTCAAGGTTCATTTGGCACATGCACTGTAATCCATGCTCATACCAGTTAGCGTTTACACTTCAAAAATTCAAAGCGTGCTGTTCCTGGAACCGTACCGAGACCACATCACTTCAGTGGGCCAGATTGGCACAGTACCATGCCCAGTACGCTTACGTTTGACCCGTTTACATTACAAAAAAAACGAAGCGCTGACCTGGCACCGTTCCTGGTACGCTTTAAATTTGTAATGTAAACGGGGTTTAAGGGGATTGTATAAAAGTTAAATAAACACAACAAGGAGGTGGAAGTCCCTACCCCCTTCTCAACCCAAATAAACAGATGACATTATTTATTTGCACATTCTTTTGTATAGTACTGAGCAATCAAACTGCTTAACCAGAGCAGAAAATGTTGGGTCATGGTTCTTATGTAGGGAAACAATACACCAAATTTCATAACTCTCCCTCTATCAGAATCAAAGTTATCATGTCCCAGGAAATCAAACAATCAAACTCAATCAAGACATTCGCCTAATAAACATCTACACCAAGTTTCAATATTCTACCTCAGTTAGAAACATTGAGTTATCGTGTTCTGACCTATCAAATCGCTTCGAAAGTTTTCATCCACATTTTCATCCACGAATTTAGTCAAGACTGAGTCAAGATACTGATGTGATATAATTACAATGAAACTATCCTCAAGTTTCATCACATTCATCCAATTACTGGTAGAATCAATGTTATCATGTTCCAAAGTCTTAAACAGTGGATGGAAAATGCTCAACCAGGCATTCACCTACATCAAGTTTGAACATTCTGCCTCAATTAGACAGACAAACACATTTTAATATTTCACTATATAATTAACATAGTTTTTCTGGAATTTAGGAAATGTTTTATTGTAAAAGAAGTTTTTAAGAATTAAAATACACTACCTGTTATCATCAAGACCAAGTCCCATATTAAACTCGAGATCACTGACATGATCACCAAATGATATAGATGTGTGTAATTTACCACCATGTATAGAAGCTGTAACATGGGTGTGATAAGGTGTACCTCCTACAGCATATAATAATACTCCTGATCCTCTACCAGTCTGTAATATAGAAAAAAGAAACCTATTTTAAAATATTTATCATATAACAATTTTTACAAATTTCATCAAAATTGGACAATGATTGTTACCTGTAGAGTGTAATTTGCCACTTGAAAATTTAGGCATACTAAAATGGAATAATGGACTAAATTTGCATGATAAACTTACAAACAATTAACACTAGTTAATTATTAAAGACTGTCAACTTTGAAATTTGTATGTCAGCACATGCTTTTGCCACCCTAGTAATATGTAACCTTGTTCGAGTGCATACTGCCTTTTTCCAGTATTTTGAATGCATTTTTCGGTAGACAATGGTTATGTTATATATTTAGGAATCCAGTCATTGTGTTGTATCCATCAATTTTTTTTCTAAATAATTCTTTTTCAGAACAAGCTTATTCTTAGTTCATGTAATATGTATCAGTTCTTTCTATTCCTTACTCAACGATTGGTATAGATGAGAAACTGCAATGTAAAAGATATTATTTTTGTAGGTGTCTACAGGTTAAAGATATAACCTGTTATTTGTTAGTTAATAGAATGTTATCCTAAAGATCATCTGTACAGAATCCTAGTGTGTAATACCATTAACACCAGTGTTAGTTACAGATAAATATCTACATATATATCTAAATGTCTATAAATCAAATGAGACATGACCGTAAATGCCAAAAATAATATATTTTTGAGTTTGGGAAGTACGTCTGTTATTCGGATGTAAGTACCCAATTGTTCACTCCTCATATATTTTAATTGTCATTTCGATGCGCAAGATCAAAAAATATGTCTGTTCATTAATTGTCTACAATATTTTCATACATATTATTAACCACATTCTTAACCACTTTTTCACAAATCTATTAGCTTGGAAATTCATAGAATTTTGCAGTTGGGTGTAATTTGGCAATCTATTGTGTGCTCACATTACTTTATTCTGATCTGCACAATAAAGTGCCAATATTTCCTGTCCAATAATAGTTTTCACAGATTTTTTCGATTTATTTTCTTATGGAATTCGTTTGATATATATGAGAACATGGCTAAATAGTGATTCCTTTCTTTGACTGTGTTTTATGTGAAAACTATTAAATATTTTATTAGCAGCAATTGTATTATTCTAGAGTATAAAATCTTAAAACTTATACTCATGAATGTTTTCCTGAATCATGAGCGCCCATAAAGAAATAAATTATACCTAAAAAGAACAAAAGAAATCAATCCTCTTGTAAATAATAAACCTGTTATTTCTGTGAAGCAGGGGAAATAAAATTACCATAAATACAACCTCTTAAATCTGAAATGGCCCCAAACTGAACAATAATGTCTTGTAACAATTCTTTGGAAATTCCAAAAATTCACGAAGGTTTAATTTTCCAAATATTACAAAAAAATATCATTAAACATCAATGTCTTCCGAATCTTTATTTTCTTGTTTATGATCTAATAGAAATATGGCAGAGAGAAAGGTTTGAAGCTATCTAAACAGATTGATTACGAAACGTGAGAATTTCAATATTTGTGGAGTAAATACTGTGCCCCCTTTTCCTATACAAATAATCTGTAAGTGTAGTTAGTTCAGCTATCAAGCAGTAGGCTATATATATTGACATTATAATATACAGAGAAGATATTTGATCTCTGATGATCTTTCCCACACACTACTTGTGTCTCTCAATAACTTGTCAGGCCATGGGGTGACAAATTCATTTTTAGTACTGACAGATTTTGACAGGGTATGTAAATAATTCAGTTGTTCCCCCATAGGTATTTTGAAATAGATATATATATATATTTTTATGACATGCAAAACTGCATAAGGCAGTAATGATGTTCATGCATATTTATTACAATATTGAATTATTACACTAGCAACTTAATGGGGCAGTGATAGAAGAGTGGTAGGTCATTGATCTATCAAATGACACATGTTGCCTGAGAAATAAAAATGTTCATGTATAATGTTTTTATTATTATTATGTTAGTCTCATATTGCCCAGGTATGGCGTCATAATGGCTTTAACCAAACATAATGACTCAAATTCAGCAATATTAACGTTTTTATTTCACTTTTGTGCTGAAATCATTCATTGGCTTTTATTTATACTATTTGTTAAATATGTATATTAATTATTATTTTAGAAATTCTAACATTTGTAGATGACCACAATTTAGTATGTTTTAAGTTTGGAAGCTGTATCATTTAAAATAGCATTATGCAAGAGCAAAATCTGATTTTTACAGGTCTTTCTTTAAGCCTGAGATGTTATCTAAATAATCAATTAGACATTAATTAACATATTCAGACCATAATAAACTCTTTATGTCAAGACTAGCCTTCGATGTTGGCAGATTAAAATCGTATATGCCGCTTAATGGCGGTTGATAATTAAATCAATCAGGTGGATAATCGAGACTATGCTGTTTATATTAATGATTTGAGTAATGATGACCGAGGCTATGAATATTTCAAAAGCTTTTTTCTCGGCTAATAGTGAATCAATTTGACTGAAATTTTCAGCAAATTATCTTTACACGATCTAGTTTTTAACTATTGTAGTGAGAACTGCCATCTCTTTATCTTATCTCCCATAATGTAACTTTAACTAATAATAACATTGCTACTTTAAAATCAACTTTCATAAAATAATATAATTCCACATTTTCAATGATCAGTGGATCCCCTACATCTAACATGCTTTAGAACAAATTCTGTATGACAATAACTGTAGTTTTAATATTTGGTATCAATAAAAAAGATAAGATTTTAATTCTGTTTTGATCTCCCCTAACTAGTACACTTGAATCAATTAGTCTACAGAGTGATGTATATATTCCAATTCACTGTACCATTTGATTTAAATTCCACAAAAGAGTGCCATTTGCTTAATCATTATTCATTTATACCAATTGTCTCAATATACAGAATACCTCTTTTGGGACATGATTTATCTATAATTGCACACATTACATTCAATTAGCTCTTTTTGTCCAGATTGGAACCAGTTTCAATGACCAATAATAGCTATTGACAAAGCTAGAGAATTACCATATAAAAGATGTCAGTGTATTACATACAACATATACCGGCAAACCAATTTTACAGCTGCCATTGAATCTGACCAGAGACCTCTTTCCTGTTGTTCACTTCCTAGAATAGGTCAATTACTATACTATATTTTATAATCAAAGCACTGGATGAAAATATAGTCATTCTCATTTTGAAATGAACATCTGGTTCATACCACATATTGGTACAAGCTATTTCAGTGAGACTAGCCTGGATAAAATAGTGCGCACTGCTGGTAAGAATATCACCAAGGCAGTAACTCGGCATAACCTACAATATTTTACCAATTCCACCTTCCAAATCCTCTGTCAGTATGTTCTTAAGATCAATATATTTCTTCTACCAATACGCTTCTAAAGAAAACTGATCTTGATTGGTCGAAAACAATAAATATGATTGATTTGGTCAAGTTTTAATAAACACATTCACCAGACAACAAATGTCATCTTGAGTTACTGCTCTATATGCCACTCATCAGATCAGTGAAAATTCAATAACTTCTTAAGAATACATCATCAAATCCACTTGAAATTGAATGTACCTTGTTCAGAAAATTTATTTCAGTAAATAATGGTTCATAAAGATTAAAATAAAAAGATGGAAAAAAGTCAACCCACTATTAAGTTGATTTATTTGTATTCTGAAGTAGAAGCAGAGAATGGTAACAACTTAAAATCCACTTCCACATACCTTAAGTAGGCTGCCATATAAAAAAAATAATTATTTTTACACTGGGTTATCCTATTACTGAGTGTAATTTCAGTGAAAAAAGACTGTTTACATTAGAGTGATATATTTATCTAGTATTTATATAGTATGTGTTATAGGATTGTCTGTACTTTGACAACATGTGTGAATTGTATCTCCTGGGCATTGATAATTAGTCAGTCCAGCTAGATAGATACTATAGGACATCCATTCTCAACTCTACAGTGGTAGCTGCCTGTCAATGTACAAGACAATCAATTATTTGATTTATAACAAATATCACTCAACTTAAAAAAAACACCACAAAATTTAATCATCTATTTATTGTCATACCATGCTAAACTACTTTTCTACTCCATCTTGGATAACTAATTAGATGTAAATATTTTGAATTCCAAATGTCAAGGGGTCTCTTGCGTGCACACCAATTTGTACACCTATTTTTTTTAAACCCATCCGAAAAACTGGACGCTGTTCCTTACCAAATTCTCTCTCCTGCACAAATGACAAGGGGAAATCATGCTAGAACATTTTCAACCAAGACCAGGATCGAACTTGGCTTCCACTATCAAAACTAACTTGGATTCAAGAGTTATCGAACAAAGCCATACCATAAGCAACACTTCTTTTTGTCGTCCCCCCCTATCCATGAGAGGGCAGCAAAAAGCTGTAGTTGTATGTAGTAATGCAAGTCTTAGGGCTATATCTCCACTAATAAAGAATACAAGACTTTTTGTGACAAGGGCAAAACTATGCCAATATAGCTAATATGCACATCCCCACACCTTGGCAAGCACATGTAGTATGCCATACCAACATCATTTCGAAAGAAATGAAAATTTCTTATTTAAATGGCGTTTCCCTAATTATACGCTTGATAAAACTCTTTTTTTGGAGCCAAACCAAGTATAAAGGATACCTCTACATTAACAATTAACCAATAACCATGACAGTTGGAGCCCCATTAATCTGTGATCTAAGGTAATACTATTTCTCATATAATGAGCTGCCTGGAGGAAGGAAATCAATGAAGGGACAACAATGACATAATGGAATATAACTGTCATCTCTCACAGTCTCCAGATAAAAACATGTAATTTTGTTCAAAGTCCATGTACTGTCAAATTTTGTGATTGAAATAATTCATGTGTTCATGATTGCTTGTTGATCTAAAAAATCTTTAATTCTTAAATTGCAATTTCTTCCTTAGATAACTAAAAGCAAGGCCAGTTACACAATAAAATGTTGGCTGATGACAATTTTCACGTTTTAAAACTCAATAAAGAGAAGCGAGTTCACTATTGTTGATCAATAGCCAGACAGAACCAATACTCTCATAATCATTCCTGAAAGTCTTCTACTCTTTTATACAGTTTAATGAAAACTTCTTCTTGCAATGATATGATAACCCAATTCAACCTTTCTAAAAGACAAAGAAAATCTGAAAACACAACCAGATTGAGAATATGATGTGCCTGCTTCATAGTTTTATTTTATACTAAACAAACTAGATCTCAATTTACCTTAAATTCTAATGATATTCTATTTTTATCTGAGAAAAGACGATCTTCCTTTTTGTCGTATAATTTGTACTGTATCCACTCATAGCCTCGGAATGTCATTGTTGTTGGACCTGAAATCATAAAATATATAATATTATTACTAAATAATTAAGAAAAATGAGTTACAAGTATTCAATTTCTACATAACAGTTGGACTTCTCTGACAATCCAATAATCAATTTTATCTTAGACAGAATAGTCTATCTTAAATTAGATAATTTGAAAATATAATAGTGTTCCTTAGTAGTATTCAAAATTGTCATCAAATAGTTTTCTTGCACTTTGAAGAGAAACCTGATTAGAGTCAATTTCAAAGTGAATGACTGTTTTAATTTAGTCAGATTATTCGAAAACCAGAAAGATAAAGTTTCTCTAGTAACCAAGGTGTATCAAATATGCCTTAAAAGAGAATATATGTGAGTATTTTCATCCAGGATAATAAGCACTGTTTATGTCAATTTCAATTTAAAATGTTGTACTAGACAAGACTCGATTATCTCATTGTGTGTTTATGTGAAGCACTGAGGTTTGTTGTTTTTAAAATCACAAATAATCTATCTGATGTTTTTTAAATCACACATCTTTCTGATTAACCCTACAAGAGGCCTAAAAAATTCTGATTTTATGAAAGCTTATCCCAGTATATTATAACCTAAGACTGAAAGCAGCCTAAATCCCAAGTTCATTACTTACATGAAAGTAAAATAATTGAATCTAAGACAAGATGGGTAAATAATGTACTTATTAATTAACTAGTGCCACCATCAATGATAAAGGGAAATTACCAATTGACCTGGTTACAGGCCACATCAAAAGAAAAAGTAATGAAAAAAAAATACTGATCTTTCCACTAAAGTTTAATATAAATCCTGATATGAATGGTATTACGGTCATTTACTCTTGATGGCGAGTGTATGTATATTAACTTGTTTATCAGACACCTTTTATAAATACATCAAGAGATATGACCTCTTAAGTTAAACTTTAATATGGACAAATGTTGACATGGAAACTCAAGTGTTAATTTTGTCTTAATTTATTGGCGAATCAAAATATAATAGAATGATAGTAGCTTTCAATCAAGAATGTTTTTTTGTTATCTTTTTCATTACAGAAAGAATGTGAAGCTGTATATCTAAGCTGGTGCATCAAAGATAAGGGGGATTTTTGAGTGATGTTGTCGAAAGTCGACCTTACATTTAATTATGGTTAACAAGAGGCTAGATTAAGATGATGATGATGTTAAACTCATCTCCAAAAGATTCAAGTACTTGGCGGAGGAACATTTTCAAAACTTCAAACCAATAAGTTCAATCCACGATGTCAAATGTCAAATAGCGGATGAAGGAGTGGATGAAGATAAAGGCTCATCTTGTTAATGTTGTGTCAATAGACAACATGTTATATGGACGACATCCACACACTATAACTGGCTCAATCCCTTTCAAACTATTACAATAATCAACAGTTTGTTAAGAATGTCCATCACAAATGTTTACCCAACCCTACCAAAAAGTTCAGAAATGACAACATTTATGACTAACAACCTTTCAATCTGTTTCACAGAGAATTACTTACGAATTATCTCTGTAACTGATGCCTGTCCAAAACACGTGCGTTGACTGCACGCCTCGTAGTCATTGGCTCAACGGCTCGTGCAATGTTTACTTAACACCTAACTGCTTCGGGCAAAATGATACATTTTACTCATTCTAATACCCATTTACACTAAATAGGCAATATTTTTTAACTACAAATACTTCAAACGTCTTTATTTATTTTTCTTTTACCTCAAAAAAATGTTTGAGAATTTAATTTGTCGGAGTAAAAAAGTTAATATGCCGTACTCATTAAGCCTCGTCCATATCATGCTTATCAGTGATTGTAGCGGCCAAGCGAATATTCACTGCGGGATCAGTTTGACCACCTTTAGCAAAGCCAGGTTTTAATGAAACTATTTAAAGGAATACCCTTTTTTACAGACAGTTAAAAATAGATCATAATCTACATATATTGGAATGTTCACAGTTAGTAACAGTGACGCCTGTGGCAACATCAATTTGCAATAAAGAAATCAATGACGAAATATAAAATATAGAGAACATTAATTATACCTGGTTAACATCAAAGTTTTGTGTTCTCAAATCCATATATTCAGACATGAAAATACAATCTGAATTCGATGTCATATAGCAGTATGCATTCACGCTACAGAGTATAAAACAGTTAAAACCAATTTAGAACTACCTTGGGAGGTTGTGGTTATATTTTAGGTCCAGATGACTTTCACATAGTTTGAGATAAGACTTGTTTATAGCATGAAAACAAAGTGAAATCTCTCATTTTAACTGATTATTGCCTATTTATTTTGTAGTATGAAAGTGGTATAAATGTTTTTGTTGGATACAACTTAAGAATATACTAATCTAAAATATTAACAACTATATTAATCAGAATGTATGTAGATAGATTTATCCCAATTGCTTGAATATTTTGGTGAGATTATATTAGCCATACATATTTCTTGCATTTTCCATGTATTTAATTGCAGAACAGAGAAAACAATTGCTTAAGATGGAAGATGTGTACTACTGTATCAGATGCGGATCCAGAGGGGGGGTTTGGGGGGTCCACCCCCCCACCCCCCTGCTCAGCTACATAAAAAAAATAATGCCTTGCGTCAATGAAATTACATCACAAAGTGATCCTACATCAGTATAAAAATGATTTCTCTGTTTAAAAAGCTCAATTTGTATGTATGCCTATGTAATTTAGAGACGATGATGGCAGATTTCCGTAACAGAAACCTGGCAAACCCCCTCCTGCAAAAATTCCTGGATCTGCCCCTGTGTATAGACCGTTTGGTACCATACTATAGTTTTAATAGAAATGATTTTTGCTGGAATTGGAATCATTGTCTCCAACAAGGAAATATAATTCTATAATTTAATTTATTAATAAAATGGTCTGTGGATTTGATATGTATATTGAATGGTTTGTATCTGGAAAGACATGTCAGGTTTGTTAATTGTATTCTAGTCTAATTTTGAAGGCACGTTTACCTTGGCCCACATTGTTTACTACACATACAGTACAAAAATACATGTAGATTATTGAACATTTTAATCGTTTTTACATCTATATATAGATTATTAATGAAATCTTTTTTATTAAGCAATGTAAAATCAATGCTAGGTTCTACCAATACTTGATTTCGTCATTTAGGCCAAAAATATTATATTCTTAGTTATTCACGGTTTTAGTTCTTCATGGTCATAAATTAAAAGTCACTTGTCTCTTGTGAACTATGCTTTGTTAAAAATTATTTTTTTGTTTCAAAAATTGAAACCTTCAACTTGGTTTGGCCTTATTATTTATCTAATTATATTCTAAATGGAGAAAGAAAATGGGGATGGCAACTCTTAAACTTGTATTTGACTAAACCCAGAAACAATCTGTTACATTCATTAACACATTTTAAATCAACCTTGTTAGATCTTAGAAAAGGGAAGGTCAATGTCAATAGCCTGGTCAGAAGGGAAATAACAATTGATTGGGATCTGTCCATAGTCCATATATAATCCTGTCAAGATGATCACAACCGGTCATCTTATTGTCTACATAACAATCACATCAAAGACATCAGTCGGCCAGAAAATCTTGTGACAAATATCTTTCAAATCTGTTACTTTCACACAAAGTGTGTTATTTTCAGAAGAAATGTTATAGCAGAGACTGATCAACTTCAGTTAGTGGGTTTCAAACTAAGATCAACCGAAATAGATGACAAGCTCTCGACTTGACTTCAACTTAATAAAAAAGTGTTAAGTTAATTGTGTCTCACAAAAAAAGAGAAATACCCAGTCTGCAGCTGTGGTAACTCAAAATTACACAAGTTTTTGTAAACATGTACCTCTTGACTTGTTCCTCATCAAGTTGGAGGTAAGTCTTCAAAGAGATACTCAGTGTGTCAATTGTTTCAATGACATCAACAAGAACTGCCTACTACATGTGTCAATGCAAGTCATTTCACACAAGTTAAATATTTGATTCTTTTTTTAAAATAAATGATGTACATGTACTTGTGCTTTCCAAACATATAGAAATCCTTTGAGAGGCAGTGAAAAGTGAAAATGCACCGTTTCCTAAATTGTTGCTTGTAAATATCATTTGCTGAGAGACAAGTTTATACTTTAACCTTGCAATTCTGAATGTACATAGGTGTACGAGGCTGGGGGGGGGGCACCGGCCCCCCCAAATATTTTCATGAAAAAAAATAGAAATCTGAAAAGAGCTCAGAATTGTGAGATCGGTCATTAGCCGAGGAGTTTTTAAAAAATGGGGTGGGGGTAGGGGTATGGCCTAGTCGGGGAAGGCTATGGTCTTGTCGGGAAAGAATGCTCAGTTTGTCGGGAAGCGTCGCGCCGTCTGTCGGGTTTTCAATATTTTTAATAGTATGGAAGCGGAAAGAAAGCAGTCCAGTCAATGATGATCACGTTCTCAGTTCTTGAGTACTGTGTTCCTGTATACTGGCATCAAACACCATGCACCGGACGAGCCCAATGATAGAAGTGAGCAGCTGAAAATTTTCTGTGATAATAATTGATAAGTTTGTAATAATATTGTACCACTATGAGGTAGATGTTAAATATCATTAAATAAGCTTTTTATTACATTATGTAATATTTGAATCTAATTTTACTAAATTGTTATTAAATTTGATTAGTTTCTCTTAATCAATTTCAAGTTCAATTGATTTTTTACCAGTTTTTTGCTGCAACTGACATAATTTACTACCCACTCCAAATTACTAGAAAGTATTCGAAATGCCTGGAAATCGCGTCTACGGCCGTCGGACGCTTGATGCCAAGAGCGCTCACGTACGTACTCTAAGGAGATATATCTGTCGGAAAAATATGCTGGCCCCCCCCCCCAAACAAGTTCGGCCTCGTACGCCTATGTGAATGTAACAACTTTAGATCAAGACAATAGCATGTGGGAATGATGATTTCTTGCTGGTGTTAAACGCCCAACAAATTCATTCCCTCAATCGCAAAAATATTGAAATGGGAATGTGGAAGATGCAAGATATGCCAAGGTTGACACCTGACCAGAGAATGCACTATCAAGTTCAAGAGAAAATGAGTACCAGAGCCACTGAAAGATCATTGTAGCAAGAGTGGAGAAGGGTCACACAAGCTGCCATGCAAAAGCCTATCTCCTCCATTCGGATCATGCTGCAACATTGCAGCAAGCAATGTGTAGGTAAATGTCCAACCGACAATTATGTCAAAAATAACAATTCAGTCACATTATTGATGCATTTTCATTGCATCTCAGTATCTGGCACCTCACAAAACATTCATAAGTAACCGCCATGATTTTGACCTCTCAAACAATAACTCAAAACAAGTTACACTTGTCCTGTTTCCAAAAATGAAATGAATTGAATTTTAACGTCCAACTTGTTTTAATCGTACTATGAATGTATCTATTTCCAGTTTGCATAGTTAATACTTATTTCTCTAAATGTCAAAGATTATTCATCAATTATTCAATATTCCCCTTTCACTTCCTGTTACTAATTCCCCAAAGAACCATCAAAGAGAATACTTTACCTTTGGAATCACACCTATTTCCTTCATAATTAGTTCCAAAACAATCACATTTCGTTCGAGTATACATATTAATACATTTGCCGCCATTTTGACACTGATTATTGTCCGCACACAAATCATTACATCCACGTGTTATTCCTGCGATAGTCTGAATAGGTATATCTATTAAAATACTGTCTTCTCTTTCATATTTCATATCCGACAAACAGCCAATAAAATGAAAGAAATCCTGAGAGTTGGAAGCATTGGTTGCTGAAAAAAATATAAGAGTAACATGTAAGACATATAAGGAAGTAACGAAGTATTAAATGTATGAAACTCCTACAGAATGAATGTGGATTTATTATAGAAATATTATAATTTGTATACTTGAATTTAATATATATACTTACTTGTTTGTTCAGAGAAACTACTACTTCCATTCCCAAATGATAATACCCAGACTAAATGGTATCCTAATGATTTTAAATTGATACCATGGCATGTGTTGCAACAATGCAGGTTTCTGCAGGGAGCAAAATAATGTTGGATTCTTAAGACTTATTATAGATTTAATCATTAATGTGTTAAAGTCATCATCTGTTATAGTGTTATAAAGATTTCACAATGTTTTAATAGCAAATAAGTGAATTTACAAGTTCAAAAAAAAAATCAGCATCTTTATTATTATTATTATTTTACAGTGCTTATATAGCGCTTATCTAAAACATTACTCTAAGCGCTTTACAATGCATAAAATCCCATAAAATCCACAACAAAAAATGCATATATAAAGTCATGTATAAGAATCGTGAAAAAAAAAAATAATTTAACATTATTAAAAGATTAATAAATAAATATGATAAAAATACATAAATAGCGTTCATTTATTGACTATTTGTTAAAAGCCCGCATATATAAAAATGCATATATATAAAGTCATGTATAAGAATTATTAAAAGATTAATAAATAAATATGATAAAAATACATAAATAGCGTTCATTTATTGACTATTTCTAAACAGCCTGTCTGGATAAAAAAGTCTTAAGGTTTTTCTTGAAAGCATTCACAGAGTCAGAGTTTCGTAGTGTGTTTGGTAAGTCATTCCACAAAACGGCGGCCGCTCTATCGAACCGTCTCTCTCCGTATGTTTTTGTTCTTACTGCTGGTTTGACTAGAAGCATGTTGTTTTCTGATCGAAGAGTTCTTGTTGGCTTGTAGATGTTAACAAGTTCTTGTAAGTACAAGGGTGCTTTCTCTTTCAGAGCTTTAAACACATACAGTAAGACTTTGTATTTGATTCGAAATGTTATTGGCAGCCAATGAAGCGATTGTAAAATTGGACTAACATGTTCATTTTTCTTTCTCCTTGTGATTAATCTTGCGGCGGTGTTTTGGACACGCTGTAGTCGTTGGGTTGCATTTCCGGGAAGCCCATATAACAATGCATTTCCGTAGTCCAAACGAGACGTCACTAAGGAGCAAACAAGTGTTTTCGTGGCATCTTCCGTTATGTGTGGACGAATTCAGCCGATATTTCTGATCTGGTAGAGACAGGATTTCGAGGTTGCACTAATTTGTTGGTTCATTGCTAGTGTTTTGTCCAAGTAGACACCAAGGTTCTTGACGCATGTAGAATCACTGACGATGTTTTTACCAAAAGTAAGGTGACAATCCGTAAACTCTTTTATTCGATTTTCGGAGAGAAAATTATCAGCTCAGTTTTATCTTCGTTCAACTTAAGCTTGTTTGAACACATCCAAGAACTTATGTCTGCGATACTGGTTTCAAGATGAGCAGATATGTTTTTCCAATTGTCAAGCGGTTTGATTACGAGATAGACCTGCATATCGTCCGCATAGCAGTGGTAATACATATGGTGGCGTTTACATATTTCACCTATGGGTTTTGAGAAAATACAATATAGCTTCGGTCCGAGGACGGATCCCTGTGGAACACCGTAATTTAGATGAATTTCGTCTGAAAGAACAGAGCCGACTGCAATACGCTGAGTTCTATTTGTAAGATATGATAATAACCAATTTAGCGTGGCTCCAGATATACCGAAAGAGTATTCAAGTCGTTGTCGCAAAATTGAATGATCGATGACATCAAACGCAGCTGAAAGGTCTAACATCAATAAAACTGCACAACAGTTATTATCAAGTGCAACAGTTATGTCGTGATGAACCCGTAGTAATGCCGTCTCAGTGGAATGGTAAGTACGGTAAGCCGATTGTACACTATCATAAAGTTTGTTCGTCTGAAGATGATTCTCCAATCGACTTTCCACAACCTTTTCAAGGACTTTCGACAGGAACGGAAGATTAGAAACCGGGCGATAGTTCTTCAGAACTTCTTCGTCGAGTCCAGGTTTCTTCAGTAAGGGTCGCACAACTGCTTCCCTAAATATCTTTGGAACATACGACTCGTGTAACGAAATGTTAACTATTTTCGTTATGATTGGTGCTAGGCTGGTCAAACATGATTTTAATAACGAAGTTGGCAGCGGGTCGAGTTCGCACGATTTCGAAGGAGCCTTTGAAATGATCTTCTGAATTTCATCCACGGACGTAGGTGCAAAGACAGTAAGAGCTTGACCGTCGAACATCACATCAGCACAAAAAGGGTCATTTCCATTTGAAGGGGAATCAGTGGCACTTGCAGTTGATAGATGTCTTCTGATGGTTTCAATCTTATTGAGGAAGAATTCGCCAAACCTATTCGACAGTTCTTTATCGCACTCACGTGATGGTAACATTACAGTTTTCGTGTCACCCATTAACTTGTTTGTTATGTTGAACAGTTTCTTTTGATCACATCCGACCTCCAGAATTTTATTTGAATAATAATTAGTCTTACATTCCAAAAGTAGTTTGTATGTTTTGATACATTGTTCCTTGTACAACTGTTTATGAACCTCAAGCTTTGTCTTCCGCATTTTACGCTCAGCTTTACGGCGTTCTGTTTTAGCGGTACGAAGCTCGGTCGAGTGCCATTCTGTGTTCGGGCGCAATGTTATGGTTTTGGATTGTAATGGAGCATGTTTCTCGATGACAGAGCTTAGCACTGAATTATATGTTGAAGTTACTTCATCAAGAGATGCTATCTGGTTTGGCATAAAGATCGAACTATTGATGTCGGTTTCAAAATCGCCACTAACAATTTCCTTGAACTTACGGAATCTGGTCTGGTATGTATGATTTACCCAAAAGCAAATGCTTTAATGAGGAAACTGACAGAATATATTAATTATAGTAGATATAAAATCATACCTCCGTAAGATATAGTTGAAGGTAGAAGAGACCATTGTAGAATTTCTCTGCCTTGTCCCCAGCCAAATGCCTCTAGTGTTATATTAGTTGAAAGGTCATCTACAGAAACAACCATTAAACCATCTTGGGAATCTAGAAACCAATTTAATGTATGCCATTTATCATCATTCAAACCTGCAGAAAAACAAACAACATGATCAGACAACAACAACACTACAAAAACTAGTAAAATATTCCATCTTGAAACAAACTTATTTTCCAAAAGCTTATTACTAAGGAATCAAATATACTGTATTTCAGTAAAAGTGCCAGGCCAATGCAAGCAATTGAATGAGCAAACTATGTAAGAAAGATTACAAGAAATAACACCCCTCCACCCACTTTGATAACAACTATATAAGGTACCCCACAAATTATTTTCATTGAAGAGATTTGCAAAATTAGAATTTTTAGGAGTGGTGAAAAATTGCCTTCTTTCTCTCTACTACCTTCCAGAGTCAGAGTTTGTTTATCAAATCTCTAAAAGACATCAACGCAAGGAACTGGAATTAATCGTGTCAATAATTCCATAAACTAACTGCTATCAATTACAGCCATTTTCAGTGTTTTTGTTAAGCAATTTAAAAGAAAATTCAAGCAAATGTTAATGTTAAATGTGCCCATTACTGTAGAATTACATCTTTGACATTAGAACTCCGGATATTTCGGTTGCAAGTGCAAATAAGCTTGTGGTGTGACTCCCATTAACGACAACCTGTGCACTTATTGGAATGATAAATGTCGCTGACATTCAGGAACACACAGGTGCTTGTTTGGCATAATAATATATTTTTTAACCAGGATTGATTAACATTTGTAATGATCTGTCATACGGTCATTAAAAACTTGTTAAGAAACATAATAGAATCAATTTAAATAAACATTTATTTGCAAAAGACAACATTGTCTTATGGCCGACCAAATGCTTAACAATTTCTAGAATTCCACGAATAGTTGTAGTTATGTAGGGAAAGAGAGATCTATTAGATATGGGTGGGTTGACTTCAACAAAAGAAAGGTGTGGGTCTATCTGTCAACCGTTTGTCTATTTAGGAAGAAGACTGCCCCTTCTGTTAGCTGGCTGTTGACATAGGAAAGGCTACATTTTACACCCTTCATACCAAATTAACACCAACAATATTTATAGAAGCTCACATTTTCTCCTCTAACTATCATCCTTTCAACTTAAAAAATACACTCCATTACTATAATAGATAACTGTTTCTCTTATTTACACAACAAGTGTACTTCATGATGTGACAGAAGGGCATTCATTCATTTACTGGTTGGTATGGACAGACATATAGACTTTAATTTCTAGCTTGGCCTTTAACATTTGTTTGAACATTCTGATGATCCTAATACTTAGAACCACAAAGAACCAAACATGTCATAATCATCTGATAAAAATTGGGGGGGGGGGGTGAGTGACTAAATCATTTTTCATTCTAGATGTCAAAGGAATCTATGATGGCATGAATGAGATCATTACCATTCATAGAAGTCCAATGCTTCGCAATACTGAATTGGTTTCAGAATACTAAATACTAGCTCCAGCAAAACATGATGCACAATGGACGTAATCATTTTAATAGCATCATGCCTTAATAGAAAAAACAGGAGACAAAATCATAATCATCTACACAAGGAATGTCAAAATCACACCATGTGGCTCTGATGGTTGTGCAGTCCAGAATGTCTCTGGTTCGAATCCTGCATGGGTCAAGAAAAGAACAACCTGCATGAATTTTCAAGTTTGCATTGTTTTCAGTTGTCCAGAGTGTGTTTAATCATTCATATGGCATAAAAGAAATATAAATCCACAATATATTGCAATATTATAATGCTTTAAGCAAGGAAACCCCTCAAAAATATTTCTCTAAGCAGCAATTAAATTTGAATCATTGTAAGCTATGCTATCTTTCAGAGAATATTATTAGGGGAAGGGAGAAGGGTTCAAAACATATATCATTGTGGTATCTCTAATGATAAAAAAACCTTAAAAACGTCAATAAAATTTACATAATGCAATATATTGATTTATTGGAATCATTACTCAGTTCCCAAGTTAAACAAACAAAATATTTCGTAGAGATAGAGAGAGATGGGACTTAATGTCCACTCTACACAAACTAGGTCATTTTAGGACTAACATATAGTTTAATTTTATTTCAATAATTTGCTTGCGCTCAGGGGTCTTTAGCAGTGGGAGGAAACTGGAGGACCCAGAGAAAACCCACAAGGTTGGACACGTACAACCGAGGATTCGAAACCACACCAGTTGACTCAAAAGTCAATCACGGACTTTATGATACAGCACACACGTGTTAACCATTCAGCCATCCAACCCCCCAAATATTTAATAGAACTTTAAAGGTCTGAAATGTTGGGGTATAAACATATATTTCAAGTTTCATCAAAATCGGATAAAAATTATTACATCTTAGAGCCAAGATTTAAGCTAAAAACACTATTTTTCCCCATAACCAGGGGCCATAATCCATGAAGTTAAGATCTGATACATGCCAATATCGAAAAGAACGAAGATCTCTGGTAGATAAATCCATGCATTAATAATACCATGTTGAGTGCAGATTTATCTGTCAGCGAATCTTATTGAAGCAATGACAAAAATAATCTAGGATCCAATGGTAAAAATCTATATTCAAAATTATGCCCCCCTCCCCCCTGCCCACCCACCACACACACCCAAAACCTGAAGGAAATAAATTCCAGTATGTTACTGTTAGCCTCAAAATTGAAATTAATAACATGTCAAAATTATTCTTCTTCCTGAAGTCTCTTGGTTCAATAGCAAGTCAAGACAATCATATTACACATGAATAAAGATAGGATTGTTTTCATTAATTATGAAACACAAGAGAGCAGTGACAAATTTATTGGGAATTATATGTAACCCAGCCGTAAGAGCTTTCAACTTAATCTTCATGCATCACAGAGGGGATGAAGGACAAAACCCAGCTGTAGGAGCTCTAGATTTAATCTTCATTTATAAAGGAAGGGATGAAGGACAATTGAATTTTGACTAATGAAGACATTTATTTAAATAGCTTTAGCTGAGATGATTCAGTGCATACGGAATCCATAATTGTAACAGATATTGTGAGTACACTAGGAAGGTTGACACCGATGTTGCAGGTTTGATACCCAGTCTTTCTTGGTAGCTTAATATCTTTTATTATAAAATAAGTTACGTTCATTTGACATATTTTGAGTAAAATCGGAATTCAAATGATACAGGATTTACTCAGTATGCCAAATGATGTGGTCCGATCGAATCTCATGCCAAGGGGGAAGCAAAACCTGGTACAGAGAGGAGTCAAACCATGAAGTGGCATTACTGCAAGATGATAGTAATTATCAAAATATTAAACCAATATATTTAAACAAAATAGATCACTGTACTTAAAATATCAATGAACATCATAAAATATCATATATATGAGCCTGTACTCTATTTAATAAATGTAGGTTATTATATTAAAATGTTTGGGGAATGTGATATATTTTTAAACCAAGAACTGCTTTAATTACAGTTTCTATTAGAAATGTGGTTCCAGTATCTAATAGAGCAGGCTGACATGACATATTCTAACAGTATAGAAATCAATATCCTGGTTACATAGTGTCTGTCATTTATATCTCTAGTGTTTACGCAGGTACACCATCCCTATTTCTAATGTATCTTATTTATTTTCATTTCCTTCAATTTAATCATTCCAACTCCATTCATTTTAAATTCTCTCAGTTAATGTCACTAATTTCGATGACTTTAGTTTCAATGGTGAATTGAGTAGCTAGGGTGCTCTTAATGTGCTTTTGTAAGTATCAATAATGCCAAGATGTGTCTATTTCTAAGATATCTTCAGACAAATCGATGATAGAATAGATATCCTACTTGGTCACTTTACAAATTCTTTAGAAAATCTTTTGAAGATGATAGGAATACAAATGGCGGAGGAATGTACACAAAGGGACCGTCATTAGGTTTAACTTCTAGTAGTGGTAGGCTAAGTTAACATGACCATCAACATACCCATAGTAACAGTAAACTTACCTTGTCCCAACGTTGCTAATTGTGAATACTGATTAACCTGATGTCCGACACGAAGATATCCTTGTCTTAACTCGGCATATAATTGATAATGATACAATAACGGAAATTCATCTTTGTTATACTCCTGAAAGTGATGATGGAACAATAAACCGTTTGATTGTCGAGTTCGAAATTTCAGCTGTAAATGCTGATTTTGTCCTGTTGAATATTGCGGTGAAAATCCAATATATGATACACTTGGATTATTTAAAGTCCATGCATTACTCTGTGCACTAATTCCTTTAATCCACATAAGAATTATTGTTAGGAGACATGACAACACCGGGTTATGTACAGTAAAACCCATCTTCATCCTGACGTCACATCATCAGCTGAAAAACAAGAAAAAAATCAAATGAGTTGATTGAAGTGACTTTATATGAAAACTTTATATCAAAGAGATCGTAGGTGTACACCTAATAGTTCTCCCACACAATTGTACAATATGTAAACAGAAAATAGTCTTAAATTAGTATGTCATGCACAACATGTCTCAACAATTAATACTGGTAGTATATTTTCTAAATTGAAACTGGGATGAAACTGTGTTTTATTTGTCAAGAATTTCCTTCTCAGTGAAAAAAGTCAGGGACAGACCAAATTAAAGTAAGAAATCCTTAACCTAAACATTTAGAAAATTATCATGGAAATTATAATACATGGAAGTACTGTCTTGGGTCAGTTTGTCATAAAGAGGGCTGTTTTGAAACCTTCCCCATCAGTTACTGACTATTTGGTTCCCCATTTTCATCTAATCATCATCAGGCCTGCTCAGTATTGCATTGCATATTTTTCCGTATGATTATAATGGAACCAAGCAAAAGAGAGCACAAAGTCAAAATGTGTCATAAGCACAGAAAAGACTTATTCTGGTGAATTAATCAACTAATAGTAAAATTCCAGGAAAATTTGGTGTATCTGACATGTACCTGAGTGTATGTTATGTTATAAATCTGGCAGTAAATCTATAATTCTTATGCCCTTACATACACATTGTCACAAACAGATCTGATGATATAATTTACCACCAGACAAATCTGATGAAGAATAAGAGCACCTCCAGACAGTTTCAATATTGTGATACCTCAGTTATTGATGGCTATAATTTCAAAGAAATTATATAATGGATAGAAGTTAGGCGTGTGAAAACAGTATTTGATTGTGTTATTTTAACTAAATGAAAAAAGTCAAGCTCTAAGCTAAAATGTCTGGTTGGCAAAGACAGATATTGCAAGAAGTCAAGATGGAAACTTAAATGTTTTTACTGTAATATCAAGATAACAATACACACCAGGGAATTATAAAGCATCAATGATAAAAGATGTTACTAAGATGTTACTAATCATAAGAATATCAGTAGCTTATGTACCATTTCAGATAACACTTTTTACTAATCTCAGCAATTATGTTACGACATTCCATATTTTTTTTTATAAGCAGTATTTTATTCAGATTTGTATCTGAATAGGGATTGGGGAACAGGCATAGCCTATATTCCATATTTCATTGCTATAATCTTCCAATCTAAACAGACTGTCAAATTAAAACATCCACCATTAGCAGGAATTTAGGGAAATGTATTTTGATAAGAATTTGATTGATTCCCTGTTAATACTGGAAACAGGCTTTAGTTTATTACAATTTTATTCCTAATATTACATTTATCAGCCATCAGGCTATGTATAGTCTTACACTAAAAGATAAACTACTACGTGGTAACAAAATCATTCTTCAATATCGCGATTGATATAGGCTGGTTTATTCTTTTAAGGTAGTTCCTTAATATTGTAAGTGAAGTTGATGGTGGTCATATTAACCCAAATATTGAGGATCAAAATAAGAAAAGGTCTATGGCTAACTTGAACCGAGGAAATTCTCACAGGTTTTTATGAAGTACCGTAGTTTAATTTCTGAATATATTCCCAGCACGGATGTACACTGAACATAAGGTCCATGGTATGGTCTGTAATAAACTACTAAAGTTAAAACGCTGTCTAGTACGTACCATACCTAGTGGGTACTACCAACTCAGTATGAATTTAATTCATGCTTCAATTTCATTATTAAAGTACAATATCAAAACTCAAACCTCTTCACTATTCAACAACAAAATTAGCTTTCTTAGTCTGACATGAAGACAACACTCCTAGAAAACCTGATATAGCACTTGAAACACACACTGTATATGAACCTACTTACTCCAGTTTACTTCTTCTAATATCTGTTGTCATTTGACAGGTCAGTGCTTGATTCACATGTAAATATGTAAACAATACTAGTCACAATGTCAGTACCTCATATATTCACCAATGTTCACAACTGTTCCAATATAAAGAAATAAAAATACACCGAGTTAGAGCTTCCTGTAGATATAGTTAGTATTCCAGAGAATTGTAAATCTTGTTGAATGCCGCTAGCAACCTATCTGATAATGGTCTAATAATGGTTCACATGTTCCAATCAATATTCTGGTTCTTTATAGACCATCAACCATGGGATATTGATGGACGATATAATTAATACATAAGATAGTAGAGTAGTAGTGTCTCTACTACTATTTATATAGTTGTATATATATAGCAACTTGTATTATAGTAGAATCCAGTCAAGTATGTAATTTACTATGTAAAATAAGCTGGTGTATGTGTGTCGGTAAAGTTACTTTATGACACGGTTAATAGCTGTCTACAGTACTATTAGTTAACCTTTAGAGATCTACTTCTGATCAACCAATACCATTACACTTACTTTTCCACCAACAAAAACATTTGCCAGTCCCTTATTTTGTCAAGCCCTTTTCTTCATTAAAATTCTAATTCTATGAACTAACATATTTCTTTACAAATAATGAATTTTATGCATAGTTTAAAAAAAGAGCATGTTTCTTCAGGCATTTCTATAAATAATTATCAACTTTATCACAGGTTTTATGAAATCATGAATAATTAAAACATTTTGTTTGCTTAATATGGAAAATAATCAATATTCATAAATATTTCATTACATAATAATACATTGGTAGTCTTATCAGTAAAGTTACTCACAGTTAGTTATTCATTTCTACCTTACACCATTAGGTGTCTTCACACGACTATTAAAGCATGTTGTGGGCAGACAAAATTACTGTCGGCCTCACAGTCAAGAATGAAATGTCCACCTTTGACATACCAACATATCTATTTGTCTAGCAACAAAATGCGGCTTAAAGATACATTATGTAAGATTTAGATAAAGAGCTGACCATTCTTGATATAATATCTCAAGAATAGATAGTGTAAAATGAAAATAATGAAAATTTCATTTAAAGTACTTCATTCAGAGCCAAGTTATCACTGTTAGTAGTTTTCACAAGATGTGTGCATTGTTGTAACCAGAGCACTGGTATATTTGAGTCTTAGCCTCGCTTTCCTTTTTTTACATTAAATTTTTAAATAGTGAACCTTTCTAATCTAGTTAAAATTTTGAGTATGCGATGCCATCATGAGTTGATTATGGTCTTGTTTTGTTAATAAATGTCTAATTAATAGTTTATATAACATTTCAGGCCTAAAGTGACAAAAGAATGCCCTGCAATAGACAGATTTAACTCTTGCATAATGTATGTTTAAATTACACAACTTTAAAGAAGAATGAGCCTGTTTAAGTCTAAACTGTATACTTATTATAATGTTATATATATAATCAATACTTTGATTGGATGTATTCAGACTGCTGTATAGTATATTTGATGATGTACTACTGAAGGAAAGAGAGACAGCATTGTTTTTGCAAGGAAAACAGTCTCTTTCCACTAGCAGTTTGTATGAATTGGTAGTGGAAAATACTTGGACGAAAGATTCAATTTCTACTGGGTCAAGTCCAGTCTATGAAAAAAGGCCAAAACCAATCAAATTTAAAGATAACCAGCAAATCCATAGACTGGAAGCCAGTGTAGTTGAACCCACAGTGTATGTAGCTAGTGACAGTTCCCACTGCCACAATTTTCAAATGGACTATAACTAAGAGATCCTGGGAACTACTTCACTTGAAAATGTTCTTTCTGGAGTTCATAATATCAAGCAATTGGTATCATTTCAAGGACATTTTTGTGTGCAATGGCCATGTATGCTTCTTGAAATATGATGGAGGTCACACAGAAACTACTAAGGAATCTTAAGTAGTATAATACAATAGTCAAGGGCGAACATATGTACTTACACTCTTTATCATACTGAGTAATGTCAAGATTGGGGACCTGAAGTAAATAGACGTTAAGATTTCTCCAAGTGATGGCATAAATAAATCATGTGAGGCCTGCTTTTGAAAATAGTAACGTTTAGGTATAATGAGTTGTTGAAAACATTTATTAGTGATTCTGATGAAATAAATTAAAAGAATAAAGTTTTGTGAATGAACAAGTATATTAATATTAGTGCTATTAAAGGTTAAAATATGAATATTTACATCAGTAACTGATTTCAAATCAAAAACTGTCGAATCTGACTGTTTATATATCTTCAATTATAAACAAAACAATTTGGCGATACACAGCAGATGGTACGATAACACTCTGTGGACCAATCTTCTGCGTTCAATTATAACACATGCAACAGTTCAATCTACCAATCACCACCATTATAGCTATCAGCAGGAATCTGTGCATTTCATCATGATCAACATCTTCCAGTATGTGATTAAGAAATGAATTAAGGAAGTCCCCAGTTATATCCGTTTGGGGAACAAATAATATTTAATATTTGATCAACAACCACTAAAGGCATTATACAATTAAATCTGGGTGTTTAAACTTCACTATCTTGGCAGCAGGCTTCATTTCATTTATAAAGTCAATAAATTTATATTTATTGCATTAATCTTCAACATTATTTTAGCATTTTCAGAAAAAGGTGACAAGTCTTTCAGAGAGCTGATCTCTAGAGTTTTACCTGTCCAGTTTCACTGAAACCTCTGATGAATAACTGCTAAGAAATTTGATCTTAATAAGTCATGAAAAAATGTTATGTCCGCACAGATACTCTCCATCTTACTTAAAAATGGGTTTGGTTCATGTAATAATAGTCTTATTTGTATAAGATTAACTAACAAAGAACTTAATCAGAACTGTCCGTGACAGGCGATTTATTTGATGGACGATATGATGACCTTTAATATACAGTAAAGGACAAGTCAGTCAGACCTGGGGCTACCCTATATTACTAGTTGCCAGTTTTCAACTAACACCATATTTTTGATTGAATAAATGTCTCCCCACTAACATTTGACCCAGACAGCTTTATTTTCATTTTATTGTCAGATTCAAGAATTTGTTGGACTGGCCAGGAGCAGCGTTTTCTTAATGGATATTTTGCACGATTTAACGATCAAACCATCAGAAATATATATCCTGCTGTTTTATTCTATAAAACCAGCCATATGGAATAACACATTTATCTTTTAAAAACATAAAAGCATACAATTTAAAGATCAATATTATTTAGAGTGCAGGCTTTGTAGGCAATTATTCATAAATAGGAAAGTATCTAAACTGAGTAAATATTTTAAAATCAAACATCTATGTAACTAGTTTGGATCTTAAAGAAGCTAAACCTCTTTGATTTTGATAAAATAATATATATTGAATGGCGTTACATTATTCCTTTAATTTGATCAGTGATGGAGGCAAGCTCTACAGACACATTTCTGTTTTGAATGATTAAACTGAAGTTGCCATGTTTACTGACTTAAGTTTCATCTTTGGCTAACTGTGAAAATCTCAGCACCAAATCAGTTATAATCTCTTAGCACTAGTTTTTCAATACAGATGACTATCTCACAATAAAAATCAACATTATGAAATAAATAATTGTATATTCGACAAAAATCTGTAACCTTTTCACATCCGAACCTTTTTACATTGGTAATCAAAATGACTGACAGATGAATAAAAGTTTAACCACAGCACATTTTACTGTCAAATGTGTAGAGAAACATTTTTCCATACTGCAGGCATTCAAAATTCAATATAATTCTACTTTAATGAGATAAATGAATATGGGACAATAGATATTAATGTTCTATACTGCCAATAGTGACAGATGGCAGCTATAATTCTATTCTATATAGAACAATACATACGCCCTATTACATCGACACTGATGCATCTAGATTACTCACTTTATTACAATTCCCACATGTATTATAATAACTGGTACAATCATTCTACTAACATTGGTCAAATTATAACAACTATTACACAAAGATCACACTACCCATTACAATTATCCTACATAAAATTTACATATTAATCAGGTAATTTATCAACCAGAAATATTTGTGTCATCTTCTATGGGAAGGTCAACCTCTTGACAATCACAATTAAATCAGATTGCATTTGATGTCATATGTTAAATGTTAATACAATAATGAGAGCTTCTTTTTCATTTTCATTCATTTTTAACATAAATTATCTCTTAATACATAAATCCACAATCAACTTATATTTGTATTCAATTCACAACTTATCTAAATATTCTCATTTCAACAGTTAGTTTTGTCTGTAATGGAATGTGTAGCCCAGGCCTACCTTATGTAAAACAGTAATAAAGGGCACAAACTGATAACAATCAATTATTTCATCATTAACAAAATGATAACCCAACTAACAAATATCAACCAAGAAAAAAAGGAAGTTAAAATAGGCAAGATTTTTCAATTGCTATCATCAAATGTTTGTGTAAGCAAAGACATTCGAATTCATGCATTTAAACTGAATAAAGTGCATGTGAACGAACAGCAGATATTTTTCATAAAACAGGAGTTCTATTTATTTAAGAAAGTGTGACATTTGTAGACAGGAAAAAAAAGTGCAAACAGGGACAACAAAAACACCTTGCCAATAAATGTAATAATAATTGTTCTCGAGTATGCCTTTTAATCAAAACTGTGCAAAGAACACGATAGGAGTGTTTATAGTTCATATCTTAAAAGTTAAAATGATCAAAAAAGATAATGTTCGTTCTAAACTGAATACATGAAAACATAAACTGGTCTAATTCCCCTACTAATTTATCTAGCTTACCGTTAATCAATATTTTCAAATAGGTGTATCTTTGTAGAAACTGATTATAAATGTGTTAGAACTACTGAGCCATCAACTACTTTGAATTGAGTTTTTTTATATCTTCCTCCCACACTAAAACTACTGTATGGGAAAATAATTAACTCTATAAACCAGAATGCCCAGATTTGTTTCAAAATGCTGTACATGACCTGACTTCATAATCCAATAACCATTCGTACATAACACCTGTTCAAATTATGAAAATGTAGTTAATCAACTAACCTTGTTATTTCACACAACACAGCAATCATAGTAATTGCACTTGTCACAAAAGCCACTACTTTATCAATGAAATACCTCCAATGTAGTTGTGTAGAGCTGCGCTACACCCAGAACCTCAAATTATTCATACAAGTCTCATTCTAACTGGCTTGTGTACACATTCTGCGTTTAACAGTATTATGAAAATCTTAAGTAATCGTTTTTCAAGAGAGAAGTTTTTGCCACACAATAACATGTTACTGAACTCAATGTCACACTACCATTCAAATTAGTTTGTGCTGTAAAAGTCAAGCATAGACACATGTAAAGAAATGTGTCATTGATCTACATGATATGACAATATCAATAAAAACTGTCATCTAAAGATAATCCCCTCAACGAAAGGCTCTTCTAACCTTACATGCCTAAATTTACATTACAAATCTAACTTCTGTCATAAGAAGGAGGTTGCTGGTCGAGTCAAGTTTAATGGTTTTGATCTCAAGCTTGTTATGTGACAATTAGGAGTTGGGTCACCTGCCTAACTTTCTTAGTGTTCTCCAGGTTTCCTGGTTTCCTCTCAATGTTAAAGACCCCTATGCACAAGCAAATTATTGAAATAAAATTGTACCATGTTAGACCTGGTTTGTGTCAAGTGGACATTAGATCTCATTTCTCTCTCTTTTTCTCAGCATTTATTGTTGTCAACTTCTACACATTTTTTTTAATGTAATAACCAATATAAACCACAATATAAGCTATAACATGAACTTTCTGCAGATAAAAAGGAAGGGGTCCTGGTTTCTCCAGAGCCACATGTATCAAGTCACCATAGACGGAATAGACATAAACCTCTATATCATCGGTAGATTCTATTTATAAACAGATAATATTAATAAGTTTTAATACAAATAAGACAAAAAAAACGTTTAATTCACCCAAAAATGATGTAGTAGAACTTTTTAAGGAAACTTGTAAAACAAGTCAGAATACTCTATATAAGATTATCTGTGTAATTAAATCTTTTGATGTATTAAATGACAAGTCGTCAGTAATTAATCACATGTCATCTCTCATTCTATTACAGCATTCTACAGTAAATGATCATAATGGTAATTAACCATTAGTAAAATATTATAAGTGTCATGAGAAATCATTTTCATTGTATATTATTACCAACTTTTTATTCCAGCAATATTCTTAAATTATGATTAGAGCTACTGGGGTAATCAAGGTTTAAAAAGTCACAGAACATTTTGCAGCCCCTTCATTGGGTTCCTTGGACCAAAACATCTGATGCTTGAAAGTAAACTTGTGGGCACTACATACAACACTACTTCCATCTTCAACAGGACTATCCGCACTATGAAAATATGTCCAGTGTGTGTTCGAAGGTTTAAATATTATTTAGTTGTTCCCAGTTTAGCACTAATCCAGTCTAGTTAGAACATACTTTCATTTGCTTTAATTTACTGTTTAAGTAAGATCTAAGAAGATCTTTAAGAAGATTGTGTTCAACTGACCTGATGGTGAGAGATATCCGGACAAAGTGAGAATGCAAATCTTGTGAGTAATTAGTGTACTGATGTATTCCATATCATAGCCGTGATCTCTACAGGGAATGTCCGTACATGTGTATTTTATAGGAAGTTCTAGATGTTATCTCGTAAAACTAATGGTTTTTATCATCAATAGATGAACAACAAATATTTCTAAGATTTAAGACTCGGTCCAAGAACCACAAATCAACCATATGATTGTAGGATATTCAGTGAAAGTATTAAAAAGAATCAAGCCATTTATTTCATAATGAAGTTTATTAGTATTCTGAAAAGGAGAATAATATTTGATATTCAACTTGAAATGATTGTAATAAGTTAGCTCCATCATCTATACCAATCTCTAATTCAGTGTTAAATGAGGGTTTACTCCTAAGGCATCCTATGACAAAATAATGGAAACAAAATTTGAAACTGAATTATGCTTCTACAATTTACATACAATATGAAATAAGCTGTGGTAGGGCTTATAATAAATTTTCTAACTTACGTGCAACATGTAGCCTACATTAAATTCACTTGTTTTCGAGATTCCTAACAAGCTCTCAAGCAACAAATTTCAATAAAATGTTTTAATAGAAAATGGCACACCATAATGCGAAACCTGTGTATTATCAAACAATATGATAAATAGAAGATTTTTATTTCATTTTATCCATTTGTTCAAATTTTGTGTTAATACACACACAGTCACAATATTTAGAAAGCAAATACAATCAAAGTCCCCCAATTACCACATTTTATTGAGATGTGTCATTATCATTCTTTAATACTGTTTACAAAATGAGGCATGAAATAATGTTAAGTTATGACAATTATTGAACCAAAGCAAATATTAATAGTGCTGTTCAGCTGGTGGCCATGTTTGCCACTATTCATCATTAGCAATTATTATAATCTCAAACAATAAAACTGGACATTACTGATATTAAATGACCAGTGGGCAGTCTAATAGTGCATATCAGTCTTTGATGATCCTACAAACAATCTCCTTTTAAGTGGCACAGAGATGGTTATCTTTTGCAGACAAGTCTGGAATATTTTCCAACATCAATAAAATTAGTGCTAACAGGACTTGTCAACACCTCGTATCATGTTTCCTACGGATGAATGCCTTTAACATGAAGCACATCTCTAATATAACAAACATTGTGAAGATAATGAGGTTCCAGTTCATCATTCTCATCACTGCACTCAACTAATATAGTTTTTGACAAGATTTTGACAAGATTTTGATTGCTCAGTCAAATGAATTTCTCAGATCATTTTTAATGTGCCTTATGATTTAAAAGTGCAATTTAACTGGGGGTAACCTCAAAATAGTGTGCAATTTTATCTCTAAGGGAGAAATGTGTGGCTAATCTGAAAAACAATAATGTTCATCCCCCGCTTTTCATTTCTAAAGTTTTTATCAAAGGAAATAACATTTTCAACATTTTAACTTCTGTTTTTGGATCAACATTTTTTTGCTTAAAACATTAGCAGGCATGAAATCTATGAAACTGTTATTGGTAGGGAGAATTTTAACATCATTTTGCCAAAAACTGGAGGTTTTAATAAGCCAGAAATTGTTATGGCATACTGGGTCTGTTTAAAGACCACAGCAAGTAAACATTGCGGGTCGGACAAACATTTTTACTTTGAGACAAGATAAATACACAACTTTCAACACAAGTTAACATGTAACATGAAGTATCTTCTATTTGGTCAATTTTACCCCAATATTCCTCTTCTCAAAATGCTAGACTTGGGTACTACTTTACCTCACACTTTTCTGAAAATTTAGTAAAGTCTTAATAGATATTCTTTTTTCATTTAGTTTAGAGCACCACTCCATTACACATATCTGCCAAGAGCAGTCTGTTTGCCATGTGCATAATTATTTTTCGACAAAATAGTAAATACTGCAATTACATTTTAGATTCAAAATTAATCTAATTTGATTGCCATCCTAAAACTATTTTGGAGTAAGAAATCAACCAAAAGATAATTACATAACCTGACACTTCTAAGTTCACTATGACACTTTGATTTACAGGAAATGTAAAATATACCACCACACACACCTCTAAAGGAGTGGATTATTTAAAAAAAAAAACATCCTGAAGTTAATGTTGATTCAATCTGTATCATACCTACTCTAACAACCACTTCCACTACTGGCAGTATTTTGAATTTCATAGAATTAATAGATATTGTTGTAAAAGACAAGTCAGAACATTCATATGTAATATTATAGGTTTCAAATGTCTCAGCAATAAATCATAATGATTTTATAAATCAAGTTATATCTAGATCTCAGCCACTGCTGTAAACATCCTTTTTAAACAGAAATAAATATTAGTCTATTATATGCAGATGATCCTAATCATCATCATTTTGTACACAATTCAGAAAATCATTCATCAACATAAATACTGGTATCTTGATAGCATGATATATTATTCAAAACAAAAATAGAGTAATCACACACCACAGAAAAAATCTTAACTAGTCTCAACATATTATTGTTTAGATTTCATATACCAGTGAACTCAATAGGATTTTTATTGGGCAGTATTGTGTTCCAAATGTCATACATAATAATCGTCTGAGGTATGTAATGTCATATTGGCATACATGTATTATTATTATTACAATATATTTATATTATATGTATAATAGTTTCAACTCACTAGTTTCCATATCCTATATTACATAGTTAATGCATTAACATAACTCCACATTGATCTTCAACCTTGCTCATTAACCCATTTACATAACTGGTGTAATTTTAATCCAATAATCTTAGACTTCCACCACTTCTGTCAATCTGTTAAAAGCCTAAATCATTTATCACCAAGGCTAGTCTTGATTGACAGCATTCACATCTAGGTGAGAGAGGGTTTGCACAGAACATGATATAAAAATAAATATTGACTATGGGAGAGTTAAGCATTTTCCTTTCAAGATAAAATTGTCCTTGGTTTCATTACAGGTAAACGCTTCAAACAACTTATCTTCAACAGGTAGAGTGCATAACCTAGAGCATTTTTTAAAAAAAATATCTATAAATGGTGGCAATGTATTCTATGAAAGATAAACATGAATTTCATACACTAAAAAAGATTCTCTCTTCATTCAAGACACACCAAGTATCTCCTGTTTTCTGTCAATGATGATTACTTTATAAACAGTATTGTAGCAATCAACTGTAATGCTTCTATTTCTTAAGGCATGGCCATACTTCAAACACACAAGATTACAATCATTTCCTTTGTGTGCACAATTAATTGGAAGAAAAAATTCTTCAAAGATTCGAAAGTTAAATATTTAAATAACTTGTACCAAGGTCTAAAAGCTTTAGTGAAACCGTAACTGTATTCTCGCATCATATCATCACTACTAAATCCTTTTTATCCGAAAGATTAAAACCTACATGAACATAAACTCTTCACCATATACATGTAGAGCTATGTACTCATTGATAATTAAATTTTAAAGTCTTGATGCACCAGTAGGCTATAATATATTTTACTTAAAATTAACAAAATAAGGGTTGCACTTTGCACTGTTGCACATGTTCTGTAGTTAGTATTCTAACTAGTTTTGACGCCAAATTAACCTCAATAATCATGGACATAAATGACTTATGTTTCAGGGAGTCAACTGGCTGGTATGAGACCATTACATGAAAGGAAAGGTGTTAATGGAAGAACTCTTGAAGTATGGTACCATATATGAAAAGAAGAGGTCAGGATCGGAAAAGAAAAATGGAAAAGTGTTGCGCTATACCCCAGAGTTTCAATTAATAGCAACTTTATTTGAAAAGGGTAAACGATTAGGTTTGATAAATTTGAGCTCAATATTATTGAGTTTTGTGTCTCATTTAGTACACAGGTAGTCTACTGGCTAATCTCTCAGCTAAATTTTTCGTAAAATTGTAAAAATATGAAAGTCTCTGCTTGTATAATTTTTCATGCAGTAATTAATTGATCGTAATGCGTAAATTCACATAGAAAATGCTGTTCAGTTGTTGATGTTCAAAGAAAAAGGAATGTAAGATTTGTGAAAAAGTTGGTGCCATCTCTGCCTCTTCTCTCCTTGGGTGTGGATACAGCCCTTCTATTGATATTGATGTGGAGAAAATCATTTTGTTAGAAATTTGTAGGGTTAGTTAATATCAGGGATTTTCAAGTGTCAGCTGTGTGGAGGTGGCATATTGATGGGAATTCAAATGTGTCAAAGCCTTGCAGCTGCATCAATGACTGAATGAAATATCAGTAGAACTGCACCAGTGATTGATTATTTCACACTATTGATTGAGTTCCTGACAAACCATGCACAACTGTGTTATTTTCTCTATTGGCATTTTCTTGAACATTACAGTAAAGGTTACACATGAAGAAAATTACTTGACGGTAAAAAGATTAATCATCACAATCATCTGTTCATTATTTATTTTTTTTCTCCGCTAATCCACATGGGCCCAGGGTCTTCATTTACTGGTAGTGTAACGAAATTTTAAAGAACAGAACCAGAGGGACAAAGAAAGAGAAAAATGGCTTTAATGAGAAGGAGAACGAAAGAGAGAGAGGTGTCTTTAACATTCAGTCCACTCAACAAAATCAAGGTCATATTGGGTACAAACATATGGTAGAATTTTATTTCAATATATGGGGTGAATGGGGGGAGGGGGCAGAGGACCCTGTGAAAACCTTAAAGGTCCGACAGGTAACCCTACTTGATGTCACCTGTAAGCTTTGAATCAAATCCACTCCACTTGACTGATGACAGACATTACAATACAAAGTATAGATATTAGACCACAAGACCACTTAACCCCCAAGAATTAAGGTTTCTAATTAATCAATGGATATTTGGTTTTTATGATCATAAGCGTATACAGACAATTGGACAGGGACAATTTCAACAGAAAACAAGATCACTTTCAATACCCAATTCATGAAAATCAAACAAATTCACCATCCATTATTCACCTATGTTTAACAGTGCAGTCACAATGATTCCATTTAGCTTACACAAGTTTTTGACATTTTTATGATGATGGAACAATGCCTGTCAAAGTGTTGTAGATATCTCTATTACAATGAAAACAATTTACAAAGCTTTGCATTAACTCTGTCAACATATTGTTGCCATGAAACACCATGCATATACCATGTTTCTGAACTTTAAAACTTGTTTGATGGGTTTTAGATTTAGCCAGAACCATATGAAAACAACATGCACAGATATGTAAAGTTCAGGGCAAAAATCTAGTGTTTCCTAATAAAACAGTAATAGATTCAACATTGCATGTTTCATGCAATAAATGTGAAGAGATAAAGCAGGTATTGTCATACAAAATGACTCATCCATGGTTGAGTAAACATTCACTAGAGCATAAATGTACATCCAGAAAATCACTTTAAAACAACTTAAAATTTTTAAGTATGTACTTAAAGCCATAATTTATTTTCATGTTAGAGAAAAATGGCTTTAATCCCAATCGTTGCTTTATTTGAATAGCAATAGCATGCAAACAGGAAGTCTGATTTTCTTCATAGAGTATTCTACTAAACTATTTGGTCTTGTATGATCATACAGAACTAACAGAATGAAAGATTCTAATGATTGTAGCAAATAGTAATCCTTTCAAGCATTATGTACAATACATATTAAAAAAAAAAGTTGTTGTGTAAAACAAGAAATAAAAGTTTCCTGAAATTAATTTGACTAACTTCTTGCAAATGAAATGAAATGGGGAAATGAAGGGCATATGAAAAACAATGTGCTATGAGATGTTTTGCCATAACAACAGCACTATACTGACTGAGAATCTTTAATGTGTTGCCAATAGTATACACAGGACAGAATATTTGGTATCCTTCAAGGCTTTTCCTTGTTGGACTCCCCCCCCCCTGTCTTTCTTGCACCACTGACTTGGAAACTAGCAAGTGTCACACCCATCAAGCAACAGTTCACCAAATCACAGTTCTAAGTCAAGCACTTTTTGGAAGTTGAACAAGTTATAATCTAAAGGGTAAACAATTGTAAATAAGTTGCAACCATTAAAGGCAAGTGAACCACAAGCATAACACCACAGTACATTTAAAACAAAAAAGTTTTTATAGCAATATAATATCAAACAGAGGAAATCGTCGAGAAAAATGAAGAAATTGAAAAGATTATTTTAAATCCAAAGTTAATATCAAATATATGATCAAATATAAATAAGATAAAATAAAATGTCAACAAAACTTTGGAGGTTTACATGTAGATAGTCATGTGGCGAAAAATAAACAAGACCAATTTATTTAATTTTAATACAGCTTCCTTTCTAGATTATAATTATATTGAATTAATTTCAAATAAATGTCATTAGAATTATGCATGCTTTAGAAGACTTTTTTTTTTACTAGTAAATTCCTCGATTATATCAGGATGTTAAATGTCAATTATTAGCAACGATATCACCTTTTACAAATTATTTTCATTTTAAATGTCAATCATTGTCAGTAAACCCCAATGGTGGATTCCTTAAGATAAACACATAGTACTAGAACTACTATAAATTTGTTTCTGTAAAACTGAAGCGATGTTACTCAGAGATGCTAGATGCATTATGTATTCGGCCTCAGATTTTATACATGTACAAGTTATTAATTAGTTCACATGACAGGCCCATAATCAACTCTCTGGAACTTCGGATGGTCACAATTCTAATGGATTGAAACATGATCACCATTTAAAAGTTTGCCTTAAAATAAATCATAATCAACAGCAATGAAAATCGAGATTACGCTTTTCTTATTAAAACTTCCAATTTCATAACTTTGCTGAGGATAAGGAAATTTGACTTAAATTGTCAATACATTCCTTTTTCATTATCTATATTTAAACTTTAACAGCCAGGTCTTTATTCAAATCTTACATAATGCATCTTTAAATTGCATGCTAGGTGGCCTTCTTGATGGCTATTAATAATAATACACTAAAATTGTTTGTTTTTTAAGAATATCCATACAGATTCATACCATATATTACTGGTATACCATTAAATGATGCCGAACAAGGAGTAAGAATTACATTGCAAATAGAAAATTGACAAAAAAGTATTTAGAATCAACTGGTTATTGCTATTAAAAGCACTCTTGTGAAATATCTAAAACCAGTTTTCCAATCAATAAATAAGGGAGTTGTTTAAGAAATGAATGGGATGTGCATGTAATCAATGATCAAAATAGAAAATGAAAATTCCAAAATAAACTCACCAAGCCTGGTAAAACCTTGAAGAATTCTTGACAATTAATCTATATTTACAAGCAACCAACAAGATTCCATACATGTCATACGTCAGCTATCCATACACTGTCATTCCTAGCACACAGATATAACACCTCAAATTCTAATGGACACCAACTACTGAACACACCAGTTGAACATGCAAACCAAACTGATAAAACTAATTGCTTTGCAGGCAGTCTGACTCATGCTGCCATAACTGTAATATTCCTGCAATACTTCAAGTTATGCCACTCGAGGTTAACTTTTAGTAACAAATGTCTAACCTTGTCTAATGTCCCGTTGATCAGACAATCTCTCAGCCAACCACGACTTGTCAATGCAGTTATTGATCTGTTGAGTGAAAAATAAACTTTGAGCTGATAGCTATGTATGCTAGAACAGCACAATTTCAAACTGATTGCAAAAAAATTTACAAAAAAGGGATTCTAATGTGATTTTTTGTGCGAAAATTTAATCTCCTGCTGCGATTTAATTAGTACCTATGTTATTGTTCGACCTGCCAATTAGTTGTTAATGGTCGTACAATATAAAACATGCCGTTATCAAAGTATTTTCAGTCCCCTATTTATTTTGTCAATTTAGCCCCAGGGCATTATTTGGTTCATTGAAATCCTTGAAATACTCCAGGATCCAGCTGTTTTGAATCAAACTTAACAATAACTATTGTCACGACCTATTCAATCAATGATTTTTGTTGGTTTCACACAAGTTGTTCACTGGTTGATCAAATATTGATAATTAGACTTGTCAAAGAAAATTATGCATTTCGAACATTTTCTGAATTTCATTTAGTGTCCAACAGATACTTTTCTTCTCTTAAAAAAAGCATTTGGACATTTTGAAGAAAACGGATCAATGCAGGTCACCGCAAGACAATGAAATTAAAGAATGTAGAAACATTGATTATTTTATGTATTGATTAATTTAATTCAAGATGCACCATGATATCTGGTGCCATGTGTGAGCTGCACTGTAGAAACAAGTTATTGAGTAAAACTCATCAGGGATTATTCAAGGATTATAAGACTGCATGTCAACCAGAACTAGAGGTAAAGTATTATTAACCAAATAACATATTTGATTTTATAAGAAAATTACATATTAATAAATTATATACTTGTACCATAATTACTGTTTATGTATATTATCTTTGATTTAAAGGAGCATTAAAATCGCTAATATTTGGGGTCTAGAAATTGACACAAATGGATCGCAACACATATAATAATGTAATATGAATGTATATAAACTGATTTACATTCAATCGTTTCTGATTTTACTGTAATTTCTAATCAGTTATTTTCTGTGAAATACGCAAGAAATCTTAATCGAATGGCAGTCTACACTCATAGTATTTATTGTGAACGGTAAAATGTTCATTTTTATCTTAAATATTGGACATCAGAATTCAGAAATAATTTGTGTTTCAATGTCACAAACTTTGGATGATATTGAGTTAGAGACTTAAATTAGCTACTTAAAATCTCGTTATACTAAAGAAAAAGAAGAGGGTTTAACATCTCATCAACACAACAGCTTGGTCACGTTAAGACTAAACTAATATATGCTATTTTTCTATGGTCAGAAAGGCAATGCATTGGGAGACTCAAATGGTCATCTGATCTTTTACGCTTTAATGTAAATAATTTCATTCAATGTCATTTATCAAACTAATTCAATACAAACATAACTAAATCAAATTTTGTCTTCTTCATTTTTTACTTGATTGGACATAGAGCAATGTCTATTACTTTAAACATGCAATTCATACTACTATGCGTCAAAAGACCTAACCATTTCTAAAACAAAATGTCATGTAAACAAGTTATACTGAAATAGGTAACAGTATTCTATGACCTTTATAATCATTTCCTAAGATTCCAACCACAGTCAGAATTCTACACTTTTGAAGACCCTCAAACAATACAAATAGATGAAATTACAATCAACATTACCCTTTCTCGCATAAAGAAATCTAGATTCATATTTCTCCTTTGATCATTTCCTTGAACTTCACAGAATTGTCAAAAGAATTATTCTGTGGATATACTATATAAAAGGGGTTTAACATCCACTGAACACTTGATCATTTGTTTATGTAAAAACATTTAATAAATTTCATGTCATTAATGTATGTTGATTAGCGCAAGTCAAACAATTTGGTGGACCTTGCTCTCTAGACCATTCCTTTATATACCACACGAACCTCACCTACTTTTCAAAATGATGTCCAGAAATCTGAACATAATCAAAGGGATGACTACAATTTGCGGTTGAAAAAAATCAAGATTTTGATAGGAGTCCACCTACTAAATGGCATGCATGTAAAATAACCCTTGGAATTTGGAGTAGAGTAAGTGGAAACACCACTGTCTTGTCAAAACTTCTCTATAGCATACTGCATAGCTTATGGCTATCTTTTTTCATTAATGTCGACATATTTAAAGACACACTTGACTAGTTTTAAGAGGATCTGTCCCTGAAATGAATCCTGTTTACAATGCTAGCACATCTGACATAAAGTAACGACATAAAATGATGACATAAGTTCTTGATGTAAAAGTAAAATGTAAATTACAAAGCTTTATTCACTTTGATGTCATTCTTTTCTTTCCCGCTTCACTGAAGACAGCTCAAAAGAAGATCAGTCATGGGTTGCAATATTTGATAAATCCAGGTAAAATTTATTTCTGTTCACTGTACATCTAAATACTTATTTTAATATGATATATGTAAGGTAGTACTAGTATTGATTCAAGTAAGGCCAAAAACAAAAATAGGTTGCCAGGCAACGAAACATACGCCCACGGTAGCTAAATCGTCAGGCAGTCAACAAGAGTGGTCGCAAGTAATTATCAGAAAATCATTAGAATTTGTTTGGTTTTTATAAAGTTCTGCCTCATGCTAACGTTTAGTATACGAAACATTTAATATCATGGATTTAGCTGTTCAATTATCGATTTTCAAGAAATTCCAACTCAACCATCATTAATGTTAAACGGGGATATAGTCAAACGTTTTTTTAATTCGAAATAAAATTGTGACCTCCATAGGGTCCACTAGGCAAAAAACATGATATCTCGTACCATCAGGTGCCAAAATTCATGATGTTATGGTCCAATGTGCCCGAATATGTACAGGAACCGCGATCTTTGGGTTATAAACTTACATTTCAAATTTCATCAAAATCGTATAACCATAACATATTTTGACATTATTCGTGTAAAAGTGGCGGCCATTTTGTTCAGCAATTTTAGTCCGATGTTCATGAACTCAACCTTCATTACCATGTAACGGTGATATAATCAAAGGTTTGTTTAAATCGGATTATAATTTTGACCTCCAAATGGACCACAAACTAAAAAGGGCTATTTTTCGGACAATCAGGGGCCATAATTCAGGAAGTTACGATTCGATGGGCAAGAAAATCGAAGGGAACCAAGATCTTTGGGTTATTAACATATGTCACGATTCATCAAAACCGGTTCAAAATTGTGACCTCTATAGGGCCCACAAGCTAAAAACATGTTTTTTCGTACAATCAGGGGCCATAATCCATGAAGTTTTGATCCAATACATGCCAATATCGAATGTAGCCCAGGTCTTATGAGGGTAAACCTATATTTCAAGTTTTGTCAAAATTGGATAAGAATCAAAACCTTGAAATAACATATTTTCACACTATTCGCGTACAAACGGCGGCCATTTTGTCTGTCAATTTTGGTCCGATTTTCTCGAAATTCACACTCAACCTTCATTACCATGTGATATAATCAAACGGTTTATTAAATCGGATAATAATTTTGACCTCCAGAGGGACCACAAGCTAAAGAGTGGGATTTTTTGGACAATCAGGGGCCAATGGCCATAATTCAGGAAGTAGGCATATGTATTATAGTATTCAATAGAATTAATGAAAGTAAGTAAAAACAAAAATATGTAAATATATAAGAAATAGAAACCTAAAATCAAAGATCTATATAGTAATCATAAATAGCAGACATTTTCCAGTGATGCAATGAAAATAGATTCCATATAAAAACTGGGAACCAAATACATACGTAACGGCGCATTTTCATTCAATTCCCGTACACAAGAAACTAAGTAAAACTAAGTATATATACTGTACATGTGTATTGAGTAATAGATTGTCATCTCCTTCTTTTGATGGGATGGGTGGTTTGTTTTTTAGGGGGTCGTTTTTGTGTCACCAAACAAATCAGGTAGTTAGAATTCGGAAGAGTGATATAGTATGCTGCATTGTGAATTAACTAGTAAAAATAATCTAATTGCATACCGCCATTTAAGAAGATTAATAGGCCAAAAAGTATCTAAAAAAACATCTATGAAAGAAAGATGAAATAAATAAGGATTGTGAAGGTCATTATAATGCATAATTACTGGCTTGGGATAATAAATACAAAATAGTCTGCATTGAGAAGAGTGTGTATTACTAATAGCTGTGAATATTAAATTTTATTAGAACATTTAAAAAGATTTACAATAAGGATTCCTTTGTTGTTTGGTTAACCAGTTGGCAAGTACTGGACGGTATATTAATTGATTCCTATGTGAAAAGTGTGTTAGATTCTTCTGCTCTATAACAGAACAATAACATTTAGAATGTGATTTATTCAATGATATGAGAATATCATTTGGTGCAGATCCTAGTAACCTCCTTAAGGATAAATAACTTTTCAACACCAATCTTCCATACTTGTTCCTTACGTAAAATAACCCATAAAAGGAGACATAACAGTCCGACCGTTGCTGAAATTCAATAGGATTCTTCTTTTTATTAATTCAAATGACATATTAATCTTATATACATCGGCTGATAACTTTAGATGTCAGAGCATTCACCACAAGGTGCAACAAAGTGAAAAAAAGGCTATAACTCTGGAAGTAATTAACGGAAATCGCTGAAACTCAAAAGGATTCCTCGTTTTACTTACTCAAATAATGTATACAAATTTCACAAAGATCAGATGATAACGCTTGGCGTTTGAGCATTCACAAGGATCAACAAAGTGAAGCAATGGCCATAAACTCAGGATGTAATTAAAGGAATTAGGATTCTTCTTTTTACTACTTTAAACGATGGATATAAATTTCATACAGATCGGTAGATAACTTTTGCAATATAATTTATCTTATCTTACACAGTGCATAAATCCATTAACCTATTGATGTTACAGTATTTTTACTTACATAAACTGTCTAAAATAGTTGTAAACCTCCAATGTTATTCCGACAAAACTTCATAAAATAATCACTAAAATAATACTTCAATATATGAAATGTTATTGTTTATAATATAAGTGTGTAGGTAAGACTTCCTATATTAACTTGTATAGTATATATATATATATATATATATATATATATTCATTCAAGCACAGAGACACATGTAGTGTGAGAACTTACTGTAAAGTAATGGTATGATAAAATCACCACTGTTATATACGAGCTGATATATACAATTATCAATAACAACTATAGTGAGTCAGCTGTTGAATGAAACTATTTAACCTTTTATATAAATGTTAGTGATTGTAGGTTACCCTTACAAAAACATGCACAAAATATATACCCTGGTATATTTTTATACGCCCACATTTTCATGTGAAGGTATATTGTCGTCGCCCCTGTTCGTCCGTCCGGCCGTTCGGCCGTCCACAATTAAAATATAGGTTTATCACCCTAAGATCTCGGTTCCTTTCGATATTGGCATGTATCGGACTGTAACTTCATGGGTTATGGCCCCTGATTGTACAAAAAATCATGTTTTTTTAGCTTGTGAACAGTGTAGAGGTCACAATTTTGAACTGATTTTGATGAAACTTGAAATACATGTTTATACCCTAATGATCTTGGTTCCATTGCATATTTGCCCATATCGGATTGTAACTTCCTGAATTATGGCCCCTGATTGTACGAAAAATCATCCTTTTTAGCTTGTGTTCCCTCTGGTGGTCACAATTATTATCTGATTTAAAAAAACGTTTGATTATATCACAGTTACACCGTAGTTATGGGTGAGTTTGAATTATGATTTTCTGATGATTACTTATAATGCAACAACTCTTGTTGACTGCCCGGACGATTTGGCTGCTGTGTGGGCGTATGTTTCGTTGCCTGGCAACCTATTTTTTTTTATTAACATGTCATTTAATGTAATGTGATTTTTATTTCTCTTAATCTCATGTTTATTGTTATTTTACTTCATTTCTTTTCTACTAGTATTCACTATACTGATATTCTACATCACTACCACTAATATTCACTACTACTGATATTCCTTTTCACTACTGATATTCCTTTTTATTACTAGCCTACTGATATTTCTCTAAGCAATAATGGTACATCTCTTTAATACGTTATTTCTATCAAGTATTACTGATATTTCTCTTCGCTTTTACTCAACTGCTATTTATCTTCTTTATTATTAGATATTTCTCTTCACTACTACAAATATCTCTCTTCACTATTACTTACCTTTAATATCAATCTACTGTTAATAAGATCTATTTAAATGAAATTCTACAATTTGAATTTAAAAAATGTAACCTTTGCTAAAGGCTTAGAAATCAGTGAAGGTATTTTAAAAGCTTTCCATTTTCACCTGTGATCATTTACCTTAAGGAAAAAGGTGTCATTTGCTCTACACAAATAATTTCCTTTCGAGACCAATGTGTACAACAGCAAATATACAAGTCGAGATTCTATATAGCAAGGTTCTACCACGTTTAATCACATGATTTGCACCTAACTGTTGTGTGTTGGTATGTAAGTTTAATCCACTCTCTGTGTACATATCGCAATATATTGAAACCACATCGAACAATGAACAGGGAACTAATTATGAAAAGATATCTAGACATAAGAGCACATTGCATGCAAAAATAATATTATATTCACCACCAGGTTCAATCCTGGCTCAAAATACTGAGACTGTAACTGTAAGACATGTATGCCTATTGAAATGCCATATATTGTTAATTCAAATGTATAAAGCATGTTTTGTGTAAACTTATCAGAAAATGCAATACAGCTTTCATTGTTTCTATTTTTATTTCTATTAACCTCTCAAAATGTTGTGAAGTTACAAAGATAGGCTGGCACTGCCAGGCAGGATACGCCCACATTTTCGAGAGATGGACAGACAACAAGCAATACTGAAAGTGATTTTTCCTACATTTTTAAGTCTTGTATTTCATACTGTATTGGGAGCAGCCATTTAGTTGGTCAGTTCCAGTCTGATATTAATGAAATTCGAAACCGACAATGATTATGGTGTGACGGTACACAACCTAGAAATGTGACTTTTCATCAAAATCGGATAAGAATTGTGACCTGTAGAGAGTCCACAACCATGATATACCGGTACAATATTTTTACACTATTCGCGTACAAACGGCGACCATTTTGTCTGTCAATTTTGGTACGATTTTCACGAAATTAGAACTCAACCTTCCTCATCAAAATCGAATTAAAATTGTGACCTATACAGGGTCCACAACCATGATATATAACGGCGGCCATTTTGTCTGTCAATTTTGGTCCGATTTTCCCGAAATTCAAACTCAACCTTCCTTACAGTGTAACGGTGATATAATCAAACGTTTTTTTAAATTGGATAATAATTGTGACCTCCAGAGGGACCACAAGCTAAAGAAAGGGGGATTTTGCGTATAACCAGGGACCATAATTCAGGAAGTTACGATCCGATATGCGCAAATATCGAAAAGAACCAAGATCTTTGAGTTATAACCATGAATTTCAAGTTTCATCAAAATCGAATTAAAATTGTGACCTTTACAGGGTCCAGAACCTTGATATACCATTTTTTAACAGTATTCGCGTACAAACGGCGGCCATTTTGTATGGCAATTTTGGTCTGATTTTCCCGAAATTCGAACTCAACCTTCCTTACGGTGTAACGGTAATATAATCAAACGTTTTTTTTAAATCGGATAATAATTGTGACCTCCAAGCTAAAACAAAGGCGATTTTGCGTATAATCAGGGGCCATAATTCAGGAAGTTACGATCCGATATGCGCAAATATCGAAAGGAAGCAAGATCTTTGGGTTATAACCATGAATTTCAAGTTTCATCAAAATCGAATCAAAATTGTGACCTCCACAGGGTCCATAACCTTGATATACCATTTTTTAACAGTATTCGCGTACAAACGGCGGCCATTTTGTATGGCAATTTTCGTCCGATTTTCCCGAAATTCGAACTCAAACCTTCCTTAGGGTGTAACGATGATATAATCAAACGGTTTTTTAAATCGTATAAGATAGGCTGGCACTGCCAGGCAGGATACGCCCACATTTTCGAGAGATGGATAGAGAACAAGTAATACCGAAAGTGATTTTTCCTATATCATTAAGTTAGAATTTGATATGTGCAAATATTGAAATGAATTAAGATATTTGGGTTATAAAGGTTCATTTCAGTAGGCTTCAAATTCGACTGGGGATCATGTTGCTAAGTGGGTAAGATGCTGGCTTGGTTGCCTTGAGGTTTGGTGTTTGATCCCTGCATTGGGTGACAAAGTTCATCTAGATTTTCTAGCGTGGTTTCCCCTTGTTCGTGATGAAGGATGGATGGCCTGACAAGAACAGCTGTCAATTTTAGTCCGATTTTCACGAAATTCGACCTCAACCTTCATTACGATGTAACGGTGATATAATCAAACGTTTTTTTAAATGGGATAATAATTCTGACCCCAGAGGGACCACAAGCTAAAAAAAAAGGTCATTTTTCGTACAATCAGGGGCCATAATTCAGGAAGTTACAATCCAATGAGCGCAAATATCAAAAAGAACCAAGATCTTTGGGTTATAAACATGCATGTCATGTTTCATCAAAATCGGTTCAAAATTGTGACCTCTATAGGGTCCACAACCTTGACATAAAATACTTTCACACTAATCGCGTACAAACGGCGGCCATTTTGTCTGTCAATTTTGGTCCGATTTTCACGAAATTTTACCTCAATCTTCATTACCATGTAACGGTGATATAATCAAACGTTTTTTTAAATCGGATAATAATTTTGACCTCCAGTGGGACCACAAGCTAAAAAGGGTGATTTTTCGTACAATCAGGGGCCATAATTCAGGAAGTTATGAATCAATGAGCGCAAATATCGAAAGGAACCAAGATCTTTGGGTTATAAACATGCATGTCAAGTTTCATCAAAATCGGTTCAAAATTGTGACCTCTATAGGGTCCACAACCTTGATATAACATATTTTCACACTATTCGCGTACAAACGGCGGCCATTTTCTCCGTCAATTTTGGTTCGATTTTCACGAAATTTGAACTCAGCCTTCATTACCATGTAACGGTGATAAAATCAAACGTTTTTTTAAATCGGATAATAATTTTGACCTCCAGAGGAACCACAAGCTAAAAAGGGCAATTTTTCGGACAATCAGGGGCCATAATTCATGAAGTTACGATCCGATTGGTGCAAATATCGAAAGGAACCAAGATCTTTGGGTTATAAACATACATGTCAAGTTCCATCAAAATCGAATCAAAATTGTGACCTCCACAGGGTCCACAACCTTGATATACCATTTTTTAACAGTATTCGCGTACAAACGGCGGCCATTTTGTATGGCAATTTTTGTCCGATTTTCCCGTAATTCGAACTCAACCTTCCTTAGGGTGTAACGGTGATATAATCAAACGGTTTTTTAAATCGAATAATAATTGTGACCTCCAGAGGGACCACAAGCTAAAAAGGGTGATTTTTCGGACAATCAGGGGCCATAATTCAGGAAATTACATTCCGATAGCCGCAAATATCGAAAGGAACCAAGATCTTTGGGTTACAAACATGCATGTCAAGTTTCATCAAAATCAGTTCAAAATTGTGACCTCTATAGGGTCCACAAGCTAAAAACGTGATTTTTCGTACAATCAGGGGCCATAATCCATGAAGTTTTGATCCGATACATGCCAATATCGAAAGCAGCCGAGATCTTTTGGGGATAAACCTATATTTCAAGTTTCGTCAAAATCGGATAAGAATTGTGACCTGTAGAGAGTCCACAAACAAATTGTGGACAGACGGACAGGGGTGACGACATAATATGTCCACATGAAAATGTGGGCGTATAAAAATCATAAGGGCCCAGACTATATGATTATACTCTAGGAATTAAATTAGTCAGTTTAGATTATTTTCAATAAATCATTTCACTAAAAAAAATACCTTGGATGTGTAGAAGACACGAAAATTGTCCACAATTAGGCCCTGCACAAATCATGCTTGTGTAAAAAAAACAATTTGCATAAAAAAAATGCATAAAAATTATTTCAATGAAAGAAATTGTTTGACAATACAATACACAATTCATATAGATTAATAAAGAAAGGTTGCCAGGCAGTAAATCATACATGTACATGTAACCCCTTCTATAGGCAGCTAGTAACATAACTGCTAACAATACAATTTATACACAGGGACTTGAAGGGATTAAAATAAAACTTCTTACTACTGCTTGACTATAATAGTATAGTATTAGTATATAAAGGGATGTCAGATGCCATCTTTGTTATGACTTTTTTATGATATATTGTCTGCTTTCATCTCACAATACTCACTAGTTCTAACACTTCATGTCATTTTTATTGCCAACGAGACTTTATTTGATCATTATTCACCTTCCGATGTAATTAAATTGGTCCTTTTACAGCGTTATTAATAACAAATCAAACTTAAAAAGCTATCACTTGTTGATATTCAACTTGGCGAGCCCGGAAGTAACCCGAAATAAGGTCAAAAGAAGTCTGTATCACCAAGTCCCTTTATAAACCTATCATTACTCGATATGTGCATAGGAACTGGGTGACCAAGTCTCGCTCAACAGCGTCCTTGCTTCGTAGGTTCTATATATCATAAAAAAGTCATAACAAAGATGGCATCTGACATCCCTTTATTATATCTAATACTATACTATTAATAGTCAAGCAGTAGTAAGAAGTTTTATTTTAATCCCTTCAAGTCCCTGTGAATTTATACTACATGTAGTTCTAAACATTTTGTGAAGATTTCAAAATAATTTCTTTAAACCATTATCCACAAACATTAATTCTTATCTTGCATAAGACAAAAAGGTTCTAAAAACAACATGATCATAAGGATCTTTGTCACAAGTACACTGAATGAATAATACCGTATAAAAGCTTACAATCACAATAAGATAAGTTTAAGAATATGTTGGAAGATTGCAAGAATCAGACCGATTTTTACTTAAAGATCAATTCCATTTCAATTCGTAATTATTTTCATATACATTTTTTTTTTTTCTTTCTAACAAGGCACTACAATTCCTTCTGACAAAGTCCATTTTACAATCACCGAGTGCTAATAATACAGTGCAACTCCCGAAACTCTGTAATAATTTACTTATTGAATTTATTGAGGGCTTCATGATCATACAATTAGAGACTATAATTTCATATCACATACAATTCACTAGTCACTGTCATTAACACTCAAAAGGAAGAACATTTTCTAGCGCCTCGTGCATTCCCTAGTGGATTGAATAGTTGCCCGATACAAATATTATTATTATAAATATAATCTAATTATGTTGCATGGAAAAAATCTTTAAGTCTCAAATTGTTGCATAATTGCAAAATAAATAAATGACCTTCGATTTTTGAATGAAGTAGATTGTTGTCAAGGTCTTTTTTTTAAGGTATAGTATAACTCATAGCATTAGGCTTTAGTATCAATATTGGGACTCTCGATTATCAAGTATTGCTAATAAAGTATACACCAATTGATTTTCAATATTTTGATTAGCATGTTGGTATTTTAAGTTTCAGATTTCAATAGGTTATAATATCAAAGTGGGGAGATCAACATCTTTTTTTGTTGTGCTGATCTTAATTAAAATCTAATTCTATAATATAATGCTTTATTCAGGAAGTTATGGTTCAAGATACGCAAACATCGAAAGGAACAAGGTTTTTAGATCGGATAATAATTTTGACCTCCAGAGGGACCACAAGCTAAAAAGGGTGATTTTTCGGACAATCAGGGGCCATTATTCAGGACGTTACGATCCGATGGGCGCAAATATCAAACGGAATCAAGATCTTTGGGTTATAAACATACATGTCAAGTTTCATCAAAATCGGTTCAAAATTGTGACCTATGTCTTTATAGGGTTCACAAGTTAAAAACATCAAAAGGAAAGCAAATATCGAAAGGAACCAAGATCTTTGGGTTATAAACATACATGTCAAGTTTCATCAAAATCAGTTCAAAATTGTGACCTCTATAGGGTCCACAAGCTAAAAACACGATTTTTTCGTAAAATCAGGGGCCATAATCCATAAAATTTCGATCAGATCCATGCCAATATTGAAGGCAGTCGAGATCTTATGGGGATAACCTATATTTCAAGTTTCGTCAAAATCGGATAAGAATTTTGACCTGTAAAGAGTCCACAAACAAATTGTGGACGGACGGACATGGGCGACGACATAATACGTCCACATGAAAATGTGGGGGTAAAATAAAAAGGCCTATTTAAAATATTAAGATATAGAATCAAAAAAACAACTTTCCCAAATACACAGTTGCTACATCAAATTTTAACACACAAGACAATTAAGGCAATTAAGGGAATTCTGCTTAATGCTGGGCTTCAAGGAATCCATGCTGTCGACATTTAAAATAACAGGAATTGTTTACATAACCAACATATTTTGTACTCATTACATTCTCATCTAACCAAGGACAAGATTATTTCAGTAGTGTAAGTCAGGACATTTTATTTCTTTGTAAAAATTCCTAATGAATATGTAATTCATCTTTATTTTTTAAATTAACACAAACTAAAAAAAATTAAAATTTGCTCACCATATAAAGGCCTAGGACTACCACAATTACAAATCCAAACTGTAAGCTAAACTGCAAATAAAAATGACCAAATTATTTTCATATATAAAAAATAAAAACAGAAATAAAATTAAATCAACTGGGGTTTAACATATTACTTTCCCGCACCGACTGCCCTGAGCAAAATTTACCCTGGACGGTTATTTTTTTGTGGTGTTAATGGGTCAAACACAAGCGTGCTGTATTGAGCACCATGCCAGTTTGGCCCACTGAAGTGGTTCGCAGTACGGATTACTGACCATGCACCAAATGGACACTGACATTTTTTCCTGTCAACTTTGACAGTTCTGAAATTAACTTTTCTGTGACCAGTTCCACATTTGGCATGCCTGGCACGGTTCCGAGACCTGTTATTTTTTGTTTAGAGTAACGGACAGTCAACAAGAGTTATCGCATATTTTTACTTTTTTCGAAAATGAAACATTTATAATACACTAAAATCTGTTTAAGAGCAACAACTCATTAAGAACATTAATAATCAGAAAATCATTAGAATTTTTTTGTTTTTTATAAAGTTCTGTCCCATGCTAAAGTTTAGTATACGGAGAGAGAGAGAGAGAAATGGGGTTTAACGTCCACTCAACACAAACTAGGTCATTTCGGGACTAACATATGGTTCAATTTTATTTCAATAATTCGCTTCCGCGTAGGGGTCTTTAGCAGTGGGAGGAAACCGGAGTGCCCGGGGGAAACCCACGAGGTTGAGAAGGCGCCCTATCTCCATGCCACATACGCTCACACCAGGGCTCGAAACCACAGTCGCAAGCAAGAGGTGACTGGCCAGCTAGAGGACGAAGCGCGGCACTCTAGACCACTAGGCCATCCCAACCCCCCTTAGTATACGGAACATTTAATATCATGGAATTAGCTGTTCAGTTATAAAAATTCATTGAAAATCAATATACTTGTTCGTCTCAAGGCTTTAAACCCTGTGTTTCACTATGAAGCCTATCGGATGATAAGTTTAGCCGCTAGTGCATCACAAGATCTTTTAAAGTGATCAAGGGAGATAACTTTGGCAGTAATTATTGGAAATTGCTGATAATGAATAAGCTTCTTCTCTCACAACCTTAAAGAGTGTATAAATTCAAACTTTGGCTTCAAGAGCATCCACAAGATTTTTTGAAGGGATCAAGGGCATAACCCTGGCAGTAATTATCAGAAATCACTGAAAATCAACAAGCTTCTACATCTCATGATATTAAACACTGTGTATAGATTTAAAGTCAATCGGATATTAACTTTGGCCGCTAGAGCGCTCACAAGATTTTTCAAAGTGATCAAGAACCATTACCCTGGCAGTAATTATCGGAATTCGCTGAAAATTAATAGGCCTCTTTGTCGCATGACCTTCAACACTGTGTATAAATTTAAAGTCAATCAGATATTAACTTTGGCCTCTAGAGCAGCCACAAGTTTTTTTTGAAGGGATCAAGGGCAATAACACTGGCAGTGATATTCGAAATACGCTTCTTTGTCTCATGACCTTAAACACTGTGTATAAATTTAAAGTCAATCAGAATTAACTTTGGCCGTTCGAGCATTCACAAGATTTTTCAAAGTGATCAAGGGCCATAACTCTGGCAGTAATTATCGGATATTGCTGAAAATCAAAAGGATTCTTCCTCTCATGACCTTAAACACTGTGTATAAATTTTTATAGGCAATATCTTATATTTTGGCTATTCTTGTCAATATAAATAAACTGTGTTTATTGGTTTTCCCTGTGTTGACTTTTTCAATAAATCTCCAATAAGATAAGATAAGATAAAATGTTATTGTATCTAAACACCCCATTCAGAGGTAGCATACTACAGATAAAACATTAAACACATAATGAATATAATATTATGACAATGGCTAATAAAACAACTATATTTACATGTAATAGTATGCATATATACATGTACTTAAAGATACATTATGGGAGATTAGATAACGAGTATGCATATATACATGTCCTTAAAAATACGTTATGGGAGATTAGATAACGAGTAGTCAGTTCTCACTATAATAGTTAAAAACTACATAATAAAGGCAATTTGCTGAAAAATTCAGTCAAATTGATCCACCATGAACCGAGAACTAAAGAGGATGAAAGTTCCGCTTAGCCTCGATCATCATTATTGAAGTCGGTAAGACAAAACTAATAGTCTTAATCCATTGAATTGTTAATCATGAAGGAAAGCTTTTCAAAAAATCGGACTAATCCAACAAAAAATATTGCTGGCTAGCCGTGACATGAAGAGCTGATTATGGCCTGGATAAGTTAAAGACCACATAAAATAATAATTCTTAATTGCATATATTGATAGCCAAGGGTTACTACATTCATTTTACGTCAAGTTCACACCAATCTGATTAAAATTAATTCAGATATTAACGTTTAAACATCAGACAGCAAAAAACAGTTTTCAAATTTTCAATTACAACCTTAATCCGGTTGATTGGCTGGTGACGTCACAGGCACTACACATAATCTATACACATAATCTATACTATATATCACTGTATACACACCACCAGTTAACACGTGTGTATTCGTCGGTCCAATTAACATTTGACTGGCGTAATCATTAACTCGTCATTATTTACATGTAAGTTACATATCACTATACTATACAAGTCAAAGCATTTTCAAAAGTCGACCTTTCTCGTCTTGAGTTGTAACAGATTATATATTTCAAGATGACACGTTATCGTTGTGTTATTGAGAGTTGTGGAAATTCCAGCAAGTAAAAGGGGAATAATGTACCTGGCGTTTCACAAATTTCCCAAGGATGAAATCTTACGGAAAGAGTGGATTGCGTTTGTAAACAATTCAAATCCTGATTGGCAACAGTCACAACAGTGATATGCAGAGAACATGCCTTTATTATTAAAAAAAGTTAAACGATGTTAGACACTATAACCTGATCTTATCACGCAAACGTATATCCATCAAATGATTTATATTTAGATGTTTGAACACTAATCAACAAATAATACGAGGCTACGTTATTACAAAAAGCTAATTAATCTGGTCGGCGTAAAAAATGATAATTACCTAATCAACATTCTTTTAAGAATTAATTTATGACCCAATCTCTGAGCAACGTTAGTCTGATTGATTTATGGCAGGTATAAACGACCCTTCACTTGCCATCAATACACGAAGTAGTTAAATGACCCTTCTCAATCTGTTATTCCATTAAGATGGTTACCAACAAAATGTATTTGTACTGTTAATTCTGACATATATTGAGATATTTTTTCGTATTTCATTTTTACAGTCTACTTCAGTGTAATGAAGTCAAAGTCGTATGCAGAAAGAAAGGCGCCGTATGACGATAACGGATTGTCACTTACAAATCACGTTTCAATCATTTTTGATGTTTATGATACATTTGGCATGACCACGTCTTTTTACCCCCGTACTTTTTTACTCGGGAGAAATTAGAGAGAGAGAGAGAAATGGGGTTTAACGTCCACTCAACACAAACTAGGTCATTTTGGGACTAACATATGGTTTCATTTTTATTTCAATAATTCGCTTGCGCGTAGGGGTCTTTAGCAATGGGAGAAAACCAGAGTGCCCGGAGGAAACCCACGAGGTTGAGAAGGCGCCTCTATCTCCATGCCACATACGCTCACACCAGGGCTCGAAACCACAGCCGCAAGCCAGAGGTGACCGGCCAGCTAGAGGTCGAAGCGCGGCACTCTAGTCCACTACGCCATCCCAACCCCCCCGGGAGAAATTAGAAGAACCACAATACTCTTCTGACGAAAATGTATCTCGAATCGTTTGGACTGCACACACGATTGTAGAGGGTATTTAATCACTGCCGTGAGAAAATAGAACGACCGGACATTATGAAACAAATTCTAAATTAGAACAACGATACTCTTCTGAGGAAAATGTATCTCGAATTGTTTGGACTGCACACAATGGTAGAGGGTATTAAAATCGCTGTCGTGAGAAATTAAAACGACCGTACATTATGAAACAAATTCTAAAATGGATTTTAAATTAAAATTACATAATTAATTAATTAACAATTTTTTCCGTAGTCAATTGTTTTATTTAATTAGGGGGATTCAGGAATCAGTCAGGCGTTAATGTATACACACGCCGGCTGTATATAGGTAATTAAAGAATAAACATTCCGAATATGCACTGTGACGTCACTGGCGTCTGAGGGGATTAAGAGTGTTTTCGATAATTGGCCAAGTCGTTTTTACGGGAGGTCTATATTTGCGACTTTGAGAGACGATATCTGAATTATTTTTCATCAGATTGATGTTAAACTGCCGTAAAATGCATAGTAACCAATGTCTATAAGTTCGATCAGTTTCGTTTTCTGGTTTTATGTGCTCTTTAATTAATGTCTAATAATAGTTTGTATAACATTTCAGGCCTAAAGAAAGTCCTACAATAGGCAGACTTTGCTCTTGTATAATGTATGTTTTTAAGAGGCATTATTCAAGGACTAGGTATGCTTATTTTTTCTTTGGGCCTCAAATGTTTCAATGTTATATAAATTAATAACCAGCCACGTATTAACTAACATGACAAGGACAAGGCAAGACCATCATCAACTCTCAATGTCATTGGGAGCTGGTGATTTTGACTAAATCAGAATGATTGGGCCATTTATGATTTATTTTAAAAAATAGAGATGTGAGACTAAGCCTCGAATATACCAGTAGATCTACTCTTTATCTAATTAAATCTTACATGATGTCTTTTAAAAATTAAAATGGAGTAAACATCATTATTAGTGAAAGCCTTTTATCAATTTTGAATTTAAGTATTGAGCTGATGGAGATCGAAAGTCCAAGCATTCGTCGTTATGGTATCAGGCGTATTCATTACCAGGCTAATTCATTACCGGTAAAATCGGCGTATTCATGACCAGTATATTATAGGGTTGATTGGTCAGTATATAAAGGTGCTAATTAGTACTCATCAGTGTGGATAGAAGCCTATACGATAATTATTATAGATGATTTTGATGATTGGTGTTTGATGTATTAAATTAAAATTGTTTTTTTTTATTATTGAGTTGTTGTTTAAATTATTTAATCTTAAGCTTGAGATTGTAAATCCTGGCTTTGTTATTTTGTATTTTAAACTTCAAACCAATAATTCTGAAGGAAAAATTAGCAGATGCCAACGAAGCAGAGTTGGACTTATGCAGACACGCATATTCTCTCTATGGACCAACTACAATGCGAGTGAAATAGATAATAGTAGGCTATTGAGAGAGTGTGCGTTTCTGTACGGTCCGTCTGCAGAAACATCGTCATAAGTGTATTGTAGTGTTGTTTGTAGTGTAGTGTGTTGTATCAACTATAAAACTAAAAGAAAAGAAAAAAAAATTAATAGTGTATCACATTTATGAACACAATACCCTGTTCACAGTATTGTATTGTATTGTAAATCCGTTCAACTATAAAACTAAAAGAAAAGAAAAAAAATTATGAACACAATACCCTGTTCACAGTTATTTACCAACCTGTTTAACTTTTATTTTAAATAACATCTAGTTAAACACAATACTCAGTTCAAAGTTGAATACGAAACTATGGCTATTATTAATCGCATCAACTAATACTATGTTTTATATATGTAGGCCCTAAATATTGTCTTCGAATATGAAATATTTCAACTGTTGTTTGTATTATGACTATTTAAAATATATAATAAATACCTTGTTAATCCTTCTATTGTCTTGTCTTAATTGATTAATTAACACCCATAGACATTGGCACTGATGAGTACTAATAATTAGCACCTTTATATACCGCCCAATCAACCCTATAATATACTGGTCTATGGTGGCCCATGGTTATCATAGAGAATATGTAAAGAAAAATCCCCCCAAAAAATAAAACCCGTAAAAAAAGAAATATAAAAATAAAAATTAGCCAAAATATAAAATAAAAATAAAAATTTAAAGGAAATGAAATCACAATTAAATAAAATGAACACTAAATTAATTAAAATAAAAACTAAATTGAATAAAATTAAAACTAAATTAAATAAAATAAAAACTAAATTAAATAACAATTGAATGAAATAGAAAACTAAGTTAATTTTTTAGATAAAAGAATTAAAAAATTAAATAAAATAAATGTAAATCAAAAAATTAAAAAGGAAATTGAAAAATAATAAGAAAAAAAAATTTTTTAAAACGAAAACTAAATCGAAAACTGAAATGAAAAAAATTAAAATAAAAAAAGGAAATTGAAAATTTCCTTTTTTTTTTTTTTTTTTTTAAAGAAAAAAACAAAAAGTGAAAATGAAAACTAAAATTCACATGTCTCGACGTGGCCCATCGTTATCATCAGCCCATCGTTATCATTTAAACGGAAAAGTAATCGAACGCGCCCCTAACTTGTTGTGGACGAATAACTCTGATCATAAGGTGATATTTTACATCCAGTTACTCGCATAATCGCATGTATATGGAGCCACTATGACTCAGTGAGTAAGACGTTGGCTCGCTAACCTGGAGATCCCTTGCTCGACTCTTGCGTTAGCCGAAAGTTTATCGGGATTCCTACCTTGGTCGAGAAAGTTCATTGGGATTTTCCAGCGTTGTCCTCCTTGTCAGTGGTGCAGGACAAAGGTCCGGGTAAGAAACAACGCATTGTCGTTCGGACGAGACAAAAAACGTGTACACATTGGCTTACAAGTAAAAGACAGTTGGAATTCGATATCGTAGCATCGCTTTCAGGGCAAAATTTCCCCATCTGCGCACTTTCATTTTCGGTTGTATATACCGTACCATGTCTGAAAATCCCGACGAACTCTCTGGCCGTGCAGGGATAGAACACGCAACCTCTTGGTTATCGACCCAACTTGTTACCTGCCAAGCCACCGTGGCTTCCTATGTATTTAGATGGGTTGGATGGCCGAATGGTTAGCGTGCGCGCGCTGTATCATACGGCCTGCTATTGAGTCAACTGGCGTGATTTCGAAACCCCGGTTGTACGTGGCAAGGAGTAGGATCGCCTGTCCAGCCTCGTGGGTTTACTCCGGGTACTCCGATTTCCTCCCACTGCTAAAGATCCCTACGCGCAAGCGAATTATTGAAATAAGATTAAACCCTATGTTAATCCCGAAATTACCTAGTTTGTGTCGAGTGTTAAACCCCATCTCTCTCTCTCTCTCTCTCTCTCTCTCTCTCTCTCTCTCCCTCTCTCTCTCTCTCATATATTTAGATGTTTGTGCGATGAAGGGAAAAGAAATAGAATGTCAATGAGGAATATCGGAATCCACAAGTCTCAACCCATTTAACTGGATTATAGGCCTACTTTCTTTTGCATACTTTTAGTTTGGTAGCCGATTTTATTGGTATACAGTAGGAAAAATAAAGTAGGCCTATAATCCAGTTAAATGGGTTGAGACTTGTGGATTCCGATATTCCTCATTGACATTCCATTCCTGTTCCCCTCATCGAACAGACTTCTAATCATTATATACATCCGAAAATGAAATGAAATAGAGTTTAACGTCATAATATATACTGTTATACCCGACAAGACTAACGAAGACGGGCACACGTCATACAGTGTGCTATTGAGGAAATTTTACCCTGAAAGCGACGCTATGATATCGAATTCCAACTGGCTTTTACTTGTAAGCCAATGTGTACACGTTTTTTGTCTCGTCCGAACGACAATGCGTTGTTTCTTACCCGGACCTTTGTCCTGCACCACTGACAAGGAGGACCACGCCGGAAAATCCCGATGAACTTTCTCGACCAAGGTAGGAATCCCGATAAACTTTCGGCCAACGTAAGAGTCGAGCAAGGGATCTCCAGGTTAACGAGCCAACGTCTTACTCACTGAGTCATAGTGGCTCCATATACATGCGATTATGCGAGTAACTGGATGTAAAATATCACCTTATGATCAGAGTTATTCGTCCACAAGTTAGGGGCGCGTTCGATTACTTTTCCGTTTAAATGATAACGATGGGCTGATGATAACGATGGGCCACGTCGAGACATGTGAATTTTAGTTTTCATTTTCAGTTTTTGTTTAAAAAAAAAATAAATAAATAAAATAATATTTCAATTTCCTTTATTTTTATTTTAATTTTTTTTTTCATTTCAGTTTTCGTTTTAATTTTTTTTTTCTTTTTTTAATTTTCATTTTTTTTTTTTAAATTTTCATTTATTTTATTTTAATTATTTTTGTTTTATCAAAAAAATTTAATTTAGTTTTCTATTTTATTTAATTGTTATTTCAGTTTAGTTTTTATTTTATTAATTTAGTTTTTATTTAATTTAAGTTTTTTTTTATTTTATTTTATTTTTTGGCTAATTTTTATATTTCTTTTTTGTTTTGTTTTTTTTACAGGTTTTATTATTAGGGGAGAATTTTCTTTTCACATTCTCAATGATAACCATGGGCCACCATACTGGTCTGGAATACGCCGATTTTACCGGTAATGAATTAGCCTGGTAATGAATACGCTAGGATTCGTCGGTATTCCCAATTCTGCTGTGTTACGTTACGCCAATAACTTCAATAAGGATTTGCAGATTTTTATGGACACTTTGTTTACTACTATTGTGCACCCCACAGATACGAGGCGTACAAGGTTTAAATGATGTGCTTAACTAAAACTGCACTATTGTATGTATCATTTTATCAAGGTATTACTATTACTACGACCGTAACTTTTGCCTGATTTTTGCTCACCCGGTCATCCCCTCTACTAAAGTTATTGTACTGTGTAAGCGATTCATAATTCCTTTTTTTTTCATTTTGCTCACCATGTGTATACCACGACGTGCAATAACATAATTTTATTACAAGCATGGCCAATGACTCAGAATTCTGCGATAATAGATCTATATTCTTTCGATTTATATCTTACCGCCAACCACCAGCAAAAAACAACCGTAACCTAAATAAAGATGTAGTAATGAGCGTAAGGGTCGATAACTCCTGTTTACCTACGAATTCTCCAAGAGTCCAAATCCATCTAAATCCAATAATGATACACAATTGTGATAGGGGGCCACTGATCTATGGGGCCACCACATAGAGGCGCATTAATAAAATACAGATCTGACGTCATCCTCTGATGTTGGTGTAACATTATTTCAAATAATGGTACCGATCCGGGCAATGTACCAACCGTTCATTCTTCAAACAAGTTCAAATAGTGTACCCGAGTGACGTAATTCATTGAAATCAACGTGCTGGATAGTGACTGTATTTTAAGTTGTTTATAAATGGTCTCGTGCAAGACTTTGCGTAATATATCGACATTGCCCTCGTGCTCGTAGGCCTACAATACCATTATATTACTTAAAGGGACAATAAAATTCTTGCTGGCTTGGTAGCTCCAGAAAATAAATAATACCCTTATTCTAAGTACTAGATGTTTAAATGTCCTACCTGTTGTGTAAATTATCCATTACAACCTATTTTATTTGTCCAGAGGGTTCGAAAATATTTTAAAATTCAAGTCACATTTGAAAAGGTTTACGTTAGACTTTTCAAATCAATTGGTTGAATTTTTCCAATTTTTTAAATTAGGTGTGTTAAGATGAAATTTAAATCATCATTTAATTGGAAAATTTTAAAATAATACGATTTGTTGACCAGAATTGAAGATTGGGAAATATTTTTCAGTTACAACAAGAGTGTTATTGGGGCTTTAATGTCTCGCACTCGACCATTAAACTAGTTCCTTTTGGAACTCTCTTTGAGCGAACGATATTCGCAGAGAGTTCCTATCCGGTCTTATATAGCTGCAATATGAAAATACGGTAAAATACCGCTATTCCCCACCTCTGTTCTTTCTCGAGCTGTTTTAGAACCCCTACCGTCTATTTGTCACCACAATTCTTTATTTTCCACCAAAAGGAATCATTTCTCACTATTTGACACAAATTTATAATAATTCAACTCAATTTTCAAGTAGAATTTGGCGATGAAATAAACATGCGGTTTGCGCATGCCCGTATCTCTTCAGTTTAAACGTTTGGTGTATGTTTTTAATCGCAGAATTCTACTTGAAAATAGTCGAATCTTTATAAATGTATGTAAGCTGTGGCAAGAAATGATTCCTTTGGCGAATAACGTAGAATCAGGGTGAAAAATAGTATAGGTTAGGATTCCAACATAGCCTTAGAACAGATGTGGGGAAGAACGGTATTTTCATACTGCAGCTATATAAGGCCGGATAGGAACTGTCAGTGGACATAGACAATGTCCGCTCAACAAACTAAAAATAGTGTTCATAAAGGAACTAATATTATAGACATTATAGTTAGGACCCACCATCAAAAGAGCAGCCGAGTTTAACCGAAACTGCTCGACAAATTGGTCACTACCCTTAAAAGCATGTAATTAATAGGCCTACTAATAGTAATATTCGTTGGCCACCCAAACCCAGAGGTTCGAATTTTCATCATATTTTCAAAACCGTTCAAATATATCACCGTTAGCCTACATCATAATTATGGTTGAGTTCGAGTTTTCTGAAAATAGGCCCGAAACTTTCAGTCAAATGGCCAATATCCTTTACGCCAAGGTTGTGAATAAGTGCTTCAGCATTGGTCTAAAGAGATACAAAAACTGTAAGTATATGTATTTTGTGTATTTTATAATGGTTGATTACGCAGAGTTTGGTGTCCGGGCACACTCTGAGGACTGATGGTTCCACATTCGAGTCTGTTTGATATAGAGGTTTCATGTGCTGAAGGACACCCTCTAATGTTTGTATGTGGAAAATTGGAACTGTTAGCCAAAGAGCGGGTTTTATATCTTAGATTATTAACTTACAGGAGTGACAACTAATTCTTAGGAAATTGAAATGGGTCTTCGATTTATTGTTCTACAAAATATAAAAAATTATATAATTATTTTCCTGGTCCTTCCCCGGAAAATTTTGAAAATTGGATAGCCTCTAACGCATTTCGAACCCAGAAAATCGTTTTCTAGCTAATTCTGGACGATGAACAAAGTGACAAGACAGGGGTCCCACAACAGCATGCCATTGGACAAGTCAGTACAATTTATATAATATGGCAGATAGATGCCAGAACATAACCAATAATATGAGACTGGGTACAAAAGGGACCATATCCCCAAATCAATACTCCACATGAACATCCCTGACTGTTGTCTATTAGGTTGACTTTTTGGTCTAGAATTGGTGAAAAGTGGTCAACTTAGCAATTTTACAGAAGTTATTAGTAATACTGATGATATTACAGCGGGGGTAGGGGTGGAAAGTGTCTCCGCAGAGCGATCATCATGACGTGAGATTTTGACCCGAGTCTTTATCAAATCCTCGTAACACAAAAACTTAAAGGTCAACCCCCTAAAGAATAATGGGATTCCCAAATGTGGTCCCCATTGTGATTATAATGATTGAAACCAACGGAATGATGAGCAAAGAGCTACAGCCAGTGATGTTACAGCCATCATTGAAGTCAATGGGCAAATAATTGCTTGTCTGAGCCCGATATCTTCAAATTGTCTCCCTTTATTCTTCATATTAAAACAAAATAACAAGTCGCATCAATTCAGATCTAGTGATAATGATGTTGATGACTAGGGATGGGGTTCGATGGGAAATTTGCCCGGTCAGCATTACAATTCTAATAGCCCCCCGAGCATCTATAGACGTTTTGTACGTCAAGCGGTCCGTACAATTAAAAGTGAAAACCATGCACACTACAACCGAGAATTTCATATTTTTTAAGAAAGTCAAAACATAATTATTTCTATGTATTTTACTCAATAGGTTGTCTACTCACTATTATACGATCATAGGCATTATTCCCCACACTTATAAATCATTGACACCGGAAATAATAAGACAATTATCTCCCTTGTTTGTCTACCCCCCCCCCCCCCCCAAAGAATAGCTATCTTCAAAAGTTTGAATTTGAAATTGAAAATGATATAAATTTGCCAACTTCTCAACTGGCAATAATGATTTTTTGCTTGAAAGTTGAAAGGATTATTCTTAAACAAGGTAGGACTGTTTATACCATCTACTTTAAGGCTTTATTTTCATACTTTTTAAAAATATAACTTAAAAATATGAAATTGTAGCTTTCAAGTGATAACGTTGCTTTGGAGCTTGAATTGACCCATTGGTGTGTGTGCTAGCGAACTGCTAATATTGAAATTGAAGAAGAGTGGTCGGACATGGAATTGTTTGTTCAAAATTGTACACATTGTAATGCCAATTATGTTTAGGTGATAATTCATGTTAATAATTCATCAAATGTGTCCTTTAATGTACTTCTGTTTTATCAACCCACTAATCACACTTTCTGGCAGTGGTCATCCTCAATATATTTTGATGTGCTTTTAAGCATTTTTACGTGGTTAATATTAAATAAAGGCGATATAGTCTAGCTTGGTTTTTGGATGCAACTTTTGCCCCTACTGACCACACCCACCACAACGGGCACGGCAGACGTCCATATCCTGTGACAGTGACCCCTACGGAAACCAGTGACACATATTGAAATTAGTTGGCTTTTCAGTTAGGTTAATAGGCCTACCCCCACAGCCACCCATAACCATTTTTACCACTATGCATAAATATTGTAGGTCCAAGATACGTAACAGAATGAGAAAGAGAGCTGGAGTTTAGGGATCTTTAGCAGTGGCAGGGGGATTGAAACCACACACCCTCTGAGTAAAAGCAAGTGTGGACGTTAAAAATTTTATAGAATACAAAACAAACCCAAATTATTCATCACAATTATGAAGCTAAAAACGACATTAACTCAATATTACCGATTTGAAATAAACCTCATCTAAAATATATGTAGAATACAAATACAAAACAAACCCAAAATAATCATCACAGTTATGTAGCTAAAAACAATATTAACCCATTATTACGATTTGAAATAAATCTCGTAGAAAATATATTACGCTAACGCAAAGTAAAAATAAATATTTACCCATTTAGTATCAATGTAAAAAGAAATGCAAATTTTTAAAATGTTATTATTGTTAATCTTAAATTCCCCCAAGTTGTATAACGCACCAAGGACTTCGAATGACCGTACCCCTGAGTGTGACAATTATTAACCCGAAACACGACAGCCGGCGCGGCGGATTTGAATGATTTCGATTAGCTAATCAGATTGTGAGGTCAAAAATTGTCAATTCGACAGTTTCATCTATACTGCCAAATTGCCAGTAGGCTACGTATTGCCGTTTTCAGTTAAATGAACTTAATGAATCTTAAAATACTAACACGTCCTAATATGTCAAATTTTGCAGACATTCTAATTTGAACCCCCGTTTTAAATATAATCACAGCAAATCGAAATTATATTTTTTAGCACGGGCAAAGATTTGCAAAAATCACTTATTCGGTATCGCCGTTAAACATAATTAATATATTATAACATACATTACACGGTTGACCTAAGGGTCAAATAATAATAGGAGAAAAGAATTATTTGTAAGGAAATAAAAAATATACAACACCAAATCAAAGAGTGTATATAAAGTACTTTTATAACCCAGGAAAGATATGTCGAAACATTAGCCAGCCCTTTAAGCAAATGTTCTTATAAAGTGAATGCAAATCGTTATAAAAAAAACAATAACCGTTTATGACCGTAACGTGGTTTTGAATGATTAACATCGACAGGGTCTTGTCGTGTCACCTACTCTGTCCACCAACAGCAGAGTCGTATGTTTTTGTTCTTTTAAATTAATACCAGAAAAAAAATCCCACTGGTTAAGTTTTAAAAACAGTGTAGCTTCAACAACCCTTAAAGATACATATAGTACCGCGTACAAATTGAGTGATTTATGATATATTTGGACTAAAAACATGTTAATACTAAGTATTTATCTATCAAACTTTTACTTTAAATCCGTCTCAAAACATTATATTCGCGAGGAAATACCCAAGCTATACGAAATCTATTAAAAGAAGTCAGTTTTTGGCTCATTTTAAGGCATATTCTGTAATTGTGTTTTAAATTGGCCTATATGTGATTATATATTCAGGATATACCCGGTTGTTATTAAATAAAACAAATATCATACACTCTAAACCCGGCGTCCACTTTTAGAACACCAAATACGCTATTTTAGAACACCAAATACGCTATTTTAGAACACTATTTTGAAACACTTTTTGATGACCCTGACGCGTCTTTTTTCTACCAGAACACTTTGTGTTTATTTTCAGAACAGTATGTGTTCAATTTTAAACGTTTTTCCCTCTGGGTTTTAGAACACATTTGACGCGTAAAATGTGTTCTGTTTTTTGAACACTATACGTTCAACTTTTCCCCCTGAATCTTTCCCCATATCGGACGCGTAAAACGTGTTCTTTTTAGAATACAATAAGGTGTTCAACTGAATGAAACAGATAATGAACACTAAAAGGTGTTCGGTGATCATATTTTGAACACCGTTCGTTCAGAATTTCACACACAGGGGGAACATGGTGTTCTAAGCAGACACCGGATGTTCTGTTGTGATAGAATGGCTGAAATCTTAACAAACAATTTAAAAATAGGCTAAAAGAGTCTTAAATCATTAATTATTTCGTATGATAAAAGCGTGGCACAAAAATTTAAAACAATTTAAACACAGTTTACAAATTTATTGTATTTTCTAAATTTTATAATACAACTTGGACATAGATAATGTGACAAAACATACGTCGATAATATGCCCAATGAAAACAATTCGCATATTAATATCGGAATGTATAATATTGGCAAGTAAAACGTGATATGTGGTACACATAATGTACTGTCTTCTAGTTCTTACACAATGTCTCTCTCTAGTCGTTAGGATGGACCTTGGCGAGCATCCATAACTCTTGACAGAAGTAAGCGGAAAAGCCACCGTCTGGGTAAAATTTCTCCCATTGCACACGTGATGCTTTTTGGTCTTCATAGGCCGAGGAAGATAAACTCCATTTCATTATCCCACCTGCAATAGAAATATTAACATCAATTAAAACACAGGAAATCGGTATAAGATTGCTTATAATGAAAATGTAAACTAATAATAAATGGATATAATACCTAAGCATATAGACTTACCGTTTGAACGTATAATATCTGCAACAAATTTATTTTCTAGAAGACTGGGTGGTCCATTCGGTGGCCTGTACCAATTTTTATTTTTTCGCCATCTTCTGTTGTTACCGTGAGCTATTATATCAAGAAAAAAGATGACTATATAGAGGGTTTTAACATCACACTGTTCTGCTCCGACTGGGCTAATACAATAAACCATTCTACCGAGTCAAAATATTCTACCGACAAAATGGCTTAATAAATTAATATTTTTAAATATATAGACAGTTATATCATGTATTGAGAATCATAGATGTGGACAATCGAATGCGTCTTTTAGACCTATTTATACCTTCCTTTTCTGTCCCGTCATCCATATGTCCCGGTTGGTGCAGAAAAGTTGTAAGTGAAACCCCAATGCAAGATGATTATTAATTTTGCATACTAGTGTTCTATACATGTATACGTAACAGAATGTGTTCCGTATATAACAGAATATGTTCTATAAGGAACATCATGTGTTCAAACAAATGGAAGAAGAAAATAATTTGTCAAATTCGACCCAAAATCTCAATAACATGCGCTTTTTGATAAGCGGGAATAATTTATTAACACAAATTAATATGCTTAACGAGAGTTTCAGAGTTGATTTGGTAATAAATACGGGTCTAGGGCCAGGCCTAGAAGCTTATATAGGTCAAGGCTATTGGCACTATTCATATTGTTAATCAAGCAATATTTCCCGCATTCCATGTCTACTTCGAAATTCAAATATCTAAGTTTCCCTGTTACTTTTGAAACAACTTGTCTACCGTATTAAAAAAAAACCCAACAACAATACTTTACCTTAAATAACACTTGTTGAAACAGTCAGAGCTTTTAATTCAAACCAGCGTCCTGCAAATGGCTATTTTGAAAATAACCCGCATCACGTGATGCACCGTGCGCATGTCATATATCGAACTTGAACACATGGTGCCCAAATTGATATTCCGTTATGAACACCCCTGAACACCATGCGTTCCTTAATGGTATTTTGCGTCCGATGTGTTTCAAGTGCGAATGATTTCAAAGATCATTGAACGGAAAATGCACACAATGTGTTCAGTTTTGAACGGATTTTAAGGATTTATGTACGTTTTAGAACGGCGGTGTTCATATGTGAACATTAACGTGTTCACATTTCAGCGCAAAATGTTCCAATATGAACACATTCAGACGCGTCAGGCGTCCGTTGGATTTACAGTGTAGTGTTGAGCATATTTATGGGGCGCCGTTTGTAAAATAATTATTTAACTTTTTCTATAGAAAAAAAAATTAGATTTAACTCCGAATATATATATTTAGATAAATATTAGAACAAAAATGGCATTAAATATGTAAATATCAAAAAATATTGTAGCTAAAAGTCGAGTTTTTGGTCTATGAAAAACTTTAAATGTTATATCTTGATTTCACATCGCTTAGTTAAATATATAGCTAAATATGCTATTCCTCGTAGGTATAAATGCTAAATACTAAATCACTGAAAAATCTAAAGTTAAATATTTAGCTAAATATATAAACATTTAGCTAAATATATATATTTAGTTAAATATATATATTTAGTTAAATATATATATTTAGTTAAATATATAAACATTTAACTAAATATATAACATTTAGCTAAATATATAAACATTTACCTAAATATATTTATTTAGTTAAATATATAAACAGTTAACTAATATGTAAATATCATGCTAAATATATATGTTTAGCTAAATGTATAAATATTTAACTAAATATATATTTGTGATCCCGCCAATATTTCTATTATCGTAAGCGACACAAAAAAATGATGACGTGTACCCAACACGTTAACCCGTAATATGTCGTGAACTTACCATATTTATGAGTGATCGATGTCCAACGTTAAATATATGTAGGCATTATTAACGAATTGCGGATGTAAGAACTAAGCTGAGCGTTCAGGTACCAGATAGTACTGTGTTGTGCAGTCAATGGAAAGTTGTACACTACGTCATAGTTTAGTGTGAAGTCGCTTACAACAATAATTATTTTACAAACGGCGTGGTACGGTTGCGCTTTGTAAATTTAACTATATGTTTAGTTAAATATTTTATTATTTAGTTAAATATTTAATTATTTAGTTAAATATATAAATATTTAGCTAAATATATATTATTTAGCTAAATATATATTATTTAGCTAAATATATATTATTTAGCTAAATATATATTATTTAGCTAAATATATATTATTTAGCTAAATATATAAATGTTTAACTAAATATTTTAACATTTAACTAAATATTTTAACATTTAACTAAATATATATATTTAGCTAAATGTTTAAACATTCAACTAAATATTTAGCTAAATATTTATATATCATCAAATCTCTTGTTTTGGTCTTAATATTCAATGCTAAATGTTAAATATGAAAATAGAGACAAATCAAGAAATATTTATATATATTATGTTAAATATTGAGTTTTTGTTGTATTTTTAGTTTAAATATTAAAAGTGAAAAATTTGCACAAAAGTCGAGATTAAACTATATATATATATTTAAATTAAATCTAGTGTTTTTTGCTATATAAAAAGCTAAATAATTAATTTACAAACGGCGCCCCATACATATTATCTACACACGAATCATACAGATCACTGGATGGATTAGACGGATCCTTTAAAGGTGGTCGGGCAAAACTTGGATGTCCCGTGATGCTGTCACCTAACAAGGCCCTGACTACAAACATCTTTCTCTCCTTGTCATCGTTGTTGCAGTATCTGTTTGAAAAATGTGAAGTTTTGGCGAAGTAACCCCCTTTACCAAACATGGTACCAACTTTGGTTCCTGCTAAACGACAATCAAATCCCTGTCTAGCTATAGCATCTACTATATTAATGTCGGTACCGTGATACAATCGTGTGTCTTCTATTGGCCGTTTCAATTTTCTGTTAAGTGCAGCCTTGGCTCTGTTGAAATAATACAAAAATTAATGGTTAGCATGTGCAAGCTGAATGATAAGGTCTATCATTAAGTCAACCGGCGTGGTTTCGATTCCCCAGTTGTGCGTGACAAGAAGTATGGTCCAAACTCGTGGGTTTTCTCCGGGTCCTTCGCTTTCCCCTACGCGCGAGCGAATTATTGAAATAAAACAGAGCCATATGTTAGTCCCGAAATGACCTAGTTTGTGTCGAGTTGAGTCTTTGAACTAATTAAAAAAAAGATAGGCTGGCACTGCCAGGCAGGATACGCCCACATTTTTGAGAGATGGATAGAGAACAAGCAATACCGAAATTGATTTTTCCTACAATAAAAGGCCATAATTCATTAAGTAACAATTTGATATGCGCAAAAATCGAAAAGAATAAAGATCTTTAGGTTATAAAGAAGCATTTCAGGTTTCATCAAAATCGAATTAAAATTGTGACCTCTACAGGGTCCACAACTTTGATATACCATATTTTTTACACTGTTCGCGTACAAACGGCGGCCATTTTTTCTGGCAGTTATGGTCCGATTTTCTCGAAATTCAAACTCAACCTTCCGTAGGGTGCAACGGAGATAGAGTCAGACGTTTTTTTAAATCGGATAATAATTGTGACCTCCAGAGGGACCATAGGCGATTTTTCGGACAATCAGGGCCCATAATTCAGGAAGTTACGATCCGATATGCGCAAATATCGAAAGGATCCAAGATCATTGGGTTATAACCATGCATTTCAAGTTTCATCAAAATCGAATTGAAATTGTGACCTCCACAGGGTCCACAACCTTGATATACAATTTTCTAACAGTATTCGCGTACAAACGGCGGCCATTTTGTATGGCAATTTTGGTCCGATTTTTCCCGAAATTCGAACTCAAACCTCCTTACGGTGTAACGGTAATATAATCAACCGTTTTTTTTCAATCGGATAATAATTGTGACCTCCAGAGGGGCCACAAGCTAAAAAAGGGCGATTTTGCGTATAATCAGGGGCCATAATTCAGGAAGTTACGATCCGATATGCGCAAATATCGAAAGGAACCAAGATCTTTGGGTTATAACCATGAATTTCAAGTTTCATCAAAATCGAATTGAAATTGTGACCTCCACAGGGTCCACAACCTTGATATACCATTTTTTAACAGTATTCGCGTACAAACGGCGGCCATTTTGTATGGCAATTTTGGTCCGATATTCCCGAAATTCGAACTCAACCTTCCTTAGGGTGTAACGGTGATATAATCAAACGGTTTTTTAAATCGGATAATAATTGTGACCTCCAGAGGGACCACAAGCTAAAAAGGGTGATTTTTCGGACAATCAGGGGCCATAATTTAGGAAATTACATTCCGATAGCCGCAAATATCGAAAGGAACCAAGATCTTTGGGTTACAAACATGCATGTCAAGTTTCATCAAAATCGGTTCAAAATTGTGACCTCTATAGGGTCCACAAGCTAAAAACGTGATTTTTCGTACAATAAGGGGCCATACATAATCCATGAAGTTTTGATCCGATACATGCCAATATCGAAAGCAGCTGAGATCTTTTGGGGATAAACCTATATTTCAAGTTTCGTCAAAATCGGATAAGAATTGTGACAAACAAATTGTGGACGGACGGACGGACGTCCGGACGGACAGGGGCGACGACAATATACGTCCACATAAAAATGTGGGCGTATAAAAACCAAAACAGTTTACACGCCAGCGTTACTTTTAACGTTCACCAAAATAATCTTAGTTACAATAAAATGCCAGTTACTTCCCTTCGTCCACTCATAAAACTGCACGAGTATTAAGAGCTGATAATGGGTCGCCTCCGTGAATGAACCCGGGGGTAGGGGGAAAGAACGGAATGATACAAGTGGGGATAACGAGGATGCATTGGTATAATAATAGCAATGGCGATTGTGTTTTAATCCACTCAATATCAGGACCATTCGGGTTGAGAATGGGCCTGTCATATGAATAAATTAATGTCTAATAATTTAAAAAATAAAGACTTGCAATTGGAAGATATAGATCTTAGACCGTGGACAATACATGTTATAATTAGTTTATGATGATAGGTAAGGCGTAACTGTCTGTATTTTTGTTATAATTTAAATTTAATACATAATTTCATAATATCATATTTCAAATATTGTTATAATATATTACAATGCCAATACAGTCACTAACATCAATCATTAGATAATAATAAATATTTACTAATTATATAAATCATTTTAAGAGGTAGGAGTTATCTATTACCACAATCTAACCCAGGTTAGAAAGGTATGGAATATAAAGGGAGAGAGAGAGAAATGGGGTTTAACGTCCACTCAACCCAACTAGGTCATTTCGGGACTAACATATGGTTTTTAATTTTTATTTCAATGATTCGCTTGCGCGTATGGGTCTTTAGCGGTAGGAGGAAACCGGAGTGCCCGGAGGAAACCCACGAGGTTGAGAAGGCGCCCTATCTCCATGCCACACACGCTCACACCAGGGCTCGAAACCACAGCCGCAAGCCAGAGGTGACCGGCCAGCTAGAGGTCGAAGCGCGGCACTCTAGACCACTAGGCCATCCCAACCCCCCGGAATATTAAGGTATTTAAAGTAATGATTAAAAGAAAATATACCACTATAGACTTCTATAATAAGATATAAAATACATTTTTAATATATATATAAATGACAATGTCCTACTCTAACAAAATAATGAAATATGATAGTATTAGTAAAAACAAAGAAGTCACGAATATCCTGGCACTTGACTGCTTCACTACACACGCCTTCGTAACTTCATAAATCAAGCCTTAACTCCATCATCTGGCTTACTTGAACACCTATAGTTCTTGAGGTTCTGTTTGTAGTCAATCATTTTAATACAAGACGTATTCTCTAAACCTCGAGGGTAACCTAGATTGTCGGTTATATTTTGACCGAAAATAACTAGAGTTGTCTTCTTGAGAGGTTTCTGGTTCAAAATCTTCCTGACTACGATCAAAATCCTGTAAACTATTGGTACTGATAGGACAAAGTTTTAATCTGTCCGTATGGACTACTTTCCGTTTTGTACCAAAATCAATTCCCATTGTTGTATCAGTGATTTTCTTTACAATCTTGAAAGGTCCTGTCCAAGGTTTATGGAACTTTGGTGGAATACCCTTCTTATGCACTTGCGAATGGACATAGACCGAATCTCCGGTTTGAAATTTTCGAGAAAACGATTTTAAATCGTAATATTTCTTCTGTCTAGCAGCCGGGTGTTTCAGGTGGCCCCTGGTAAACGAAAAGGTATCCTGAATTTTTTCTCGGATATTAGCTGCATAGCCATCAATATTTTCCTCTACCTCTGGCAGAGGTCCATAGTAGAGTTCGAGAGGGGTGTAAACATCCCGACCAAACATTAAAAAGTTCGGTGAGCAACCGGAACTTTCTTGCAAAGTATACCGATATGCAAACATTACACATTAAATGCGGTAGATAGTCATCCCAATCATCTCCCTTCGTGCGGACGTAAGCAGCTAACATGTTCTGTAAGGTGCGGTTAAATCGTTCTACGAGTCCGTCCGATTGGGGTTGGTAAGCGGTTGTTCAAGTCTTATAGTTATACCAAGTAATTTACAAACTTCTGCAAAAAGTTTACCCTCGAACTGGCTTCCCTGGTCACTATGAATCTGAAATGGTAGCCCGATCCGTAGGAACACCTCTTCAACTAAAATCTTTGCGATTGTTACGGTCTCCATATTAGCCATTGGAAATGCGTCCGTCCATTTTGTAAAATAATCTGCGATTACTAGTATATAGCAATTGCCTGACGATGTTGGTGGTTCTATCTTGCCCATAATATCAATGGCAATTCTTTCCAATGGTGCGCCCGCTAAAAATGAGCTAAGTTTACCTCTTTTCTTGTTTCCCCTTCTTCTGTTACAGACATCGCAACCCTTTACATAATCTCTTACAGATTTGTTGATTCCTGGCCAGTAGTAGGTTGTCTTAAGTCTGGCCAGAGTCTTGGTTACTCCTATGTGTCCCCCAGTGGGTAAATCGTTAGCCAGACTACTGACAGACTGCCTGTGTTCCTTCGGTACTAGTTTCTGGTATCTTTCTTGTTTGGCAAGATATATTGCCACTGGTTGTACAGCTTTTTAATACATTCTGATTCTGGGGAAACATCTTCTAGACTGGGCTGTACACCTGTCTTTTTCCATTTCCTAAAGAGTTTAAGGTCAGCATCCATTTCCTGCAATTCTTCGAACTGAGTTGGATCTGCGCCAATTACATTTATTACCCTTTTTCTGGATTTCCATTCGTTCCGACCACACTGCTTACAGGGAAGTCTTGGCAGGCCATCGGCATTTTTGTGAACTAAACCATAAGAGGATACAACTTCTAGACATCTGGCTAGTTGACCTTCAGGATTTTTGAAATTCAAGAGCCACGTCAAGGCTCCATGGTCGGAACTATTTTCCGCGATAGTACGAACACAGTCCCAGGAAACTTCTCAGTTCTTTTAAAGTTTTTGGCTGTGGACAGTTTTTCACGGCTTGGATTTTCGTTGGGTCATTAGAAATACCATTTTCTGACACAATATGTCCTAAGTAATTTACTTTTTTCTGAAGGAGGAAACATTTATTTGGTTTCAACTTCAGACCAGCATTTTGTAACCGATGAAATACTTCAGTTAATCTGTCTAGACGGTTCTTAAATGATCTTGAAAATACAATTATATCATCAAGATAAACCAGACAAGTTTCCCATTGAAGACCTGCTAAGACGGATTCCATTAACCGTTCAAAAGTTGAGGCGCATTATAAAGGCCAACTGTGGTAAATGCTGTTTTGTCTTTATCATCTTCCGACATCTCTACCTGCCAATATCCAGAGGCAAGATCCAACGTTGAAAACCATCTGACGCCGTCGAGTGTGTGGTCTATCCCAGGTAGTGGATAAGCATCCTTCTCTGTGATATTGTTTAGCTTCCTATAGTCTACACAGAAGCGAGCACTTCCATCTTTCTTTTTTACCAAAACTACAGGTGACGACCAAGGACTATTGGACGTTTCTACCACCCTTTTGTTTCAACATTTTTTCCAGGGTTTCCTCAACTTCCTGCTTCTGAAGTAACGGTATTCGTCTGAGCTTCTGTCTGATAGGAAGACTACTATTCAATTTAAAGCCCCAATAACACTCTTGTTGTAATTGAATAATATGTCCCAATCTTTATACTGGTCAACAAATTGTATTATCTTACAATATTCAAATTAATTGATGATACAAATTTCATCTTAACACACCTAATTTAAAAAATTGGAAAAATTCAACTACATGATTTGAAAAGGTTAACGTAAACCTTTTCAAATGTGACTTGGATTTTAAAATATTTTCGAACCCTCTGGACAAGTAAAATATAATGTAATGGATAATTTACACAACAGGTAGAACACATAAACATCTAGTACTTAGAAGAAGACTATTATTTATTTTCTAGAGCTGCCAAGCCAGCAAGAGTGTTATTGTCCCTTTAATATTGTGCTTTACGGCTTACATTCTTCCAAGATCGTACTCATCCTTTGCAAAAAGTGTTTGATACTTCTGTAATAATTCAACAAGCTCACTTTTCTGCTGACAATTAAGTGAGTACTCGATCTTTCCCGCAAATCTTCTAAATGCTGTGGCAACCTTGTCGGTGGCGATTCATTTAGATCCACTTCACATATGGACGAACAGCTTATGAGGCTGAATCTACCAATGGTGCTACATTTGTAGACATTAACTGTATTTGGAGAAGCATTCATTAATCTCACTGGAACGAGGGGAGTGTCACCAGAAACATTTGCTAGAACTCTGGCAGTTGTGACACCATTCTTCTCACACATATTTTCGACAGATTCCACAAGACCTGTCGTTTTAGTCAGTTTTTGTTCAGTATCTGGCTTTACATTTCCCATTACAATTTGTTCATGAAAAGCAGGAATCTGCACGTGTTTTGTTGCTGTAATTCTACATACACCCAATCCTCTTTCCATCTTTAGAGGTAGTTATTTTTCATGAATGTCCAGTGTGTTGTCTTTGACATTAATTTTACAGTTATGTTCTTTGAGGAAATCAAGTCCAAGTATACAATGTGAACCAATGTCAGCTATGACTACTTCCTGGGAACAATCTATACCACCAATTGTAAGATTTAAGCTACAAGAACCCTTGGCATTCATTCTTCTACCATCTGCTAATGTTAGAGAATGGGACAATGGTCGCAGTGATGGTCTATCTTTCATCGAATTAAAACTTCTGGTGGACACTATGCTCATACATGCACCAGTATCGATTAGTCCGTGAGTTTGAACATCTTCAATTTTCATAAGCATACGCAACCCCGCTTCGGTTGGTCCATTCGAAAACTTCCGCCTTCTACGATTACGACGATTGTTTACGGGTATAATGTTGGACTTATCAGTCTCTTTCTTGACATATTTGTTGCTTCTATCCGGACAATGGATAGACAGATGTCCCGGCTTCCTACAATTATTACAAACGATTGTGTTTGGTGTTCGTTTGTCTCTTTCGTCAAATTTACTCTTTAGTTGCTCAACCATTTTAGTCAGAGAGTAAATCTGTTCTTTCATTTCTTTCACATCGTCCGTTTAGGGTTACTCTGTAAACCTCTGGTATACTTCTCCTTCGGAAGTTTAGCTTCATGTGAAGATCTGAAAGATTCGAGCTCGATGGCCACTTGAATACTTTGCTCAATGTTGCATGGTCTAGTTTGTCCAGTGCGTTCACCAAAACTGTGTACTTGTACCTCTCTGTAGACTGGAGTGAACTCAACACTTGCTGAGCTGGTCCTGTTAAACTTCCAGCTAGATATAGACCCTGTTCTTCTGGTATCCACCCGTTTAACTTGATACACGTCTCGAAGTGAACCATATAGTCCATTAAGGGTGTGCTTCCATCAAATTTTGATGCAACCAAAATTGGCTTTTTATAAACTGGTTGTACCAATGGTCGATTGCGTACCATACTCGCAGCTTCAGCATTTGCTTGATATCTAGGAACCACTGGGTTTAGCACAGGCGGGGACAATGAAGTCCTTAACTCCGGGTTTTCAAATAATGGAGAAGTTGGCAACCGTCGTCTTGACTCTTTCTTCAAAGGTGCTGGACGTGTTAGAAATTGTGTCTCTTGTGGCACTTCGAAGTCATCAAGTAACCGCCTAGTCTGCTGGGTGATAAAGGATGAATGTCTTCTAGCTGTGTTCTCGTCAACTGGATTAAAGCTGCGAAAACCAGTCTGTTCTCTTCTCTCTTTATGTTCATCAGCATCATCCTCCAAACCCAAGCTTTTACTCAGGGTTTTTAGTTCCCTTGTGATTTCTTCTAGTTTCTTTTTTCCTGCCTTGTCCGCCAAACTTGTTGGTGTTTCTGGGAGTTCTGCCATTTTGAAAGATTGTCAAAAGGTTTTACTACTGAACGTATATACTTATTCCTTATAATTATCCCACCTCTGCCACCAAAACCGTGTAACGTTTCCTTTAAGGGATAACCACGTTTGGTATATGGGGAGCTTGATATCTCTGCCACCAGTGATCAATTCCTGACTGATCACGAGCCACCGGTAAAACGGAACTTCGGAAGGGTGTGTAAGGACCAGCTAAAAAGTGGTCATTAACGGTGTTTTTGCTAAAATTAATATAAGACAGAATCGTTCAGTTTTCAAACCTTTATGTAACAAAAACTTTCAAAATATATAATGAGTATTTACAGCTTCAACTGTCCCTTTTCGGGTGAACATGGTTTGTACTAAAAGAGTTTGTCCTCTTTCGGGCAAATAGCATTTGCCGTACTTGTTCTTGAATCTTTCCTTTTTCGGGTGAATAGCATTCACCGTACTTGTTCTTTAGTCTTTCCTTTTCCGGGAAAGTAGCATTGGCTGTACTTATACTTGCTGCTTGTTTTTTTTCGGGCATTTGTAGATTGCCGTTCTCTCTGAAAATGAAAGGTGAGGGACCCCTTTCGTGAGAGGAGGTTCTATGACTTCGGAACGTAGCTTGCCGTTATTAGCGATGTAGACTCGCCTTCAGAGCAAATAGGAATATTTTTAGGACTGTGAATTCGTGGGAAATTCGTGGATATTCTTGATTTTTTGTCACAACTGTCTTACAAGAGATAATAAAATTATCAAAGTAATCAACAAAGACCTACGGTAGCGAGGCTATTCAAGTTCAATCGACATGCGCAACGAATATTTTCAACAGGTGCTAGGAATATTTTTACGACTGTGAATTTCGTTGGAAATTCGTGGATATTCTTGAGTATTTGTCACAACTGTCTTCCAAGAGATCATAAAATTATCAAAGTAATCAACAAAGACCCATACGGTAGCGAGTTTTAATCACACCGATAATTGAATGGGGATTGCTTGTTAATCGTTTTTTGGCTTCACACTCATTGAGTTGTAATCTCACCGATGATTGATCGGTGATTGCTTGCTTCATTGAGGGCCGGATTATGCAGTGTTGATTCAATGGAAATCATGTGACGGGGCGACCGACTGGTGTTGTAATAGGAATATTAAGATGACGGATTAGCCTAACCAGTGATTTTTTGGCTGAAGTAATAAGGAAATAAATCGGGACATGGAAATTATGTCGGACAGGAGTAATCTGAGATCGGATGTGACAGAGTCCACTGTATACTTAAAATTGCTTTGATTGGATATCACAATACGCGCCAAAGGTAGGCGTAATTTTCAGGTATATGGGGATCTTAAGACGTCGCGATTAAATTATGTGATATTTTATAGGTCAATTGCGTTTTTTTGCGGATAATATTCAATATTCAAGAATTTATGAACTATATAACACTGAACATATCAACACCAATCGCCGAACTCCGATTTCCACACTGAGATAAATATCAATTAATAGCGTCTGAAATTTCCCAATTGGTTATCATTACTATATTTCTTATTTATGATCCTTTTAAAACATATTATTATGTCTACTTGGGTTATTTTTAAAATCAATCTTTGATTTGGGATTGTATTTCTTATTTAATGTTTTTGTTTTAAAATATATTATTAGGTCTACGTGGGTCTTTTGACAATAATATTACGTACGTCTGTATACCATTTTAATTATTATATAAATATGATGGTCAGGGTCGCCTTTTTTCTTTGATAATTAAAATCATATGGATGATGACAAGAGTCGATGGCCCGGTATCAATATTCGACTAAACAGCTATTTTGTATACAGAGTCAGTTCATTTTTGGGGACGAGGTAAAAACTATAAGCTTTCGTGTCATGGTGTCTATTCTACCGCGAGACCCCCGCGAAAGGGTTCCAAAATAAGGCCGGCATAGTCGAATAAGTTACAAAATAAAATCAGTGCCAAATAATAGAACCATCGCGTTGTTGTGCTAGCCTGGATATTGTAGGTATAACCAGCTGAGTAAATGAGAGAGAACGGGGTTTAACGTCCATTCGACACAAACTGGATCATGTACTATAACACTTGATTCAACTTTATTCTAATAATTTGCTTGGACGTTTGGGTCTTTAGCATTGGGAGGAAACAGGAAGACTCTGACATGGGAATCGATACCACATCGCTTGACCTATAATAAAGAACAGAAAAAACGGACAGGGCGTCATGAAATAATGACATGTCTAGATTTTCACGTGGTATGTTTAATTTAAGAGCAAAAACACGAAACAAACCCATAATTACATTCACAATTACATTTTTGCAAAACAAGAAAAAAAGCGTAATGATTTAAATTATAGATCTCTTACAAGTTACACCAATTACATTGGGTGACATGAAAGATACGCCCACATTTTGCAAGAGACGACAGGGAACAATAACAAAACGAACTATGTAAGATCTTTGGGATATAAACATATATTTTATGTTTAATGGTCGAAAAGTTTCGGACTGATTTTCACGAAATTCGAACTCAATCGTCTTTATAGGGTTTAACGGTGATACATCGAACAGCTTTTAAAATGGGATAAAAATTGTGACTCGTAGAGTGTCCACAAAGAAAACACGCAATTTTTCGTACAATTACGAGCCATCGGATATGCGCGAATCTTTGGGATATAAACTTGAAATCAGATAACAATAATTGTGACCTCTAATCGAGGAACTGAATGATATGCACGGATAGGAATAAACCTATATTTCAAGTTTTGTTAAAATCGGAGAAAAACTTGTGACCTGTACAATATCAGTGGTTCTTAGTTCTTACCTGGGGGTACGTGCACCAATCTGTGTGTACGTGTACCTGATAGTACGAAGCATCATGCGAGATATGGTGTCAAATTCCCTGATTGTCGATATACTGTACAATTCTACTGTTTATGTATTCAATATATTTGTATGTATTCAACGCATTGTATACACAAACTTACATTGTATTTCATAAATTGTTGAATGTCATTTTGACGAGGAAATACTACGAAAGCTCAAGAAGCACGAGTACATAAAAGGTTAAGAACCACTGCTGTAGAATGTCCATAAACAAAATGTGACCGTAGGAGAGAGGCGACGACAGTATGATATTTTTACCCACTTAAATTAAGGATTTCAAGTAAATGTGCTATAATTATTCATCTTATAAATTCCCTATGAGTACATATTCCAATTTTTACTAAACTTTATTTTGGTATAACAATAATAGCATTATAGAATTTGTTTCTTTGTTTTTCTTTACAAAGGAAAATAGTTTTAGGTTATTCATATCAACAAACCCATAACCACCACACATATATATAGCAGAGGACGTAAGACATTTAGCTATATCATAAACAAAGCAAAAATCCAAACTTATTTAACCATTTTAGGTAACAATAAAAAGTAAATATCAAGGTGTCATTGACAGATATATGTCTCAAATTTTGCAAACACCGGATATATATGTACTGTATATTAAAATCACAGCTAGTCGAAATTATATTTTTACCAACATGCAAAGATCTTTAAAGCACTCAATCAGTATACATACATTACACAATAGACTTAAGTATAGGTCTAATAATAATTGGTAAAGAAAAAAATATATAATGATATAAGATTAAATGTACAACCAACTATAAATCTACCAGCAGCAAAGTATAAGTATATATTAAGTCATAATATCAATGCTAACAGATCTCACGGAGCAAGTTTTAAAAAATTTCAAAAAGTTTTAAAACCTTTACAGCTCCCACAAGCTTTAAATCCTTTATAGCTCTTACAAGCTTTAAATCCTTTGTAGCTCTTACAAGCTTTAAAAAAAATAGGTACATAAAGTTAACTCTACAATAGAATGTGTTTGATTTATTCTTAATTCGGTTCCATTCAGTGAAATATGAGTAATTATTTTAATACTCGAGCAATTATTAGCCCCCAAATGGATATTTTACACGAGAATCACAGCAAATCGAAATTATATTTTTTAGCACGGGCAAATATTTGAAAAATCACTTATTCGGTATGGCCGCCGTTTAACATAATTAATATATTATAATATACATTACACGGTTGACCTAAGGGTCAAATAATAATAGGAGAAAGGACTTATTTGTAAGGAAAAAAGAAATATACAACACCAAATCAAAGAGTGTATATAAATCAACTTATTCTAACTACTTTTATAACCCACGAAAGGTGTGTCGAAACATTAGCCAGCCCTTTAAGCAAATGTTCTTATAAAGTGAATGCAAATCATTATAAAAAAACCAATCACGGTTTATGACCGTAACGTGGTTTTGAATGACTAACATTGACAGGGTCTTGTCATGTCACCTACTCCGTCCACCAACAGCAAAGTCGTATGTTTTAGTTCTTTTAAATTAATACCAGAAAAAAATCCCACTGGTTAAGTTTTAAAAACAGTGTAGCTTCAACAATCCTTAAAGATACCTATAGTACCGCGTACAAATTGAGTGATTTATGATATATTTGGACTAAAAACATGTTAATACTAAGTATTTATCTATCAAACTTTTACTTTAAATCCGTCTCAAAACATTATATTCGCGAGGAAATACCCAAGCTATACGAAATCTATTAAAAGAAGTCAGTTTTTGGCTCATTATAGGGCATATTCTGTAATTGTGTTTTAGATTGGCCTAAATGTGATTATATATTCAGGATAAACCTGGTTGTTATTAAATAAAACAAATATCATAGGGTTGACCATATTATCTACACAAGAATCATACAGATCACTGGACGGATTAGACGGATCCTTTAAAGGTGGTCGGGCAAAACTTGGATGACCCGTGATGCTGTCACCTAACAAGGCCTTGGCTACAAACATCTTTCTCTCCTTGTCATCGTTGTTGCAGTATCTGTTTGAAAAATGTGAAGTTTTGGCGAAGTAACCCCCTTTACCAAACATGGTACCAACTTTGGTTCCTGCTAAACGACAATCAAATCCCTGTCTAGCTATAGCATCTACTATATTAATGTTGGTACCGTGATACAATCGTATTTCTTCTATTGGCCGCTTCAATTTTCTGTTAAGTGCAGCCTTGGCTCTGTTGAAATAATAAAAAAATTAATGGTTTGCATGAGCACGCTGAATGATAAGGTCTATCATTAAGTCAACTGGCGTGGTTTCGATTCCCCAGTTGTGCGTGACAAGAAGTATGGTCCAAACTCGTGGGTTTTCTCCGGGTCCTTCGCTTTCCCCTACGCGCGAGCGAATTATTGAAATAAAACAGAGCCATATGTTAGTCCCGAAATGACCTAGTTTGTGTCGAGTTGACGTTAACTCTCATTTCTCTCTATATATTTCCTTGATCGCCGGTTGAGTCTTTGAACTAATTAAATAACAACAACACAGTTTTAACGTTCACCACAATAATCTTAGTTACAAAAAATGCCAGTTACTTCCCTTCGTCCACTCGATTGGTCGATAAAAATTGCACAAGTATTAAAGGACAATATTGGTGCCAGTCATTATCACATATGTGATAGAACTGAATAAACACTTCCCAAATATAATATTAACACAGAGATCATCGCTACCATAGAGGAGTAATAAAGGATTCATGAATCGGAAGTGACGAACGCCAAAGTTATTCCTCTATGTAACTAACTGAAGTGACTAGTGATAACAGATACATGGGCGAATATCTGCTCACTAATAATTCCCTCGAAGACCTACAGTTGCTGTGTGACACTGTGATAGAATATCTTACAATTCATAAAAAGAATTGACTACCACTAGATAAGAGAACAGGAAAGAAAAACAGATTAAAAGTCCGTGCATTACCATGTTTTTATGAGGTAGGGGAGACCGGGGCACATTGAACCACCATGGATATCCTTTATAAATAATTCTATACAACCCAACACTGTACAGAAGTGAGATAACTTCTTAGACTCTTAGACCCATTTCTCCATCAATTATTTTCTTAGGCAGTGAATTTTTCAAAAAAGCGCTTAAAAGAGAAAAATGTTCCATACATGTTAACTTCTTAGCCTAGGAAATTCTTGTACTTTGATCCATATAAAGGGGCATATTGTTTTTTTTTTTTAAATTTTGATCATGAAATAAAGAGATCTTCTAATAAAACATTTGATATTAAATGAGGACAAACATGTATGTGAACAAAGTGGTTCAATGTGCCCCGGTCTCCCCTATAGAATGAATAAAAACAAGGGGCTGTACGGAGTATTTCTATTTTTCCTGTGTTTTCTTATCTTATGACACTTAATTACTTTATTGTATCGTCAGATAACCTCTTGCGGTCCCATATAACAACTTTTTGTCTTCGAAGGAATTATTAGTGAGCAGAAATTCAATCATTCACATAGAGAGATAACTCGTGTTTTCCTTTGGCGTTCGTCACTTCCGATTCATGAATCCTTTATTATTCCTCTATGGTAGCGATCTCGATGATCTCTGTGTTAATATCATATTTGGAAAGTGTTTAATCAGTTCTATCATGTGATAATGACTGGCACCAATATTGTCCTTTTAGAGCTAATAATGGGTCGCCTCCGTGAATGAACCCAGGGGTTAGGGGGTAGGGGGATAGAAATAATGCCGGATTAACCATGGTGGGGGCCCTGGGGCTGGAAAATGTGGGGGCCCCTGATCACTGACCGCGAGCGCCGAAGGCGCGAAGCCCCGCATAGGGGTCTGGGGGTTTTCTCCCCCCCCCCCCCCGAAATTTTCAGAAATTGGAGGCCAGAAACGTGATTTCCTGGCATTTCAGGCACGTGTGTTGAAGCCATTTAGAAGTACCTCCCCAGAAAAAAATAAAATTTTGCCACCAAATTAGCGCATTCTGACGTTATTTCAGTGGACCAATCCATGCGAGTGCTATGAAATGATGGCATTTCTAGGGGAGGAGACTGTACATGTAAGTGGGCAGAGCAAATTCAGCTTATACCCACAACAAATATCAACAACAACAACAACTACAGCTTATATACAATCGTACGTCAATCTGAGGCAAAATTCGCGCTACTCGAAATGATGGGGACGTGTAAGGTGTTCGAGTTAGACGATGGTCGGTCCGATAGGAGATCTCACGACAATAAAAAAACATGTGTTACACCCATCACCGGATTACACTGAATTCTCGGATGTCGATCGCAACACAACATGGATTGAGGGGGCCCAAGGGACTTCCGAAGGAGGGCCCTCGAAGCATCGGAGGGGCCCTGTCACTAGGTCACCGGCCGTTGGAATCCTCGGTCCGACCACGCTCGAGGCGCGCAACTGAGATTTTTGTGGGGGGGCCCCTAATGTGGTGGGCCCTGGGGCCTGTGCCCAATGGTTAATCCGGCATTGGATAGAAAGGAATGATACAAGTGGGGATAACGAGGATGCATTGGTATAATAATAGCAATAGCGATTGTGTTTTAATCCACTCAATATCAGGGCCATTCGGGTTGAGAATGCGCCTGTCATGTGAATAAATTAATGTCTAATAATTTAAATAAGAAAGACTTGCAATTGGAAGATATAGATCTTAGACCGTGGACAATACATGTTATAATTAGTTTATGATGATAGGTAAGGCGTGGCCGTCTGTATTTTTCGTTATAATTTAAATTTAATACATAATTTCATAATATCATATTTCAAATATTGTTATAATACATTACAATGCCAATACAGTCACTATACCTATTTTTCTGATCTTTTTAATCGAAACGTATTAATATAACACATGATATTGTGTTACTTGGTAATTTAATTTAACCGAAATAACCGTATTTTTATGTTATCATTAAGCCTTCTAGAAAAATACTGTTTGAGGGATGTGTGCTATTCATTTAGCTTCCAAAATATACATTTCTTGCTGCTCTGGAACTGATTTGTGAAAAGTTGTGTAAAAATGGATCTACCCCCATAGATCATTCTCAGTATCCCCGGGGATTAATGGAGTGGAATGGAGTAATACCACAGATGATGCTTTATATTATGAATCTATACTTACTCAAGAAATGATCTCCAAAGTTCTACGTTTTCAATTCTATCAATAGATCGCACTACAAATTTTTCTTCTGATTGAGATATATCTAACAAAAATTTATCTTTAATTTCTGTATATTCAGCACTGCTTACTAAAAGCTAAATAAAAAACGTGACATAAAATTATTCATTAAAACAATCTCTGGCCGATTTATGGTTTCACACATGTCCCTGGACCTAAAGCATGGTTGTTGGCTTCCACACACAGCAATTTAAAAAGTCAGGATGTTCAGAAATAAAAGGACTTCCATAAAATTGATGCTGTTGAATGAAAAGTTTTTGATCCAAGAAATATAGTTGGTTGTTGTGAAACCAGTTCGTATACAGGCGCAGGTTTACGAATAAGAAGAAAGTAGCCCCGCTTTCACCATCCTCGGTATTAGTGGTATCGTTTGGTTCTACTCCATCAACCCCTGGGTCCATTCACGGAGGAGTCTCATAGTCAAATTATCCGCCTTCGAAAATTGTGCTATTTTTATCGACAAATCAAAACATTCCAATCAGCTGACTATTGTGGTGGACTTAAAACACTGGTGCAAAAGACTTGTATGTAATTTGTTCGTAGAAACAACCTACGAGAATACCCCAGGAGTTAGTGGAGTAGAACACAACGATACCATTGGGGATGGTCTTTCACCCGCAGTCAATGAAATGAAATGAAATGGGGTTTAACGCCCTACTCTCCATTTAGCAAAGGCATGATGAAATGTTCTTTTCGTTTCTTGCTGCTTATACTGGCCACGCGATTCTTGAATTCTCCGTAATTTTGGGAGATGCCATCGGTTAACCTGGATAGTCAAATGACCTTGATTTGTGGCAACATTATGTGATAGCCAGGGGTTCGATTCACACAATATTATAGTTATGGCTTGATGTGGTCTTCACAGCAACTGACAATGGTCACATCTCCAAACTTTATGTCGGACCAAAGAGTATTAATTATAAGTTCTGTTTTGTCGTCATTCGATTTCAGCATACTGGAAGACATCCATACTTTACCGGCAATCTGAATAAGGTACAGGTCTATATTTTGTTTCGTTTTGTTCATACTTTTAATGTCCTTCACCAATCTGTTTCATAGAGAATTACTTACGATTTATCTCTGTCACACATGACTGTCTACAACATGTGCATTGACTTCAAGTGCCGTCAGTCATTGGCTAAACGGCTCGTGCATTGTTTACATAACACTTAACTGCTTCGGGCAAAATGGTGCGTTTTACTCATTTTAATACCCATTTACACTAAATAGGAAATATTTTTTAACTACAAATACTTCAAACGTCTTTATTTATTTTTCTTTTACCTCAAAAAAATGTTTGAGAATTTAATTTGTCGGAGTAAAAAAGTTAATATGCCGTACTCATTAAGCCTCGTCGATGTCATGCTTATCAGTGATTGTAGCGGCCAAGCGAATATTCACTGCGGGATCAGTTTGGTCCTTCACTACACGAAGATCGGAGACGGTCTTGTACATTTTAGCACATATGACGTCATAATATGTGGATTGAAGCTTAGGTAAGGATAAGGACCAGCAGATTTCGTAAATCGAGATGTAAACAGGGCTAGCGCCAACTCTAACCCTAACCCAGGACCAAGCCTAACTCTTATTTTAACCCTTACCAACAATCCACATATGAAGTCAAATGTGCAGGACCGTCTCCGATCTAGCGTTCCCCATGAAAATCTGAACAGTTTTACTAGAAAGTCACATAAGAGGTCCTAGGAGAGGCTTTTAATCCTATGACGTAAGACATTGAATAAACAATCAGCGTTGACGTTTCTAGTGGTTTACCCACAGTTCCTTGCATCACACGCCAAGAAGTCGCCGTGACAGATCGCTTCATTCACAAATCCCTCGCTTCAACCAAAATACTGGTAATATAACAACTCTTCCAGTAGTGAAGACAAGTAAAACGAAATTTTGGACTATAAAAATCTAAACGAAATAGGATCTGTGTTTTAATCAGATCGGGTGAATGGGCGGATGGGAAAATATTGTTTCACTGCTTACCCGTGTCATTCTAAAATGTGAGGAAACATCACCGGAGAATTCCCATGTCGATGGTGTGGCAAGTTTCTCAGCTTCCTTTATGAGTTTAACTTTATCTTTTCTAAATTGAAAACCAGACAACATTATTTTACTAATAATCTATCGATATCTTCGTATTGCAATTTTGGGGACTTAACAAGCATGATAGGAATCTTTTCATTTTGAAAATTTAGGTTATATAAAGTCATATTCAACAGACGAGTGCACTGGGTAAGTTGTCGTTGAATAATAAACATGAAAGCAAATAATACATATACCTCTGCTTGAGAACAGTTTTATCCACAAATTCCGGTCTTCTAGCAAGTTTCCTTTCCGTACCTATATTTTTATTTACTTGGACCATGTCAAAGAATTTAATTAGATATGCATGTCCTAAGGTTTTGAATTCTACAGTAACATCGGTGTCATTCAGGTAACTCTTCTCGATCTCTGTGGAGGTTATACTAGCTTTGTAACCAATGCCATCCTGCAAAAATATGATTCGGGCAAAAATACAAAATGCTGAATACACGAAATGCAAATTAAGTTATATTTATAACATTACAGTGGTCAGTTTATAAAATTCCATTTACTTCGCTATATTTCCGTTCTTTTGATATATTAATATTGGTTCTATAATGAAGGGCCAACATTATGATATTCCAACATTCATTATCATAAATTCGTATTTCTTTTTTCCTAAGAGTTCGAGGCTAAGCATTAATCTGACCACTTTTGTGTTTGCCAATTTACTTAAGATCAAAATATTATCAAATGGATATATTTAGCTCAATTTTTTAATTACTATACTTAATCCTAATTTTTTAAAAATAATTCGACAGAGTAATCAGGACAATTTATAGAAATTATGACCCCACCCCCAACACACACACACACGCATACACATCCACACATACAGCCACAGAGTAACATTAATGTTTAACCTACTTGTTCCCCATATGGAATCCAACCATCTTCTGATTTCCAGTACCATATCCATTTTGTGGTAAACGGCAGATCAAGGTTACTAGTGTCGCTGGTAAAGCTCAGTGTTGATAATCGACGGATCTTTGGATCACTTTTCTCAAAGTTGATAAAATCAATTCTCTTTACAATGCGTGTAGATCTAATAGTTGTATTATAAATAAAAATAATTTAATATCGAACATGAAAATATTCCAAACCAAGGGTATACAAATTTTAATGTTTAGATACATTCTCAAAGCATCCGTACAAATGTTTAGATACTCTATAACTTTACGAGTTGTTATGTTCCAAAGTGACAAGTCAAATTGCTTATCGGTCCTAAGCCGAAGCAGAAAATTCTCACCATCAAACTTATTCAAGGTAATGAAATAATGAATCTATATTTGGAGTTTTGTCGCTCTCACTTCAATATAACCAAAGTTACCGTGCCCCAAAGCATCAACCAATCAGATTGCTTATCTCTGCTTACCATACCCAGACAATACTCATCTTCGAACTTCGTCAAGGCATGAATCCAATGAACGCCTAGACCAAGTTTGAACAGGAGAGTTATTGTGTTTCAAAGTCTCGACCAATCAAATTGCTTATCGCCCTGTTTACCATACGCAGACAATGCTCATTGTCGAACTTAGTCAAGGTACTGATGTAATGAAACTATACGCCAAGTAGAAGTTACTAAGATGAAGATGTAATGTAGATAGTGAAATGTAGAAGATGCCAAGACAATTATGCTTTGTTCAATGTTCAATGTCGAAAGTGAAAAGACATTGCACGTATCATTTTAGGTATTGTGTCGATTGTTTTATGTAAAGTAACATTTGTATTTTGAATTAGCGGTATCATGACATAAGTAATAGAGGTATTTTGTATAAAGTCGCCGTCAGATCCGCCAGACAAATGTACAAAACAGTGCCCATAAGAGTTAACACGTCTGCTCGTTATACCACCTTTCAGTTAAATCACAGAGGTTAGTGAGTTGAATTCCGAACCCAAAATGTAACCTTGAATAGCCCAGATAATGTAAATGAAAGACGACAATATAAATAGAATCCATAAATTCATTGCTTTGAAAACTAATCAAGTTTTCGGGGTTATTGAATTATTTTTTGGGTTCAAGTTCAAAAGTTAATTTAAGAAATTCAAAAATATTTTTGCCGTTGACATTAATAACTTTTGGTTGGAAATAGACGTGAAATTAATTCTAGCTGCCTGTAGATCCTTGATGAGTATGAATCTGGTGTAAATTAATTTGGTATCTGGGAGTTGATTCATTGACGTTAAGACAGACCATGTTCACCTGCCAAAACGTTACGAGATGTAAACGGGTCTAGCGCCAACCCTAACTCAGTGGTTCTCAACATTTTTTGCCAACGGCACACCTTGGAACACATGAAAAAATAGCGGCACACCTGTCTAAATATTTATGAAAAATATTTGAATTTCGCAAAATAAAACCATGGCAAGTCATATACGACACTATTATGGTTTAGATTGTTCGTACTTGGTTTTATTTTTTTTTTATACTACTGTAGACACAGACTATACGGCACTATTACACTATTTTGCCTCGACCGTTTTTTAGGACTTCGAATTTTGACTAATGGCTTGGATTGTTCGTACTTGGTTTATTTTATTTTTTTATACAAGTGTAGAAACAGACTAGTCATAGACATGATATAGAATGACTAAAACTAAATAATGAAAAACACAACTATGGACTTAACAGTAGACACCCGGAAATACTCAATTGGGATCACGTGGTCACGTCGTTTTTCGCATTTTCTTACTCTTAGTGTGCCGTTCAAAATTTTGTGGCACGCTCAAGCAGATCTCGCGGCACACCCGTGTGCGGCGGCACACTGGTTGAGAATCACTGTCCCAACTCTAAACCTATCCCTAACCCGAAAACTTCGGCAGCAATCATAATCATGTCCTAGCTCTGTTTACATCTCGTGGCCTTGGCGAAATCTGGAAGTGGCGTTAATGTTTAGATCGGACCCTGGGCCACGTGGGAACTTTGTATTCATTTTATATTTCATTTTATTTAGATTTAAAAAAACAAAAAGTTTTCTTTAATTTTAACGATATTTTCATTTCAAATTATTTTTTATTTTTAATTTTTTGTGATTTTTCAAAATTGAAATATTCTATTAGATGACTCATCAAACAAGCATCGTCATTACGAATGGTTGTTAAGTTGTGACTAATTGGGTAAGACACTGGCTCGCTAGCCCGGAGGTAGGGTTTTCGATCCCTGTATTGGCCGAAAAAGCTCCTTCAGATTTTCCGGTGTGGTTTCCCTTTGTCAGTGATGCAAGACGGAGGGCTTGACAAGGACAGTTAACTAGTCGTTCGGGTGGGACGAAAAACTGAGGTCCAGTGTACACGACATCCATCTATACTTGAAAACAAACAGGGATGATACTTTGAATAAAGTCACTACAGAGTCACCAGACAAAAGTACAATAAATATGTCCTATACCCACGAAGCAAACGTGTACACGACACCCGTCTCTACTGTTAAGGAGCGATAGTTTGGATAATGACCCCCAGGTAAAAGTACAAAGTGTCATATAAAGAGGCAACACTTCTGCTCGTTAGAACGATTAAATAAATATGATAATTACCCTTCTGTTGTTTTGTAATAATGTTCATCGTTAATATCAGATGAACAATAGTTCTTCTCAATGTCAATATTGGTTTCTTCTGCAAAATAGTGCCATTTGCCCTGGTTATCTTCATACTGCCACTGGTACAACATACGACTGTGAACGTTTTTACATTTCTTATACCAACATTTTCCACGTAAGTGAAATAAACAAATATTGGGAACTTCATCAGATTTTCCCTGTGGAATATTCTTTGGTTGGTGTTCACGTTGTCGTGACTTTCGCGCAGCTTTTTGGGGAGTTTGCTTTGTTTCAACCCCACCGTTCTCTTCAGCATATGGTGTTGGGTTGCCTGGGATGCCTATTGGCATAAAATTTAATTTTCTTGCTTCCGTTTGTGGTAAACGGGGATCTGTGATGCCAATAGGTCTTACCATTGCTGCATTAGGTGGAATTGCCATCAAGGGACCAGCAAATTTAATAGGACCATTCTTGATTGCATTTTGTTGGACTAGCATGCCAGCAGACCCATTCCTTGGTTTGTTTTCACGCTGCCTTGATACAGATCGTGATGCCTTTCTCGGGGCTGCGCGAGTATTGGTGTCATTTTGTGATATTGGTATTTGGTGGTCTGCGGTGGTAGACTTGTCGTTTTTTCTTTTACCAAACATTTGATACAAGCTTCTTAAATTCATTAAAGTATCCTGCGAGGTTCGTCTGGTATCGAAGCCATATTTTCTCAGAACTCCCTGTAAGTGTTGGGCGTCGTGGTTTTTATCACATTCATCCCCGCGTCTACAGGTGCCGTAAACATAATTTCGACAAATGTGAAGCATTTTGCAAGTATTATCCACACTCTTACTACACCCTTCTCGGTTATAAAGGAAGCAAATTTTAGGGGTGGTCGATTCCGTTCTGTTTGATGTAAGCCGAAATATACCTCTAAGCTCTCCATCCGATAAAAGTTCAAGATCCAAAGATCTGAGCAAATTTTCGTTGTGTCCTCCGTCATGCATATTATGTCCGAATCTGCATGATTTCGCTTGACACATATCTGATAACAAGTAAAATTTACAAATATGAAACATTTGACAATAGACATCATTACAACCAGAAGAAAAATCAGGACATATTTTTGCCTGGACGACCAAATCAACATCTCTGCAGTCAGGAGATACACGAAAACGCTGCAGGTGTGACTTAAGAATTGCGATAAAATTCGACCGTTCTGTTTGTCCTATCATGTTTCTCAGTTTTTCAGTGTCGATAAACACTCGGTTATCATCCGTATATCCATATCGTACTATACTCATCACAATATTTTTCACGTCAGAATTATTACTGGAATATGCCATTTTGTAATATTTACTAGCATCAAGCTCGGGTTTCCAATAGTTAACATATACAAACTTACTGATAAATTATGTTCACAGTATGTCAGTTTTCTTTAAAACTTCGGTATTGTGAAGCATGCGTCCAGGTCCATAAAATGAAACTAAACCATTCGAAATAGTCCACCTTATTCGCCGAAAACACGGTGTGAAATAGAAAATTAAATTCACAGAATTTGGTTAAGCTACTGCATTATTAAATCGATCGTATAAAATGTATTTTATATTGCATATGAACGTGGCCTACTTATGCAACTTTCAAGGGGCCAACGCGTCGTTTCCTAGAAGCCGTAGATTAAATCAATTTAACATTATGGAAGTCGAAATGGGTAAAATTATTACTGTATTTTGCACTATTAGTAACGTTTATCTACTTATGCCTTTTGTATTTGATCGTCCAAAATTTCTCTTCGGGTCGTTTTTCAGTAAGTTATTCGCATCAAACAGTTGTGTGGTAACCGCTGATTTTGCGCGATGAATATTTTATCGTTGAGGGTGTGTGTACGTGTGAGTGTGTACCTCGCACCCCCGGGAGTCTAGAAATGTTTTAATAATTTGGACTCAATTAACATTAGTTAATCATTATGATTTTAGGTTAGACAATTTGAGATTGGGGATGGAGTTGAGGGGCTTTTGTGGGGTAAAAACTCTGTAATAGTTGCGCATTGTGTCCCTTCTCTTAGCCCCCGACATTAAGCTTCGGCTTACCTAATTATATTATTTTATTTTCTTATAAGTTCCCACTCAGCGCTTAATTAGAATGGTTGTTTGTCGTAGATATGTGCTATCGCCAGTTAAATGTTCCAAATCTAGGATTGAGGGTGCTTGATGACACATATTTAATCTACAAACACCACAAATCCTATATTTACATCACATCATACAACCTGCAAAATGATGATTTGTTGTCAACAATATCTGTGGAAATTGTAATAATAAAACTTTCCAAAATCTAAGTGATATGCCAAAATATCAATCTGAACGACAGATCCACTACCATCTATTTTTCGAACGTTAGCTTGTACGCCAAAATATATGTTATCATGACACGTTCTTAAGCTTACCATACAATTATTTTTATTCTTTAGACATATAGTGCAAATAGATTTCTACATAAAAGACACCTGCAGTTATAAATAAATCTATTGAAGTTGTGCACAAAGAAATGAATAAGTATTAAACATATGGATAGGAAAATAATATGAGTAGTTGTATTCGTTATAGAAATTAGCTCATATTCAGTTTCAGGGAATTGACATTCATAAACATCTTAGGTGTGATGTTCAAACACACGAACTTATATACGACATTAAAAGTGATGCGTTGACAATTGTGTTTATTATATTGAGTGCGTTGAGTCGAGTGCTTGTGATTTAAAGACTGATATAAATTATACAACACAAAGAGTACATTATTATATAGCCGAATTTATAAAAAAAAATGAAGTAAAAGATTTCCCAGATAAAAGCGCTATCAAATATATTTAACTTGCATACGCTTTTACAAATCAGATTTTTTTTTGTGCAGGCGGTTAAAGCTGCAATTTCATATTTTTAAGTTATATTTTTGAAATATATTAAAATAAAGCCTTAAAATAGATGATATCTATAAACAGTCCTACCTTGTTAAAGAATAATCCTATAATACACTATTGCCAGTTGAGAAATTGGCAAAAATATCATTTTCAACTTTAAATTCAAACGTTTGAAGATAGCTATTGAAATGGGGTAATGGAAAAACAATGGGGGTAATTGTGTTATTATTTCCGATGTGAAGGATTTGTAAGTGTGGAATATAATGCCTATGATTGTATAATAGTGAGTTTACAACCTACAAGCAAAAGACATAGAAATAAATATGTTTTGACTTTCTTGGAAAATATGAAATTATCACTTTAAAGTGAAAAACCAAAATATATATAATTTTTCCTTCTAGCCGGCAAAATAAGCGCCTGAAATTGCACAAATTTAACAGATACAAATACATGTTACTCCACGGGTCGGCCTAGACAATGAAGGGGACGCAGTTAGTTTTGAGTTTGTTGCACTCCTCTGGGTATTTGCCCCCCCCCCCCATTTCCAATGAAAAGAATGATGTTGTTCTGATGCTCAACCAGTAGGCCCTATCGAAGACATATCAGATTTGTTACAAATTGTCTCGAGTTTGTTCCACACATCCCAACATTCATCGGCTTTTTGTTCCATCTATAAAAGCATACATCCCTACTAAATGTGAAACAAGAAAATTCAAAGGCTATAAGGAACAATAGAGCAAGTATACCTTAATGCTTAATGTCGACAAATACGTAAGATTTTATGAAATAAGATATTTTTTATGATTCAACCGAAAGTACATGTATATGCAGCGTAGATTATTTATATCTACATTCAAGTTTAACCAACTGTGTAGGCTTATAAATTTTTAAATTTTCGTCGAGCTGAATAAAGTATATGAATTATTGACATAAAACATCTATGTGTGGTTCACAGTGTGTACCTAGAACTTTCTACATCAAATCTATTGCATCCATATATTTTAAGTGAGTTAACAATATATTCATTCAGAGAAACTATGTCATTTCAGGATTAACATATCGTAAAATTTATATTCATTTGACGATCGGCCTCCTATTTATAAAACTATGGTTTATCCCAACTACAGTGTAAATATAAGAGACTCTATCTGAACTACAGGGTACATCATGTTTTAGAGACTACAGGGTAGTAGATTATGGATTGGACAGGATACATCTAACTTAGGGGGGTACACCGTGGTTTAGTGACTCTATCCGAACTATTCTTTTGCAATTTGTTTAGGATAAATTGTATTCCGTAAAGCGATCTAGGCCTACCAAGAAAAAAAAACGTTTTGTAAAGTAAAGCTATATGACGCCATGACGTCAGCAAAAGTACAAATACACGTACAATCCCCGCATTATACAGGTGATTTTACCCTGAAATAGGTCATTTTAGACACGTAACGTCAAAATACAGTAATGTACAGTATTGTAATAGTAACCAGATACAGTCGGCCAACGTATGTGAGCCGTGTGTGTAAACTTTATCCATGAATGTTATTATTATAGGCCTTCATTCAGTCGGCCAACGTTTGTGAGCCGTGTGTACGTGTAGACCTGATCGGTGGATGTTATTATTATATAGGCCTTTATTCGAGGTCTGTGTATAAGCCTTATGGTGTATTTTCTAAACTAGTGGATGTTTTTATATTGTTAGCCTTTTGGCAAAGGTTAACGGGATGATGTTACTGACCTTCTCTAGTACGGCAGTGTATTGGAACTATGGTACGACGACAGCAAGCCTAGCAGCGAAGTCAACGATGTACATCGTGATGTCCATGTCACAGTAACATTACCACGCGTAACGCTAATAGAAATAATAATTACTTACTTATATTGTTATGATGTCCATTCTTATTTATGAATTAGCATATATCCGTTATTTATTGTAACAGTTAAAGTCATAAAATGTAATTATATGTCCACATTATTAGTAGAACACAGGTTAAACGAAGTAACTTTATCTAACTCATGACTCCTCGTCACCCACCGTCCCAATTACCAACTCCACCGTCGTACTCGTAGAAATGTAAACAAATCGTATTCATGAACCATAATTAATTTATGTGGTTAAGATGCTTATTTTATTAATTGTTGTGTAAGGAACGACTTGATAAATCATTGTACATCGTAGTTTTGGTAACACGTAATTTTATATAACTAGAGATACGGATTGGCATAGGGACATATATTGTACCACGTCACTTAGCGACTGTCCCGCGTGACGCATTGTTGTGCTTTTATGTTGATGCTTTTTTTGTTTCATAATTTATTTATTACTTGTTCGAATTTCATATGCATGGTCGCAAAATGTACATAATAGTTAATAATATAAAAGGGCAACAAAAGGGCAAGTTAATAGTGGGGGAATAATGTTCTCTGTACGAATTAAAATATTGCGCCGAACGGGACTTAAAAAGGGCAAGTAATTATTGGTCACGAAGGTTATAAATAGAACCCCGTGACGGCAGTATGGCAGATAACGTCCATAGAGCTGTATATATATACACCTCCATGATAACGTCTCATCGTCTTACGTGAAAGACTTGTCCTCTTAAGCAGTCGGAAACAGCTTTTTACGATCTATACACTATACCACAGTTAAAATAGCAATTTATTATAAACCTGAAGGTGAGATAGCAGGTTCTCAACAATTCAATTATGATAAATACAAATTAGTAATTTAATACACCTGTAATGTATGACAATCTTGGGCTTTCGTATATTTTATACTGGGTTGTACCGTTTGTTTGTCACTGCGCGGTAGGCTAGTTAGTATGGAGGACCCTTAGGGACAATGTAAGACGTTATCTCCCACCACGCCGGATGCCATTTCACTATTTTTATAGATTTTCATATTATAATAAGGTTGTTGTATTGACGATATTTTAATGAATCCAGTTTAATTATATAAAAGCCATTCCATTACTGGAGCAGAAACCTACAAACTTGTATTGTTGTAATATGTTCTTACATCCCACTTCTACTCGTTGCCACTGGCAACCTTTGATGAAACTGTCCTGTTCATTTCCAATACATGGATAAAAGTAGCCGTGTATCAGAAATGAACAGTACTCTTTTCCAAAGTGTACTGTTCATTTCTGATACACGTCTACTTTTAGACGGTCATAGAAACTTACCAAGCAACAAGAAGCGGACGTTTAGTCCGACCCAGATCGCAATGATAACCAGTGTCATACTGCACGAGGCTACTGTACATGAGACAACTAGTCAAAATCATAGTAACAAAACAAACCGGTAGGAACTACATGGCAGTGCAAAAATATATACAATGACATTAAATTAACGTAACAACATATTACGAAAACAGTTATTATACATATCAATTGGCATCTATTCCCTAATTTGGTTTGATTTATATTAATATGCAAAACATATGAATTTTAATACTGAATAATTATTTTAACTACTTGTGGTGATAGAAGGTGGGGTTCTCTTGCTGGACACTTCACAAGCTTTGAATATGAGCAGGATAAAACAAAAACCGCGTAGAAAGTCATAAACTTTATTACAAATAAATTTCAACGGACGAACCATCCACCGATGCATACTTTCACCAGGAATGACCCGCATTTCCTTTACACTACATTTAATATCACCACAGTCCTCTACGCCATAGACAAGTAGTTTTGACGATGTGGTCTAAACAAACACGTGGCTGTATTAAGCTCGGGGTGTCACAACAAGATGCACGTGTAAATTCTACCATGAAATGTAACGTGAGGCACAGAAAGGGATAAATGAAAGAGCAGAAAGTATTTGTCACTTTTCGGTTGAAACGACTCGATAATAAATACTATTTTTCACATTTTGCTTCACAATACTCGATAGAAATGTGATGTAAGTAACTTATTAGCACCTTTCCTCGGTGTATCGGTGAATATCAGGACAGTTTTGGTCGTGGGCCGCCTCGGCTGAACCCCCGACCAAAACTGTCCTGATATTCACCGATACACCTCGGAAAGTGTGCTAATAACTATTACATACACGGAGAGGGAGCACTGACGAGTTCGAAGTGTGGCTCCCTGGGGAACACAGAGGTTGGAGCTGAAATGTAATTAATAATTGGGATGGGAAAACAATGAGATTTCAATACGATAGATTTTATTATATCGGCCTGACAAAATGAGGAATCCCGTAGATCAACCAGCTTAGAAACGGCGCTTGGGGTGGCTTACAGTATATTCCAACTGTATTAAGATGTGATAGTACAAATACACGTAAAATTGCCCACATTATACAGGTGATTTTATCCTGAAATAGGTAATTTTACACACGTAACGTCAAAATACAGTAATGTACAGTGTATTCTAACTGTATTAAGATGTATCGTAGCCCAAATTGGTTGTCGTAAAAATGACTAAAAAGTCGATATCAAACAAACGTTTTATTTAGTAGTAATGAAATCAAAATTAACAGTGATCGTTAAAGTCCACAACCAAATAGCAAATGATATTACGACAACCATCAGGTAAACTGTCAGAAATTTATGTAAAATTACGGTAGTACATGTAGATTTTGCACCGCAATTGTCGGTATATTTTATAACATATATTACTTTTACCAAGTCTGATGTATTTTTACCGTGTTTCGTGTATGCTTATCGAGTTTCATGTCTTTTTGTCAATAAGCAGCGATGAAATCAAACACATTCAAATGGGTTACGAAATGGGTTATTGATATTCAATATATACTGAAGTAATGTTAATACTGGTTGATAATTCTCAGCAAAAGTTGCCCGAATCCTGCATGTAAAATTACCAAAATTTAGTATTTTTAACGAAAGTGTAAATTAACAGTGTGATGTACTTTCACAAGAAATGTGAATTAACATTGTGGTATGTTTTTACAAAAGAAATGTAAATTGACATTTTGGTATGTTTTTACAAAAGAAATGTAAATTAACATTGTGATGTATTTTTACAAGAAATGTTAATTAACATACATGTAATTCTACAGTAAAATGTTAAATAACTAACGGTGTAATTTTACGTGTGATTTAGGGGCAACTTTTGCTGCCCGTAGTTTGAGGGTAAAATAACCAGAATATTTCTAACAGTGTATGCCATTATTACATAATATCTACTGCATCAATCCCGAGTTTCCTATAGTTAACTTATACACATTTACTGATAAATCATGTCCATAGTATGTCAGTTTTCTTTAAAACGATTGGTTAATGTATTCAGTATTGTGAAGCACACGTATGTGTCCAGATCCATATAACAACACTTATATGCCGAAAACACCCTGCGAAATAGAACGTTAGATTCACAAAATGGGTTGAACTGCCATGATTACCTCGACTATAAAATGTATTTTATGTTGTATAATAGACGACCGTGGATATACTTATTTCAATTTAGGTCATATTTGTTTCCTTATTCTGGGAAAACGTCGAGCGATAAGAAAAGATATCTTCCCTGAATAGCATAATAAAGTTATGGAAAAACGAAACAGGTCAAATTTGATCATTTTAACTGCGTCATCCTTCCTGCGAGATATTATCTCCAAATCTATCATTTTTTTTTCTAACCTTGACATGTTCACACTTTAACCAACATAAGTACAGTCGGGTTGAAAGTTATGCATCGGCGACTGAATGGATTTATAGGGTCAACAAACAATGCCAAAATATAAGCGTTAACATCGTACGGGATCGTTACATATGTCGGATAACGAAGAGTGTCGGAACATCCATTTTTGTCAAAACTGAAAATATTGCAACTTCGAAAACCGGAAGTATTATTATAATGTAGCTTCGAATCATCAGAAAGTTATTCCTTAAAAATGATAAATCTTTCGGTACATTCAAAATTTTATTGCATTAATTTTTATTTCATTTTAAATGCGTAGGCATTTTGAATAAGTCAAGTCTGTCGTTAATTTATCTTCTTCGTCATCCTCGGTTGATCGCACACTTGTCGGAGAGATCCGTAGGGTGAACAAACTTAGGTTATTCAGGTTCAGTCGACATGCGCAACGAATGTTTCAAACAGGTGCTAGGAATATTTTTACGACTGTAAATTCGTGGATATTCTTGATTATTTGTCACAACTGTCTTACAAGAGATAATAAAATTATCAAAGTAATCAACAAAGACCTACGGTAGCGAGTTTTAATCACATCGATAATTGAATGGGGATTGTTTGTCAATCTTTTTGGGCTTCACACTCATCGAGTTCTAATCTCACCGATAATTGATCGGTGATTGCTTGCTTCACACCCACGGATTGAGAGTCGGATTATACAGTGTTGATTCAATAGAAATCATTTGATTGGTGTCGTAATAGGAATATTAAGATGACGGATTAGCCTAACCAGTGATTTTTTGGCTGAAGTAATAAGGAAATAAATCGGGACATGGAAATTATGTCGGACAGGAGTAATCTGAGATCGGATGTGACAGAGTCCACTGTATACTTAAAATTGCTTTGATTGGATATCACAATACGCGCCAAAGGTAGGCGTAATTTTCAGGTATATGGATTGGGGATCTTAAAGGGGAGACCAACGATTTTCAACAAGGTTTCCATAAATCTTAAATATATATTCAGAAAGAATTCCCTCTGTAACAAAAGTAAATAAATTTTTGTAAACGAGAAATTAATTTTTATTTAAACCGGAAGTGACATAGTTGGTTCAACACGCTCACTGGGCTCTATAGAATGCATACAAATTTGGCATAAGTTTACTGCTGTATTGTGTTCACGCCTCATCCTTGGGCCAAAAATCTTATAAAATGGACTGTTTATTAGGATATTATAAACACGAATTTATGGTGTTTTAACGTTGAGTACACAAAGCCGTCGCATAAATTCACTCACACTGAACAGTACGCTGTGGCCCAATTCACCCCGCATGGCTAAATATTTACATCACGTGGTTTGATTGTCAGCTTACGAGTGACATATATATCGTCTGCTTCGATGTTTTTTTGTGCTTGATGACAGCGTTTTTCAACGTACACAGACCAAAATTATGGGCATGTGAGACATATATTATAGTGCATTATGGCACATAATGTCGACATGAGCTGCTTTTCCTTTTTTCTTCTATTTCCTCTTGAGAATGAGTGGGCTCGAATGTTTATACGGCATTACCGTAGACCCATAGAAGAGATATCTTATATTCCAATACGTTGGTGCCAGACGTTGACAAACTTTGGAAATTAATATATTTATTTGAATATGCATGTGTCAAAATAAATACAAACACTGTCAGCAGAATCAGCACGCATAAAACACCGAAGCAGACGACATACATGTCACATGTAAGCTGTCAATCAAACCACGTGATGTAAATATTTAGCCATGCGGGGTGAATTGGGCCACAGCGTACTGTTCAGTGTGAGTGAATTTATGCGACGGCTTTGTGTACTCAACGTTAAAACACCATAAATTCGTGTTTATAATATCCTAACAAACAGTCCATTTCATAAAATTTTTGGCCCAAGGATGAGGCGTGAACACAATACAGCAGTAAACTTATGCCAAATCTGTATGCATTCTATAGAGTCCAGTGGGAGTGTTGAACCAACTATGTCACTTCCGGTTTTAATAAAAATTAATTTCTCTTTTACAAAAACTTTTTTTACTTGTATTACAGAGGGAATTCTTTCTGAATATATATTTATGATTTATGGAAACCTTGTTGAAAATCGTTGGTCTTCCCCTTTAAGACGTCGCGATTTAATTATGTGATATTTTAAAGGGCAATTGCGGTTTTTTTGCGGATAATATTCAATATTCAAGAATTTATGAATTATATAACACTGAATATATCAACACCAAACGTCGAACTCCCGATTTCCACACTGAGATAAATATCAATTAATATAGCGTTTGAAATTTCCCAATTGGTTATCATTACTATATTTCTTATTTATGATCTTTTTAAAACATATTATTATGTCTACTTGGGTTATTTTTAAAATCAATCTTTGATTTGGGATTGTATTTCTTATTTAATGTTTTTGTTTTAAAATATACGTGTGTCTTTTGACTCTATTACGTACGTCTGTATACCATTTCAATTATTATATAAAAATGATGGCCAGGGTCGCCTTTTTTCTATGATAATTTAAATCATACTGAAAATTTTTCGTTGAGTGTGGTAGGCTTTTCGCATGTCTAACATTTATGGGCTGTCAGGAATTTACAACTTTTGATGGTATTTTAACTGAACACAAGGTCTGTGCTATTTGGTTCACTAAATCGCACTTTAATCGCCTTCCGAAATTCTCTTATAATATGACTGTTTTTACAGGGCGAGCTGAATATTCTGCAATTACAGCCCTTCCTATTCTGCTTAAAGAGGACCCCCCAAAAAATGCTGTGTCCAACAGATGTGGTAAGCAAAAAAATATTTTAAGTTTTACAGAGGGGGGATTGGGTTGTCATTTTAACACCTGCTACAACTTAAAACTTCGATTAAAACAATAAAAATATTTATGAAATGAAATAAAATGGCCTTTAAAACCCTACCTTTCCGCACCGACTAGGACAATGAAGACGGGCATAAGCCACAATGTTAAAAGGGGGGGGGGGGCGATGAAAACAATTTCAAATTCCAACTACCAAGTTTTCTTTTACATTTTACGTACACACGATACCTATAGGGTATTTGTCCGATCCTAGCGAGTCTGTGTCTTACCGTGGTTCCCCTAATTATTTTTTAAGTCTTGGATGTTTGTTTTTGTATCATTTCAGAGACCAGGGAGAATAACAACTCCCACTATTCTACATCAAGGGGATATCATGGATGACGAAACTACATATGAAATTCTAATGGATTACATCGTTCTGGCTCGTGCGTTAGAATTTCTAACGTCAATCAAAGTGTTATTCGCTGTGTACTATATATTTAATATCGAATATTGTTCAAAGATTTTTAAACACATTAACGTTTATTCAAAAAATCGCCTATTATTTTTAACTGTGTATCTCCCTTAGATGTTAGAGTGAATTTCATGAGAAGCATTAGGCAAATGGGTGAAAGCGCTTTCTTATTTTCATTGTTCTCCACCCGCCAATTGTGCCCGCATATTGCATGACAACCACTTTTACTTTTAGACAATAGAATAACTTATATGGAGTGCTTTATTTTTAAATGAAACATACGTTATGCAAGAGTTAAAACTGCCTGTTGCAGACCTTTCTTTAGGCCTGAAATGTTATCTAAATTATTAATTGGACATTAATGAACTTATCACTAGTCTGTGATATTTACTGGATTAGGAACCGATTTTTTGCTCAGCTGTTCGTAATCTCGCATAATGTATTTTTAAGTTTTTATTTTAATATTGTTTCCTTATTGAGCTGACCTAATGCTGATCACATCGGGAGAAACGGTATCTTATTCGGCAAAAAAGATCGCCAATTCAAAGACGAACGCGGAATCATATACTGTAAATGTGGCGGTTAATACATCAGGCATAAGGTTGTTTGAAAACTAAGCATACACGAATCGTGTAATCTAATTGAAAAAAAATATCATTTTCGTATTCGTTTTTACAGATATTTTTCGTCAACTTTGTGCAATGCCAACCAAAGAATCATTAAAAAAGGAGAATTAAATCCTAATTAATTAGGATTCAAGTCTGTGTGGAGTCATTTGACTCGTTGCGTAAGGCTAATTATGTGACTCAAATATATTTACATTGATTCACTTTATAGTCACTTGACTCACTGTACCTAGTTGTGTTACTCATCTCTTGTGTCAATAGACTCACTAAAGTAGTCACTAGAGTAGTCACTAGACTCACTAAAGTAGTCGAAGAACTCACTTTACCTGACGAGTCACTTGACTCACTTAACGAGTCGTTTTATGGATTTTTTGGTGAGTCACAAAAATGAGTCTTTTGACTCATTATTTGAGTCCCAAGTAAGTTCCAAGTTAGTCCCAAGGTAGTCAACGAAAACTGAGTCGTTACTGAGTCGTTTTATGGATACTCACTCAAATGAGTCAACTGACCCACTTTTTTCTCTGTGTGTACAGAGTCAGTTCATTTTTGGGGAAGAGGTAAAGACTATAAGCTTTCGTGTCATGGTGTCTATTCTGCCGCTAGACCCCCGCGAAAGGGTTCCAAACCAAGGCCGGCATAGTCGAATGAGTTACAAAATAAAATTAATGACAAATAATAAGCTCTGCACAAAAAAAATCTTGCAAATCAGGTTACTCCAGAAAAATTGTCCGTTGCACAAGCAGTACTCCCGAATATAGAACCATCGCCTAGATATTGTAAGTATAACCAGCTGAGTAAATGAGAGAGAACGGGGTTTAACGTCCATTCGACACAAACTGGATCATGTACTATAACACTTGGTTCAACTTTATTCTAATAATTTGCTTGGACGTTTGGGTCTTTAGCATTGGGAGGAAACAGGAAGACTCTGACATGGGAATCGATACCACATCGCTTGACCTATAATAAAGAACAGAAAAAACGGACAGGGCGTCATGAAATAATGACATGTCTAGGTTTTCCCGTGGTATGTTTAATTTAAGAGCAAAAACACGAAACAAACCCATAATTACATTCACAATTACATTTTTGCAAAACAAAAAAAAAAGTAATGATTTAAATTAGATCTCTTACAAGTTACACCAATTACATTGGGTAACATGAAAGATACGCCCACATTTTGCAAGAGACGACAGGGAACAATATCAAAACGAACTATATAAGTAAGATCTTTGGGATATAAACATATATATATTTTATGTTTAATCGTCGAAAAGTTTCGGAATGATTTTCACGAAATTCGAAATCGTCTCTATAGGGTTTAACGGTGATATATTGAACAGCTTTTAAAATGGGATAAAAATTGTGACCACAAAGAGTGTCCACAAAGAAAACACGCAATTTTTCGTACAATTACGAGCCATCGGATATGCGCGAATCTTTGGGATATAAACTTGAAATCGGATAACAATAATTGTGACCTCTAATCCAGGAATTTAATGATATGCACGGATAGGAATAAACCTATATTTCAAGTTTTGTCAAAATCGGAGAAAAACTTGTGACCTGTATAATATCAGTGGTTCTTTGTTCTTACCTGGGGGTACGTGCACCAATCTGTGTGTACGTGTACCTGAGAGTACGAAGCATCATGCGAGATATGGTGTCAAATTCCCTGATTGTCGATATACTGTACAATTCTACTGTTTATGTATTCAATATATTTGTATGTATTCAACGCATTGTATACACAAACTTACATTGTATTTCATTTCAATTATTACAATTTCATATATTGTTGGAAGTCATTTTGACGAGGAAATACTATGAAAGCTCAAGAAGCACGTGTACATAAAAGGTTAAGAACCACTGCTGTAGAATGTCCATAAACAAAATGTGAACGTGGGAGAGAGGCGACGACAGTACGATATTTTTACCCATTTAAAGTAAGGATTTCAAGTAAATGTGCTATAAGTATTCATCTTATAAATTCCCTATATTATGTACATATTCCAAATTTTACTAAACTTTATTTTGGTATAACAATAATAGCATTATAGAATTTGTTTCTTTGTTTTTCTTTACAAAGAAAATAGTTTTCGGTTATTCATATCAACAAACCCATAACCATCACAAATATATAGCAGAGGACGTAAGACATTTAGCTATATCATAAACAAAGCAAAAATCCAAACTTATTTAACCATTTTAGGTAACAGCAATAAAAAGTAAATATCAAGGTGTCATTGACAGATATATGTCTCAAATTTTGCAAACGCCGGATATATGTACTGTATATTAAAATCACTGCCAGTCGAAATTATATTTTTACCGACATGCAAAGATCTTTAAAGCACTCAATCAGTATACATACATTACACAATACACGTATAGGTCTAATAATAATTTGTAAAGAAAAATATATAATGTAATAAGTAATGTACAACCAACTATAAATCTACCAGCAGCAAAGTAGAAGTATATATTATTATTATTATTAAGCTTTAAATCCTTTATAGCTCTTACAAGCTTTAAAAAAATAGGTACATAAAGTTAACTCTACAATAGAATGTGTTTTGATTTATTCTTAATTCGGTTCCATTCAGTGAAATATGAGTAATTATTTTAATACTCGAGCAATTATTAGCCCCCTAATGGATATTTTACACGAGAATCACAGCAAATCGAAATTATATTTTTTAGCACGGGCAAAGATTTGAAAAATCACTTATTTGGTATGGCCGCCGTTAAACATAATTAATATATTATAATATACATTACACGGTTGACCTAAGGGTCAAATAATAATAGGAGAAAGGACTTATTTGTAAGGAAAAAAGAAATATACAACACCAAATCAAAGAGTGTATATAAATCAACTTATTCTAACTACTTTTATAACCCAGGAAAGATGTGTCGAAACATTAGCCAGCCCTTTAAGCAAATGTTCTTATAAAGTGAATGCAAATCATTATAAAAAAAACCAATAACGGTTTATGACCGTAACGTGGTTTTGAATGACTAACATTGACAGGGTCTTTCTTGTCATGTCACCTACTCCGTCCACCAACAGCAGAGTCGTATGTTTTAGTTCTTTTAAATTAATACCAGAAAAAAAATCCCACTGGTTAAGTTTTAAAAACAGTGTAGCTTCAACAACCCTTAAAGATACCTATAGTACCGCGTACAAATTGAGTGATTTATGATATATTTGAACTAAAAACATGTTAATACTAAGTATTTATCTATCAAACTTTTACTTTAAATCCGTCTCAAAACATTATATTCGCGAGGAAATACCCAAGCTATACGAAATCTATTAAAATAAGTCAGTTTTTGGCTCATTATAGGGCATATTCTGTAATTGTGTTTTAGATTGGCCTATATGTGATTATATATTCAGGATAAACCTGGTTGTTATTAAATAAAACAAATATCACAGGGTTGACCATATTATCTACACAAGAATCATACAGATCACTGGATGGATTAGACGGATCCTTTAAAGGTGGTCGGGCAAAACTTGGATGACCCGTGATGCTGTCACCTAACAAGGCCTTGGCTACAAACATCTTTCTCTCCTTGTCATCGTTGTTGCAGTATATGTGTGAAAAATGTGAAGTTTTGGCGAAGTAAACCCCTTTACCAAACATGGTACCAACTTTGGTTCCTGCTAAACGACAATCAAATCCCTGTCTAGCTATAGCATCTACTATATTAATGTCGGTGCCGTGATACAATCGTATGTCTTCTATTGGCCGTTTCAATTTTCTATTAAGTGCTGCCTTGGCTCTGTTGAAATAAGAAAAAAAGAATTTTGATTGTAATGGCCGAAATGGGGCTATGGCAATAATATAGGAAATTTACCTATGAGTACCTGCTGGTGATACTATTGCTTACTTCGACTCAGACGATTTTTTCGGCCTTTAAAATCCAAGTCCAGACTAACGTACAATAAAATTTATATATCTATGAAGCAGGTGATAATTTCTAAATCATGTTCTATCACCTAACATCTAAAGAGTTCACATAGCTCTAACCATTTTTTGCTGCACAGGTATTTTTGTTACTTGATATATTTCGGGGTTTTGTTTTAATTTTATGATCAACGAAGATTGCTGATTATTTTCTGCAAATTGCGTTGTTTCTTTAAACAATATCAAATTTGATATTGAACAATGTAGGCAAAACGTTATGGTTCCAATCTACTCCACTAACCCCTGGGTTTATTCACGGGGTTTTCACGAATTCGGTTGATCGAAGGTTGATTCTTCAAACCAATAAAAACAGTTTACATACCAATCTTAGCGTCATTGCTTACGTTTACCAAAATAATCTTAGTTGAATTAAAATGACATTTACTTCCCATAATTTAGATTGGCAGCTTTAACCCTTACATAATGCATTCATAATTGTATTCTGTATTTTAAACACAATGTATGTGTGTACATGGCCGTAGAATCTATTGCATCGAGAAGTATTAAGTATTAATGGTGATATTACCCCCCGCCCATTAAACCGTGGACAATACATGTTATAATTAGTTTATGGTGATAGGTAGGCGTAGCCGTCTGTATTTTTTCAGAATTTAATACATACTTGTTATATTGTCGCATAATTTTCTAATATTATATTTCTAATTTTGTTATAATACAATGCCAATACAGTCACAATACCTATTTTTGTGATATATTTAATCGAAACGCATTAACATAACACGTGATAATGTGTTACTTGGTAATTTGATTGAACCGAAATAACCGTATTATTATATTATCATTAACCCATGTAGACCCAAATCAATCTGATCCCAAACAGACTTGTCTTTCCTTGAGTGTGGAGATTGGACCCAAGTCTCTAACGCATTTTGTATGAATGGTTTATAGGGTTTGCAAATCCCTCCGTTTAAACACTACTTTATTTCAAATACACTATGGGATTTTACAAGATTTATATAATGACTTTTATTAAAGATAGTGAAGAATGTATTCTTGATAATGTTAGATATATGGAATTATAGTAAATACATGTACAGTACATGTATTTACAGTTCTTGATAATGCTAGATACTATTAGAGGGATTCATTTATCTTCCAAAATGTAGATTCCTGGCTGTGTTGGAACTGATTTGTAGAAAGTTGTGTAAAATGGATCTACCCCCATAGATCATTCTCAGTATCCCCGGGGATTAATGGAGTGGAGTGGAGTAATACCACTGATGAGGCTTTCTATTATGAATCTATACTTACTCAAGGAATGCCCTCCAAAGTTCTACGTTTTCAATTCTATCAATAGATCGCACTACAAATTGTTCTTCTGATTGAGATATATCTAACAAAAATTTATCTCTAATTTCTGTATATTCAGCACTGCATGCTAAAAGCTAAATAAAAAACGTGACATAAAATTATTCATTAAAACAATCTCTGGCCGATTTATGGTTTAACACGTGTCCCTGGACCTAGAGAATGGTTGCTGGCTTCCACACACAGCAATTTAAAAAGTCAGGATGTTCAGAAATGAAAAGACTTCCATAAAATTGATGCTGTTGCATGAAAAGTTTTTTTAACCAAGAGATAGGTCTATAGTTGGTTGTTGTGAAACCACTTCGTATGCAGGCGCAGTTTTCACCATACTCGTTACTCCCAGTGATAACATTCCGTTCTACTCAACTAACCCCTGGGTCCATTCACGGGGGAGTCACGTCCTCAAATTATTCGCCCTCGATTATTGTGCTATTTGTATTGAGAGACAATTTCATATATAAAGCAATTGGGGCGAAGGCGGGTAACTCGCACTTTGATGAAACTAAAATCATCGGATAATTGTTGAAAACTTAGTCGAAATACTTTAGGGTATCTTTTTTGTGTTCATGTCATTATTTGATTACATTTCTTGCAAAGTTTCTCTTAATCGAACGCACAGTCCGCTGACTATTGTGCCGATGGGTGAACATAAAGAACGGAGCTAAGACTGATATGTAATTTGTCCATAGAAACAACCTACGTGACAAATGAAATCATTATGGGCAAATAATATGAATTCGTGAATAGCCTAATCCGCGAATGGACCCATGGGTTATTACAGTAGAACGGAACGATAACAGCGGCGATTCCGAGGACGCGTTTTCACTCATAGTCAATGAAGTTCTTTCAGCCTAGGAATAATGATATGGTCTTTCCATTTCTCGCTGCTTTGCTTTTTACGTATCCGTAATTTGGGGAGATGCCTTCGGTTAATCTGGATAGTAAAATGACACTGGTCCGATGCACACGATATTAGTTATGGCTCGATGTGGTTTTCACAACAGTTGACAATGGTCACATCCCAAACTGGGTGTTGGAGTAAAGACCATTAATTGGTTCTGTTTTGTCGTCATTCAGTTTTACTATATTGGACGACATCCGTATAAGACAAAAGTAGATAAAAGCAGAAACATGATATCCAATGCCGTGCCGCCTATATACCAGTAGAACAGTTGCAAGGATTCATGCTAGGAGCACGTCTGTGATTACTAATAAAGAGTGATTACAAGAATTTAGAAGAATGAGTGGGCACATCGAAAAATAATAGTACGGTACCTACCCGTGTCATTCTAAAATGTGAGGAAACATCACCAGAAAATTCCCATGTTGATGGTGTGGCAAGTTTCTCAGCTTCCTTTATGAGTTTAACTTTATCTTTTCTAAATTGAAAACCAGGCAACATTATTTTAGAACAATATCAATATCTTCGTATTGCAATGATAAGAATCTTTTCATTTTAAAAAGTTAGGTTCTAAAATCATATTCAACAGACAACACCCATGTGTGGATGCAGGATGCAGGGTAAGTTGTCGGTGAATTGTAAACGCGTTAAAGCAAATAATACACACCTCTGTTTGAGAACAGTTTTATCCACAAATTCCGGTCTTCTAGCAAGTTTCCTTTCCGTGCCTATATTTTTATTTACTTGTACCATGTCAAAGAATTTAATTAGATATGCATTTCCTAAGGTTTTGAATTCTACAGTAACATCGGTGTCATTCAGGTAACTCTTCTCGATCTCTGTGGAGGTTATACTAGCTTTGTAACCAATGCCATCCTGAAAAGTTTAGAATTTAAAGGCTAAGTATTAAATGTGGCCCTTTTGTATCGATTTACTTAAGATCAATACATATACAAATGTATGGAAAATAAAATGGGAATAAAACTATCAATTTATCAAATTGATAGATTCATCTAAAATTTAGTACATAATTCTCAAATTTAGTACATAAAGTCAGTTTATAGAAATGATGACCCCCAACCCGCTGGACTGTATCCTCTTGTCAAATCAAATCGAATCAATCTGGAGACGATCACAAATGGTATTGCTCCTTTAAATCTATGATACACAGGTTGTAATATCCTTGCCAGTAATTTAAAACAAGTTAATATTGTCAAGTAATACACAGTTTGCAATATCCTTGTGAGTAATAAACAAGCTAATATTGGATGGCTGTAATAATAAATTCCAATTTCAAATTGATGTTTGAACACCTATACCCAAATTTGTAATGTGTCCTGACATTGGTACCCACGTACCACACGCATGTTCCTACATACTCCGCACAGTGTTTCGTTTGATTAGAGGTAATCCCACTACTCACTGCTGTAATTAGTGGCTATTGTTGTTTTAAATTTTGATTGGTCAGTAGTTCGACAACCAACCAATGACTAGCTGCTCTACAAAAGCTTTACATTTAAAACGAGTGCCAGTATTGGACCATATGTTTACATAACGTGACGTCATGGCTCACAATTTTATTATGCCTAATTAACCCGTGCATAGCAGAATACTGCAGTAAAACTAATTGCGTCACAAACGAGGCTATCGAGTCGAATGAAATGTAAACAATACTGTTTGGAAACGAACATACTTTCACCGTTTTTAATACCTTAAGTCACTGTCCAAAGTTTTAGGGAAGACCCAGATTAAACGAAGGACTGCCATGTTGCTGTACTTAAGTGATAGCTTTCATTGAAAGGGAAGAATAGACATACCCCCGCAAAAGTTCAAGAATCAGAAGCTAATCCAGCAATGGCCAGAGAGGGATTTCTCGGGCCATTGCTTCAGGAATATGATGTTCCTATATACGCTACATCCACATGTTAAGATGTTTAACTTACTTGTTCCCCATATGGAATCCAACCATCTTCTGATTTCCAGTACCATATCCATTTTGTGGTAAACGGCAGATCAAGGTTACTAGTGTCGCTGGTAAAGCTCAGTGTTGATAATCGACGGATCTTTGGATCACTTTTCTCAAAGTTGATAAAATCAATTCTCTTTACAATGCGTGTAGATCTAATAGTTGTATTATAAATAAAAATAATTTAATATAGAACATGAAAATATTCCAAACCAAGGGTATACAAATTTTAATGTTTAGATACATTCTCAAAGCATCCGTACAAATGTTTAGATACTCTATAACTTTACGAGTTGTTATGTTCCAAAGTGACAAGTAAAATTGCTTATCGGTCCTAAGCCGAAGCAGAAAATTCTCACCATCAAACTTATTCAAGGTAATGAAATAAATGAATCTATATTTGGAGTTTTGTCGCTCTCACTTCAATATAACCAAAGTTACCGTGCCCCAAAGCATCAACCAATCAGATTGCTTATCTCTGCTTACCATACCCAGACAATACTCATCTTCGAACTTCGTCAAGGCATGAATCCAATGAACGCCTAGACCAAGTTTGAACAGGAGAGTTATTGTGTTTCAAAGTCTCGACCAATCAAATTGCTTATCGCCCTGTTTACCATACGCAGACAATGCTCATTGTCGAACTTAGTCAAGGTACTGATGTAATGAAACTATACGCCAAGTAGAAGTTACTAAGATGAAGATGTAATGTAGATAGTGAAATGTAGAAGATGCCAAGACAATTATGCTTTGTTCAATGTTCAATGTCGAAAGTGAAAAGACATTGCACGTATCATTTTAGGTATTGTGTCGATTGTTTTATGTAAAGTAACATTTGTATTTTGAATTAGCGGTATCATGACATAAGTAATAGAGGTATTTTGTATAAAGTCGCCGTCAGATCCGCCAGACAAATGTACAAAATAGTGCCCATAAGAGTTAACACGTCTGCTCGTTATACCACCTTTCAGTTAAATCACAGAGGTTAGTGAGTTGAATTCCGAACCCAAAATGTAACCTTGAATAGCCCAGATAATGTAAATGAAAGACGACAATATAAATAGAATCCATAAATTCATTGCTTTGAAAACTAATCAAGTTTTCGGGGTTATTGAATTATTTTTTGGGTTCAAGTTCAAAATTAAGAAATTCAAAAATATTTTTGCCGTTGACATTAATAACTTTTGGTTGGAAATAGACGTGAAATTAATTCTAGCTGCCTGTAGATCCTTGATGAGTATGAATCTGGTGTAAATTAATTTGGTATCTGGGAGTTGATTCATTGACGTTAAGACAGACCATGTTCACCTGCCAAAACGTTACGAGATGTAAACGGGTCTAGCGCCAACCCTAACTCAGTGGTTCTCAACATTTTTTGCCAACGGCACACCTTGGAACACATGAAAAAATAGCGGCACACCTGTCTAAATATTTATGAAAAATATTTGAATTTCGCAAAATAAAACCATGGCAAGTCATATACGACACTATTATGGTTTAGATTGTTCGTACTTGGTTTTATTTTTTTTTTATACTACTGTAGACACAGACTATACGGCACTATTACACTATTTTGCCTCGACCGTTTTTTAGGACTTCGAATTTTGACTAATGGCTTGGATTGTTCGTACTTGGTTTATTTTATTTTTTTATACAAGTGTAGAAACAGACTAGTCATAGACATGATATAGAATGACTAAAACTAAATAATGAAAAATACAACTATGGACTTAACAGTAGACAACCGGAAATACTCAATTGGGATCACGTGGTCACGTCGTTTTTCGCATTTTCTTACTCTTAGTGTGCCGTTCAAAATTTTGTGGCACGCTCAAGCAGATCTCGCGGCACACCCGTGTGCGGCGGCACACTGGTTGAGAATCACTGTCCCAACTCTAAACCTATCCCTAACCCGAAAACTTCGGCAGCAATCATAATCATGTCCTAGCTCTGTTTACATCTCGTGGCCTTGGCGAAATCTGGAAGTGGCGTTAATGTTTAGATCGGACCCTGGGCCACGTGGGAACTTTGTATTCATTTTATATTTCATTTTATTTAGATTTAAAAAAACAAAAAGTTTTCTTTAATTTTAACGATATTTTCATTTCAAATTATTTTTTATTTTTAATTTTTTGTGATTTTTCAAAATTAAAATATTCTATTAGATGACTCATCAAACAAGCATCGTCATTACGAATGGTTGTTAAGTTGTGACTAATTGGGTAAGACACTGGCTCGCTAGCCCGGAGGTAGGGTTTTCGGTCCCTGTATTGGCCGAAAAAGCTCCTTCAGATTTTCCGGTGTGGTTTCCCTTTGTCAGTGATGCAAGACGGAGGGCTTGACAAGGACAGTTAACTAGTCGTTCGGGTGGGACGAAAAACTGAGGTCCAGTGTACACGACATCCATCTCTACTTGAAAACAAACAGGGATGATACTTTGAATAAAGTCACTACAGAGTCACCAGACAAAAGTACAATAAATATGTCCTATACCCACGAAGCAAACGTGTACACGACACCCGTCTCTACTGTTAAGGAGCGATAGTTTGGATAATGACCCCCAGGTAAAAGTACAAAGTGTCATATAAAGAGGCAACACTTCTGCTCGTTAGAACGATTAAATAAATATGATAATTACCCTTCTGTTGTTTTGTAATAATGTTCATCGTTAATATCAGATGAACAATAGTTCTTCTCAATGTCAATATTGGCTTCTTCCGCAAAATCCTGCCATTTGCCCTGGTTATCTTCATACTGCCACTGGTACAACATACGACTGTGAACGTTTTTACATTTCTTATACCAACATTTTCCACGTAAGTGAAATAAACAAATATTGGGAACTTCATCAGATTTTCCCTGTGGAATATTCTTTGGTTGGTGTTCACGTTGTCGTGACTTTCGCGCAGCTTTTTGGGGAGTTTGCTTTGTTTCAACCCCACCGTTCTCTTCAGCATATGGTGTTGGGTTGCCTGGGATGCCTATTGGCATAAAATTTAATTTTCTTGCTTCCGTTTGTGGTAAACGGGGATCTGTGATGCCAATAGGTCTTACCATTGCTGCATTAGGTGGAATTGCCATCAAGGGACCAGCAAATTTAATAGGACCATTCTTGATTGCATTTTGTTGGACTAGCATGCCAGCAGACCCATTCCTTGGTTTGTTTTCACGCTGCCTTGATACAGATCGTGATGCCTTTCTCGGGGCTGCGCGAGTATTGGTGTCATTTTGTGATATTGGTATTTGGTGGTCTGCGGCGGTAGACTTGTCGTTTTTTCTTTTACCAAACATTTGATACAAGCTTCTTAAATTCATTAAAGTATCCTGCGAGGTTCGTCTGGTATCGAAGCCATATTTTCTCAGAACTCCCTGTAAGTGTTGGGCGTCGTGGTTTTTATCACATTCATCCCCGCGTCTACAGGTGCCGTAAACATAATTTCGACAAATGTGAAGCATTTTGCAAGTATTATCCACACTCTTACTACACCCTTCTCGGTTATAAAGGAAGCAAATTTTAGGGGTGGTCGATTCCGTTCTGTTTGATGTAAGCCGAAATATACCTCTAAGCTCTCCATCCGATAAAAGTTCAAGATCCAAAGATCTGAGCAAATTTTCGTTGTGTCCTCCGTCATGCATATTATGTCCGAATCTGCATGATTTCGCTTGACACATATCTGATAACAAGTAAAATTTACAAATATGAAACATTTGACAATAGACATCATTACAACCTGAAGAAAAGGCAGGACATATTTTTGCCTGAACGACCAAATCAACATCTCTGCAGTCAGGAGATACACGAAAACGCTGCAGGTGTGACTTAAGAATTGCGATAAAATTCGACCGTTCTGTTTGTCCTATCATGTTTCTCAGTTTTTCAGTGTCGATAAACACTCGGTTATCATCCGTATATCCATATCGTACAATACTCGTCACAATATTTTTCACGTCAGAATTATTACTGGAATATGCCATTTTGTAATATTTACTAGCATCAAGCTCGGGTTTCCAATAGTTAACATATACACACTTACTGATAAATTATGTTCACAGTATGTCAGTTTTCTTTAAAACTTCGGTATTGTGAAGCATGCGTCCAGGTCCATAAAATGAAACTAAACCATTCGAAATAGTCCACCTTATTCGCCGAAAACACGGTGTGAAATAGAAAATTAAATTCACAGAATTTGGTTAAGCTACTGCATTATTAAATCGATCGTATAAAATGTATTTTATATTGCATATGAACGTGGCCTACTTATGCAACTTTCAAGGGGCCAACGCGTCGTTTCCTAGAAGCCGTAGATTAAATCAATTTAACATTATGGAAGTCGAAATGGGTAAAATTATTACTGTATTTTGCACTATTAGTAACGTTTATCTACTTATGCCTTTTGTATTTGATCGTCCAAAATTTCTCTTCGGGTCGTTTTTCAGTAAGTTATTCGCATCAAACAGTTGTGTGGTAACCGCTGATTTTGCGCGATGAATATTTTATCGTTGAGGGTGTGTGTACGTGTGAGTGTGTACCTCGCACCCCCGGGAGTCTAGAAATGTTTTAATAATTTGGACTCAATTAACATTAGTTAATCATTATGATTTTAGGTTAGACAATTTGAGATTGGGGATGGAGTTGAGGGGCTTTTGTGGGGTAAAAACTCTGTAATAGTTGCGCATTGTGTCCCTTCTCTTAGCCCCCGACATTAAGCTTCGGCTTACCTAATTATATTATTTTATTTTCTTATAAGTTCCCACTCAGCGCTTAATTAGAATGGTTGTTTGTCGTAGATATGTGCTATCGCCAGTTAAATGTTACAAATCTAGGATTGAGGGTGCTTGATGACACATATTTAATCTACAAACACCACAAATCCTATATTTACATCACATACAACCTGCAAAATGATGATTTGTTGTCAACAATATCTGTGGAAATTGTAATAATAAAACTTTCCAAAATCTAAGTGATATGCCAAAATATCAATCTGACCGACAGATCCACTACCATCTATTTTTCGAACGTTAGCTTGTACGCCAAAATATATGTTATCATGACACGTTCTTAAGCTTACCATACAATTATTTTTATTCTTTAGACATATAGTGCAAATAGATTTCTACATAAAAGACACCTGCAGTTATAAATAAATCTATTGAAGTTGTGCACAAAGAAATGAATAAGTATTAAACATATGGATAGGAAAATAATATGAGTAGTTGTATTCGTTATAGAAATTAGCTCATATTCAGTTTCAGGGATTTGACATTCATAAACATCTTAGGTGTGATGTTCAAACACACGAACTTATATACGACATTAAAAGTGATGCGTTGACAATTGTGTTTATTATATTGAGTGCGTTGAGTCGAGTGCTTGTGATTTAAAGACTGATATAAATTATACAACACAAAGAGTACATTATTATATAGCCGAATTTATAAAAAAAATGAAGTAAAAGATTTCCCAGATAAAAGCGCTATCAAATATATTTAACTTGCATACGCTTTTACAAATCAGATTTTTTTTTGTGCAGGCGGTTAAAGCTGCAATTTCATATTTTTAAGTTATATTTTTGAAATATATTAAAATAAAGCCTTAAAATAGATGATATCTATAAACAGTCCTACCTTGTTAAAGAATAATCCTATAATACACTATTGCCAGTTGAGAAATTGGCAAAAATATCATTTTCAACTTTAAATTCAAACGTTTGAAGATAGCTATTGAAATGGGGTAATGGAAAAACAATGGGGGTAATTGTGTTATTATTTCCGATGTGAAGGATTTGTATGTGTGGAATATAATGAATATGATTGTATAATAGTGAGTTTACAAGCTACAAGCAAAAGACATAGAAATAAATATGTTTTGACTTTCTTGGAAAATATGAAATTATCACTTTAAAGTGAAAAACCAAAATATATATAATTTTTCCTTCTAGCCGGCAAAATAAGCGCCTGAAATTGCACAAATTTAACAGATACAAATACATGTTACTCCACGGGTCGGCCTAGACAATGAAGGGGACGCAGTTAGTTTTGAGTTTGTTGCACTCCTCTGGGTATTTGCCCCCCCCCCCCCCATTTCCAATGAAAAGAATGATGTTGTTCTGATGCTCAACCAGTAGGCCCTATCGAAGACTATCAGATTTGTTACAAATTGTCTCGAGTTTGTTCCACACATCCCAACATTCATCGGCTTTTTGTTCCATCTATAAAAGCATACATCCCTACTAAATGTGAAACAAGAAAATTCAAAGGCTATAAGGAACAATAGAGCAAGTATACCTTAATGCTTAATGTCAACAAATACGTAAGATTTTATGAAATAAGATATTTTTATGATTCAACCAAAAGTACATGTATATGCAGCGTAGATTATTTATATCTACATTCAAGTTTAACCAACAGTGTAGGCTTATATATTTTTAAATTTTCGTCGAGCTGAATAAAGTATATGAATTATTGACATAAAACATCTATGTGTGGTTCACAGTGTGTACCTAGAACTTTCTACATCAAATCTATTGCATCCATATATTTTAAGCGAGTTAACAATATATTCATTCAGAGATACTATGTCATTTCAGGATTAACATATCGTAAAATTTATATTCATTTGACGATCGGCCTCCTATTTATAAAACTATGGTTTATCCCAACTACAGTGTAAATATAAGAGACTCTATCTGAACTACAGGGTACATCATGTTTTAGAGACTACAGGGTAGTAGATTATGGATTGGACAGGATACATCTAACTTAGGGGGGTACACCGTGGTTTAGTGACTCTATCCGAACTATTATTTTGCAATTTGTTTAGGATAAATTGTATTCCGTAAAGCGATCTAGGCCTACCAAGAAAAAAAAACGTTTTGTAAAGTAAAGCTATATGACGCCATGACGTCAGCAAAAGTACAAATACACGTACAATCCCCGCATTATACAGGTGATTTTACCCTGAAATAGGTCATTTTAGACACGTAACGTCAAAATACAGTAATGTACAGTATTGTAATAGTAACCAGATACAGTCGGCCAACGTATGTGAGCCGTGTGTGTAAATTTTATCCATGAATGTTATTATTATAGGCCTTCATTCAGTCGGCCAACGTTTGTGAGCCGTGTGTACGTGTAGACCTGAACGGTGGATGTTATTATTATAGGCCTTTATTCGAGGTCTGTGTATAAGCCTTATGGTGTATTTTCTAAACTGGTGGATGTTTTTATATTGTTAGCCTTTTGGCAAAGGTTAACGGGATGATGTTACTGACCTTCTCTAGTACGGCAGTGTATTGGAACTATGGTACGACGACAGCAAGCCTAGCAGCGAAGTCAACGATGTACAGCGTGATGTCCATGTCACAGTAACATTACCACGCGTAACGCTAATAGAAATAATAATTACTTACTTATATTGTTATGATGTCCATTCTTATTTATGAATTAGCATATATCCGTTATTTATTGTAACAGTTAAAGTCATAAAATGTAATTGTATGTCCATATTATTAGTAGAACACAGGTTAAACTAAGTAACTTTATCTAACTCATGACTCCTCGTCACCCACCGTCCCAATTACCAACTCCACCGTCGTACTCGTAGAAATGTAAACAAATCGTATTCATGAACCATAATTAATTTATGTGGTTAAGATGCTTATTTTATTAATTGTTGTGTAAGGAACGACTTGATAAATCATTGTACATCGTAGTTTTGGTAACACGTAATTTTATATAACTAGAGATACGGATTGGCATAGGGACATATATTGTACCACGTCACTTAGCGACTGTCCCGCGTGACGCATTGTTGTGCTTTTATGTTGATGCTTTTTTTGTTTCATAATTTATTTATTACTTGTTCGAATTTCAGATGCATGGTCGCAAAATGTACATAATAGTTAATAATGTAAAAGGGCAACAAAAGGGCAAGTTAATAGTGGGGGAATAATGTTCTCTGTATAAAATATTGCGCCGAACGGGACTTAAAAAGGGCAAGTAATTATTGGTCACGAAGGTTATAAATAGAACCCCGTGACGGCAGTATGGCAGATAACGTCTCATCGTCCTACGTGAAAGACTTGTCCTCTTAAGCAGTCGGAAACAGCTTTTTACGATCTATACACTATACCACAGTTAAAATAGCAATTTATTATAAACCTGAAGGTGAGATAGCAGGTTCTCAACAATTCAATTATGATAAATACAAATTAGTAATTTAATACACCTGTAATGTATGACAATCTTGGGCTTTCGTATATTTTATACTGGGTTGTACCGTTTGTTTGTCACTGCGCGGTAGGCTAGTTAGTATGGAGGACCCTTAGGGACAATGTAAGACGTTATCTCCCACCACGCCGGATGCCATTTCACTATTTTTATAGATTTTCATATTATAATAAGCGTTGTTGTATTGACGATATTTTAATGAATCCAGTTTAATTATATAAAAGCCATTCCATTACTGGAGCAGAAACCTACAAACTTGTATTGTTGTAATATGTTCATACACGGAGAGGGAGCACTGACGAGTTCGAAGTGTGGCTCCCTGGGGAACACAGAGGTTGGAGCTGAAATGTAATTAATAATTGGGATGGGAAAACAATGAGATTTCAATACGATAGATTTTATTATATCGGCCTGACAAAATGAGGAATCCCGTAGACCAACCAGCTTTGAAACGGCGCTTGGGGTGGCTTACAGTATATTCCAACTGTATTAAGATGTGATAGTACAAATACACGTAAAATTGCCCACATTATACAGGTGATTTTACCCTGAAATAGGTAATTTTACACACGTAACGTCAAAATACAGTAATGTACAGTGAATTCCAACTGTATTAAGATGTATCGTAGCCCAAATTGGTTGTTGTAAAAATGACTAAAAAGTCGATATCAAACAAACGTTTTATTTAGTAGTAATGAAATCAAAATTAACAGTGATCGTTAAAGTCCACAACCAAATAGCAAATGATATTACGACAACCATCAGATAAACTGTCAGAAATTTATGTAAAATTACGGTAGTACATGTAGATTTTGCACCCCAATTGTCGGTATATTTTATAACATATATTACTTTTACCAAGTCTGATGTATTTTTAGTATTTTTTACCGTGTTTCGTGTATGCTTATCGAGTTTCATGTCTTTTTGTCAATAAGCAGCGATGAAATCAAACACATTCAAATGGGTTACGAAATGGGTTATTGATATTCAATATATACTGAAGTAATGTTAATACTGGTTGATAATTCTCAGCAAAAGTTCCCCGAATCCTGCATGTAAAATTACCAAAATTTAGTATTTTTAACGAAAGTGTAAATTAACAGTGTGATGTACTTTCACAAGAAATGTAAATTAACATTGTGGTATGTTTTTACAAAAGAAATGTAAATTAACATTGTGGTATGTTTTTACAAAAGAAATGTAAATTAACATCGTGATGTATTTTTACAAGAAATGTTAATTAACATACATGTAATTCTACAGTAAAATGTTAAATAACTAACGGTATAATTTTACGTGTGATTTAGGGGCAACTTTTGCTGCCCGTAGTTTGAGGGTAAAATAACCAGAATATTTCTAACAGTGCATGCCATTATTACGTAATATCTACTGCATCAATCCCGAGTTTCCTATAGTTAACTTATACACATTTACTGATAAATCATGTCCATAGTATGTCAGTTTTCTTTAAAACGATTGGTTAATGTATTCAGTATTGTGAAGCACACGTATGTGTCCAGGTCCATATAACAACACTTATATGCCGAAAACACTCTGCGAAATAGAACGTTAGATTCACAAAATGATGTAGCAGTCCTACGTTGGGCCAACATTGGGCCAACATATGCAGTTATGTTGGCCCAATGTAATTGTCCAACGTTGGCCCAATGTTTTTTTGTCCAACGGCCCAATGTTGGCCCAGCGTTGGCCAAACTTACATTGGGCCAACATTGATCCAACATTGCATCTAGTATTTTTACATCTGTTGGCCCAACATTGGGCCAATGTTGGCCAACACACTGCACCCCCCCTCCCCTTTCAAATTAGCCTAGACCTCATTATGCATGTACGGCAACAAAATAAGGCCTCAAAGCCAACTAAATCTACCCAAATCCACCATTATTTCAACTCATGTCGTCACACAAATGCTACTTTTTAAAATTAAAAATTTTCATAAAGAACAATATATATCATCAAAAATCAATATGAATTCTTTTGATATACAGTGAAATAATGGTGGATTAGGTAAAACCCTCCCTCCATCAACCTCCCCAAGGCACACTACTTGTTTTATTGTTCTTTGCAATGATGTGAAACTTGACATGCTTCTTCAAGAATTGTGCATTCATACTTTACATGTGATTCTCAAAGACAAATTTTGACTCCTTGAATAAATAAGAAAACCGCAAAAGATTATTTATATCTCTGTTTATTTTAAAATGAAACATGCATTATGCAAGAGCTAAATCTGTCTATTTGCAGGTCTTTCTTTAGCTGTAGAGTGTTATATAAATATTAATAATTAACTAGACCTGCATGCAGGAATGACGGGTTTCACTGGTGCCACGTTACCCTTAAACATGTCACTTCCGGTGCCAAGTTACCCTTGAACATATGTCACTTCCGGTACCAGCGAAACCACTAAACAGGTTTCCAAATTAACATTGCACACAAATAAAATGGACGCAGAATCAACAAAATCCAGCAATATCAATTCATTTTATACATTTGTTACTTGTAAATGATCTTGACAAAATTAAATTACTCCCGGTGTTAATGCAAATGTTCAATTAGTCTCATGAAATCAGAAATGGCATACGATATCATATAGTGAAAATTTTATGTAAATCGAATAATAATTGCCACTTTTAAAGACCAAAAAACTTGAAAAGTGACTTGTAGGAAATCAGCTATTTCTCTGCAACCGTACAAGTTAGAAACCATTTTGTGGTATCTGTATGATCGTATGGGTTCATTCTATTTGTTGATTGGCATCAAATACCATACTTTGAAAAAGATTTCAAAACAGACTCATTTGAATAAAATATCTGTTTTAGAGGCTAAAAATACAGTTTTTGCCAAAATGACGCTACTTCCGGTGATAATGAAAATCTTAAATTACTTGTATGAAATCCCAAATGGCATTAGGTATAACATGGTGTGACGTTTATGAAAATCGAATAATAATTGACCCTTTTATGGCCCCGAAACCTTCAAAAGTGACCTGTAGAAAACCGTCTATTTCTCGGCAACCGAACAAGTTAGAAACCATTTTATGATATCTATATGACCATATGAGTTTTGTTTATATGTGAATTTAAACCAAAAGTTAAAATTATTAATACATATTAAGTTATTCTTGGTTGAATAAAACATTGATTTAAAAAGTTTAAAATGCATTTTTTGACCAAATGATGTCACTTCCGGTGTCAATTTTAAATTGAAATCAACTTGATATGACGCTACGTGCTTTTTGAATCAAATGATGTCACTTTTATAAAAATCCAATCATAATTGACTATTTTACAGGCAAAATAACGAAAACAGTGACTTGTACAGAACTGCCCATTTCTTGGTAACTGCTTATAGTACAAACGAATTTTAACATACATTTTCTTCGTATGGATTATAGCTACAAGTTTATAAAAGTTACGAAGAAATATTTTAAAATCTGAAAAGCCTGAATAGGTTGTAAATAGGCCAATTTTACACCATTTTTAGCCTCTTAATCGAATTTGCTCGAAAATGAAATCGAAATTAAAAAAACTGCTTCCTACATTTTTTGCGCCTTGAAAGGGCGCACTCTTTGAGTCAAATAATTTTTCCAAAAAATAATATTTGTTTTCGAAGAAGGAAAATAACTGTCAAAATTGTAGTTTTTGGTAAAATTATGCCACTTCCGGTGCCGACAGATAAAACTTTTGGTAATAAAAAAAATGACAATTGATACAACGAAGCATATGAACTTTGTTTTATACAAATCGAACAATAAAAAATTAATCTAGGACTTAAAAACTGAATTAGCCAATGGCGGCCAAGGTAAATTACTGAGACAAAATTCTTTAACATTTTTGCACTAGTCAGATGACCCTTTAATTCTGTGCATAATACGACTAAAAAATATTCATAAATAAAAAAGTTTTTTGTAAAATTTTAAATTTTCAAAATTTGGCGCCTAATATCTTTGAAGATTTACCGAAAATCAAAAATCGAAAGTAGTGTAGCTATGTGCCGTGTCTCCGGCTATGCCAAAATGTATCGAAAGTTAAAAATCAATGATTATTGTTAAAATTACTGCAATATTTTAAAAAACGATAATTTGGTGATTTCGGACATTTCGCATTGTCGCAGAACGTTCAAAATAGCTTTATCCTCTAAGTCACACCCACTTTCCCAGTAAAACCGAAGAAATCGTAACGATGCGACAAGCAGTTGCTGAGATCTACTCAAGACAAAAGAAGAATAATAATAATAAGAATAACTAGACCTGCATGCAGGAATGACGGGTTTCACTGGTGCCACGTTACCCTTAAACATGTCACTTCCGGTGCCAAGTTACCCTTGAACATATGTCACTTCCGGTACCAGCGAAACCACTAAACAGGTTTCCAAATTAACATTGCACACAAATAAAATGGACGCAGAATCAACAAAATCCAGCAATATCAATTCATTTTATACATTTGTTACTTGTAAATGATCTTGACAAAATTAAATTACTCCCGGTGCTAATGGAAATGTTCAATTAGTCTTATGAAATCAGAAATGGCATACGATATCATATAGTGAAAATTTTATGTAAATCGAATAATAATTGCCACTTTTAAAGACCAAAAAACTTGAAAAGTGACTTGTAGAAAATCGGCTATTTCTCTGCAACCGTACAAGTTAGAAACCATTTTGTGGTATCTGTATGATCGTATGGGTTCATTCTATTTGTTGATTGGCATCAAATACCATACTTTGAAAAAGATTTCAAAACAGATTCATTTGAATAAAATATCTGTTTTAGAGGCTAAAAATACAGTTTTTGCCAAAATGACGTTACTTCCGGTGATAATGAAAATCTTAAATTACTTGTATGAAATCCCAAATGGCATTAGGTATAACATGGTGTGACGTTTATGAAAATCGAATAATAATTGACCCTTTTATGGCCCCGAAACCTTCAAAAGTGACCTGTAGAAAACCGTCTATTTCTCGGCAACCGAACAAGTTAGAAACCATTTTATGATATCTATATGACCATATGAGTTTTGTTTATATGTGAATTAAAACCAAAAGTTAAAATTATTAATACATATTAAGTTATTCTTGGTTGAATAAAACATTGATTTAAAAAGTTTAAAATGCATTTTTTGACCAAATGATGTCACTTCCGGTGTCAATTTTAAATTGTAATCAACTTGATATGACGCTACGTGCTTTTTGAATCAAATGATGTCACTTTTATAAAAATCCAATCATAATTGACTATTTTACAGGTAAAATAACGAAAACAGTGACTTGTACAGAACTGCCCATTTCTTGGTAACTGCTTATAGTACAAACGAATTTTAACATACATTTTCTTCGTATGGATTATAGCTACAAGTTTATAAAAGTTACGAAGAAATATTTTAAAATCTGAAAAGCCTGAAAAGGTTGTAAATAGGCCAATTTTACACCATTTTTAGCCTCTTAATCGAATTTGCTCGAAAATGAAATCGAAATTAAAAAAACTGCTTCCTACATTTTTTGCGCCTTGAAAGGGCACACTCTTTGAGTCAAATAATTTTTCCAAAAAATAATATTTGTTTTCGAAGAAGGAAAATAACTGTCAAAATTGTAGTTTTTGGTAAAATTATGCCACTTCCGGTGCCGACAGATAAAACTTTTGGTAATAAAAAAAATGACAATTGATACAACGAAGCATATGAACTTTGTTTTATACAAATCGAACAATAAAAAAATAATCTAGGACTTAAAAACTGAATTAGCCAATGGCGGCCAAGGTAAATTACTGAGACAAAATTCTTTAACATTTTTGCACTAGTCAGATGACCCTTTAATTCTGTGCATAATACGACTAAAAAATATTCATAAATAAAAAAGTTTTTTGTAAAATTTTAAATTTTCAAAATTTGGCGCCTAATATCTTTGAAGATTTACCGAAAATCAAAAATCGAAAGTAGTGTAGCTATGTGCCCTGTCTCTGGCTATGCCAAAATGTATCGAAAGTTAAAATTCAATGATTATTGTTAAAATTACTGCAATATTTTAAAAAACGATAATTTGGTGATTTCGGACATTTCGCATTGTCGCAGAACGTTCAAAATAGCTTTATCCTCTAAGTCACACCCACTTTCCCAGTAAAACCGAAGAAATCGTAACGATGCGACAAGCAGTTGCTGAGATCTACTCAAAACAAAAGAAGAACTAGACCTGCATGCAGGAATGACGGGTTTCACTTTTGCCATGTTACCTTTGAACTTGAACTTGTGTCACTTTTGGTGCTACGTTACCCTTGAACATATGTCCTTTCCGGTACCAATGAAACCAATATACAGGTTTCCACATAAGCATTGCACACATCAAATAAAATGGAAACAGAATCAAACAAATCCAGCAATTTTATTTTATACATTTGTTACATGTAATTGATCCTGACAAAATAACAGTACTTCCGGTGATAATGTAAATGTTCCCTTAGTCTTATGAAATCAGAAATGGCATAAGGCATCATATGGTGAAAATTTTATGTAAATCGAATAATAATTTCCACTTTTATAGACCAAAAACCTTGAAAAGTGACGTGTAGAAAATCGTCTATTTCTCGGCAACCGTACAAGTTAGAAACCATTTTTTGGTATTTATATGACCGTATGGGTTTAATCTATTTGTTGATTGGAATCAAATATCATAATTGTATAAACATTACAAATCAGACTCATTTGAATAAAATATCGGTTTTGAAGGCTTAAAATACAGTTTTTGCCAAAATGACGCTACTTCCGGTGATAATGAAAACGTTAAATTAGTTTTATAACATCGTCTATGATATTAGGCTTCAAAGGGTGAAAATTTTATGAAAATCAAATAATAATTGACACTTTTATGGGCCAAAAACCTTCAAAAGTGACTTTCAGAAAATCGCCTATATCTCGACAACCGAACAAGTTAGAAACAATTTTATGATATCTATTTGACCGTATGAGTTTTGTTAATATGTGAATTTAAACCAAAAGTTAATTTTATTATTACATGTGACATAATTCTTGGTTGAAAAAAAGATCGATTTTAAAAGTTAAAAATTGAGTTTTTGACTAAATGACGTCACTTCCGGTGTCAATTTTAAATAGTAATCAACATGATATGACGCACACTTGCTTTTTGAATCAAATGATGTCACTTTTGTGAATATCCATTAATAATTGACTATTTTACAGGCAACATTACGAAAACAGTGACTTATGCAAAACTGCCCATTTCTCGGCAACTGCTTATATTAGAAACTAATTTTAACATACATTCTCTTCGTATGGATTATAGTGACAGGTTTATAAAAGTTAAGTAAAAAAATTTTAAAATCTGAAAAGCCTGAATGGGTTGTAAATAGGTCAATTTTACGCCTTTTTTCACCCCTTAATCCAATTTGCTAGATAACACTTTTGGTAATAAAAGAAATAACAATTGGGACAACGAAGCATATGAACTTTGTTTTATACAAATCGAACAATAAAAAATTAATCTAGGACTGAAAAACTGAATTAGCTAATGGCGGCCAAGGAAAATTACTGAGACAAATTTTTTTAACATTTTTGCGCTAGTCAGATGACTCTTTAATTCTGTGCACAACACGACTAAATAATATTTATAAATAAAAACGTTAAATCGAATAATAATTGCCACTTTTAAAGACCAAAAAACTTGAAAAGTGACTTGTAGAAAATCCGCTATTTCTCTGCAACCGTACAAGTTAGAAACCATTTTGTGGTATCTGTATGATCGTATGGGTTCATTCTATTTGTTGATTGGCATCAAATACCATAATTTGAAAAAGATTTCAAAACAGACTCATTTGAATAAAATATCTGTTTTGGAGGCTAAAAATACAGTTTTTGCCAAAATGACGTTATTTCCGGTGATAATGAAAATCTTAAATTACTTGTATGAAATCCCAAATGGCATTAGGTATAACATGGTGTGACGTTTATGAAAATCGAATAATAATTGACCCTTTTATGGCCCCGAAACCTTCAAAAATGACCTGTAGAAAACCGTCTATTTCTCGGCAACCGAATAAGTTAGAAACCATTTTATGATATCTATATGACCATATGAGTTTTGTGTTTATGTGAATTTAAACCAAAAGTTAAAATTATTAATACATATTAAGTTATTCTTGGTTGAATAAAACATTGATTTAAAAAGTTTAAAATGCATTTTTTGACCAAATGATGTCACTTCCGGTGTCAATTTTAAATTGTAATCAACTTAATATGACGCTACGTGCTTTTTGAAACAAATGATGTCACTTTTATAAAAATTCAATCATAATTGACTATTTTACTTGCAAAATAACGAAAACAGTGACTTGTACAGAACTGCCCATTTCTTGGTAACTGCTTATATTACAAACGAATTTTAACATACATTTTCTTCGTATGTATTATAGCTACAAGTTTATAAAAGTTACGAAGAAATATTTTAAAATCTGAAAAGCCTGAATAGGTTGTAAATAGGCCAATTTTACCCCATTTTTAGCCTCTTAATCGAATTTGCTCGAAAATGAAATCGAAATTAAAAAAACTGCTTCCTACATTTTTTGCGCCTTGAAAAGACACACTCTTTGAATCATATAATTTTTCAAAAAAATAATATTTGTTTTCGAAATAGGAAAATAACTGTCAAAATTGTAGTTTTTGGTAAAATTATGCCACTTCCGGTGCCGACAGATAACATTATCGGTAACAACAAAAATGACAATTGAGACAACGAAGCATATGAACTTTGTTTTATACAAATCGAACAATAAAAAATTAATCTAGGACTGAAAAACTGAAATAGCCAATGGCGGCCAAGGAAAATTACTGAGACAAAAATTTTTAACATTTTTGCACTAGTCAGATGACTCTTTAATTCTGTGCACAATACGACTAAAAAATATTCATAAATAAAAAAAAATTTTGTAAAATTTTAAATTTTCGAAATTTGGCGCCTAATATCTTCGAAGATTTGCCGAAAATCAAAAATCGAAAGTAGCGTAGCTATGTGCCCTGTCTCAGGCTATGCCAAAATGTATCGAAAGTTAAAATCCAATGATTATTGTTAAAATTACTGCAATATTTTCAAAAACGATAACTTCGGTGATTTCGGACATTTCGCATTGTCGCAGAACGTTCAAAATAGCTTTATCCTCTAAGTCACACCCACTTTGCCAGTAAAACCGAAGAAATCGTAACGATGCGACACGTAGTTGCTGAGATCTATTCAAATTGGAATCTGAATAATAATAATAATAATAATAAGAATAATAATTTTAACAAAAACAATAGTGTTTCACACAAGCTACGCAGTGTGAAACCCTAATAATAATTTTAGTAATCACAATAGGCTTTCAGACGAAAGTCTGAAAGCCTAATAAATAATAATTTTAGTAATCACAATAGGCTTTCAGACGAAAGTCTGAAAGCCTAATAATAATAATAAGAATAACTAGACCTGCAAGCAGCACTGAACCGGCTTTCAGGAATCATACAGGAAGTTTATTATACCATAGCCAACCCATTGAGCTACCGAACTAAACTTTAGTTGTTTTGCTTCAGTGACACCCTCTACCATATGTAAAAGTAATATTTGCTGGCGAAAAGAGCGGTCAAAATTGTAAATTATGGCAAAATTACGTCACTTCCGGTGCCGAAAGAAATTTTTATAGGTGAAAAATAAGTCGAAAATTTGCAACATACAAAATTTGTTTAATACATATCGGGCAATGGAAAATTAACCTATAACCCATAAACTGAAATTAAGAAGGTAAAATAATTAAAAGTGACCCTTTTAGAAGCCTTTTCTTGATATCAATATGATGGTATTGATTCAATCTTACTGCCCATTAGAGTCAGACGTTATAAAGTTAAACAAATAATAAATATAAATCCCTTCAAAAAAATGTTTGTTTTGAAGGCTAAAAATATGTTTTTTGCAAAAATTACATTACTTCCGATGATATTGAAAATGTTAACTTAGTTGATAGGCATCAAATGGTAAAAAAATGATAAAAATCGAATAATAATATTGACACTTTTATAGAGAGAGAGAGAGAGAGAGAGAGAAATGGGGTTTAACGTCCACTCGACACAAACTAGGTCATTTTGGGACTAACATATGGTTTCAGTTTTATTTCAATAATTCGCTTGCGCGTAGGGGTCTTTAGCAGTGGGAGGAAACCGGAGTGCACGGAGGAAACCCACGAGGTTGAGAAGGCGCCCCCATCTCCATGCCACATACGCTCGCACCAGGGCTCGAAACCACAGCCGCAAGCCAGAGGTGACCGGCCAGCTAGAGGGCGAAGCGCGGCACTCTAGACCACTAGGCCATCCCAACCCCCCGACACTTTTATAGACCAAAAACCTTGAAATGTGACTTATAGAAGATCGCCTATTTCTCTGTAACCGTACAAGTTAGAAACCATTTTGTGGTGGTCGTATGGTTTCATTCTATTCGTTGATGGTAATCAAATATCATAATTTTAAAAATATTATAAGGCAGACTCATTTGAATAAAATATTTGTTTTTTAGGTTAAAAATACAGTTTTTGCAGAAATGACGTCATTTCCGGTCACAGTGAAAATGTAAAATTGGCTTGAACTAGTTCACATTGACATTAGGCATCAAATGGAAAAAAAATATTGCAAATCGAATAATAACGTGAATAGTGATGCATGCAAAATTGCATATTTCTCGGCAACTGCTCATATTTCAAACTAATTTTCGCATACATTCTCTTCGTCTAGATTATTGCTACGAGTTTATGAAAATCACAAATAAATATTTCAAAATATGAAGACGCTGAATGAATTGTAAATAATTGAATTTTACACTTTATTTTACATTTTATTCGAAATTGCCCGAAAATGAAATTGAAATTTAAAAAATCTGAGCTAAAAATTTTATACACCTTTGCAGGGTGTATCCTTTTAGTTATATCAGTTTTAAAAAAAAAAATATTTGCTTTCAAAAAGTGGTACCGAACTGTCAAAATTGTAGTTTTTGTTAATATTACGTCACTTCCGTTGCCGACAGAAAAATTTCACCGTAACAAAAAAAATTGCAATTCGGACCACGGAGCATATGAACTTTGTTTTATACAAATCGAACAATAAATAGTTTTTCTGGTTACGAAAAACTAAATGTGCCGATGGCGGCTAACGCAAATTACCGAGACATTTTTTTTATCATTTCTGCTCAAGTAGGATGATATTTTAACCCTGTGTAAAATACCATCAAAAAATATTCATAAATAAAAAAGGTTTTCGCAAAAAAAAAAAAAATCAATTTTCAAAATATCGGACATTTTTTCGACTACTTCCGGTTTTACGATCATTGTCGTGACAGCTTTACGAAGTTCTTTGGATACTTAACTTTCTGTACCAGAAGTGTCAGAAACATCCATTGAGTAGTTTTGGAAAAAAAGATAAATTAAAGAGCGTTTCCAAAAATTTAACGATTTTTCAATTTTTTTCAAAGTTTGAGGCCATTTTTGGACCTCTTATATTATTTCAATGCTTTTCATTTTGGATTCACTATATAGACAACCGATAGGACTTTGAGTAAGAAAAGTTTAAGAAAAATCTGCGGCATTATTTTCGAGAAAAGGGCGTCTCAGAATGTTAAAAAATCGGAAAATACTAGATTTTTGGCATACAATAATTTATTTACTAATCATCGAAATCGTATTATTTAGACACCATATGATGGTCCATTAATAGGGCTATCCAGCGACACTTTAGTTCTTTTGGTCCGCTATTACCTAAGGGAGAAATCAAGTTTTTCGCAAGTGCGACAATGTTTTTAACATTATTTTTTCATTTTTTGAATACTTCCGGTATGGCTATTATTGTCGGAATAGTTTTAATAGGCGGTTTGGGCACTAAAATAGCCACAGGGCTCTGTAATGACATATTACATTATCTGATCAGATAAAATGCCCCTGAGAAATCCTATGTTCAAAAGTGCCAAAAATGCAAAAAAATTAAAATATCGAAAATTAAATTTCAAAAACTACATACATATTATACATCGTTAGAATCGTAATTAGGTCAGCTATCTGAATATACAATCTTTTTTTGAAAATCTCTTAAAATAAAAAAAAAGTAGAGCATTTTCCAAAATTTCACGATTTTTCGACTTTTTTCGATTTTCAGTCCGTTATTTCACCTATTCCAGATATTTCAAAGTCTTATTGGATGGCTTCATGCAAAAAACCTCCGAAAGGACTCTCGATAGAAAAAATTAAAAAAAAAGTTGCGGTTAAGTTTTCGAGATACAGGCGTCCAAAAATGCTAAAAATCAGAAAATACTTGATTTTCAGCGTGCCATATTTTGCTTCCAGCTAATCGTATCCTTACGAATTGGGTATCATTCAGTGGTCCAATCAGCGCCCAACCAAATGATACCTTAATTCGTTTAATCCGTTGATATCGGGCGGAGAAATCGTGTTTTTACCCAAAACACCCATTTTTCACTTTTTTTCAAAATATCGCATATTATTTCGACTACTTCCGGTTTACGGATTGTTGTTGAATTTGCTTTAAACGGTGGTTTGACCATATTACTTCATGTTCCAGGAATTTCAGAAGCGTCGATCTGGCCGTAAAACGAAACTTAAGCTCACAAAATGTGAAGAAAATTCGAAAAAAATCGAAAAATAAAGGGCGATAACTCTGAATGAAACTTATATTACTGGAACCGGATTGCCTTCAGGTATCCAAAAATGTAGGTCAAATTTTAAAATTTTGAAAAATAACAAAAAATGTGTCTTAAACAACATATTTTCATTTTTCGAACGCTAGAAGTCAGCGGCGAAGTTTCGAAATTGCAAAATTTTCAACTGCTATCGTCCGAGAAAAGACTCAGGGTTTCCAAAAATGTAATTTGTATGAAAATAGATACAGAATTGACGAATCTACGGCCGTTTTTTAAATATTTGGCACCGCACGAAATTCGGCCACTTCCGGTCTGCGCAGAAGTTTCAAATACAGTGGAAGGGATAGCCACCATATGGTTTCCTGATAGAAAATTATGTCCCAGATCTGTATCTGTTACAGACACTGAGAAATAGGCTCCCCCGAAAAATAAAATAATAATAATAACTAGACCTGCAAGCAGCACTGAACCGGCTTTCAGGAATCATACAGGAAGTTTATTATACCATAGCCAACCCATTGAGCTACCGAACTAAACTTTAGTTGTTTTGCTTCAGTGACACCCTCTACCATATGTAAAAGTAATATTTACTGGCGAAAAGAGCGGTCAAAATTGTAAATTATGGCAAAATTACGTCACTTCCGGTGCCGAAAGAAATTTTTATAGGTGAAAAATAAGTCGAAAATTTGCAACATACAAAATTTGTTTAATACATATCGGGCAATGGAAAATTAACCTATAACCTATAAACTGAAATTAAGAAGGTAAAATAATTAAAAGTGACCCTTTTAGAAGCCTTTTCTTGATATCAATATGATGGTATTGATTCAATCTTACTGCCCATTAGAGTCAGACGTTATAAAGTTAAACAAATAATAAATATAAATCCCTTCAAAAAAATGTATGTTTTGAAGGCTAAAAATACGTTTTTTGCAAAAATTACATTACTTCCGATGATATTGAAAATGTTAACTTAGTTGATAGGCATCAAATGGTAAAAAAATGATAAAAATCGAATAATAATATTGACACTTTTAGAGAGAGAGAGAGAGAGAGAGAGAGAGAGAGAGAGAGAGAGAGAGAGAGAGAGAGAAATGGGGTTTAACGTCCACTCGACACAAACTAGGTCATTTTGGGACTAACATATGGTTTCAGTTTTATTTCAATAATTCGCTTGCGCGTAGGGGTCTTTAGCAGTGGGAGGAAACCGGAGTGCCCGGAGGAAACCCACGAGGTTGAGAAGGCGCCCCCATCTCCATGCCACATACGCTCGCACCAGGGCTCGAAACCACAGCCGCAAGCCAGAGGTGACCGGCCAGCTAGAGGGCGAAGCGCGGCACTCTAGACCACTAGGCCATCCCAACCCCCCGACACTTTTATAGACCAAAAACATTGAAATGTGACTTATAGAAGATCGCCTATTTCTCTGAAACCGTACAAGTTAGAAACCATTTTGTTGTGGTCGTATGGTTTCATTCTATTCGTTGATGGTAATCAAATATCATAATTTTAAAAATATTATAAGGCAGACTCATTTGAATAAAATATTTGTTTTTTAGGTTAAAAATACAGTTTTTGCAGAAATGACGTCATTTCCGGTCACAGTGAAAATGTAAAATTGGCTTGAACTAGTCCACATTGACATTAGGCATCAAATGGAAAAAAAATATTGCAAATCGAATAATAATTCACTCTTTTATAGGCAAAATAACGTGAATAGTGATGCATGCAAAATTGCATATTTCTCGGCAACTGCTGATATTTCAAACTAATTTTCGCATACATTCTCTTCGTCTAGATTATTGCTACGAGTTTATGAAAATCACAAATAAATATTTCAAAATATGAAGACGCTGAATGAATTGTAAATAATTGAATTTTACACTTTATTTTACATTTTATTCGAAATTGCCCGAAAATGAAATTGAAATTTAAAAAATCTGAGCTAAAAATTTTATACACCTTTGCAGGGTGTATCCTTTTAGTTATATCAGTTTTAAAAAAAAAAATATTTGCTTTCAAAAAGTGGTACCGAACTGTCAAAATTGTAGTTTTTGTTAATATTACGTCACTTCCGTTGCCGACAGAAAAATTTCACCGTAACAAAAAAAAAATTGCAATTGGGACCACGGAGCATATGAACTTTGTTTTATACAAATCGAACAATAAATAGTTTTTCTGGTTACGAAAAACTAAATGAGCCGATGGCGGCTAACGCAAATTACCGAGACATTTTTTTTTATCATTTCTGCTCAAGTAGGATGATATTTTAACCCTGTGTAAAATACCAACAAAAATATTCATAAATAAAAAAGGTTTTCGCAAAAAAAAAAAACAATTTTCAAAATATCGGACATTTTTTCGACTACTTCCGGTTTTACGATCATTGTCGTGACAGCTTTACGAAGTTCTTTGGATACTTAACTTTCTGTACCAGAAGTGTCAGAAACATCCATGGAGTAGTTTTGGAAAAAAAGATAAATTAAAGAGCGTTTCCAAAAATTTAACGATTTTTCAATTTTTTTCAAAGTTTGAGGCCATTTTTGGACCTCTTATATTAATTCAATGCTTTTCATTTTGGATTCACTATATAGACAACCGATAGGACTTTGAGTAAGAAAAGTTTAAGAAAAATCTGCGGCGTTATTTTCGAGAAAAGGGCGTCTCAGAATGTTAAAAAATCGGAAAATACTAGATTTTTGGCATACAATAATTTATTTACTAATCATCGAAATCGTATTATTTAGACACCATATGATGGTCCATTAATAGGGCTATGCAGCGACACTTTAGTTCTTTTGGTCCGCTATTACCTAAGGGAGAAATCAAGTTTTTCACAAGTGCGACAATGTTTTTAACATTATTTTTTCATTTTTTGAATACTTCCGGTATGGCTATTATTGTCGGAATAGTTTTAATAGGCGGTTTAGGCACTAAAATAGCCACAGGGCTCTGTAATGACATATTACATTATCTGATCAGATAAAATGCCCCTGAGAAATTCTATGTTCAAAAGTGCCAAAAATGCAAAAAAATTAAAATATCGAAAATTAAATTTCAAAAACTACATACATATTATACATCGTTAGAATCGTAATTGGGTCAGCTATCTGAATATACAATCTTTTTTTGAAAATCTCTTAAAATAAAAAAAAAGTAGAGCATTTTCCAAAATTTCACGATTTTTCGACTTTTTTCGATTTTCAGTCCGTTATTTCACCTATTCCAGATATTTCAAAGTCTTATTGGATGGCTTCATGCAAAAAACCTCCGAAAGGACTCTCGATAGAAAAAATTAAAAAAAAAGTTGCGGTTAAGTTTTCGAGATACAGGCGTCCAAAAATGCTAAAAATCAGAAAATACTTGATTTTCAGCGTGCCATATTTTGCTTCCTGCTAATCGTATCCTCACGAATTGGGTATCATTCAGTGGTCCAATCAGCGCCCGACCAAATGATACCTTAATTCGTTTAATCCGTTGATATCGGACGGAGAAATCGTGTTTTTACCCAAAACACCCATTTTTCACTTTTTTTTCAAAATATCGCATATTATTTCGACTACTTCCGGTTTACGGATTGTTGTTGAAATTGCTTTAAACGGTGGTATGACCATATTACTTCATGTTCCAGGAATTTCAGAAGCGTCGATCTGGCCGTAAAACGAAACTTAAGCTCACAAAATGTGAAGAACATTCGAAAAAAATCGAAAAATAAAGGGCGATAACTCTGAATGAAACTTATATTACTGGAACCGGATTGCTTTCAGGTATCCAAAAATGTAGGTCAAATTTTAAAATTTTGAAAAATAACAAAAAATGTGTCTTAAACAGCATATTTTCATTTTTCGAACGCTAGAAGTCAGCGGCGAAGTTTCGAAATTGCAAAATTTTCAACTGCTATCGTCCGAGAAAAGACTCAGGGTTTCCAAAAATGTAATTTGTATGACAATAGATACAGAATTGACGAATCTACGGCCGTTTTTTAAATATTTGGCACCGCACGAAATTCGGCCACTTCCGGTCTGCGCAGAAGTTTCAAATACAGTGGAAGGGATAGCCACCATATGGTTTCCTGATAGAAAATTATGTCCCAGATCTGTATCTGTTACAGACACTGAGAAATAGGCTCCCCCGAAAAATAAAATAATAATAATAAATAATAATTTTAGTAATCACAATAGGCTTTCAGACGAAAGTCTGAAAGCCTAACTAGACCTGCAAGCAGCACTGAACCGGCTTTCAGGAATCATACAGGAAGTTTATTATACCATAGCCAACCCATTGAGCTACCGAGCTATACTTTAGTTGTTTTGCTTCAGTGACACCCTCTACCATATGTAAAAGTAATATTTGCTGGCGAAAAGACCGGTCAAAATTGTAAATTATGGCAAAATTACGTCACTTCCGGTGCCGAAAGAAATTTTTATAGGTGAAAAATAAGTCGAAAATTTGCAACATACAAAATTTGTTTAATACATATCGGGCAATGGAAAATTAACCTATAACCCATAAACTGAAATTAAGAAGGTAAAATAATTAAAAGTGACCCTTGGAAAATTGGCTATTATTCGACAAGGGAACATGCTAGAAGCCTTTTCTTGATATCAATATGATGGTATTGATTCAATCTTACTGCCCATTAGAGTCAGACGTTATAAAGTTAAACAAATAATAAATATAAATCCCTTCAAAAAAATGTTTGTTTTGAAGGCTAAAAATACGTTTTTTGCAAAAATTACATTACTTCCGATGATATTGAAAATGTTAACTTAGTTGATAGGCATCAAATGGTAAAAGAAGGATAAAAAATCGAATAATAATTGACACTTTTATAGACCAAAAACCTTGAAATGTGACTTATAGAAGATCGCCTATTTCTCTGTAACCGTACAAGTTAGAAACCATTTTGTGGTGGTCGTATGGTTTCATTCTATTCGTTGATGGTAATCAAATATCATAATTTTAAAAATATTATAAGGCAGACTCATTTGAATAAAATATTTGTTTTTTAGGTTAAAAATACAGTTTTTGCAGAAATGACGTCATTTCCGGTCACAGTGAAAATGTAAAATTGGCTTGAACTAGTCCACATTGACATTAGGCATCAAATGGAAAAAAATATTGCAAATCGAATAATAATTCACTCTTTTATAGGCAAAATAACGTGAAAAGTGATGCATGCAAAATTGCATATTTCTCGGCAACTGCTCTTATTTCAAACTAATTTTCGCATACATTCTCTTCGTCTGGATTATTGCTACGAGTTTATGAAAATCACAAATAAATATTTCAAAATATGAAGACGCTGAATGAATTGTAAATAATTGAATTTTACACTTTATTTTACATTTTATTCGAAATTGCCCGAAAATGAAATTGAAATTTAAAAAATCTGAGCTAAAAATTTTATACACCTTTGCATGGTGCATCCTTTTAGTTATATCAGTAACAAAAAAAATTGCAATTGGGACCACGGAGCATATGAACTTTGTTTTATACAAATCGAACAATAAATAGTTTTTCTGGTTACGAAAAACTAAATGAGCCGATGGCGGCTAGCGCAAATTACCGAGACATTTTTTTCATCATTTCTGCTCAAGTAGGATGATATTTTAACCCTGTGTAAAATACCATCAAAAAATATTCATAAATAAAAAAGGTTTTCGTAAAAAAAAAAAAAACAATTTTCAAAATATCGGACATTTTTTCGACTACTTCCGGTTTTACGATCATTGTCGTGACAGCTTTACGAAGTTCTTTGGATACTTAACTTTCTGTACCAGAAGTGTCAGAAACATCCATTGAGTAGTTTTGGAAAAAAAGATAAATTAAAGAGCGTTTCCAAAAATTTAACGATTTTTCAATTTTTTTCAAAGTTTGAGGCCATTTTTGGACCTCTTATATTATTTCAATGCTTTTCATTTTGGATTCACTATATAGACAACCGATAGGACTTTGAGTAAGAAAAGTTTAAGAAAAATCTGCGGCGTTATTTTCGAGAAAAGGGCGTCTCAGAATGTTAAAAAATCGGAAAATACTAGATTTTTGGCATACAATAATTTATTTCCTTATCATCGAAATCGTATTATTTAGACACCATATGATGGTCCATTAATAGGGCTATCCAGCGACACTTTAGTTCTTTTGGTCCCCTATTACCTAAGGGAGAAATCAAGTTTTTCGCAAGTGCGACAATGTTTTTAACATTTTTTTTTCATTTTTTGAATACTTCCGGTATGGCTATTATTGTCGGAATAGTTTTAATAGCCAGTTTGGGCACTAAAATAGCCACAGGGCTCTGTAATGACATATTACATTATCTGATCAGATAAAATGCCCCTGAGAAATCCTATGTTCAAAAGTGCCAAAAATGCAAAAAAAATAAAATATCGAAAATTAAATTTCAAAAACTACATACATATTATACATCGTTAGAATCGTAATTAGGTCAGCTATCTGAATATACAATCTTTTTTTGAAAATCTCTTAAAATAAAAAAAAAGTAGAGCATTTTCCAAAATTTCACGATTTTTCGACTTTTTTCGATTTTCAGTCCGTTATTTCACCTATTCCAGATATTTCAAAGTCTTATTGGATGGCTTCATGCAAAAAACCTCCGAAAGGACTCTCGATAGAAAAAATTAAAAAAAAAGTTGCGGTTAAGTTTTCGAGATACAGGCGTCCAAAAATGCTAAAAATCAGAAAATACTTGATTTTCAGTGTGCCATATTTTGCTTCCTGCTAATCGCATCCTTACGAATTGGGTATCATTCAGTGGTCCAATCAGCGCCCGACCAAATGATACCTTAATTCGTTTAATCCGTTGATATCGGACGGAGAAATCGTGTTTTTACCCAAAACACCCATTTTTCACTTTTTTTTCAAAATATCGCATATTATTTCGACTACTTCCGGTTTACGGATTGTTGTTGAAATTGCTTTAAACGGTGGTTTGACCATATTACTTCATGTTCCAGGAATTTCAGAAACGTCGATCTGGCCGTAAAACGAAACTTAAGCTCACAAAATGTGAAGAAAATTCGAAAAAAATCGAAAAATAAAGGGCGATAACTCTGAATGAAACTTATATTACTGGAACCGGATTGCCTTCAGGTATCCAAAAATGTAGGTCAAATTTTAAAATTTTGAAAAATAACAAAAAATGTGTCTTAAACAACATATTTTCATTTTTCGAACGCTAGAAGTCAGCGGCGAAGTTTCGAAATTGCAAAATTTTCAACTGCTATCGTCCGAGAAAAGACTCAGGGTTTCCAAAAATGTAATTTGTATGAAAATAGATACAGAATTGACGAATCTACGGCCGTTTTTTAAATATTTGGCACTGCACGAAATTCGGCCACTTCCGGTCTGCGCAGAAGTTTCAAATACAGTGGAAGGGATAGCCACCATATGGTTTCCTAATAGAAAATTATGTCCCAGATCTGTATCTGTTACAGACACTGAGAAATAGGCTCCCCCGAAAAATAAAATAATAATAATAAACTAGACCTGCAAGCAGCACTGAACCGGCTTTCAGGAATCTTACAGGAAGTTTATTATACCATAGCCAACCCATTGAGCTACCGAACTAAACTTTAGTTGTTTTGCTTCAGTGACACCCTCTACCATATGTAAAAGTAATATTTGCTGGCGAAAAGAGCGGTCAAAATTGTAAATTATGGCAAAATTACGTCACTTCCGGTGCCGAAAGAAATTTTTATAGGTGAAAAATAAGTCGAAAATTTGCAACATACAAAATTTGTTTAATACATATCGGGCAATGGAAAATTAACCTATAACCCATAAACTGAAATTAAGAAGGTAAAATAATTAAAAGTGACCCTTTTAGAAGCCTTTTCTTGATATCAATATGATGGTATTGATTCAATCTTACTGCCCATTAGAGTCAGACGTTATAAAGTTAAACAAATAATAAATATAAATCCCTTCAAAAAAATGTTTGTTTTGAAGGCTAAAAATACGTGTTTTGCAAAAATTACATTACTTCCGATGATATTGAAAATGTTAACTTAGTTGATAGGCATCAAATGGTAAAAAAATGATAAAAATCGAATAATAATATTGACACTTTTATAGAGAGAGAGAGAGAGAGAGAAATGGGGTTTAACGTCCACTCGACACAAACTAGGTCATTTTGGGACTAACATATGGTTTTAGTTTTATTTCAATAATTCGCTTGCGCGTAGGGGTCTTTAGCAGTGGGAGGAAACCGGAGTGCCCGGAGGAAACCCACGAGGTTGAGAAGGCGCCCCCATCTCCATGCCACATACGCTCGCACCAGGGCTCGAAACCACAGCCGCAAGCCAGAGGTGACCGGCCAGCTAGAGGGCGAAGCGCGGCACTCTAGACCACTAGGCCATCCCAACCCCCCGACACTTTTATAGACCAAAAACCTTGAAATGTGACTTATAGAAGATCGCCTATTTCTCTGTAACCGTACAAGTTAGAAACCATTTTGTGGTGGTTTCATTCTATTCGTTGATGGTAATCAAATATCATAATTTTAAAAATATTATAAGGCAGACTCATTTGAATAAAATATTTGTTTTTTAGGTTAAAAATACAGTTTTTGCAGAAATGACGTCATTTCCGGTCACAGTGAAAATGTAAAATTGGCTTGAACTAGTCCACATTGACATTAGGCATCAAATGGAAAAAAAATATTGCAAATCGAATAATAATTCACTCTTTTATAGGCAAAATAACGTGTATAGTGATGCATGCAAAATTGCATATTTCTCGGCAACTGCTCATATTTCAAACTAATTTTCGCATACATTCTCTTCGTCTAGATTATTGCCACGAGTTTATGAAAATCACAAATAAATATTTCAAAATATGAAGACGCTGAATGAATTGTAAATAATTGAATTTTACACTTTATTTTACATTTTATTCGAAATTGCCCGAAAATTAAATTGAAATTTAAAAAATCTGAGCTAAAAATTTTATACACCTTTGCAGGGTGCATCCTTTTAGTTATATCAGTTTTAAAAAAAAAAAATATTTGCTTTCAAAAAGTGGTACCGAACTGTCAAAATTGTAGTTTTTGTTAGTATTACGTCACTTCCGTTGCCGACAGAAAAATTTCACCGTAACAAAAAAAATTGCAATTGGGACCACGGAGCATATGAACTTTGTTTTATACAAATCGAACAATAAATAGTTTTTCTGGTTACGAAAAACTAAATGAGCCGATGGCGGCTAACGCAAATTACCGAGACATTTTTTTAATCATTTCTGCTCAAGTAGGATGATATTTTAACCCTGTGTAAAATACCATCAAAAAATATTCATAAATAAAAAAGGTTTTCGCAAAAAAAAAAAACAATTTTCAAAATATCGGACATTTTTTCGACTACTTCCGGTTTTACGATCATTGTCGTGACAGCTTTACGAAGTTCTTTGGATACTTAACTTTCTGTACCAGAAGTGTCAGAAACATCCATTGAGTAGTTTTGGAAAAAAAGATAAATTAAAGAGCGTTTCCAAAAATTTAACGATTTTTCAATTTTTTTCAAAGTTTGAGGCCATTTTTGGACCTCTTATATTATTTCAATGCTTTTCATTTTGGATTCACTATATAGACAACCGATAGGACTTTGAGTAAGAAAAGTTTAAGAAAAATCTGCGGCGTTATTTTCGAGAAAAGGGCGTCTCAGAATGTTAAAAAATCGGAAAATACTAGATTTTTGGCATACAATAATTTATTTACTAATCATCGAAATCGTATTATTTAGACACCATATGATGGCCCATTAATAGGGCTATCCAGCGACACTTTAGTTCTTTTGGTCCGCTATTACCTAAGGGAGAAATCAAGTTTTTCGCAAGTGCGACAATGTTTTTAACATTATTTTTTCATTTTTTGAATACTTCCGGTATGGCTATTATTATCGGAATAGTTTTAATAGGCGGTTTGGGCACTAAAATAGCCACAGGGCTCTGTAATGACATATTACATTATCTGATCAGATAACATGCCCCTGAGAAATCCTATGTTCAAAAGTGCCAAAAATGCAAAAAAATTAAAATATCGAAAATTAAATTTCAAAAACTACATACATATTATACATCGTTAGAATCGTAATTAGGTCAGCTATCTGAATATACAATCTTTTTTTGAAAATCTCTTAAAATAAAAAAAAAGTAGAGCATTTTCCAAAATTTCACGATTTTTCGACTTTTTTCGATTTTCAGTCCGTTATTTCACCTATTCCAGATATTTCAAAGTCTTATTGGATGGCTTCATGCAAAAAACCTCCGAAAGGACTCTCGATAGAAAAAATTAAAAAAAAAGTTGCGGTTAAGTTTTCGAGATACAGGCGTCCAAAAATGCTAAAAATCAGAAAATACTTGATTTTCAGCGTGCCATATTTTGCTTCCTGCTAATCGTATCCTTACGAATTGGGTATCATTCAGTGGTCCAATCAGCGCCCGACCAAATGATACCTTAGTTCGTTTAATCCGTTGATATCGGACGGAGAAATCGTGTTTTTACCCAAAACACCCATTTTTCACTTTTTTTTCAAAATATCGCATATTATTTCGACTACTTCCGGTTTACGGATTGTTGTTGAAATTGCTTTAAACGGTGGTTTGACCATATTACTTCATGTTCCAGGAATTTCAGAAGCGTCGATCTGGCCGTAAAACGAAACTTAAGCTCACAAAATGTGAAGAAAATTCGAAAAAAATCGAAAAATAAAGGGCGATAACTCTGAATGAAACTTATATTACTGGAACCGGATTGCCTTCAGGTATCCAAAAATGTAGGTCAAATTTTAAAATTTTGAAAAATAACAAAAAATGTGTCTTAAACAACATATTTTCATTTTTCGAACGCTAGAAGTCAGCGGCGAAGTTTCGAAATTGCAAAATTTTCAACTGCTATCATCCGAGAAAAGACTCAGGGTTTCCAAAAATGTAATTTGTATGAAAATAGATACAGAATTGACGAATCTACGGCCGTTTTTTAAATATTTGGCACCGCACGAAATTCGGCCACTTCCGGTCTGCGCAGAAGTTTCAAATACAGTGGAAGGGATAGCCACCATATGGTTTCCTGATAGAAAATTATGTCCCAGATCTGTATCTGTTACAGACACTGAGAAATAGGCTCCCCCGAAAAATAAAATAATAATAATAAATAATAATTTTAGTAATCACAATAGGCTTTCAGACGAAAGTCTGAAAGCCTAACTAGACCTGCAAGCAGCACTGAACCGGCTTTCAGGAATCATACAGGAAGTTTATTATGCCATAGCCGATCCATTGAGCTACCAAACTATACTTTAGGTTGTTTTGCTTTAGTGACACCCTCTATCATATGTAAAAGTAATATTTGCTGGCGAAAAGACCAGTCAAAATTGTAAATTATGGCAAAATTAAGTCACTTCCGGTGCCGAAAGAAATTTTTATAGGTGAAAAATAAGTCGAAAATTCGCAACATATAAAATCCAAACGTTGTTTTATACATTTCGGGCATTAAATAATTAACCTATAACCCATAAACTGAAATTAAGAAGGTAAAAAACTTAAAAGTGACCCTGGGAAAATTGGTTATTATTCGACAAGGGAACATGCTAGAAGCCTTTTCTTGATATCAATATGATGGTATTGATTCACTCTTACTGCCCATTAGAGTCAGGCGTTATAAAGTTAAACGAATAATGAATATAAATCACTTCTAAAAAATGTTTGTTTTGAAAGCTAAAAATACGTTTTTTTGCAAAAATTACATTACTTCCGGTGATATTGAAAATGTTAACTTGGTTCATAGAAGTCATAAATTGCATAAGGTATCAAATGGTAAAAAAATTATAAAAATCGAATAATAATTGACACTTTTATATACCAAAAACCTTGAAAAGTGACTTATAGAAGATCGCCTATTTCTCTGTAAACGTACAAGTTAGAAACCATTTTGTGGTATCTGTATGGTCTTATGGCTTGATTCTATTCGTTGATGAGAATCAAATATCATAATTTTAAAAATATTATAAGGGAGACTGATTTGAATAAAATTTTAGTTTTTTAGGTTAAAAATACAGTTTTTGCCCAAATGACGTCATTTCCGGTCACAGTGAAAATTTAAAATTGGCTTGACCTAGTCCAAATTGGCATTAGGCATCAAATGGGAAAAAAATATTACAAATCAAATAATAATTCACTCTTGCATAGGCAAAATAACGTGAAAAGTGATGCATGCAAAATTGCATATTTCTCGGCAACTGCTCATATTACAAACTAATTTTCGCAAACATTCTCTTCGTCTGGATTAGTGCTACGAATTTATGGAAATTACAAATAAATATTTCAAAATATGAAGACGCTGAATGAATTGTAAATAACTGAATTTTACACTTTATTTTACATTTTATTCGAAATTGCCCGAAAATGGAATTGAAATTTAAAAATATGAGCTAAGGATTTTGTGCACCTTTGCAGGGTGCATCCATTTAGTTATATCAGTTTTGAAAAAAAATAATATTTGCTTTCAAAAAGTGGTACCGAAGTGTCAAAATTGTAGTTTTTGTTAATATTACGTCACTTCCGTTGCCGACAGAAAAATTTCACCGTAACAAAAAAAATTACAATTGGGACCACGGAGCATATGAACTTTGTTTTATACAAATCGAACAATAAATAATTTTTCTGGGTACGAAAAACTAAATTAGCCGATGGCGGCTAACACAAATTACCGAGACAATTTTTTTTTCTCATTTCTGCTCAAGTAGGATGATAGTTTAACCCCGTGTAAAATATTATCAAAAAATATTCATAAATAAAAAAGATTTTCGTAAAAAAAAATTTTTTTTTTCAAAATATCGGACATTTTTTCGACTACTTCCGGTTTTACGATCGTTGTTGTGATAGCTTTACGAAGTTCTTTGGATACTTAACTTTCTGTACCAGAAATGTCAGAAACATCCATTGAGCAGTTTTGAAAAAAAAAGATAAACTAAAGAGCGTTTACAAAAATTTAACGATTTTTCAATTTTTTCAAAGTTTGATGCCATTTTTGGACCACCTATATTATTTCAATGCTTTTCATTTTTGATTCACTATATAGACAACCGATAGGACTTTGAGTAAGAAAAGTTTAAGAAAAATCTGCGGCGTCGTTTTCGAGAAAAGGACGTCTCAGAATGTTAAAAAATCGGAAAATACTAGATTTTTGGCACCCAATAATTTATTTCCTTACCATCGATATCGTATTATTTAGATACCATATGATGGTCCATTAATAGGGCTATCCAACGACACTTTAGTTCTTTTGGTCCGCTATTACCTAAGGGAGAAATCAAGTTTTTTGCAAGTGCGACATAGTTTTTAACCTTTTTTTACATTTTTTGAATACTTCCGGTATGGTTATTATTGTCGATATAGTTTTGATAACCGGTTTAGGCACTAAAATAGCCACAGGGCTCTGTAATGATATATTACATTATCTGATCAGATAAAATGCCCCTGAGAAATCCTAGGTTCAAAAGTGCCAAAAATGCAAAAAATTTAAAATATCGAAAATTAAATTTCAATAACTACATACATATTATACATCGATAGAATCGTAATTAGGTCAGCTATCTGAATATACAATTTTTTTTTGAAAATCTCTTAAAATAAAAAAATAGCAGAGCATTTTCCAAAATTTCACGATTTTTCGACTTTTTTCGATTTTCAGTCCGTTATTTCACCTTTTCCAGATATTTCAAAGTCGTAATGGAATGTTTCGTACACAAGACTACTGCAAGGTCTCTCGATAGAGAAAGTTTCATAAAAAACTGTGGAGCAGTTTTCGAGATACAGGCATCTAAAAACGCTCCAAATCAGAAAATACTTGATTTTCAGCGAGCCATATTTTGCTTCCTGCTGATCGTGTCCGTACGAATTGGGTATCATTCAGTGGTCCAATTACCGCCCGACCAAATGATACCTTAATTTGTTTAATCCGTTGATATCGGACGGAAAAATCGTGTTTTTACCCAAAACACCAATTTTTCACGTTTTTTTCAAAATATCGCATAGTATTTCGACTACTTCCGGTTTACGGATTGTTGTTGAAATTGCTTTAAACGGTGGTTTGACCATATTACTTCATGTTCCAGGAATTTCAGAAACGTCGATCCGGCCGTAAAACGAAACTTAAGCTCACAAAATGTGAAGAAAATTCGAAAAAAATCGAAAAATAAAGGGCGATGACTCTGAATGAAACTTATATTACTGGAACCGTATTGCCTTCAGGTATCCAAAAATGTAGGTCAAATTTGAAAATTTTGAAAAATAACAAAAAATGTGTCTTAAACAACATATTTTCATTTTTCGAATGCTAGAAGTCAGCGACGAAGTTTCTAAATTGCAAAATTTTCAACTGCTATCGTCCGAGAAAAGACTCAGGGTTTCCAAAAATGTAATTTGTATGAAAATAGGTACAGAATTGACGAATCTACGGCCGTTTTTTAATTTTTTGGCACCGCACAAAATTCGGCCACTTCCGGTCTGCGCAGAAGTTTCAAATACAGTGGAAGGGATGGCCACTATATGGTTTCCAGATAGAAAATTACGTCCCGGATCTGTATCTGTTACAGACACTGAGAAATAGGCTCCCCCGAAAAATAAAATAATAATAATAAATAATAACTAGACCTGCAAGCAGCACTGAACCGGCTTTCAGGAATCATACAGGAAGTTTATTATACCATAGCCGATCCATTGAGCTACTAAAGTATACTTTAGTTGTTTTGCTTCAGTGACACCCTCTATCATATGTAAAAGTAATATTTGCTGGCGAAAAGACAGGTCAAAATTGTAAATTATGGCAAAATTACGTCACTTCCGGTACCGAAAGAAATTTTTATAGGTGAAAAATAAGTCGAAAATTCGCAACACACAAAATACAAACTTTGTTTTATACATATCGGGCAATAAATAATTAACCTATAACCCATAAACTGAAATTAAGAAGGTAAAAAACTTAAAAGTGACCCTGGGAAAATTGGTTATTATTCGACAAGGGAACATGCTAGAAGCCTTTTCTTGATATCAATATGATGGTATTGATTCAATCTTACTGCCCATTACAGCCAGACGTTATAAAGTTAAACGAATAATGAATATAAATCACTTCAAAAAAATGTTTGTTTTGAAGGCTAAAAATACGTTTTTTGCAAAAATTACATTACTTCCGGTGATATTGAAAATGTTAACTTGGTTCATAGAAGTCATAAATGGCATAAGGCATCAAATGGTAAAAAAATTATAAAAATCGAATAATAATTGACACTTTTATAGACCAAAAACCTTGAAAAGTGACTTATAGAAGATCGCCTATTTCTCTGTAACCGTACAAGTTAGAAACCATTTTGTGGTATCTGTATGGTCGTATGGCTTCATTCTATTCGTTGATGGGAATAAAATATCATAATTTTAAAAATATTATAAGGGAGACTAATTTGAATAAAATATTAGTTTTTTAGGTTAAAAATACAGTTTTTGCCCAAATGACGTCATTTCCGGTCACAGTGAAAATGTAAAATTGGCTTGACCTAGTCCAAATTGGCATTAGACATCAAATGGAAAAAAAATATTGCAAATCGAATAATAATTCACTCTTGTATAGGCAAAATAACGTGAAAAGTGTTGCATGCAAAATTGCATATTTCTCGACAACTGCTCATATTACAAACTAATTTTCGCATACATTCTCTTCGTCTGGATTATTGCTACGAGTTTATGAAAATTACAAATAAATATTTAAAAATATGAAGACGCTGAATGAATTGTAAATAGCTGAATTTTACACTTTATTTTACATTTTATTCGAAATTGCCCGAAAATGAAATTGAAATTTAAAAATATGAGCTAAGGATTTTGTGCACCTTCGCAGGGTGCATCCTTTTAGTTATATCAGTTTTGAAAAAAAATAATATTTTCTTTCAAAAAGTGGTACCGAACTGTCAAAATTGTAGTTTTTGTTAATATTACGTCACTTCCGTTGGCGACAGAAAAATTTCACCGTAACATAAAAAATAACAATTGGGACCACGGAGCATATGAACTTTGTTTTATACAAATCGAACAATAAATAATTTTTCTGGGTACGAAAAACTAAATTCGCCGATGGCGGCTAACGCAAATTACCCAGACAATTTTTTTTCTCATTTCTGCTCAAGTACGATGATATTTTAACCCAGTGTAAAATATCACCAAAAAATATTCATAAATAAAAAAGATTTTCGTAAAAAAAATAATTTTTTTCAAAATATCGGACATTTTTTCGACTACTTCCAGTTTTACGATCGTTGTTGTGATAGCTTTACGAAGTTCTTTGGATACTTAACTTTCTGTACCAGAAGTGTCAGAAACATCCATTGAGCAGTTTTGGAAAAAAAGATAAATAAAAGAGCGTTTACAAAAATTTAACGATTTTTCAATTTTTTTCAAAGTTTGATGCCATTTTTGGACCACCTATATTATTTCAATGCTTTTCATTTTGGATTCACTATATAGACAACCGATGGGACTTTGAGTTAGAAAAGTTTAAGAAAAATCTGCGGCGTCGTTTTCGAGAAAAGGGCGTCTCAGAATGTTAAAAAATCGGAAAATACTAGATTTTTGGCATACAATAATTTATTTCCTTACCATCGATATCGTATTATTTAGATACCATATGATGGTCCATTAATAGGGCTATCCAACGACACTTTAGTTCTTTTGGTCCGCTATTACCTAAGGGAGAAATCAAGTTTTTCGCAAGTGCGACAATGTTTTTAACCTTTTTTTTCATTTTTTGAATACTTCCGGTATGGTTATTATTGTCGGTATAGTTTTAATAACCGGTTTGGGCACTAAAATAGCCACAGTGCTCTGTAATGATATATTACATTATCTGATCAGATAAAATGCCCCTGAGAAATCCTAGGTTCAAAAGTGCCAAAAATGCAAAAAATTTAAAATATCGAAAATTAAATTTCAATAACTACATACATATTATACATCGTTAGAATCGTAATTAGGTCAGCTATCTGAATATACAATCGTTTTTTGGAAATCTTTGAAAATAAAAAAATAGCAGAGCATTTTCCAAAATTTCACGATTTTTCGACTTTTTTCGATTTTCAGTCCGTTATTTCACCTATTCCAGATATTTCAAAGTCTTATTGGATGGCTTCATGCAAAGTACCTCCGAAAGGTCTCTCGATAGAAAAAATTACAAAAAAAGTTGCGGTTAAGTTTTCGAGATACAGGCGTCCAAAAACGCTCCAAATCAGAAAATACTTGATTTTCAGCGTGCCATATTTTGCTGCCTGCTCATCGTATCCGTACGAGTTGGGTATCATACGATAGCACAATCCTAGTGCAGTCCAATGGTACCCTAATTTCTTTAATCCATTGATATCGGGCGGAGAATTCGCGTTTTTCCCCAAAATATCCATTTTTTGCATTTTTTTCAAAATATTGCACATTATTTCGACCACTTCCGGTTTAAGGATTCTTGTCGAAATTGCTTTATACGTTGGTATTGGACTATAACTTCATGTTCTAGAAGTTTCAGAAACGTCAATTCTACCATAAAACGAAACCCGAGCTGACAAAATGGGAAGAAAATTCGAAAAAAATCGAAAAATAAAGGTGCGATAACTCTGAATGAAACTTATATTACTGGAATCGGATGGACTTCAGGTATCCAAAAATGTAGGTCAAATTTGAAAATTTTGAAAAATGACAAAAATGGTCTCGTAAACAACATGTTTTCAATTTTCGAACGATAAAAGTCATAGACGAATGTTCGAAATTGAAAAATGTGAGATAGCCATTGTCTCAGAAAAGATTCAGGGATTCCAAAAATGTAATTTGTTTGAAAATGGATAACGAATTGACGAAACTATGGCCGATTTTCAATTTTTAGACAACGTGCAAAGTTCGGTCACTTCCGGTATGCGCAGAAATTTCAAAAATATTTTATCAAGTAGCCACCACATGGTTTCCCAATAGAAAATCTAATTCCAGATCGATATCTGTTTTCGATCATGGAGATCTAGGCCCCCGCGGTAAATAATAATAATAATAATAATAATAATAATAATAATAATAACTAGACCTGCAAGCAGCACTGAACCGGCTTTCAGGAATCATACAGGAAGTTTATTATACCATAGCCGATCCATTGAGCTACCAAACTATACTTTAGTTGTTTTGCTTCAGTGACACCCTCTATCATATGTAAAAGTAATATTTGCTGGCTAAAAGACCGGTCAAAATTGTAAATTATGGCAAAAGTATGTCACTTCCGGTGCCGAAAGAAATTTTTATAGATGAAAAATAAGTCGAAAATTCGCAACATACAAAATACAAACTTTTTTTTATAAATATCGGACAATAAATAATTAACCTATAACCCATAAACTGAAATTAAGAAGGTAAAAAACTGAAAAGTGACCCTCGGAAAATTGGTTATTATTCGGCAAGGGAACATGCTAGAAGATTTTTCTTGATATCAATATGATGGTATTGATTCAGTCTTACTGCCCATTAGAGTCAGACGTTATAAAGTTATACGAATAATAAATATAAATCCCTTCAAAAAAATGTTTGTTTTAAAGGCTAAAAATACGTTTTTTGCAAAAATTACATTACTTCCGGTGATATTGAAAATTTTAACTTGGTTCATAGAAGTCATAAATAGCATAAGGCATGAAATGGTAAATAAATTGTAAAAATCGAATAATAATTGACAGTTTTACAGACCAAAAACCTTGAAAAGTGACTTATAGAAGATCGCCTATTTCTCTGTAACCGTACAAGTTAGAAACCATTTTGTGGTATCTGTATGGTCGTATGGCTTCATTTTATTCGTTGATGGGAATCAAATATCATAATTTTAAAAATATTATAAGGCAGACTCATTTGAATAAAATATTTGTTTTTTTAGGTTAAAAATACAGTTTTTGCCCAAATGACGTCATTTCCGGTCACAGTGAAAATGTAAAATTGGCTTGACCTAGTCCAAATTGGCATTAGGCATCAAATGGAAAAAAAATATTGCAAATCGAATAATAATTAACTCTTTTATAGGCAAAATAACGTGAAAAGTGATGCATGCAAAATTGCATATTTCTCGGCAACTGCTCATATTACAAACTAATTTTCGCATACATTCTCTTCGTCTGGATTATTGCTACGAGTTTATGAAAATTACAAATAAATATTTCAAAATATGAAGACGCTGAATGAATTGTAAATAACTGAATTTTACACTTTATTTTACATTTTATTCGAAATTGCCCGAAAATGAAGTTGAAATTAAAAAATATGAGCTAAGGTTTTTGTGCACCTTTGCAGGGTGCATCCTTTTAGTTATATCAGTTTTGAAAAAAAATAATATTTGCTTTCAAAAAGTGGTACCGAACTGTCAAAATTGTAGTTTTTGTTAATATTACGTCACTTCCGTTGCCGACAGAAAAATTTCACCGTAACAAAAAAAATTACAATTGGGACCATGGTGCATATGAACTTTGTTTTATACAAATCGAACAATAAATAATTTTTCTGGGTACGAAAAACTAAATTAGCCGATGGCGGCTAACGCAAATTACCGAGACAATTTTTTTTCTCATTTCTGCTCAAGTACGATGATATTTTAACCCTGTGTAAAATATCATCAAAAAATATTCATAAATAAAAAAGGTTTTCGTAAAAAAATTATTTTTTTTCGAAATATCGGACATTTTTTCGACTACTTCCGGTTTTACGATCGTTGTTGTGATAGCTTTACGAAGTCCTTTGGATACTTAACTTTCTGTACCAAAAGTGTCAGAAACATCCATTGAGTAGTTTTAGAAAAAAAGATAAATTAAAGAGCGTTTCAAAAAATTTAACGATTTTTCAATTTTTTTCAAAGTTTGAGGCCATTTTTCGACCACTTATATTATTTCAATGCTTTTCATTTTGGATTCCCTATATAGACAACTAACAGGACTTTGAGTAAGAAAAGTTTAAGAAAAATCGTAGGCGTCGTTTTCGAGAAAAGGGCGTCTCAGAATGTTAAAAAATTGGAAAATACTAGATTTTTGGCATACAATAATTTATTTCCTTACCATCGAAATCGTATTATTTAGATACCATATGATGGTCCATTAATAGGGCTATCCAGCGACACTTTAGTTCTTTTGGTCCGCTATTACCTAAGGGAGAAATCAAGTTTTTCGCAAGTGCGACAATGTTTTTACTCTTTTTTTTCATTTTTTGAATACTTCCGGTATGGTTATTATTGTCGGAATAGTTCTAATAGCCGGTTTGGGCACTAAAATAGCCACAGGGCTCTGTAATGATATATTACATTATCTGATCAGATAAAATGCCCCTGAGAAATCCTATGTTCAAAAGTGCCAAAAATGCAAAAAATTTAAAATATCGAAAATTAAATTTTAATAATTACATACATATTATACATCGTTAGAATCGTAATTAGGTCAGCTATCTGAATATACAACCTTTTTTTAAAAATCTCTTAAAATAAAAAAATAGTAGAGCATTTTCCAAAATTTCACGATTTTTCGACTTTTTTCGATTTTCAGTCCCTTTTTTATCCTATTCCAGACATTTCAAAGTCCTATTGGATGGCTTCATGCCAAATACCTCCAAAAGGACTCTCGATAGAAAAAAAATAAAAAAAATTGTAGGTTAAGTTTTCGAGATACAGGCATCCAAAAACGCTCCAAATCAGAAAATACTTGATTTTCAGCGTGCCATATTTTGCTACCTTTTCATAGTATCTGTATGATTTGGGTATCATACGATAGTCCATTCTTCATGCAACCCAACGATACCTTAATCCCTTTAATCCGTTGATATCGGGCGAAGAAATCACGTTTTTCCCAAAACCACCCATTTTTTTCGTTTTTTTGCAAATTTTGCACATTATTTCGACCACTTCCGGTTTAAGGAGTCTTGTCGAAATTGCTTTACCTGTTGATATTGGACTTTAACTTCATGTTCCAGAAGTTTCAGAAACGTCAATTCTGCCATAAAACGAAACCCGAGCTCACAAAATGGGAAGAAAATTCGAAAAAAATCGAAAAATAAAGGGCGATAACTCTGAATGAAACTTATATTACTGGAATCGGATGGACTTCAGGTATCCAAAAATGTAGGTCAAATTTGAAAATTTTGAAAAATAACAAAAATTGTCTCGTAAACAACATGTGTTCAATTTTCGAACTATAAAAGTCATAGACGAATGTTCGAAATTGAAAAATGTGAGATAGCCATTTTCTCAGAAAAGATCCAGGGATTCCAAAAATGTAATTTGTTTGAAAATGGATAAAGAATTGACGAAACTATAGCCGATTTTCAATTTTTAGAGAAAGTACAAAGTTCGGTCACTTCCGGTATGCGCAGAAATTTCAAAAATATTTTATCAAGTAGCCACCACATGGTTTCCCAATAGAAAAGCTAATTCCAGATCGATATCTGTTTTCGATCATGGAGATCTAGGCCCTCGCGGTAAATAATAATAATAATAATAATAATAATAATAATAATAATAATTTTAGTAATCTCAATAGGCTTTCAGACGAAAGTCTGAAAGCCTAATAATAATTTTAGTAATCTCAATAGGCTTTCAGACGAAAGTCTGAAAGCCTAATAATAATTTTAGTAATCACAATAGGCTTTCAGACGAAAGTCTGAAAGCCTAACTAGACCTGCAAGCAGCACTGAACCGGCTTTCAGGAATCATACAGGAAGTTTATTATACCATAGCCGATCCATTGAGTTACCAAACTATACTTTAGTTGTTTTGGTTCAGTGCCACCCTCTATCATATGTAAAAGTAATATTTGCTGGCGAAAAGACCGGTCAAAATTGTAAATTATGGCAAAATTACGTCACTTCCGGTGCAGAAAGAAGTTTTTATAGGTGAAAAATAAGTCGAAAATTCGCAACATACAAAATAAAAACTTTGTTTTATACATATCGGGCAAGAAATAATTAACCTATAACCCATAAACTGAAATTAAGAAGGTAAAAAACTTAAAAAAGACCCTGGGAAAATTGGCTATTATTCGACAAGGGAACATGCTAGAAGCCTTTTCTTGATATCAATATGATGGTATTGATTTAATCTTACTGCCCATTAGAGTCAGACGTTATAAAGTTGAACGAATAATAAATATAAATCCCTTCAAAAAAATGTTTGTTTTGAAGGCTAAAAATACGTTTTTTGCAAAAATAACATTACTTCCGGTGATATTGAAAATGTTAACTTGGTTCATAGAAGTAATAAATGGCATAAGGCATCAAATGGTAAAAAAAATATAAAAATCGATTAATAATTGACACTTTTATAGACCAAAAACCTTGAAAAGTGACTTATAGAAGATCGCCTATTTCTCTGTAACCGTACAAGTTAGAAACCATTTTGTGGTATCTGTATGGTCGTATGGCTTCATTCTATTCGTTGATGGGAATCAAATATCATAATTTTAAAAATATTATAAGCCAGACTCATTTGAATAAAATATTTGTTTTTTAGGTTAAAAATACAGTTTTTGCCCAAATGAGGTCATTTCCGGTCACAGTGAAAATGTAAAAGTGGCTTGTCCTAGTCCAAATTGGCATTATGCATCAAATGGAAAAAAAATATTGCAAATCGAATAATAATTCACTCTTTTATAGGCAAAATAACGTGAAAAGTGATGCATGCAAAATTGCATATTTCTCGGCAACTGCTCATATTACAAACTTATTTTCGCATACATTCTCTTCGTCTGGATTATTGCTACGAGTTTATGAAAATTACAAATAAATGTTTCAAAATATGAAGACGCTGAATGAATTGTAAATAACTGAATTTTACACTTTATTTTACATTTTATTCGAAATTGCCCGAAAATGAAATTGAAATTACAAAATCTGAGCTAAGGATTTTGTGCACCTTTGCAGGGTGCATCCTTTTAGTTATATCAGTTTTGAAAAAAAATAATATTTGCTTTCAAAAAGTGGTACCGAACTGTCAAAATTGTAGTTTTTGTTAATATTACGTCACTTCCGTTGCCGACAGAAAAATTTCACCGTAACAAAAAAAAATACAATTGGGACCACGGAGCATATGAACTTTGTTTTATACAAATCGAACAATAAATAATTTTTCTGGGTACGAAAAACTAAATTAGCCGATGGCGGCTAACGCAAATTACCGAGACAATTTTTTTTCTCATTTCTGCTCAAGTACGATGATATTTTAACCCTGTGTAAAATACCATCAAAAAATATTCGTAAATAAAAAAGGTTTTCGTAAAAAAAAATTTTGTTTTCAAAATATCGGACATTTTTTCGACTACTTCCGGTTTTACGATCATTGTCGCGACAGCTTTACGAAGTTATTTGGATACTTAACTTTCTGTACCAGAAGTGTCAGAAACATCCATTGGGTAGTTTTGGAAAAAAAGATAAATTAAAGAGCGTTTACAAAAATTTAACGATTTTTCAATTTTTTTCAAAGTTTGAGGCCATTTTTGGACCACTTATATTATTTCAATGCTTTTCATTTTGGATTCACTATATAGACAACCGATAGGACTTTGAGTTAGAAAAGTTAAAGAAAAATCTGCGGCGTCGTTTTCGAGAAAAGGGCGTCTCAGAATGTTAAAAAATCGGAAAATACTAGATTTTTGGCATACAATAATTTATTTCCTTACCATCGATATCGTATTATTTAGATACCATATGATGGTCCATTAATAGGGCTATCCAACGACACTTTAGTTCTTTTGGTCCGCTATTACCTAAGGGAGAAATCAAGTTTTTCGCAAGTGCGACAATGTTTTTAACCTTTTTTTTCATTTTTTGAATACTTCCGGTATGGTTATTATTGTCGGTATAGTTTTAATAACCGGTTTGGGCACTAAAATAGCCACAGTGCTCTGTAATGATATATTACATTATCTGATCAGATAAAATGCCCCTGAGAAATCCTAGGTTCAAAAGTGCCAAAAATGCAAAAAATTTAAAATATCGAAAATTAAATTTCAATAACTACATACATATTATACATCGTTAGAATCGTAATTAGGTCAGCTATCTGAATATACAATCGTTTTTTGGAAATCTTTAAAAATAAAAAAATAGCAGATTATTTTCCAAAATTTCACGATTTTTCGACTTTTTTCGATTTTCAGTCCGTTATTTCACCTATTCCAGATATTTCAAAGTCTTATTGGATGGCTTCATGCAAAATACCTCCAAAAGGACTCTCGATAGAAAAAATTACAAAAAAAGTTGCGGTTAAGTTTTGGAGATACAGGCGTCCAAAAACGCTCCAAATCAGAAAATACTTGATTTTCAGCGTGCCATATTTTGCTGCCTGCTCATCGTATCCGTACGGGTTGGGTATCATACGATAGCACAATCCTAGTGCAGTCGAATGGTACCATAATTTCTTTAATCCATAGATATCGGGCAGAGAAATCGCGTTTTTCGCCAAAATATCCATTTTTTGCATTTTTTTCAAAATATTGCACATTATTTCGACCACTTCCGGTTTAAGGATTCTTGTCGAAATTGCTTTATACGTTGGTATTGGACTATAACTTCATGTTCTAGAAGTTTCAGAAACGTCAATTCTACCATAAAACGAAACCCGAGCTGACAAAATGGGAAGAAAATTCGAAAAAAATCGAAAAATAAAGGGCGATAACTCGGAATGAAACTTATATTACTGGAATCGGATGGAGTTCAGGTATCCAAAAATGTAGGTCAAATTTGAAAATTTTGAAAAATGACAAAAATGGTCTCGTAAACAACATGTTTTCAATTTTCGAACGATAAAAGTCATAGACGAATGTTCGAAATTGAAAAATGTGAGATAGCCATTGTCTCGGAAAAGATTCAGGGATTCCAAAAATGTAATTTGTTTGAAAATGGATAACGAATTGACGAAACTATGGCCGATTTTCAATTTTTAGACAACGTGCAAAGTTTGGTCACTTCCGGTATGCGCAGAAATTTCAAAAATATTTTATCAAGTAGCCACCACATGGTTTCCCAATAGAAAATCTAATTCCAGATCGATATCTGTTTTCGATCATGGAGATCTAGGCCCCCGCGGTAAATAATAATAATAATAATAATAACTAGACCTGCAAGCAGCACTGAACCGGCTTTCAGGAATCATACAGGAAGTTTATTATACCATAGCCGATCCATTGAGCTACCAAACTATACTTTAGGTTGTTTTGCTTTAGTGACACCCTCTATCATATGTAAAAGTAATATTTGCTGGCGAAAAGACCAGTCAAAATTTTAAATTATGGCAAAATTAAGTCACTTCCGGTGCCGAAAGAAATTTTTATAGGTGAAAAATAAGTCGAAAATTCGCAACATACAAAATCCAAACGTTGTTTTATACATTTCGGGCAATAAATAATTAACCTATAACCCATAAACTGAAATTAAGAAGGTAAAAAACTTAAAAGTGACCCTGGGAAAATTGGTTATTATTCGACAAGGGAACATGCTAGAAGCCTTTTCTTGATATCAATATGATGGTATTGATTCACTCTTACTGCCCATTAGAGTCAGGCGTTATAAAGTTAAACGAATAATGAATATAAATCACTTCTAAAAAATGTTTGTTTTGAAGGCTAAAAATACGTTTTTTTGCAAAAATTACATTACTTCCGGTGATATTGAAAACGTTAACTTGGTTCATAGAAGTCATAAATTGCATAAGGTATCAAATGGTAAAACAATTATAAAAATCGAATAATAATTGACACTTTTATATACAAAAAACCTTGAAAAGTGACTTATAGAAGATCGCCTATTTCTCTGTAAACGTACAAGTTAGAAACCATTTTGTGGTATCTGTATGGTCTTATGGCTTCATTCTATTCGTTGATGAGAATCAAATATCATAATTTTAAAAATATTATAAGGGAGACTGATTTGAATAAAATTTTAGTTTTTTAGGTTAAAAATACAGTTTTTGCCCAAATGACGTCATTTCCGGTCACAGTGAAAATGTAAAATTGGCTTGACCTAGTCCAAATTGGCATTAGGCATCAAATGGGAAAAAAATATTGCAAATCGAATAATAATTCACTCTTGCATAGGCAAAATAACGTGAAAAGTGATGCATGCAAAATTGCATATTTCTCGGCAACTGCTCATATTACAAACTAATTTTCGCATACATTCTCTTCGTCTGGATTAGTGCTACGAGTTTATGGAAATTACAAATAAATATTTCAAAATATGAAGACGCTGAATGAATTGTAAATAACTGAATTTTACACTTTATTTTACATTTTATTCGAAATTGCCCGAAAATGGAATTGAAATTTAAAAATATGAGCTAAGGATTTTCTGCACCTTTGCAGGGTGCATCCATTTAGTTATATCAGTTTTGAAAAAAAATAATATTTGCTTTCAAAAAGTGGTACCGAACTGTCAAAATTGTAGTTTTTGTTAATATTACGTCACTTCCGTTGCCGACAGAAAAATTTCACCGTAACAAAAAAAATTACAATTGGGACCACGGAGCATATGAACTTTGTTTTATACAAATCGAACAATAAATAATTTTTCTGGGTACGAAAAACTAAATTAGCCGATGGCGGCTAACACAAATTACCGAGACAATTTTTTTTTCTCATTTCTGCTCAAGTAGGATGATAGTTTAACCCCGTGTAAAATATCATCAAAAAATATTCATAAATAAAAAATAATTTTTTTCAAAATATCGGACATTTTTTCGACTACTTCCGGTTTTACGATCGTTGTTGTGATAGCTTTACGAAGTTCTTTGGATACTTAACTTTCTGTACCAGAAATGTCAGAAACATCCATTGAGCAGTTTTGAAAAAAAAAGATAAATTAAAGAGCGTTTACAAAAATTTAACGATTTTTCAATTTTTTCAAAGTTTGATGCCATTTTTGGACCATCTATATTATTTCAATGCTTTTCATTTTTGATTCACTATATAGACAACCGATAGGACTTTGAGTAAGAAAAGTTTAAGAAAAATCTGCGGCGTCGTTTTCGAGAAAAGGACGTCTCAGAATGTTAAAAAATCGGAAAATACTAGATTTTTGGCACACAATAATTTATTTCCTTACCATCGATATCGTATTATTTAGATACCATATGATGGTCCATTAATAGGGCTATCCAACGACACTTTAGTTCTTTTGGTCCGCTATTACCTAAGGGAGAAATCAAGTTTTTCTGCAAGTGCGACATAGTTTTTAACCTTTTTTTACATTTTTTGAATACTTCCGGTATGGTTATTATTGTCGATATAGTTTTGATAACCGGTTTAGGCACTAAAATAGCCACAGGGCTCTGTAATGATATATTACATTATCTGATCAGATAAAATGCCCCTGAGAAATCCTAGGTTCAAAAGTGCCAAAAATGCAAAAAATTTAAAATATCGAAAATTAAATTTCAATAACTACATACATATTATACATCGATAGAATCGTAATTAGGTCAGCTATCTGAATATACAATTTTTTTTTGAAAATCTCTTAAAATAAAAAAATAGCAGAGCATTTTCCAAAATTTCACGATTTTTCGACTTTTTTCGATTTTCAGTCCGTTATTTCACCTTTTCCAGATATTTCAAAGTCGTAATGGAATGTTTCGTACACAAGACTACTGCAAGGTCTCTCGATAGAGAAAGTTTCATAAAAAACTGTGGAGCAGTTTTCGAGATACAGGCATCTAAAAACGCTCCAAATCAGAAAATACTTGATTTTCAGCGAGTCATATTTTGCTTCCTGCTGATCGTGGCGTACGAATTGGGTATCATTCAGTGGTCCAATTACCGCCCGACCAAATGATACCTTAATTTGTTTAATCCGTTGATATCGGACGGAAAAATCGTGTTTTTACCTAAAACACCAATTTTTCACGTTTTTTTCAAAATATCGCATAGTATTTCGACTACTTCCGGTTTACGGATTGTTGTTGAAATTGCTTTAAACGGTGGTTTGACCATATTACTTCATGTTCCAGGAATTTCAGAAACGTCGATCCGGCCGTAAAACGAAACTTAAGCTCACAAAATGTGAAGAAAATTCGAAAAAAATCGAAAAATAAAGGGCGATGACTCTGAATGAAACTTATATTACTGGAACCGTATTGCCTTCAGGTATCCAAAAATGTAGGTCAAATTTGAAAATTTTGAAAAATAACAAAAAATGTGTCTTAAACAACATATTTTCATTTTTCGAATGCTAGAAGTCAGCGGCGAAGTTTCTAAATTGCAAAATTTTCAACTGCTATCGTCCGAGAAAAGACTCAGGGTTTCCAAAAATGTAATTTGTATGAAAATAGGTACAGAATTGACGAATCTACGGCCGTTTTTTAATTTTTTGGCACCGCACAAAATTCGGCCACTTCCGGTCTGCGCAGAAGTTTCAAATACAGTGGAAGGGATGGCCACTATATGGTTTCCTGATAGAAAATTACGTCCCAGATCTGTATCTGTTACAGACACTGAGAAATAGGCTCCCCCGAAAAATAAAATAATAATAATAAATAACTAGACCTGCAAGCAGCACTGAACCGGCTTTCAGGAATCATACAGGAAGTTTATTATACCATAGCCGATCCATTGAGCTACCAAAGTATACTTTAGTTGTTTTGCTTCAGTGACACCCTCTATCATATGTAAAAGTAATATTTGCTGGCGAAAAGACAGGTCAAAATTGTAAATTATGGTAAAATTACGTCACTTCCGGTACCGAAAGAAATTTTTATAGGTGAAAAATAAGTCGAAAATTCGCAACACACAAAATACAAACTTTGTTTTATACATATCGGGCAATAAATAATTAACCTATAACCCATAAACTGAAATTAAGAAGGTAAAAAACTTAAAAGTGACCCTGGGAAAATTGGTTATTATTCGACAAGGGAACATGCTAGAAGCCTTTTCTTGATATCAATATGATGGTATTGATTCAATCTTACTGCCCATTAGAGCCAGACGTTATAAAGTTAAACGAATAATGAATATAAATCACTTCAAAAAAATGTTTGTTTTGAAGGCTAAAAATACGTTTTTTGCAAAAATTACATTACTTCCGGTGATATTGAAAATGTTAACTTGGTTCATAGAAGTCATAAATGGCATAAGGCATCAAATGGTAAAAAAATTATAAAAATCGAATAATAATTGACACTTTTATAGACCAAAAACCTTGAAAAGTGACTTATAGAAGATCGCCTATTTCTCTGTAACCGTACAAGTTAGAAACCATTTTGTGGTATCTGTATGGTCGTATGGCTTCATTCTATTCGTTGATGGGAATAAAATATCATAATTTTAAAAATATTATAAGGGAGACTGATTTGAATAAAATATTAGTTTTTTAGGTTAAAAATACAGTTTTTGCCCAAATGACGTCATTTCCGGTCACAGTGAAAATGTAAAATTGGCTTGACCTAGTCCAAATTGGCATTAGACATCAAATGGAAAAAAAATATTGCAAATCGAATAATAATTCACTCTTGTATAGGCAAAATAACGTGAAAAGTGATGCATGCAAAATTGCATATTTCTCGACAACTGCTCATATTACAAACTAATTTTCGCATACATTCTCTTCGTCTGGATTATTGCTACGAGTTTATGAAAATTACAAATAAATATTTAAAAATATGAAGACGCTGAATGAATTGTAAATAGCTGAATTTTACACTTTATTTTACATTTTATTCGAAATTGCCCGAAAATGAAATTGAAATTTAAAAATATGAGCTAAGGATTTTGTGCACCTTCGCAGGGTGCATCCTTTTAGTTATATCAGTTTTGAAAAAAAATAATATTTTCTTTCAAAAAGTGGTACCGAACTGTCAAAATTGTAGTTTTTGTTAATATTACGTCACTTCCGTTGGCGACAGAAAAATTTCACCGTAACATAAAAAATAACAATTGGGACCACGGAGCATATGAACTTTGTTTTATACAAATCGAACAATAAATAATTTTTCTGGGTACGAAAAACTAAATTCGCCGATGGCGGCTAACGCAAATTACCCAGACAATTTTTTTTCTCATTTCTGCTCAAGTACGATGATATTTTAACCCAGTGTAAAATATCACCAAAAAATATTCATAAATAAAAAAGATTTTCGTAAAAAAAATAATTTTTTTCAAAATATCGGACATTTTTTCGACTACTTCCAGTTTTACGATCGTTGTTGTGATAGCTTTACGAAGTTATTTGGATACTTAACTTTCTGTACCAGAAGTGTCAGAAACATCCATTGAGCAGTTTTGGAAAAAAGGATAAATAAAAGAGCGTTTACAAAAATTTAACGATTTTTCAATTTTTTTCAAAGTTTGATGCCATTTTTGGACCACCTATATTATTTCAATGCTTTTCATTTTGGATTCACCAAATAGACAACCGATGGTACTTTGAGTTAGAAAAGTTTAAGAAAAATCTGCGGCGTCGTTTTCGAGAAAAGGGCGTCTCAGAATGTTAAAAAATCGGAAAATACTAGATTTTTGGCATACAATAATTTATTTCCTTACCATCGATATCGTATTATTTAGATACCATATGATGGTCCATTAATAGGGCTATCCAACGACACTTTAGTTCTTTTGGTCCGCTATTACCTAAGGGAGAAATCAAGTTTTTCGCAAGTGCGACAATGTTTTTAACCTTTTTTTTCATTTTTTGAATACTTCCGGTATGGTTATTATTGTCGGTATAGTTTTAATAACCGGTTTGGGCACTAAAATAGCCACAGTGCTCTGTAATGATATATTACATTATCTGATCAGATAAAATGCCCCTGAGAAATCCTAGGTTCAAAAGTGCCAAAAATGCAAAAAATTTAAAATATCGAAAATTAAATTTCAATAACTACATACATATTATACATCGTTAGAATCGTAATTAGGTCAGCTATCTGAATATACAATCGTTTTTTGGAAATCTTTGAAAATAAAAAAATAGCAGAGCATTTTCCAAAATTTCACGATTTTTCGACTTTTTTCGATTTTCAGTCCGTTATTTCACCTATTCCAGATATTTCAAAGTCTTATTGGATGGCTTCATGCAAAGTACCTCCGAAAGGTCTCTCGATAGAAAAAATTACAAAAAAAGTTGCGGTTAAGTTTTCGAGATACAGGCGTCCAAAAACGCTCCAAATCAGAAAATACTTGATTTTCAGCGTGCCATATTTTGCTGCCTGCTCATCGTATCCGTACGAGTTGGGTATCATACGATAGCACAATCCTAGTGCAGTCCAATGGTACCCTAATTTCTTTAATCCATTGATATCGGGCGGAGAATTCGCGTTTTTCCCCAAAATATCCATTTTTTGCATTTTTTTCAAAATATTGCACATTATTTCGACCACTTCCGGTTTAGGGATTCTTGTTGAAATTGCTTTATACGTTGGTATTGGACTATAACTTCATGTTCTAGAAGTTTCAGAAACGTCAATTCTACCATAAAACGAAACCCGAGCTGACAAAATGGGAAGAAAATTCGAAAAAAATCGAAAAATAAAGGGCGATAACTCTGAATGAAACTTATATTACTGGAATCGGATGGACTTCAGGTATCCAAAAATGTAGGTCAAATTTGAAAATTTTGAAAAATGACAAAAATGGTCTCGTAAACAACATGTGTTCAATTTTCGAACGATAAAAGTCATAGACGAATGTTCGAAATTGAAAAATGTGAGATAGCCATTGTCTCAGAAAAGATTCAGGGATTCCAAAAATGTAATTTGTTTGAAAATGGATAACGAATTGACGAAACTATGGCCGATTTTCAATTTTTAGACAACGTGCAAAGTTCGGTCACTTCCGGTATGCGCAGAAATTTCAAAAATATTTTATCAAGTAGCCACCACATGGTTTCCCAATAGAAAATCTAATTCCAGATCGATATCTGTTTTCGATCATGGAGATCTAGGCCCCCGCGGTAAATAATAATAATAATAATAATAATAATAATAATAATAATAATAATAATAATTTTAGTAATCTCAATAGGCTTTCAGACGAAAGTCTGAAAGCCTAATAATAATTTTAGTAATCTCAATAGGCTTTCAGACGAAAGTCTGAAAGCCTAACTAGACCTGCATGCAGGAATGACGGGTTTCACTGGTGCCATGTTACCCTTAAACATGTCACTTCCGGTGTCAAGTTACCCTTGAACATATGTCACATCCGGTACCAGCGAAACCACTAAACAGGTTTCCAAATTAACATTGCACACAAATAAAATGGACGCAGAATCAACAAAATCCAGCAATATCAATTCATTTTATACATTTGGTACTTGTAAATGATCTTGACAAAATTAAATTACTCCCGGTGTTAATGCAAATGTTCAATTAGTCTCATGAAATCAGAAATGGCATACGATATCATATAGTGAAAATTTTATGTAAATCGAATAATAATTGCCACTTTTAAAGACCAAAAAACTTGAAAAGTGACTTGTAGAAAATCCGCTATTTCTCTGCAACCGTACAAGTTAGAAACCATTTTGTGGTATCTGTATGCTCGTATGGGTTCATTCTATTTGTTGATTGGCATCAAATACCATAATTTGAAACAGATTTCAAAACAGACCCATTTGAATAAAATATCTGTTTTGGAGGCTAAAAATACAGTTTTTGCCAAAATGACGTTACTTCCGGTGATAATGAAAATCTTAAATTACTTGTATGAAATCCCAAATGGCATTAGGTATAACATGGTGTGACGTTTATGAAAATCGAATAATAATTGACCCTTTTATGGCCCCGAAACCTTCAAAAGTGACCTGTAGAAAACCGTCTATTTCTCGGCAACCGAATAAGTTAGAAACCATGTTATGATATCTATATGACCATATGAGTTTTGTTTAAATGTGAATTTAAACCAAAAGTTAAAATTATTAATATATATTAAGTTATTCTTGGTTGAATAAAACATTGATTTAAAAAGTTTAAAATGCATTTTTTGACCAAATGATGTCACTTCCGGTGTCAATTTTAAATTGTAATCAACTTGATATGACGCTACATGCTTTTTGAATCAAATGATGTCACTTTTATAAAAATCCAATCATAATTGACTATTTTACAGGCAAAATAACGAAAACAGTGACTTGTACAGAACTGCCCATTTCTTGGTAACTGCTTATATTACAAACGAATTTTAACATACATTTTCTTCGTATGGATTATAGCTACAAGTTTATAAAAGTTACGAAGAAATATTTTAAAATCTGAAAAGCCTGAATAGGTTGTAAATAGGCCAATTTTACACCATTTTTAGCCTCTTAATCGAATTTGCTCGAAAATGAAATCGAAATTAAAAAAACTGCTTCCTACATTTTTTGCGCCTTGAAAGGACACACTCTTTGAGTCATATAATTTTTCAAAAAAATAATATTTGTTTTCGAAATAAGAAAATAACTGTCAAAATTGTAGTTTTTGGTAAAATTATGCCACTTCCGGTGCCGACAGATAACATTATTGGTAACAAAAAAAATGACAATTGAGACAACGAAGCATATGAACTTTGTTTGATACAAATCGAACAATAAAAAATTAATCTAGGACTGAAAAACTGAATTAGCCAATGGCAGCCAAGGAAAATTACTGAGACAAAAATTTTTAACATTTTTGCACTAGTCAGATGACTCTTTAATTCTGTGCACAATACGACTAAAAAATATTCATAAATAAAAAAAATTTTAGTAAAATTTTAAATTTTCGAAATTTGGCGCCTAATATCTTCGAAGATTTGCCGAAAATCAAAAATCGAAAGTAGCGTAGCTATGTGCCCTGTCTCAGGCTATGCCAAAATGTATCGAAAGTTAAAATCCAATGATTATTGTTAAAATTACTGCAATATTTTCAAAAACGATAACTTCGGTGATTTCGGACATTTCGCATTGGCGCAGAACGTTCAAAATAGCTTTATCCTCTAAGTCACACCCACTTTCCCAGTAAAACCGAAGAAATCGTAACGATGCGACACGTAGTTGCTGAGATCTATTCAAATTGGAATCTGAATAATAATAATAATAATAACTAGACCTGCATGCAGGAATGACGGGTTTCACTGGTGCCATGTTACCCTTAAACATGTCACTTCCGGTGTCAAGTTACCCTTGAACATATGTCACATCCGGTACCAGCGAAACCACTAAACAGGTTTCCAAATTAACATTGCACACAAATAAAATGGACGCAGAATCAACAAAATCCAGCAATATCAATTCATTTTATACATTTGGTACTTGTAAATGATCTTGACAAAATTAAATTACTCCTGGTGTTAATGCAAATGTTCAATTAGTCTTATGAAATCAGAAATGGCATACGATATCATATAGTGAAAATTTTATGTAAATCGAATAATAATTGCCACTTTTAAAGACCAAAAAACTTGAAAAGTGACTTGTAGAAAATCAGCTATTTCTCTGCAACCGTACAAGTTAGAAACCATTTTGTGGTATCTGTATGATCGTATGGGTTCATTCTATTTGTTGATTGGCATCAAATACCATAATTTGAAAAAGATTTCAAAACAGACCCATTTGAATAAAATATCTGTTTTGGAGGCTAAAAATACAGTTTTTGCCAAAATGACGTTACTTCCGGTTATAATGAAAATCTTAAATTACTTGTATGAAATCCCAAATGGCATTAGGTATAACGTGGTGTGACGTTTATGAAAATCGAATAATAATTGACCCTTTTATGGCCCCGAAACCTTCAAAAGTGACCTGTAGAAAACCGTCTATTTCTCGGCAACCGAATAAGTTAGAAACCATTTTATGATATCTATATGACCATATGAGTTTTGTTTATATGTGAATTTAAACCAAAAGTTAAAATTATTAATATATATTAAGTTATTCTTGGTTGAATAAAACATTGATTTAAAAAGTTTAAAATGCATTTTTTGACCAAATGATGTCACTTCCGGTGTCAATTTTAAATTGTAATCAACTTGATATGACGCTACATGCTTTTTGAATCAAATGATGTCACTTTTATAAAAATCCAATCATAATTGACTATTTTACAGGCAAAATAACGAAAACAGTGACTTGTACAGAACTGCCCATTTCTTGGTAACTGCTTATATTACAAACGAATTTTAACATACATTTTCTTTGTATGGATTATAGCTACAAGTTTATAAAAGTTATGAAGAAATATTTTAAAATCTGAAAAGCCTGAATAGGTTGTAAATAGGCCAATTTTACACCATTTTTAGCCTCTTAATCGAATTTGCTCGAAAATGAAATCGAAATTAAAAAAACTGCTTCCTACATTTTTTGCACCTTGAAAGGACACACTCTTTGAGTCATATAATTTTTCAAAAAAATAATATTTGTTTTCGAAATAAAAAAATAACTGTCAAAATTGTAGTTTTTGGTAAAATTATGCCACTTCCGGTGCCGACAGATAACATTATTGGTAACAAAAAAAATGACAATTGAGACAACGAAGCATATGAACTTTGTTTTATACAAATCGAACAATAAAAAATTAATCTAGGACTGAAAAACTGAATTAGCCAATGGCAGCCAAGGAAAATTACTGAGACAGAAAATTTTAACATTTTTGCACTAGTCAGATGACTCTTTAATTCTGTGCACAATACGACTAAAAAATATTCATAAATAAAAAAAATTTTAGTAAAATTTTAAATTTTCGAAATTTGGCGCCTAATATCTTCGAAGATTTGCCGAAAATCAAAAATCGAAAGTAGCGTAGCTATGTGCCCTGTCTCAGGCTATGCCAAAATGTATCGAAAGTTAAAATCCAATGATTATTGTTAAAATTACTGCAATATTTTCAAAAACGATAACTTCGGTGATTTCGGACATTTCGCATTGGCGCAGAACGTTCAAAATAGCTTTATCCTCTAAGTCACACCCACTTTCCCAGTAAAACCGAAGAAATCGTAACGATGCGACACGTAGTTGCTGAGATCTATTCAAATTGGAATCTGAATAATAATAATAATAATAATAAGAATAATAATTTTAACAAAAACAATAGTGTTTCACACAAGCTACGCAGTGTGAAACCCTAATAAGAATAACTAGACCTGCATGCAGGAATGGCGGGTTTCACTGGTGCCACGTCACTTTCGGTGCCACGTTACCCTTAAACATATGTCACTTCCGATACCAATGAAACCATCAAACAGGTTTCCACATAAGCATTGTAAACATCAAATAAAATGGACGAAGAATCAACCAAATCCAGCAATATCAATTCATTTTATATATATGTTACTTGTAAGTGATCCTGGCAAAATTTCATTACTTCCGGTGATAATGAAAATGTTCAATTAGTTTTATGAAATCAGAAATGGCATAAGGCATCATAATGGCGAAAATTGTATGTAAATCGAATGAGAATTGCCACTTTTATAGACCAAAAACCTTGAAAAGTGACTTGTAGAAAATCGTCTATTTCTCGGCAACCGTACACGATAAAAACTATCTTTTGGTATCTATATGATCGTATGGGTTCAATCCATTTGTTGATTGGAATCAAATATCATAATTTGCAATATATTACAAATCAGACTCATTTGAAAAAAATGTCTGTTTTGAAGGCTAAAAATACAGTTTTTGCCAAAATGACATTACTTCCGGTGATACTGAAAATGTTAAATTAGTTCTATGAAATCATAAATGACACAAGATATCATATGGTGAAAATTTTATGAAAATCGAATAATAACTGACACTTTTATAGACCAAAAACCTTGAAAAGTGACTTAAGGAAAATCGCCCATTTCTCTGCAACCGTACAAGTTAGAAACCATTTTGTGGTATCTGTATGATCGTATGGGTTCAATCTATTTGATCAATAGAATCAAATATCACAATTTGAAAAAAATAACAAATACGACTCATTTGAATAAAATATTGTTTTTTGAAGGCTAAAATTTAAGTTTTGAGCAAATGACGTCATTTCCGGTGGCAGCGCAAGGGGTAAAATGGTTTGACATAGTCCACTATGGTATTAGGCATCCAATGGCGAAAGAAAATTGAAAATCGAATAATAATTGATTCTTTTACAGCCAAAATTACGTGAAAAGTGACTCATGCAAAATTGCCTATTTCTCGGCAACTGCTTATATTACAAACTAATTTTCACATACATTCTCTTCGTATGGATTATAGCTACAAGTTTATAAAAGTTACGTAAAAATATTTTAAAATCTGAAAAGCCTGAATGAGTTGTAAATAGGTCAATTTTACGCCTTTTTTCACCTCTTAATCCAATTTGCTAGAAAATGAAAAAGAAATTAAAAAAACTGCTTCCGACATTTTTTGCGCCTTTAAAGGACACACTCTTTGAGTCATATAATTTTTCAAAAAAATAATATTTGTTTTCAAAAAATGTACCTAACTGTCAAAATTGTAGTTTTTGGTAAAATAATGCCACTTCCGGTGCCGACAGATAATACTTTTGGTAATAAAAAAAATGACAATTGAGACAACGAAGCATATGAACTTTGTTTTATACAAATCGAACAATAAAAAATTAATCTAGGACTGAAAAACTGAATTAGCCAATGGAGGCCAAGGAAAACTACTGAGACAAAATTTTTTAACATTTTTGCGCAAGTCAGATGACTCTTTAATTCTGTGCACAACACGACTAAAAAATATTCATAAATAAAAAAGTTTTTTGTAAAATTTTAAATTTCCGAAATTTGGCGCCTAATATCTTCGAAGATTTGCCGAAAATCAAAAATCGAAAGTAGCGCAGCTATGTGCCCTGTCTCCAGCTATGCCAAAATGTATCGAAAGTTAAAATCCCATGATTATTGTTAAAATTACCGCAATATTTGTAAAAACGATAATTTCGGTGATTTCGGACATTTCGCATTGTCGCAGAACGTTCAAAATAGCTTTATCCTCTAAGTCACACCCACTTTCCCAGTAAAACCGAAGAAATCGTAACGATGCGACACGTAGTTGCTGAGATCTACTCAAAACAAAAGAAGAATAATAATAATAATAATAAGAACTAGACCTGCATGCAGGAATGACGGGTTTCACTGGTGCCACGTTACCCTTAAACATGTCACTTCCGGTGCCAAGTTACCCTTGAACATATGTCACTTCCGGTACCAACGAAACCATTAAACAGGTTTCCAAATTAACATTGCACACAAATAAAATGGACGCAGAATCAAACAAATCCAGCAATATCAATTCATTTTATACATTTGTTACTTGTAAATGATCTTGACAAAATTACATTTCTTCCGGTGTTAATGAAAATGTTCAATTAGTCTTATGAAATCAGAAATGGCATACGATATCATATAGTGAAAATTTTATGTAAATCGAATAATAATTGCCACTTTTAAAGACCAAAAAACTTGAAAAGTGACTTGTAGAAAATCGACTATTTCTCTGCAACCGTACAAGTTAGAAACCATTTTGTGGTATCTGTATGATCGTATGGGTTCATTTTATTTGTTGATTGGCATCAAATACCATAATTTGAAAAACATTTCAAAACAGACTCATTTGAATAAAATATCTGTTTTGAAGGCTAAAAATACAGTTTTTGCCAAAATGATGTTACTTCCGGTGATAATGAAAATCTGAAATTACTTGTATGAAATCCTAAATGGCATTAGGTATAACATGGTGTAACGTTTATGAAAATCGAATAATAATTGACACTTTTATGGCCCAAAAACCTTCAAAAGTGGCCTGTAGAAAACCGTCTATTTCTCGGCAACCGAACAAGTTAGAAACAACTTTATGATATGTATATGACCATATGAGTTGTGTTTATATGTGAATTTAAACCAAAAGTTAAAATTATTAATACATATTAAGTAATTCTTGGTTGAATAAAACATTGATTTAAAAAATTTAAAATGCAGTTTTTGACAAAATGACGTCACTTCCGGTGTCAATTTTAAATTGTAATCAACTTGATATGACGCTACATGCTTTTTGAATCAAATGATGTCACTTTTATAAAAATCCAATCATAATTGACTATTTTACAGGCAAAATAACGAAAACAGTGACTTGTACAGAACTGTCCATTTCTTGGTAACTGCTTATATTACAAACTAATTTTAACATACATTTTCTTCGTATGGATTATAGCTACAAGTTTATAAAAGTTACGAAGAAATATTTTAAAATCTGAAAAGCCTGAATAGGTTGTAAATGGGTCAATTTTACACCATTTTTAGCCATTTAATCGAATTTGCTCGAAAATGAAATCGAAATTAAAAAAACTGCTTCCGCCATTTTTTGCGCCTTGAAAGGGCACACTCTTTGAGTCAAATAATTTTTCCAAAAAATAATATTTGTTTTCGAAAAATGGTACCTAACTGTCAAAATTGTAGTTTTTGGTAAAATTATGCCACTTTCGGTGCCGACAGATAACACTTCCGGTAATAAAAAAAATGACAATTGAGACAACGAAGCATATGAACTTTGTTTTATACAAATCGAACAATAAAAAATTAATCTAGGACTGAAAAACTGAATTAGCCAATAGCGGCCAAGGAAAATTACTGAGACAAAATTTTTTAACATTTTTGCACTAGGCAGATGACTCTTTAATTCTGTGCACAACACGACTAAAAAATATTCATAAATAAAAAAGTTTTTTGTAAAATTTTAAATTTTCGAAATTTGGCGCCTAATATCTTCGAAGATTTGCCGAAAATCAAAAATCGAAAGTAGCGTAGCTATGTGCCCTGTCTCAGGCTATGCCAAAATGTATCGAAAGTTAAAATCCAATGATTATTGTTAAAATTACTGCAATATTTTCAAAAACGATAACTTCGGTGATTTCGGACATTTCGCATTGTCGCAGAACGTTCAAAATAGCTTTATCCTCTAAGTCACACCCACTTTCCCAGTAAAACCGAAGAAATCGTAACGATGCGACAAGCAGTTGCTGAGATCTACTCAAAACAAAAGAAGAATAATAATAATAATAAGAATAATAATTTTAACAAAAACAATAGTGTTTCACACAAGCTTCGCAGTGTGAAACCCTAATAATAATTTTAACAAAAACAATAGTGTTTCACACAAGCTTCGCAGTGTGAAACCCTAATAATTTTAGTAATCACAATAGGCTTTCAGACGAAAGTCTGAAAGCCTAAATAATAATTTTAGTAATCACAATAGGCTTTCAGACGAAAGTCTGAAAGCCTAATAATAATTTTAACAAAAACAATAGTGTTTCACACAAGCTTCGCAGTGTGAAACCCTAATAATTTTAACAAAAACAATAGTGTTTCACACAAGCTTCGCAGTGTGAAACCCTAATTAGATATTTATTAACATTAAATGACCACAATCAACTCTCGATGCAAACTTATTTGTATGATTTTCATTCGGTTTGAATCTGATCTGCTGTCCAACGCCCACTGATGATTAAATGCAACTAGATCATCGCTACTGCTGCGGCTTGTAAACGACAAACAAATAGAAAATTGGATGTGGCTTTGCTCCTGGGGGTCAGGCAGTATACATCCACATTTGGAAAAATATGGATAATCGAGACTGTTAATTATTGTGATTTCAAAAAATGTTTTCACTGCTTAGAGCGAAGAATTTCAATAAATTTTCTTAGCATATTCCATTTACACTATCTAGTTCATTATTTAATCTTCCATAATATATCTTTAATTTTCTTCAGAGGAAAGCAGATCTTCAACATCAGTAGCTACAAAATAAATAATGATTTAGATAAATATAATTACTACCACAAACTTATGTCTAATAATATCAACAATAATTCATTTTGTCATTTTAATATACAGCTGTATTATGAAATTTAGGCTCCTATACCATTTCATTCAAGAGCCAAGTTGGGTAAGTGAACAAGACACTGTGGGTCGCTAGACTAAAGGTCGCAGGTTTAACCCTGACATGGTTTCTCTTTGTCAGTGGTGCAGAAAGGATGGGAAGAAAATCTGAGGTCCGATGTATACATTGGCATGGACGTAAAAGAATGTAAGAAGACTTTCAAAATACATACCTTTCCTAACATGCTGCTCCGTATTCTGTCGCCTCAGATTTCTGCCCCCTCCCTGTCCGAATATAGTACAGTCATGCCTTGATACGGTCTTCAGTGCTGGTCTGAGAATGGCCATGTTTTCTGCAGGCTGCTATAATTTAAAAACAAAGATGAAAACTCGTAAAATGTAATAAAAACTATTTAAAATAAATTCTTATACCATTAAGATGCATTACAAAAAATTTAAATAAAGAACTGGCCATTCTTGCTATAATAGTTCCAAAATAAATAATTAAAGATAGGTTGCCAGGCAACGAAACATACGCCCACAGCAGGTAAATCGTCCGGGCAGTCAACAAGGGTTGTCGCATATTTTTCCTTTTTTGGTAATGAAACAACTCATTATGTAATTATCTGAAAATCATTAGAATCTGTTTGCTTTTTATAAAGTTTTGCCCCACGCTAACAATTAGTATAGGAAACATTTAACATCATGGATTTAGCTGTTCAGTTATCAAAATTCATTGAAAATCAAAATACTTGTTTGTTTCAACACCTTAAACTCTGTGTATCAATCTGAAGTCAATCGGATGATAAGTTTGGCATCTGTAGCGTCACAAGGTTTTTTGAAGAGATCAAGGGAGATAACACTGGCAGTAATTATTTGAAATCAATGAAAATCAGTAGGCTTCTTCGTCTCATGACCTTCAACAGTGTGTGTAAATTTAAAGTCAATCAGATATTAACTTTGGCCTCTAGAGCGTCCACAGGATTTTTTGATGTGATCAAGGGCCATAACTCTCAGAGATCGCTGAAAATCAATAGGCGTCTTCGTCTCATAACCTTAAACACTATGTATAAATTTAAAGTCAATCGGATATTAACTTTGGCCTCTAGAGCGTCCACAAGATTTTTTGAAGTAATCAAGGGCCATAACTCTGGTAGTTATTATCGGAAATCGCTGAAAAACAATAGGCTTCTTCGTCTCATGACCTTAAACACTGTGTATAAATTTAAAGTCAATCGGATATTAACTTTAGCCTCTAGAGCGTCCACAAGCAATTGTGGACGCCTGACCGACGGACGGACGGACGGACGGACGGGGGCGACGACAATATACGACCACATTTCAATGTGGGCGTATAAAAAGTAAAATACTTAAAATTTTATTTAAATTATTCTGAGCGATGTAATCACTGTTTGGAGTTTTGACAGATATGTTTATTTTCTGGGCAATTTTTCTTGTTAAAGATACATTATGCCTTATGGGAGATAAGATAAAGAATTGACAGTTTTCACTATAATTAGTATAATAGTTAAAAACTAGATAGTGTAAAGGTAATTTGCTGAAAATTTCAATCAAATTGATCAACTATAAGCCGATATTGAAGCGTATGAAATCTCTGCATACCCTCGGTCTTCCTTAATAAAGTCATTAATATAAACAGCATAGTCTCGATTATCCATTCTTTTGAATTAATTATCAATGGCCGTTAAGTGCATAATTATAGGAATCAAATCCAGCCTACATCGAGAGTTTATTATGGTATAGATATGTTAATGGATGTCTAACTGATGATTTAGATAACATTTCGGGCCTAAAGAAAGACTTAATTGTAATAGACAGATTTAGCGCTTGCATAATGCATGTTTAATCAAGAGTCAGTCATGCTTCTCCATTTTTAGATGAAATCTTTAAATGGCGATTGTACTGAATCCATTTACATCTGCGGCATTCGTTGGTCTAGCGAGCTCATTATAGGCTTTTTGTATAAATAAATGTCCAATAAACAATCTATTATAACATTTGAAGCAAAATAAAACCCTGTAAATAGGCATATTTTGCTCTCACATAATGTATCCTACGGTTATCATATACTTTTATCATCTTAGGAATTAACGTCACTTTTAGTTCATTATGCAGTTAAATGAAAAACACTGGTCGCAGTGGATCAATTTCGATTTGCGTAAAAATATGCAGACATTCAAAAATTTCGCGTTTTTGCCGTTTACTTCTGCGTGTCTTTAAGCCTCTAAAAATACTCATTAGAAGCAAGTCAAGTCGTTTTGTGAACAACCCTATTTTAAGCATCCATATTTCATTGATAAGCCTATTGTATTTAGTCAAATGACGCCTGGAGGTTAGCGGCATCGGCATATCTTAGATCTATGGTTGACGGCGCAGCCATTTCAATCTTTCACTTCGTCAGGAAGTAAACAGAAAACTATCGCCAGGAAAGCCAACATTTGATTGGCTGAATGTAAACAGTTTATTGTGTTCTAGCCAATCCAAAGTCTTGTATGAAATACACTTTATTGCTTCCAATGTTAGGACAGTCTCCGATCTAGAGTTCTCCGGCAAAATACAGGTGTCTCAGGATATCTATGAACTTATATTATGAATGAAATAAGAGGAGATATAAAAATCTACAGCAACTGCCTGCCTAGAGGTGTGTAAATGAGGCGTGAAGCACGTAAATCGTGCAAACTACGACATAGAATAATCTAATTATTCTCGTATCAGGGGAAATTTTCTGCGTATAAATTAAGCAATGTCTAACCATATTTGGGTTTATTTTGAAAAAAAATGCGCGAAATTCGTGGATTTGTGCATGACTGCGACCTCTGGAGGAGAAAGCGGTGTTGTTGCCTACCCTTCGATGAATTCCAATCGTCAAGGACCTCAGGTTTTTCATCCCATCAGAATGACTAGATGTTACAAGCCAGCCCTTCAGTCCTGCCCCACTGACAGTGATAGTTAATTGACAACTACATTTAATTCATTTATGGTCGAAAAAATACTATGCTTAAAAAAACTCTTGTCCTTGACAAATGCTCTTTATCCATGTCAAACTATACCGTACAGCAGTATGATTTGTCAAATTTATACAAATAAAGTACAAAATTCTTGATTTGAAAAGATTTTCAAATTTAAAATAAGCCTGTCAAAAACAAAGTAATGGCCTAGTACCTGTGTTGTACAATGTACCTACACTGGTTGTTTAAAAACTATGTGTATGAAACTCAACATCGTGACAGTTTATCACACATAATTTAAAATAAATTTGGGTTAACCAGGGAATAGAGATAAATGTGAATAGGCTGTCACTATAGTTACACTCTGAAAGGCATTTATTATATGTAGTTTACTTATGAATACACAAGATTAAGATAAGATTAAATAAATATCATAATAATTGTAAATATTGTTTGTTGTTGTAGTCTTAAAATTGGACTTCATATAAATAATTTTTGAAATATTTTTTTGCTATTTTTTTTCATGGATCCGTGAATTATTATGAGAAAACGGATTTACCTTATATATAAGTTATTTTTATACGCCCACATTTTTATGTGGACGTATATTGTCGTCGCCCCTGTCCGTCCGTCCGTCCGTCCGTCCGTCCGTCCGTCCACATTTTTTTTGTGAACAGTCTACAGGTCACAATTTTTATCCAATTTCAATTAAACTTAAAATATAGGTTTATCACCATAAGATCTCGGTTCCTTTCGATATTGGCATGTATCGGACTGTAACTTCATGGGTTATGGCCCCTGAATGTACGAAAAATCACGTTTTTTAGCTTGTGAACAGCGTAGAGGTCACAATTTTGAACCGATTTGGATGAAACTTGACATGTATGTTTATAACCCAAAGATCTTGGTTCCTTTCGATATTTGCGCCCATCGGATCGTAACTTCCTGAATTATGGCCCCTGATTGTCCGAAAAATCGCCCTTTTTAACTTGTGGTCCCTCTGGAGGTCACAATTGTTATCCGATTTAAAAAACCGTTTGATTATATCACCGTTGCATGGTTATGAAGGTTGAGTTCGAATTTCGTGAAAATCGGACCAAAATTGACGGACAAAATGGCCGCCGTTTGAACGCGAATAGTGTGAAAATATGTTATATCAAGGTTGTGGACCTTATAGAGGTCACAATTTTGAACCGATTTTGATGAAACTTGACATGTATGTTTATAACCCAAAGATCTTGGTTCCTTTCGATATTTGCGCCCATCGGATCGTAACTTCCTGAATTATGGCCCCTGATTGTCTGAAAAATTGCCCTTTTTAGCTTGTGGTCCCTCTGGAGTTCAAAATTGTTATCAGATTTAAAAAAACGTTTGATTATATCACCGTTCCATGGTTATGAAGGTTGAATTCGAATTTCGTGAAAATCGGACCAAAATTGACGGACAAAATGGCCGCCGTTTGTAAGCGAATAGTGTGAAAATATGTTATATCAAGGTTGTGGACCTTATAGAGGTCACAGCTTTGAACCAATTTTGATGAAACTTGACATGTATGTTTATAACCCAAAGATCTTGGTTCCTTTCGATATTTGCGCCCATCGGATCGTAACTTCCTGAATTATGGCCCCTGATTCTCTGAAAAATTGACCTTTTTAGCTTGTGGTACCTCTGGAGGTCAAAATTGTTATCGGATTTAAAAAACCGTTTGATTATATCACCGTTCCATGGTTATGAAGGTTGAGTTCGAATTTCATGAAAATCGGACCAAAATTGACGGACAAAATGGCCGCCGTTTGTACGTGAATAGTGTGAAAATATGTTATATCAAGGTTGTGGACCTTATAGAGGTCACAATTTTAAACCAATTTTGATGAAACTTGACATGTATGTTTATAACCCAAAGATCTTGGTTCCTTTCGATATTTGCGCCCATCGGATCGTAACTTCCTGAATTATGGTCCCTGATTGTCCGAAAAATCGCCCTTTTTAGCTTGTGGTCCCTCTGGAGGTCAAAATTGTTATCCGATTTAAAAAAACGTTCGATTATATCACCGTTACATGGTAATGAAGGCTGAGTTTGAATTTGGGAAAATCGGACCAAAATTAACGGACAAAATGGCCGCCATTTGTATGCGAATAGTGTGAAAATATGTTATATAAAGGTTGTGGAGGTCACAATTATTATCTGATTTAAAAAAAAATGTTTGATTATAAAAACCAAACAAATTCTAATGATTTTCTGATAATTCCTTAATATGCGACAACTCTTGTTGACTGCCCGGACGATTTGGCTGCTGTGTGGGCGTATGTTTCGTTGCCTGGCAACCTATTTTTTTCAAACGAAACATAACCACTTCAGGTCACACATTACTCCAGGGTGCCTTGAGGTTTCGTTCACACGTAACCCCAAGGTTCTTGGAGCTGTCGTTGTATTATGCGATTACATGTCATTTGGGACTCACGTCATTTGGGACTCACGTCATTTGGGACTCAAAAAAATTTGACAGCGACATTTGGGACTCGGGTATACGACGTTTGGGACTTTGATATACGACGTTTGGGACTTTGGTGTACGTCGTTTGGGACTCGATCAAGATATAAGTAATACGTTGGTAAAGTCGTCCACACGACATTGTTCATTAAAATAAGTCACGTGGTCATTGAAGACAGTCTCGGCGGTCTCCGAATTGCGCGTCTTCCACGCTCTGTTCGTGTGAATTTCAGGTACAGGTAGATATTAAAATAATAACTGGAAAATACATTGATGAAGTCACTGACCAGTTGTTAGGTAAATTTAAATCGTCATTGGTAATTCACTGACCGAACATCGAAAACACGGAGAAGGAAACAGTGGATGTTTTCCCCGACAGAATCTCCATTGGAGAATTCCAATGATACGTGACATATCGGTTGGCATTATGCCAATAAACCAGTTCTAAACTGATTTTTTATTGTATACACTATTGACAGGCAATCTGAACGACACTCACCCTACCTGCTACCATTTAATTTTTCATATGTTAGTTAACGTACGTATTGACAGAGTGTTAATTTTAACAAACATTGAAGGCTATATCATAGTCGTACAGAACTTCATTTTATAATGTAGCTATTTCAGTTATGGTTGTCACGTGATCATCGTGTCGTTTGTCTATCATCGACGGATAAATAAAAACGTTTGCAAGTTACATAACAAAATAGTCTAAAGAAATGCCACGGCATTTTCTGATACTGACAATAAACACTAATCAAACAATCAAAACTGCTAAAATCATAACACCAATTAACAAACAATACAAGAATACTTCATTAAAAAAAAAACATCGGTGAACAACAAAACAATGATCATACGATCATACAAACAATACGATTAACATTAACTTTATTATAAAAACATCGATGGTTCGATCTGAAATCAAATAACAAAATAGTCGAGTACTAGCTATTTCTTCCATATGATTAAAATGTGTACGAGTCTTATAAATACATTTATTTATTTTAACAATACATTTATTTATTTTAACAATACATTTATTTATTTTAACATTTTCATAGCACAATTTGTAGTTTTTGTCTGTCTCATAACTTTCAAATGTTTTTATTCATTCGTCCATGATAGACACACGTGCGGCACAGTGACAACCATAATTGAAATTGCTTCAAAATAAAATTCCGTACGGCTATGCCAGATACCTTTCAATAATTTTTTCATAGCTCAATTTGTAGTTTTTGTCTGTCACATAACTTTCAAATGTTTTTATTCATTCGTCCATGATAGACACACGTACGGCACAGTGATCATGTGACGACCATAATTGAATTGCTTCAAAATGAAATTCCGTACGACTATGCCAGATACCTTTCAATAATAACAACGACAATACATGTATGTTTAAAACGTAGCATCGCCGGCTTTTTGACCTAGAAATTCCAATCAATGTCATCGGCAGATTTGGCAATGGCGGAAAAAATATATTATTATTAATGACTGTTTCTCAGTGTATTTGGTGTTCTGTCAGAGGGTTATATTCAACTTAGATTTAAATTTCACTAACAACTGGTTAGCGAATCCATTAAATGCATGATCTAATTATTATCTTAATATCTACCGGTACTTGGAATTCATACGGAGCGTCAAAGAAGCGTGATTCCCGAGCGAAATGCACAAAATATGCACGCAGCTAGGGATCCTCCGATAAATCAGTCGACGTTTGTGTCGAACTCTGGTCCAAAATATCGTTTATATCGGGTCCCAAATGTCGTTTATATTGAGTCCCAAATGTCGTTTGTGTTGAGTCCCAAATGACGCCAATGAAGTCCCAAACGTCGTCAACTGGGTCCCAAATGTCGTTTGTGTTGAGTCCCAAATGACGTGATACCGTATTATTTATGCAAGGTCCGACTAAATTATTGGCGCATCAAGTTTGAAAGGCGTCAATCGATAAATTTTAAATGCACGTCCTACCTTGTTGTGTGACCCATCTCTGAACAACAATAACACTTATTGACACACACAAGAGGTTCATTGAAACGGTAAACGTTTTTTTCCGTCCACCGGAGCCTGGTCTTATGACGTCATATGTGGATTGTGGGTTAGGATAAGGGTTAGGCTTGGCCCAGGGTTAGGGTTAGGGCTAGCCCTGTCTACATCTCGAGACTGTGACGAAATCTGCAGGCCACAGCCCTTATCCTAACCCACAATCCACATATGACGTCATAAGACCAGGCTCCGGTGGACGGTAAAAAATGCTTACCCATTGAAACAGGTTTATCTAGACTGGTGGTCAGTCTTCTCCACACACCAAAAATTGGCCAGTCCTCTCAAAAAAAAACGAAAAAAAAACATAATCTCTAGAGACTGGGCAAATAGAGCTTCATTCTCATCTAGTAGGTCAATCTGCATTATGTAGGTCGTGTGACGCCGTGCACGTGATAATAAACATGGCTGTCGACTAACTGGCAAACTGGTGTAGGTGCGGCACAATACGTAGGTGCGAGATGTTTGTTGTGGATAACAGTTATTGTTATTTAGTGATACTTTAACGATCTATGAATTTTGTTGACGGACAATATCTGTCGAATGAACGGATACAACGTATGGGATGAGGTGAATGAACATAAATAATTACACACGACATCATTATAACAACTTAACGAAGCCAGTTCATGCGTATCGGGACGAAGCCGAATGGCGAATGGAAACAAAAAAACGTGTCACGTGACTCGGGGCTTGCTTGACAACTGTCAATCATTCCAAATAAGGAACAACGTAAAACAGGACAGGAACGCCCATTTTATTGTGAAGCTCGCAAATTGTCCAGTCTCTGGTGCTGGTTACAGGTTTACTCAATTTTTTTTTTATACAAATGGAAACGAAAGTGTTGGTTTACTAAAAATTAATACTTTTATATAAATCGAAATGTAAAATAAATAGAAGAGACTGGGCCAGTCTAAGGTTTATCCAATATCACATTCAAAAACATATCATGTAGCCGCCATGTTAGGATAGTTTGACATCCGTTTGACGTCATATCCTCCCAATTAAAATTTGAGGACCCCTCTTTAACACGAAACGAAATGCATTTTTGTACAATATTTCTATGGATTGCGGTACTGTTTTTGTAAAGATTTTATATTGGGATAGAGGACGATGTTTATTGAAGGAATAATTAGGTCGCTCTTCACGCGTAGTTGAAAATACACAACATCAATTGAGAACTTAATAATTATCTGTTGCGTGTTTATTTAGTAGGCCTAGATCAGTGCTTGAAATTGAAACTTTTCTTCAAAAACAAAAATTTAAAAAAAGCCGTAGCTAAAATTAGCTGACAAGGCACCACTGTCTAACTTCTTATTTAAAACAAATTGTTGTTATTTTCCGTCACGGGACGTGCAATTTGTATATATATTGTGTCAATTAATCTGGCCCTAATTGTGTTTAGTGGTACTGTCATAGTATAAATTATGCCAATTCCTCTTACGAGTAATAAAGTCATCGAAATTTGCTTTCCTTTCATTTTAGTTATTCGTGTTCATAACGGTAGCCTTCATGTCAGCTATAATTAAACTAAAATTGATTCGTCAAATTTCCACGGTCTTATGAAAAAACAAATTATATAACAACGGTAGGACGGGACATTTACAAATAAATCTTGCATCTCTGAATTATTGACCTAACCCCAAGCCCAACCGCGCCTGAACGACTGTATGATATTGACAAGTTATTACATATGCATTTCATGCGTCTACATGTATAGAAAAGGCACAACTTTTTGGTTTGTGTACACGTGGACAACAGTGCAATTTAGGCTATTTTTATTACCGTAGCAGTCCGTGTTTGCTTTCAGCTTTTACTTTTTACGACAATTGCCGTTATGCCGTGGTAATTTCTAGCATAGGCTACATGATTGTGATTATTATTTATAAAATGTTGATTACAATATAATTTAAAATCCTCAAATTTGTCGGGATTCATAGAATGTTTCATCGCAAACGGTTGATAATGAATATGAGAGCTTCTGTCGTTGTCAATGTCACGTGACATTTTCCCGCCTTTTCAATCTTTAGAGTTGAAAATATCAATAATTATTTAGCATTGAGTCTTGTTTCACACACACGGCAACTAAGTTAAACGGATCGAGTGCGATTTTAAGTAAGAGAGAGTGATTTATTCACAATCTAAATAATATTTTATGAAAAGGTATTTGACTGCCGAGTCTTTTTGAACAGATATCGGCTACGCAAATATCGGCAAAATTTCTTTTGATAGGCCACTCATCGGCCGATTAGTCTACTGAATGGCGAAGCGGATTATCAGAACATCACTAAAAATAAATTTAAAATGATCGCCTTCAAATTAGTCTCATGCGATTTCGTTTCGTTTAAAGAATTCGTTCGTAATGTGCATCAACCCAGATTTCACCTTTCACCTATGTAGGTCATTTCCGTTTTCAATGTGTTGTGTTGGTTGTAGGCGAAGATTTTTGTGAAATGTCTTAAAATAGACAATAAAAAATATTTTTCGGAACACAGATGGATATGATATGTAAATTTAATGTGTTAGCAGAGCAGATAACTGAAAATTGTGAATTTTGCCGTCCGCTGAACGAAGTAAACTAGTTATCAACTTTTGCCCCGAGCTTTTGACTGTTCGGAAGTTAGATGTTACGTCGTCAGAATATCAAAGAGTAACATCTAACTTGTTGGATTAGTCACACATATAATTTAAATTACGAAAATTAATAGCCAGGTTAATTTCTAGAAGCAGAATTTAAATACTCACCATGGCTGCTTTTGCCAGTAGGCCTTCTCCTTGGCGGTACATCCATTTTATAATTAATGACTGCGAAATTATCCTATAAACCATTCTGTGATTATCCTACAAACACAAACTAGTGATTCCAATGTTGCGCCAAAATTTCAACGGGTGTAAAAATTGCGGTAAAGGTTACTTAGGCGAAACGAAGTTATTAAATAATAATTATCCGGTTAGTCTAAAGAAAATAGCAGCACCAGGATATCAAATTTAGACATGAAACATGCACGCGGGGTGATTTTTTGGTTTGCGTGAGAGTTCCATACAAATTACAACAATTATAGAATTAAGAATTTCCTCGCTTGCTTTACATTTCAAATTTTTTATAAATATTGCCACGCCCGTAACTCATGGTAAGCGTTTTTTTTCCATCCACTGGAGCCTGGTCTTATGACGCCATATGTGGATTGTGGGTTAGGATAAGGGCTGTGGCCTGCAGATTTCGTCACAGTCTCGAGATGTAGACAGGGCTAGCCCTAACCCTAACCCTGGGCCAAGCCTAACCCTTATCCTAACCCACAATCCACAGATGACGCCATAAGACCAGGCTCCAGTGGATGGAAAAAAACGTTTACCCCCGTAACCTTACACTCACTCGTGTCAGCCGTGGTTGGAATGTCAGTATGATTTACGCTCATAATAGACAATGACCTATATAACTTGAATTAAGTTTGGTTCAGATTTATTCTCTATTTTTATAATAAAGTGTTGATGTCAAAACATGATTATATTAATTCAAGGTAAAATATTTACTGTAAATACAGTGTAAATATAGTCCCCCCCCCCCCTATTTGTGATAGCCTACTGAAATTAAAAAAAAAAAAATCATCTTCCGATCTTACTAAAATCCACGTATGCAGTTATTAAAAAATTTTAAATGAAAAAAATGTCATTCATATTTTTGTAATTACATTGAAATTTTCATCATAAAAATTTCCGTGAAATTCTAGTCGATCATAATATTTTTTTTGTTTCAGTGTAATTTGGTTATTAGTGAGATTGAGCAAAATTTTCACTCAATTACACACAATAAGCCTCAGTTAAAATCTATTATTGTGTATATTGTGTTATTAAATCTGGATCTATACTGTACCCTTGAACTCATGTCAATTTAGAGATGCATGCATTAAACACCATTTGCTGTGCTTTGTGTTATTATTTCAATGGAAAAACACGGGATGTAAAAATGGTGACATTTAGAGGCATGTCGTTTACAGTCCATTATACATTTTGTATAATATTTGACGGACGCAATCGCCCTTTCTTGCTTTCCTAACCCGTGTGTTCAGCAACTTGAAAGTAGACCAGTATCACCTGTTTATTACACTAATAACTTTAATGCAATAAAAGAAATTATGATTCCCGAAAAATTATAAAAGAAATAGATGATCGATGTCGCACACCGCCGAGTTGGATCCGACAAAATGTTTTAATCTGCAATCAATGCAGTACAAATACGAAGTGTTCAATGACAAGAAAGTGAAAATGTTTTATTACACTTAAAGTCATCGAAATTTGGGCCCTTTAGGTTACTGACAAGAAAGCAAAATATGTTCTTCCAAATAACATTTTGAAAGTTCCGCTTTCACACGCTTTTGAAAGTCTGGGGATTTTGAATGTGACCTTTTGCCTAAATTGCCACCGGGGGCAGGGAATGTAAGGCAATGTCAGAACTTCCATCCTGGGTACAACACCGTAACTGACCTTGCCGGTCATGACTTTGACCTTGACATTCATTGGCGAAATTCTGGGTGGTACATCAAGATTTAGAACTTTTCGGTCCCAAGGTCAAGGGTCAGGTCGAAGGTCAAGGTCTCATTTGAAACGTCAGTGAATTACGCATCTTATGTCATGACCTTTAATTTGCCGCATACACCTGGGGCCCCACCATGTGACCGGGAGAACCTGACTCAGTAGATATTGTGGTGACCTTGACCCTTTCAGATGACCTTGACCTACTGGGGTCACGTGGGTCGAGATGACATATTGGAAGGTCAAGGTCCAGGGGTCCTCACTTTATTAGATGGGCCGCTAGAGGTCAAAAACCAAAATACTTCCAAAGCCCCTAGCGGGTCAAGGTCACGACTTTTGTTTGAAGATTTTAAAAAATGAAGAACAAATGTGGGGTCGGTCTATTGGGTCACCAAATCATTAGGCCATCGGAAGACATTTTTGGGGCAACTTTCCCTACAAAGTCAAATAGCTGAGCACTGAATTGATGTGGTCTAAGGGCAGATAACTCGCCCATCCCAAATCTGATCCGACGACCTTGAGGTCACGGCCTCTCATACTAAATTGACCCCTGGGAGTCTCGTGGATTTGAACTATGCGGCTCAGTTTGTGGGACTTTCATGGGTCGCGGCCTCAAATTTCAGACCTATCGCACTTCTGGTTCCGGAATTTGGCCCAAAAAGACAGCCCTGCAGCTGCTTTTTCCAAGTCAAAGTTCAGGAAAGGGGGCAACACGCATCAAGTTGGATTATATTAGAAGCAACAGGGACGAGTGTGATATTTAGCCACTACCACATTAAAATGAAGTGATAATTACTGATAATTAACGTGAAAATTTACACGAAGTATGCCCTATGTTGGCCCAATGTTGGCCAAATAATGAATGGACAATGTTGGCAATGCGACGTTGGCCCGACGTTGGCCGTGCGACACCGTCGCTGGCCAACCATTGCCGACATTGGCCCAACGTAAGACTGCTAGCCATGATTACCTCGACTATAAAATGTATTTTATGTTGTATAATAGACAACCGTGGATATACTTATTTCAATTAAGGTCATATTTGTTTCCTTATTCTGGGAAAACGTCGAGCGATAAGAAAAGATATCTTCTCGGAATAGCATAATAAAGTTATGGAAAACGAAACAGGTCAAATTTGATCATTTTAACTGCGTCATCCTTCCTGCGAGATATTATCTCCAAATCTATCATATTTTTATAACCTTGGCATATTCACACTTCAATCAACATAAGTACAGTCGGTCTTAAAGTTATGCATCGGCGACTGAATGGATTAATGGGGTCAACAAACAATGTCAAAATATAAGCGTAAACATCGTACGGGATCGTTACAATATGTCGGATAACGCAAAGTGTCGGAGCATCCAGTTTTGTCAAAACTGGAAATATTGTAACTTCGAAAACCGTAAGTATTATTATAATGTAGCTTCGAGTCAATAGAAAGTTATACCTTAAAAATGATAAATCTTTCGGTACATTCAGAATTTTATAGCATTAATTTTCATTTCATTTTAAATGCGTAGGCATTTTGAATATGTCAAGTCTGTCGTTAATTTATCTTCTTCGTCATCCTCGGTTAATCGCCCACTTGTCGGAGAGATCAGTAGGGTGAACAAACTTAGGTTATTCAGGTTCAATCGTTACAATATGTCGGATAACGCAAAGTGTCGGAGCATCCAGTTTTGTCAAAACTGGAAATATTGTAACTTCGAAAACCGTAAGTATTATTATAATGTAGCTTCGAGTCAACAGAAAGTTATACCTTAAAAATGATAAATCTTTCGGTACATTCAGAATTTTATCGCATTAATTTTCATTTCATTTTAAATGCGTAGGCATTTTGAATATGTCAAGTCTGTCGTTAATTTATCTTCTTCGTCATCCTCGGTTAATCGCCCACTTGTCGGAGAGATCCGTAGGGTGAACAAACTTAGGTTATTCAGGTTCAATCGTTACAATATGTCGGATAACGCAGAGTGTCGGAACATCCAGTTTTCTAAAAACTGGATATATTATGACTTCGAAAACCGGAAGTATTATTATAATGTAGCTTCGAATCAACAGAAAGGTATTCCTTAAAAATGACAAATCTTTCGGTACATCCAAAATTTTATTGCATTCATTTTTATTTCATTTTAAATGCGTAGGCATTTTAAATATGTCAAGTCTCTCGTTAATTTATCTTCTTCGTCATCCTCGATTCCTCGCACACTTGTCGGGGTGATCCGTAGGGTGAACAAACTTAGGTTATTCAGGTTCAATCGACATGCGCAACGAATGTTTCAAATAGGTGCTAGGTATATTTTTAGAACTGTGAATTCGTGGGGAATTCGTGGATATTCTTGATTATTTGTCACAACTGTCTTACAAGAGATAATAAAATTATCAAAGTAATCAACAAAGACCTACGGTAGCGAGTTTTAATCACACCGATAATTGAATGGGGATTGCATGTTAATCTTTTTTGGCTTCACACTCATCGAGTTGTAATCTCACCAATAATTGATCGGTGATTGCTTGCTTCACACCCACGGATTGAGAGTCGGATTATACAGTGTTGATTCAATAGAAATCATGTGACCGATTGGTGTCGTAATAGGAATATTAAGATGACGGATTAGCCTAACCAGTGATTTTTTGGCTGAAGTAATAAGGAAATAAATCGGGACATGGAAATTATGTCGGACAGGAGTAATCTGAGATCGGATGTGACAGAGTCCACTGTATACTTAAAATTGCTTTGATTGGATATCACAATACGCGCCAAAGGTAGGCGTAATTTTCAGGTATACATGGGGATCTTAAGACGTCGCGATTTAATTATGTGATATTTTAAAGGTCAATTGGGTTTTTTTTTGCGGATAATATTCAATATTCAAGAATTTATGAATTATATAACACTGAACATATCAACACCAAACGTCGAACTCCCGATTTCCACACTGAGATAAATATCAATTAATATAGCGTCTGAAATTTCCCAATTGGTTATCATTACTATATTTCTTATTTATGATCCTTTTAAAACATATTATTATGTCTACTTGGGTTATTTTTAAAATCAATCTTTGATTTGGGATTGTATTTCTTATTTAATGTTTTTGTTTTAAAATATACGTGTGTCTTTTGACTATATTACGTACGTCTGTATACCATTTTAATTATTATATAAAAATGATGGCCGCATATTGCATGACAACCACTATTACTTTTAGACAATAGAATAAAATATATAACTTATATGGAATGCTTTATTTTTAAATTAAACATACGTTATGCAAGAGTTAAAACTGCCTGTTGCAGACCTTTCTTTAGGCCTGAAATGTTATCTAAATTATTAATTGGACATTAATGAACTTATCACTAGCCTGTGATATTTACTGGATTAGGAACCGATTTTTTGCTCAGCTGTTCGTAATCTCGCATAATGTATTTTTAAGTTTTTATTTTAATATTGTTTCCTTATTGAGCTGACCTAATGCTGATCACATCGGGAGAAACGGTATCTTATTCGGCAAAAAAGATCGCCAATTCAAAGACGAACGCGAAATCATATACTGTAAATGTGGCGGTTAATACATCAGGCATAAGGTTGTTGGAAAACTAAGCATACACGAATTGTGTAATCTAATTGAAAAAAAATAACATTTTCGTATTCGTTTTTACAGATATTTTTCGTCAACTTTGTGCAATGCCAACCAAAGAATCATTAAAAAAGGAGAATTAAATCCCAATTAATTAGGATTCAAGTCTGTGTGGAGTCATTTGACTCGTTGCGTAAGGCTAATTATATGTGTATATTGTGTATATTGTGTTATTAAATCTGGATCTATACTGTACCCTTGAACTCATGTCAATTTAGAGATAAGCGCATTTTATGTTCTATAGACCCGTGTTATACACAGCACTGCAGCGCAGTATACAATAGTATGCATTAAACACCATTTGCTGTGCTTTGTGTTATTATTTCAATTGAAAAACACGGGATGTAAAAATGGTGACATTTAGAGGCATGTCGTTTACAGTCCATTATACATTTTGTATAATATTTGACGGACGCAATCGCCCTTTCTTGCTTTCCTAACCCGTGTGTTCAGCAACTTGAAAGTAGACCAGTATCACCTGTTTATTACACTAATAACTTTAATGCAATAAAAGAAATTATGATTCCCGAAAAATTATAAAAGAAATAGATGATCGATGTCGCACACCGCCGAGTTGGATCCGACAAAATGTTTTAATCTGCAATCAATGCAGTACAAATACGAAGTGTTCAATGACAAGAAAGTGAAAATGTTTTATTACACTTAAAGTCATCGAAATTTGGGCCCTTTATGTTACTGACAAGAAAGCAAAATATGTTCTTCCAAATAACATTTTGAAAGTTCCGCTTTCACACTCTTTTGAAAGTCTGGGGATTTTGAATGTGACCTTTTGCCTAAATTGCCACCGGGGGCAGGGAATGTAAGGCAATGTCAGAACTTCCATCCTGGGTACAACACCGTAACTGACCTTGCCGGTCATGACTTTGACCTTGACATTCATTGGCGAAATTCTGGGTGGTACATCAAGATTTAGAACTTTTCGGTCCCAAGGTCAAGGGTCAGGTCGAAGGTCAAGGTCTCATTTGAAACGTCAGTGAATTACGCATCTTATGTCATGACCTTTAATTTGCCGCATACACCTGGGGCCCCACCATGTGACCGGGAGAACCTGACTCAGTAGATATTGTGGTGACCTTGACCCTTTCAGATGACCTTGACCTACTGGGGTCACGTGGGTCGAGATGACATATTGGAAGGTCAAGGTCCAGGGGTCCTCACTTTATTAGATGGGCCGCTAGAGGTCAAAAACCAAAATACTTCCAAAGCCCCTAGCGGGTCAAGGTCACGACTTTTGTTTGAAGATTTTAAAAAATGAAGAACAAATGTGGGGTCAGTCTATTGGGTCACCAAATCATGGGGCCATCGGAAGACATTTTTGGGGCAACTTTCCCTACAAAGTCAAATAGCTGAGCACTGAATTGATGTGGTCTAAGGGCAGATAACTCGCCCATCCCAAATCTGATCCGACGACCTTGAGGTCACGGCCTCTCATACTAAATTGACCCCTGGGAGTCTCGTGGATTTGAACTATGCGGCTCAGTTTGTGGGACTTTCATGGGTCGCGGCCTCAAATTTCAGACCTATCGCACTTCTGGTTCCGGAATTTGGCCCAAAAAGACAGCCCTGCAGCTGCTTTTTCCAAGTCAAAGTTCATGAAAGGGGGCAACACGCACCAAGTTTGATTATATTAGAAGCAACAGGGACGAGTGTGATATTTAGCCACTACCACATTAAAATGAAGTGATAATTACTGATAATTAACGTGAAAATTTACACGAAGTATGCCCTATGTTGGCCCAATGTTGGCCAAATAATGAATGGACAATGTTGGCAATGCGACGTTGGCCCGACGTTGGCCGTGCGACACCGTCGCTGGCCAACCATTGCCGACATTGGCCCAACGTAAGACTGCTAGCCATGATTACCTCGACTATAAAATGTATTTTATGTTGTATAATAGACAACCGTGGATATACTTATTTCAATTAAGGTCATATTTGTTTCCTTATTCTGGGAAAACGTCGAGCGATAAGAAAAGATATCTTCTCGGAATAGCATAATAAAGTTATGGAAAACGAAACAGGTCAAATTTGATCATTTTAACTGCGTCATCCTTCCTGCGAGATATTATCTCCAGATCTATCTATTAAAAATGATAAATCTTTCGGTACATTCAGAATTTTATCGCATTAATTTTCATTTCATTTTAAATGCGTAGGCATTTTGAATATGTCAAGTCTGTCGTTAATTTATCTTCTTCGTCATCCTCGGTTAATCGCCCACTTGTCGGAGAGATCCGTAGGGTGAACAAACTTAGGTTATTCAGGTTCAATCGTTACAATATGTCGGATAACGCAAAGTGTCGGAGCATCCAGTTTTGTCAAAACTGGAAATATTGTAACTTCGAAAACCGTAAGTATTATTATAATGTAGCTTCGAGTCAACAGAAAGTTATACCTTAAAAATGATAAATCTTTCGGTACATTCAGAATTTTATCGCATTAATTTTCATTTCATTTTAAATGCGTAGGCATTTTGAATATGTCAAGTCTGTCGTTAATTTATCTTCTTCGTCATCCTCGGTTAATCGCCCACTTGTCGGAGAGATCTGTAGGGTGAACAAACTTAGGTTATTCAGGTTCAATCGTTACAATATGTCGGATAACGCAGAGTGTCGGAACATCCAGTTTTCTAAAAACTGGATATATTATGACTTCGAAAACCGGAAGTATTATTATAATGTAGCTTCGAATCAACAGAAAGGTATTCCTTAAAAATGACAAATCTTTCGGTACATCCAAAATTTTATTGCATTCATTTTTATTTCATTTTAAATGCGTAGGCATTTTAAATATGTCAAGTCTGTCGTTAATTTATCTTCTTCGTCATCCTCGATTCCTCGCACACTTGTCGGGGTGATCCGTAGGGTGAACAAACTTAGGTTATTCAGGTTCAATCGACATGCGCAACGAATGTTTCAAATAGGTGCTAGGTATATTTTTAGAACTGTGAATTCGTGGGGAATTCGTGGATATTCTTGATTATTTGTAACAACTGTCTTACAAGAGATAATAAAATTATCAAAGTAATCAACAAAGACCTACGGTAGCGAGTTTTAATCACACCGATAATTGAATGGGGATTGCATGTTAATCTTTTTTGGCTTCACACTCATCGAGTTGTAATCTCACCAATAATTGATCGGTGATTGCTTGCTTCACACCCACGGATTTAGAGTCGGATTATACAGTGTTGATTCAATAGAAATCATGTGACCGATTGGTGTCGTAATAGGAATATTAAGATGACGGATTAGCCTAACCAGTGATTTTTTGGCTGAAGTAATAAGGAAATAAATCGGGACATGGAAATTATGTCGGACAGGAGTAATCTGAGATCGGATGTGACAGAGTCCACTGTATACTTAAAATTGCTTTGATTGGATATCACAATACGCGCCAAAGGTAGGCGTAATTTTCAGGAATACATGGGGATCTTAAGACGTCGCGATTTAATTATGTGATATTTTAAAGGTCAATTGGGGTTTTTTTTGCGGATAATATTCAATATTCAAGAATTTATGAATTATATAACACTGAACATATCAACACCAAACGTCGAACTCCCGATTTCCACACTGAGATAAATATCAATTAATATAGCGTCTGAAATTTCCCAATTGGTTATCATTACTATATTTCTTATTTATGATCCTTTTAAAACATATTATTATGTCTACTTGGGTTATTTTTAAAATCAATCTTTGATTTGGGATTGTATTTCTTATTTAATGTTTTTGTTTTAAAATATACGTGTGTCTTTTGACTATATTACGTACGTCTGTATACCATTTTAATTATTATATAAAAATGATGGCCGCATATTGCATGACAACCACTATTACTTTTAGACAATAGAATAAAATATATAACTTATATGGAGTGCTTTATTTTTAAATTAAACATACGTTATGCAAGAGTTAAAACTGCCTGTTGCAGACCTTTCTTTAGGCCTGAAATGTTATCTAAATTATTAATTGGACATTAATGAACTTATCACTAGCCTGTGATATTTACTGGATTAGGAAGCCGATTTTTTGCTCAGCTGTTCGTAATCTCGCATAATGTATTTTTAAGTTTTTATTTTAATATTGTTTCCTTATTGAGCTGACCTAATGCTGATCACATCGAGAGAAACGGTATCTTATTCGGCAAAAAAGATCGCCAATTCAAAGACGAACGCGAAATCATATACTGTAAATGTGGCGGTTAATACATCAGGCATAAGGTTGTTGGAAAACTAAGCATACACGAATCGTGTAATCTAATTGAAAAAAAATAACATTTTCGTATTCGTTTTTACAGATATTTTTCGTCAACTTTGTGCAATGCCAACCAAAGAATCATTAAAAAAGGAGAATTAAATCCCAATTAATTAGGATTCAAGTCTGTGTGGAGTCATTTGACTCGTTGCGTAAGGCTAATTATATGACTCAAATATATTTAAATTGATTCACTTTATAGTCACTTGACTCACTGTACCTAGTTGTGTTACTCATCTCTTGTGTCAATAGACTCACTGAAGTAGTCACTAGACTCACTAAAGTAGTCACTAGACTCACTAAAGTAGTCGAAGAACTCACTTTACCTGACGAGTCACTTGACTCACTTAACGAGTCGTTTTATGGATTTTTTGGTGAGTCACAAAAATGAGTCTTTTGACTCATTTTATTTGAGTCCCAAGTAAGTTCCAAGTTAGTCCCAAGGTAGTCAACGAAAACTGAGTCGTTACTGAGTCGTTTTATGGATACTCACTCAAATGAGTCAACTGACCCACTTTTTTCTCTGTGCAATGTGTACAGAGTCAGTTCATTTTTGGGGAAAAGGTAAAGACTATAAGCTTTCGTGTCATGGTGTCTATTCTGCCGCTAGACCCCCGCGAAAGGGTTCCAAAATAAGGCCGGCATAGTCGAATGAGTTACAAAATAAAATTAATGACAAATAATAAGCTCTGCACAAAAAAATCTTGCAAATCAGGTTACTCCAGAAAAATTGTCCGTTGCACAAGCAGTACTCCCGAATATAGAACCATCGCCTAGATATTGTAGGTATAACCAGCTGAGTAAATGAGAGAGAATGGGGTTTAGCGTCCATTCGACACAAACTGGATCATGTACTATAACACTTGGTTCAACTTTAATAATTTGCTTGGACGTTTGGGTCTTTAGCATTGGGAGGAAACAGGAAGACTCTGACATGGGAATCGATACCACATCGCTTGACCTATAATAAAGAACAGAAAAAACGGACAGGGCGTCATGAAATAATGACATGTCTAGATTTTCACGTGGTATGTTTAATTTAAGAGCAAAAACATGAAACAAACCCATAATTACATTCACAATTACATTTTTGCAAAACAAGAAAAAAAAGCGTAATGATTTAAATTATAGATCTCTTACAAGTTACACCAATTACATTGGGTGACATGAAAGATACGCCCACATTTTGCAAGAGACGACAGGGAACAATAACAAAACGAACTATATAAGATCTTTGGGATATAAACATATATTTTATGTTTAATCGTCGAAAGGTTTCGGAATGATTTTCACGAAATTCGAACTCAATCGTCTCTATAGGGTTTAACGGTGATATATTGAACAGCTAAAATGGGATAAAAATTGTGACCCGTAGAGTGTCAAGTTTTGTCAAAATCGGAGAAAAACTTGTGACCTGTATAAGAGCAGTGGTTCTTACCTGGGGGTACGTGCACCAATCTGTGTGTACGTGTACCTGAGAGTACGAAGCATCATGCGAGATATGGTATCAAATTCCCTGATTGTCGATATACTGTACAATTCTACTGTTTATGTATTCAATATATGTGTATGTTTTCAACGCATTGTATACACAAACTTACATTGTATTTTATTTCAATTATTACAATGTCATATATTGTTGGAAGTCATTTTGACGAGGAAATACTATGAAAGCTCAAGAAGCACGTGTACATAAAAGGTTAAGAACCACTGCTGTAGAATGTCCATAAACAAAATGTGAACGTGGGAGAGAGGCGACGACAGTACGATATTTTTACCCATTTAAAGTAAGGATTTCAAGTAAATGTGCTATAATTATTCATCTTTTAAATTCCCTAAATGTACATATTCAAAATTTTACTTAACTTTATTTTGGTATAACAATGATAGCATTATAGAATTTGTTTCTTTGTTTTTCTTTACAAAGAAAAATAGTTTTCGGTTATTCATATCAACAAACCCATAACCATCACAAATATATTTAGCAGAGGATGTAAGAAATTTAGCTATATCATAAACAAAGCAAAAATCCAAACTTATTTAACCATTTTAGGTAACAATAAAAAGTAAATATCAAGGTGTCATTGACAGATATATGTCTCAAATTTTGCAAACACCGGATATATGTACTGTATATTAAAATCACAGCTAGTCGAAATTATATTTTTACCGACATGCAAAGATCTTTAAAGCACTCAATCAGTATACATACATTACACAATAGACTTAAGTATAGGTCTAATAATAATTGGTAAAGAAAAATATATAATGTAATAAGTAATGTACAACCAACTATAAATATATATTAACTCATAATATCAATGCTAACAGATCTCACGGAGCAAGTTTTAAAACATTTACAGCTCCCACAAGCTTTAAATCCTTTATAGCTCTTACAAGCTTTAAAAAAATAGGTACATAAAGTTAACTCTACACAATCATAGAATGTGTTTGATTTACCAACAACATATTCTTAATTCGGTTCCATTCAGTAAAATATGAGTAATTATTTTAATACTCGAGCAATTATTAGCCCCCTAATGGATATTTTGGTTTCTGATATAGTATAGATATTTTTGTTTTTCAAAATAATTGTTTTAAAATTAATATGGCAATAGAAAATCTCTCGCGTCTTTATTGTTATCTTACAACTTGAGTTCAATATGGCATATTATTTTACATCTACTTGTATCACCTATGGTACACAAGTTATCAAATAATATCCACGAAGGGTTAACTTTACCTATTGTGGTGTTTAAATGGTCTTTCGACTATCTCACGTTCAAGGGGTTAATCTTTTAAATTTATCTATAATCACCTAAACGTGTTTAATTTAGTTCCAAGTAAACTTCTAAACTGATGATAAGATTTGCTTTATATCTATGGCGGGGGAAAGCGGCAAAAACCTAATGCTATGTAGAAATGTCTAATTCAAAACACACATGTAACTTAATGCCATATACCAAATACCTAAAACGTCTAATGCAAAAAACAAAATACAAGAAACCTCTAATACAAAATACCTCATACGTCTATTGCAAAAGACAAAATACAAGAAACATCTAATACAAAATACATATAACCTCTTATGCACAATTGGTTTTACAATCTGAAACATCTACCATAAGCATTAGATGACATATCTCGTTGTCATTACTTACGTTTCTCCACTGAATTATCTTTATTTGGATCAATGTCAAGGTCGAACTATTTTCTAATCGACACAATAATTTCTCCCAAACGAAGGGAGCTAACTCTAGTTTATTGTTGGTCTCAGACTAGTAATTATTTGTCCATTGACTTCAATGTTAAATGCCTGTAACATGACAGGCTGTAGTTTTTTTCTCAACATTCCCTTGCTTCCAATCTTTTTAGGCACAGTGGGGACCACATTTGGCAATCTCCTCATCATAAATTTGTAGGGGGTTGACCATTTAGATTTTTTGCTACGGGGATTTTAAGTTGATTGGGGTGAAAATCTCACTTCCGACACAATGATTGCTCCGCAGAAAGACATTTTACACCCCCCATCCCTCCGCTGTAATATCCTCATTATTACCCAAAACTGCTATGAAATTGAAAATTTGATTCCTTTTCTCCAATTCTAGACCAAAAAGTCAACCCAAAAATGCAGGAAGAGGGGAGAAAAAAAAAATAAGGGAAAAATTGTCTATTTATAAATCGCACTACATGTTGCTGCTATTTGAACAAATCTTTTGTAATTTAATAAACAAACATATATGCAATTCCCTGGCCAAAGATTATGAAAATCAATGCATTTTCAGATGAGCAGTGCTGCATTCTGCAAACACTATAATACATCAGAAAACTGCGGAATTTCAGAGAGAAATTTCAAAGGACATGAATTTTGAATTCCACACAACATTTTTATTGTTGAACATAAATGCATTCTGTAAAAAGATGAGATAAATTCAATGTAAATCAAACATGAAAATACTTTAAAACAGCAATCATGATGCAATATTAGACTTTTTAACACTTTGATCAAAAACCATACAGTTTTTCGCAGTTAACGCAGTTTCAAGTGCCAAATTATGGTTAAATCTAAGATGTTGAAACCTGCAGTGCCTATCAATTTTAAACTGTCTCCTATATAGCTGTATTTCCATAGGATAAGTAAGTTGAAATAATCTGATTGTGTAACACTACAACAGCTTTTTCAACCCCACCCCCAATATGAAATCGTATAATTTGAAAGCACATGAATTTTGAATTCCACAAAACATTTTTATTATTGAACATAAATGCATTCTGTAAAAAGATGAGATAAATTCAACCCCCTACAAATTTATGATGAGGAGATTGCCAAATGTGGTCCCTATTGTGCCTAAAAAGATTGGAAGCAACGGAATGTTGAGAAAAAAACTACAGCCTGTCATGTTACAGGCATTTAACATTGTAGTCAATGGGCAAATAATTACTAGTCTGAGACCAGAACAATAAACTAGAGTTAGCTCCCTTCGTTTGGGAGAAATAATTGTGTCGATTAGAAAATAGTTCGACCTTGACATTGACCTAAATAAAGATAATTCAGTGGAGAAACGTAAGTAATGACAACGAGATATGTCATCTAATGCTTATGGTAGATGTTTCAGATTATAAAATCAATTGTGCATAAGAGGTTATATGTATTTTGTATTAGAGGTTTCTTGTATTTTGTCTTTTGCATTAGACGTATGAGGTATTTTGTATTAGAGGTTTCTTGTATTTTGTTTTTTGCATTAGACGTTTTAGGTATTTGGTATGGCATTATGTTACATGTGTGTTTTGAATTAGACATTTCTACATAACATTAGGTTTTTGCCACTTTCCCCCGCCATATATATACGACAGAAGACATACGGTCACTGTGCCAGTCGTATAATAAGCACTTAACCTTCATCACCGTGTGTAATTTATTTGGAACTGTATATCATTTTTAGGTGAGTTAATATTTCGTATTAGTAATAATTTGCCTGTATTATTCTTTTGTTATTAAGGTTACTATTTTTATATTCAGCATAGTATGTTAAATGTTATATTGACAATGACATCACATCACGTGATATATGCAATTTCATACATTAATTATGCACATACGTTTAATATCAAACGTCGCATATAATATGTTAATCTATTTCGAACACTGCCAAACGTAAGGCAAAGATTTATATGCTCTTTTGCTATAGACATTAAATATATTTCGAATCTTAATATTGTAATTATAATTAATGTATTCTAAACCGTATTATTATAACCGGTCTTATCCCTTATTATTCATACATATTGTTTAAATATTCTGTATTCATTATATATTATATATAATTCTTACTGTGCCAGTCGTATAATAAACACTTAACCTTCATCAGCGTATGTAATTTATTTGGAACTGTATATTATTTTTAGATCCCCTAGAATATCCAGAATATACTGCGAGAACGTGCAAGATCCTTTCACTAATAGTACTGAGCTACACCCCAAACAAACTACGTAACGTAACAGTCATTTATTTCAACAAAACAGCACGTGCTCAGTTCTAATACCACCATAGCCTTTCATCAACAATCTTTCAACTACATAATAATAATGTTACCGTATATTATTGACTATCTAAATTATATTCACCATCTTTTGTGTAGATATTATAGGCTTACTAAATTTCATTAATAAAAATCCACAAATTTGTTCTACATGCAAGAAGTTAGAGCCATTTTATATTAACCGCCCTGTGATTATTATATATCAATATTTTAATAATTTCTCTATCCTATAATATGTAAATTCACGGATTAATAAAGAGAATATAAGAAAAACGTTTACATACAATGGGGTGAAAGTGATTCTAATGTAAAAGGAATATTTGAACATGCAAATTATTCAGTTTTACGGTTAGTTTAGGTTTATCTGTAATTATGTTTTAAATTGGCCTATATGTGATTATATATTCCGGATATACCTGGTTGTTATTAAATAAAACAAATATCCTAGGATTGACCATATTATCTACACACGAATCATACAGATCACTGGATGGATTAGACGGATCCTTTAAAGGTGGTCGGGCATAACTTGGATGCCCCATGATGCTATCACCTAACAAGGCCCTGGCTACAAACATCTTTCTCTCATTGTCGTCTTTGTTGCAGTATGTGTTTGAAAAATATGAAGTTTTGGCGAAGTAGCCCCCTTTACCAAACTTGGTACCAACTCTGGTTCCTGCTAAACGACAATCAAATCCCTGTCTAGCTATAGCATCTACTATATCAATGTCGGTGCCGTGATACAATCGTATGTCTTCTATTGGCCGTTTCAATTTTCCATTAAGTGCTGCCTTGGCTCTGTTGAAATAAGAAAAAAAGAATTTTGATTGTAATGGCCGAAATGGGGCTATGGCAATAATATAGGAAATTTACCTATGAGTACCTGCTGGTGATACTATTGCTTACTTCGACTCAGACGATTTTTTCGGCCTTTAAAATCCAAGTCCAGACTAACGTACAATAAAATTTATATATCTATGAAGCAGGTGATAATTTCTAAATCATGTTCTATCACCTAACATCTAAAGAGTTCACATAGCTCTAACCATTTTTTGCTGCACAGGTATTTTTGTTACTTGATATATTTCGGGGTTTTGTTTTAATTTTATGATCAACGAAGATTGCTGATTATTTTCTGCAAATTGCGTTGTTTCTTTAAACAATATCAAATTTGATATTGAACAATGTAGGCAAAACGTTATGGTTCCAATCTACTCCACTAACCCCTGGGTTTATTCACGGGGTTTTCACGAATTCGGTTGATCGTAGGTTGATTCTTCAAACCAATAAAAACAGTTTACATACCAATCTTAGCGTCATTGCTTACGTTTACCAAAATAATCTTAGTTGAATTAAAATGACATTTACTTCCCATAATTTAGATTGGCAGATTTAACCCTTACATAATACATTCATAATTGTATTCTGTATTTTAAACACAATGTATGTGTGTACATGGCCGTAGAATCTATTGCATCGAGAAGTATTAAGTATTAATGGTGATATTACCCCCCGCCCATTAAACCGTGGACAATACATGTTATAATTAGTTTATGGTGATAGGTAGGCGTAGCCGTCTGTATTTTTTCAGAATTTAATACATACTTGTTATATTGTCGCATAATTTTCTAATATTATATTTCAAATTTTGTTATAATACAATGCCAATACAGTCACAATACTTATTTTTGTGATATATTTAATCGAAACGCATTAACATAACACGTGATATTGTGTTACTTGGTAATTTGATTGAACCGAAATAACCGTATTATTATATTATCATTAACCCTTGTCTTTCCTTAAGTGTGGAGATTGGACTCTAACGCATTTTGTATGAATGTTTAGGATTTGCAAATCCCTCCGTATAAACATTACTTTATTTCAAATACACTATGGGATTTTACAAGATTTATATAATGACTTTTATTAGAGATAGTGAAGAATGTTCTTGATAATGTTAGATATATGGAATTATAGTAAATACATGTACAGTACATGTATTTACAGTTCTTGATAATGTTAGATACTATTAGAGGGATTCATTTATCTTCCAAAATGTAGATTCCTGGCTGTTGTGGAACTGATTTGTAGAAAGTTGTATAAAAATGGATCTACCCCCATAGATCATTCTCAGTATCCCCGGGGATTATTGGAGTGGAGTGGAGTAATATCACTGATGATGCTTTATATTATGAATCTACTTACTCAAGGAATGCCCTCCAAAGCTCAACGTTTTCAATTATATCAATAGATCGTACTACAAATTTTTCTTCTGATTGAGATATATCTAACAAAAATTTATCTCTTATTTCTGTAAATTCAGCACTACTTACTCAAGGAATGCCCTCCAAAGCTCAACGTTTTCAATTCTATCAATAGATCGTACTACAAATTTTTCTTCTGATTGAGATATATCTAACAAAAATTTATCTCTTATTTCTGTAAATTCAGCACTGCTTGCTAAAAGCTAAATAAAAAACGTGATGACATAAAATTATTCATTTAAACAATCTCTGGCCGATTTATGGTTTGACACATGTCCCTGGACCTAGAGAATGGTTGCTGGCTTCCACACACAGCAATTTAAAAAGTCAGGATGTTCAGAAATGAAAAGACTTCCATAAAATTGATGCTGTTGAATGAAAAGTTTTTGATCCAAGAGATATAGTTGGTTGTTGTGAAACCACTTCGTATACAGGCGCAGGTTTATGAATAAGAAGAAAGTAGCCCCGCTTTCACCATCCTCGGTATTAGTGGTATCGTTTGGTTCTACTCCATCAACCCCTGGGTCCAATCACGGAGGAGTCTCAAAGTCAAATTATCCGCCCTCGAAAATTGTGCTATTTTTATCGACAAATCAAAACATTCCATAAATACAAAGCAATTGGCAGAAGGGATATTACATTTCTAGCAAAGTTTCTCATAATCGAACGTACAATCTTCTGACTATTGTGGTGGACTTAAACACTGGTGCAAAAGACTTGTATGTAATTTGTTCGTAGAAACAACCTACGAGAATACCCCAGGAGTTAGTGGAGTAGAACACAACGATACCAGTGGGGATGGTCTTTCACCCGTAGTCAATGAAATGAAATAAAATGGGTTTTAACGCCCTACTCTCCATTTAGCAAAGGCATGATGAAATGTTCTTTTCGTTTCTTGCTGCTTATAATCTATATTGGCCGCGCGAATTCTCCATAATTTGGGGAGATGCCTTCGGTTAATCTGGATAGTCAAATGACCTTGATCCGTGGCAACATTATGTGATAGCCAGGGGTTCGATTCACACAATATTATAGTTATGGCTTGATGTGGTCTTCACAGCAATTGACAATGGTCACATCTCCAAACTGTATGTCGAACCAAAGAGTATTAATTATGAGTTCTGTTTTGTCGTCATTCGGTTTCAGCATATTGGAAGACATCCAGACTTTATCGGCAATTTGAATAAGGTACAGGTCTATATTTCGTTTCGTTTTATTCATACTTTTAATGTCCTACACTACACGAAGATCGGAGACGGTCTTGTACATTTTAGCACATATGACATCATATGTGGATTGAAGCTTAGGTTAGGATAAGGACCAGTAGATTTCGTATATCGAGATGTAAACAGGGCTAGCGCCAACTCTAACCCTAACCCACGACGAAGCCTAACTCTTATCTTAACCCTTACCAACAATCCACATATGAAGTCAAATGTGCAGGACCGTCTCCGATCTAGCGTTCCCCATGAAAATCTGAACAGTTTTACTAGAAAGTCACATAAGAGGTCCTAGGAGAGGCTTTTAATCCTATGACGTAAGACATTGAATAAACAATCAGCGTTGACGTTTCTAGTGGTTTACCCACAGTTCCTTGCATCGCATGCCAAGAAGTCGCCGTAACAGATCGCTTCATTCACAAATCCCTCGCTTCAACCAAAATACTGGTAATATAACAACTCTTCCAGTAGTGAAGACAAGTAAAACGAAATTTTGGACTATAAAAATCTAAATAGGATCTGTGTTTTAATCAGATCGGGTGAATGAGCGGATCGGAAAATAATGTTTCACTGCTTACCCGTGTCATTCTAAAATGTGAGGAAACATCACCGGAGAATTCCCATGTCGATGGTGTGGCAAGTTTCTCAGCTTCCTTTATGAGTTTAACTTTATCTTTTCTAAATTGAAAACCAGACAACATTATTTTACTAATAATCTATCGATATCTTCGTATTGCAATTTTGGGGACTTAACAAGCATGATAGGAATCTTTTCATTTTGAAAATTTAGGTTATATAAAGTCACATTCAACAGACGAGTGCCCTGGTTAAGTTGTCGTTGAATTATAAACATGAAAGCAAATAATACATATACCTCTGCTTGAGAACAGTTTTATCCACAAATTCCGGTCTTCTAGCAAGTTTCCTTTCCGTACCTATATTTTTATTTACTTGGACCATGTCAGAGAATTTAATTAGATATGCATGTCCTAAGGTTTTGAAATCTACAGTAACATCGGTGTAATTCAGGTAACTCTTCTCGATCTCTGTGGAGGTTATACTAGCTTTGTAACCAGTGCCATCCTGCAAAAATATGTTTCGGGCAAAAATACAAAATGCTGAATATACGAAATGCAAATTAAGTTATATTTATAACATTACAGTGGTCACTTTATAAAATTCCCAATCTCGTTCCCAGAGGCAGCCGCGGAGCCGAAGGCCTCTGGCACATTAGACCGTCCATTTTTTCCAATTTTTTTCAAACCTAAGCCCCGTCCATTCTGACCTCTGATTGGTCAATCTTTTTGGGTCGATTTCTCGAAAACTAGAGGTCGGATCGTCGTTTCGTTTGTTGTAAAATGATCCTTGAATCAAAGTCAACTCGCTGACATAAAAAAAATGATCCTAAACGAACAAATTCAAGTTTTTGTAAAGATCTATCTTTCTACGCGTGGGTATCCAGGCACGTAATATCAGGGGCGTACGACGCAAATAAACGAGAAATTTCTTCAAAAAATTTTCTGGATTCGAGATTGTAAAATTCCATTTACTTCTCTATATTTCCGTTCTTTTGATATATTAATATTGATTCTATAATGAAGGGCCAACATTATGATATTCCAACATTCATTATCATAAATTCGTATTTCTTTTTTCCTAAGAAAGTTTTTTTTTTTTTTTTTTTTTTTTTTTTTTTTTTTTATTGACTGAAAGTAAGCTACAGTAAATTAATTATATATGAGCGAAGTACAATAGTAGCACTATACATATAATATTGAATAATATTAATATCAAGTAAACATATTTATACATACAACAACAACACAGTAAATTATATATAAGCAAGGTACAATAGTAACAATATACATATAATATTAAATAATATTAATATAAAGTAAACATATTTATACATACAACAACACATTTACATACGCTTAGTTATCAGTGTTTGCCTATTTATAGTATACTGTGGTCGATGATGTTTGTTAAGTATTCCCATTTTTTGCAGTAATCAATATTTAAATTAAGTTCTAAATTCGCTCTTGATAAAAGGAACGCTAAATAATTTTCTTTACATGGACGTTTTCCTGATAATTTTGATTTTAATATATAGTATTTAGTTAATATGATCACATGATTCAAGAATAGTATTTGGTTAGGATCATTAATTTTAGATAGGTGGTCATGCGATTCGTATAAGCCAAGATGTATTACAGAGGGACAGAGATTACTATAAATGTTATTTATAGTCAGGATATTGTGAAGTATTTTCCATAACATTTGTGAGTAAGAGCAGTAAATAATTAGATGATTAACGGTTTCGATGCTTGATTGACAAAAGTCGCATAGTGTTGTAGTCACTTTACCGAATTTGAATAAAAGAGAATTTGTGTATATTATCCTGTGTATATATTTGTATTGAAACATTCTAGTTTTTGTGTCTATACATGTCAAATTTATTAGTTTGAATATTGCTTTGGTTGTACTGTCGTCGATTGTAGTCCCTAATTCGGCTTCCCATTTGTATATCGAGATGGGTTTAATGAACTCTGAGTTTATTCGTTTATAATATACATCTCTAGGTTTTAAATCTTCATGGTTTATTTGATAAAATTGCTTTAAATTATTCATAATATCGTTTTGTATTTTTGTTTTGTAATCTTTTTTGTTACAGTCATTATCGTCTAAAGGTGTGTTTTTATTTATTTTGAAGCATTTTGATTTATACGTGTCCGAAATACATTTCCTATATCCATACAATATCAGGAGATCATTTGGTGTGTATAATTCTAATGAAGAATTGAGTACGTCAGCTACAAATAATGTATTATACTTTTGTATTAGGGTTTTATTATAGTTATCGTTTGTTACTAAAGTTTTATTCATGTATATTACTTGGTTTTGTAGTTGTATATGTTGATCAATTTTACTGTTATATATTTTATACCAATTGGAGAGTAATTGTGTATAAAAAGGTGAGAATATCGTGATCTGTTTTTGATCGTAGTTACCGGATAATAATATTAACGGGTCATATGGAGCTATAGTGAAAGAGAAAATGTCGTACCAAAGCTGCTGTTTTTGACTGAATATTTTTTTTATCCAGAAAAGGGATTTACATGTTATATGTTCCTTTAAGTTCACCATTTTTAATCCACCGGAAGCATAATCCTTACACATGACCTTACGCTTGATTTTGTCCTTACCATTCCATAAGAATTCATAAAATATCGTATTCAATTCATCGACAGTTTTGTCGGGTATATATAAGGATTGTAATTGATGCGATAGCATAGAGAGACAAAAGTTTTTTATAATGATAATTTTACCACTTAATGAGAGGTTTCTGAAGGACCATTTGCTGTTTAACATGTTTCTTATGTGTTCTAGTTTATTGTCAAAGTTAAGTTTGTTTCGGAGCTTTGTGTTAAATGAGAAGAAAATTCCTAATATCTTTATGGCTGTAGAATTTACTGTCAATTTGAAATTTAATGCAAGCTGATTTAATTTTTGACTGTTTGAGTTTAGATTATATGCTTCAGTTTTAGAGTAGTTGACAGAAAGACCAGAAATCAATTTGAATTGATTTAAAACTTCTAGAAGGTGACGTCCCGACTTATAGTCCTTTAGCAAACAGGTTAGATCGTCAGCGAAAGCAACAATTTTTGCACTACTTTGTCCAAAAATTATTCCTGTGATGTTCTCGTCCTTTCTTATACATTCGCATAACGTCTCGATAATTAAATTAAATAAATTTGCAGACATCGGATCTCCTTGTCTTACACCGCTTAAAATCGGAAAATATTTAGTAGTATACCCATTATTTATTACAGCACATTCTATGTTTGTGTACAGAGTCTTAATCCAACGTATAAATTTTCTTTTGAAGCCAAAATGGTGTAGTACTTTAACCATATATGAATGAGAGATTGAATCGAAAGCTTTACTGAAATCTACTGCCAATAGAAAACCTGTAATACGCCTTTGTTGGGCTAGAGAAAAGCAGTCGTCAAGAATTCTAATATTTTCATAAATATGTCTTCCAGGTACAAATGCCGTTTGATTGGGATGAATTAGTTTTTCTAAAAATGGTCTCAATCTAATACATAGCGCTTTACTGGCTATTTTTACATCAACATTTATTAAAGTAATGGGCCTCCAGTTATTTAAATCGTATTTACATTTATTGGGTTTAGGCAGAAGTTTGATGATAGATTGTCGTTGGATAATTGAAAAGGAGCCGTTTTCAAATCCTTCATTCAGGGAGTCCAGAACAAGATGTTTGATTACTGGCCAAAAACATGAGTAGAACTCCGGAGTCAATCCGTCGTTTCCAGGCGAAGTTCCTTTTTTGAACAGGTTAATCGCCTTTTGACATTCCTGATCATCTAACTTGTGCTCGAGACAGTCTGCTTCGTAGTCCGTAAGTTGTGGCAGACTTGGATTAGTTTTATCCATAAATTCTTCAATGCCGCTTAGTTTAGTTACTAAGAAAGTTGTTACTATTTAAAGTTCGAGGCTAAGCGTTAATCTGACCACTTTTGTGTTTGCCAATTTACTTAAGATCAAAATATTATCAAATGGATATATTTAGCTCAATTTTTTAATTACTATACATAATCCTAATGTTTTAAAAATAATCAGGACAATTTAAAGAAATTATGACCACCACACACACACACGCATACACCGCCACACAAAGAGCCACGGAGTAACATTAATGTTTAACTTACTTGTTCCCCATATGGAATCCAACCATCTTCTGATTTCCAGTACCATATCCATTTTGTGGTAAACGGCAGATCAAGGTTACTAGTGTCGCTGGTAAAGCTCAGTGTTGATAACCGACGGATCTTGGGATCACTTTTCTCAAAGTTGGTAAAATCAATGCGTGTAGATCTAATAGTTGTATTATAAATAAAAATAATTTAATATCGAATATGAAATATTCCAAACCAAAGGTATACAAATGTTTAGATACATTCTCAAACCAACCGTACAAATGTTTAGATACTTTACTCTATAAAATTATGGAATGAAAAGTGATGACAATTTTAAGCTACATGTATACGGGTAATGATCGGTGGTAGCCCACGACTATCATACAATGTTTTTATTATTATCATTTATTTTACCTAAAAGATATTTTACTATTTTAAAAATCACAACCAGCGGCTGCCAGGCAGGATACGCCCACATTTTCGAGAGATGGATAGAGAACAAGCTAAAAAGAAAGTGATTTTTCCGACAATCAAGGGCCATAATTCATACAGTTACAATTTGATATGTGCAAACATCGAAAGGAACCAAGATCATTGGGTTATAAACTTACATTTCAAGTTTCATCAAAATCTGATTAAAATTGTGACCTCTACAGGGTCCACAATCCTGATATACCATATTTTAACACTATTCGCGTACACACGGCGGTCATTTTGTTTGGCAGTTTTGGTTTGATTTTTATCGAAATCTGGAAGTGGCGTTAATGTTTAGATCTGACCCTGTGCCACGTGGGAACTTTGTAATCATTTTATATTTCATTTTATTTAGATTTAAAAAATAAAACGTTTTAATTTTGGCGATATTTTCATGTTAAATCATTTTCTTTTTTTGTGTGATTTTTAAAAAAATCAAAAAATATTTTAGATGAAAAAACAATTGCATGGTAGCCGGGGGCCATTATACTCATCAAACAAGCAACGTACAATATAAATGGTTGAAACCCTGTTGTTATTGAGAAGTTGTGACTAAGTGGGTAAGACGCTGTTGTTAGTGGGTGAAACCCTGTTGTTATTGAGAAGTTGTGACTAAGTGGGTAAGACGCTGGCTCGCTAGCCTGGAGGTAGGGTTTTTGATCCCTGCATTGGCCGAGAAAGTTCCTCCATATTTTCCGGCGTGGTTTCACTTGTCAGTGATGCAAGACGGAGGGACTGACAAGGACAGTTGGCTAGTCGTTTGGGTGGGACGAAAAACTTAGGTCCCGTGTACACGACATCCATCTCTACTTGAAAACAAACAGGGGTAATACTTTGAATAAAGTCACTACCAGAGTCACCTGACAAAAGTACAAAAAATATGTCCTATAACCATGAAGCAAACGTGTACACGACACCCGCCTCTACTGTTATAAGCTAACAGGAGCGATAGTTTGGATAAAGCCCCCCCCCCCCCAGGAAAAAGTACAAAGTGTCATATAAAGAGGCAACACGTCTGCTCGTTAAAACGATTAAATAAATATAATAATTACCCTTCTGTTGTTTTGTAATAATGCTCCTCTTTAATATCAGATGAACAATAGTTCTTCTCAATGTCAATATTGGTTTCTTCTGCGAAATCCTGCCATTTGCCCTGGTTATCTTCATACTGCCACTGGTACAACATAGGTCTGTGAACATTTTTACATTTCTTATACCAACATTTTTCACGTAATTGAAATAAACAAATGTTGGGAACTTCAACTGATTTTCCCTGTGGAATATTCTTTTGTTGGTGTTCACGTTGTCGTGATTGTCGCGGGGCTATTTTTGGTATCTGGTTGCCTGCAGTGTCAATAGGCCTATTCATTGCTTCAAAATGTGCTAGTAAGGGGCCTGTGATGTCGGTTGGGGTATTTAATTTTCTTGCTTCAGTTTGTTGTATTTGGGGGTCTGTGGTGCCAGTAGGCCTTATCATTGCTTCATTATGTCCAGGTTGTAGTGAAAGTCGCGGTTTTATCTTTGGGGCTTGCTTTTTTTCAATTCCACCGTTTGCTACAGTTTGTGCCATACTGGGATCTGTGATGTCAATAGGCCTTATCATTGCTGCATTAGGTGGTATTGCCATTCGGGGACCGGCAAAGTTTTTTTGTTGATTTGTGATGCCAACTGAGCTATTCCTTGGTTGGTTTCCACGGAATGTCTGTCTTGGGGCTGCTCGATTATTGGAGCCATTTTGAAGGAATTGGCGGTCAGCGACGGTAGACTTGTCGTTTTTTCTTTTACCTAGCATTTGATATAGGCTTCTTAAATTCATTATAGTATCCTGTGAGGTTCGTCTGGTATCTATGCCATATTTTCGCAAAATTCCCTGTAAATGTTGGACGTCGTGTGTTTTATCACATTCATCCCCGCGTTCACATTTGCCGTAAACATAATTTCGACAAATGTGAAGCCTTTTGCAAGTATTATCCATACTCTTGCAGCCTTCTCCGTTATAAAAGAAGCAAATATTAGGGGTAGTAAATGTCGTTCTGTTTGATGTAAGCCGAAATATACATCTAAGCTCTCCATCCGATAAAAGTTCAAGATCCAAAGATCTGAGCAAACGTTCGTTGTGTCCTCCGTCACGCATATTATGTCCGAATCTGCATAATTTCACTTGACACATATCTGATAACATGTAATATATACAAATATGAAACATTTGACAATAGACATCATTACAACCTGAATCAGGACATATTTTTGCCTGAACGACCAAATCAACATCGCTGCAGTCAGAAGATACATGAAAGCGCTGCGGGTGTGACTTAAGAATTGCGATAAAATTCGACCGTTCTGTTTGTCCTATCACGTTTCTTAGTTTTTCAGTGTCGATACACACTCGGTTATCATCAATATGTCCATACTGTACAATACTCTTCACAATATAGTTCACGTCTGTATTATTACTGGAATATGCCATTATTACGTAATATCTACTGCATCAATCCCGAGTTTCCTATAGTTAACATATACACACTTACTGATCAATTATGTCCATAAATGTATTCTGTATTGTGAAGCACACATATGTGTCCAGGTCCATGTAATGAAACTAAACCATTCGAAATAGTCCACCTTATTCGCCGAAAACACGGTGTGAAATAGAAAATTAAATTCTAAGAAGTGGGTTAAGCTACAGCATTATGAAATCGACCGTAAAATGTATTTTATATTGCATACGAACGTGACCTACTTATGCAACTTTCCAGGGGCGTGGTGAGAATGAGTTCATGAGTAGCCATACTCATGCGCCAAAAAGTTTTTGCGCCAAAATCACAATCAAATTACTCAAAAAATGAAAAACATTTGTAAGTGGAAAAATTGTTTCATCTGACCCAATTAAAAAAATTTTGAAAGAGTCAAGTTGGAAAATTTAATCATATTTTATTACCGTATTTCTTGTCTCGGATTGCTGGAGATTGCGTTTCTGGGCTTCTAATTTTCGAAATTTTCCCGGGGGAGGGCCCCCCGGAACCCCCGCCGAGGGCTCGGGCCTTCGGCGCTCGCGGTGGCCGGCTACGCCGGCCACAGCTCCGCGGTCAGTAAAAGGGTTTTTGTGCCAAAATCTTTTTTGTTACTTATAATTTCTTCTCAATAATTGCCCTCACCACGCCCCTGCAACTTTCAAGGTGCTAACGCGTCGTTTCCTAGAAACCGTAGGTTAAATCCATTTATCATTATGGAAGACGAAATGGGTAAAATTGTTGCTGTATTTTTCCCTATTAGGATAGTTTATCTACTTATGCCTTTTGTATTTGATCGTCCAAAATTTCTCTTTGGGTCGTTTTTCAGTGAGTTATTCGCATCAAACAGTTGTGTGGTAACCGTTGATTTTGCGCGATGAACAAAAACAAATATTTTATTGTTGAGGGTGTGTGTGTGAGTGTGTACCCCCCACACCCGGGAGTCTAGAAATGTTTTAATAATTTGGACTCAATTAACATTAGTTAATCATCATGATTTTAGTTTAGACAATTTGAGATTGGGGATGGAGTTGAGGGGCTTTTGTGAGGTAAAAACTCTGTAACAGTTGCGCATTGTGTCCCGGCTTACCTACATGTAATTATATTATTTTAATTTTTATAAGGTACCACTCAGCGCTTAATTAGAATGGTTGTTTGTCGTAGATATGTGTTATCGCCAGTTAAATGTTCCAAATCTAGCATTTAGGGTGCTTGATGATACATATTTAATCTACAAACACTACAAATCCTATATTTACATCACATACTACCTGCAAAATGATGATTTGTTGTCAAGAATTTCTGTGGAAATTGTAATAATAAAACTTTCCAAAATCTAATTGATATGCCAAAATATCAATCTGAACGATAGATCCACTACCATTTATTTTTCGAACGTTAGCTTGTACACCAAAATATATGTCCTGTTATCATGACACGTTATTTACATGTAGCTTACCATACAATTATTTTTATTTTTTAGATAGTGCAAATAGATTTCTACATAAAAGACACCTGCAGTTATAATTAAATCTATTGAAGTTGTGCACAAAGAAATGAATAAGTATTAAACATATGAATATGAAAATAATATAAGTAGATTCGGGGAATTGCCATTCATAACATCTTAGGTGTGATGTTCAAATACACGAACTTATACGACATTAAAAGTGATGCGTTGACAATTGTGTTTATTATATTGAGTGCGCCGAGTCGAGTGCGTGTGATTTAAAGACTGATATAAATTATAAAGACAATCTGAACGACAGACTCACCCGACTTGCAGAGAAGTGAGTCTAAAGTTGCGACAACTGTGAAGCCAGAAATTTCATATGACATGAAAATATGACGTCAAGTGTAAAAAGACGCCATTTTGGGTCCCAAGTCATTGCTTACCCACTATCTATTTTAATTTTATGCCCAATTATATTGCTGTGTCGAAGTTGCCTGCCCCGACAGGGATATGAAATGTTGATAGATATGCTATATAATTCCGCAAAAAAGAGTCTATAGGCGATAAAACATACATGTTTAAAACGAAAAGTATAGATGAACATAGGCCTACTATCATTATTAATTATTATACAACACAAGGAGTACATTATTAGCCTATATAGCCGAATTTATAAAAACAAAAATGAAGTAAAAGATTTCCCAGAAAAAAAAAGCGCTATCAAATATATTTAACTTGCATACGCTTTACAAATCAGATTTTTTTGTGCAGGCGGTTAAAGCTGCAATTTCATATTTTTAAATTATATTTTTGAAATATATTAAAATAAAGCCTTAAAATAGATGATATCTATAAACAGTCCTACCTTGTTAAAGAATAATCCTATAATACACTATTGCCAGTTGAGAAATTGGCAAAAATATCATTTTCAACTTTAAATTCAAACGTTTGAAGATAGCTATTGAATACGGGTAATGGAAAAACAAGGGGGGTAATTGTGTTATTATTTCCGATGTGAAGGATTTGCAAGTGTGGAATATAATGCCTATGATTGTATAATAGTGAGTTTACAACCTACAAGCAAAAGACATAGAAATAAATATGTTTTGACTTTCTTGGAAAATATGAAATTATCACTTTAAAGTGAAAAACCAAAATATATATAACTAGACCTGCATGCAGGAATGACGGGTTTCACTGGTGCCACGTCACTTTCGGTGCCACGTTACCCTTAAACATATGTCACTTCCGATACCAATGAAACCATCAAACAGGTTTCCACATAAGCATTGTAAACATCAAATAAAATGGACGAAGAATCAACCAAATCCAGCAATATCAATTCATTTTATATATATGTTACTTGTAAGTGATCCTGGCAAAATTTCATTACTTCCGGTGATAATGAAAATGTTCAATTAGTTTTATGAAATCAGAAATGGCATAAGGCAGCATAATGGCGAAAATTGTATGTAAATCGAATGAGAATTGCCACTTTTATAGACCAAAAACCTTGAAAAGTGACTTGTAGAAAATCGTCTATTTCTCGGCAACCGTACACGATAAAAACTATCTTTTGGTATCTATATGATCGTATGGGTTCAATCCATTTGTTGATTGGAATCAAATATCATAATTTGCAATATATTACAAATCAGACTCATTTGAAAAAAATGTCTGTTTTGAAGGCTAAAATACAGTTTTTGCCAAAATGACATTACTTCCGGTGATACTGAAAATGTTAAATTAGTTCTATGAAATCATAAATGACACAAGATATCATATGGTGAAAATTTTATGAAAATCGAATAATAACTGACACTTTTATAGACCAAAAACCTTGAAAAGTGACTTAAGGAAAATCGCCCATTTCTCTGCAACCGTACAAGTTAGAAACCATTTTGTGGTATCTGTATGATCGTATGGGTTCAATCTATTTGATCAATAGAATCAAATATCACAATTTGAAAAAAATAACAAATACGACTCATTTGAATAAAATATTGTTTTTTGAAGGCTAAAATTTAAGTTTTGAGCAAATGACGTCATTTACGGTGGCAGCGCAAGGGGTAAAATGGTTTGACATAGTCCACTATGGCATTAGGCATCCAATGGCGAAAGAAAATTGAAAATCGATTAATAATTGATTCTTTTACAGCCAAAATTACGTGAAAAGTGACTCATGCAAAATTGCCTATTTCTCGGCAACTGCTTATATTACAAACTAATTTTCACATACATTCTCTTCGTATGGATTATAGCTACAAGTTTATAAAAGTTACGTAAAAATATTTTAAAATCTGAAAAGCCTGAATGAGTTGTAAATAGGTCAATTTTACGCCTTTTTTCACCTCTTAATCCAATTTGCTAGAAAATGAAAAAGAAATTAAAAAAACTGCTTCCGACATTTTTTGCGCCTTTAAAGGACACACTCTTTGAGTCATATAATTTTTCAAAAAAATAATATTTGTTTTCAAAAAAATGTACCTAACTGTCAAAATTGTAGTTTTTGGTAAAATTATGCCACTTCCGGTGCCGACAGATAACACTTGTGGTAATAAAAAAAATGACAATTGAGACAACGAAGCATATGAACTTTGTTTTATACAAATCGAACAATAAAAAATTAATCTAGGACTGAAAAACTGAATTAGCCAATGGAGGCCAAGAAAAATTACTGAGACAAATTTTTTTAACATTTTTGCGCAAGTCAGATGACTCTTTAATTCTGTGCACAACACGACTAAAAAATATTCATAAATAAAAAAGTTTTTTGTAAAATTTTAAATTTCCGAAATTTGGCGCCTAATATCTTCGAAGATTTGCCGAAAATCAAAAATCGAAAGTAGCGTAGCTATGTGCCCTGTCTCAGGCTATGCCAAAATGTATCGAAAGTTAAAATCCAATGATTATTGTTAAAATTACTGCAATATTTTCAAAAACGATAACTTCGGTGATTTCGGACATTTCGCATTGTCGCAGAACGTTCAAAATAGCTTTATCCTCTAAGTCACACCCACTTTCCCAGTAAAACCGAAGAAATCGTAACGATGCGACAAGCAGTTGCTGAGATCTACTCAAAACAAAAGAAGAACTAGACCTGCATGCAGGAATGACGGGTTTCACTGGTGCCAAGTTACTCTTAAACATGTCACTTTCGGTGCCGAGTTACACTTGAACATATGTCACTTCCGGTACCAACGAAACCACTAAACAGGTTTCCAAATTAACATTGCACACAAATAAAATGGACGTAGAATCAACCAATCAATCCAGCAATATCAAGTCATTTTATACATTTGTTACTTGTAAATGATCTTGACAAAATTCAATTACTTCCGGTGTTAATGAAAATGTTCAATTAGTCTTATGAAATCAGAAATGGCATACGATATCATATAGTGACAATTTTATGTAAATCGAATAATAATTGCCACTTTTAAAGACCAAAAAACTTGAAAAGTGACTTGTAGAAAATCTGCTATTTCTCTGCAACCGTACAAGTTAGAAACCATTTTGTGGTATCTGTATGATCGTATGGGTTCATTCTATTTGTTGATTGGCATCAAATACCATAATTTGAAAAAGATTTCAAAACAGACTCATTTGAATAAAATAACTGTTTTGAAGGCTAAAAATTCAGTTTTTGCCAAAATGACGTTACTTCCGGTGATAATGAAAATCTTAAATTACTTGTATGAAATCACAAATGGCATTAGGTATAACATGGTGTAACGTTTATGAAAATCGAATAATAATTGACACGTTTATGGCCCCGAAACCTTCAAAAGTGACCTGTAGAAAACCGTCTATTTCTCGGCAACCGAACAAGTTAGAAACAATTTTATGATATCTATATGACCATATGAGTTGTATTTATATGTGAATTTAAACCAAAAGTTAAAATTATTAATACATATTAAGTTATTCATGGTTGAATAAAACATTGATTTAAAAAGTTTAAAATGCAGTTTTTGACCAAATGACGTCACTTCCGGTGTCAATTTTAAATTGTAATCAACTTGATATGACGCGACATGCTTTTTGAATCAAATGATGTCACTTTTATAAAAATCCAATCATAATTGACTATTTTACAGGCAAAATAACGAAAACAGTGACTTGTACAGAACTGTCCATTTCTTGGTAACTGCTTATATTACAAACTAATTTTAACATACATTTTCTTCGTATGGATTATAGCTACAAGTTTATAAAAGTTACGAAGAAATATTTTAAAATCTGAAAAGCCTGAATAGGTTGTAAATGGGTCAATTTTACACCATTTTTAGCCATTTAATCGAATTTGCTCGAAAATGAAATCGAAATTAAAAAAACTGCTTCCGCCATTTTTTGCGCCTTGAAAGGGCACTCTCTTTGAGTCAAATAATTTTTCCAAAAAATAATATTTGTTTTCGAAAAATGGTACCTAACTGTCAAAATTGTAGTTTTTGGTAAAATTATGCCACTTTCGGTGCCGACAGATAACACTTCCGGTAATAAAAAAAATGACAATTGAGACAACGAAGCATATGAACTTTGTTTTATACAAATCGAACAATAAAAAATTAATCTAGGACTGAAAAACTGAATTAGCCAATAGCGGCCAAGGAAAATTACTGAGACAAATTTTTTTAACATTTTTGCACTGAGCAGATGACTCTTTAATTCTGTGCACAATACGACTAAAAAATATTCATAAATAAAAAAGTTTTTTGTAAAATTTTAAATTTTCGAAATTTGGCGCCTAATATCTTCGAAGATTTGCCGAAAATCAAAAATCGAAAGTAGCGTAGCTATGTGCCCTGTCTCAGGCTATGCCAAAATGTATCGAAAGTTAAAATCCAATGATTATTGTTAAAATTACTGCAATATTTTCAAAAACGATAACTTCGGTGATTTCGGACATTTCGCATTGTCGCAGAACGTTCAAAATAGCTTTATCCTCTAAGTCACACCCACTTTCCCAGTAAAACCGAAGAAATCGTAACGATGCGACAAGCAGTTGCTGAGATCTACTCAAAACAAAAGAAGAATAATAATAATAACTAGACCTGCAAGCAGCACTGAACCGGCTTTCAGGAATCATACAGGAAGTTTATCATACCATAGCCGATCCATTGAGCTACCGAACTATACTTTAGTTGTTTTGCTTCAGTGACACCCTCTATCATATGTAAAAGGTCAAAATTGTAAATTATGGCAAAATTACGTCACTTCCGGTGCCGAAAGAAATTTTTACAAAATAGAAACTTTGTTTAATACATATCGGGCAATAAATAATTAACCTATAACCCATAAACTGAAATCAAGAAGGTAAAAAAATTAAAAGTGACCCTGGGAAAATTGGCTATTATTCGACAAGGGAACATGCTAGAAGCCTTTTCTTGATATCAATATGATGGTATTGATTTAATCTTACTGCCCATTAGAGTCAGACGTTATAAAGTTAAACGAATAATAAATATAAATCCCTTCAAAAAAATGTTTCTTTTGAAGGCTAAAAATACGTTTTTTGCAAAAATTACATTACTTCCGGTGATATTGAAAATGTTAACTTGGTTCATAGAAGTCATAAATGGCATAAGGCATCAAATGGTAAAAAAATTATAAAAATCGAATAATAATTGACACTTTTATAGACCAAAAACCTTGAAAAGTGACTTATAGAAGATCGCCTATTTCTCTGTAACCGTACAAGTTAGAAACCATTTTGTGGTATCTGTATGGTCGTATGGCTTCATTCTATTCGTTGATGGGAATCAAATATCATAATTTTAAAAAATATTATAAGGCAGACTCATTTGAATAAAATATTTGTTTTTTAGGTTAAAAATACAGTTTTTGCCCAAATGACGTCATTTCCGGTCACAGTGAAAATGTAAAATTGGCTTGACCTAGTCCAAATTGGCATTATGCATCAAATGGAAAAAAATATTGCAAATCGAATAATAATTCACTCCTTTATAGGCAAAATAACGTGAAATGTGATGCATGCAAAATTTCATATTTCTCGGCAACTGTATATATTACAAACTTATTTTCGCATACATTCTCTTCGTCTGGATTATTGCTACGAGTTTATGAAAATTACAAATAAATGTTTCAAAATATGAAGACGCTGAATGAATTGTAAATAACTGAATTTTACACTTTATTTTACATTTTATTCGAAATTGCCCGAAAATGAAATTGAAATTAAAAAATCTGAGCTAAGGATTTTGTGCACCTTTGCAGGGTGCATCCTTTTAGTTATATCAGTTTTGAAAAAAAATATTTGCTTTCAAAAAGTGGTACCTAACTGTCAAAATTGTAGTTTTTGTTAATATTACGTCACTTCCGTTGCCGACAGAAAAATTTCACCGTAACAAAAAAAAATACAATTTGGACCACGGAGCATATGAACTTTGTTTTATACAAATCGAACAATAAATAATTTTTCTGGGTACGAAAAACTAAATTAGCCGATGGCGGCTAACGGAAATTACCGAGACAATTTTTTTTCTCATTTCTGCTCAAGTAGGATGATATTTTAACCCTGTGTAAAATACCATCAAAAAATATTCATAAATAAAAAAGGTTTTCGTAAAAAAAAAAAAAATTTTTTCTAAATATCGGACATTTTTTCGACTACTTCCGGTTTTACGATCATTGTCGCGATAGCTTTACGAAGTTATTTGGCTACTTAACTTTCTGTACCAGAAGTGTCAGAAACATCCATTGAGTAGTTTGGGAAAAAAAGATAAATTAAAGAGCGTTTACAAAAATTTAACGATTTTTCAATTTTTTTCAAAGTTTGATGCCATTTTTGGACCACCTATATTATTTCAATGCTTTTCATTTTGGATTCAATATATAGACAACCGATAGGACTTTGAGTAAGAAAAGTTTAAGAAAAATCTGCGGTGTCGTTTTCGAGAAAAGGGCGTCTCAGAATGTTAAAAAATCGGAAAATACTAGATTTTTGGCATACAATAATTTATTTCCTTACCATCGAAATCGTATTATTTAGATAACATATGATGGTCCATTAACAGGGCTATCCAACGACACTTTTGGTTTTTTGGTCCGCTATTACCTAAGGGAGAAATCAAGTTTTTCGCAAGTGCGACAATGTTTTTAACCTTTTTTTTTAATTTTTTGAATACTTCCGGTATGGTTATTATTGTCGGAATAGTTTTAATAGCCGGTTTGGGCACTAAAATAGCCACAGGGCTCTGTAATGATATATTACATTACCAGATCAGATAAAATGCCCTCGAGAAATCCTATGTTCAAAAGTGCCAAAAATGCAAAAAATTTAAAATATCGAAAATTAAATTTCAATAACTACATACATATTATACATCGTTAGAATCGTAATTAGGTCAGCTATCTGAATATACAATCTTTTTTTGAAAATCTCTTAAAATAAAAAAATAGTAGAGCATTTTCCAAAATTTCACGATTTTTTTACTTTTTTCGATTTTCAATCCGTTATTTCACCTATTCCAGATATTTCAAAGTCTTATTGGATAGCTTCATGCAAAATACCTCCGAAAGGACTCTCGATAGAAAAAATTTAAAAAAAAGTTGCGGTTAAGTTTTCGAGATACAGGCGTCCAAAAATGCTAAAAATCAGAAAATACTTGATTTTCAGCGTGCCATATTTTGCTGCCTGATCATAGTATCCGTATGAATTGGGTATCATACGATAGTACAATCCTCGTGCCACCCAATGGTACCTTAATTTGATTAATCCGTTGATATCGGACGGAGACATCACGTTTTCCCCGAAAACATCCATTTTTTGCATTTTTTTCAAAATATTGCACATTATTTCGACCACTTCCGGTTTAAAGATCCGTGTCGAAATTGCTTTATCAGTTGGTATTGGACTATAACTTCATGTTCCATAAGTTTCAGAAACATCATTTTGGCTGTAAAACGACACCACAGCTCACAAAATGGGTAGAAAATTCGAAAAAAATCGAAAAATAAAGGGCGGTAACTCTGAATGAAACTTATGTTACTGGAATCGGATTGACGCCAGGTATCCAAAAATCTAGGTCAAATTTCCAAATTTTTAAAAATAACAAAAATTGTCTCGTAGGCGACGTGTTTTGAATTTTCGAACGATAGAAGTCAGCGACGAAGTTTCGAAATCGCAAAATGTGAGATTGCTATTGTCTCGGAAAAGTCTCAGGCTTTCCAAAAATGTGATTTGTTTGAATATAGGTAGAGAATTGACGAAACCACGGCCGATTTTTAATTTTTTATCAACGTTCAAAATTCGGCCACTTCCGGTCTGCGCAGAAGTTTGAAAATTGCTTTATTGGGTAGCCACCACCTAGTTTCCCGATAGAAATATGGATCGCAAATCGGTATCTCTTTTCGATCATAGAGAAATAGGCTCCGGCGGAAAAGAATAATAATAAAAAAAACTAGACCTGCATGCAGGAATGACGGGTTTCACTGGTGCCAAGTTACTCTTAAACATGTCACTTTCGGTGCCAAGTTACACTTGAACATATGTCACTTCCGGTACCAACGAAACCACTAAACAGGTTTCCAAATTAACATTGCACACAAATAAAATGGACGTAGAATCAACCAATCAATCCAGCAATATCAAGTCATTTTATACATTTGTTACTTGTAAATGATCTTGACAAAATTAAATTACTTCCGGTGTTAATGAAAGTGTTCAATTACTTTTATGAAATCAGAAATGGCATACGATATCATATAGTAAAAATTTTATGTAAATCGAATAATAATTGTCACTTTTAAAGACCAAAAAACTTGAAAAGTGACTTGTAGAAAATCGACTATTTCTCTGCAACCGTACAAGTTAGAAACCATTTTGTGGTATCTGTATGATCGTATGGGTTCATTTTATTTGTTGATTGGCATCAAATACCATAATTAGAAAAACCTTTCAAAACAGACTCATTTGAATAAAATATCTGTTTTGAAGGCTAAAAATACAGTTTTTGCCAAAATGATGTTACTTCCGGTGATAATGAAAATCTTAAATTACTTGTATGAAATCCTAAATGGCATTAGGTATAACATGGTGTAACGTTTATGAAAATCGAATAATAATTGACACTTTTATGGCCCAAAAACCTACAAAAGTGGCCTGTAGAAAACCGTCTATTTCTCGGCAACCGAACAAGTTAGAAACAATTTTATGATATGTATATGACCATATGAGTTGTGTTTATATGTGAATTTAAACCAAAAGTTAAAATTATTAATACATATTAAGTAATTCTTGGTTGAATAAAACATTGATTTAAAAAGTTTAAAATGCAGTTTTTGACAAAATGACGTCACTTCCGGTGTCAATTTTAAATTGTAATCAACTTGATATGACGCTACATGCTTTTTGAATCAAATGATGTCACTTTTATAAAAATCCAATCATAATTGACTATTTTACAGGCAAAATAACGAAAACAGTGACTTGTACAGAACTGTCCATTTCTTGGTAACTGCTTATATTACAAACTAATTTTAACATACATTTTCTTCGTATGGATTATAGCTACAAGTTTATAAAAGTTACGAAGAAATATTTTAAAATCTGAAAAGCCTGAATAGGTTGTAAATGGGTCAATTTTACACCATTTTTAGCCATTTAATCGAATTTGCTCGAAAATGAAATAGAAATTAAAAAAACTGCTTCCGCCATTTTTTGCGCCTTGAAAGGGCACACTCTTTGAGTCAAATAATTTTTCCAAAAAATAATATTTGTTTTCGAAAAATGGTACCTAACTGTCAAAATTGTAGTTTTTGGTAAAATTATGCCACTTTCGGTGCCGACAGATAACACTTCCGGTAACAAAAAAAATGACAATTGAGACAACGAAGCATATGAACTTTGTTTTATAGAAATCGAACAATAAAAAATTAATCTAGGACTGAAAAACTGAATTAGCCAATAGCGGCCAAGGAAAATTACTGAGACAAAAAATTTTAACATTTGTGCACTAGGCAGATGACTCTTTAATTCTGTGCACAATACGACTAAAAAATATTCATAAATAAAAAAGTTTTTTGTAAAATTTTAAATTTTCGAAATTTGGCGCCTAATATCTTCGAAGATTTGCCGAAAATCAAAAATCGAAAGTAGCGTAGCTATGTGCCCTGTCTCAGGCTATGCCAAAATGTATCGAAAGTTAAAATCCAATGATTATTGTTAAAATTACTGCAATATTTTCCAAAACGATAACTTCGGTGATTTCGGACATTTCGCATTGTCGCAGAACGTTCAAAATAGCTTTATCCTCTAAGTCACACCCACTTTCCCAGTAAAACCGAAGAAATCGCAACGATGCGACAAGCAGTTGCTGAGATCTACTCAAAACAAAAGAAGAATAATAATAATAATAAGAATAATAATTTTAACAAAAACAATAGTGTTTCACACAAGCTTCGCAGTGTGAAACCCTAATAATAATTTTAGTAATCTCAATAGGCTTTCAGACGAAAGTCTGAAAGCCTAATAAGAACTAGACCTGCATGCAGGAATGGCGGGTTTCACTGGTGCCACGTCACTTTCGGTGCCACGTTACCCTTAAACATATGTCACTTCCGATACCAATGAAACCATCAAACAGGTTTCCACATAAGCATTGTAAACATCAAATAAAATGGACGAAGAATCAACCAAATCCAGCAATATCAATTCATTTTATATATATGTTACTTGTAAGTGATCCTGGCAAAATTTCATTACTTCCGGTGATAATGAAAATGTTCAATTAGTTTTATGAAATCAGAAATGGCATAAGGCATCATAATGGCGAAAATTGTATGTAAATCGAATGAGAATTGCCACTTTTATAGACCAAAAACCTTGAAAAGTGACTTGTAGAAAACCGTCTATTTCTCGGCAACCGTACACGATAAAAACTATCTTTTGGTATCTATATGATCGTATGGGTTCAATCCATTTGTTGATTGGAATCAAATATCATAATTTGAAATATATTACAAATCAGACTCATTTGAAAAAAATGTCTGTTTTGAAGGTTAAAAATACAGTTTTTGCCAAAATGACATTACTTCCGGTGATACTGAAAATGTTAAATTAGTTCTATGAAATCATAAATGACACAAGATATCATATGGTGAAAATTTTATGAAAATCGAATAATAACTGACACTTTTATAGACCAAAAACCTTGAAAAGTGACTTAAGGAAAATCGCCCATTTCTCTGCAACCGTACAAGTTAGAAACCATTTTGTGGTATCTGTATGATCGTATGGGTTCAATCTATTTGATCAATAGAATCAAATATCACAATTTGAAAAAAATAACAAATACGACTCATTTGAATAAAATATTGTTTTTTGAAGGCTAAAATTTAAGTTTTGAGCAAATGACGTCATTTCCGGTGGCAGCGCAAGGGGTAAAATGGTTTGACATAGTCCACTATGGTATTAGGCATCCAATGGCGAAAGAAAATTGAAAATCGAATAATAATTGATTCTTTTACAGCCAAAATTACGTGAAAAGTGACTCATGCAAAATTGCCTATTTCTCGGCAACTGCTTATATTACAAACTAATTTTCACATACATTCTCTTCGTATGGATTATAGCTACAAGTTTATAAAAGTTACGTAAAAATATTTTAAAATCTGAAAAGCCTGAATGAGTTGTAAGTAGGTCAATTTTACGCCTTTTTTCACCTCTTAATCCAATTTGCTAGAAAATGAAAAAGAAATTAAAAAAACTGCTTCCGACATTTTTTGCGCCTTTAAAGGACACACTCTTTGAGTCATATAATTTTTCAAAAAAATAATATTTGTTTTCAAAAAATGTACCTAACTGTCAAAATTGTAGTTTTTGGTAAAATTATGCCACTTCCGGTGCCGACAGATAATACTTTTGGTAATAAAAAAAATGACAATTGAGACAACGAAGCATATGAACTTTGTTTTATACAAATCGAACAATAAAAAATTAATCTAGGACTGAAAAACTGAATTAGCCAATGGAGGCCAAGGAAAACTACTGAGACAAAATTTTTTAACATTTTTGCGCAAGTCAGATGACTCTTTAATTCTGTGCACAACACGACTAAAAAATATTCATAAATAAAAAAGTTTTTTGTAAAATTTTAAATTTCCGAAATTTGGCGCCTAATATCTTCGAAGATTTGCCGAAAATCAAAAATCGAAAGTAGCGCAGCTATGTGCCCTGTCTCCAGCTATGCCAAAATGTATCGAAAGTTAAAATCCCATGATTATTGTTAAAATTACCGCAATATTTGTAAAAACGATAACTTCGGTGATTTCGGACATTTCGCATTGTCGCAGAACGTTCAAAATAGCTTTATCCTCTAAGTCACACCCACTTTCCCAGTAAAACCGAAGAAATCGTAACGATGCGACACGTAGTTGCTGAGATCTACTCAAAACAAAAGAAGAATAATAATAATAATAATAAGAATAATAATTTTAACAAAAACAATAGTGTTTCACACAAGCTTCGCAGTGTGAAACCCTAATAATAATAATAATAAGAACTAGACCTGCATGCAGGAATGACGGGTTTCACTGGTGCCACGTCACTTTCGGTGCCACGTTACCCTTAAACATATGTCACTTCCGATACTAATGAAACCATCAAACAGGTTTCCACATAAGCATTGTAAACATCAAATAAAATGGACGAAGAATCAACCAAATCCAGCAATATCAATTCATTTTATATATATGTTACTTGTAAGTGATCCTGGCAAAATTTCATTACTTCCGGTGATAATGAAAATGTTCAATTAGTTTTATGAAATCAGAAATGGCATAAGGCAGCATAATGGCGAAAATTGTATGTAAATCGAATGAGAATTGCCACTTTTATAGACCAAAAACCTTGAAAAGTGACTTGTAGAAAATCGTCTATTTCTCGGCAACCGTACATGATAAAAACTATTTTTTGGTATCTATATGATCGTATGGGTTCAATCGATTTGTTGATTGGGATCAAATATCATAATTTCAAATATATTACAAATCAGACTCATTTAAAAAAAATATCTGTTTTGAAGGCTAAAAATACAGTTTTTGCCAAAATGACATTACTTCCGGTGATACTGAAAATGTTAAATTAGTTCTATGAAATCATAAATGACACAAGATATCATATGGTGAAAATTTTATGAAAATCGAATAATAACTGACACTTTTATAGACCAAAAACCTTGAAAAGTGACTTAAGGAAAATCGCCCATTTCTCTGCAACCGTACAAGTTAGAAACCATTTTGTGGTATCTGTATGATCGTATGGGTTCAATCTATTTGATCAATAGAATCAAATATCACAATTTGAAAAAAATAACAAATACGACTCATTTGAATAAAATATTGTTTTTTGAAGGCTAAAATTTAAGTTTTGAGCAAATGACGTCATTTCCGGTGGCAGCGCAAGGGGTAAAATGGTTTGACATAGTCCACTATGGCATTAGGCATCCAATGGCGAAAGAAAATTGAAAATCGAATAATAATTGATTCTTTTACAGCCAAAATTACGTGAAAAGTGACTCATGCAAAATTGCCTATTTCTCGGCAACTGCTTATATTACAAACTAATTTTCACATACATTCTCTTCGTATGGATTATAGCTACAAGTTTATAAAAGTTACGTAAAAATATTTTAAAATCTGAAAAGCCTGAATGAGTTGTAAATAGGTCAATTTTACGCCTTTTTTCACCTCTTAATCCAATTTGCTAGAAAATGAAAAAGAAATTAAAAAAACTGCTTCCGACATTTTTTGCGCCTTTAAAGGACACACTCTTTGAGTCATATAATTTTTCAAAAAAATAATATTTGTTTTCAAAAAATGTACCTAACTGTCAAAATTGTAGTTTTTGGTAAAATTATGCCACTTCCGGTGCCGACAGATAACACTTTTGGTAATAAAAAAAATGACAATTGAGACAACGAAGCATATGAACTTCGTTTTATACAAATCGAACAATAAAAAATTAATCTAGGACTGAAAAACTGAATTAGCCAATGGAGGCCAAGGAAAATTACTGAGACAAATTTTTTTAACATTTTTGCGCAAGTCAGATGACTCTTTAATTCTGTGCACAACACGACTAAAAAATATTCATAAATAAAAAAGTTTTTTGTAAAATTTTAAATTTCCGAAATTTGGCGCCTAATATCTTCGAAGATTTGCCGAAAATCAAAAATCGAAAGTAGCGCAGCTATGTGCCCTGTCTCCAACTATGCCAAAATGTATCGAAAGTTAAAATCCCATGATTATTGTTAAAATTACCGCAATATTTGTAAAAACGATAACTTCGGTGATTTCGGACATTTCGCATTGTCGCAGAACGTTCAAAATAGCTTTATCCTCTAAGTCACACCCACTTTCCCAGTAAAACCGAAGAAATCGTAACGATGCGACACGTAGTTGCTGAGATCTACTCAAAACAAAAGAAGAATAATAATAATAATAATAAGAACTAGACCTGCATGCAGGAATGACGGGTTTCACTGGTGCCAAGTTACTCTTAAACATGTCACTTTCGGTGCCAAGTTACACTTGAACATATGTCACTTCCGGTACCAACGAAACCACTAAACAGGTTTCCAAATTAACATTGCACACAAATAAAATGGACGTAGAATCAACCAATCAATCCAGCAATATCAAGTCATTTTATACATTTGTTACTTGTAAATGATCTTGACAAAATTAAATTACTTCCGGTGTTAATGAAAGTGTTCAATTACTTTTATGAAATCAGAAATGGCATACGATATCATATAGTAAAAATTTTATGTAAATCGAATAATAATTGTCACTTTTAAAGACCAAAAAACTTGAAAAGTGACTTGTAGAAAATCGACTATTTCTCTGCAACCGTACAAGTTAGAAACCATTTTGTGGTATCTGTATGATCGTATGGGTTCATTTTATTTGTTGATTGGCATCAAATACCATAATTAGAAAAACCTTTCAAAACAGACTCATTTGAATAAAATATCTGTTTTGAAGGCTAAAAATACAGTTTTTGCCAAAATGATGTTACTTCCGGTGATAATGAAAATCTTAAATTACTTGTATGAAATCCTAAATGGCATTAGGTATAACATGGTGTAACGTTTATGAAAATCGAATAATAATTGACACTTTTATGGCCCAAAAACCTACAAAAGTGGCCTGTAGAAAACCGTCTATTTCTCGGCAACCGAACAAGTTAGAAACAATTTTATGATATGTATATGACCATATGAGTTGTGTTTATATGTGAATTTAAACCAAAAGTTAAAATTATTAATACATATTAAGTAATTCTTGGTTGAATAAAACATTGATTTAAAAAGTTTAAAATGCAGTTTTTGACAAAATGACGTCACTTCCGGTGTCAATTTTAAATTGTAATCAACTTGATATGACGCTACATGCTTTTTGAATCAAATGATGTCACTTTTATAAAAATCCAATCATAATTGACTATTTTACAGGCAAAATAACGAAAACAGTGACTTGTACAGAACTGTCCATTTCTTGGTAACTGCTTATATTACAAACTAATTTTAACATACATTTTCTTCGTATGGATTATAGCTACAAGTTTATAAAAGTTACGAAGAAATATTTTAAAATCTGAAAAGCCTGAATAGGTTGTAAATGGGTCAATTTTACACCATTTTTAGCCATTTAATCGAATTTGCTCGAAAATGAAATCGAAATTAAAAAAACTGCTTCCGCCATTTTTTGCGCCTTGAAAGGGCACACTCTTTGAGTCAAATAATTTTTCCAAAAAATAATATTTGTTTTCGAAAAATGGTACCTAACTGTCAAAATTGTAGTTTTTGGTAAAATTATGCCACTTTCGGTGCCGACAGATAACACTTCCGGTAACAAAAAAAATGACAATTGAGACAACGAAGCATATGAACTTTGTTTTATAGAAATCGAACAATAAAAAATTAATCTAGGACTGAAAAACTGAATTAGCCAATAGCGGCCAAGGAAAATTACTGAGACAAAATTTTTTAACATTTTTGCACTAGGCAGATGACTCTTTAATTCTGTGCACAATACGACTAAAAAATATTCATAAATAAAAAAGTTTTTTGTAAAATTTTAAATTTTCGAAATTTGGCGCCTAATATCTTCGAAGATTTGCCGAAAATCAAAAATCGAAAGTAGCGTAGCTATGTGCCCTGTCTCAGGCTATGCCAAAATGTATCGAAAGTTAAAATCCAATGATTATTGTTAAAATTACTGCAATATTTTCCAAAACGATAACTTCGGTGATTTCGGACATTTCGCATTGTCGCAGAACGTTCAAAATAGCTTTATCCTCTAAGTCACACCCACTTTCCCAGTAAAACCGAAGAAATCGCAACGATGCGACAAGCAGTTGCTGAGATCTACTCAAAACAAAAGAAGAATAATAATAATAATAAGAATAATAATTTTAACAAAAACAATAGTGTTTCACACAAGCTTCGCAGTGTGAAACCCTAATAACTAGACCTGCATGCAGGAATGACGGGTTTCACTGGTGCCACGTCACTTTCGGTGCCACGTTACCCTTAAACATATGTCACTTCCGATACCAATGAAACCATCAAACAGGTTTCCACATAAGCATTGTAAACATCAAATAAAATGGACGAAGAATCAACCAAATCCAGCAATATCAATTCATTTTATATATATGTTACTTGTAAGTGATCCTGGCAAAATTTCATTACTTCCGGTGATAATGAAAATGTTCAATTAGTTTTATGAAATCAGAAATGGCATAAGGCAGCATAATGGCGAAAATTGTATGTAAATCGAATGAGAATTGCCACTTTTATAGACCAAAAACCTTGAAAAGTGACTTGTAGAAAATCGTCTATTTCTCGGCAACCGTACACGATAAAAACTATCTTTTGGTATCTATATGATCGTATGGGTTCAATCCATTTGTTGATTGGAATCAAATATCATAATTTGAAATATATTACAAATCAGACTCATTTGAAAAAAATGTCTGTTTTGAAGGCTAAAAGTACAGTTTTTGCCAAAATGACATTACTTCCGGTGATACTGAAAATGTTAAATTAGTTCTATGAAATCATAAATGACACAAGATATCATATGGTGAAAATTTTATGAAAATCGAATAATAACTGACACTTTTATAGACCAAAAACCTTGAAAAGTGACTTAAGGAAAATCGCCCATTTCTCTGCAACCGTACAAGTTAGAAACCATTTTGTGGTATCTGTATGATCGTATGGGTTCAATCTATTTGATCAATAGAATCAAATATCACAATTTGAAAAAAATAACAAATACGACTCATTTGAATAAAATATTGTTTTTTGGAGGCTAAAATTTAAGTTTTGAGCAAATGACGTCATTTCCGGTGGCAGCGCAAGGGGTAAAATGGTTTGACATAGTCCACTATGGCATTAGGCATCCAATGGCGAAAGAAAATTGAAAATCGAATAATAATTGATTCTTTTACAGCCAAAATTACGTGAAAAGTGACGCATGCAAAATTGCCTATTTCTCGGCAACTGCTTATATTACAAACTAATTTTCACATACATTCTCTTCGTATGGATTATAGCTACAAGTTTATAAAAGTTACGTAAAAATATTTTAAAATCTGAAAAGCCTGAATGAGTTGTAAATAGGTCAATTTTACCCCTTTTTTCACCTCTTAATCCAATTTGCTAGAAAATGAAAAAGAAATTAAAAAAACTGCTTCCGACATTTTTTGCGCCTTTAAAGGACACACTCTTTGAGTCATATAATTTTTCAAAAAAATAATATTTGTTTTCAAAAAATGTACCTAACTGTCAAAATTGTAGTTTTTGGTAAAATTATGCCACTTCCGGTGCCGACAGATAACACTTTTGGTAATAAAAAAAATGACAATTGAGACAACGAAGCATATGAACTTTGTTTTATACAAATCGAACAATAAAAAATTAATCTAGGACTGAAAAACTGAATTAGCCAATGGAGGCCAAGGAAAATTACTGAGACAAAATTTTTTAACATTTTTGCGCAAGTCAGATGACTCTTTAATTCTGTGCACAACACGACTAAAAAATATTCATAAATAAAAAAGTTTTTTGTAAAATTTTAAATTTCCGAAATTTGGCGCCTAATATCTTCGAAGATTTGCCGAAAATCAAAAATCGAAAGTAGCGCAGCTATGTGCCCTGTCTCCAGCTATGCCAAAATGTATCGAAAGTTAAAATCCCATGATTATTGTTAAAATTACCGCAATATTTGTAAAAACGATAACTTCGGTGATTTCGGACATTTCGCATTGTCGCAGAACGTTCAAAATAGCTTTATCCTCTAAGTCACACCCACTTTCCCAGTAAAACCGAAGAAATCGTAACGATGCGACACGTAGTTGCTGAGATCTACTCAAAACAAAAGAAGAATAATAATAATAATAATAAGAACTAGACCTGCATGCAGGAATGACGGGTTTCACTGGTGCCACGTTACCCTTAAACATGTCACTTCCGGTGCCAAGTTACTCTTGAACATATGTCACTTCCGGTACCAACGAAACCATTAAACAGGTTTCCAAATTAACATTGCACACAAAAAAAAATGGATGCAGAATCAACCAAATCCAGCAATATCAATTAATTTTATACATTTGTTACTTGTAAATGATCTTGACAAAATTACATTTCTTCCGGTGTTAATGAAAATGTTCAATTAGTTTTAAGAAATCAGAAATGGCATACGATATCATATAGTGAAAATTTTATGTAAATCGAATAATAATTGCCACTTTTAAAGACCAAAAAACTTGAAAAGTGACTTGTAGAAAATCGACTATTTCTCTGCAACCGTACAAGTTAGAAACCATTTTGTGGTATCTGTATGATCGTATGGGTTCATTTTATTTGTTGATTGGCATCAAATACCATAATTTGAAAAACATTTCAAAACAGACTCATTTGAATAAAATATCTGTTTTGAAGGCTAAAAATACAGTTTTTGCCAAAATGATGTTACTTCCGGTGATAATGAAAATCTTAAATTACTTGTATGAAATCCTAAATGGCATTAGGTATAACATGGTGTAACGTTTATGAAAATCGAATAACAATTGACACTTTTATGGCCCAAAAACCTTCAAAAGTGGCCTGTAGAAAACCGTTTATTTCTCGGCAACCGAACAAGTTAGAAACAATTTTATGATATGTATATGACCATATGAGTTGTGTTTATATGTGAATTTAAACCAAAAGTTAAAATTATTAATACATATTAAGTAATTCTTGGTTGAATAAAACATTGATTTAAAAAGTTTAAAATGCAGTTTTTGACAAAATGACGTCACTTCCGGTGTCAATTTTAAATTGTAATCAACTTGAAATGACGCTACATGCTTTTTGAATCAAATGATGTCACTTTTATAAAAATCCAATCCTAATTGACTATTTTACAGGCAAAATAACGAAAATAGTGACTTGTACAGAACTGTCCATTTCTTGGTAACTGCTTATATTACAAACTAATTTTAACATACATTTTCTTCGTATGGATTATAGCTACAAGTTTATAAAAGTTACGAAGAAATATTTTAAAATCTGAAAAGCCTGAATAGGTTGTAAATGGGTCAATTTTACACCATTTTTAGCCATTTAATCGAATTTGCTCGAAAATGAAATCGAAATTAAAAAAACTGCTTCCGCCATTTTTTGCGCCTTGAAAGGGCACACTCTTTGAGTCAAATAATTTTTCCAAAAAATAATATTTGTTTTCGAAAAATGGTACCTAACTGTCAAAATTGTAGTTTTTGGTAAAATTATGCCACTTTCGGTGCCGACAGATAACACTTCCGGTAATAAAAAAAATGACAATTGAGACAACGAAGCATATGAACTTTGTTTTATACAAATCGAACAATAAAAAATTAATCTAGGACTGAAAAACTGAATTAGCCAATAGCGGCCAAGGAAAATTACTGAGACAAAATTTTTTAACATTTTTGCACTAGGCAGATGACTCTTTAATTCTGTGCACAATACGACTAAAAAATATTCATAAATAAAAAAGTTTTTTGTAAAATTTTAAATTTTCGAAATTTGGCGCCTAATATCTTCGAAGATTTGCCGAAAATCAAAAATCGAAAGTAGCGTAGCTATGTGCCCTGTCTCAGGCTATGCCAAAATGTATCGAAAGTTAAAATCCAATGATTATTGTTAAAATTACTGCAATATTTTCAAAAACGATAACTTCGGTGATTTCGGACATTTCGCATTGTCGCAGAACGTTCAAAATAGCTTTATCCTCTAAGTCACACCCACTTTCCCAGTAAAACCGAAGAAATCGTAACGATGCGACAAGCAGTTGCTGAGATCTACTCAAAACAAAAGAAGAATAATAATAATAATAAGAATAATAATTTTAACAAAAACAATAGTGTTTCACACAAGCTTCGCAGTGTGAAACCCTAATAATAATTTTAACAAAAACAATAGTGTTTCACACAAGCTTCGCAGTGTGAAACCCTAATAATTTTAACAAAAACAATAGTGTTTCACACAAGCTTCGCAGTGTGAAACCCTAATAACTAGACCTGCATGCAGGAATGACGGGTTTCACTGGTGCCACGTTACCCTTAAACATGTCACTTCCGGTGCCAAGTTACCCTTGAACATATGTCACTTTCGGTACCAACGAAACCATTAAACAGGTTTCCAAATTAACATTGCACACAAATAAAATGGATGCAGAATCAACCAAATCCAGCAATATCAATTCATTTTATACATTTGTTACTTGTAAATGATCTTGACAAAATTACATTTCTTCCGGTGTTAATGAAAATGTTCAATTAGTTTTATGAAATCAGAAATGGCATACGATATCATATAGTGAAAATTTTATGTAAATCGAATAATAATTGCCACTTTTAAAGACCAAAAAACTTGAAAAGTGACTTGTAGAAAATCGACTATTTCTCTGCAACCGTACAAGTTAGAAACCATTTTGTGGTATCTGTATGATCGTATGGGTTCATTTTATTTGTTGATTGGCATCAAATACCATAATTTGAAAAACATTTCAAAACAGACTCATTTGAATAAAATATCTGTTTTGAAGGCAAAAATACAGTTTTTGCCAAAATGATGTTACTTCCGGTGATAATGAAAATCTTAAATTACTTGTATGAAATCCTAAATGGCATTAGGTATAACATGGTGTAACGTTTATGAAAATCGAATAATAATTGACACTTTTATGGCCCAAAAACCTTCAAAAGTGGCCTGTAGAAAACCGTCTATTTCTCGGCAACCGAACAAGTTAGAAACAATTTTATGATATCTATATGACCATATGAGTTGTGTTTATATGTGAATTTAAACCAAAAGTTAAAATTATTAATACATATTAAGTAATTCTTGGTTGAATAAAACATTGATTTAAAAAGTTTAAATTGCAGTTTTTGACAAAATGACGTCACTTCCGGTGTCAATTTTAAATTGTAATCAACTTGATATGACGCTACATGCTTTTTGAATCAAATGATGTCACTTTTATAAAAATCCAATCATAATTGACTATTTTACAGGCAAAATAACGAAAACAGTGACTTGTACACAACTGTCCATTTCTTGGTAACTGCTTATATTACAAACTAATTTTAACATACATTTTCTTCGTATGGATTATAGCTACAAGTTTATAAAAGTTACGAAGAAATATTTTAAAATCTGAAAAGCCTGAATAGGTTGTAAATGGGTCAATTTTACACCATTTTTAGCCATTTAATCGAATTTGCTCGAAAATGAAATTGAAATTAAAAAAACTGCTTCCGCCATTTTTTGCGCCTTGAAAGGGCACACTCTTTGAGTCAAATAATTTTTCCAAAAAATAATATTTGTTTTCGAAAAATGGTACCTAACTGTCAAAATTGTAGTTTTTGGTAAAATTATGCCACTTTCGGTGCCGACAGATAACACTTCCGGTAATAAAAAAAATGACAATTGAGACAACGAAGCATATGAACTTTGTTTTATACAAATCGAACAATAAAAAATTAATCTAGGACTGAAAAACTGAATTAGCCAATAGCGGCCAAGGAAAATTACTGAGACAAAATTTTTTAACATTTTTGCACTAGGCAGATGACTCTTAAATTCTGTGCACAATACGACTAAAAAATATTCATAAATAAAAAAGTTTTTTGTAAAATTTTAAATTTTCGAAATTTGGCGCCTAATATCTTCGAAGATTTGCCGAAAATCAAAAATCGAAAGTAGCGTAGCTATGTGCCCTGTCTCAGGCTATGCCAAAATGTATCGAAAGTTAAAATCCAATGATTATTGTTAAAATTACTGCAATATTTTCAAAAACGATAACTTCGGTAATTTCGGACATTTCGCATTGTCGCAGAACGTTCAAAATAGCTTTATCCTCTAAGTCACACCCACTTTCCCAGTAAAACCGAAGAAATCGTAACGATGCGACAAGCAGTTGCTGAGATCTACTCAAAACAAAAGAAGAATAATAATAATAATAAGAACTAGACTTGCTTGCAAGGCTGAAGGCTTTCACCTTGCCCAAGGCAGCACAAAATGCCCACCACCCACCCCTTAAAACACACACACACACACTTAAACAACTCAGATATTGACACTTTCTCTGCATGCGCATTACGATAGAAGGAAAGTGAACAATATAGTTGAACAATTTACAACATTATGAACTTGTATCGGTAGAATCCTACAGACGTCAGAAATCTAAATACGTAATCAAAAACTCAAAAATTCTAAAAAAAAAGTTTACAATTTCAGTACATTTTCAAATTTTTAGGAAAAAAGGAGAACGGCGTGGTATTGCAATCCCCAATATCACCGGCTCTACAAAAATATAACTTTTTCGAAAATCGGTTGGGAATTGACATTATTAGGACCTATTTTCGTTTATGCACGTTAAAGATTTACTTCACTTCAGGTATGTTCAGAACTTTCGCAATACTTCTAAGTACTTACTGCTTAAAACATAGGAAAAATCATTATTCAGAACTCTATCTGCTTTAGTTTCAGAGATCTACAAGAGAATGAAAAAAAAAAAAGTTTTTCGAATGGGACAAAAAAAAGATCGTGTCAGATCATAACCAAAACCAAGAATCATACCTTTCAACATCAACTTTTCAACATTGGTCCAGAGGGGTGCCTTGCTTATAAATAGTTTCGGTAAATAGCGTCATTTTCGCTGGTATCATATGATGGCGTCATGTAGACAAAAAACCTGGGATAATAATTTCAGGAGTAACTAAAATGAATTATTTTCACTCTAGAAGCAGCATTACCAGATATTGGTTACCAGTAAAACACCTTTAGTTCAAATATTGCCCCTTTCAAAAAAAGCTCTCTATATAATGCTTTATACGTAGGCAAAACGTTGCGATTATGACCAACTCGGACTTTTGTCAATGTCACACCAATGTGTACACGGGACTTTGGAATCACGTCCATATCAACTACTCAAATATGCAACTGGTTCAAAAATTGATTAAATATTCAATGAAATATCTACAATTTTCTGATTTCGTGCACGTTAAAGATTTGACGTCACTACATGTAACATATAAAAATTTAATATTTATTACAGATAGAGTCCATGCTCAAACTGTTTATCTCAACTAAGAACGACATGGTTATCTCAATTCGACCTTTATCCCATCCGCAATATCCCCGGCTGTACAAAAATATAATCTTTTCGAAAATCGGTTGGGAATTGACATAATTAGAACCGATTTTCATTCATGCACGTTAAAGATTTACATCACTCCCGGCTGTACAAAAATATAATTTTTTCGAAAATCGGTTGGGAATTGACATAATTAGAACCTATTTTCATTCGTGCACGTTAAAGATTTACATCACTTACGGTCTGGTTCACAACTTTCGCAATAGTTTTAAGTACTAAATGTTTAAAACATAGGAAAAATCAATATTCAAAACTCTATCTGTTTCAGATTCAGAGATCTCTACACGAGAATAAAAAAAAAGAGTTTTCCGATTGGGACAAAAAAGTATCGTAAGTGTCAAATAATATCCAAAACCCAGAATCATACATTCAACATTAATTTTTCTTCATTTATGTAGAAGAGTACCTTCCTTATAAATAGCTTCAACAGAGAGGTTTATTTTCACTGGTATCAAATGACGACGTCATGGAGACAAAAATCCTGCGATATTAATTTCAGGGGTAACTATTATTTACTAAAACGAATTATTTTCACTCTAGAAGCACCAGTAACAGATATTGGTTACTATTAAAACACCCTTAGTTCAAATATTGCCACTTTTAAAAAAATCTCTCTATATATGCTTTATACGTATGCAAAACGTTCCAATTATGACCAATTCGGACTTTTTTCGATGTCACACCAATGTGTACACGGGACTTCGGAATCGCGTTTTCATGTCAGCTACCCAAATATGTAACTGGTTCAAAAATTGGTTTTATATTCAATGAAATATCGCCAATTTTCGGATTTCGTGCACGTTAAAGATTTGACGTCACCCACATATAAAATATCGATATTTATTAGAAACAGAGTCCATGCTTTAACTACATTAAACTTTCTATGACCGGTGCAATATTCGTACTTCTGCACGATATTACTGCAAGATACAACTGCAACCTCTTAAAATTTGGATTTGCTTATAAACAGCGCGAGCCGTCGATTTGTGTCGAGATGATTACGGCTATGAGGTAATTTTGGCCAAGGAGAAACAATATTAATTCAAAGACTAATTATTACACACATAAATCAAATATTTCTGCTACAGGGTCACTATACCCTTATTTTGAATAGAAGTAAAGACTCAAAGTTGAAATACTTTTTGCCCAAATATCGTCACTGTGAGAGAAAACGGGACTTTTGAATATGCTCTAAACGTTGCTAATACGTACAGATTGTATCAACTCTTACTGCATGTTTTGCTTAATAATGAAAGGTGACGTTTTCAATTTTCGATCCCTTTGTTCTCATACTCCTGATATTTCTAACTGTTGCGCAATGGTTTCATACCTAAGACTACCGATAAAACTCTCTGTAGAAGAAGTTCAAAAAAAAAATTACGTTGACTTTTCGAGAAAAAGACGTCTAAAAATGCTCCAAATGGTAAAAATACGACGTTTTGGATTTTCAATCTCGTTTTTCGACTACTCATGACATTTAGAGAAATTGTACAATGGTTTCACACAATACACCACCTATAAGACTCTCGAATGAGAAAGTTTTAAAAAAATCGTAGGCGGCGTTTTCGAGAAATACGCGTCTAAAGTTGACCGAAATAGCAAAATACCTTACTTTTCAAACTCAGATAACTTTTTTATTTTTTGATAGAAACTTGTCGCTATAGTACCATCTTGTAGGTAATTCACGTGGCTATCAAACGATATAATGCATTAACTACTCGGTAAACAACCAATCGATACATCTTATTTGTCGCACAGGCACCCATTTTTCTGAATTTTGTCAAAGTTTGGATACCTTTCTTGACCACTTCCGGTGATTAGAGGATTTTCATTTATAGTTTAAGGAACAATTCAGACATCTCTGTTCATCTTACCAAAGTTTCAGGAAAATCGTTGAAGTGGTTTTAAAAAAATAAGCCTTACCGTTTTTGACCAAAATGCGAAAAAAAGTGAAAAATCAAAGTTAACATTCCAGAACACAACTTATATTGTTGGAATCGGATCGACGTCAGCTATCCAAAAGTGTAATTAGAATTTCTAAATTCCTAAAAATAAACATTTTAGCAATTTTTTGAAAATTTTCCAGTATTCACCAAAAAAATGAGAGCGACAAAGTTTCTATATTCAACGTTTTTCAACTGCTATCTAGTCCGAAATGTCTCCCGCTATTCAAAAATATAAATGTCTGAAAAATCGATTGAGAATTAACTGAATTATGGCCGATTTTCAATTTTTGTGCACGCTAAAGATTTCACGCATTTCCGCTATGCGCACAAATCTGGAAATAGTTTTAAGGAGTAACCACCACCCATTTTCCCGAGGGAAAATCAAACTTCAGACCTCTATCTCTTATAGTTTCTGAGATCTAGCTTCCCCCAATAAAAAAAAAATAATAATAAGAATAATCTAAGTAATAACAATAGTCTTTCACCATTGAAAAATGGTGAAAGCCTAATAATAATTTTAACAAAAACAATAGTGTTTCACACAAGCTTCGCAGTGTGAAACCCTAATAATTTTAACAAAAACAATAGTGTTTCACACAAGCTTCGCAGTGTGAAACCCTAATAATTTGGGAGATAAACCATTTTTCCTTCTAGCCGGCAAAATAAGCGCCTGAAATTGCACAAATTTTAATTAACAGACACAAATACATGTTACTCAATAGGTCGGCCTAGACAATGAAGGGGACGCAGTTAGTTTTGAGTTTGTCGGATTCCTCTGAGTATTTGCCCCATCCCCCATTTCCAATGAAAAGAATGATGTTGTTCTGATGCTCAACCAGTAGGCCCTATCGAAGACTATCAGATTTGTTACAAATTGTCTCGAGTTTGTTCCACACATCCCAACATTCATCGGCTTTTTGTTCCATCTATAAAAGCATACATCCCTACTAAATGTGAAACAAGAAAATTCAAAGGCTATAAGGAACAATAGAGCAAGTATACCTAGATGCTTAATCTCGATTTAGCACTAGTGTTCACACCAGAGTCTTATATAACACTGGTGGAAAATAAAAAGACACCTATAACACAGGTGTTGTCTTTATAAATGTTACAGAAATTTTTCGTAATACAGTAGAATCCGTATGAGCAGCCACTCCTATTCAGCGACATCTCCTTGTAAGCGATCACAATAAATTCCCCCCGTAAAAATTCTATTGTTTCATCTCTTTATTCAACGGCCACTCCCCTAACGCGGCCAGCGGTCACTATTTTGCTAATAAATTTAACAAAACATCGCCCATTCAACGGCCATTGTTGAATGATACCATCTTGTCGTTCTTCGTAACACCCCCGCTAAACTCGTGAGTAGTAATCAATTAACTGGACTCCCACTGATCACGTAAAAAGAAATGTGAAAATAACAATTAACCCGGGATTATCTGTTAATTAATCTTTTGTTTTATTAAACGACTAACCTGATCATTGTTTTCACACTTAACGGAACATTACTTGATACTGATTGAATAAACTGAAAGTACCGACTAAAAGCCGCTATGTTGTTAAATATACGTTTTTAGCGCCACCTAAAATATCAGGGAGCCATAATCCAGAAAGTGATGGCCTGAAATGGGCAAATATGGAACGGCTTAGTCGGGCAGTTTCTTTCGATTTTCCTGACATTTGAATTCAAACTTCATTATGTTGAAATGGTGATACATTTAAACGGTTTTTAAAATTAGATTACAAATTGTGACCTCTAGCTAAATAAACCTATCTTTCGTACAGATAGAGGTCATACTCCAGAAAGGTACGGTTTGATATGTGCAAATGGGGAAAGGAACCGAGATCTTAGGTACAAAAACCTATATTTTAAGTTTCATCAAAATCTGATAGCAATTGTGACTTCTAGATGGTCCACAACCTTGATGTGATATACTTTTACATTATTTGCGCGTACAAGGCGCCACCATTTTGTCCGACAGTTTTGGTCCGATTTTCACAATTAACTCAACCGACATTACGATGTAACGGTGATATAATCGAACATTTTATTTTTAAATTGGATAATAATTGTGCCCTCCAGAGGGACCAGAAGCTAAAACTCGGTTTTCCTATCTGAAATTTCTCGTAAATCAACAGGCTTACAATCAACATTTCTTTGTCTCAAGTTTTATTCCTATAAGTATGCGTAAAAAATATTAATTTAAGTCAGTTATAAGTTAGTGTTTGGGTAACACACATACGACACAGACCTTAACTTGGATTGATTTCAAATACAGAGGGGGTCTGAGGTTGAGTTATCGCAGCGTTACAAGGCGCGGAACCAGGGGGGGGGGCAGGGGGCCGTGACCCCCAAGTCAGCCCCAGTGTGACATAGTTGATTTTCGTTTTCGTTTGCTTTGTTACTGTTGTAGTTCACATAATAGCTGCTCTTAATAGATGATATAAACATGATTTTCGCATAATCTCCGTTGGGGACTACACCAAACTTGATTATTACCCTTTGCTCCAACGTATGGCCCCTCCCTCGACAAAATCCTGGATCCGGCCTGGTTACATTAGTGATACTATGATCTAACTGGTGTTAAACACTATATACACCACCTTAACCCAGGAGTTGAATTGGCCCAATGATTAAAAAGTAGGCCTAATATATTAAAGGGGCATTATGCAGGATTAGAGCCATCACACAGCTCCTTGTGTGATTTCTTGGCTATAACGCCACTGTTTATTATCGTTTGGTTTGGACCAAATTATCATTTATTTACAACAGTTATTAGGATTAGTTAAGATTCTATCTATATAAAACCTGTACATATTCCATTATGGCTTACATTGCTAAAATAAAACACAGAGCGACTCATCCTGGAAACATGTGTGAAGTGAAAAGTATTCGATATATAAAACTCATAAAAAATATGAATGCGGAACCCCCCATACTCCGCGCAGTGTTGCCTTTGATTAGAGGTAATCCTACTACACACTGCTATTATGAGTGGATAATGTTGTTTTAAATTTTGATTGGTCAGTAGTCCGTCTACCAACCAATCAATAGCTGCCCTACAAAAGCTTTACATTTAAAACGAGTGCCGATATTGGACCAAATATGTTTACATAACGTTACGTCATGGCTCACGATTTTATTATGCCTAATTAACCCGTGCATAGCAGAATACTGCAGTAAAACTAATTGCGTGACAAACGAGGCTATCAAGTCGAATGAAATGTAAACAATACTGTTTGGAAACGAACATACTTTCACCGTTTTTAATACCTTAAATCACTGTCCAAAGTTTTAGGGAAGACCCAGATTAAACGAAGGACTGTCATGTTGCTGTAATTAAGTGATAGCTTTCATTGAACGGAAAGAATAGACACACTCCCGCATAAGTTCAAGAAACAGACGCTATTCAGGAATATGGGCACCCCCTGACTTAAACTTGATAAACATTGTATCATGGTGTGATGTTTTCAATATATAGTTTAACCCCGTAAAATACGCGAAAACAGTGTTTACAGAAGACCGAGACTTTTAAAATTTAATGGAGGTGGCCTCCAACCCCCAACCCTCTCCCAACGTGAGGGTACCTTCCACACTCCCTATCGCGTTACATTGGCCTCCGGCGTCACAGATTGTCAACATTTTATATAATTTCATATGCGCCCCCGCCCCCACGAATATATATTTCACGGCTACGCCCCTGCATCCATCCTCGTCGAATTCCTGACTGTACGCCACTGTTTACACACTGGATCGTATCGTGCTAATGTATAATTTGTTTCCCTATTCAGAGAAAACGTCATTCGAAATCAAAAGTAGGACTTCACGGAATAGCACAATAATAAGATTACGTGTGTTTACCGCATGGAAGATGAAACGGGTCAAATTTGTTTATCAATTATGTTATAAAGTTATAGCCTAGATCCTGCTAGTTGTAACTATATCCCTCAAAACAAAAAAACACGCGTGTGCCATTTAATATCAGTTTATAATGTCATAGTTTGCATACTATAAATGTCCCAGTCGTCACATTTTCTTTTCTTTTAATTCTATCTAAATCCAGAAATCACGGCCCACCCATGTTTTCCAACGAATGTCGTGTTAGGGTTGCGCTGATCGTTATGGTTGTTTAAATTACAAGCTGAGAAGGTATATTATGTACAAGAGATTAAATTACATCCTGATTGGTTGTTTCGGTTAGGTCCATGAATATAATCAGGTAAACATGTTTAAAGATATGACAAAATGTCTGATATTTTCGCTATCTGAAAATACTACAATCTGTAGCATACAATCGAAATAAGAGAGAGAGAGCGAAATAGGGTTTAACGTCCACTCGACACAAACTAGGTCATTTTGGGACTAACATATGGTTTCATTTTATTTCAATTATTCGCTTGGGGTCTTTAGCAGTAGGAGGAAACCGGGGTGCCCGGAGGAAACTCACGAGGTTGAGAAGGCGCCCCTATCTCCATGCCACATACGCTCACACCAGGGCTCGAAACCACAGCCGCAAGCCAGAGGTGGCCGGCCAGCTAGAGGTCGAAGCGCGGCACTTTAGACCACTAGGCCATCCCAACCCCCCACAATCGAAATAAAGAATATACCTACCTATTACATGAAACACTACAATCAATAATATACACTCGAAATAAAGAATATACCTACATGCTAAATGAAACGCAATGAGGTTTATCTCCGATTAGCTAATGATACTACGGACTACTCTTATACCAAATTCCAAGCGAGCTTCTACGTGTACACGCGACCTCGATTTTTCGCCCAACCGAACGAATAGACACTTTCCTTGTCACCTTAAACGACCGACAAGGGGAAACCGTCGCAAAATCTGGAGGAACTTTTTCGGGAAAAACCCGAGACCTTATGGTAAGCGTCAGCGACTTAATCATTGCGCTATCACGACTACCTGTCAATGGTGTTTAGGGTAATTTATTGTATTTTACTATCCAGAATTAGCAATCTACTCTTTTTTTCCCCATAGACATACGGATCAGATGAATGTCGGAAGGGGGGGGGGACTGAAAGGCCAGACAAATCCCTTTTTACAAAGAAGAAAAAATTAGAAAATTTTATGGCCGCATCATGGCAACGCGCTTTCCTGCTATAACAAAAAAGCGGGATTGGCACCACCCCGCGGGGTAGGGCATGCACCCGGAGAAAACCCACGAGGTTAGACAGACGACCCTACTCTTTGTCATGGACAAGCTTGGGCTGGAAACCACACCACTTGACTCAATGACAGACACACAGACAAGGGCGGCGGCATAATATGTTCACATTATGAACTGAAATGGAGTTTAACGTCCTACTGTTCTGATCCGACTGAGCTAATGAAGACGGTTCACATTATGAATGTGGACGTATACAAATGGATACCAATGCAACTCAAACTGCAATGTGAGTGTGAATCTACTTCCACTTGATCAACCATTTTCTTTATTGCCAGATTTTTCTTCCATAACGCGACAACCCGACAACCCGACATCACGACAACCCGACAACCCGACAACCCGACAATACGACATTTTTACCCGACATCACGACATTTTTACCCGACATCACGACATTTTTAGTGTCGTAATGTCGGGTAAAAATGTCGTAATGTCGGGTAGAAATGTCGTGATGTCGGGTTGTCGTGTTGTCGGGTAGAAATGTCGTGATGTCGGGTTGTCGGGTTGTCGCCTTTTGAAAGGCGACATCACGACATTACGACATGATACCAATCAGCCACCATACTTGGCCGCTACAATCACTGATAAGCATGACATCGACGAGGCTTAATAAGTACGGCATATTAACTTTTTTACTCCGACAAATTAAATTCTCAAACATTTTTTTGAGGTAAAAGAAAAATAAATAAAGACGTTTGAAGTATTTGAAGTTAAAAAATATTTCCTATTTAATGTAAATGGGTATTAAAATGAGTAAAATGCATCATTTTTCCCGACGCAGTTAGGTGTTAAGTAAACATTGCACGAGCCGTTGAGCCAATGACTGGCGCCGTCTACAGTCAACGCACGTGTTGTTTACACTCATCTGTTACAGAGATAATTCGTAAGTAATTTTCTGTGAAACAGATTGCTAGTGATGGGGGTAAGTGCTAGATAGTATGAAGCCGGGCCGATTTTGCTAGATTCTAAGCGAGTACAATTTAAGCCCTGCCCTTTTGTTGTTTAGGCCCTTCCAACATTTTTGAAGGTTGTGGTTGTATGCTAGTATCACCATGGACCTTATGGTATCACTTACATCGGAATTTGTTTTAATTTTATAGGTTGCTGTCTTATATAGAAATTAAATTAAGAATAATTCCATTAAAATTATGTTTTAGTAGTTTGAAAATCACCCCCCTTCTCCAGACAGTATCAAATGCTTTGGTAAAATCTATGAAAAAAATGTACAAAGGCTGTTTTTTTATATTTAATATTCATTAATGATTGTTTTTTAAATAAAAATGTTATCCGTGGTTGTATGCTTTGATCTATATCCACATTAGGCATGATCAATAATGCCATTGTCTTCTAAATAAGTTTTACTTCTCTTATTAAGAATGGACAAAAAGCATTTGGACAAACAGTTGGCCAGAACAGTACCCCTGTAGTTATTTGGATCTTGATTTCAGCTTTTCTCGTGAATTCCGACAAGGAAAGACTGTTACCATGACTCTGGAATAAATGCAGATTCGAGAATCAAATTAAAAAGTTTTAAATATTGGTCAATCAATATATTCGTAGAAACAATGAGCATTTCATTTAAAATTAAATCTGGACCAGGGGACTTATTTGTCTTCAATGATTCAAAGCAGAGATATTTTCATTTAGCATTTTGTTGTCTTGGGATGTTCAGAATAATACTTACCGATTTTTTTTTTATATTAATTTTAGTGTCATCTTGTTTAGTTTCAGAATTGGAAAATAATTTAGAAAAATGAACACGCCAACGGTTTAACGGAATGTTGTCAGTTACGTTCTTGTCAGTTTGAATTAAAGAATCAACCCCGTTCCGGTACTCACGTAGAATATTTAAATCTAAATTGTCAAGCTTAGTTAAAATTTCACTTTTGGCACTATTTTTGTACTTTGGTACCTTTTTGTACTCCCTCTTTCGTTTAAAATAGATTGACTTAAAAAAAATTTTATAAGAATTTTTTTAGTTAATTGGAAATGAGCATTTAACATATGTGGTATAAATGAAATGAAATGGTGTTTAATGACACGTCAGCACCTAGAAATGGTTCCACTACTGATGCCTTCCGTCATACTTCAGGCACAGTAGTGGCTTTTCCTACAGAGTTCCTTTGCGCAAGTTTTTTAGTCAAATGGCTACAAAAAGTTTACTGGCCTATAGCTCCCTTAATTTACACAGACACTAACCCAAAACTGTACTGCACATAGCTTAAAGTTCCAATAGCATTTTTTTAAGTTATATTTCTAAAATTTATTAAAATAAAGCCCCAAAATAGATTGAACCTATAAACAGTCCTACCTTGTTAAAGAATAATCCTATTAATCCTATAATTCACTATTGCCAGTTGAGAAATTGGCAAAAATTTCATTTTCAACTTCAAATTCAAACGTTTGAAGATGGCCGTCCATGGAGAAGAATGGGAAAACAAGGGAGGTAATTGAGTAACTATTTCCTCAATCAACCAGTGTCACCCTTTCTAACTCCCCAAAATTTTGTCCATGATCGTATAATAGTGAGTTGACAACCTTTTGAGCAAAAAAGATAGAAATAATTATATTTTGACTTTCTTAGAAAAAGTGAAATTGGAACTTTAACATATAATAAATCAATTCCCCATTGAAATAAAGGTGAAGCTTACCGCATACTTATATGATTTGATAAAATCTAAACTCTTCGTGAAATTTCTCAAGTTCTGAAATTATAATGGCCGCCCAGTCAAATAGAGCAAGCGCAATCCAACTCACGTGATCATACGCCCCTTTCCATATATGGCATATGACCATAATTATATGCTAATGACCTTAGCGTGGGAAAAAATGTCAGAAACAATAATAGACCGTTTGTTGGGGAGGATGGGCATAAATTTTTCGCTCAGACCTGAACAAAAACTGTTAATAGATTTTATTGTTCAAAAATAGGATGTAATGGGCGTCTTTGACATTTCAGCCGAGATTCTCTTATAGTATTTGTGCTGGTCAGCGTATAGTAGGCATTGCCTTATATGGAAAGCAAGGGGCGGAGTTAAGGCGTCGCGGTATTTGGCGAGATTTCAACTGGCAACATTCCATACAACCCCGGTTAGATATGTGGTATAGGATGATATTTCTAGTATAATATTCTTAGTTTATATAATGAAATCATTCAAATAAATTTTTTATGGAAATTAGGTCAAAAAACATAAGAAAAAGACTCACTATAAAGCCAGGCTGGTTGGGTTCTATATGTGGTAAAGGGCAACCATTCTTTCTCTATATCTAGGATATATAGGATAATATTCTTGATTTATATAATCATATCACCCTAATATCGTTTTTTTATGAAAAGTAATTGAAAAAAAATGCTCCAACATTTTTTAAACATCAGAAAAAGTCTCACTATAAAGCGAGGACGATTGGGTTCTGTGTGTGGTAAAAGGCAGCCATTTTCTCTATTTTGAGGATTTATAGGGTAATATTCCTCATTTATATAATAAAATCACCTTAATATCATTTTTTATGTAAATTAATTGAAAACAAATGCTCCAACATTATTTAAACATCAGAAAAAGACTCACTGTAAAGCGAGGACGATTGGGTTCAATAGGTGGTATAAGGCAACGATTTTCTCTATATCTAGGATATATGGGATGATATTCTTAATTTATGTTATAACATCACCGTAATATCGTTTTTTGAATGGAAATTAATTGAAAAAAATAATGCTCCAACATCTTTTAAACATCAAGAAAAGACTCACTATAAAGCGAGCACGATTGGGTTCAATGTGTTTTATAAGGCAACGATTTTCCCTATATCTACGATATATAGGATGATATTCTTAATTTATAAAATAATCAAATCAACGTATCATCGTTTTTTTTAATGGAAATTACTCCAAAATCCTTTAAACAGACACACTATACAGCGGGGCCGAAGAAAAAATTTACAGAAAGATGCAATATCTGATTTTAGCCTCTACTGAACTGTTAATCAATGATTTTCTCTGTTTCTAGGTTATGCAGGATAATATTCTTAATTTATATAATAAAATCACGCTAATGCCATTAGTTTATGGAAATTAATTAAAAAAAAAATACTCCCAAATCTTTCAAATAGGGCCTATCAGTAAAAATCGAAGTCGATTGGGTCCTATGTAATAGTTTGGTGATTTTCTCTATTTCTAGGATAATATTCTTAATTTATAATAAACATAATTACTCTAATATAATTATTTTATGGAGATTAATTGAAAGACATATCAAAATCTTTTAAACATAAGAAAAAAGACTCACTATAAAGAGAGGCCGGTTGGGTTGTACAATGTGGTCATGGAATAGCCTATATAGGATAATATTCTTAATCTATATAATAAAATCACTCTAATATCTTTATTTTATGGAAATTAATTGAAAGAAATACTCCAAATTTCTTTCAAATATAAGAAAAAGACTCACTATATAAAGCGAAACCGATGGGTTCTAATTCTATGTGTCGTATAATGCGATGATTTTCTCTATATCTAGGACATATACGATAATATTCTTAATTCAAAATAATAAAATCACTCAAATTTCGTGATTTTATTTATGGAAATTATTTGAAAAAATATTCCAAAATCTTTTAATTTAAACAGACGCACTTACAGCGAGGCCGAACAAATATTTACAAGACGGTAGATCCAACATCTGATTTTAGCCTCTCCTATACATAATGTCAAGGCCGTACATCGAACTGTCAATCAAATTGACTGACATGTTCCTCGCTCCATATCGTACTCACTTTATAAGATCTAGCATTTTCCAGTGATGGTTGGTAGACGGGGTTAGTGCTAAATGATATGAAGCCGGGACGATTTTGCTAAATAGTATAAAGCGAGTATAGTTTAAGCCCCGCCCTTCTGTTGTTTAGGCCCTTCCCACTTTTATGAAGGTTAAGGTTGCAGGGGGCGGTTTATTATTATTATTTTATGATGAACATAAAACTTATTCTCCCTGAAGTTGAGAATACTATCGTTGGATCTGTCTCTGAGGCAGGACGATTTCCAATACCACCTAATATGTCTAGAGAAGTATTTCAATCTGATGAAAATTTTAATAAGTTTGTCGAAAATTTTGAAGTTAATTCCAAAACACGTTTTGTCGTGTCATATAACAGAAACTTTAATTTAACAGGTACAGTAATTTGTTTATAACTCAGTTGCGTTCGGAGCCGTGTGCGTATTTTTAATATAACAGAAACTTTAATTTAACAGGTACAGTAATTTGTTTATAACTCAGTTGCGTTCGGAGCCGTGTGCGTATTTTTAATTTTTAAAATTTATGTAATCACTATAAAGCCAGGTCGATTCGGTTCTATGTGGCGTATAAGGCGATGATGATTTTCTCTATTTCTAGGATATATAGATAATATTTTTAATTTATATAATAAAATCATTCAAATATCCTTTTTTTAAAATAAAAAAAAATTAATTGAACAAAAATACTCCACAATACTTTAAAGCAAGGCCGATTGGGTTATATATGTGGTATAAAAAAGTATAAGACAACCATTTTCTCTATATGTAGAATATAGAGGATGATATTCTTAATTTATATAATCTTATCATCTTAATATCGATTTTATTTTAATAGAAATTAATTGAAAAAAATACTCAAAAATCTTTTAAACATAAAAAAGATTAACTATAAAGCGAACCGATTGAGTTCAATGTCCGGTATAAGGCAATGATTATCTCTACTTCTGGGATATATAGGGTCATATTCTTAATTTATACAATAAAATCACCATATCTTTTTTTATAGGAAATTAATTGAAATAAATAACCCAACATCTTTTACACATAAGAAAAAGACTCACTGTCATTGGGTTCAATGTGCCGTATAAGGCAACGATTTTCTCTATATCCAGGATACATGTATATAGGAAAATATTCTTAATTTATATAATAAAATCACCCTAATTTCTACAAAGCGAGGCAAATATTTTCTCGTTTTTTGAATGGAAATTAATTGAAAAAATACTCCAACATCTTTTAAACATAAGAAAAAGACTCACTATAAAGCGAGGACGATTGGGTTCAACGTGTGATATAAGGCAACGATATTCTATATATCTAGGATATATAGGATAATTTTCTTAATTTATATAATCAAATCGCCATAATATAGATTTTATTTTAATAGAAATTAATTGAAAAATATACTCCAAAATCTTTTAAACATAAGAAAAAGACGACGACGACTGGGTTCAATGTGTCATATATTTATAAGGCAACGATTTTCTCTATATCTAGGATATATAGGATAATATTCTTAATTTATATAATCAAATAACCCTAATATCATTTTGTGAATGGGAATTAATTGAAAAAAAAAAATACTCCAACATCTTTTGAACATCAGAAAGACTCACTATAAAGCGAGGACGATTGGGTTCTATATGTGGTAAAGGGCAACCATTTTGTCTATATCTAGGATATATAGGATAATATTCTTAATTTAGATATTCAAATCACCCTATTATAGTTTTTTATGGAAATTAATTGAAAAAAATACTCCACAATCCTTTAAACATAAGAAAAGAACTCGCTATAAAGCGAACCCGATTGGGTTCCATGTATGATATAAGGCAACGATTTCTCTATTTCAAGGATTTATAGGGTAATATTCCTCATTTATAAAATAAAATCAAGATAATATCGTTTTTGAATGGAAATTAATTGAAAAAAATACTCCAACATCTTTTTAACATAAGAAAAAGAGTCACTATAAAGCGAGGCAGATCGAGTTGAATGTGTGTTATAAGGCAACGATTTTCTCTATATCTATGATATGTAGGAAAATATTCTTGATTTATATAATCAAATCACCCTCATATAGTTTTTGAATGGGAATTAATTGAAAAAAAAATACTCTAACATCTTTGAAACATCGGAAAAAGACTCACTATAAAGCGAGGACGATTGGGTTCTATATGTGGTAAAGGGCAACCATTTTGTCTATATCTAGGATATATAGGATAATATATTCTTAATTTAGATATTCAAATCATCCTAATATAGTTTTTTTAATGGAAATTAATTGAAAAAATACTCCACAATCCTTTAAACATAAGAAAAGAATTCGTTATAAAGCGAGGCTGGCTTGGTTCCATGTATGGTATAAAGCAACGATTTTCTCTATTTCCAGGATTTATAGGGTAATGTTCCTCATTTATATAATAAAGTCAAGCTAATATCGTTTTTTGAATGGAAATTAATTGAAAAAAAATACTCCAACATCTTTTTAACATAAGAAAAAGACTCACTATAAAGCGAGGACGATCGGGTTGAATGTGTGTTATAGGGCAACGATTTTCTCTATATCTAGGATATACAGGATAATATTCTTGATTTATATAATCAAATCACCCTAATATCGTTTTTGAATGGGAATTAATTGAAAAAATACTCCAACATCTTTTATTTAAACATCAGAAAAAGACTCACTATAAAGCGAGGACGATTGAGTTCTATATGTGGTAAAGGGTAACCATTTTGTCTATATCTAGGATATATAGCATAATATTCTTAATTTATATAATCAATTAACCCTAATATCATTTTTGAATGAGGATTAATTGAAAAAATACTCTAACATCTTTTGAACATCAGAAAAAGACTCACTATAAAGCGAGGACGATTGGGTTCTATATGTGGTAAAGGGCAACCATTTTGTCTATATCTAGGATATATAGGATAATATTCTTAATTTAGATATTCAAATCACCCTAATATAGTTTTTTTTATGGAAATTAATTGAAAACAAGCCAACAGTGAGGCTGATGTCCCCCGCCGAAATCCCAAAATAAATAGATGACACATATTAATTAATCGCACATTTATTTTTTTCAAACGTATCGAGCAATCAAACTGTACACGAAGTGTCATCCAAAAGAGTTATAAAAAGAAAAATGCTAAAACCGACGAAAAAAATGAAAATGTACCCTAGTTAGGGGGACCCAAAAGGCAGACAAAAGGGCCCCCACGCTTGACAAAAGAGACCCTCTGACCAAGGGAAAGGGCCCTCGTGTCCAAGTCAATCGTTTCTATACACTGTTACTGTCGAATCCATAACTGAATGAGAATGCAGTCATTGTATTGGCATAAAAAATCATCAATCAAGATGAACCTAAGTTATCTTGTCCCAAAGTATCAACCAATCAAATTGCTTATCTCTGCTTACCCTAGGCAGAAAATGCTCATCTTCGAACTCCATCAAGGCATTGACCTAATAAGCATATACACCAAGTTATCGTGTTCCAAAGCATCAACCAATCAAATTGCTTATCTCTGCTTACCCTAAGCGGAAAATGCTCATCTTCGAACACAAAGTCTCGACCAATCAAATTGCGTATCGCTCTGCTTACCAGGCGCGGATCCAAAATTTTTTGCAGGGGGGGGGGGTCAAGGTTTGATAATTGCTTAACTAATTGCGCTCAACCGATTAATTTGGTAAATTAGATTCAATTTGGTTCATTCTGACGTATTTCCGGAAGGTAAATTCCAAAATTACAGGCCTAAATCGCCAATAAAAATAAAATCGCATAAAAAAAATTTCAAGCCTGAGCAGGGGGGGGGGGAGTCCGGACCCCCTGGACCCCCCCTCTGGATCGGCGCCTGGTTACCCTGAGCAGAAAAGGTATTACTGTAATAAAACTATACACCAAGTTTCACCATTCTCACTTAATTAGAACTAAAGTTATCGTGTTCCAAAGCATCAACCAATCAAATAGCTTATCTCTGCTTACCCTAAGCGGAAAATGCTCATCTTCGAAGTCCATCAAGGCATTGACCTAATAAACACATACACCAAGTTTGAACATTCTAGCTCAATTAGGAAGAGAGTTATTGTGTCCCAAAAAGTGTGACGGACAGACGGACAGACAGACAGATAGACAGACGAACCCATTTTAATAGTCCCCCAACTTTCTCCGAAAGGCGGGGGACAAAAAATACTCCACAACACTTTAAACATAAGAAAAGAACTCGCTATAAAGCGAGCCGGATTGGGTTCCATGTATGGTAGGTATAAGGCAACGATTCCAGGATTTATAGGGTAATATTCCTCATTTATAAAATAAAATCAAGCTAATATCGTTTTTGAATGGAAATTAATTCAAAAAAAATACTCCAACATCTTTTTAACATAAGAAAAAGGGTCACTATAAAGCGAGGAAGATCGGGTTGAATGTGTTTTATAAGGCAACGATTTTCTCTATATCTATGATATAAAGGAAAATATTCTTGATTTATATAATCAAATCACCCTCATATAGTTTTTGAATGGGAATTAATTGAAAAAAATACTCCAACATCTTTGAAACATCGGAAAAAGACTCACTATAAAGCGAAGACGATTGGGTTCTATATGTGGTAAAGGGCCACCATGTTCTCTATCTAGGATATATAGGATAATCACCCTAATATAGTTTTTTATGGAAATTAATTGAAAAAATACTCCACAACACTTAAGAAAAGTATTCGCTATAAAGCGAGGTCGACTGGGTTCCATGTATGGTATAAGGCAACGATTTTCTCTATTTCCGGGATTTATAGGGTAATATGCCTCATTTATATAATAAAATCAAGCTAATATCGTTTTTTGAATGGAAATTAATTGAAAAAAATACTCCAACATCTTTTTAACATAAGAAAAAGACTCACTATAAAGCGAGGACGATCGGGTTCAATGGGTGTAAGGCAACGATTTTTCTCTATATCTAGGATATATAGGATAATATTCTTGATTTATATAATCAAATCACCCTAATATCGTTTTTGAATGGGAATTAATTGAAAAGATATTCCAGGATCCTTTAAACATCAGAAAAAGACTCACTATAAAGCGAGGACGATTGGGTTCTATATGCCGTAAAGGGCAACCATTTTGTCTATATCTAGGATATATAGGATAATATTCTTAATTTAGATATTCAAATCACCCTGATATAGTTTTTTTATGGAAATTAATTGAAAAAATGCTATACAATCCTTTAAACATAAGAAAATAACTCGCTATAAAGCGAGGCCGATTGGGTTCCATGTATGGTATAAGGCAACGATTTTCTCTATTTCCAGGATTTATAGGGTAATATTCCTCATTTATATAATAAAATGAAGCTAATATCGTTTTTTGAATGGAAATTGATTGAAAAAAAAAATACTCCAACATTTTTTAAACATAAGAAAAAGACTCACTATAAAGCGAGGACCACTGGGTTCAATGTGTGGTATAAGGCAATGGTTTTCTCTATATCTAGGATATATAGGATAATATTCTTAATTTTTATAATAAAATCACACTAATGTCGTTTTTTGAATGGAAATTAATTGAAAAAAAAAATTCTCCAACATCTGTTAAACATTAGAAAAAGACTCACTTTAAAGCGAGGACGATTGGGTTCAACGTGTGATATAAGGCAACCATTTTCTCTCTATATAGGATATATAGGATAATATTCTTAATTTATATAATCTAATCACTTTAATATTAATTTTATTTTAATAGAATTTAATTGAAAAAAATACTCCAAACTCTTTTAAACGTAAGAAAAAGACTAACTGTAAAGCGAGGACAAATGTGGTACAAGGCAACCATTTTCTCTATATATAGGATAAAGAGAATAATATTCTTAATTTATATATTCAAATTACCCTAATATCGTTTTTATTATGGAAAGTGATTGAAAAAATACTCCACAATAAAATCCCTCTAATATCTTTATTTTATGGAAATTAATTGAAAGAAATACTCCAAATTTCTTTTAAATATAAGATAAAGCGAAACCGATGGGTTCTAATTCTATGTGTGGTATAATGCGATGATTTTCTCTATTTCTAGGACATTTAGGATAATATTCTTAATTTAAAATAATAAGATCACTCAAATTTCGTGTTTTTTTATGGAAATTATTTGAAAAGGTATTCCAAAATCTTTTAATTGAAACAGACGCACTTACAAACAAATTAATATTTACAAGTAGATCCAACATCTGATTTTAGCCTCTACTATACATAATGTCAAGGCCGTACATTGAACTGTCAATCAAATTGACTGACATGTTCCTCGCTCTATATCGTCCTCGCTTTATATGATTTAGCATTTTCCGGTAGACGGACTACTGGCCAATCAAAATTTAAAACAACAATATCCACTCATAATAGCAGTGTGTAATAGGATTACCTCTAATCAAACGCAACACTGCGCGGAGTATGCGAGTACTAGAGCTCTATTTTTAGTTGTGTACGACATCACCAACAGTTGTGGAGGACATCACCAACGGGTGTGGACGACTCCACCAACGGGCGTGGACGACTTTACTGTGGACGACTTTGCTTGTGGACGACTTGACTGGTACCCGTCAGCGGTATAGGGGAGGTAAATCGATTTAGTCTATTTTGGTTAGAGGGCAGCACTTTCTGCTTATTAGCATAAAAACTTCATTTAGATTCGGCGCGTTGCAGACAGTAGCATTGTTGACAATGGCTTCGTCTCAAGCCCATAAGAAGAAATGCTGCTATTACTACGACGGTAAGTTAAATGAAATATGTGTTTTCTTTGGGTGCAAATGAAAGTAAGAGTCATTAAAATCAGATTCCCTCCATATGCTATATTTAGTTGTTGTCAGTTTTCTTAGTTTGGAAGTTGTCAAAAGTTGAAGAAACAATGAGGAAAGTCAGTGTCATTTATTTTACTTTTAATTCGCCGGTTTTAGTTTTTTGTGGCAATTTATACAAGAGTTAATACAGTCCAGTATAATATGTAAATATGGATACTTATATCCGTTCTTTTTATAACGACATTGATAGATTTTTAAAAAGCTACAAGGCAAACCTAGAATCTTTGTTGGACACAAAGGCAAACGATGGTTCACAGCGTGGCTAATGTAAAAGTATGGAACACAAGCATTTCCGATTGCTATGTACGGGTTTGGATAATATTATTTTATTTTTTAAAAATGATTGTAAACCTTACAGATCTCTAAATTATGTGTGCTACTAAACCATGTTTTGTTATTACCATTCTGCTTTGTCAGATTATTGTTGGAAACTTTGCTGCTATGACCAACTGATAGAATTTATTCCTTGTTGAACCAAAAAAAGATGGAAGCCCATCAAATGAGATTGCTTTGTGCAATTTGGTTTTTTCTAGGGTGACACTAAACCAATATTCACGGTATTGTGCACAATTCTGTTTACTTAAAATGGTTAGCTGCACTTAGGTGACAATATTTCATTTTTTTTTTGGGGTGTGAAAAGATTGTTATTTATAATGTGTAAATCTCTGGTCTTTTTTTAGTTTGGTCATGGTGACATTCTCGCATATCATCGTAATGGATTGGCATATCAATACGAATGATTTAATCCTGTTAGTGTTACCACCAGTTTTTTTGTTTCCCTCTACTACTTACTCGCAAAGTAGTTTGATAGATTATAAATACATAATGGTTTTTGTATTTGGGTTAATTGCTGCTTAAGACTGTTGATGTTACTCCTTCAATAGGCGTACGAGCCAGGGGTCAGCTGTCCCCAACCCCCCTACATGTAACTTTCGGGCAGACAGGTAAAGTGACAACAAAAATTATTTTATCTACTTGGCAAAATAAAGTGCCCGGAATCTAATAGAACACTAACTTTACGGACTGGAATAGCAGTCAAATATTCCAAAAATTTTCTTTGGAGGTCTATACAAGGTCAGCTCCACATATATATATTGTCTGTGAACCTGAAATTTTTTGGGGCATTTCTAGTTATGCTTGTTCCCTAACTGTCCTCGAGTCCTAATGAAACACTAATTTTACTTTTCTTTTAATTAAATACCACAAATTTGTACTGAGTTGACTATGATTAAAACATTTTGTCTGGAGCCAATCATCTTTGTGCGACATTTTTCGGACATCAATAAGTATTTGTGAATGCAGCTGCAGCAGTCTGATTGGATGGTTGGAATTTGGAGAGGGATTTTGGTTACAAAACCATTGGATACTTTTGGAGTTACTTACACGGGACAACCAATAACGAAGATAGATAAGTTTTTATTTGTTTTGCAAGTATGTTCGATTCTGCGCAATCAGTGATATATTTTCATTGTGAATAAAATTTCTTTTGTTTAAAGGAGACATTGGGAATTATTACTATGGCCAAGGACATCCTATGAAACCACACAGAATAAGGATGACACACAACTTGGTTTTGAATTATGGTCTCTATAGGAAAATGGAGATTTATGTAAGTATAATGGTTTGAATAGATTTAAATTATGTTCCAGATTCTTAAAGGGACAGTCCCGATAAGAACAGAGTCTCAAAAATTAAAGTCCGAGTATTTATGAAATTTATGGACCAAAAAATAGAAGCATGGTGTATTTACCTTGTCTCAAAATTTCAGCTCAAAATATTGAGTCGTTTGGACGTGAACGTCAACACTGCTTATCCGGACACGTAACCCTTTTAAGATTTCGGGTAAATTTTTTCATTGGGTGACCTGATAATCTATTCCCGTTCCTTGAGAGGCCTATACAGTGAATGACCCATGTACTGTACTTGATAACAAAAGGTAAATTTCACCTACATATTATTTTTATAGAAAAAAGGCTGGTTTTATCCAGATACTGTATAATACAATGGTCTCCACTTCCAGATGAAGACTGTCAAGTTTAAGTTATTTACAAGCGTATCACAAATATCGGGTTAGTTGGTCGGCCTTAGGTAATGGGTTTTAAGGGATTTTAACACAAAATTAAGCAGTTGTATTCCTCATAAAGTTATCAGGATTGGCCCTTTAAGGATGTATTATGGAAGATTTAGATAACAGTGTCCGTAATCAAAGGTTATCTTAAAGTTCAGTTAAAATACTTAATTTTCCCATTTAACCAAGGATCTTAACTTAAATCGGTATTCAAAGGCTCTATTTTTCCTATGTGAAAAAACTTAACTGACACTCTTAGAGTACAGTATGAAATACCCACTAGTCATAAAGACAGGGCACTATTAAAATGGGTCTGTCCGCCCGTCACACTTTTTGGGACACAATAAACCCTCTGCATGTTGAGCTAGAACTTTCAAACATTGTGTGGGTGTTTAGTAGATCAATACCTTGATGGAGTTCGAAGATGAACATTTTCCACTTAAAGTAAGCAGAGACGGGCAATTTGATTGGTTGATGCTTTGGGGCACAATAACTTTAGTTCTGATTAAGAGAGTTATGAAACTTGGTGTATACATGTAGTTTCATTATACCAATACCTTGACTATTTTGATAATGAGCATTTTCAGCTTAGGGTAAGTAGAGATAAGCAATCTGATTGGTTGAGTCCTTGGGTGCATGATAATTTTGGTAATAATTAAGTGAGAGCGATGAAACTCTTGAGTATAGATTCATATTCATTATATCATTACCTTGACAAAGTTCAATGATGAAAATTTTCTGCATAGGCTAAGGGGTGATAAGTAACTTGATTGGTCAAGACTTTGGAACATAACAACTCTGCTTTAAATTGAGGTAGAATGTTTAAATTTGATGTAGATGTTCTTAGGTGAATGTCTTGACAGAGTTCAAGAATCAATACTTCGGGCTGAAGCTAAACGGAGCGAAGCAATTTCATTGGTTGATGCTTAGGAAAAAGATAACTTTTATTCTATCTGATGGAGAGTGATGAAACTTAGTGTATAGTTGATAAATAATCAGTTTGCTTCGTAGATGCTTATAATAAAGAATTCAATAGAAGTTCTGAAAACGTTGAGAGAATACTCTTCGAAACGTTGCCTAAATAAATCAGTAATTGTTCTTCCATAAGTACATGTATGTGTTATAATTTAATGCTCTTTCCAGTTACTAAATGCCTCTAAAAGATTATCAGTAGAAGTCAATTTCAGTTTTCAAAAAGTGGCGGTATAATGATGGATATTTTGAACTTTATTATTTTAGCAGTATAGGAAGAAGAAAACAACATTATTAGTAATCAGTCAGTGTTGTTTATGAATGTATCATTTGAGAGATTCATAGAAATTGTCTGTATTTCTTTATACCCAGATAAATTTTACTTTACCAATTAAAATGCAATAGGTAAAACCACTGCTATTGTTGCACTTTTCAAAGGTTCAATTCTATTTTTTTCTTTTTCAGCGTCCACATAAAGCCACAGCAGAAGAGATTACCAAGTTTCACAGTGATGACTATATAAAGTTTTTACGATGTATACGGCCAGACAATATGTCCGAATATAACAAACAAATGCAAAGATGTAAGTTTGTTATGATAAAGTCCCAGAATTTGTAATAATAGCTCAAAATCGTATGGCAATGCTTAAAGTACACATAAAATGCCCCTGACAATTTCTCTGTGAGCAGTCCATGGTTATTTTATCCACTTTACGGCAAATTCACATCAATCCGACTAAAATTAATTCAGCTGTCTTCATTCAAAGTCGTAAAACGACTTTGCCAATTATTGAAAACACTCTTAATCCCCTCAGGCGCCAGTGACTCCACAGTGACCAAATGCATATTCAGAATGTTTATTCCTTAATTACCTATATACAGCCGGCGTATTCATTAACGCCTGACTGATTCCTTAATCCCCCTAATTAAATAAAACAATTGACTACAGAATAATTTGTTTTATAATTCATTTTAATTCAAGATCCAATTTAGAATTTGTTTCATAATGTACGGTCTAGTGCTGGGTATTGCGACTGCAGGCACGATAAGATACGTATTGCGATTCATGTGCTGCGATACAATACGTATCGCGATTCATAACTAGGTCGTACATTTATCAATAAAACAACAAATTAAATGTGATTGTGTTTTTAATGAAGTCACTAAAACCAGGAAATAAATAAACTTGATTGGACCTACTATTTAGAAGTAAACTCTACTAATCCTAGCAGACGTACTTAGACAAGACAGTCGCCACTATGGACACTATTACGGTGTCTTGTCAAGTGAATGCTGAGATTGGTTGTATTAACACAATATTTTAGAATAGTTTTGCATATTCTACAAACAACTTTCGTTGTGTTCCCTTTTAAAAACCCAAAATTTTCCCAAACTTTAGATTTATATCTCGCTGGAGGATTTATTATTGCGACTGTGTTTACCGCCATTTTGATTTTTACAAGAGCTACTATAGTACTATCTATTATATTTACGATCTAAATTTATAAAATTCGAGAGTAAAATGTCGTTTTATGTATTCAAATATGTATGTTTTATTACCTAAGCCTTATAACAAACTTTGAAATTCGGAAACAAAACGAAAAGACATTAAAATGTTGTTAATCTTTACCTACGAAACTAACGGTAATTACGGTCATGCACTATTTATAGTAACACACCAATCTGTTTCACAGAGAATTACTTGCGATTTATCTCTGTCACACATGACTGTCTACAACATGTGCATTGATTTCACGTGCCGTCAGTCATTGGCTAAACGGCTCGTGCATTGTTTACATAACACCTAACTGCTTCGGGCAAAATGGTGCGTTTTACTCATTTTAATACCCATTTACACTAAATAGGAAATATTTTTTAACTACAAATACTTCAAACGTCTTTATTTATTTTTCTTTTACCTTAAAAAAATGTTTGAGAATTTAATTTGTCGGAGTAAAAAAGTTAATATGCCGTACTCATTAAGCCTCGTCGATGTCATGCTTATCAGTGATTGTAGCAGCCAAGCGAATATTCACTGCGGGATCAGTTTGGTAACACACATGTCAAGACTACTGGACATCGTTTGCGAAGTGTCATAGTTTCAAATAAAGTTTAGGGTTGTGGATATAATTGAAAGTTTTTAAAGTTCATGATATATTTGATAAAAAGCAAAAAAGAATCGTGAAAAATCGATTCGGCATCCTGCGATTCAATACAGGTATCGTGAGACGGCGAATCGCGATACATCGATTCAACGATTTATCGTGCCAGCACTAGTACGGTCATTCTGTTTTCTCATGGCAGCGATTTTAATACACTCTACCATCGTGTACAGTCTAAACGATTCGAGATACATTTTCGTCAGAAGTTTATTGTTCGAATTTAGAATCTGTTTCATTATGTACAGTCGTTCTGTTTACTCACAGCAGCGATTTTAATACAATCTACCATCGTGTGCAGTCCAAACGATTCGAGATACATTTTCGTCAGAAGAGTATTGTGGTTCTAATTTCCCCGAGTAAAAGAGTATAGGAGTAAAAAGATGTGGTCACGCAAAATAATTTATATCATAAACGTCAAACATGATTGAAAAGTGATTTGTAAATGACGATCCATTATCGACGTACGGCGCCTTTATTTCTGCTTGCGAATTACACTTTATTACTCTGAAATATACCGTAAAAATGAAATACGAAAAATATCTCAATATACGTTAGAATTAACAGATTGAGAAGGGTCACCTAACTATCTATGTGTATCGCAAGTGTAGTGTTGTTAATACCTGTCATTAATCAATCAGACTAAATTTGAACAGTGATTGGGTCATAAAGTAATTAAGAATGCTGATTAGGTAATTATCTTTTTCTTTGCTCACCGATGTTTTTGTAATAAAGTAGCCTCGTATTATTTGTTGATTGGTGTTTAAACAACATCTAAATATAAATCATTCGATGGATACTGTATACGTTTTTGATAAGATAAGGTTATAATGTCTAACAACATTTAACTTTTTTATAAAGAATACAAGTATTTTACAATTAAGTGTATTTGATATTCATTATTACAAATTGATCTGGCCGGCGTAACAAAAATTGATAATTACCCTTCTAAATTAGAACCACAATACTGACGAAAATGTATCTCGAATCGTTTAGACTGTACACGCTGGTAGAGTGTATTAAAATCGCTGCCGCGAGAAAACAGAACGGCCGTACATAATGAAACAAATTTTAAACTGGATCTTGAATTAAAATGTATTACAAAACAAATTATTCTGTAGTCAATTGTTTATTTAATTAGGGGGGGGTAAGGAATCAGTCAGGCGTTAATAATACACACGCCGGGTGTGTATAGGTAATTAAGCAATCGTTCGTAAAATGTTCACTGCATATCACTGTTGTGACTGTAGGTTGCCAATCAGGATTTGAATTGTTTACAAACGCATTCCACTCTATCTGTACGATTTCATCCTTGGGAAATTTATGAAACGGCGGTACATTATTCCTCTTTCCCTTGCTGGAATTTCCACAACTCTCAATAACACAACGGTAATATGCCATCTTGAAATTCACTCGGAAATATTCTTGTCACAAAAATATAATCTATTACAACTTTAGACGAGAAAGGCCGGCTTTTGAAAATGATTTGACTGATATAGTGACATGTAGCTTACATGTAAATAATTACGTGTTAATGATTACGGCAGTCAAATGTTTATTGGACCGACTAATACACACGTGCCAACTGGCTGTGTGTATATACATGTACAGTGATATATTGTATAGATGATGTGTAGTGCCTGTGACGTCACCAGCCAATCAACCGGATTAAGGTTGTAATTGAAAATTCGAGATACATTTTCGTCAGAAGTTTATTGTTCGAATTTAGAATCTGTTTCATTATGTACAGTCGTTCTGTTTACTCACAGCAGCGATTTTAATACAATCTACCATCGTGTGCAGTCCAAACGATTCGAGATACATTTTCGTCAGAAGAGTATTGTGGTTCTAATTTCCCCGAGTAAAAGAGTATAGGAGTAAAAAGATGTGGTCACGCAAAATAATTTATATCATAAACGTCAAACATGATTGAAAAGTGATTTGTAAATGACGATCCATTATCGACGTACGGCGCCTTTATTTCTGCTTGCGAATTACACTTTATTACTCTGAAATATACCGTAAAAATGAAATACGAAAAATATCTCAATATACGTTAGAATTAACAGATTGAGAAGGGTCACCTAACTATCTATGTGTATCGCAAGTGTAGTGTTGTTAATACCTGTCATTAATCAATCAGACTAAATTTGAACAGTGATTGGGTCATAAAGTAATTAAGAATGCTGATTAGGTAATTATCTTTTTCTTTGCTCACCGATGTTTTTGTAATAAAGTAGCCTCGTATTATTTGTTGATTGGTGTTTAAACAACATCTAAATATAAATCATTCGATGGATACTGTATACGTTTTTGATAAGATAAGGTTATAATGTCTAACAACATTTAACTTTTTTATAAAGAATACAAGTATTTTACAATTAAGTGTATTTGATATTCATTATTACAAATTGATCTGGCCGGCGTAACAAAAATTGATAATTACCCTTCTAAATTAGAACCACAATACTGACGAAAATGTATCTCGAATCGTTTAGACTGTACACGCTGGTAGAGTGTATTAAAATCGCTGCCGCGAGAAAACAGAACGGCCGTACATAATGAAACAAATTTTAAACTGGATCTTGAATTAAAATGTATTACAAAACAAATTATTCTGTAGTCAATTGTTTTATTTAATTAGGGGGGGGTAAGGAATCAGTCAGGCGTTAATAATACACACGCCGGGTGTGTATAGGTAATTAAGCAATCGTTCGTAAAATGTTCACTGCATATCACTGTTGTGACTGTAGGTTGCCAATCAGGATTTGAATTGTTTACAAACGCATTCCACTCTATCTGTACGATTTCATCCTTGGGAAATTTATGAAACGGCGGTACATTATTCCTCTTTCCCTTGCTGGAATTTCCACAACTCTCAATAACACAACGGTAATATGCCATCTTGAAATTCACTCGGTAATATTCTTGTCACAAAAATATAATCTATTACAACTTTAGACGAGAAAGGCCGGCTTTTGAAAATGCTTTGACTGATATAGTGACATGTAGCTTACATGTAAATAATTACGTGTTAATGATTACGGCAGTCAAATGTTTATTGGACCGACTAATACACACGTGCCAACTGGCTGTGTGTATATACATGTACAGTGATATATTGTATAGATGATGTGTAGTGCCTGTGACGTCACCAGCCAATCAACCGGATTAAGGTTGTAATTGAAAATTTGAAAACCGTTTTTGGCAGTCGGATACTAAAACGTAAATATCTGAATTAATTTTAATAAGATTAGTTTGAACTTGCCGTAAAATGGATTTTGTTACTATTGAGTACCTGTACGTAAAATTTTTCTGAATCATTTGATGTGATCTTTAAGTATGGAGTTTGTTCTAAAAGGGCTTGGTTAAATATTGTCTTTTATGAAAGCTTTTACACCATTGAAAACTTGAACAAGCAGTATCGGTGAATACAGAAATTCCTATATGACTACTTCCAATATTACTGAAATAGTTTGAAAGAAATATTAACCTCTACATGTAATTATTATTTTGTTTTAGTTAATGTTGGTGAAGATTGTCCTGTTTTTGATGGAATGTATGAATTTTGTCAACTGTCTACTGGGGGGTCTGTTGGTGAGTAATTTATATTGATTATCATCAATGTTCATATGTTCTTATTAAATAGGCATGTATACATATTTATTTTATGATCAGTAGTGGAATACCGCGTTTTATCAGTGAAATAAAAGTGTTATTCCACTGGCTAGCAGTGAAATAAAACTTGTTATGTTGTTTTACCTTAAATGAATGTAAAATCATAAAATAAATAGAACATTTGTCTTGTCGTGAATGACATATTTTATTTCATCTCTAAGCAAAGAAACGTTTATATTTTCACTCATTCTACGCATTCATGGAAATATAAGTTTTCTTGCTTCTCGATGAAATAAAATATGTTATTCACTCTAAAACGACAAATATCCTCTATATATAATTTTTTTTGTTTTCGTAAATTATAAACCTTCAGGTCGCTTATTTGTTTTATGTATTTCAGCTGGGGCAGTAAAACTTAATAAACAAGCCGCAGATATTGCTGTTAATTGGGCTGGTGGTCTTCATCACGCTAAAAAATCTGAAGCTTCTGGGTTCTGTTATGTAAATGATATTGTTTTGGCAATATTAGAACTTTTAAAGTAAGTGACAGTCCTGTCATTTTAAACACTGATAAGTGTGTTGCCCCAATAACATGGTTATACAAGATTTGTTCAAAGTGGCGAGTTGTTGATAGAGTATTTCATCAGTATTGATTATCTTTTATATTTGATCTAAGTGCTCGTGTGGACAGTTGTCACACTTCTTTTTTCTGTTGTTACCAATTGCTTCATCAATTGGTTTGGAATTTATATACAGTGTCTCTATGCAATGGGTATAATAGCAGTATTTAGGCAGTAGAACCCACACATGATGTTATTATATGAAAACTACTTGATAAGAATGATTAAAAGTATTTTCTTAAAACTGGATATAGTTATAATGATATTAACTTAAAAATGATTTTTTTCTAGATATCATCAGCGAGTTTTATATATTGATATTGATATACATCATGGTGATGGTGTGGAAGAAGCTTTTTACACCACAGATAGAGTTATGTCAGTCTCATTTCATAAATATGGTGAATATTTCCCTGGTACTGGTGATCTTAGGGTAAGTATGACTAATTGTTGAAAATTTTATGTGGCTATATATAAATATTAGTTTTCTAATTTTAAGCTTTCATAATGTACATAAAATATAGATAATCATACAAATGTCTTAATCTTTTACAGGATATTGGAGCAGGTAAAGGAAAATATTATGCAGTTAATTTCCCACTCAGAGATGGTATAGATGATGATAATTATGAAACAATATTTAAACCTGTAAGTTATGAATTGTAGCAAATTTCAAATAAAAGAAGTTGTGTTGCTTTTTGCTGTTACTGAATAAATACATATAAAGGAGTATTTCATTAATTAACCAACAGCTGAATACAACATTTGATTGTAATTATTTCAGGTTATGACTAAAGTTATGGACATGTATCAACCTAGTGCTCTAGTTCTACAATGTGGTGCTGATTCTTTATCTGGTGATAGATTAGGTTGTTTTAATCTTACTCTAAAAGGTATATCATTTAATATTTCCTGATCTGATGTAAAATATATGGTTTACATTAGAGCTGGGCGATATTTCGGTATTTCGATATAAAACTGTCACAGAAATAAAAACCGTGAAAAATAGCGTCTTCAGAATAATATCGAAAAACCGAACATACCGCGATATATCGCGTTTTTGATTTTCCTGGATAATATTTAACATAAATATTGAACAAAATGTTTTCTTTTTTATGATATTTGCTATATTTTATTGCTTAATCATGAAAAAATACTGCTATATACTCCCGAGTATTCATTCCACAAAGTTTGCAAATGCCGATACGGAGCTTGTTTACGTCACGTGACTTCTCGCTCACCTTTCCACCCGTTAGAATTATCCCCGTTTCTGATAAATTTCTATACACCTTGACGAATTGTGTAGACCGATACTTTGATTTTCGAAAGAGATCACTGATTTTAAGATTGAATTAAATTTTAATAAAGCAGAAATATAAATAATGCCAATTACATTGAGAGTTCCGGTAGACTGATTATCATTCAGTGTCATGCCAATGGAGGTCGTGATCCGGGAAAAAATATTTGACGAAATCAATGTTGAATGGTCACTTTTTGGCATAGTACTTATGTTTTTACAGTTTAATTTAGTATCCTTGTATTGTTTAATTATGCATTTTCAAGAAGGTATACTCTTGAATGGGAAAAGAAGAGTTTGTACGGGTAAAAAAAGTTCAATCGTACCCGTAACAACTATAAAAATATGCACGGCCGAAAGAACACAAACTTTGTTTTATGTTGTTTGGGCCTCCTTCATTCGAAATATTTTTAATTTTGATAAAATATAATTGATATTTTGAATATCAAAATTGTAATAAGCAACAACTTTAGCAAGTTTTCATGGCTATCTAGATCTGTGTTTGAACCAGCTCGAATTAATGTTTTGTTAATTTGAAATTGGTATTGTATGCTAAAAATAATACTGATTAGAAACAATAATATTGAGGGGTATTTCCAACTTTTTATGCATGTATATTTACATTTAAAAAGTTATAAACTGAAAGTATTGGCTTTTTATAAAATATAATATTGAGGGGTATTTCCAACTTTTTATGCATGTTTATATACATTTAAAAAGTGATAAACTGAAAGTATTGACCTTTTATAAAATATCGCGATATAGTGATTATATCGCGATATTTTTTGAAAATATCGTGATATCTGTTTCTAGGTATATCGCCCAGCTCTAGTTTACATATACCCTAATTAAAATCTGTAGTGTTATTCAAGGTTAAACCTCATTTCATTTTTACAGTAAGGGCCAACCTTGTTCCTTTTGTTCGGTTTCCTGCCACTGCTATAGACTTTATGTGCAAGTGGTTTATTGAAATAAAATTGAATCATATGTTGGTCAAGAAATGACCTAATTTGTGATGTTACACCCCATTTCTCTCTATATATGTATATTACTTCCTACTACATGTACATCTTCTTTTGTTAATACTATATTTCTGTCAGATATAACTTTTAACACAATATTCTAATTTTTTTACAGGTCATGGTAAATGTGTAGAATTTATGAAGAAATGGAATCTACCTATATTATTACTTGGTGGTGGAGGATATACTATTAGAAATGTTGCTCGATGTTGGACATATGAAACATCTATAGCTCTTAATGTTGAAATTGCAAATGGTTAGGACTGAATTTATTTTCTGTCTTTAAATCTTGATAATATATTTTGGAATTAATTGTGAATAGATAGTATGATTTCATTCAGTTTTAGTAATTGGTCTACAAGAATTTGAGTAATTGGTCTACAAGAATTTGATTCTTCTGCATAAATATTCTTTTTTGTCCCCCCATCTGAGTACAGGTACTCAGTTTGATTGCTCAATACTTTCAAAAAAAAATAATGCGCAATTAATTAATTAGTGTCATCTAGTTGTTTCTGAAGTCGGCAGATTTCATTCAGTTTTAGTAATTGGTCTACAAGAATTTGAGTAATTGGTCTACAAGAATTTGATTCTTCTGCATAAATATTCTTTTTTGTCCCCCCATCTGAGTACAGGTACTCAGTTTGATTGCTCAATACTTTCAAAAAAAAATAATGCGCAATTAATTAATTAGTGTCATCTAGTTGTTTCTGAAGTCGGCAGAGGACATCAGCCTCACCGTTGGCTTGTTGTGGTACAGATGCCTCCCCCTTTTATTGTTAAAAATGGCATTTTTTGTTTTGATAGATGACATTAAGATATTTTATTTGTCTTTATTCCAGAGCTACCTTATAATGATTATTTTGAGTATTATGGTCCAGATTTTAAACTTCATATTAGTCCATCTAATATGGCAAATCAAAATACAGGAGAATATATGGATAAAATCAAGTAAGTTGCACACTAATCTTAGTTATAATGGGATGTAGTTTTTACTTGTGTATAAACTCTCAAAGCATAAAACAGTGTTGATTTGATGAACATTTATTTGTGGTTTAAGAGTCGAGAACGAGACATTAAGTAATATATTGATACTGCACGAGGCGTTAAATGATTGTTGTTTCAATATGTTGCGTAATGCTCCAGACCATTAAGCTTTAAATACAGACTATCCTGCATGTGCTTTTCAATGAAATACGCTATGCAATCCAATATTTCATCTAGTATAGATAATGTATAATTGGCAAGTTGCCAGTACATTAGTGGAGATTATAATACGCCAACACATCAAAGGATGACGTCACATCCATAAATTGTATTAATATTCATTTCTATTGGCTGAATGCGCACAGATTATTTAGACGTTTGGTCATATTATTGAAACTGAACTGTTTTTATACGCCCACATTTTCATGTGGACGTATATCGTTGTCCCCCCTGTTTGTCCGTCCGTCCAAGGTCACAATTTTTATCCGATTTCAATGAAACTTAAAATATAGGTTTATCACCCTAAGATCTTGGTTCCTTTCGATATTGGCATGTATCGGACTGTAACTTAATGGGTTATGGCCCCTGATTGAACGAAAACACGTTTTTATACGCCCACATTTTCATGTGGACGTATTATGTCGTCGCCCCTGTCCGTCCGTCCACAATTTGTTTGTGGACTCTCTACAGGTCACAATTCTTATCCGATTTTGACGAAACTTGAAATATAGGTTTATCCCCAAAAGATCTCGGCTGCTTTCGATATCGGCATGTATCGGATCAAAACTTCATGGATTATGGCCCCTGATTGTATGAAAAATCATGTTTTTAGCTTGTGGACCCTATAGAGGTCACAATTTTGAACTGATTTTGATGAAACTTGACATGTATGTTTATAACCCAAAGATCTTGGTTCTTTTCGATATTTGCACCCATCGGATCGTAACTTCCTGAAATATGGCCCCTAATTGTCCGAAAAATTACCCTTTTTAGCTTGAATTTTGAACCGATTTTGATGAAACTTGACATGCATGTTTATAACCCCAAAATCTTGGTTCCTTTCGATATTTATGCCCATTGATTCGTAACTTTTTGAATTATGGCCCCTGATTGTACGAAAAATCACCCTTTTTAGCTTGTGGTCCCACTGGCGGTTAAAATTATTATCCGATTTAAAAAAAACAAAATGTTTGATTATATCACCGTTAGATGGTAATGAAGATTGAGGTCAAATTTCGTTAAAATTGGACCAAAATTGACAGACAAAATGGCCGCCTTTTGTACGCTGTGAAAATATGTTATATCAAGGTTGTGGAACCTATAGAGGTCACAATTTTGAACCGATTTTGAGGAAACTTGACGTGCATGTTTAAAACCCAAAGATCTTGGTTCCTTTCGATATTTGCACCCATCGGATTGTAACTTCCTGAATTATGGCCCCTGATTGTCCGAAAAATCACCCTTTTTACCTTGTGATCCCGATGGAGGTCAAAATTATTATCCGATTTCAAAAACCGTTTGATTATATTACCTTTACATGGTAATGAAGGTTGAGTTCAAATTTTGTGAAAATCAGACCAAAATTGATGGACAAAATGGCCACCGCTTGTACCCGAAAAGTGTAAAAATATGGTATATAGGTTTTAATCTGATGTTGATGAAACTTGAAATGCATGTTTATAACCCAAAGATCTTGGTTCCTTTTGATATTCACAGGATAATATCGGATTGTAACTTCCTGAATTATAGCCCCTGATTGTATGCAAAATTGACTCTTTTAGCTTGTGATCCCTCTAGAGGTCTCAATTATTATCCAATTTTAGAAATAATATTAAATGTTTCGTATACTAAACGTTAGCATGGGGCAGAATTTTATAAAAAAAACAAACAGATTCTAATGTTTTTCTGACAATTACTTAATATGCGACAACTCTTGTTGACTGCCCGGACGATTTAGCTGCTGTGTGGGCATATGTTTCGTTGCCTGGCAACCTATTTTTAATTTCTGTTTTTAGAACAAGATTATTTGAGAATTTAAGAATGTTACCGCATGCTCCTGGAGTACAGATGCAGCGTAAGTTTCATAATATTTTTGTTAGTTAAATTCATGTATAATTTACTAATAGTAGTTTGCTTATTGTGTAATTAATCTTTTAAAGATTTTTCAATTTCTTTTTTTACAAATCTCTCAAATATTTTCAATTAGAATAATCTATTTGATTTATATACTGTAGCTATACCAGAAGATGCTGTAAATGAAGAAAGTGATGATGATGATAAAGATAATCCAGATGAAAGAATATCTAGTAAGTAATTTATTATTTCAATACTGCTTTGTATTCGTAGTTTGTGCTTTGGCTATCAAGGGACAATTTGATTTCCAGATGCTTTACAATTAGATGAGGTGTCATCTGTTTATTTTGGGATTGATGTAGGAAACTGGCTTGTTTTTACTTGCTAATGGATAATTTTATTACCGTTGTTTTGTTTTGATAGTTCGAGCCAGTGATAAAAGAATTGCTTGTGAAGAGGAATTCTCCGATAGTGAAGATGAAGGAGAAGGTGGACGACGAGATCGACAGAATTATAAACCTAAAGCTAAACGTGCTAGAACAGACGAAGAAAAGAAAGCGGATGCTGAAAAAGGTAAATTTAAATAATTTGTGGAATTTATTTGAGTTGCAGTCCAGATGCTGACAAAAAATGGGGGAAGTGGGATGGTTACTTAATTTGCTAAGTCTAGTTCAGAAAAGAAATATAAGTTGAACAAAACTCCTTACATGAAAAATTCCTAGTTTTAAAGCGTGTGTATTTATTTAGCAGATGCAAAGGAGGACAAAAAAGATATTAAGAAAGAAGTTACAAATTCTGATAAAGATGAAAAAGCAACAGAAAAAAGGTTTGTTTACTTATTTAGTATGTCATTGACTATATTATTCAAGATTTTGGGCTACTTATGACCTGCTTCGTTCCTTCAACCAAGTTAGGGTTGGTATGGCTGAATAGTTCACACATGCACACTGTATCATAAAGTCTGACACAGATTCCATTCCCTGGTTGTACATAACGAGGCATAAGATCCTCCCACTGAAATGACACAGTGTTTAAGGTCTTGAGATGAAAAAGCCTATTGATTTTCAGCGATTTCTGATAATTAGTGCCAGAGTTGTGGCCCTTGATCGCTTCAAAAAATCTTGTGGGCGCTCTAGAGACCAAAGTTAATATCTGATTGACTTTAAATTGATACACAGCGTTAAGGTCATAAGATGAAGAATCCTATAGATTTTCAGTGACTTCCGATAATTAGTGCCATAGTTATGGCCCTTGATCACATCCAAAAATCCTGTGGATGCTCTACAGGCCAAAGTTAATATCTGATTGACTTTAAATTTATACACAGTAATTTAGGTCATAAGAGGAAGAGGCCTATTGATTTTCAGTGATTTCCGATAATTAGTGCCAGAGTTATGGCCCTTGATCACTTCAAGAAAATTTTGTGGATGCTCTATACTAATTGTTAGTGTGGGGCAAATAAATTCTAATGATTTTCAGATAATTACATAATGAGTTGTTACTCTTAATCAGATTTTAGTGTATTACAAATGTTTCATTACCAATAAAAGTAAAAGTATGCGACAACCCTTGTTGACTGCCCTGACGATTTAGCTGCTGTGGGCATATGTTTTGTTGCCTGGCAACCTATCTTTTTTGTTGAGTGGAGGTTAAACTCCATTTTTATACGCCCACATTTTTATGTGGACGTATATTGTTGTCGCCCCTGTCCGTCCGGACGTCCGTCCGTCCACAATTTGTCACAGGTCACAATTCTTATCCGATTTTGACGAAACTTGAAATATAGGTTTATCCCCTAAAGATCTCGGCTGCTTTCGATATTGGCATGTATCGGATCAAAAATTCATGGATTATGGCCCCTGATTGTACGAAAAATCATGTTTTTAGCTTGTGGACCCTATAGAGGTCACAATTTTGAATCGATTTTGATGAAACTTGACATGCATGTTTGTAACCCACAGATCTTGGTTCCTTTCGATATTTGCGGCTATCGGAATGTAATTTCCTGAATTATGGCCCCTGTTTGTCCGAAAAATCACCCTTTTTAGCTTGTGGTCCCCCTGGAGGTCACAATTATTATCCGATTTAAAAAAACGTTTGATTATATCACCGTTACACCCTAAGGAAGGTTGAGTTCGAATTTCGGGAAAATCGGACGGACCAAAATTGCCATACAAAATGGCCGCCGTTTGTACGCGAATACTGTAAAAAAAATGGTATATCAAGGTTGTGGACCCTGTGGAGGTCACAATTTTAATTCGATTTTGATGAAACTTAAAATTCATGGTTATAACCCAAAGATCTTGGTTCCTTTCGATAATTGCACATATCAGATCGTAACTTCCTGAATTATGGCCCCTGATTATACGCAAAATCGCCTTTTCTTAGCTTGTGGCCCCTCTGGAGGTCACAATTATTATCCAATTGAAAAAAACGGTTGATTATATTACCCTTACACCCTAAGGGAGGTTGAGTTCGAATTTTGGGAAAATCTGACCAAAATTGCCATACAAAATGGCCGCCGTTTGTACGCGAATACTGTTAAAAAATTGTATATCATGGTTGTGGATCCTGTAGAGGTCACAATTTTAATTTGATTCTGATGAAACTTGAAATGCATGGTTATAACCCAAAGATCTTGGTTCCTTTCGTTATTTGTGCATATTGGATCGTAACTTCCTGAATTATGGCCCCTGATTGTCCGAAAAATCGCCTATGGTCCCTCTGGAGGTAACAATTATTATCTGATTTAAAAAAATGATTGACTCTATCACCGTTACACCCTACGGAAGGTTGAGTTCGAATTTCAGGAAAATCAGACCATAATTGCCAGAAAAAATGGCCGCCATTTGTACGCGAACAGTGTAAAAATATGGTATATCAAAGTTGTGGACCCTGTAGAGGTCACAATTTTAATTCGATTTTGATGAAACCTGAAATGCTTGTTTATAACCTAAAGATCTTTATTCTTTTCGATATTTGCGCATATCAAATTGTAACTTAATGAATTATGGCCTTTGATTGTAGGAAAAATCAATTTCGGTATTGCTTGTTCTCTATCCATCTCTCAAAAATGTGGGCGTATCCTGCCTGGCAGTGCCAGCCTATCTTTCTCAGTACCCCCTACATGACAAAAAGTCCCATATTCTACAACTAATTAAAGAATTTGTTTATTTCAGTGACGAGAAAAGTGACTCTACAGAAAAGAAAGGTAGAGATTGAATATCTTTGGTACTGAGTTGAAATGTATTCATAAATTGTATTTAATTCTTACTGTGAATAAAGAGTTTATTTTTGTAAAAAAAAATCATTTTTTAATCACATTTAGACAGTACACAGATTGGTGTTTGTAGCGTTTCTTGTATTGTAATAAACGATGCTGCCTAACAAACATCATAAGGCATAACAGCGGTTGAATGAATTTGTTTTCCTTTTATTTGAATCCATGTGTGAGGACTTAAGATTGACATCCAAATGGTTGTGTTGTGCATACAATATAATTTACTGTATTCCACAAAACAGTACTAAGGGTTAGAATATGGATACTAGTGCCTTCTGCATTGCTAAAAGTATTTTCAGTCGATAAGACCAGTTATAATGGTCATTTCTGGAAGTTCTTCATACCAATGACAGTATATTAAAAGTTAACCAGTGCGAATCAATATGAGTGTTGGCATCTGATGTATTGTAATTCTCGACATTATTAAATTTTAGATGAAAAGCCAGAGGCAAAACCAGAAGGTCCCACAGAAGCCATGGATGCTGATGGACCTACACAGGAACCTGCCAAGATGGAACATTAATCTCATTTTACCTAGTGCTGACATTTCATATAAACAATTGGGGTACATTATCTCATGACAATGGAGTTTTAATTATATTTATGGAAAATCATTTGTGAATATTCATTTCTATTGACATTCAAAAATTTTTGGAACAGCCATTTTGTTTTTATTAAACATTTTATCTTGTAGATCAAATCAAAGTATGTTTTATTAGTACATCTAGTCTGTGACAAATGTTGTATTTATTATAATACATTATAAAAAAAATTCATTCTCTTTAAACAAATAAATTTTATACTTGATAAATATTGTGTTTTACTTTGAGTATGTTCTGATCCAGGGATGATTTCTAAGTTGGTTGAGCTTACGTATTCAAAACTAGTGGGTGTGTCTATATCTGTCTTAAAGGACAATATTGGTGTCTGTCATTGTTGCGTATGTAATAGAACTGGTTAAATACATTCCAAATATAATTTTAACACAGAGATCATTGCTACAGGAGATATGTGACAACATGACATAACGAACGATTACAGACACATGATCGATCGAATTTCGTTTCATTGATAATTCTGTTGAGGCTGAGAAGATATCTGACACGATTGAATTTCGTTTCACTGATAATTCTGTTGAGGCTGAGAAGATATCCGATAATTCAAAAATGGAATTTGCTGTCAGTAGATAAAAGATAAGAAATCCATTAGAAAAGGTCTGTGCATTACCATGCATTTTATTAAGAGTAAGAGCAGAATAAATAAAAACTGGAATGCACAGAATTTTTCTCTTATGTAGTGACAGCTGATTCTATTTTTGAATTGTGAGATATCCTCTTAAATAACAAATGTCTATCTTTCTGTTTGTCATGTTAGTTGTCACTTCCAGTATATTCAAGTGTTTGTTACACATATCCGGTAGCAATGATCACTGTTAAAACTGTATTTGGAATGTATTTAACCAGTAACTATTACATAGGTAATAATAACTGACACCAATATTGTCCTTTAAACTGATGGTTGATTCAGCTTGCATATTTAAAAACTAGTTGGTTGATGGATTTAATGCACTAGCAGCATTGGATCCTAATTATAAGGATAAAAATCAATTATGGTGGGGATCATGTAAAGAAAACAAAAAATAGTAAGACATTGTGGATGAACACTTCATGTATTGTTTAACAATAATATTGCTGTAAAAAAAATCTAATAACTTATATTTACAAATAAATAAAGCATAACAATATTTCAATAAAAATAAATTTCTTGTACAGTGTATAAAAGATGAATTAAAATGCTGATTACATATATCACAGATTATATTAATATTGTGGAAAGGTATTCTGTTGATGAATTTTATTCCATTGTTTTGGTACTTGTTGCATCAATGTAGTCTGTCACTGGATTGAACAAGATGCCTCTAATGTCCTAAAAATATAAAATGCCAAATTTCTAATACATAACAATTGTCACTCTCCTAATGTTGTGGGTCAAAAATAAAAATGTTAGCCATATAAAAGCCTTGAGTGATAATGATAATCACAATGGCCTTGTTTTATTTTATTTATTGATAATTATATTATAAACTTACCAATGCTTTGAATGATTTACAAGCAGCAACAGCATCTTGTATTAATGGGTGTTCTATTAATATTCTATATAAGACTGGTTCTAAATCTTCACTTCCTAACTCAACATACACTGCTGCTAACTTTTCCTGGAATGTGCAGCATTGCCAAAAACTCAATTAGATTATTTCAAGCTTAGGGATTTCCTTTGGCTACAAATAATACATTATAATTTACTCCTGCACAATTCAACATTGAGAAATTTACAGATAATGTAAAACCATATAAACCAAGACCAGGAATTCCACAAAGAATGCAGAAACCACATTCTGTTAAGGACTACCAAAAAGATATCAATTTATTCATATTTAAACCTCTTACCCTGGAAGTAGTTTCTTCTGGATCCGTAGCCAAATTATATCTATGACTATCACCATGTGTACTCTCACCATGATGGAATACCTTAAAAAAAAATTGATAGAAGTTTTTATCATGTAGGTGTAGTTCATTTAAGGTATTTTGATTTGACAGAACAGATTACAGAAGTATGACTAAAAGCATATCACTCTAACCACAATCTCTTTTTTTTGAAATGCAAGAATTTTATCTTGATGTGCATGAACAAATATTACTTTACACCATCTAATGTTAAATACATCACAACTTTATGAGACATTTCAATATAAGCTTATATAACAAAATCAATATGTTGGACAAATAATATGCAATAAAATTGTTCTCCTTTCAAACTGAATTCTCATTTTTTGATCTGTAGCTAAAGTTATAATTTTCCAAGCATTTATTTTTAGGAATTTTACATACCTTAAATAGAGAATCTATTGGAACTTTAGCTTCTAAAGCTTCATCGGGAATAATTTCTCCGGTCATAGGTGGTTCCACCTGTCTGTCATCTTTCTCAACTTCTAAACCTTCAGGTAATGTACTAAAAATAAATTAATTTTTATACAAATTTTACATTGAATTGGTATTACATGTATAAATGATATAAGTAAAATGTTAAGACCATCAACATTTCATAAACAAGAATATAGTACTCTTCAAACAGGGAACTATCATTCCATTTCCTTCTTGTAATGACTGAGGCAAGACACAAAACTTAATCTTTCTATGGGAATTTCACAAAGGTAATGTTTTATGTCAGATTTCCAATTTAAAGGAGCTAAATCGCTAACATTTGGGACCTCGAAATTGGCAGAAGTAGGTCGCAATGCATATAATTCTGTAATATGAATGTATATAAACTGATTTACATTCAATGGTTTCCGTTTTTACTTGAATTTTAAATCGGTTACATTCCGTGAAATAAGCCAGCAGTCTCAATTGAATGGAAATTTCTAGCACCTGGTTATTCCAATCTACATATGCTCTTTGATTTGGTGCCGTGTGTCTAGCCTCGTTCACCGAGTCTCTTGCTAAAACTGGGGCTGAAACGCATTATGGTACACGATTCGTGTACCAATGGTAAAATGTTTATTTTGTCTTAAATATTGGATATCGGAAGCCCATCTTTTCCCAGTAAGATCACAGCATCAATATATGTTGATTTAAATTAAAAAATAATTTGCGTTTTCATAGTTGAAGATTTTGGACAATATTGCGTTAGAGACTTAGCTACTTTAATGTAGAACACAAATTTTCTAATGTGTTAAAAGCTTAAGACTGTAAATAGCTTCACTTCAAAGTGAGGTTTAAGTATAAACCAAACTAATACATAATATTAAGAAGTGCTTACAAATCTGGTGACATTTTCCTTGGTTTTAAATTAACTGATTTCTTTTATTGGTGTGAAACTAAAACGGGGTCAAAATTCGCCTAGTGTGTCCACTGTCATTCAGCCGAATGATTTGCCCAAATCAAACAGGTTTTATGTCTGATGTGTCCGTTCATCAGCATTCATTAGCCAATCATATTGAGAAGTCGCGTGATTGTTTGAAGACATATACACCGCCATGTTTTAATCATGTGATGTGAAAGGTGATGCAATCAACTGGTGAATCGGTTCAAAGCATTCGGCTAGTGTGTCCACCCATTTGGCCGAATAAGATTCGGCACCGATTGATTCGGATGAACCATTCGACCGAATGATTCGGCTAATGTGTCTACTGCTTAAAAAGTTATAAAAGTACTAATTAACACTGTGTGACTGCTATCAGGAAGAAGTGTAAGAATGATTGACTTACCCATCATCTATAATACCAGGCTGATCTAGTTGTAATGTTGACAGAGAGGGTTTAGCTAATCGTGGCATATGATGACCAGATGCAACACTTAAAGCTCTTAAAAATCCTTCATGAGAATTGGGTACAGCACTAAAATACATCAACTGTAAGTACAATGGAAATTCATGTGCATACAAAAAATGGAAATTCACTTGCAAACCAACACAGAAATGAGGTTTACATGTAAATAAAATGTAAATTCATTTGTATACAGACGGTTTACAAAAAGTAAACAGCACAATATATTATAATAAAACCATTATTACTATTCTAATATACAATTGTTTCAAATTTACATCCAGTATATGTATCTTCTAATTATCTTTTAAACTCTTTATTGTTTAAAATAATTAATTTTGAATTCTCTTTAACATAAAAGACCTACTCAGACAAGAGTTTCAATAAGTTTTATTGTAATATCTGTAAACATTTATTTTCACCCAAGTCTAAGCTAATCATTAAGTGACCTTCGACTTACCATGCTAACATAATCTAATCGAGCTGGGTTTGTTGTTAGATTGCCATAAATATCAAATAATACTTTCTTCAAGTTATCTAATCTATCAAATTTACCATCTGCTTTACTTTCAGTAGCAAACCACAAATTCATCTGAAAAATAGTACACAGAATTAATACTGCTGAAAACTGAGTCTAGGTATGCTCGATTGTCAGCAATGAATACGTTTTCGCCGTCAGGGTTGGTTGAAATATTTTCTTATGCCTAAAATCATCTATTTCACCCAAGCGTCACTGATTTTGGGTTTGAGAGAATTCAATTACGAATGTTCAAATAAGTATCCCTTACAACTACTCTTGAATTATCTCCCTTTAGTCTTCCTTTAATTGCAAGATTTAAAATGCATCTGGCAAATTTAAACAAGACATTTATTGTCACCAAGAATAGTCAGAACTTTATATTGAAACTTACATTATCATATTGTTCTCTAGTTACACAACCAGTTGATTTTTGGTCCATATCCTTAAATCGACTCAAAGTTTGCAGTAGATCAGTCTGGGTAGGTGTAGGAATAGGTTGTGTTAGAGATAATAAAAATCTTCTCCAGTCAACATAGTCACTGTCTGTGGATAGACTGTTAGCTATTTCTTGGATCTGAAACAACAGAAATAATAACATAACAATCAGCATTGCATAACTATTCCTCGACGATTAAATTAGTAATTTATAATATTTCCACAAGATCATTAGAAAAGGAAACGACTTAAATGTCATATTTAAATGGGGGTTGAGTGGTCTAATATATCCATTTTAACAAGTACCGGTAGGTCAAATTGTAATTGCAATCCAGTCACAAAATTTTGCTCATAAAATATTAAATTTAAAACTAACCTGTCCGTGGTTGATGTTCATCCAATGGTCGGGTAAAGCCTCTAAGCCATATGTTACAGAAACAATAGTTTCAAATGTTTCAACAAAAGTTCTACTGGATAATACACCATTAGGTGCTGTTAATATAAACTACAAAAAAAAAACCCATAGACAAAGTTAATATCACGACTTCTTTCATATCAAAACATTTTAATCTCAACAGACTATCTATTTTAAACAGCAATGTTTGTCACATGACTTAATGGTAGTGGAAAACAGCTACACTAAGGGGTGGGTGGGGACCTTTCAGCCTGTATTTGTCTTTATAATTGTTAAACATTTACCATAAATATATCAAAGGTGTAAGTAGCAAATTCTGGGATTATATGCTCTGCCCAGTTCTTTTTCTGCTGTTTACTGTTCCCATGAGCGCTAGCCATTTGATTATTATCAACACACAACCTGCCAGGGTGTTTTTAAGGAAATCCAGTATTTTTCTATAATATTGGGTCTCTACTTCCGATCCATACCAAAATTGCTATACTTTAATTGGAATTACCATGTTTTGCCACAAATATTTAATTTTGAAAAGACAAGTCTACAGCTTTGACCTTTACAATAATGAATCGTGCTGCATAAAAGATGTATGTTGAAGTAAAGGATGCAGGGTGGACGTGAGTCAATAGTTTCTCAAGGAAGGAATTGTTGATTTTTTACAATGTACATTTATAAAATATCTGAATACCTGTTGATAAAGACTTTTAAGTTGATCAACAGTAAATAGATCAAGTGTAGGTGGTTCTTTCTGCTGTACTTCTAAAATACTTGATGATGACTTTAATACTTGAAGATCCTGTAATAACATGTCATTGTTTCATAGTAGTGTAATTCAATGTTCTTTTTCGTCTCAATTGTTTTTGAAATGTCAGCTTAAGATAAAATTACATTTAATCTATAATCCGAAATTCAAAAGTTATTGTCCATTAGTTTTCATATTTAAAAAAGAATAGAAATGAATCTCTTAAGATTTATTTTAATTCAAAATTTCATGCCATGCAAAGTAAACAATACCTTAAAGATACATAAACACTATCAATGAATAGGCAGGCAGATCAAAAGACAAGATAGAATGAAAATATTTTTTCATCACTAAAGATAGATTGTTTTGGAACAAAAAAAAAATTGATAGGGGTTCATATTCATAATATTCCACGGATAAAATGTCTATTCCATAAAAATTACTAATTATGTCAAATTATGACAGCAGTGTGTTTAAGTGCAATGCCTGACATTACCTTGTATGTGATGAAAACAAGATAAGAAATAAAACAAGCCAGCAATGAGGCTAATGTCCCCGCCCCCCCCCCTCCAAAAAATATAGATGACATTCATAGTACAGATGGGTGAACGTATAATATTAATAATCCCTTGCTTTTTTTCTAATAATGTTGGGGAACAATAATTATAAAGAATTGAAAACATTTATGATGTAAAGAAAAAAAATATAACAAAAGCTTAAAGAAAAATATCACAAAATATAAAGTGTACGATAACATGAGTGTTTATAATATTGAGTGAAATATCAGTGATGTTTTAGTGCTGGTATCACTCACTGAACAACTGTCATCATCTGGGGGTATAAGTAACTCAACGTCCTTTCACAAAAATAATTTTATTATCAACTTTATTCAATAATGTAACTTTGTATTGATTGAAATTTGTTACTACAAGCAATATTATTTATTAGATATCAATAAAGACAATATTAGTAAAAAGTTCCCTTAATTGAGGGACACATTAGTCGAATCATTCAACTGAATCGTTTGGCACCCATTAAGTCTTATTTGGCCAAGAATGGATGGACACACTAGGCGAATGTTTCGCCTGATTTACCAGTTGACTGCATCAGTGCATCACCTTTCATGTCACATGATTAAAAATGGATTAAACATGGCGGCATCAATGTCTTAAATGCGGTGACTTCTCGATATGAGTGGATGATGAGTGGTGTCTGGCTAATGAATTCTACGTTTGATTTTGGCCAAACGACAGTGGACACACTAGACGAATTTCGAAGCTGATTGAGTCGGTCGAATTAGAAATGACTTTACACAGTAAAAAGTGTTACCTGATTAACCATAAAATCTTCTTGATTTAAAAGCAATTCTTGTTTGATCTTTTCTTTGGCTTCAATTCCAAATCTCATTGCTTCTGATAGTTGGTCAATACTGAAAAGATACAAAACATCTCTCGAACTTATTTTTACAAAGATTAAAATATAAATTAATGCCTGAAGATCACAGATAGTAGAGAAGATAAATGAAATGCCTAAGATTTAATATTTATAAAACATGTTTAACATACCTTTCCATTTCTTTAAGAAATCTAGCTCCAAGCCAATCGTTCATATCTTTATAGCACTCTTCACCTTTCAACTTTAAATCTTGTAAAACCAACATGGCAGTAACTTTGATCAATTCGACACGAGTTTTAGATGCATTTTCTGTAAAAAAAAAAACCCAACCAAACCCAAAATTATACAAAACATTAAATATTTATCTTACAAATATTTAGTCATTTTTGGAGACTTTTAACTGATGTATGTGAAAAAAAAAATTGGACTAAAAAGGCTAGTTCTTGCATGGATACTTGATAATTATAATATTATTCAAAACTAAAGACCGGTACATTTACTTTCAAATCTGTTGAAAAATAAAATAATATGACAATGCTTAAATAACCCAACTGAGTGCTTACCCTCTTCAGCAATAGCAAAATAGTACTCTTCTCTCATTTTTTCTTTTATTTCTTTTTTCTTTGTTTCCTCTTCACTCATTTCTTCACTTGCTATAATTTAGAATTGAGATATGTACCATCAGTTTATCAAAGATGGGGTGGTTTTGATTGCATACTGGAGACTATCAAATATCTTACCAATTTTCTGTGTCAATATACGAAGTAGTGTTTCACACTGATTCCAACACATTGAAGAATGAAACGTATAAAAATTCAAGGCAAGTATGATAATCAATTTGTAAAGATGCCCTTGTTTTACTTACGAGGTGGTGTGGTTGTTGTAGTAGCTGTCTCAGAATCCTTCTTAGCATTTTTCTTTGATGGAGAAGGACTTCGACTTTTACCCTTCTTGGCAGGTTTCTTTGCTGCGGCCTTTATTCGCTCTCGCTCTTTTTCTCTTTCAATTTCTGCTTGTCTCTCCGCTTCCTCTTCTGCTTCTCTTGCAGCCAATTCAGCAGACATCTTGAAAAATATTTAAAATATTGTTTGAACATCTAGAAAGAAATGTGTTGAAGCTTATAAAGTTTTGAAACCAGTCAATTAACTTATCTATTACTTACAATTTGTCCCATGGAGGATACAGCAGATGAAGCAGCATCTAAGATAAGTTTTTCATCCAGATCAATGGGTGGAGCAGGACTTTCTCCTCCAGGTACGTCATCTTTCTTTACAGCTTTTTTGTCTTTCTTATCTTTCCCTCCTGCACCAGGTTTAGCATCAACATCAGGAGAAAGGGGTCGTCTTGGTATCAGAGGAATTCTAAATTCAAATTGGTTTATATTATTGAAATAACAAATGATTATAAAGTTTTTAAAGTGAATCTTACACACAATACATACAGTTTTCTGAACAATCTGATAAATTTGTAAAAAGTTATTAATATTGTGGTCTGAATCCATCTGCTAAAATAGCAATATGAGTTAACCCCCTTTATAATCGTTAAAATGTCTGACAAGAAAGATACTGAAATAGCCACACTGATCCAGTCCAATTAAGAGATACAAAACTTTTCATAGAATATTCTAGAACACTATGATTAGATTACCTTTTCCTGTTTGTATCTGCATCAAACATTGCATTTGGATCTGCTGTTTTATCCTTATCATTTTCTTTACTTTTATTTCTACGCTTGGCTGAAGGAGTTCTAGATTTGGAGCGTGATTCTTTAGGGGACTTTGAGCCATCTTTCGGAGATTTAGAGCGGCTTTCTCTGGGCGATTTTGCACGTGCAGATTTGGTTCGTTCAGTTTTAGCAGAAGTAATAGGATCATCTGTTATTGGAGGTGTTGATGCTGTTTCACTGACTTTATCAGGAGATTCTGGTCTTTCTACAGGTAACTAGAAAATAAAAAAAATATATGGCAATGATATGCTAATACTTTGTGGTCTAAGGGGAGATAATATAGGGTTAGGGACAGAGATATGAGTTATCTCCCTTCAACGCATTTAGTCAATGCATTTTCAAAAAGTTAAAATTGCACGGATTATATCATCAAATCCACATTTTTTCAATTAAAAAAAAAGTATCTACCTCTATCAGTGGAAGTCTGGCATAATTCTGATTTAACTCATCTGGAATCTGTCCATCCATTCCTCTATAGTAATCTTTTAACAATCTAACTGTATCCTGGAATCTATCCACCTCAGTCTGAAGTAAAAACACAATTTTGTAATAGTACTTGGGCTACCACGGAACATCAAATCACATTACAAGAATATTTTTACGTCAAATTGTGTTGATGAAAGCTATAATGGTCTGGAAGAATTAGCTACAAAATTTTGTTCATATCATATCAATCATTTTACTCCAAATTCCTAAAACAATTTATATTTATTTTTAAGCCCAATATCTTACCTGCATGAGTGTAAAGTAATGATTACTGAGAACACCCATCCGATCATCTAACCAACCATCATTCATGATTGTCTCCCTTTCTCTTTCAGCCTGTTCTTTTCTCTCATCACAGATACTCCATAATCTCTCTCTTAAATCATCCACTCTTTGATGGAGTTCAGCTTTTGTCTCTTCATCTTCCCTAATATCATCAGGTACTTCATTATAATCCTTCAATATAAATAAATTGTGTGAACATACATATCGCTGGTCGTATCTGGAATAGTTAATAATTTTTGGCTCCTGAATCAAAATTTTCCTACACAATGAATGAATGAATAGAATGATGTTTAACATGTCAATAATCGTACACATCTTTTCATCTAGTTATTATACTTTTGCAAACTGTTTTATGGATCAAAATGTATTTGTATGAAAAAAAAAACAACTTTGACATATACACAAATTACAAGCAACCAAGAGTAGCAAATATTGGTTAACAGCTATTTATGTAGAAGTTAATCCTGAATCTACTTCTGAGATACACATTACACTTTTACTGCATGAACCATATATTATCATATTACCAACTTTCACTCCATTTTAACACAAGATGTTGACAGCTATATTCTGCTTTTATACAACTTAATACAAGATTTTATTTTACTCTCTTTCAAACAATGTGGAAAAGCTGGGATGTGACGTTTTGACTCTGCAGCAAAAATGATGAAGTAACCCCGGAAAGGCCCTCTAGATTTTTAGTTTATTTGGAGCCCTCAACATCCCCAATGATATGACAACACACAATTCATTCAAAATTCTTACCTTTTGCCACTGTGAAACAAATTCCTGTTTATGGTCAGGTCTTCGTAAATATGCCATGTAGTCTTTCCTGTTAATAAAAGATTGGATTAAATCAGAAACAAAAAAAATAGGTCTCAACTCTCTAACCCTCTTAATGAGTTTCTCTGAATAAGAATTTATTACCAGAACTAATATAGAAAATTTATATACGTTTTTGTTCTTTCTTTTAAAGTGTACATACACAGGCATGTCACATATATCGAACAGTATTTTAAAAATACAAACATACAAAAATAAAGAATACTAACTTCATTTGATAGAAATATCGACAAATGTTCTCCCTTTCATCTCTAATGTTTCTAAAGACATGTTTACTATTAGCAACATATGCACTTTCAACTGCTTCCCAATGAGTTGCCAATACTTCAGCCAAATCCTACAAAATAACATTGTAATTTAATTTGAGAGAATAAAAGGAATTGATTTTGGATTTGTATTATTTTATACATGCTTAATTGAAACCTAGCAAATAGATTAAACAATTACCTTTTTTTTCTAGAAATTAACCTTTGGTTAACATATTTAGTAAACTTACAGTTTCAATATTTTGATCCACAAAATCCCATTCTTCTGACCCAGGTTGAGGAGGTGGTGGTCCTGTAGGTATTTCAGGTTCTGGTTCTGGTTCTGGTTCCGGTGTTTTATTCTTACCTTTACCTGACTTACTACGTTTAGCGCTTGGTGATTTAGGAGATGACCCTGCATTGGCGAAAAAATATTTTAAGTCAAGATAATGTCAAATAGGATAATAATGGCTGATGTCATTTTACACAGCAAGCATTTCATTTACAGAATAATGTAGTTGCACTCCTGGTAAATCAAAGGCGTAAATTATTGAATCTGAAAGAATACCTTGAACTGAGATAAAATCAACATTGGAAAAATATTGGACCAATATAATCTTCAGAAAAAACTGAGGATACATATGCGCCCAATTTCCAAATTTTTTCCAGTGTTTCACTGATGGAGTGTATTTACAGTAATACTCATTCAGTTACTAAATGACGCTTAAAGTAGTTACGAAGAAATCATATTTACCTCTGCTGCCTTTTTTAGATCCTCCAGTATCTGATTTTTTAGAACTACTACGTTTCGGCGATTCACTTTTCTCTCGTTTATCCTTTTTAGATGGTGATTCTTTAGATGAAGTTCTTGATGGAGATTTCTTACCACCTGAACCTTTAGATAGAAAATCAGACTTTTAAAAAAATTCTCATCCAACAATTCTATGTTACTGGTGTCTGAAATCAATTTTATTTAAACTTTCACATTCTGTTTTCAGTGATTTATTTTTCTGTAGAAAAGACTATGGCTTGTGAACATGAAAGGAATCCTAAAAAAAATTAAAAACAACCATAGCTCTACCTGATCTACTACCTCTAGAACCAGGTCTAGATTTAGGTGCAGGAGTTTCTGGTTCTTTGGGTGGTTCTGGTACAGGTTCAACTGGAGCTGGCTGAAACATGTATACAAATTAGGTCATTTCAAGACTAACAGTAACATATGGTTCAATTTTATTTCAATTATTCGCTTGCACATTGGGGTCTTTCGTTGTGGGGTGAAACTGGAGAATCTAGAAAAGGATGGACAGTCGACTTTATACTAAATCGTTTTAAAATCATGTAAATTACAACACTAACCGGTTCTGGTTTCTCTTCAGGTTTTTCTTCAGGTATTTCTTCAGCTGGTGTATTCTCTTTATCTTTACCTTGTAGCTACAAATATATTTTATAAATTAACTTTATAATATGTTCTTCCAAATATCAAATATATCATCACAAAATATAAAGTATCTTTCTGATGAGAATCTTTAATCAAATTACCCCATGTAGTGTAACTTCCTTTATCTTTCAAATTAAATCCATCCTTACCCTATTTAGTGTATCTTCCAGTATTTTTTCCACTTCTAGAGCAACAGTTCGTTCATCTGCTTCAGCATCAACTATTTTCAATGTTCCAAATCTTGTAAACCACTTTTCCAATTTAGGCCATGAATCTACAAAACCTGTTATTCTGGGAAAACATTTAAAATAAATATTTCAAATATTTTTGCTTTAATTTTTGTACATGTAGACAATATTTCTCATTATAGACAATATTTCTCATTATATATATATAAAAAAAATGTCCAATATTGCAAGATTTATCTTCATATGATTCAAAAGTCAGTAGAAGGTTAAAGGAAACTAAAGAAATTGCACCTATGTTGTATCTGTTCCATATCATGAGCCATATCTTGTACAGGAACAACCTTTTCTTGTTTACCTACACCTGTAGCACTTCCATCTGGGGGTGGTTTAAATTCTTCATGAAACTGTTCATTAGCTTGAATTGCACCTACAAAAATTTAAAAATTTCTTAGTATTTGTCCCCCATCTTCATTCTGTATTAATCATGTTAGAACTTTGAATTGAGTATCTTTCCATGCATACAATTCGATTAAGAATAAATATAAAAGGACTACCAGGAATACATGAAAATACTGAACTGATAGAAATGATACACTGTATATCATTAAATGCCTGAGAATCCCTATAGTGATTGGGTGAAAGTGCTAGCTAAGATGAAATTAGTTTTCTCCTCCTAAAAAGCCTCATATTTCTATATACTTTTACTGTAGAATCTTTAATTTATCTTATATATCTTTTGGAATACACAGGTGAAGAACACATTAATGGTGTTTTTTTAAAATCAAAAGTACTTACAAGTTCGACCAGCAGCTCTCTTAATACAGACTTTATCATCAATATCAAGTACAATAACAACATCTATACCACTTGTTGGTTCTGCAGGTGGAGGTGGGGGACGGGGATCAGGTACTAAAGATGACCTCTTCATCTTTCCTTTAGTCTTATCTTTTGTTGATTCTTTAGCATTAGCATCAAATCCACTTAAAGCTTTCTCTAATAGTTTAGCTTGGTTATAATTTTGTGGGAAACCATCAATTAACCAACCGGTTCCTTCTGGTACTCTCCTGTTATCAAAATTACAAATTCTAATACATTAAATTCTTCCTTTTTTTCACAAACCAAAACATTATTAATCCAAAAAGACCCAAGTTCATAAGTTATTGTAATTATAATCTCTATGTTTTCGTTCAGAAAGGGTAATACTTAAACAGTTTTGGATTTTTATGAGAGGTCAGAGACTATTCACTTATGAGGCCTCTTCCAATCTCCCACCATCACGACAAGAAGATTAAAGTGTTTTAATACAAATGAAGAAAGTCGTGGATGATGACAGACGTTTAAGACTACAGTGAGAGTAAGAAAGGCTCATGACAGCATCAAAATATTAAACGCCGGAGGCCTCTAGATCTTGAGGCCCTAGACACTGGTCTTAAATCGAAAACTTCAGAAGTACAAACCTGATAGCTTCTACTAATATATCAACAATCAGCTGTTCATCTACTGGTTTACCTTTCTTTAAAAATTTAAATACTTTACTTCCTAGCTTAGCTCTGGCTGTGGCCTATAAATATCAAATATTATATAATACATTATAAAATACATTGTATAAATGCATTGTTTTGATATATGGTTAATACCACAGGAATTAAACAAATTGATTTCACACATACCCTAAAATATTTTATTTTAATGTCATTATAGAATTGATAAATCAGAATTAGTGTAAATGTTTGAAAATATACATGTGCTAACAGTATCGTGTATGTATATACCTGTGGTTTATTACTCATTCTACTACTAGATTTCTTAGCTAAACTGGTTCTTGAATTATTTTGTGAAACAGACACAGATGGTGGTTTAACTTCCCTTCCTGCAAAATAAATTAATGTATTGTATTTTCTTAAATTTAATACCAATCATATTTAAATCTAACCATAGATAACCCATTCACAATGGTTTAATCGAACAGAGATACTATAAATTAGTACAATGTCCTAAGACTGAAGTCCATTAATCAATTATTCAAAATCAATAAAAAAAAATAAATACTCACCACTATCAGGGGTAGGAGCACGATCTGTTGCTGGGGTTTGTTCTGTATCAGGTGGTGTCTGTTCTGTGGAGTCAGGTACCTGTTCTGTTGCCGGAATTTGTTCTGTTGGTGCAGACACTGGTTCCATCTCAACTGGTGTAGGAGCCACTGTAAACAAACAATTCAAATAGTGATGAACTTCATTGCTTTCAATGTTTTAAAGTCAGGGAAGTAAAAAAAATTATACATCGATAAGAACTTATGTCATTGGTGTAAACTCAACAGTAAATCTGAATAATGTTGATTAATTTCATAATTACCATCTACAGGTGTAGGATTAAAATCTTGTACAGTTTCAGCTTTACTTTCATTATCTTCTTCATCCTTTAAAATATACAGATAATTATCAATATTATATCCATAGGGCTTTGTCCACTATACCATGTATTTTAATATTAAAATTTAATAATTACTCTCTACACCTGCATCAGCTTCTGGCCCAGCAGTTACGACACAGATCTGCCAGATTGTTCAGCCCCTGCTACAATTTTTAGGGAGTCTTGTCGTTCCCACCCCCTCTCCCATATATTACTAGGAACAGTTTGTATGTATTTACATTAGAAAATCCTTTAAACTTGACTGTAAACTACACAAAGATGGTTTGGTAAAACTTACAGTGATTTCTATTATTTCTCCTGCTTTGTGAGCTTCAACAGCTTGATCAACTAATACATCAACACATAATACTTGTAACCTGTGTTCTGTAGTAAAACAAATGTAGAAAATATTTAGATTAAAACCTTACTAAGGATGGCTACACAAGTTATTATATGTTAATTATACATGTATATAGTGAAACTTATTTTATAGCATTTTGACTTTGGAGAGAGAGATAAAGCAGTATACTGTCAGTTCAAAATTTTTTACTCCCATCATCTACCTACATGTACTAAGCTTACCTTCTGCTAATTTCTGTACACACGACGTTTTGCCACTGAAGACTTTTCCTAGAACACAGGCTTTAATCGGGAATGGTTGAAATTCTGGAGGACTGGGCGGTGGCTAAAAAAATAAACAGAGTGATGGATGCAGAGAAAATGTTTGAAGGCTAAAGGGGAATAACTCTTCAAAAAATACCATTTTTTGCCACCACTTTATTGCCTAATGTCAAAATCAATATCGTATATTAATTTCATTTAATAATTCATTAACTCCAGGTGACAATTTGTCTGGAGATTTAAATTATTTGCAGACTGCGACAGATCTTACAGCTAAATTCCCAGGCAAGCTATACAATTATCTGTATTATAACCAGAATTTAAAAAAAAAGATTCTTTTAAATCATACAAGAAATAAGAATGATGGATAATCAATGAGAAAGTTTTTAAATATTTTTGAGTAAAATGGCAGTATCTATATGAAACCAGAATATACCTTTTATATGGCCTTAGTTTTTATTAAAGCAACACTTTTATTAAAGAGTTAATATGGCACTCGTACTTACTGATGGTGGATGAACTATATTAAATAATCTCTGTACAATATGTCCAACAATAGGATTATCTCGAGGTGGGCCTGTTACATCTAATCCTTCCTTAGTCTGCCACTCACCAATCATATTCTATATATTAGAAGAAGAAGAATACAAAACAATATAATGAAAATTGACAACCTGAGCCAAATATTTTACCACAGTAGCACATACTTGAATGAGCATTTATCATATTATCTTGAAGACAACTGGTGAATTTAATACTAGTTTAATTAAAACAAACCTTATATTCCATAAAATCTCCTTCATCTAATAACTGTTGCCTTTCTTCTTCTAATATCTGTTCTGGTGTAGGATCAGAACTTTCTACAGGTTTATCAAACAATGGTTTACCAGCGACAAATAAAGCTGTCCATTCTCTCATTAACTTAGGCGGCAGTAAACTAAACATAAAAGTTAAAGGCATGATAAATATTATCTCATAAAAGTGAATTAAAAGTTTTAATTTTCTAAAGTAAAATCATTTACTTCGATACCATATTCAGCGGAATAGAGAGGAAAATGAAATGAAATAGGGTTTAACATCCTACTTGTCTGCACCAGCCCGGTCTAATGAAGATTGACATATGCCATGCAGTATGCTATGAAGGGAATTTTATCCAGATAGCAGCACTAGGGTCTGCTCTTATTACAAATTCCAACAGTTAAGGGTTATTTTTATGTGCACAGGACCTCCTTTTTTCCCATCCAGACTACTAGACACTGTTCCTTGTCAGGCCCTCAGTTCAAGAGCATGGGGCATGTAGAGTCTGCAATTACTTATGTGTAGCAAACAGTATGTTAATGTACTTTTTTCACACATAATTCTTAATGTGTTGCACTACTGATGTACTGTTTGTTTTGTCTGACCATTGTTATGTATTTCTCTAGAAATGGTCAACATTACATGCTTACTTGTTCGTTAATTCTCTATATTCTGCTACTTTACATGTAAAATCAACAATCTGATCAACAACTTCTGAACACATATCATAATGTTTCTTATATTTAGCCTCAGCTCTTTCTGCGGCTATCTTGTCGTGTAATTCTTTATCTTTTTTAATTTGTTCTTCATATTCTTCTCTACTTAAACGTGCCATTTCCTATGATAGAACATAATAACAATACATGATATCCATTCTTCATGGTAAAATAAAATAAAATCGGGTGTTACGTCCTACCGATCTAATAAAATAGGGATTCATGATAAAATAAAAATATCATAAAATAAATTACTTATAAATCATAGCATCCTCTAAAATTTTCTAGAAACCCTGTAACACAAGTTCATAACTGAAGAGAAATGACATAGGGTTTAATGTTTGCCTTTTCTGTACCTGGGCTAGTGAAGATGAACATATGCCATGCAGTGCTATGTGGATTGATATATGAGAAATATTGCCCAGGAGGTGTCCTAACACACGAATTCCAATGTGTACATGGAAACGTCATCATTTTGTCTTGTCAGAATGACTAGACACTATTCGTGGCCAGGCCATTCGTCCTGCGCCACTGACAAGTGGGAAATATATCCAGAAGAAATTTCAGGGTCAATACCAGGAGTGAAGAGACCTCCTGTTTATCTTAAACTTACAGCTTCTTTATTAAGAGCATCCTCAAAATCTTTTCTTCTTCTATCTTCATATTGTTTTTCACGCAGTATTCTATTACGACGAATTACTTCTTTCTCATGTCGTGTTTGTAATAACTGAACAGCTATTCTTCTTTCTTGTTGAGACTGTCTCATTAATCTGTTGACTAAAATTTCTTCCCTTCTAGCTTCCTAAAAAGAAAATCAAATAAAAAAAAAAATTAGCTGGAGGGCTTGAAAGACTCGAAACGAAAATTCATCATAAAATCATATACTAATTTAGGCAATTATCCACTTGTAATCATCTTTCACAATTCTTGTTCAGATTCCATTTACTATGACATCTCAACGCAAATGTCAATAGAAAGAAATCAGTTTCGCAAAATATTTTGTCGTACTATATAAAAAAAATTTATGTGACTCAAATTTATGTCTTTTCCTTTTTAAAAAACAGTGCATAATGTACCTCCTGGTTTTCATGAGCTGTCATTTGATCCACTAAAACCTTTCTTCTTCTTTTCTCTCTTTCTTCCCTAGCAGATGCATCCTCCTGTAATCTCGTTCTTATTTTATTGATATAATCATCATTTGGAGCTGGCATGATCAAGTCTATTGCTTCTGTTATATCTTTATCATCTTCATTAGTAGTAAAATACTGCAGATCTATTGACTCACTCACACTATAAATTTTAAAAAAATAACTTTAAATAATAAAAATATTTCCCCTATAGTCGCTTTTATTTTTAACCTTCTCACCTAAATAGAATGTTTCATAATTATTATGTAAATAAAGGTAAATATGAAATTTTTATCTTGCCAGCTTATACATACATTTTAAATACATACATGTTTTAAGATAAAGAAATATTATCTACATAAACTCATTCAGAAAATATCAATATCAGAACAGTTAATCGACAAATTAAAGATATACAATAATGTTTTATTACGTACCTGGAATTATCGTCAAGTTTGGAAGGAGGTAATATCAATTTCATTTGATCTTCAAAATCAGCTATTGATTTCATAGTTTCCTAAAATGATGAAAAAACCCCAAACATATTACAGTAAAAGTTTGTTTGAAATATACTGATTAATTAAAAAAGAAAGAATTAAAAAATATACTGATAATTAAAAAATATACAGAGCCTGTTTTAATTGGAATAATTTGCAGCATTATTTCAAGAATGGGTAATGTAGTGAACTTCACCTGTTCTTTTTATTATTTCAGGAAATATACCATAGTCCAAGTCAGACCATTCATAGTTTTAGGTTTTAACAATTAAATCATTGTGATTTATCCGTGTTTTGAAATTAACTGCAGTCACTGAGCAATAATCTACCTCTCCACATATATCATTTAAATAAAAACATATCTTTATGATTTAATCAACAATTTCTTTTGTCATTCAAATCATTTTGAGTATATTACATTATTACTTACCAAAGCTTCTTTTTTTGTTTTGTTGTCTTTTCTAATCTGAATAGCTTTTAATGTCTTATTTGGTGGTGGCCGAGGAATATGTACTGTAGCTGCCCTATTATATAAAGAAAATTAAGGAAGTAATGAATGAAACTTTCGAAAAAGATTTTTGAACAAATAATAAATCAATGTATGAGAAAAAAAAACAATAATGAAGATAGATCTAACAATAATCGTAAGTCTTATCTAGAAATATTTCAATAACTAAATCTCCACTCACTGAATCTTGGCCACCATTTCACTTTGCTTAGCTTTCATGATACGTGATCTCTCTAAAAGAGCGAGTCTTTGATTCTGTTGTTCAATCTGTATTCGCTCTTGCTCAACAAACCTCTTCTCAAATGCTATTTTCTCCATGGCTATTTGTTTATCATGGAAACGTGCTACCAGGGCATCAAGGTTTAAATCTGTTTGCCTTGGAGTTTTTTGCTTTAATCTCTGAAATTCAAAATAGAATGAAAATCTATATTTGTATTTGACAAGACCTTATTATTCTTCTCCCTTTTACCTATCAATTTCACAAAAATGCTAGACAAGCCTACAAATCTAACACTATAAACTGTAAAATCAATTCATCCATGGTAATTGATGAGAAATTCAATGACAACTGAACAATAGATGGGATGAGATTAAATAATCAATACTGTATGAAAGCACAGATAACCAGAAATCAGCTACAGACTTACTTAATAAAATATTGATCCATTTCATCACAATGCATCCAATTAATTTTCTTACCTGATAGGCTACAAATAATTTCTAATCAATTCTCTAGAATGTTTATCTCATAAAATAGTCATTTATCATTAAAATGATGTCATGTCATTGTGACATCATAATTAAGAGGCTTCAGTGTTCAGTGTGTCACTATGACATTCTTTACTGCCTAGATACAATATCAAGGGAGGTAACTGAGACATAAAAAATGGTTTTAACCCCTTTTGGACGGATGACGTGTTGACACGCAAATATTTTCCGTGCCCAGAGACGGTTGACGTGTTAACACGTCACACGTGACACCCTGAATCAGTCCTCATTTAAATATGCTAAATTTAGCACGGGGAATCCCCCTTTGCCTTGCGATCATAAACTAGTTATCTCCCGTTGTTCTAGATGGCATCACTTGTATTTTATCGTGTAATTTTCTCGAATTTTCCAATTTTCTGCATAGTTACGACGTGTAAACAATGGCGGTTGCCAGGAGGCGCCAGCTGTCTTTCGACGAAGTAAAATAGACAATAAGGCAAGGAAAATTCATTTTGTGAACTCAAAACATCATAAAATTACAACAGGAATTCTTTTTTAAGAATTTAAGCCAAGCAGATTGAAGATAAATTCAATTCACATTTTAAAAAAAATGATTTTTTCCCCTAAATAATCCCGTCCAGGGTTACGAAATTTCGTCGAAAATCCCGTCCACAAGGGGTTAAGTTGAGATTAGATACATTTCTCAATAAAATATTAATTTATTTACTTCTTTGTACATCAAACTTTCATAAGCATTTAGTTTTGCTGGGGCAGCTGGTCTCATTGTTTCCATAGCGACACCAGTAAGGTTAGCCTTCTTTTTGTTATTTAGAGCAATATATAGTTGATACATCAGTCTTGTGGCTACCCCATGTCGTTCTGTCATAATATCTCTTGCCAAATTTGTGTCAAATGGAATCGCCAACAAATGCAGGCTTGGTTCCAAGCGTGTGAAATTATTAAGCTTTGCATCTGATTGCCTGAAAGTGAAAAAAAATGAAAGTTTTGAATCCACAATTCTACTTAAATGTCCTTGCTTTATTGCAAATTTAATCCAAAAATGGTTCAGTTTATTACAAATTTATGATGAACTGACAAGTTGTCAGCCTACGATGTCACAGACAGTATAAAGGGGAGATGGTCAAAGCAAGCCAGAACAAAAAATAAAAAAAAAACCTTACGTGTTCTGTGAGAATTGGTCAAAGTCATCTTGAAGTTGATATTTATTTAGAACTTCTCCAATAAGATAACCTGAAGCAAATTCTCTGGCAAAACTTTGCTGGTCTACAAAAGAAATAAATTATATATTATTGAAGCCTGCAATTAATAAGCTCATTTTAAAGCATGTATTTTGATTTTCCCTAGATTCAGTTTATTAAAAAAGTCACAAAAAAAAACCTGGCAGCATCTGGAATAATTAAATATCTGTGATTATAGCTACTTCTATATAACCTATCAATAATATAATGATGACCCTAAAACATTCGAAATAAAGAACTCTGTCTACAATTTGTAAATTTATAGTAACTGCAGCTGAGCATGTTCAAGATTCAAATATGAAAAGATACAGGACAAACACTGATATCAACAGGTTTATTGACATCTCCTCTAGATCTAAGTGCTAGGTAAGCTTACAGTATTCAACAACCAGAGTGTAATTTACTTTGAAGTCTAACTTCTGGCTTTACTAAGCTACTGAGCGATATCAGAATCTGTCCACCAATTTTTTTAGTAAAACTAATACTTCTAGGCCGTGGCTAACGTTTTCAAACATGCACGGAGACTGTAACAGTGTAAGCCTACTCTTGACATTTTATTTTTAGACACTCCCAGATGAAAAACTGTGTACAGTTTCTGGTATTTAGGTAATAATGATTATAAACTCAATTGATCAGTATCAAATAATTGTTTATCCTACTAAATTTCACTCATACAAGGCCTAGATATCTACACCGAGCTCGGCTTTGTAAAGGTTTCATTAGTTAGTTTCAACAACTTTTTTCGGTTTGCCTTGGATGCACTCACCAACAGGTTTAGTAAGGGAAAGCTCATTATTGAGCCATCTACATAAAATGTCAGTCATGTTGTCAATAAATTGTGTGCCACATCTGCACTAGATTCTGTAGATTTCAATCAGTCTGTTGTCAAATCATTAAAAATTGCTTTATCGTCTTTAACATCCGGACAGGTGTCCTTTTGTTGCCAAGGAACACAAATCCGATTAACAACGTAGGGAGGTCGGGAGTTATTTACGACAATTATATTTATTTTCTCATTTTCTGTCCAAAAATATCAACTAAGATAATAATTTGTTGGTTTTGATTTATTTACACACCAGTTTAATGAATTATACTGTTAGTGTTATCATAGTGATACATATTTTTCTTTTCATTTATACGACAACTGTATACAAATCTTAATTATTACCGGAAGTGTCGCATGTTAAACAAAACGAAAGTCGTGGTGTTTAGTTAGCTTTGTTGATATTTTCTGTCTTGAAACGAAGCCGAATTAGGGTTTCTTAGTCTCATTGAATAGACGCCATTATGTTTCTGAAGCCTTTTAGAGTAAAAAAACAAAACACCCTTAAGGGATCTGACAGGTAACGTCAGGTTGTATATTGTATTATCAATTTCAAGATCTGTCCACAGGCACATCCATCAAATTATCAATCAATAATCATGACATATGGTCCTAATGTTATGCACATTTTACTTACATTTATTAGTTGGAATTCGTTGACCACAATTTTTCTCTAACATAGACAAGCCAAAGGAATGGATTAATTTTTGAGATCTGATTATCTCCAGGACAGGAAATAACGGTTTTAGTATCTCACATGCCAGTACCAGTGAAGAGAGGGAGAGAGAGAGAATTAGGGTTTAACGTGCACTCGACACAAACTAGGTCATTTTGGGACTAACCATATGGTTCGATTTTATTTCAATAATTCGCTTGCGCGTAGGGGTCTTTAGCAGTGGGAGGAAACTCCTTGCAATGTACAACCGGGGATTCAAAACCACGACAGTTGACACAATGGCAGGCTGTATGGACGTATGGTACAGCGAACTCGCTAACCAATCGGCCATTCAACCCCCCTGCCGGTACCGGACAAAATGTCAGATACTGAACTGTCAGTGCAATGTATCAGACATTTTGAATTTCGTGTTGGACATGTTATGATAATATTAATAAAACCACAACAAAAAGACAAATCAATGCCTGACAAAGTGACAGACCAGAGAGGGATTGTTCCTGACAAGTGACAACATTTGTGATATCAGATGTCTTAAATGTATTTTAATGCTTAGCTTATAATCTTTAATACATACGACCACTTTTCATTAGAAATTACATTACCACCGAGAGTAAAAAATGATACATGTATCTATACACCATTATAGCAGTTATCTGTAGAGGAGTAGGTCTAACACAGAACAAAGCGGTTTAGTCCATAAGTGATGTGAAACCAGTCTGATTTTCAGTAGGAGTAGGAATATCGAAAATCATCTCATTGTCCAGATTACCTGACCTTCTGAGTATGTTTATGTATGGTGTACAGTTACTGGGCCAGACTGGCCAGGCTATATGTGTCAACAATATGGAATTCAGACCTCTTTCTGTTTTAAAATAGGCAATCGAACCTGGAATGAAAATTTATTTTAGGTTCCTGTTATCTGTAGTTGTTTCAGAAGCCCTAGACAATATCACAGCCACACATAAAACAAAACAAGAATTCCTGATATTATAACAGTTAAAAAATAAATAGAAATGAAAAACTTTAGAATGTTTGGATTGGATTCGTTACTGTGGATTGACACTAACTTAGTTTTCTTTGGGATTTACAAAGACCTATTGTTGTCTATTCAGTTAGTTTGTTCAAGTTTCTGTACATTATGTGTAGTTTAATGGTCGAGTGCGAGACATTAAGTAATATATTGGTATTGTACTGTACAAGTGCAATAGCATGAGGGCAATATCGATATATTACGCAATGTCTTGCACAAGACCATTAAACAACTTAAAACACAGGCACTATCCAGCACGTTGATTTCAATGAAATATGTCACTCGGGTAAACTATTCTAACTGTTATGAATAATGTACGGTTGGCACATACATTACCCGTACCATTATTTGAAATAATGGTGCACCAACATCAAAGGATGACGTCACATCTGTATTTTAAGTATAGCTATAAAGAGAGTTGTCTATCCCAAGTAGCTTACTGTATAAATGAATCTATCAATACTTTGAATAGAATATTTTTCATCACATGATAATAGACCATGCAGACTGCTCAATAAAAACACAGACAATCCAAAACATTTTAGATAATGTCAATAAGTCATAAGATACATGTAATAATAATCAGAATGGATAATACACCAAGTTCCAAAAATAACTTAATTGGCGATAGTCCCATATGAATAGAATATAACATGAAGTAGTCCCGAATAGGTTCTAATTTCCTGTCTTGCTTGGATTTATAATCGAGATTTAGCAACTTGTCTGTTTTAGTAGGCTATATTGTCTTTGTCGGAAAGGGACATTATCAGCTAGAACTACAATATACATGTATCATATCTGTAACTGATTAACATTTAATTATGTGAGAGAGTCTTATTTTGATCATTTTTTCGTGGACTTTTTCAGGAAAAAAATGAAAGGAGAAATAGGAAAATTATACAATATACCAGAAGATGCTTTAAATGAATTATTTCCAACAAAAGGAGATATGTCTATGGCTAAAATTGAACTACATAGTGGTGACATTGCTTTTTTATATACTAGTCAAAAAAATCCTGTTTTCTTTGAAATAAACAAGAAAATGTTCCCAACAGGTAATTGTATACTTTTTATATAGAAATATTCTGCTTTATTTCCAATAGCAAGATAAACCAGTGGACAAGGCAGAATATATATAGACATTGCAAGAAATAAACAAATATCAAATCAAGTCCTGAGCTTCACTCAAAATGAAGAAGAAATGATTAACAAGAAAGACTTAACAGAAATACATGTACATGTAAAGCTACTGATCTTGACAGTGGTCATTTGTGAATGGCGATAGTCTGCCAGATGATGTCATGGTTTAGAATGCCGAACAATTATAACAATAAGGGTGATAATCTGGATAGAATCTCCCAAAAACGCCCCCCCCCCCAAAAAAAATATTGATAAAGCATGTTTACCTTTAAAGAAACTATTAAAATGGGTTCGTCTGTCCGTCACACTTTTTGGGACACAATAACTCTCTTCCTAATTGAGCTAGAATGTTCAAACTTGGTGTATGTGTTTATTAGATCAATGCCTTGATGGAGTTCGAAGATGAGCATTTTCCACTTAGGGTAAGCAGAGATAAGCAATTTGATTGGTTGATGCTTTGGGACACGATAACTTTAGTTCTAATTAAGTGAGAGTGATGAAACTTAGTGTATAGTTTCATTACAGTAATACCGTGACTAAGTTTGATAATGAGCATTTTCTGCTCAGGGTAAGCAGAGCGATACGCAATTTGATTGGTCGAGACTTTGGAACACAATAACTCTCCTTCTAATTGAGTTAAAATGTTCAAACTTGGTGTATATGCTTATTAGGTCAATGCCTTGATAGAGTTCGAAGATGAGCACTTTCCGCTTAGGGTAAGCAGAGATAAGCAATTTGATTGGTTGATGCTTTGGGACACGATAACTTTAGTTCTAATTAAGTGAGAGTGATGAAACTTGGTGTATAGTTTCATTACAGTAATACCTTGACTAAGATCGATAATGAGCAGGGTAAGCAGAGCGATAAGCAATTTGATTTGCCGAGACTTTGGAACACAATAACTCTCCTTCGAATTGAGTTAAAATGTTAAAAATTGGTGTGTACGTTTATTAGGTCAATGCCTTGATGGAGTTGTAAGATGAGCTTTTTCTTCTTAGGGTAGGCAGAGATAAGCAATTTGATTGGTTGATACTTTGGGACAAGATAACTTAGGTTCATCTTGATTGATGAATTTTATGCCAATACAATGACTGAATTCTCATTCAGTAATGGATTCGACAGTAACAGTGCATAGAAACGATTGACTCGGACACGAGGACCCTTTCCCTTGGCAAGAGGGGCCCTTTGTCAAGCGTAGGGGCCCTTTTGTCTGCCTTTAGGGTCCCCCTAACTAGAGTACATTTTAATTTTTCTCGTCGGTTTTATCACTTTTCTTTATAAAACACTTTTGGATGACACTTCGTGTACAGTTTGGAAAAAATAAATGTGCGATTAATTAATATGTGTCTTCTATTTATTTTGGGATTTCGATGGGGGACATCAGCCTCACTGTTGACTTGTTAAAATTCTATCTTAAATACATGTATAGTATGCATGGATGCTAAAGTCTAAGAATATATAGATTTTTAAACAAATGTTATGTGCATCATGAAATGTGAATGTGTTTAAACTAGATATACATTATAGACATAGAATAACCCACTAGGAAACTGGAATCGTTTAATTTGGGTTTTTTTGACTTTAAAAAATGCTATAGAGTTTAATTTCAAAATATCGTTTGATAATTGATTATAATCGTTTGAAAATTACAAAAATGGTTTAATTAGTACTATGGTTTAATTTAATGATACAGCGTTTGATTTCTCCGAGAGGGGTTTAGAAATGGACGGACCCTTTAATTATGTCAAGCCTCTAATTACTAGCCGAGTACTTTAATTTCCCGAGATGCATTTATAAATTAAATATTAGACGAAACTTTTAATTTCCCGCGAGTCGTTTAACCGATCGGCTCATTTTGTTTACGATTATTTAAATGTGAAGTACGAATAAAAAATATGAATATAGAAAAATAATGCGCATCAAATAATTGCTAATCTTTTAATTTCCCGCGAGTCGTTTAACCGATCGGCTCTTTTTGATTACGATTATTTAAATGTGAAGTACGAATAAAAAATATGAATATAAAAAAATAATGCGCATCAAATAATTGCTAATCTTCAAATTTCCCGCGAGTCGTTTAACCGATCTGCTCATTTTGATTACGATTATTTAAATGTGAAGTACGAATAAAAAATTATGAATATAAAAAAATAATGCGCACCAAATAATTGCTAATCTTTTAATTTCCCGCGAGTCGTTTAACCGATCGGCTCATTTTGATTACGATTATTTAAATGTGAAGTACGAATAAAAAATATGAATATAAAAAAATAATGCGCATCAAATAATTGCTAATCTTTTAATTTCCCGCGAGTCGTTTAACCGATCGGCTCATTTTGATTACGATTATTTAAATGTGAAGTACGAATAAAAAATATGAATATAAAAAAATACTGCGCACCAAATAATTGCTCATCTTACCTTGGTCGTAGTATTTTTATCCATTATCGATTAAAGAATGATTCCACCATTGACAAACATCAAAAATCGGTAAATCACGCCCAATGTTATTATACAATCGGGAATCGGTAAAGCACATCCCAAAAAATGAACATAGCCTTCCACATGTACGCGTCGCTATTTGTTGGAAATCGGTAAAGCACATCCCAGGTAATGTATTTTCTTTAAATCACAAATGAATGAAAATAGTTTTCCACCTGCATGTGCCGCTAGAAGACATCACAATGTACGTTATCATGGAAGAGTGATAATCTCGCGAGACTTTTACTTTGGCGCCAAAAAGAAGCTATTACTATTTGTCGATCTCTATAGACAAGCTGTCGATCATTTTTAGACAGGACTATAGAATGGCTTCAAACAGTATCAATGACTGATCCCGCCTTGATGTTACGTAATCACTTGGGACAATAAAATGTTGACTGCAGAAGAACGATATCAAACGATATTGCTAAATCAACATTTACTCCCTCAATATATAAAAAATAATGTGTGTTGGCGAGGTATCGGTGTTTTTTTTGTACTATTCAAAATCCACGTTAGATCTTTCATCCCACGACCGTTTCGCCACCCTAAATTACACAGCTCGTTTCATCCCACAAATTAAAAAGACAATTATTACGTATTTTAAATATTTTATTGATACATTAATAACTAGTGATGGTCCGATATGGCACCATCAGATATTGACAGCGAAACATATCGGCCGACACGGATAAATTACCGATAGTGGTGGATATAAAACTATTACACATTAAAATGTCTCGAATGACGTGATGATCTATGTAGATATTTGTCTTTATTAGTCGAGGAACGCATAATACTATTTTACTGCGTGAATCATATCCGAACCCTGTGTTTTCGAAGTAATAATTGGGCCACGCTTCCTACGCAATCAAAAATATACACCATCCAATATGAACTTAATTAAATGCTGTACCATCAATGGTCGAGATTATCATATTTTAAGTGTTGAATACAATAAAATTCCTAACAGTTACAGCACGTCTATACGTGCATTAGTTCATGCGGTAATAAAATGATACATCAAAGCGATAACTTCCTGACCTGTTTGTCAACAGTGGCTATCACGTGACACTCTCCCGACATTTCTAGAACTATTGTTTAAAATAAAACATCTAATGGGAACCTATTTGTTTATAATATTATTAATTAATAAAGTATGATTTGTATTATGAGTTTTTATTTGACAACACAATAGTCAAGAATAACAATATAAATCGCTAAATTATTTCTAAATTTATATCGGCTTCTAGAAGCCGGCATGTATTAGACAGTGATTACGTGACATCAAAGGAATATCCCCCCTTTCATCCTTCATTCTACCACACGCAAAACACGTGATATTTTCCCACCTTTTCCAAATCTTCTGACAGACAATATAGTGAACTAGATAAAACAAAGGAAAAAAAATATTTACTTGACGCGTCATGTTTCCAGCACCCAGAATCAAATTTAGCGATATTTTTCTGCAGGCGAATACCGAAATTTCCATTCGACAATATAGTGAACTAGATAAAACAAAGGAAAAAAAAATATTTACTTGACGCGTCATGTTTCCAGCACCCAGAATCAAATTTAGCGATATTTTTCTGCAGGCGAATACCGAAATTTCCATTCGACAATTATTCGAAAATTGTATTTCATGGGCTTTATTTGCAGTTTGGGGGTTCGTTTTTTGACAAATATGTAAAATATGACGAGCGCTTTTAACCTCGAGGAAAAGCAATAAAAAGCTCTCATATTTTGAGGCGAAGCACTGATATCATCTTGTTATTAATGTATCAATAAAAGATTAAAAATACGTATTAATTGGGCTTTTTTTGAATTTGTGGGATGAAACGACCCGCGTAATTTTGGGGGGTGAAACATTCGTGGGATAAAGATCTAATGTAGATTTTGTTTTGAATAGTACAAAAAAAAAACACCGATACCTCACCAACACACATTATTTTTTATATATTGAGGGAGTAAATGTTGATTTAGCAATATCGTTTGATATCGTTCTTCTGCAGTCAACATTTTATTGTCCCAAGTGATTACGTAACATCAAGGCTGTGATCAGTCATTGATACTGTTTGAAGCCATTCTATAGTCCTGTCTAAAAATGATCGACAGCTTGTCTATAGAGAAGCGGACGTTAAATAAAACTAATTCACACACACACGTCTATAGAGATCGACAAATAGTAATAGCTTCTTTTTGGCGCCAACGTAAAAGTCTCGCGAGATCATCACTCTTCCATGATAACGTACATTGTGATGTCTTCTAGCGGCGCATGCAGGTGGAAAACTATTTTCATTCATTTGTGATTTAAAGAAAATACATTACCTGGGATGTGCTTTACCGATTTCCAACAAATAGCGACGCGTACAGGTGGAAGGCTATGTTCATTTTTTGGGATGTGCTTTACCGATTCCCGATTGTATAATAACATTGGGCGTGATTTACCGATTTTTGATGTTTGTCAATGGTGGAATCATTCTTTAATCGATAATGGATAAAAATACTACGACCAAGGTAAGATGGGCAATTATTTGGTGCGCAGTATTTTTTTATATTCATATTTTTTATTCGTACTTCACATTTAAATAATCGTAATCAAAATGAGCCGATCGGTTAAACGACTCGCGGGAAATTAAAAGATTAGCAATTATTTGATGCGCATTATTTTTTTATATTCATATTTTTTATTCGTACTTCACATTTAAATAATCGTAATCAAAATGAGCCGATCGGTTAAACGACTCGCGGGAAATTAAAAGTTTCGTCTAATATTTAATTTATAAATGCATCTCGGGAAATTAAAGTACTCGGCTAGTAATTAGAGGCTTGACATAATTAAAGGGTCCGTCCATTTCTAAACCCCTCTCGGAGAAATCAAACGCTGTATCATTAAATTAAACCATAGTACTAATTAAACCATTTTTGTAATTTTCAAACGATTATAATCAATTATCAAACGATGTTTTGAAATTAAACTCGATAGCATTTTTTAAAGTCAAAAAACCCCAAATTAAACGATTCCAGTTTCCTAGTGATAAAGCGAAGGGGGTTGGGTGGTGTGGGAAGTGGTGGTGGCATGATTAGACTGACCATCAGGATCTGCTCCTGACTCTCATTGGCGGTATTTTTGAAATGATATTACTCACTTGACTTTTCTATTTCCAGTTTATTCATTATGGAAATGTCCTGACATGTTGCCAGTTTTTACTACATGGCCACAAGTATTTACAAAACTAGTAGTAGGTGCTGGTAGGTACATAGAATATATTATTTATACCAATGAGTAGATGTCAGGTCACCATGAGAGGAATTGTTTCTTGTAGTAGAACTTCATTATTTATATGGGAATCACAGTAGCTACGGTCGGATGTTTGATCCCTACATTGACACGAGATTGTTCATCCAGATTTTCCGGTGTGGTTCTCCCTTGTCAGTGATGCAGGACGGAGGGTCTGACAAGGACAGCTGTCTAGTCATTTGGATGGGACAAAATACAAGGACTGTAGGGCATATGCCCATCGTCATTAGCACAGTTTGGGACAGTAGGACGATAGACTCAATTTCATTTTATCATTGCTATGATGATATAACTATACACTGATTGATAGTGATATGTGTCTCAGTGAATATTGCCGGGGCTTATTAACCAGAAAGTCCTGGGCTCTATATCCTGTTGTTGGTCTAGGAAGTTCCTCAGGATTTTTCAGTCTGGTTTCCCCTTGCCAATAGAGCAGAATGGAGATCCTGGCAAGGAAAGCGTGTTAAGGGTCAGATAGCATATAAAACTGATGGCGTGCACGTAAAAGTGCTGTATAAAGTTGGGATTCCTTGAAGAGTAAGCAGAAATGTTGCGGCCTGGTGTAGACTGGAATAACTAGATGCCAAAGACTGCCATTCAATTTGGACTCTTTATATATTTCACTGTACATAACTGATTAGAACTTACAGTATAAACAGAGAGAGAAAGAGATGGGATTTAATGTATGGTTCAATTTTATTTGAATAATGTGCTTGCACATACGGATCTTTAGCAGTGTGAGGAAACCTGAGGACACAGAGAAAATCCATGAGGTTGACTCAGTGACAAACCTAATGATACAATAGTCACACGCTAACCATTCAGTCATCTGACCCCCCTACAGTAAAAAACAGAAACAATTGAATGCAAATCAGTTTATATACATTCATAATAATATTATATTATTATGTGTTGCGACCAATGTGTATCCATTTCTAGGTGCCAAAGAATAGAGATTTAGTTCCTTTAAAGATGACCTGTTTTATTCAAATATCCCTTTAAATTCTTGTATGATGTAGGTGTTGTGATTTGATTATAAATGTTTTATATTTTTTTTACAATCAGATCTAATGTTACCTGGTGTAGTTATGAATGGACCAGTACATATGGGCACATTTCGTGGTATAAAGAAGGGAGATATTGCTAGTGTTAAGTTAGTTGGTAACAGGTAAATAAATATATCAATTCACATATTTCTCACAATCTTTATATAATCAGATATTTAATCAAGTAAGGTAAGGATTGATACTGGTGTAGAAAAAACCAAAGTGGGGTTATCGAAAGGATTGGTATTTAAAAAACTGTAGGATTGATGTATATAAAGCTGTAGTTAGTCTAAAGTAAGGGAAATAAGAACCTTGTTCATCAATTAAAGATACATTATGGGAGATCAGATAAAGAGCTGGCAGTTCTCACTATATATAGTTAAAAACTAGAAAATGTAAAGTGCAACAAACTACCATGAAACCTTCACAGAAGTGCTATATTTAATAGATTTAAACCTGACATTACACATATTGTTTTTGTTTTTAATGGAATTTGTTTAATTATTATAGAGCACCGGTGGCTGTTGGTGAGACCTTATTATCCGGTGAGGATATGTATTTATCTGCTATGAAAGGAAAAGGAGTAAAACCAATTCATATGATGGGAGATCTCTTATGGCAAGTCTTAACTTAGTGTTCTAGAATTCATTTCTCTACTCTGACAATCATATTAAAAGAGAATACTGAGTAACATACAGCATATGTACAGTGAAATGATATTATTATAAGTGGAACCGAACTCAATTCTGTGGCAGCGTGTTCTTTTATTTTGAGATTTAAAAACGATTTATATTCTTAAAGAAATTGCTCTTTTCTAGATTAGGCTTTTCTTTTTATATATGTTTGCCATTTAATATGACAGCATATTGTTGTCACCCCTTTCCATCAGTGATTTTTAATTTTGTCCTCAACATGTTTATAATTCAATATTTATTCTTTACAGAACTTTAAACTTTCATGTCATTTCTGCCTTCGTTCCCAAATCTCTTTGTATTTTTGTTACAGGTCTACTTTAGATTTTTATTCAATGAAATTTAGAAATTTTTTACTTTTTATTTTTAAACCAGGGAGTTAGGAGATCAATCAGAACCTCCCCATCTATCTGATGATATAGATATTGAAGGTGATGGTGAATCAGAGGATGATAGTGATGAAGATGATAAAGAATCTGATAATGAAGATGTTCCTGCAATAGAGAAACTGACTGTACAGGACAATGAGTGCAAGGGTGCCACAGCTGCTGTCTCAGATTCTGAAAATTCTGAGAGTGAGGAAGAGGAGGAAGGAGAAGATCCAAAGAGTAAAAACATTTAAACAATTATTTTCCTGATAGTTTAAGTACTAATGATATTGAAAAAGATACAAATGTGATTTGTTTTGCAAGTGATAGCATAGGGTTGACATTTTAGAACCTTGTCAGATATTTGAAATATCACTATCTAAGATTAAATGATTTTAATGAGAGATTGGGTATGTTCGGGTATCTTTTGGCTAGTTTTAGTTCATAAATTTTTAATATTTTTACTTGTTTGTTATGTTTTACAGAAGTTATGGATGAACTGTTAGATTACTGCTGTCTCTGTGCTCTTAAAGCTAAAGTGAAAAAGTCAGACTTGCCTCTATCTACAGGAATATTCTTCAAGAATTATTTACAACCATACTGGTAAGATCAATATTTACTCAAGTAATATTTGATAACAAAACTGTAGTTGTCTCCCTGTTATTATTAGCTGTTTTTGTTTGCACATTACGTTTGTCTTCTTCAAAATTCTGGGGGGGTTGGGATGGCCTAGTGGTCTAGAGTGCCGCGATTCGACCTCTAGCGGGCCGGTCACCTCTGGCTTGCGGCTGTGGTTTCGAGCCCTGGTGTGAGCGTATGTGGCATGGAGATAGGGGCGCCTTCTCAACCTCATGGGTTTCCTCCGGTCACTACAGTTTCCTCCCACTGCTAAAGACCCATACGCGCAAGCGAATTATTAAAAATAAAATTAAACCATGTGTTAGTCCCGAAATGACCTAGTTTGTGTTGAGTGGACTTTAACCTCCATTTCTCTCTCTCTCTCTCTTCGAAATTCTTACCTAAGTATACGTAAAAAGCAAACTCTATCTAAATGCACTGATTGAATTACCAGTGGCACACTAATCACATTGACTATCGGTCATTTTTGATAATGCTCAGAAACATTGCAAATTACATTCTTTTGTCAAGTATTTATTTATGGTACGGTATCGTGAATTAACGTGTCTACACCACTTCTCCTTCTCAGTAAAGGTGTCCATAAAAATGTCTAATTAATCAATTTTTGCACTGTGTATCGGCTGTGTTCTAGAAAAGTCTAATAACGTGGGGATCTTATTATGAAAAGCAACTGTCAAGGGTTCTTTTACAGAACAATTATTTTTCTAACATAGCACCTAAAACTGCCTATTAGACATCAATTAACTTTACAAGACCATAAGTAGATTTAAATTTGTGGGTGATGATTTAACATAAAAAATTGACTTGGTTTATTATCGTAACAACAATAGCAATGACAATTAAAGCTGCATTGTAATTGTATGGCTGAGTGAAGTAATTTGTTTGAAATTTTCAACATATTCCATTTTCATTATCTATTTTTGACTGTCAGCTCTTTATCTTACATAATGCCCCTTTAAGTTTTCCATGTTTCTTGAGAAGTAGGCCGACATTTGATCCTTCAAAATATGCCAGTATGTGTCAGCTTAATCTCACTACTGTAGGAAATCAGATAAATGTCCAGACACTTTGACTTTGTGAAGTTGGTTCAATAAACTCGTGGTGTTAAAGATGGGTTCCCAGGAAAGTTTTTATCGGGTGGTTATTGCTAATATAAATATGGCAATTTTGGTATATATGGAAAGTAGAGATATCCAATCTTACTAGAAAAATATTGGATTCCCTGAAAAACACTCATTGAGCGTGTACAGGACAAAAATGTAACGGTTTCCCTAATCGACAGCCCGACGATTAGGGCTATACCCACGCGTGATGTCGAAGGCTGCACGAGCACATTGAGCGCTTTGTTTACATGTTGATAAACTCTATAAAGAGTTAGACTTACAACACTTTCTGAGATAAAAATCACGGAAAAAGACGCAGATTGTGTATGCAATGAATTCTCACCCGTCTCCGCCCGCGGTTGCCATATGGATGGAGAAGGGTAATCCCCAGACGCAACCATGGCCTCTTTTGATCGATTTTCATAGCGGGGTATACTTGGCAATTACAGTGTTTTGAGAAGGATTTGAAGCAAAATTATGATAAATTAATTAGTTTGAATATGTTTTTTGTCCTAATATATCATCAAAAAACCCAGTTTGTACCCGTGAAAGCAACTTTAAGATATATGTAGCAATTTATTTCAGGCATTGTGTAAATAAGGAAATTCTTTGAGACTTAATTTTTTAATTGATTATTGATTGTTTTATATTTGATCTTAATCTATTTAAATATTGATGAGAATGCATTGTATTTACTAACTATTAGGCCATTTTCTTGAAATGTTAATTGATCATTTCTTATTTAGTCCTCAGGGAAAATATATAGATATAAAAAAGTCTAGTTACAAAAAGGTAAGTGTTTGATGAGGATATGTCAGTAAATCTATCTGTTTGTTCTGAAATCATCATATAGACATTAGTATATCTAGCGTTTAAAGGTGCAGTCCCAGAAATATTGTAGTGAAACCCATGTTAATGCAGCTTGAATAACTCTTGAGAATCTTTCTGCTAGTCTTATGCAACTGTGATAATTTTCGAAGAAATGAAAATGGTTATTTTCTATGTCGGTGCAGTCCAAAGTCCACGGATTCTACCTGTTTGAAATTAAAATTGCCTATGTAACCATTGTCTATATTAGTACATGAGTTATATATCAATATGTTAAAGCCACAATAAGCTAGATCATTTACAAATGTTTCAAAATCCCAAACCATGCACTCTTTTGATTAATTAAACATATCTCAATTATCATTACTATGTTTGTCTAAGAGGAATAAAAGATGGCAGTGTGAAATCTATAGAAAACAATAACGTACACCTAAAATGACCATGACTTAACAATTTTATTGTTTGATTTTGTACTTGGTTGTATTGGTCTAAATCTCTAAGGACAGCTGTATAGTTGTTCGGATTGGATGAAAAACCAAGGACCCATGTACATATTGGCAGTTGGAATTTGATATAAGAGTAGGCTGTAGTGCCGCTGCCTGGGCAAAATTTCCCTCATAGCACACTGTATGGTCATTAGCCCAGTTTAGGAGCAGAACAGTAGGACGTTAAACCCCATTTCATTTCTATAGTGTTGTTTTGTATTTCACAAGATAAAGATAACCATATTAACTTAAAGGAAGCATGAAGAATGTCAATAATTATTGACAGATTAATTGCAATAAATATGCCTGAAGAGTATCTCAAATAGTTGATCTCGATCTTTCTTTGGCTTTAAAAGAACTTTAGTTGTTTGTTGACATCAAAGAGTTTATATTCTACCTTCTTATGTGGATATTAAAAGCACACACATATATATATATAATCAATTATTGGAGCAAATATTTAATTACGTAGTTATAATGCGTGATATCACATTATAACATGACTAATGGAATTGATAATCAATAAATCACCCATGGGTGAACATTTTGATTATAGATTTGGTTCCTTGCACTAATTATTTGGTGAAGATTGATTTTATTTTTATCTTACAGTTGTCTAAATATTTACAAACTGTAGAAAGTAAAGGTCTACTTAAAGTTAAACAAATGGCAAAAGGAATGGACAGCATTGTAGAAATTGACAAAGATCATTTAGAGTAGGTATATTAGGTTAAAGGGCTGGGGCCAGTTTTACCATGGTTTCACAAAGCATACATGAAGTTATTTACAGGTGGTAAAATGTTTGATTTACATACATGTAAATCCATTTTGCATTTTTGGAAATGGGACCTATGGCGTGAAATTTGGTTCTGTTCAATAAAGTTTAGTTTGCTGTATGTCTAGACATGTACAAAGAGTGCAGGCAGGAAGATTGCATGGCAATTTGTTTTTGTTTCAGTATATAAATCTGTGATCAAATAGTAAGGACTTTTGCATAATACTTAAAATCTGTCACGTACACGTAACCTATTGGCATTGTTCGTGTGAAATTGTATGGCCTGTTAAACAATGCTTTACTCCGATCAGTTTCCAATATATTTGTTTCCAGGGGTGACAGAAGCTGAAAAAAAACCCCATCAAATTCAGCCAACTTATAATTTTTGTACCCCTAATGATTGGTCAAAATACCAATATATTAATATATTTATAGATTACGAGATTTAGATGTACCAGAATTAGTTATACAACCAACTGAAGGCAGTGAAGATGATTTTATACCACCTGTTATATCAGATGTTTTCTGTATTCCTTCAAATCTTTTACCGTTCTTTAAATCAAAGAATTACAGGTATATTATTTTTTTACATCGAAACGCTTTCTTATATACAAATATCAAATATAACTTTCATACAAAAATATCAAATATAGGTTTCATAGAAAATATCAAATATAGATTTTATATATGAAAATATCAAGTATAGATTTTATATATGAAAATATCAAAGATAGCTTTCCTATATACAAATATCAAAGATAGCTTTCCTATATACAAATATCAAATATAGCTTTCATAAAAAATATCAAATGTAGCTTTCATAAAAAATATCAAATATAGATTTTATATATGAAAATATCAAAGATAGCCTTTATATATGAAAATATCAAAGAGAGCTTTCATGCATACAAATATCAAATATCGCTTTTATATAAAAATATCAAATAAACAATATATCAAATATAGATTTTATATATGAAAATATCAAAGATAGCTTTTATATATGAAAATATCAAAGAGAACTTTCATGTATACAAATATCAAATATCGCTTTTATATAAAAATGTCAAATGTAGCTTTCATAGAAAATATCAAATATAGATTTCATATTTGAAAGTATCAAATATAGCTTGTATATTATGAGTTTGTTGAAAATAACAAGATGACATAAACAACATTCAAACCCATGAACATGTTTGAAAAGTATTGGGTAAGACAACTGCTTTGTACCAATTTTGCAGTGAACATTTTTATTTAAAAGGACTTAGTTAGACTGTTCTATAGTATCTACAAAGTTTCTTAAAAATAATTATTGAAAGTTGTCATGAGATTTGTTTCAATGACAAAACAAAAATTATTCAAGTGACAGTATTATAATTCACAAAAGGCATGACTACTGTCATAGATCACAAAATTTCATTTCATCAATGTTTAATTCAAACACAATAATGATTTATTCATTGCTTATCAAAATGCATAACTACTATAACACTTGTGTCCGGATATTTTTGGATTTCCTGAGGATGGATGGAGAAGTCTTTCAATATCCTTGCTTTCATTTTTTCAACATGGTATAATCTCATCAGTAATAAAATACCTCTCTGTATTTTAGTAAAGGCAGAGGGCTGGTTGCAGATGAAGTCAGACAATTTTTAACAGATTATGTGAAAGAAAATGATCTACAGGACCCTGAACACAAAGGGTATGTAATTGATCATTATAGAAAATATTTGTTCTTGCATGATCTTTATTGTGCTGTTATTTGACAATATAATATTGTTATTTGAAAATATAAGATTGTTATTTGATCATATTGTTAGTATTTGATAAGTAATTGATAGTATTGGGTTATTATTTGTTTTTTGGGGTAATATAGGGACGCAAATGGAACAGTCAGACATTGGTATTACATTTGAAGTACATTTTCCATGATGCAACTCTCTATTTTTGAAAAAAAAATCAAACGATATGTACATTTTGCATCATAATGTTGTAGTATTGGGTAGTATTGGGTAAATCGACCCAACCAAAACTCTACTGTAATAGTAAGTGAAGGAGAAGAGCACTACATGCCAAACAAAATCGACAAGACAAACCTGAGGACAAGACAAAACCACACTAACATGTAAGATCTGTATTGTCTATTTTACCTTTCTTTTAGTGTCATCAAAATAGATCCTATATTGGGTGATGTTCTCTTGAGGAAAAATGAAAATGATACCTACCTGAAATGGGAAGTGGCTAAATCAAGGTTAGTATAAAAAGATGTTTCTATGTTGAATATACCATTATTTGTTTTAAAATATGTTTTTATGTTTTAAGTATTTACTTGTTGTATATGCCATCATTTGAATGTTGGTTTATATTGCTATTACTTCTAATGGCTGTTTGGTCCATGTCTCCATCTGCAATATTTGAAGTAACAATCATCCAGTCTTTTGGAATTACATGGAGTCTGTATAACTTCTACAGTTCTGGTGGTTACTTCCAGGTTAAATGTCATTTGAAGTTGGTTTTATATCTTATTCCTTTCTAAGGTAATAATTATCTTCAAATCACCGGGCAACCTATGTTTGATTCTTTGCAGGTTATTTGAAAAACTACAGCCTGCTTTTCAGATTGTTTATCCGGGAAAACCTCCTATTTTAAAGAAAGGAAAGGTTGATCCTATTAAAATAGATGTTGTACAAAGATCAGGCAATAAAAAGGTAATTGTTACATAATTTGATTATCTAATGTGTTAAGAGAAAATCGAAGTTTAAGTGTGTAACAATATTGCAATATTATGTCGGCTTAAATCATTGTTCTATATCAACACTTTAACTTAAATGTTAAAGGACCTAAACCTTTTTGATTTAGATGAAAAAGCTGTATATTCTTTAATGTTTTTTTTGAAAGTTTAGGCAATAATTGTACTGTTTACGAGTTTTAGTTCCATTTTTTGAACAAAAATTCAATTATATATCAACATTGGCTTCATATGAGGACCTAAAATTCTATATTTACGCACATACCCAATTCCTAAAACTAATAGAACCAACCTGTCTTTAAGTTTTGCATATATATGTAAATCATCATAAAACCTTTACCACAGAAAGCTTTCATTAGAGATACAAGAGTATTAAAGGGAAAAATACAATCATAATAAAGAAACATGTACATGTATTTACATTGTTTATTAATCATTTTTAATTTAACACTTAAGAGGTTTAAACTTTATTATAATAAAAAGTTATTATTCATATCTAATAACTCTTGTTGCTTTGGATAACTCTGGTTGTTTAATATAATCAGGAAGAAATTTTGAATAGATTTAATGGAAGTCTGTAATATGGTATCATGGTTACACAATTGATTATGTACTTTGTGAGGTTATAAAATTAATGTTAAAATTCTACAACTGATCAAAGAATCGATTATTGATTTTTACCTTGTAGCACTTAATATAAGTCTGTGTATTTAACATATAAAATATTGAACTAAAAGGCGTGAATTTATTTTAAAAAAATGTAATCTATATCTTGATTGCTGCTTATTGATTGATTGAAGAACTGGGTCTGTAGTGTGTGACATAATGATTACTTTCTTCTATAAGATTTTTTTTAATATTAGAAATCTATTAATATATTACATTACTGTATTATAGGAAAGTCTTAATTTTCCCTGGGTCTGTTAAAAAAACCTTCTTTTATTGTGTGTACTTGGGACAAGGAACTACTTCCAGAGTCTGTCCTTTGACCACTTTGAAAATACTTGTGAATGCTCAAGATGCTAAAGTTAATCTCATAAAGCTATATTCCCTTGATCATATTTGGGTCAACTGTTAAACTTATTTTTATCTGTAAGACCAGGAAAATCCAATTGCTGTCTTAACACACTAATTACTCGCAGATTACAAGGTTACACCCGCACTCATTCATTCATCATCTTACAAATATAATATGTAGTTACCACTAAGTTAAAATTTGTAGATTTCCAAACTGTTTCCTTTGAAATATCTCGAAACAAAAGAGTATTTTTGATAAACATTTACTTGCTGGTGGTTTGGATTTGTTTTCTAACCGATGGCTATATAGTAAATGCAGGGGGACTGCTCATGTATTTATAGAATCGGGACTGTTGACATATTTCTTGAAGCTTGATTAAATCCTATTTGATTTAATTGGTGTTTAATTACAGGTGACTTTGATAGATAATGTAGAAACATTTGGTATAGATCCTGATAAATTTGCTCATACAATACAAGTAAAGAGAGCATGTAGTACAACAGTTAATCCTTCTATTCAGAAAAATAAAGGCTTACAGATTATGGCACAGGGCAATCAAGTAGATTTTATACAACAATTATTATTAGGTATGTGCCTTTCTCTTATCACTTTACGGTGTAGGACTAGATTGAAAGTTGACAATTTGTCTAGATAAACATAGGGTTAGAATGATCTCTGAATTTTGGGTAGCTCAATTTATAAACAATAATGTTGACGAGAAGAACTTGATCCATGATCATGTATTATCAGATGTCAGCTTCTTGCTTGAATAAACTATTTGTAAAATACTTGTATGTTGCTGAAGTGTGGTTTTCTGTGTAAGGCAAGTTAGTAAGACTTCCCATAGTAGAGCACCACCATGCATAATCACAGGGCCTCTTGTGGGTTTTATGTGTAGTTTAACGGTTGAGTGCAAAACATTACGTAATATATTGGTATTGTACGAGTGCGACAGCACATGGTCAATATCAATATATATGCAATGTCTTGCACAAGATCATTAAACAACTTAAAATACAGACACTGTTTAGCATGTGCATTTCAATGAAATACGTCACTTGGGAACACTTATATGAATCATGTACGGTTGGCAAATTGCCCATCTGTATTTTAAAGTGATGTACTAGTATCTTTATCAGTGAATTGCTTTAGGCAACATTTCAATACCAACATTACAAATAGTACTCTCTACACAAGTTATTGCTGTACACTTTTCTAAAAATGTCTTGAATCGACTCATTATTGTCTGACAGTGCCTGAATTCCTCCACCAGTTCAAACCCTCCCAAAAGAATATTGGGCTGATGTTAAGTAAGACTGTATTGTTTTATTATTTACTAAGAATTAGTTTTGATTTTTTGTAGAAAAATACAAGATTCCGATTAGATTTATTCAAGGATTAGAAAAAGGAACTACAAAAAAGAAGAAGAAAAGATGAATTTAAGGATAAGAAATTGTAAATAAATATATAAATTATAAGTTGTCAGTTTTCATAATTTACCCATTGCACAATGTCACATATGCCTTTGGTTTAACAGAGGTCACGGTAGCTAAGTGGGTAAGACTCTGGCTTGATTTTTCGATGTTGTTCCCCCTTGATGCAGGACGGAGGGCCTCACAAGGACAGCTGTCTAGTTGTTCAGATGGGACGAAAAACTGATCTCCCGTGTACACATTGACATGTACATAAAAGGTCCTTTGACAGTTGGAATTCGATATAAGAGTAGGCCATAGAACCGCTGTCTAAGCGAAATTTCCCTCATAGGACACTGTGTGGTGTATGCCCCTTTTCATTAGCCCAGTTCAGAGCAGAACAGTAGGACGTTAAATTTCATTTCATTTCTATGGTTTTACCTTCTTGTGGATTCACCCCCCCCCCTACCAATCTTGGCTAAATTTTCCATTTAAAGAATATTTGAAGAACTGGTATATTAATAATATTAATAATTTCTTTATTTAGCTAATGTCCATATTGTCAGTATGGATTCAAGGCCCAAAATATAAGGGAAAAAATATTCTTCAAACAAGTGTTAATCCAAAACACCCAAACTTTGACCCTTCAAGGTGACACTTATCCACGTATACATGATCAACCATCCACCTATGTTTGGTTTGAATCCAAAGAACTGTTTACAAAAGAATTCAGAAATGTCAAAATTTACCTATCATGGTTCACTATCTAGGCCCCAATAGGTCTGAGTAACAGCTTCTTTTTAAAAGAAAAAAATATGAATCGGCAATATGCGTAAGGCGGTTTTGAAGATGTTAACAAACGAGGGACCGAGGTATAGCATAGATGCTTGTAAGCATGGCAAGGTTGGGGGTACCACGTCCCACAAGATTTTCGACTTAGAATAATTCTGATAATGTTTTTGGGTCAGTAGTGTTTTTCACCACAAAAGTTCCACAAGATATTGGACCTTCCTATGAGCATGTGTGATTCCACAAGCTTTTCAACTTAATATAATTCGGATAGCAATTGCCGATAATGTTCATTATGTCACGCAACCACAAAACCAACCCTAATTAAATTAATTGTGATATATTAACGCCTTAATGATATTGGATACACGGTTAAATGAAGCCGGGAGAATAGAAGATATAAACCATGTTAGTGTTATTTTCTTTTACAATTAATTAATCAAATCATATTATTATTAAACTATACATTGGTTACTTCAAGGGATAGGACGAATAATACAAATAAATTGACAAGTTTCACCAACTTTCATTCCATACATAATGACTTATTGTCGAGTTGGAGATAAAGGGAGTGTGTAACTGGTGTAGGCCTATTTGCTGGTCGATTTACCCGTGAGAGTGGTAAACATCGTATTCTACTTAAATTAATCTGGATATCTTGTCAATAGTATTTCCTCGATATATCGTGTTTGTATAATCAAACATAAAAAATCAATCATTCCCACCCCTAGCATGCTTCCGATTTCATTCAATACACCATTAAATACAATTCACGAGCTATGCGAGCTAACAAAACTCGAGGCGTACCCCGTGTGTATATTCATTGATTTTAGAAAAAATTATGCAAATGCGTTAATGAATATTAATTTATATTTTTATTACTAAAAGTTATACTATATATACCTAAAAGTTTGTTGGAAATCATATTCTTATATTCATCTGTACGACACATCGGACTAAGACAAAATAATAAGTGTGCTGTATCTTGGAAGAAAATTTGGATCGATGCGGACATTCTGTTGGAAATGTTTAACAATTTGATTTGGATATCTTTTTTGTGCGTAACAAACATACAAAGTGCTAAAATGAAAGGTATATTTGATATTTTTAAAATTATGAAGTTCTCAAATTTTGAAATGGCAATAAGGAGGTTGGTTTCAGTATTTATCCTCCCACATTTTATTTCCGTCCGTCGACAATACTTGTAAACCTTTACCGATATAATTAATTTGATACCGAGTTTTTCCTTCTGTCGCGGAAACTCTATGCGCGCTCTATATAGGGCCGCGATGGCTAAGTACATGTAAGTAATCTGGAGGACCCGAGTTCGATCCCGGTCTTACCTACCGAAAGTTAACTCGGGGTTTTCCCAGCGTTGTTTCCTCGCTCAGTGATGTAGGGCAGATGGACTGCCAAGGAAAATGAGGTAGTCCTTCAGATGGGACGAAAAACCGATCTCCGGCGAAAACGTTGGCGAGCACGTAACATTGCTCTCGCGACAGAGTAGGCCAACATGCCCGTCTTCATTAGCCTGGATAGAGCAGAAAAGTAGGACGTTAACACCCTTTTTATTTTATTTCGTTTCACTATTTCTACGTGGGATCGCTTGGAATATTTTACCAAGTAAAGCTATTGACATTCAATGTGCAATGCATACGTTTATGTGGAGATGTCACTGAAAACTGTGGTGGTCATTCTATATATTCTCGACTGGTCAGCTTTCTTTTTACAATTGTCGTTGCCCCCTTCGCGCAATGGCATAAATTAACTTTAGGTAGGGGCTACAACTCCCGGCACTACCAGTCGAAATAATTGTATTTTGTCGGATTGTGAATAAGTGGAAGGCGAAAAATTGTCGGGTTTATTTGTTAGGATTATTCGGTAAGTTCGCTTGTTCGCGTGAGTTAACGCCCGCTTCAACCTAAGATGTTATCGCAGACAAATGTTTCCTATGTATAACTAGAAGTAGTCAGGTTAAAATACAGTTCCCCCCCCCCCCCCACAAATTGCAACAAAAGGTTTCTCAACCCCGGAAAAGTGTTTTTTCAAGATGGCATTAAAAATGGCCACCGAAACGTCTTAAAATGATCATAACTATGTAACTATCAACTCAAATTTATGTAATGATCTTGGTGTCGTTTCCTAGGTTTTTGGAGGCAAAGAACACATAAAGGTCATTAAAAATTACGTTGGCATATTATGTCAAAAATGGCCGCCAACACCTCCAAATGACCCAAAGTCCATAACTATTGACTCAAATTTGATGATCTTGATGTCTATCCCAAGGTTTTAGGGGACAAGGAACACATTAAGGGGACTTTGAATGTCACTGAGCTGTTCAATCATTACGAAATTGAATTCATGACCATCAGCTGTCCACTATCACCTAATGCACAAACACCCCTGTCCATAGAATATGTTTCAGAGTGTTCAATTGTGAGTGTCATCCTCAGTATCGACCTATTGAGTGTGTCATCCTCCACCTCAGTATCGACCTATTGAGTGTGTCATCCTCCACCTCAGTATCGACCTATTGAGTGTTGTTTGAATTGTCGATACCATAGTTTGAAAGTACTCACGTTGGCTATGAAATCTTGTTGCAGGTGATATTGGGGGAGACCGTTGCTTCAGCATTTGCCACTTCCTTGGTGAAAATGATATGGCACAGTGATGATAGCGTATCATTTGATTGGCCATTAAATAAATCAACCACCAGGTCTTTGCCAAGATCTGATAATATTATGTCCTCTTGAGATTTGTTTTGGAGGATGAATGCACTACCACTGGACTTCATGACAGGATCAGATTTCAAAACTTTCCGGTAGGCAGACTTTTTCCGATGCCTAAAATACTTGAAATTGAATCACAGCCTGGGTAGACACGCATCGTCTCCAAAAGTTCCGTTCAACAAGATAATGCTATACACTTTGTGTTCTTTTGACTGCTTGTTTGATCGGAAGTAGATGATCTCATTGTCTGTTCTGGAGTAATGAAGGAGCAAGATCAACAAATCTGCGACAATTAAAACAACACTCAAGAGGTCGATACTGAGGAGGAGGATGACACCCAAGAGGTCTATACTGAAGAGGAGAATGACACTCAAAACTGAACGCCCGAAGCTTATTCTATTATAGTGGACAGCTGAAGGTCACGAATTCAATTTCATAATGTTTCAACAGCTCAGTGGTATCCAAAGTTCTGTTAATGTGTTACTTATCCCCCATTTGGGGGTGTTTGGCGGCCATTTTTGACATAATATGCCTACATCATTTTTAATGATCTTAATGCGTTCTTTGCCCCCCCCCCCGAACCTAGGAAACGACACCAAGATCATCAAATTTGAGTTGATAGTTACATAGTAATGATCATTTTAAGATGTTTCGGTGGCCATTTTTGGTGCCATCTTGAAAAAAACACGTTTCCGGGGGTCCTACATTGGTAAACTTTTAGTATGTTATAAAGTACAATAAACCCTGCCAGAATCAGTTGATAAACCTTTTGTTGCAATTTTGGGGGGGGGGGGGGTTGAGCTGGTATTTTCCATATATTGACCTGACTAAAGAGCCAGCAGCGTTTGGGAAGCTAATCCGACATAAATTGGAAAAGTAGGAACTTAAAAAGGAAATTCGGAGAAGGGGGAAATTAAGAAATTCGCTACCCCCATAACCCGTGTAAAAGTATAGTCGTGCCTTTTGCGACATCTGTCTAAGGCAAAATAGTTTGTTTTTATACAGCAAAAAATAAAAGTTTTACTGCAAATGCGTTTGGGGTAGTGTTTTATATCGGCATAGAGAATTAGTCATTTTATAGGAGTTAACTGTATGTTCACCATCTTCGAGAATGGCCGATCGTTTGATTGAATCGCCATTTTCTTCCCTAACTATTATCGTGCCCTAATAAAACACTGATATTACTTTTAATTGAATACCACGTAATTGTACTGAGTTAATTATTTGGTAGGTATGTTGATTGGTTTAAGCTTGTCCAGATTTGTTCAAATAGAATTATATGACCCGAAAGAGGCATATTCAGGCGTTTTCGATTTCTTTTACCTGACGTATTCTTGCACTTATAACCAAAGTTGGTAGATATGATACCTTGATGACTGTTTTGTAATTAACAATGTTAAAACAATGTTGTTTGACTCCACGGTTTCTTGGTTGCTTCTTATGCACCGAAATAGCCATTTCCACTATCGTAATTAAGAGAAATTTTAAGGGTAACAAGGAAAAGAATTATGTTATCCCCAGTCCTCACAGCAGATAAACACACCTGTGCGAAATGACCTAGTTTGGATTGGGAGGGCGAAAGTGGGGATAGGGGGTTGGATGGCCGAATGGTTAGCGCGTACGCATTGTATCATAAGATCTGTCATTGAGTCAAATAACCTGATTTTGATACCAACCACGTTGTACATGACAAGCTGAGGGTCGCCTGTCCTACTTCGTGGGGTTTCTTCAGGCGGCTAAGGACCCCTACGCACAAGCGAATTTTTAAAATGAAATTTTACCATTTCCCCGTCTCTCTCGAGTGGGGATCTAGGAGTAAGAGAAAGGCCGAGGTGCGGCCTTTAAAACACGTACATTGTATACGTGATAGCTGGATCGGGGATAATAGCATTGCTGAAAACGCAGATTATTATGTACTAAAGCTACAACGCATAATATGATGGGGACTGTCTGACATTTTTGGAATTATTAGAAAGAGCTTTTATCTAAAATACAATCGAAGAAGTAGAACAATTATTCCGTGGTTAATCATGGGAGAAACCATCCCGAGCGAACATAAAATCTGAACTTCATTGTAATGGTTTAATGTTGTAATTTGTTGAGTCTGCTGAATGTATCAGATATTGATGGTGACATTCTCTTTATGTTTTATATTAAGGTTGTCTATTCGCATATCCAATGAATAATTTACAGGACACAATAAAATGTTGTTTGCATGAAGTAGAATGCCAGAAAGAGATTGTAGGAAGTTTATTATCTATGTTACGTATCAGTTCATTTTAATAGCCACAACTATTCTTTTGGGTGTCCCGACACCACAATTATACAATATGAAAACATGCGCGATCACGCAACAAAATTGATTGAAATATTCAGAGAAAAAAAAGTAAATTACTCCATTCTATGCGTGAAATTAATTCTCCGATGGTTGAATGAATCCCTACCACCAAACTATAATATAATTGCGACAACCTTTGTCTACGATACTTAATACAAAGTAATTTTTAATGCAAGTATAAGGATATCCGATTTTCTTGTAGACCTCTAATGTTTGCTTTCATTACTATGGATCTTTCATGTACTTTTATTTAAAAATCGTTATTAGTATAGGAAAACGCCGTATTCCATGAAATGAACTTCGTGGCTTTACTTTTAATGAAGCATTTGATAAAGCATGAACTGTAAATAATTTTACCGAGTTCATGTCGATTATTCGTTTAGATTTCTTATTTCCACGGTGACTGTGATTGGAAAACTATCCACCGGGAAGCCAACAGAATTACGATATAGTTAGATTTTAAATACCCAGTAAATAGTTGTTGCGTAATTTTTATTTCTAAAAAACAAACCCAAATCCCTGAAAATAAGAAAATAACAAGGAATACTTTTAATAGCTTATTTTGTCGTTGCACAGAAAAGTAATCATTCGCTTGACGAGAGTTTAAACCTTATTCATACGTCAATTAAATTAAATCGGCCAAAATTTGCAGAATTAACTATGAGATCCACAATGAATCACACCTCAGTGAGTGATAATGAATCACACATCAGTGAGTGTATCACCATTTTCCATGTTTGAAAAATCAGAGCAATGAACAGATTCGACGTCACAATTCTTCAACATCTCCTATTACTATTAGAAAATACCGGAGAGTAAATTTGTAAGAAATTGATGGTTTTTGGGGTTTTTTACTAAACTAGGAAATGCTAACGCTTTAAAACAATATATTGACGGAGCTGGGTGGAATGATTTTTTGGTCGGTGTGTCCAAAGTATGATCAGCTTCTATAGCCGTTACTGGTCTCGACCGGACAACTTAATGACAATTGCTATATACCCCGACCATGCCTCCATTATGCAGTTTTACTGCTTGCCACCACTACTGAATTTCGGAGTTTCTCTTTACATGGCATTAATATGAATATTACAGCTTATATACACCCCCCCCCCCCCGAAAAAAACCTATTTGCAAAGGTCTATAGGCAAGATTCATTATTTCAAAAACACTGCAGAGTGGCTAACTTGAAACTGCCAATTTACCAGAATAAGAATCCACTGCAGGAGTTACCTAGGAGTAAAGTTAATTTTATAGGTGTTTCTAAGAGTAGACAGATCTGTATCGCCGCGTTAGTTCGACTTATCTTACCCTATATTGTGTTTCTAACATTTAGACAGATCGATGCTAGGAACGGATGCTTCCATGCACTTATCAATAAGTAGTATAGCTTGAGAGAATCTGTCGGGAATCGAAAAAGGCTTTGGTAAAGGTATTACCCTGTGAAACAGCAGGAAATAACAGGCTAAAGTTATCATTTCTTCTTTTTCCAAAGTCATAAGTAATAATTTGTAAAGCGCTATTCTTTACATTAAACTACCCAAGAGCGTTAGTCATATAATGGCTTGAAGATTAATGTCTTTAGCTGTGATTTAAGAGTGTTCAATGTTTCGCATCTTTTGATGTCTATGGGAAGTCTGTTCCCCTAAAATACACCACATCGCAGAAAAGCACGATCTCCAAATTTGTTTTTTGATTTTCCATAATAGTTTCTTGGGGGACGAAAGTGATTAGATAAATGGCATAATTTGTGCAAATTTAATTCGAAATATTTAATATTTGTTCTGTATTTTTTATTCTTTTGTAACAGCAAGCACGCCCTGCCCCGGTTCCAACTATGCGCAGCTGGAAGATACATGTTACTATTTCTACGATAATGACAAAACTTGGTGGAATGCTCAATTATTCTGTGAGGAAAATGGTGGAACCCTTTTAATATTTCAAGAAAGAGATGAAATAAAATTAGTGAAAAGAGAAATTAAAAAGAAAGCTAAAAATCTGTACGTACCATGTCCAAACAGTTTTATAAGAAATGTGTTTCGGAATGTTATATAATGATAAGACTTTTAAAACTATTTTTTTCACCATAGGGCTATATTATAAGAGGTGAAGGGGTGGGTGATGTAAGAGGCAACCATCTCTTTTGCCTTGTTTCTTGCTTCAAATGTTATTAAACTATTATTTAGACATTAATTTATCCAAAAGACCAAGTGCCTAATCAACTCCTTAAGCCATAAATTGGATTTGAGTACATGTGACGTTTATCATCGCATCAATAACTATCGAGACTACGCTATTCTTGTAAAAAAACTTCACAAATATTAGTAATTTCGTCGAGAATGAAGTAAATTTACATAAATTTGAACACATTCATTATTCATTATCTATTTTTAAACTACTGTAGTGCTAACGACTAGCTCTTTATCTAAATCTTACATTATGCATCTTTAAGTAATAAATCCATCTCGACTGAATATTTTTAAAGCAAATGTTATTATTTCCATAGAGAAGAGACTGCAAAATTTTGGCTTGGATTAAAGCACAACGCCGATGACGACAAGTTTTATTGGGCTGATGGTTCAGATTTAACGCGCCGGAACTGGATAAACAGACTGGATAATAAAATTACAATCCCAGGTCAATGCGTAGTTATACAAGCCAAAGAAAATTCCGGTGCCGGAGCGAAGAAGTGGGAAACTCGATCATGTGAGGAAAAACTACCATTCGTCTGTGAAATAGAACTTTGTAAGTATAATATGAACAAACAAGAGACTAATATTCTATTGGCATGGTGCAATCGCAGCCATCTTGGAACTATGATGTCATATTAAAATCAGTCAATCGATGCACAATTGTCTAAGACAGAAGCAAGTCCATCGCACGGGGCGTCGGGATTTTTTCAAAGAGATTGGTCCTCAATGCAAAGATGAAGAATAACATAAATTCCGAATCTAAAACCAGCTGTCCTATTTCTGGCTAAATCTGTAGTAATAAAAAAGCAACAAATTAGCCTGCTACGAAAATAAATTTGAACAATTTTTTTTTTAAATCGAACAGATTTCAGTTATGATCGATCAATGACAACGGATAAACATTATTTTAAAGATGGATATGTCGCTTTATAATTATTGTAGCTATGTCCAGATGGTCAGTATGGAGTTCATGGAGTGAATGTTCATCTTCGTGCGGACCTGGTCGAAAGACAAGAAGACGGAAATGTTTAAGGCCAACTTCAGCTTCTGATAGCTGTAGCGGAATATCATCAGATACATCATCGTGTAATAAAGCTTCTTGTCCAGGTATAGTAAAGAGTAGTAGGGTCTATTTCACACCGAACCCATCTCATTAGGACAAATATCAAGGGTGGAAATAGGGATATTGAAGGGGGGGGGGGGTAGGGCACTGGGTGCGGAAACAAGGCACGCCGCTGAAAGGGGTTTTTTTTTGGGGGGGGGGGGTCATTTCCTTGGATCTGTAGCCATTCCAAGAGCTATTTGGCTGATATTATCGTCTAAGGAAACGTTCGGAACGGACATATTTTGGTCTGAGAAAAGGCACTTTTAGCAGTAAAAAAGGCACTGGACATGTTTAACTGAGTATAAAAATAATTACTATAGACGGGCATGCACCACACAGTTTGGATGAGGGAAATTTAGCGGAAAGCGGCGAAACTTCCGAGGGATCGCTTACGTGCACGTCAGCGTGTACACGGGATCTCAGTGTTTGTCACGACAGAACGACCATACGCTGTCTCTTGTTGGGCCCGCTATTCTGCAACAGTAACAAGAGGAACCACGCTGGAGAACCCCGATGAGCTTTCTTGGACAACGAAGGGATCGAACACGGGACGTCCAGGTTAGCGAGTTAACGTCTTACGCATTGAGCCACAGTGGTCCCTACTGATAAAGAAGTGACCGATATAGTTCCCTTGTCTACATGTCTAACCCCTGGGTAACAAAGTAAATTAGGGTATTTCATCGAACTATTCCACCCTTTTAGATTTTTTTAGTGATTTGCTCGGGTATAAATGATTGTCAAAAACCCAAGTCTATGTTAGTTTCAGTCGTGACGAATGTACCTTACTTGGGGTTGCATGGCGGAATGGATAGTGCGAGCGTCCTGTATCATAAGGTCTGTCGTGACAAGGAATAGGGTCGCATATCCAGCTTCGTGGGTTTCTCTGGGTCCTGCGGTTTCCTCCCACTGCTAAAGACCCCTACGGCAAATAAATTATTGAAATAAAATTGAACCATAAGTTAGTCCGAAAAGACCTAGTTTGTGTCGAATGGATGTTAAACACACCCCCCTCTCTCTCTCTCTATCTCTCTCTCTCTCTCTCTCTCTCTCGAATGAAAAAAATAACCATATCATGTTTATTTCGGTGGGGTGAATCCTCATTGTGGTTTTGCTGTTGATTATTGAAACCAAACTGCGCACGTTTTATTTCTATTTAGTTGAGGAATGGAAACCATGGACGGAGTGGGGTGGATGTAGTGTTACTTGTGGCGATGGACAGCAAACCAGAGAAAGAACTTGCAGCAATACGAGAAAGTCGTGTAATGGAAATTCAAAAGAAAATCGTAAATGTACAAAGGATACATGTCCAGGTATTTGATTAAGACTATTGGAGATAATTTGGTTAAAATGGTTCTTTTTTTTTGTTCATTGAGATGCTTTTCTTCAGATGGCTTAGTCCGTTCCTCGTCATAACATTTTGACTGACATTCAGTGAGCATTTCTTAGTACTGATTACTACACAGACCCAGTATCTCAACAAATTAGAGGTATAATATGAATATTTTATTTCTTCTAGACTGGAGTAAATGGTCAAATTGGGGTAGTTGTTCTGTAACTTGTGGTGAAGGTAGAAAAGAAAGATCTAGACAATGTTTAAATTCAAAACGTGGATCAGAATGTTCAGGCAATTCTCAAGATACAACCTCCTGTACACAGACCCCATGTCCAGGTAAAGTATGAAACAAAGTTTGAATTTGAAGTGACCGACGGAAGATCGACTCGGTTTAGTACACTTTGCGCCCATTAAAATGTGGCTTTAGCTTCCGCCTGGTCTGCTGCAACTGGGCTAACGAAGACGGGCATTGCCCAGACAGCAACACTGCAGCCCACTCTTATATTGAATTCCAACTGCCAAGGGATCTTTAACGTGCACACAAATGTATACTAGGGACCTCGCTTTTAAGTCCTATCCGCACGACTGTACGTTGTCCCTTGTCAGGCCCTCGTTCCTGCAACACTGACAAGGAGGAACAATGTTGGAAAATCCCGATGAACTCTCTTTGCCAACGGAGGGGTAGCACACGGGACTCCCAGGTTAGCGAGGCAGCGTCTTATCCACTGAGCCGCTGTGCCACCTCTGGTGATGTGCGTGAAAGGAAATCAGCCTGCCCGTGACAACCCGTCATGTTTTTGGTGGGACATGATAACTCCAATTGAGGTATGATGTTCACAGTTGGGGTAGATCCAAGAGTTTGATGATGAATTTATAGGGTAAACATGGCTGATCAATTTGATTGCTCGAGAATTTCGAGTACAATAACTCAGATTTTAATTCAGGTTAAATATTTCTATGTTAGTAATGCTCTTGTTTAGCCATTAAGTCCGTATAAAATGTACAATCAGGTTAAATATTTCTATATTAGTAATGCTCTTGTTTAGCTATTAAGTCCTTATAAAATGTACAATCTCTAGCGTAGTATAGTATACTCAGTAAGTTGGTGAAATATGTGTATTGCTGAATGTGAAATCATTAAAGCAAAATTAAAATCTAGCCCTATTAGTCAATGTGATCATATAAAAATGACTTCTGTGCCTTATTTGCTACTATATTTATTTCAGACTGGAGTGAATGGTCAAGTTGGGGCAGCTGCTCTGTGACTTGTGGTGAAGGTGAAAAAGAAAGATCTAGACAATGTTTAAATTCAAAACGTGGAAGAGATTGTGCAGGTAGACCTAAAGATACAGCTAAATGTACAACGACACCATGTCCAGGTAAAGTATGAATTGGCATTTTCTTTTGTTCAGTTGGGACTTTCCTAGTTTTCAAGTTGAACCCATAAACAATGAGGATAGCGTACCGATCACAAGTTTGGGGAGAATACACTTAATTGACAAGAAGTATCTAAACTCATCCCGTGTGATTTACTGGCACTGGTTTCTTAGTTAGCATGGACCGCATTGCTACTGTAAATCAGAAAGTACAGGTACACAGCTGGTACCTACAAAAATACTAATTGGTTTGTGGACTTAAATAGTAGAACATTCCATAGGTGGTGAACACGTCATCAAGTTGTCGGGTGTTTCGAAAGGAGTGTGGCTAAAGTAAACTAAAATCGTTCATTTTCCTATAACAATGAAATTAAGAGATTCCCTTTTTCTCGTATGAAGACGAATAAATGAATAAAGTACAAAATAACACTATTGATTGTATGCAAACAATATACAGTTTTCATTTTAATTTGATTTGATTTTCAGAATGGAGTGAATGGTTAGATTGGAGTTCATGTAGTACATCATGTGGTGAAGGTCAACAGACAAGAAACAGAAGATGCATAAATTCTATAAACAATGGAGAATGTAAAGGAAATTCCCAAATAACACGATCCTGTTCACAGGCAGATTGTCCAGGTTGATAATCAGAATATTTAAAAAAAAATTACAATCAATATTTGCCCAAATGTCCTTTTACTTACACGTTGACTCCCGATCTATAAAAATTTTATTTTCATTAATATATCATTATAGTATAACCTCTCTTTAAAGTGAGGTTGAATTGCCCGTCATCACTTGTGCTGCCAACAGCTGTTTATCTTCAAGTCTCCACAGGTCAGATACCCGCGATGTGAGTAGGGGCCATTGGATGAACTTGAAATATGAAATTTTCGACCACATGAGTGCTAGTGGGCTGAAAAGCGGCCTGAAAAATTAATGTCTGTGTTAAGCATAGAAATAAAAGTGACTTTTAGGATTAGGTGTGGATGTGGCAAGCACATAAACGACACCATTTCCATGGGGTCTGTGATTCTCCTAAAACGGCGAATGGCTTACGCGAATATTTAATGAATCAAGTGAATAGAAAAAATGTCTTTAAATGGCATCTAAAATATACCCCTTCCAGTAGTATCAGCGCATGGCATTTCTCGGTATTTCTTATTTGTACAGCAGAAAGAAAAATAAACGGGAAATAATGGAATTACCCCTATCTGTTTGGTGTTCGCCATTCGTCGTTTTAGGGGAGTCACGGACACCGCCATTTTCCCTACGGAGACATGGCCTCAATGAATTTACTGTCATTTCTTGCAGCAAAAAGAATTCATTTTTTGTCGTTTCTAAAATAGATTGATGGAATCGTCATCATTGTTTTCAGACTGGAGTGAGTGGTCTAAGTGGACTAAGTGTTCTGCGACATGCGGTGTGGGGAAAAGGGAAAGACAAAGAAAATGTTTAAATTCAAAACTTGGATCAAATTGTAGAGGTAATTCCAAAGAGACAACTGAATGTGTACAGGCATCGTGTCCAGGTAAAGTATGAGTTGACGTTCTGGTGTATATATCCTTATGGGATTTGCGACATTCGTTTATTAGTTAGTGTAGACGAATATCGTCATTCATGAGTGAAATTAATTGCATTATGCGTCCATGTTAAACGTAGGTGTATATAAATGATTTTTGTACCGCTTTTACAGATTATAAGATAGGCCTTTCCCGTCTGTAAATTTTCATAAACTAAGTATATTTATTTCAGATTGGAGTGAATGGTCGAGTTGGGGCAGTTGTTCTGTAGCTTGTGGTGAAGGTAAAAAAGAAAGATCTAGACAATGTTTAAATTCAAAACGTGGATCAGGATGTTCAGGCAGTTCTCAAGATACAACCTCCTGTACACAGACACCGTGTCCAGGTAAAGCATAACTGTGGCCGCCATGTTTGTCCATCCATAAATATCATGCATTTAGTAACAAATTTGATCAACTTTTCTGCGTTACCCAGGCTAATGAACACAGACAATCATGTGCTGTGAGTGGATGTCCCGTCTACCCTATATCGAAGAGAAACTGTTATGATTTCTTTTTACCTGCACGCCAATTAGTTAAAGTAGATCCCGGTTTTTCGTTCCACCGAGCAAATAGATACTGCTCCCTGCCACCCCCACCCCCGGTCTGCATCACTGACAAGAGGAAACCACACGGAAGAGGATTTAAGATACTTCTTACAATTTTATAATAGTCAATTTTATGGTCTCATTCATTGTTCGCAGATTGGGAAGTTTGGTCTGAATGGAGTTCTTGTAGTGTAACATGTGGTAATGGGAAGATGACAAGAACAAGAAGTTGTTTAAATGGCGATACTTGTTCTGGTCGTTCACAGGATACATCTGATTGTACAACAGAACAATGCCCAGGTTTGTACTACAACTTCGATATGTAATATAAACACAAAAACACAGTTTTATGGACAAGAATTACTATTTTAATTAAAGCGATTAATTGTTGAATACTACTCCAAGAATAACTGAAATGATATAATTGAAATGAACATATTGGGAGCAAATACCTTTTCAACACGAACAGAAAGTCCATGGTTTTCTATTTTTGTTGTGCATATATTTTAGAATGGGATCAGTGGACTAACTGGGGACCCTGCACAGTAACTTGTGGTCTAGGTACAAGAAATAGGTCTAGAAATTGTTTGAATTCAAGAAAATGTAAGGGGAAGTCTAAAGATACGGAGTCTTGCAGGAATCCCTCCAAATGTCAAGGTATTGTAGTTTTACGAACATTATTTGTCCAGTATAACTTGAATTGGAATACGAATATATAGTTTGTACTGACCAGCAATGTCCTTGTCCCATGAGAAATATGTACGAAGCAGTATTTGCTGAGGTCTTCTTTTACTTTAACCCACAAATTTTGAATAAATCTTTGAGGAAAGAGAAACCATTTAACTAACTTGGTCGGTTCGAGACGAGTGTAACTGACCCAAAATAATATTTTTGCAATTAAGCGCGATTTGTTAATGTGCGTATAGTTTTATTGTCATTAGCTATCAAACAGAACACGTGAACGCATTTGAAGTTCAGTGATTTTGTGTAGCTCTAAATATATTGAAGAGATTACAATGAAAAGCCTATATTTGTCGTTGATCGAGAGTCACAGTGACCCAGTAAGGCACATGGGATTCGATCCCGATGTTGACCGAGAAGTTCCTCGGAATTTTCCAGGGAAGTTTATCCTTGTCAGTGGTGCAGGGCAGAGAGACTGGCCAGGAGCAGCACCTAGTCGTTCGGATTGTACAAAAAGCCGAAGGCCCATGTACACGTTGGTGTGCACGTAAAAGAACCCCTGACAGTTTTACTGGCCGGGAAAATTTCACACATAGTAAACTGTATGGCGTATGCGCGTCTTCATTAACCCGGTACGTGCATATTTATTTATTAGAGACTTTTGGCAAGCGTAAATTCCTGGTCCGTATCGCGTATCCGTATGGATTTTGCGTGTGACGTCATCAATGTGTGTGTATTTCTCATACGTGATACGCCGCACGGATACGGCAGGACGTATCGAACAGCTTTCATACGGAAAAGTTCCGAATAACATTGTTGTCTTTTTACTGGCTTTTTTGTTACTTTTAGACGCTGAAATGTTACATCATAGCGTTTTTATGAATCTATCTGTATCCTAAGGTGTATATTTGATGTGGCTTTAACAATGATAAAGACTGGAATTTAATTATTATTTTTGATGTTTTTTCTCGGAATTTTCATGCTTTCCCTGTCTGTCTGAATGCTGGTTGATCGACTACATGTACGTGCTAAATTTATGGAAGTGGGAACCTTCCAATTTGTAATGGTTCTATGGTAAAGGGGTATAAACTTTTTGAAATGATACATTAGTGAGACCTAATATTGCAGTCGAAGTCGAAATTTTTATACGCCCACATTTTCATGTGGACGTATATTGTCGTCGCCCCTGTTCGTCCGTCCGTCCGTCCGTCCGTCCGGACGTCCGTCCGGACGTCCGTCCGTTCACAATTGTTTGTGAACAGTCTACAGGTCACAATTTTTATCCGATTTCAATGAAACTTAAAACATAGGTTTATCACCCTAAGATCTCGGTTCCTTTCGATATTGGCATGTATCGGACTGTAACTTCATGGGTTATGGCCCCTGATTGTACGAAAAATCACGTTTTTTAGCTTGTGAACAGTTTAGAACCGATTTGGACGAAACTTGAAATGCATGTTTATAACCGAAAGACCTTGGTTCCTTTCGATATTTGCGCCAATCGGATCGTAACTTCCTGAATTATGGCCCCTGATTGTCCGAAAAATCGCCCTTTTTAGCTTGTGGTCCCTCTGGAGGTCAAAATTGTTATCCGATTTAAAAAACCGTTTGATTATATCACCGTTCCATGGTTATGAAGGTTGAGTTCGAATTTCGTGAAAATCGGACCAAAATTGACGGACAAAATGGCCGCCATTTGTACGCGAATAGTGTGAAAATATGTTAAATCAAGGTTGTGAACAGTGTAGAGGACACAATTTTGAACCGATTTGGATGAAACTTGAAATGCATGTTTATAACCCAAAGATCTTGGTTCCTTTCGATATTTGCGCCAATCGGATCGTAACTTCCTGAATTATGGCCCCTGATTGTCCGAAAAATTGCCCTTTTTAGCTTGTGGTCCCTCTGGAGGTCAAAATTGTTATCCGATTTAAAAAACCGTTTGATTATATCATTGTTCCATGGCTATGAAGGTCGAGTTCGAATTTCGTGATAATCGGACCAAAATTGACGGACAAAATGGCCGCCATTTGTACGCGAATAGTGTGCAAATATGTTATATCAAGGTTGTGAACAGTGTAGAGGACACAATTTTGAACCGATTTGGATGAAACTTGAAATGCGTGTTTATAACCCAAAGATCTTGATTCCTTTCGATATTTGCGCCAATTGGATCGTAACTTCCTGAATTATGGCCCCTGATTGTCCGAAAAAATGCCCTTTTTAGCTTGTGGTCCCTCTGGAGGTCAAAATTGTTATCCAATTTAAAAAAACGTTTGATTATATCACCGTTCCATGGTTATGAAGGTTGAGTATGAATTGTGTGAAAATCGGACCAAAATTGACGGACAAAATGGCCGCCGTTTGTACGCGAATATTGTGAAAATATGTTATATAAAGGTTGTGGACCTTATAGAGGTCACAATTTTGAACCGATTTTGATGAAACTTGACATGTATGTTTATAACCCAAAGATCGTGGTTCCTTTAGATATTTGCGCCCATTGGATCATAACTTCCTGAATTATGTCCCCGGATTGTCAGAAAAATCGCTTTTGTTCGCTTTTGGTCCCTCTGGAGGTCAAAATTATTATCCGATTTAAAAAAACGTTTGACTATATCACCGTTACATGGTAATGAAGAGAGAGTATGAATTACGTGAAAACCGGACTAGAATTGACGGACAAAATGGCCGCCGTTTGTACACGAATAGTGTGAAAATATGTTATATCAAGGTTGTGGACCCTGTAGAGGTCACAATTTTGAATCGATTTTGATGAAACTTGACAGGTATGTTTTAAACTCAAAGATCTTGGTTCCTTTCGATATTTGCGCCCATCTGGTCATTACTTCCTGAATTATGTCCCCTGATTGTACGAAAAATCACCCTTTTTAGCTTGTGGTGCCTCTGGAGGTCACAATTATTATATGATTTAAAAAAAAACGTTTGATTATAAAAACCAAACAAATTCTAATGATTTTCTGATAATTCCTTAATATGCGACAATTCTTGTTGACTGCCCGGACGATTTGGCTGCTGTGTGGGCGTATGTTTCGTTGCCTGGCAACCTATTTTTTTTAATAAGTTTCAACATTATTTTTTTATTAAATAGCTTAGCGACTGTCGAGTGACTCCACTCACCTGGGAAATAGTGGGCTAGGCAGTAGGCACTTAACTAGTACTGATATTGATCTTGGTAGATATATTCTGCTATCACAAAGCTCAACTCAGCGACGGACGCAATGCGAAAATCTGCCAAAACTTTTAAACTATATTGACGCAAGGTATCACGTTTACGTATACGTGATACTGATAGGAAAAATTCCGCTTATCGAAAGTCTCTATTGTCCATTAACGCCAGTGCACTGATATTAACGTACTATCTGAATGTATAGAAGAATGTAGAGTTTGTTGATTTCGATTTACTTAGTCTGAAATAAACTGGCATCTTACATGGTAAATTGATATGATCTTTGCAATAGGAAATAAACTAATTGTGTCATATTTTGTTTTCTTTCCAGTTACGAAAACGAACACTGGTCGAAACGTTAAAAGGAAGAAAATGAGAAATAAAAAGATCAGTGCCCAGAAAACTAAAAATAAAGGTATTGTCGGATATGAAATCTACAGAACCCAGACAAGTCGTGTTGTGAGGTGTGCTTTGACTTGTTTACGTGTCAGTAACTGTCGTTCAATAAATTTTCAGTTCAGGAGAGACAAAACAAAAGACAAAAAGACAAGCAAGGAAGAAAGGTTGTGTATTCTTAATTCTGTCTCGTTAATAGACGAACCTTCATCATTAGAGTCAATGCCAGGATTTAAAATGTACGATATCGGAGAGTTTTCTGACTCATATTGATATATTAGATAATAAAAGATTGACTTGGTGAATACTTGTTAAACAAACGGTCACTAAATTCAACAATTTGGTGTCGTATAAGCCGTGGTGGTCTTAAAACGAGTGCACAGTAAATGGTGTGTACATTATAAACCTTGTCGATAGTAGGCTATTTTCATTTTTCGGACAATAAATAATTTTGTAAGAACAGTCATGACGACTGCAACTAGTTGCAGCGGGCTGCAGAAAGTTGAACATGTGCAACTGACTGCAACTAGTTGTAAGTAGTCTCGGTCACCCAGACCCCCCCTAGTCTTCAACGCGCGGAGGGTCTGGGTCGGTTCTCAATTATTGACGAAAATTACTGGATAATCTACCACATAAAAAAACAAACTCCCGGTTACGCATGGGCAATGGAACCCTTTGGCTAAAGTCTCGGTAAGTGATAGATATTATGAAGCCGGGCCGATTTTGATAGATTCTATAAGGCGAGGGTAAAATATATCCCACAATTCACTTGGCACATCTATTATTAGAAACAAAATAGAGACGATACAACAGCATGAATCGTGATTAAGGAGATTGTGAGAAGCCATACGTTTGATTCATGACGAGAGAAAATTACCATTTCAATTAAAAACTTTAGAACAAAATTTTAGAGAGTGTCATTGTTGACAAGCGAGATGTTTTGATAGATTCAGCACGTGGTAACTTAAAAGACTGGATAATCCAGACAGTGACCGACTTTCTGTCAAATTTTGAGGACCCATCCAGACTAATATTCGTAGAATATTTGTTTGGATGATAAGAGACTATTGTAAGAGGCGCTCAGGTCGACATTTTTCAGTTACATTCAGTTGCTTTCAGTTGCTCCCAGTTGCCGAAACGCCAGTTGCTTTCAGTTGCAAGGTCTTAATGTTCGCAAAAGTATTCTCAAATTGATCAAAATATCAACGGTAAATAATCTCCCATCTTGGATTAAACTATGCAAAGGAGATTGAAATGAAGGGTTTGTGAGTGGGGTTTGTTCATTTTACCATGCTCTTATATTGTATATTTTTGTTTCCTGTAAATAGATTCGATATACATCTGTGATAAATACATTTATTCACATTTCATTCTAAATAATTACTTTCATTGTTCTTTGTCTTAATGATAATTGTGGTTCGTAATTGATTTGTCGAATTATTGATCTTTCGAATTATCAACTATTCGGCAAGTTTTGGTTTGCAGTAGATAAAATAGCTCGGCATTTTGTCGGTTATATTGTATGATCTACTGACTGACTATTCGTCATCGGTTTTGGTAAATATACTTCCATAGGATTTTATACAGTTTATTTAATGGAAGCTAACATATTTTGTATAGGTGAGCGATTAAATAAACTAAAAGGGTAAACCATCGAGGCTATTCTCGCGTACAATAATGCAGGAGTAACCACGATGGAAACCAAAATACGGTAACGAGAAATCAGTGTAGTATTGTGTGTACTGAATATTTTTAGAAGGCAATTTGTAATCTACTCAAATTCGGGGTTTCGGCGACAATTAATCTTTGATGCATGCAAGCATTTGTATGGGCTTTATAGATTTAGAAATATTATTTATAATTTGTTATTTGGGCAGTATCAACGCATAATGTTTCTGGTCCTCCAACTAGGGCCTACCACCAACTTTACATGTGAAAACAGATTAGGCCTACACACTACAGATTCTAATTTCCCATGGTTCATCTGGAACGTGTTCGCAAATATGGGAAACTAAATCAAAAGGTGACCATTCTGAAATCTTCACATACGCCATCAATTTAAATACTATATATTTATTTGGTTTATTCGAAGCACATGCGTTATATGTTTGTAGTAGATACATAAATGCTATTTAAAATCTATGTGTCGATAAATATCAGCGACTAACAATAACTGGTTGTTCTCTAAACTTACAGATCGCTCATAGCAATGATTTGTATTTTAAAATTATATTTGGAATCCGTTTGACCCAGTTTTGTAAAATTCGCCAAGATCGTCCTTGAATAATTTGAAAGTTGATCCCGGATTTGAATTTAAAAATAATGATGAAAATCGTTTAGACATTTATGCAGTCAGCGTAATGATATAATTGTTATGCATATGACATAAAAACAATGTTAAAGAGGCCATCCTGATTTTAACAGAGTCTCAAAAATAAAAGTCTGAGTGTTTGAAATTTAAGTGCCAAAATATAGAGGAATGGTGTATGTAAACTGACTCAAAATTTCAGCTCAAATTGATTCATTTGGACGTGAACTTCAAAATTGCTTATCCGGACACGTAACCCTTTTATGATTTCTGGTCAGTTTTATCGTTGAGTGACCTGATAATCGATTCCGTTCCTTTGGAGATGTATATAATGAATGGCCCATGTAAAGGTTAATTTCACCTTCACATTATTTCGATAAAATAAAAGTCTGGTTTTATCCAGCAGACACCGCATAATACAGGTTTTTACCCTGGTCTCCATTTCCATTACAAAACTGACGGGTTTCAGTTGTTTGAAAACATATCACATATTGTTGAATTAGATGTTCGGCTGTAAGGTAGAGAATTTTAAGGGATTTTAACACAAATTAAGCAGTTTTACTTTCCAAAATATTATCGGGATTGGCCCTTTCAACTAATTTATTGTTTTTCGTAGTGGTGATTAGACTAAAACAAAAACAATGCTAGAGTTTACCTTCAATAAAAATGACAAATTCTGTCGAAATCAATTCAAATTCTGTCGAAATCAATTCAAAAGTTCCTGTTTATATATTGGGTGTGTTTGATTGAAGTGAATACCATCGAATCTAACTACGGCCATGCCCTCACTATTGTCGTTCTTACGTTGGTCGGTCTGCCAAACTCCTTGTGATCTAAATAAAATACAATGGGCTTTAATGGCCTGCTCTTATTTCTAATTTTTAGTTTTCATTTACATGGGAGCACAAACGTATACATCCGTTTTGTATCCCATTGGAACAAGTAGACTCTGTACCTTGCAACTCCTCTTGCCTGCAACACTGAAAAGGTCGACCCACGTCGGAAAACAGTGGGATCGAATATGGGACCTCCAGCTTAGCGAGCCAACACCTTACTCACTGAACCATCGCGGCTCCCATTCTTGTAATCGTCCAGTAAGTCATTAAAAATATTAAACCCTGCCTGTGCTCATTCAATTATTTGCAGATTTTTTACTTGCATTGTTGTAAACTTGTTGTTAAACATGCCAGATTTCATAACATGTTTTTCAAACTAACTGTACATGTACTTATTTTAAAATTCCTGCTTGTCTAATTTCTTTTTCCAATTGATCATTATGAGTACATAAGGTTGAACTCCCGGGTGGAAAGTCACATCCGTGAATATTTCTGAATGTAAATACATGTAATATAATTCCCATTTATTAGACAATCATTAATCAAATCCCATTTCGAGGTTTGACTTGGTATCCGGTTCAGATCTGTAAGTCAGATATGTAGGAAAAAAAAACAAAAACACAACGCCCCCATACAATACCAAATTAAAATTTTATAGACATATTGAATAGCTGGGAGATTCAATGAAAGTCCATGAACAAAGTGATAAATATATTCTCGCCTGTTATAGTATCGGTACAGTATGAAAACCAAATATTCGTAATCGATACTGTATTTTTTATTCGAGTCGCTTCCACCTCCGCGACATTTTGGATTTTAGAATATTCATAGCTTTAAACTGAATAAAACCAAGGGTAGGGTTATTTTATTTACTAGTCGTGTGTGTGGAACAAAGGACAGGGGAGGTCTATGATTGGCCAATATGTTACAGATAAACACACATGATCATATCTAGCTTATGTAAATAAACTTGTTAATCTAAAGACGTACATATATACAACATCTGTTTACTCTAGGAACTAAACATACGTCTTTAATTTGTGTCTTAGAAAAAATATTTAAGCTCCACATGTGAATAATGTTTATATATCACATTATCTGCGTAATTCCATTCGTAGAATTCAAGGTATAGAGATATTCATAGATTTCCAACACTTTCAACACTTGTACAGGATTTAAATGCCTGTGTTATAATTAAAAAATATTATATTCACCTCAAAAGGTGTAATCCTGTAGAATTGGGTGAAACAGTTTTGAAATTTTGAAATGTAAAAAAAAAAACTACGATTATATACGATCTTATCCGATGCAGTCTTCTGAACCATCCCGAACCGTCTTGGCGACAAGACGTGAGCAAGAAAACGCTTGCCTGTCAAGACCGGACTGAGACCTTAGCCCCGTAATTCAAAAATAAAAACGATATTGAGTGGTAAAATACTGTTCTTTCTTTTCGAAATGAAATAAAACTTGTATGTATGCTGCTGATTGGCGTGCACGTAAAAGAACCCTTGGCAGCTGGAATTCGATATAAGAGTAGGCCGTAGCGCCACTGCCCGGGCAAAATTTCACTCACAGCACACTGTATGGCGTACGTCCGTCTTCATTAGCTTAGTTTAGGTAGAACTAAGGACGTTAAACCCCATTTCATTTCATTTCTTGCAAGCAAAATCCTGGATATTTTCATTAGACTGCAGGTTAATGGAAACGTGTTGCCCCCCCTAGCCCCGGCCTCGGTACCCTAAGCGCGTGCTTATTTTGTTAATCCGGGGCTGCTTGCAGGGTGCACATCTGGTAAAGTGTGTCAGCAAGCAGAATGTTTGTTTTGTTGATGCAAAAGATACCGTCCTATTTTGTACTATCTGAAACATGAGATATATGTTTATACATGTACTTAATCGCCAAGATATGGCTTTTACAGATTGGTCACAGCGCAAACACATTCTCAACACATTTTAACACAAACTTGGCGGAAAAGGTCCTCTTTTTGCACCCCGTCTACGTTTATGTATGTATATTTAGAACAGTTATGTAGTTTTAGACAGACGGTTTTGTTCTTAAACATTTTCCTGGATTTTCTTTAAAAAAACCGGAATTAACTTGAATGCATTGAAGTCGACAAACGAAAGGACAACACACCGATATTTGGATAGATTACAAAAGTATGGAATATAAGCTCTGAAATGTTCCTGAAAGTGATTTAAAACAGATTAAAGTTCACCAGCTGTTTTGGATTAAGTCGTATATCTGATCAAAAGTGAAGGCTCTTGGTTTTTGTATACTGATAAGTACAGTATATATTATAAATGATAACATATATACCACCAACAGTATGGGCTAAATGGTAACATAATAATATAAATTTGGGGAAATACGAGAAAGGACAAAATGGCGGTTTAAATATTTTATCCGATCTCTATCTATTGAGATATTTTAGTGTGTGCTGTACCATTTTGGTACAAAGCTGGAAGCGGAACATCGCAAGATGGCACGGGTTCGAAATCCGCTGCAGATTCTCCGTTTGTTAATCTTGTGTCATTTATGTTGCCATGCTGTAGGTGTGATGGATTATTATAACTCATTGTTTAGACCCTTGAGCTTAAACAAAGCCAAAGTGGAAACTCTGGGATCCATTTTAAAAAGGCACGTGCAAGCATTAAGGGATACGGAAAATCGGAAAGTAGAATTAGTGTTTCTTGTGGATAGTTCAGCTAGTGTTGGTGCCACTAATTTTTTTGATGAATTAAAATTTGTGAGAAAGTTATTGGCGGATTTTACGGTGGATGTTAATGCTACACGAGTTTCTGTGATTACATTTTCTTCTCGTGGTAAAGTTATTCGCCATGTTGATCATTTGACAATTCCAAAAGAGAGTAACCAAAAATGCGGCCTTCTTGTGGAGGAAATGCCCAAAATACGTTACATCGGTGGTGGAACATACACATTAGGAGCCTTTATTGAAGCCAAGGTAAAATGCATAAATATATATTAATATTATTAATTGTTTATCATAACTAATGTTGCTCTTTGAGAATTTGTTACTGACAAATAGAACACATCTACTTCCTTAAGAATTATGTAAATTATACCAACTTAAAGGAGCTAAATCGCTAACATTTGGGACCTAGAAATTGACACAAGTGGGTCGCAACGCATGTAATACTGTAATATAAATGTATATAAACTAATTTTCATTCAATGGTTTCCTTTTTACCCTAATTTCAAATCAGTTATTTTCCGCGAAATAAGCCAGCAGTCTCAATCAAATGCAAATTTCTAGTGTCTGGTTATTTCAGTCTACATGGGCCGTTTGGTGCAATGTGTTTAGCCTCGTTCCCCGAGTCTCTTGCTAGAACTGGGACTGGAACGCATTATGGTACACGAATCGTACCAATGGTAAAATGTTTATTTTGTCTTAAATATTGGATATCAGAAGCCCATCTTTTCCCGGTAAGATCACAGCTTCCATGTTGATTTAAATTGACAAATAATTCGTGTTTTCAAAGTCGAAGATTTTGGATGATTTTGAGTTAGAGACTTGGCCAGGCTACTTCAATTTAAACAAATATGTAAGAGACTAATGTTATTTACATTATGTTTTTGAAATATGACATATATCGAGATTATCAGAGGACAAGCGGTACAAATAGGCCTACGGTCATCATTTTTCCCATATATAGCCCTAAAAAAGACAGAATATCATTCAAAAACTAGCACGTATTATATAAATATACATGTTTAAACATTAAATCGGTCAAGTAAGTGGAGAGGAATGCCAAGATCTATTTTACAGTCCATTAAAACAACCATTAAATAGTTTAACATGAAACGCAATCTCATATATTTTTTTCTTCTATAAATTGTTAGAATCGCTGTTCGTTTTCAGTAAATGCTAAATAGATAACACATGCAAGTCAGATCTATGTAAATAAATTTACATTTCCTTATGCCACTGACATGGCGACCTATAATATGGCGGAAAGTCAACACGTGGTATTTGACATATTAAATTACAAGTTATCGCAATAATATACATCTAAATCTCTCTCTCACATGGCTAGCAAATGGTTCTTTTCAACCTAGATCATGCAAACAAAATATTTCTCTAGAATGTGTGATAGCACTTGATATAAATTACGTGTAAATATATTGACGAAAATACAGAATGTTGGCCTAAGAATTATATAAACATGATAGAAATATTTAATATGAAAATAGAATTTAATCTGTTAAATTTGCCGCATATCGCGAAACCCTAAAGTTGCAAAAGGACCAATTTTGATATTTTTGATTTAACTGTATTCTTAAAGGGGAATTAGAGAAGATTTAGACATAGAGCGGATCGTTCTGATAATATTTCAAAAATAGATAATGAAAAATGAAACTTTTGAAAATTTCATTCAAATTTCTTTATTTTGAGCGAAGTTACTAATGGCTATCGTTTTAACAAGATGTTTGGATTGATCGTAACCAGCGCACTGGTCATTCAAGTCTTAGCCCCGCGTTCTCCAGTTTTACATCATTAACTGGTTGAACCGGGGTTATCCGATGGCATTGAGAGTTGATTATGGACTTGCCATGTCATGAATGTCTAATTAATGATTTATATAACATTTAAGGCTCGAAGAAAGAACTGCAATGGGCAGATTTAGCTCATTTATTTCATTGTATTTCATTTCATTTTATTTAATCTGAAATGATTGCTTTAATTACGTAATTCTTGGATGCGTTCAAGGCATTGGGGGATAACACAGGATTAACATTATATTAGATATTTCAATAAAAGCGTATCCACGTTAATATTGGATTATATGGTTTAAGATAGTGGCATTTCCAACGTGCATTATGCAAGAGCAAAATCTGCCTATTACAGGTCTTTCTTTAGGCCTGAAATTTTATCTAAATTATTAATTAGACATTAATTAACTTATTCAGACTATAATCAACTCTTGATGGCATCGATAGCCTTCGATATTGAGTGGATTACAATCATGTATGCTATATATAACGCTCATTGATAATTAAATGAAAATGTTGATGATCGAGACTATGCTTTTTATCGTACTGACTTTAGTAATAATAATCGAGACTATGTGGAAATTTCGGTCGCTTAAATCTCGGTTCATAGTTGATATTTTGACTGAAATTTTCAACAAATCGCTTTTACGTTATATAATTTCTAACTATTATAATGAGAACTGCCAACGTTTCAGATTGATCGCTATGCGTTGGAAACCAACTTTTTGATACATTCTGTTATGGCAATGATTAACGCAACTATTATATAACATACTTAATATGGCATCGGCATTGGGCATTACTAAATGTTTTACAATTCCAAATATGTTCATTTTAGAGGAGAGCATTTTTTAAAAATATTTTTCACGATTTTTTAAAGAATGTTCTCAGAGCTGCTCGGAAGGAAGCGGCCAAGGCAATATTTCTGATCACTGATGGTTTTTCAAATGGTGGGGATCCCAGACCGGAAGCCAATATCCTGAGAGAAATGGGAGTAAAAATATTTACATTTGGTATCAGAAATGGTAATGTCAGAGAATTGTTTGATATGGCGTCGGAACCCAGGAATGAAACGTGTTATATATTAGACAGTTTTGAAGAATTTGAAGCTTTAGCCCGTAGAGCCTTGCACGAAGGTATGGTTAGAAAACTATAGAGTAGTATATTTCCTATATTTAACTGTTTAGATAACTATCCATTTTATGAAATTGACAAATTCCACCTTGGCGGAGGATCACGTGGCTACGTGGGTAAGGCGCTGGCTCGCTAGTCTGGAGGTCGGGTGTTCGATCCCTGCATTGGCCGGCGTGGTTTTTTCCTTGTCAGTGATGCAGAACGGAGGGCCTGACAATGACAGCTGTCTAGTCGTTCGAATGGGACGAAAAAACCGAGGTCCCGTGTACACATTGGCGTGCACGTAAAAGATCACTTGGCAGTTTGAATTCGATATAGCACACTGTATGGCGTATGCCCGTCTTCCATTAGCCCATGTTAGGTGCAGAAGGTTAGCACGTTAAACCCCATTTCTTAAATCTTGTGGGTATTTATGTCGGTACTTAGTGCACATTAGACAGAAAGCAACATCTGAAGAAGACAGACAGATCTAAATCAACGGCAGTATAATCTTAAAATATTAGGTCAAGTGTCTGTCCCTCATATAATGTACTTTTAAATACGAAAACATGTTTATCATAATTGACACATTTATTAATGGTATTTAATGATTTCAAGAAAAAACTATGACATCTATATTGATTTCAGATTTACACTCAGGGTCATATATTCTACAAAAGAAGTCTAGTTGTTTTAGTATATGTAAGGAAGGAAAGGACTGTTGTCACCCAAGAGCTGATTGTATGTGCGGAACCCACACAGGAAAATACGAATGCTTATGTCAACCAGGTTACTATGGTCATGGCAATGGAAAAACAGGCTGTGCACGTATGTGTGGTGTTAAAAGCCTTTATATTGATAAAATCTATATGCATAAATTTTATTATTATTGTTTTAAGGGCAAGGACACAAAATATTTTTAAAAGCCACAGTTCACATTCATGGCAGAAATTGACATGGATTGTTTACATTTGTAAAACAAGGAAAGTATTTAAACAAAAGCTAAGACCACAATACCGAGACTAATGCCTGTGCGTGCGCGGGTGTGGGTGTGGACATGAGCGTGGGGGTTTGGGGTTTTGCGCCCATAATTTGCAGAAATGTTTTCTTTAGTTTCCGGATTTTCTTGGGGATCAACACCCCATGTTGACTCTTTGCGCTGATAGTCCTCTGAATTCCATACCGACCGATTTGAGTATATATTCAAAACCACAAATTTTATAAATATAATATATATTTTAAGTAAATAATTCCCTATAAAGGATTATATATTATAACCAGCGACGGATTGTAGACAAATGAGGCCCTTTGATAGTTAAGTTATGAGGCCCCTTACTTTGGCCCTGAAGCATGTAGGTCCAGCATGCCTACACGGGCACACATGCCCAGAAAACATTGGAGTAGTTAAAGGAGCTAATTCGTTATTCTCCGACACTTAGAAATGGACATAAATGGGTCGCGACACATATAATAATGTAATATGAATTTAATCGTTTCTGTTTTAGCTCTAATGTCTTATCAGTTATGTTCAGCGAAATACGCGAAGAGTCTGAATTGAATGACAGTCTTTAGCATCTGGTTATTCCAGTCTATACCGGTAGTGACTGGATGATATTGACTTAAAGACTTGGCTTCTTTAAAATAACTCATTTTACCTGACCAGTCATTATTTTCAACAAATTTTAGGCAAATATTTGAATTATTTGAATGGAAATGGTATATTCGTCACTGATTAAAACTTATAATTTGTATTAATCTATCATTCTCATTTAACCTCTGCTTACAAGAATGCTCCATTATGACGTATGGGAGTCATAGAACTCATAGTTAATCCTTTAAAAGCGTATCTATGTCGATGCGCCTTAAACGTTATCTATATAATAATTAGAGCGACAAAACATCCGAACACAGTGACCCACGCAAACCTAAAAAGCACGTGTACAATCAATCGGGCAAAAATCTATGCGCACACCATCGAAATTAACTATTCAACTCTCGTTGTGCGTCTGTATTACATACTCCGCGCAGTGTTTCGTTTGATTATAGAGGTAGAGGGGACTTCTCGTGTCATTGCTTCAGGAATATGCAGTATTATTGTGCAATGATTTATTATCTTTAATAAATGATTATTCGTTGGTGGGGGAAATCGCTGACAAACTATCCAATTACTGTGTATAGTGGTCTAATGCAAGGATTTAAAAATCGGTTTTAAAAGCGTGCATTTTGAAATAGATTTATCAACCTCATAGGTATATGCGTGCGTGGGTTGGGCCGTGGGTTTGGGCGCGGGGGAGGGGGGTTGTAATCTGTAATCAATGATTATTCGTTGGTGATGGAAGTCGATGACAAACTATCCAGCTACGTTTAAAAGTAATAATTACCTGTTCCAAATAAAGACGTAATAATACCTTTTATATTATACAAGCGATACAATATAGGAAAGGAAATTAAATGTATTGGAAGATCGATCATTTTGATAACATTAGTCGTCAAAAATATAATTTGATAGTGTTACAAAAATATTTAACATAGTCCTACATGAAAAGTCACTCTAAATATGACATCAATAATAAGAAATAATTCAATCTTATTAAATCAATAACTAATATAATGTCCATTTCTATTTGACCGTTGTTGATGGAGGGAGTTTATATTATGATTATTTACTGAAATATGTTGTACAACTAATGCAAAAGTCCCCAAATGAGAAGTGAAAGCAGGCGCTCCAGCGAAAGCGCTTCGTGCAAAATGGTCACATAATATAGCTAACTGGAGCAAAGATTTTAACTTGAATCTCAGAAAGAGAATGCTACTGGATAGATGATAGCTTCATGGCCAACGGTCTCCCATTCGACTGGTTCGCAATATCACTGTTTTTATCTTTAAAGTCATGTGTGATTTTGAACTATCCGTGCTCCTCTTGGAACGAGAATGATTATCTTAACACAAAATATTTTGAATACTTTATTCATTGACCAATACTGATATTTCAATTATATGTCAATTATGGTATCAATGTTAATTTTTTCAGCTTGTCCAGCAAAAACATATAAAAATTTCACCGGTGCTGGTGATGTTACATCATGTACTCCATGCCCTGACGAAAGCCAGATAACCGGACTAGGTACTCCTAATGCATCAGAGTGTAAATGTAGAAAGGGTTACCAACAAATATCCGATACTGAATGCTCCGGTAACTCTTTTTCGTCTTCTTCTTCTTACCCGAATCCCCTTTAGCTTTATTTGATTCAAAGTAAGACTCATAGATCAGTTATTGACGATTCTCATCTTTAAAACCGAAAATAATTTGGTATAACGCAAGGGTCGGTTCTTGGTTCCTATTTATTTTGCATCAGTATTAATGACGTCGTAAAAACATCCCCTTACCTATAATAGCCCTTATTCATTTCTTTGTATATAAGTTTTACAAAAAAGACGAGGATGCCATATTATAAGCCTTCAATAAAGATCCAGAAATATCGTAATACTTTCTTTTATAGCCTACAGATGTTCTATGTTAGACCCACCAACTAATGGTTATTTTGTTAACAATAAGTGTAATAACGTGTTTAATGCTGCATGTGGATTAAGGTGTCGACCAGGATATGAATTACGAGGAAGTAGTCTAAGAATCTGCCAAGAAGATAGCAAATGGTCTGGGACAACTACAAAATGTATCAGTATGTACGACGTCTTATTTCTGTTCGTATAGCTTCTATTGTCAATCTTATCCTCTAGGTACATTCCATTTGAGATATTGAGGGTTAGATCTTATTTTAACACTGACTCATTGGCCTTCAGTAATATCCCTATAGAGTAAGTGTACATATAACTCATCACTATGCATATCACTGAAACAGTGGAACATAATGATGAATAATGTAAATATTAAACCGTTTTAAAAGTGATTGCAAACGTTTATATAGATCATTAATCTCAACTATTTATCTCCTTTGAATATTGAATGTCCCTGTATTTCAGTGAAGAGTTGTCCTCCTCTGCCAACTCCTAAGCACGGTCACATGATCTGTAGTCGAGATGATTTTAATTATGCTACTGAATGTCGTTTTACCTGTGATAATGGTTTCAAACTGGTTGGATCTAGAAAGAGAACATGTCTGGCTATAGCTGTGTGGACCGGAATAACAACACGATGTCGAGGTATTCAACATATAGACATAAAATATCCGTGACATTTCTATTTATTGAACAAAAAATGACACACAGCACTTTATAATTCCCATGTTGTGCCATACCACCTGGTTATAATACACAGTCTGTAATCAAGTTTACATAGTGGCCTAGCGAATAAGGCGATGATTCACTAACCTTGAGGTTCGATCCTGGTATTGGCTGAGAAAGTGTCTAATATGTTTTCCAGCGTGGTGCAGAACTAGCAGTGAATAGCGTCTATTCGTTGGGGTGGAGCAAAAACCAAGGTCCCACACGATGACAACTGGCACTCAGCTGCTGTCATTAACAAACTTTGGTACATAAAAGTAAAAAATTTCATTCATTCAGAGGTTGTTTACCGTTTTTCAGAAATAACTTGTCAACCGTTATTACCACTACGAGAGGGTACTGTAAGTCCATCTAGTTGTACAGAAGGTGAGGTGTTATTTGGAACAACTTGTCAGATGTCCTGTTCATCACAATATACGTTATATGGCTCACATACTAAACAGTGTACACCTGATGGTAACTGGGTACCACCTGGTAATCAACCTAATCAGTGCATTGGTAAGTTCTCATCTAAGAATGTGAAAGGTTGAAGCAGTCTGTGGTGCAGTGGTAACTGTACTAGATATTCCATCCAATGCTTCACTCCCGATGTGTCATTACCAAGACATAAATAAGAGTAAATTATTCTGTAAGCATCATTTCAAAAAACAGATGACGACTGTCCTGTAGATGTGGTTTGAACGTTGTCAAAATTATATGCACGCATATCGCAGAGAATGTGGACGTGTTTGAGAGATCTGTTAATATAGCTTGCTCGTGTCCTGAGTAAAGCAGCTCTACCAAGGTAAAGCACATTATCTAGCCTATCTATTGATCTTCTAAATTTTGCTTTCTGGTGGAAGTTTAAAACTATGTGCCCAAATTAAATAACATATTTAGACAATTCGATGTTCCAAAATTGAATTAATTATTACTTTTTATTTTATGATAAAATTTATATATGTAATTCAAGATGAGAAGCCACCATTTGTACAATGTCCACCAAAACTAGTTATAGAGGCGGATCCTGAAGAACCAGAAACAGAAGTTAGTTGGGGAATACCTTTAGCTGTGGATAATTCAGGTTTTATTCCCAGAACAATAGCTGTCCCTGCCTTGGTACCACCGGCCAAGTTACCTATCGGTTATACAACAATTACCTATATAGCTGAAGACTGGAATAAAAACAAAGCCAAATGCAAAGTTTACATACATGTCATAGGTAAAATTTTAGTGGCATTTAGTAACTGAACTGTTAAATCACAGGTCAATAATACTCAGTCATTTTATTCCAAAGAATTGTGACCTGTGTGTAGTATAGAGGTACATGTAAATAGAATACCGTAGTATGTTTTGTTTAGGAATGGCCATTTCTTTAATAAGCTAAGAATAGCAAAAAGAATGTTTTGTTACCTAAGAAATAACAGAATGTCACCAATCATGTCACCATTTTAAAATTTAACAATGTATGTATGCTATATATTATACTTTGGAAATACACTAGGTGCGGATCCAGGAATTTTTGCAGGAGGGGGTTTGCCAGGTTTCTGGTACGGAAATCTGCCATCATCGTCTCTAAATTACATAGGCATACATACAAATTGAGCTTTTTAAACAGAGAAATCATTTTTATGCTGATGTAGGATCACTTTGTGATGCAATTTCATTGATGCAAGGCATTATTTTTTTATGTAGCTGAGCAGGGGGGGGGGGGGGGTTGGACCCCCCAAACCCCCCCTCTGGATCCGCGCCTGTACACTTGTGACGTCTTTGCCACGTTGTTGATGTTACTTTTCCTCTTTCATCTTAGATAACACGCCTCCGAGAGTTGATAAATGTTTTTCTCCAAAAGCTGTCGTTTCACAAGACAAACATGGCACCGTGACCTGGGAAGAACCATTATTTAGTGATAATTCTGGAGAAACGCTACAAATAGTTAAATCACATTCTCCTGGCCGGTTCCCACGAGGAAAAACAAACGTAACTTACACAGCTACTGACAAGAGTGGCAACAACAATACATGTATACTAGAAATAAATGTTATTCGTGAGTAATGATTTTTGTAAATATTTATGACACGTGTTATTCTATATCACTATGTTATTGTCTACAACTGACCCTTGTTATGGTCTTCTTGATGTCTAGAATTATTATTTGACCTTTGTTATTGTATTCCTGATGAAAACTTTTGACATTTGTTGTTGCTTTATTGTTTATTATTCTCATCTCGTTTTTATTGGCATTGTTTGTGACCACATAATTCATTCCATTGACATTTTTTTAGTTACTTCTTGAAGGATTCCATCGACTTTGTAAAACAATCCACTGATAGTGACTTCATAATTGTTTCTACTGACACTTGTTATTGGCTACAAGGTGGATTCCATGAACATTTGTTATTGTTTTCTTGAAGGATTCCACCGACTTTGTAAAATAATCGACTGATTAGTTGTTTCCACTGACTGACATTTGTTACTGACTTATTGATCGATTCCGCGAGCATTTGTTATTGACTAACTGATATTTGTTTGCGACTTTATTGTTTTCACTGACATGTATATTGACTTCTTGGAGAATTCCACATTGACTTTATGATAGAATATACTGACTTCTTGATGGATTTCATTTATTTCGTGATAGAACCAGTTACGTCTTGGTGAATTCCATTGATTTCATGAAGCTGTCCAGGGTCTGATCCCCACCGGTGTATAGGAATCCCGGCTCCTACAAGCTTCCACCAGAACATGCACGCATGGTCGTATATATATTATATATTATCAGACACACAATCAGCATCTATGTTACTAGCGACAGAAGTTAGCTCCGTAAAAATAATCTTGAGGCGGAAGCGGGCACTTTAATTGATTCAAGATATGTGTTAATAGTCATTAATAAAATTTCTCTATTTGATAAATTCAACAGCACATCCATGTGAAATACCACCTCCTCCTGTGAATGGTAATAGAACATGTTTTGAGAACGAAGAGGGTGTTATATGTAAGTTATTTTGTATGGATGACTACGCTTTTGCCATTCCACCAGCAGAAGAATATTTTTGTGCTTATGATAATATTTGGAGACCAGAAAATCAGATGCCATTTCCAGATTGTTCAGGTGAGAAATAACATTTTGGTTATGCTATTGTGACGTTAATTCGGCATTTACTGTATTTGTATTCGTTATTCCACATGCCTATTCCACGATTTACTTAAACGACCAAGAACTGATAAAATTACAGATAACTATTGAGTGGGTTAACCCTGTACTATGTAGATTAATCCTAATAAGATAATGCAGGATAAAAAAACAAAACAAGAGGATACAACAAATAATTCCAGAGACATGTAATCTGATTGGGCCGTCGGGCGATCGGCGAAGGGCCGGTCGAACGATCGACCGAAGGGCCGGTCGGACAAAAAAAGAAAAAAATAATTTTGTACAATTCTTGAATGGGCTGCTATAATAGACTTTCTGGCCCAGGTGTGCTGGGCGTGGGTCAGAATTCGGAATCCTGCAGTGGAGATTCTGAATTTCATCCGAAAATTTCATCGGATTCACCCGACACTGTCGCCCGACAATTTACTAATTATTAAGTCAACTGCACCTTGCCTGTAGGGATGCGCCAGAATCAAAAATTCAAAAAGCAGCTTTTATGAATTTCACTTTCGTCACTCTATACCAATGTGTCTCGTGGCCTTCCATCACAGGAGGAATCAACTAGCGCTCCCGGCAGCAAAAATGGGATATTTTGCAATGAAAAAATGCTTACTTATTCAATATTCCTAACTGGTTAATCAAAATTTTCTAAACTGGTCCCATTTTTAACCAGTTAAATTCTCTTGACTCTTGACGATACAATGATAATACGTTAATTAATAATATGACGATATGATAATTTCACAGGTTGATGGCTGTAAATTACTTGCACGTCGGCTTATGAAATATATTATTTGACTGAGATTATAATTAGATATGCTCCGCTGTCAGTAAAAGGGACCGCTCCGACACGGGAGCCCGGACCGGTTCCCGGCCCCAATCCGCCCCTGACCACAGATCATATTTTGTTTCGTTTTTTATAGTTCAAATTTTCGATTTACTTGTCTTCACAAGAGGATCTGGCATTCTAGTTGGTGTGAGCAATTAACCAATGAACCGGTCTGATACGGCTGGTTCTTGGTGTGCTCTGCACGGAACTGTGGGTAAACTCCTAAAAACGTCAACGCTGATTGAATAATCAATATCTGACGTTATTGCGTATGACCCCTGAAGCGACCCCCAGTAAAACTGGTCAGATCTTCATGTAGTGTAGACCATCGAACGTATAAAAAACGAAACGAAATATAGATCTGAATTTTAATCCGATGGCGAGACATGATACAATTAACATATTTTAATTTTAGCGTTGGATTTCTTCCATGCCAATTTGCACAATATGGACTAACAATTACTGGATTTTTTTCAACATGCAACGCCACTTAAAGAAGCTCTATAAAAGAGTACTATCGTCGAAATGTTGGCGTTGCATATGAATAAACCAGTCATTGTTATTTCATAATTAGCTTTTAGTGTGTTACTGTTTAATTACTAAATGTCACTCAAATAAGCTCCACCAGTTTGCTTTCAGCAAAATAGTTTCAGTTTCAGAAAGGAATAATTTACTCTAAATATAAATATCTTTTTTTATTTGTTATTTTCTGTTCTGGCGAGAAATTGCTGTCACGTATAACCTATGTACTCTCGGGATTTCCAGATAACTTTCAGACTGCGTTATCTCGACATCTAACTAATTTAAAAAGCCCCAAATTTCAATTGGTTATTTTAAATGGAAACGAACCGAACACGACATTTAACTTCGTCTAGACCATTTATAACAAATGTGTATTAAAAAATAAAATACTTGTTTCTATTACAGTAAAACAGATCTCTAATGATTTGGTACAAGAAGCATCATTTACATTTACTGGCAAGTTATCGTGTCGTGATGGGCAGATACTAAAACAGATTAAAAGCAAATTTGAAAGAAAAGTCACAAACAGGGTGAGTATTTTGGGGTGGATAAAACATTTAATATTCGATTGAGAAGACCAATTGCTTATGCGGTTCTGGCTTAATTCAGCTTATAACGGAACCATTTTGTTGTATCATTAAGTGAGTTTGTTTGTTCATTTCGTATTGATTGAACCACAAATCAATAATATTTATTTACCTGGCCATCTATTGACTTTATTTTTGTTTTGTTGTTTTGTTCAGGTCAACGAACTATGTGTCGGTGGTATAGAATGTTCTGTAGATGATATGGAAACGACTTGTGAAGAAGATGATGGTAATAAATAAAATAATATCTTATTATAGTTCAGTCTAACTGTAAACTGACCCCCCCCCCCCCCCCCAAAAAAAAAAGAAAAAAAAGAAACGGAGACACTGTAGACGGATGGGTGCATTGTATTCTTTTACCACAGGAATCATAACCCGCCGAAAGACACAAAAATAATAGCAATGGGGACATCTATGTCAACTATTTTCCTTTCCGGTCAGCAAGGGATTTACCGTGTTAATGTCACAGCCCCGAATTTTTTTCTGAGATGCATTCATCAGACTAGCATATTCATTAAATTGCCATGTATGTCATTTTGATTTCAACGGATTAAATTTACACATAATATAAGACCCAGATTACAGAGTTCTAGTTCGCGTTTAGAATCTTGAAAATGTCGCCATGCTATTAAAGAATATGGAGATTTGGCTTTTTATATACCTGAAGATTTACAATGTGAAAAATGTTGGTGACCTTCGACCGACTAGGCGGCTGTCGACGCATATATCGTTGCCTGGCAACCAATCTTATAAATTGATGACCGGCAACATAATGAGATGCTGTATGTACTCGAATTATTAATTCATGATGTTGGTCGTCGAGTTATCGTTTCTATCAGTTCTTGCTATGAAATTTAAAACTTTTGAGCGAAGTTTTGAAAAGATGCGATATAAATTGTTTCTTTTCGTAGAAACGGTACTTGTTAATCCAGACTAAACATCGATTCGCCATTTTGATATTAAAATCTAAATGGCGATCGTGTTTCAGTATGTTTAAATCTCCGCCATTCGATCAACCAGAAGGTTGATTATAGTCTTGTCATGTCAATAAATGTCTTTAAAAAAGGTTTACATAACAGTAGAAGCGAATAAGAATTGCAATAGGCAGATTTAGCTCTTGAATATTACATCTTTAAATGTATATCGTAACGTATATAATGATCCGTTACTGTTGTTATTGCAGATTTCAATAAAGTAAAGTTGACGCTAGGAAACAGACGGAAACGAAGTGCTGATAAATCATCAGATAAACCCAAACAAAAACCTAAATCATCCCACAGAAAAACAATTCTTACTTTTGAATTTTCCCTTGAAGGTAAGATTTAACATAATATTAAAAGGCTGAAATATGATTTACTTTAAAATCAAATGTGAGATCTGAGTGTTTTTTAATACTTACGGCCAAGCGCTTTATAGTCATTTTATTTACAAAATTAGTTTCCCCTATGCATTATCCGGTTATATTTAATATGTTTGAATTTTATGTCACTTATGCCTCCGTCTTTAGATTGAATCGAAGGAGAGAAGAAAAAATCCACGTTGTGCGAATTGCGTCACATTTGAATTGTGCGAATTGCCTCACATTCTATTTTACATTTGCATTATCTATTTTTGGTGGAGAATAACCACTGTTACCTGCAATATAACCTAATTTCTTTTTTATCCACAGGTTCGGTCAATTCAACTGGTGATACCGGAGAAGATAGAAAATCACAGAAAAAATTAGAAAGGACATTAAAAAAAGTGATACGAACATTACAAAACGATGCGGAAGGTGGTGATTTTGATTTACTAACATATGGCAAAAAAATTGTTTATAATGGAATGGAGTTGGATTCAAGCAACCCCAAGTTTAAATGTGTCGACGGGCAAGTTCTACTAGGATCTGATTGTGGTACATTTAATTATTTTATATTAATATATTAAAAATGTTTCTTTTAACAAATAATGTATATCTGTTCATGATTTACTTACAGAAAAGGGCCTAATAAGGGATATGTTATGCAAGATTGGGAGAGAGAGAGAGAGAGAGAGAGAGAGAGAGAGAGAATAGGTCATTTCAGGACTAACGTATGGTTTAATTTTATGTCAATAATTCGCTTGGGAGTAGGATTCTTTAGAAGTGGGGAAAACCACGGAGAAACTACGAGGTTGAAGAGGCGAACAAGACAGGCGGTCCTGTCATTGTGAGATACAACCAGTGAATCGAACCCAGCCAATTAGGTGTAACCTTATATTCAAAAGTTAAATTACTTAATTTAGCTTTTACTTGACTAACATCATAATTTTGAAACTCGGACCAAGAGTCTCAAAATTATATTAGCTCTACTTGGCTACACACATATACGGACGACACAGACGCTAGCAATTCTCAGCGTACTGTAACCTTATATTCAAAAGTTAAATAACTTATTTTAGCCTTTACTTGACTAATACCACAATTTAGATTTATATAATAAAGTAATATGAGTTGCTAGGCATGTTTAAATATAGAAATAGGATATGTTTATGACCTGGAATAAAAAAAAGAGGAATTAATTGTGTCTCCAGATCAAATTAGGGAGACGACAGAGCTATGTTTGAGAGATTAATTCCTAGTTTTCATGTTGGTTAGCCTCTTTCTGCTGAGATACGTTATGTTTTGGTTTTTTATATAAAATTATGTGTGTAGCTAAGTAGAGCTAATATGATTTTGAAACTCTTAGTCGCTAATTATGTGTGTAGCAAAGAAGAGCTAATCTGACTTTGAGACTCTTAGTCGCTAATTATGTGTGTAGCTAAGTAAAGCCAATATAACTTTGAGACTCTTTAAGTCCAAGTCTGAAATTTCCACAATTTCTGTAAATTAATTCCAGAGTTACGGCCCTTGTTTCGGCCTGTGGAATCTTGTGAACCTTGAAAGAGCGAACATTATAATCTACATGTATTCTGTATGAAAATGTATTGTAAATGCCTCAAAACACATCCGACTATAGGTTAGTTAAGCTCGAGCGTAATGCCTCTTTAAGAAAACATAAATTAAATAGTTAAGATACGGATCCTAATAGTGTGTTTTATTGTCCAATAAAACAATACAGGCCTATATATAGTCGTCGATTGTTTACAGTTTTCAGTTAACTGTCTCATAATGCTAATAATTACATTTTTAGTGAACTGTCCGGTTGGAACATTTTTCAATGTTGTTAAGAGAAAATGTGAAAGTTGTTCTAAAGGCACATATCAACAATCAGAAGGTGCAATTAGATGTTTAGTTTGTCCAAATAAAACATCCACATCTCAAAATCATTCTAAAAGTGAAGGGGAATGTTTAGGTATGTTTTTATGCATGTGTTTACTAATACTGATAACATCCGATTATAATATAGTGTCTAGATGATCAAGACTACATGCTGTCCAGAATGGCACTGTCCGTGGCGGCTACATAAAAGTTTACAAAATTACCTTTATGACAAGATTTACCGAGATCGATCTAAAAATCATTGTTTTACCCAGTAAAATTGACAAGCCATTATGCTGCACATTTAACGGTATCGCCATCGGAAGGAATTTGACTTCGCCGCATCCCGGAAACTCCGTGACTTCCACTTTATAAAACTGCATCGACCAATCTGTAATCAATTATTTATTAATTAACACAAATATTGGACGATGGTTGATAATTCATTAATTTTTATGGTGAAATCGTTGCATGTGCCAATTTCAGCTGTCCATATCTTAACAACACTTTGTAGCCAACAGACTGACTTCCGGAAGTAGTTTATTGCCATTATTCGGTCTGTCTTTAAACACACAGGTCAGAGATACTTTAAATGTTGCATTAAGTACAACGGTATAACACAGAGTCTATATTAGATATTGCACCATTGTTTGTTTGTTCGTCTGTTTATTTTATAGCACAATGTTTACCTGGTAGTTTTTCACCGACTGGTGTTGAAAGATGTGAAACATGTTTAATTGGTTGGTACCAACCTGAATACGCCCAAACTAACTGTACAAAATGTCCCCCGGAAATGACGACAGCAAGAAGAGGAAGTCGTACATTGCAAGAATGTAAAGGTATACAATTATTTAAACAATTTTATATCCTTTAATTAAAAGTAACTGTTTTAAATAAAATTAATCAAAGATCCAATTTTATAGCTTTAAATATGACGTGTCGAGTGGACGTTAAACCCCATTTTTCTCTGTCTGTTGTTTACTGTCGGTGTGTTCGACGATCAAATGGCGTAACACGAGTAACCCACCCACCCCCATCCTCTAATCACCTCTGACCCACACTCAAACCGCACGATCCAGCTCCTGCTCCCAAATACGCCATTACCGCTCTTATAAAAACCACAATATTTCCGGCCCCTTAAGCCTAGCTTATGTCGACCTACGACGCGATAAAACTGATGGCGACTAACGGCAACTGACAGCTTATGTCGCTACGACTGAATTTATTCACAACTGGACGCAATCGCGAGCAGCCAGTTGATCATAGTCGTAAGCGCGCTCATGTCGCCCAGCGTGAGTTGAAGAATCGGGGCCACAACTGATCACATGACTGACACGTGATAACCTACTAAATGGCCTCCTCATTCCATTTGTTACCGCCCCCTGGTACCACGTGACTAAATAACCAAATCCTATTGGCTACGTCAGCGCGGCGCCGACTTGAGCCAGTCGTAAGTACGCTCATGTCGCTTGCGACTAGAGACAACTAGTTGTCTCCAGTCGTAGGAGTAGAACATGTGCGACTCAGAGAAACTGGAGACAACTGGACGGCGACTGGTTGCCGTCCGATTCACACCAGTCGTAAGAGAACTCAGGTCGCCCAAGTAGTCACGACTGATCAGTTCCACTTGATCGCAAACCAGTCGCCGATTTCTAGTCGCCGTCAGTTTTATCGCGTCGTAGGCAGGCGCGGATCCAGGATTTTTTGCAGGGGGTTGTCTAGGTTTGATAATTGCTTAACTAATTGCTCTCAACCGATTAATTTGGTAGATTAGGTTCAATTTGGTTCATTCTGACGTATTTCCGGAAGGTAAATTCCAAAATTACAGGTCTAAATCGCCAATATAATCGCATGAAAAAATTTCTAGCCTGATCGGGGGGGGGGGGGGGCGGACCCCCTGGACCCCCCCTCTGGATCCGCGCCTGGTATTGCTACATAAGCTAGGCTTTAGAATATATATGTTCTTTTACGGTAGCAATCTATCCAACTCCCTCCTCGTAAATACGCCATTCGGGTTTATTTTATCCCCATCTAAGTCAGTTTGTGTTTTCTTTTATAACAGAAGTCTGTCCACGTGGTTATGTATCAAAGAATGGATTGGGACCATGTTTTGCTTGTCCTAGAGGAACGTTCCAGCCTGATAGTCAGAAATCCGCTTGCTTTGAATGCCCAAACAACGCATCAACTTTTGACATTGGAAGCGTATCGTTGAAAGATTGTGAAGGTATGTTGACCACCATCTTAGAGAAGGAATTAAAGCAGATAAGAAGCAAGATTGTTGTTATCCAAAAGCACCAATGCCTGTCTTGGAATAGTCCAATGTTATGGCACTGTAAAGTGTTACATTAAAGTAAATTTATCGTCTTTATTTTTTTTTATATACCTGTTGAAAGCGTAATTTGGAATCCAAATTTACACAGAGAGATACAAAATATCATATTTATTGTATGTAGACCCAGAAATCAATAGTAAAAAAAATTAAGGTCACCGAATTTGGAATCACCCGTTTAGATTGCAGTTGCGATAAATATCTGTCCAGTTCATATCTGCCACCGTGACACCCTGAAACCGTTATCAGTTAAAGAGACAAGTTTAGCATTTATTTATAAATATTTTGTTCTTCAGGTGATTGGGATTTACAGAGTGACGGTGAGATATCAGACATACAGAATCAACAACAACAGTTACCTATTAATGCATGTTTTGACAATCCGTGTATCAATGGAGGAACATGTGTTCCTAAATTTGTAGCTTTCACCTGTGAATGTCCACCGGGTTATGGAGGTAAATAGCTTTCATTTAGAACTATTGTTAGTCATCAACAACGACATATGTCTTAATTTTTTTTAGAAAATATATTTAAGTATATTGACAATATATTTGAATCTTTTTCGGATTTTTTGTATATCAAACTTCAATAAATGATCCATTATTGTGCTTGGTTATTCTTTTAAATGCGCGGTCATCGTGTCCGTAGGTTTCGGGAGTTCGTCCCGGTGATGGTCGAAAAATATCTGCTGGAATTTTCAATTGTTCTTAGTCCCATTGTCAGTGCAGGACGGTGGCCTTGCGACGAACAAGTAAGACGCTATCCCAATTTGATTTATTCTTCAGTGCCGAGGACTTCATGGTGCAGTATGGGGTTGTGTTAACCTGTTTTGCAGAGACTGACGTTTCCTTGTACGGAATAATTTGCATACTTTCTTATATTTATAGGTATTCGCTGTGACAAAGTTTTAGATGAATGTGAATCTAAACCATGTTTAAATGCCGGTACTTGTATAACACAACCGGGAGATTATAAATGTAGCTGTGCTGACGGATTCAAAGGTAAATATTTTCTACATATTTCAGAAATGGGAAGAATCCGTGAAATGTGAGACATACTTGCCGATAACCACATTTTAATAGCCCTTGATCACTTAAAAGAATCTTGCCTCCGATACCTGTCTGATGGTCACTATTATTCTTGGTGCTAAAATAAATTATTTATTATCCGATTGATTCGAAATTCACAAACAGTGATTATTTTCATAAGGGGAACATGTATTAACATGTAAGTGAAATTTTCGTGGAGGAAACGTATAACTTTTTGCATTTTACAGTTCATAATGAAATCCTCTGAAGTCTACTTTCATCCACAGAATTTCTACTTTCTAGATACCCAAATAACCATACATTTCTACCTTTAAGTATATCAATACATTCTTAAACTGTATATCTGGTGTTCAAGTAATAAAAGTACATGTATTATTATGTCTATTTCAGGGAAGAAATGTGAAATCGATATTGATGAGTGTGAATCGTCGCCATGTTTACAAGGTGGTACATGTATTGATGGTGCCAATGGTTTTATATGTAGTTGTCCAGCTGGTTACCAAGGTTAGTACAAATGTAGTTCGCGGACTGTTTTGCCTCAACTTCCCAAAATATGAACCGTATATTGCCACCACATCGGTAATCTGTCCGTCTTGCACAATTGCCTGTGGACATTCTAGAGGTTCTGATTGAATTATTTACACTTGTCTAAATCTTCATATCCATTGTCGAAATATAATTGTTTATACATCTGATTAAAATACAGATCTATATTTCGTTTCGTTTTTTTATACTTTCGATAGCCTACACTACATGAAGATCTGACAAGATATAGCGATAAGTCACATCAGCGGTCAAAAGACCTACTTTTAACCCTATGACGTCAGACATTTGATTAACCAAGCAGCAATGATGTTACAGTTCCGCGCAAAACACACCAAAAGCTCGCCGTAACAGACCGTTTCATTGGCTTATCACTGACACCATTCAGAACAGTCATTGATAACAACTCCTCCAGATCCTAGTGTGATAAAGACAAGTAAAACGGAATTCTGAACTATAAAAACGAAACGAAATAAGATCTGTGTTTTAACCAGATTGATATTCCTTTGTCAACAATTGGAGCCAAAAACAAAACTAAAGTTAGTTAACGAGCCTATTTAAGCTTCATCTCTGGAAACCACACGTTGAACGTGTAAACCAAATGTAACACTCAAAGACCTCTATTTCATTTCATTTAAAACTATTTTATTTTTAATAATTACTTTTCGTCGTTTATGTTTTTTTAAATAAAAGGCCTGAAAGAATCTGTTGATATAATAATAATGTAACGTTTCTCCAAGTTAGGTGTGAGGTGTGACAGTGACATCAACGACTGTTCAGATCAGCCATGTCGTAATGGTGCTACATGTAAAGATAAACTAACAGGATATGAATGTCAGTGTGCTGAAGGGTTTACAGGTTTAAGTTGTGAGATAGAAATAGATGAGTGTCTAGAAAATCCGTGTAGAAATAACGCCACGTGTGTTGATATTCCTGGTGATTTCAGGTATTATTTTTATTTTAGAGAACATTTTTTGTCAAGCAGCTGATAAAGGATATTGTCAGCTGTGTGTAACACTCAATTTATCACGGAGGCAAAAGTTGGCGTAGTCAGCGGTCAATGATCCGATTAAGGTACATTTTCGAAGAGCGGGTGTCGATATCTTTTGGGTCCAATATCAGGGTTAATCGAAATCCGTACTACAAATATAACCCAAATTATCATCATCATCATCATCACGAAGCAGGGTATTTAAAACTATTTTGTATTTCATGTATTATATTTAGCTTTCATTGTGTTATTTGTATCTTGTGTATAGATGTGATTGTTTACCTGGTTATACTGGTAGAAAATGTGGAAGAGATATAGATGAATGTAAACCAAATCCTTGTAAAAATGGTGCTAAATGTGAAGATCTTTTGAATGATTTTGTTTGTCATTGTCCTACTGGTTTCAGAGGAGACGATTGTGCTATAAGTTAGTAAGCCCCTATTTAGAACTTTTCCTCATTCATCTGTCAGGAAAATGCGTCTAGTCCTTCGGGTTATACAAACACTGCGGTCAATCCTTGTACGTAAAACAAACCTTGGCAGTATAGTCTCGCAGAACACCACCTCTACATTTGAAATCCTGAAGGTTATTTCGGGCCATTCAAGGATTTGAAACCTTACCGCTCCACTACCCCAGCATCTAATAGTTATGTACTTATAAACGCCAGGGGGTAATCGACTGGGCTGCACAATTTACCAAAGCGCCGAATCAACGATTGAAGTGTGTTGTATTGATATCATTTTACTACCAAGCGATGAATACATAGTTCCTGTTTTGGGAGTCACTATGGCGGAATGAGTAAGATGTTGGCTCGCTAACCTGTGTTCAATCCCTGCGTTGGCCGAGAAAGTGCATCGGGATTTTCCGGCGTGGTTCCTCGTTGTCAGTGGTGTAGAATTGAAAGCCTGGCAAGGGACAATGTATCGTCGTTTGAATGGAACGAAAAAACCGAGGTTCCGTGTATACATTGGCGTTCACGTAAAAGATCTCTTGGCAGTTTGAATTCGATATATGAGTAGCGCCGCGTTCCTTGTAAAATATCCGTCATAGCACACTTATGGTTTGTGCCCTCTTCGTTAGCCCAGCCCGAGCAGCCGTCAAACCCCTTTCCTTTCCGTTCCTGCTTCGAGGAGTCTTCATAGAATTCTAAGCTAGATTATAATTGTTGGTAGTCTGCATGTATTTGAAAGTGATGTTTATAATTGCAGCATTAGATGTAAACTATCAGTTAGATTTTGCTGCTGCTGGTATAGTAGATCATGCCAAGATTCAGTTTCCAGATAAACCACTCAATTCTCTAACTGTTACATTCTGGATGAAGAGTAGTGACACACTTAACTACGGTACACCATTTTCGTATGCGGTTCCGGGCACAGACAATGCCTTCACTTTAAGTGATTATAGTGGGTAAGAACCCCTGTTTAAAGTTCTAATTTTCTCCCCAAAAGTTTTCTTTAAATATGGATCTTGACCAGATCCTGTGTTCACAAAGTCTTAAGTTTTGAATTTAATTCAACTTTCAATCACTGTTTATGAGAAATATCTTTGATCCAGAAACACCATACAAATTGCACATAGTTTCTTATTGATGTATTTGATACATTAAAACAACAACAATTTTATAAAGGGCTATAGTTTGTTATTGATGTATTTGATACATTAAAACATCAAAAGTTTTATAAAGGGCTATATATTATTTAGAATAAGGTGAACAATTTCGAGTAAATTCTTAACTTAAGTCTGAGAATGCTTTTTGAATTCGAGGCCAGGCCTCTTAAGAACATGACTTATTTTTGTTTTAGCATAGTCTGTTCGTATTACAATGCATATAAGACTCCCAATTGCGTCTTAATGACGTAACATGTTTTGGTTAGGCCAAAAGAAACTCATCCCTACTTCTCCCTCACAAAAACAAAATCTTGTCGGCGAATACTGGCAAATATTTTTTTACAATATTTTTAGCCTGTTAGTGGTATTAGAAATGATTTATAAGGAGCTTCGGGATATAAACATGCGTTTCGGTACCTATCCAGTCAAGTTTGCGACTCTGAGTTATTTTTATTTGCTGTATTTTCTATAGGTTTGCTATTTACGTGAATCAAGAGAAAAGAGTAACAGATCTGATAGCTAATGATGATCTATGGCATCATATTGTTGTTACGTGGTCCAGTAATAGAGGATCGTGGAAGATTTATCAAAATGGCCTTATTATTGATAGTGGTTGGGATTTATCAACAGGAAAACCAGTACAGGGTAAAAAATATTTATTACAGGGCGTATGCCTTTATTTTTAGGAACCTTGAAATGGACGAAAAGCACAATAGTGTAGTATGAATGTATATAAATAAAATGTTGTAATTTGTAATCAAATGTTTTTATTTGTTCATTACAAAATGGCAGCCGAAGCCACAGAATACGCGACTCGTGTTCTTATTTAAGTTGTTGATTGTGTCTTAAATATTGGATATTAGGATCTTATATTTTCGTGGCTGGATAACAACACTAATATTGATTAAAATTGACCAATATTGAATTCTATTTTGTGTTTCAAACTTCATATATTGAGAAAAATATTGAGTAAGATATTTAGGTCATTTATTACTAGGATATGTCTATTTGATATAAATTATTCGTCATTATTATAAGTTGGGGGGGGGGGGGGAAATACGTCCGAGGGCTACTTTAAAGGAGCTAAATCGCTAATATTTGGGACCTAAAAATTGACACAAGTGGTTCGCAACGAATATAATTCTCTAATATGAATGTGTATAAACTGATTTACATTCAATGGTTTCTGTTTTTAACCTAATTTCAAAACAGTCATGTTCGGTGAAATAGGCCAGCAGTGTCAATCAAATGCAAATTTCTAGCGTCTAGTTATTCCAGTCTGCATCTGCCGTTTGATTTGGTGCAATGTTTCTAGCTTCGTTCCTCGAGTCTCTTGCTAGAACTGGGGGCTGAAACGCATTATGGTACCCGATTCGTGTACCAATAGTATAATATTTATTTTGTCTTAAATATTGGATATCAGAAGCCCATCTATTTCCGGTAAGATCACATCATCAATTTTGATTTAAATTGACAAATAATTTGTGTTTTCAAAGTTGAAGATTTTGGATAATATTGAGTAAGAGACTTAGCTACTTTAGGTTAAATACATTTATACGTTTCTTGAAAACTGGTACAAAGGTATTTTTTGGTGGCGTGTAAACATGGGGTGTATATACACCTCTGTCTGTGCGTCTAAGTTTTAGATTCACCGCTTGTGCGTGACAAGGACTTGGATCACTTGTCCAACATCCTGGGTATTTTCCTGGCCTCCCGGTTGCCTCCAACTTCGTGGCTGTCCGAAATCATGTCTGTGAGTCTGATTCATGAATTAGACTGCTTTTCTTCTTTCTTTTACAGGTGGGGGTATGTTTGTGATTGGTCAAGAACAGGATGACGTTGGTGGTAAATTTAGCTCCAGCGAATCGTTTGTTGGTAGTTTAACTCATTTAAATGTATGGGATCAAGAATTACCCCTAACAACTATAGATGATATGAGAATCAGCTGTAATAAATATTCTGGCAATTTGTTAGCCTGGCCTGACGTGTTCAAAGGACTGCATGGAAGTTTGAGAGATAGCCCGTCGACGTTTTGTGAAGGTAAAAACTAGTTGTGATGTGTATGGTCATGGTGATTTGTTAAATATATTTAACGATTTAAAACATAATATGAATGTTACAGACTATAGTGCATGGCAGTTCAAGAGAATTTCTTCTAATGCTATAGTATATCTAAATACATATATTGCTTGTTTCAAGTGTGCTTTATTTCCCACGTAAAATAGCTTCTTAATTTCTGCCAGTGACAATGGCATAATTAGAAAGCAGTCTATAGCTTAGTGTCTGTATAGTGCATTTAGTATTAAAGATCGAGATAAAATTCTCTGTGTCCGGGTGAGAGTGTCGACTTTTTATAATATAAATTTTAATACAAAGGAAAAGAAACATTTTATAAAGGGGGCGGTGTAAATCTCTTCGATTTAAGGAAAAAGAAAGTATCGATTAAATTGTTTTGATGCACTTTACAAACAGATAAATGTTAACAAATCTCTGAATGATAAAAATTATTTTTAAAAAATGAATGATTTTATAGATGAACACATTTAAAAAAATAAAACATAGTGAGATGTAAACGAAATTCAAATAAAATGGGGTTTCAATGTTTACTTTATCGAATCAAATAGGTCTAATCATGCTTTAGGCTATATTGGCATAGGCGTACGGGCTCGATGACAGTTAGGGGTCAAAAATTTCGGGTTTAAAGAGAGCGGTGCTGGTCTTCCCCGAGAGGCGAAGAAGTGGAGCTTCTCTTGTATGCCCCCACCCCCCACAAGAAAATTTTGGAATATTTGACGGCTGCAAACACGTTTTCCTGCTATTTCAGCCCATGAACAAAGCAACTTCAAAGTGGTCTAATATAGTCTAATTAAGGTGGCTGACTCGAATTGGAATCAATTGTTTACAGTCCACGAAAATGGGTCTGTTGGAAAATTTTTACAAAAAATTAACTGCCGCAAACGCGTTTTCCTGCTATTCCAACCTGCGAATACAGCAACGTCAATGTGGTCCAATATAACCTACCTGGCTGACTCGAATTCCAAACAACCAATCAATCCGGAGAAAATTTTGAAAAGTATCCAATGGTTTTGTAGCCGAAATCCCACTCTGAATTCCAACCATCCAAGCAGCTGCATTCACAAATAATAATCGATGCCCGAAAAAATGTCGCAAAAAGTACATGTAGAGTGGCTCCAGACAAAATTTTTTAATCCATAGTCAACTCAATACAAATTTGTGGTAATCAATTAAAAGAAAAGTAAAATTAGTATTATATTTGGGCTTGATGACAGTTGGAGAAGCAAAACTAGAAATGCCATGAAAAAATTCGGGTTTACAGACAGCGGTGCCGGTTTCTTCGAGAGGCGAAGAAGCGGAACTGTATGGAACCCCCAAGAAAATTTGGAATATTTTACGGCCGCAAAGGCGTTTTCCTTTTATTCCAGTCCGTAAAATTAGTGTTTTATTAGATTTCGGGCACTTTATTTTGCCAAATAAATGAACTAATTTTTTTTTCACTTTACCCGTCTGCCCGAAAAGTCAACTTGCCCGAAAGTTACGGGGGGGGGGGGGGGGGCAGCTGCCCGCCTACCCCCTGGCTCGTACGCCTATGTATATTGGTGCTAATTATCTATTTTATGTATTATTATTATGTAGCATTTATCATTATTCATGTATCGATTTAGAAATTTATTTTATTCGTTAACAGTTTGTGGATGATGCATAGACCTGTATGGAATGTATAGACCTTTGTGTGTAAATTTGTATTAATATAAGATATCTTAATAAAGAGTGGTTCAATATCTAGTAGCTATTTGACTCTTTGATTAAAGCGCATGCATGCCATTTGCACCCTTGAGATACATTCGTCTGTATATCTGAACTTGTTACAGACTTGCATTATTCTGACCAATTAAAAGCAGTTACCTTTTTTACGCTCATATTGAAATGTGGTCGAATATTGCCGTCGCCCCATCCGTCCATCGGTCGGCCCGGTGTCCACATTTGCTTGTGGTCGCTCTAGAGGCTCAAGTTAATATTCGATTGGCTTTAACTTTATACACAGTATTTAAGGTCATGCGACGAGGAGGCATATTGATTTTCAACAATTTTCGATAATAACTGTCATAGCCCAGGGTCACTTTGAAAAAATTTCTAGAAGCTAAAGGTAACATCCGACTAGCTTTAAATGTGTAAATGTTTAAGTGGGTAAGGCGCTGGCTCGCTAGCCTGGAGGTCGGGTGTTCGATCCCTGCATTGGCCGAGAAAATTCATCTCGATTTTCCGGCGTGGCTTCTCCTTGTCAGTGATGCAGAAGGAGGGCCTGACAAGGACAGCTGTCTAGTCGTTCGGGTGGGACGAAAACCTGAGGTCCCGTGTACACATTGGCGTGCACGTAAAAGATCCCTTGGCAGTTGGTATTCGATATAAGCCCAGGCCGTAGCGCCGCTGCCCGGGCAAAATTTCTCTCATAGCACACTGTATGGCGTATGCCCATCTTCCATTAGCCCAGGTCAGGTGCAGAAGATTAGGACGTTAAACCTCATTTCGTTTTATTTCATTTCATTTAAATGTTTAAACAGTGTTTTAAACAGTGTTTTAAACAGTGTTTATGGTCATGACGCGAAAGTACTATTGATTTTCAAGTTTTTCCAATAATTATTGAATACTTTCAAAATTTAATGATTTCGAAAAAACGGCTAAATCCATAATATTAAATTTTTCTATACTAAACATATAGCATGGAGCAGAACTAGGGGCCAAACATATTTTAATAATTTTACTTAAAGAGTAAGTTGTTACTCGTGCTCAGATTTAAGTGTATTGTCTCATAACCGACTAAATAAAAAGAATATTTGAAACCCTTCTTGACTGCCGGCCGACTTATCTGCTGTGGGCGTATGTTGATAAAAGTAGAAATATATAAGTTATTTTAAAAAAAAAAAAAAAAAAAAATGATTACCCTTCTCGAACCCTCCTCCGAAACTCATTTGTTTTTTCTATTTTGTGTTTGTAAACAAACAATTAATCAAAAAAATATTTGGCCTAAAAGAACTGTAAGGTTACATTGTACGAAAAAATTTTATAGTACAATTTACGGGCCAATCCCTAAGCAGTGTACCGCTGTACCTGCAGAACGTTCCGAGATTGGTCCATTCTGAGGTATTATATTTATAAAAGTCTTCAATGTATCAACATGTTCATAAAAATTATGAGGTTATATTAAATGAAAATGTTTTAATGTTCTAAACTTAACTGATTAAAGTAGAGATTAATGTTATATAGATTGCCCGATCCCAGCCAAGCCTGATTTTGGTAAAGTTGAATACACTGGCGTAAAGACGGCCTCTACGGTTACCTACAGCTGCTTACGTGGTTTTAACGTAGCAGGAATGAACAATCAACTTTGTTTAGCTACCGGAGACTGGGAAGCAGAAGCACCGGAATGTGCTAGTAAGTAGAATAAATAGTATATTAAAAGGGTTTACAGTTATTAAAATTATTGGGCATACATGACTCTAATGCAGACAAAACACATGAAGCTAAGATCCTATTTAATGGGCGGATATAGTATGAAATAACCGAAGCTGAAGCTTCTGGGACGGTAGTCCCAGTGGGGTCCCAGAGTATAGGTTTTTGTATAAATGTTGCGTTTACTTCTGTTCTTGAACATCCCCATTGAAGACGATAACAGTTGATACCCAAATCTGTAGATCCATCACTGTCCTATCCTGGTCGATGGAATACTTTCCGAATGATGTGTTTCTAGCTCGTGAATCCGGCATGTGATCCATGGCAGAATATTTGAGATATTTAAAGATAATTCATTGAATGATAACTTTTATTTTTACAGAGGTTGAATGCGGTTACCCTGGCAAAATTCTAAATGGCTACACAGAAGGACGAAAATACAGTTTCGATAACCGTGTTCGATATCGTTGTTATAAAGGGTTTCAACTTAAGGGGTCAAAAACTAGTTACTGCAATGAATATGGAGAATGGGAAGGCGATAAACCAGAATGCGTTGGTAATTATATCAAGCTTAATACATTTCCAAGTTAAAGCGTAATTATTTCAGGGACTTATAGGGTTTGCATAATGTGCGTTTGACTGGTTACTGCGTAGTCTCAAAACGTAAAAGTGCATTTGAAATTATAAGAATTAAATTCGGACATTTTGTCCAATTTTTCATTTTGTGGAGCCAATGAGATGGGAATTTGCTTGAACAGGAACTGGTTCTCAAGTGCTATTTTCTTCTTGTTCTTTTTTGGGGCGACGGTCTTCGAAATAAGCCTAAATCTGTGTCAATTCAAGTACGATCGACATGGACGGGTCGCGACTTTTGATATAGCGGCCATTACGTAATGGTCGGTTTCTGGTCCATATAGTATTTTCTGCTATCGTACTTGTAGGCTACGATGTACGATTTATAAATATCAAATTAATAAAGTACCAACATGATATATATTTTTTTTATTTTACTTACCGTAATTGAATACAAAATATTAACAGTTTTCTTATTGTCTTTCAGAAATAACATGTGAGCTGCCCCTATTATCAGAAAACACTAAAGTTTCGTCACCAAAGAGTAAATATGTACCAAGAAACCTTGTTGTATTTGTTTGTACTCCTGGGAACCGGATGTTGACGTTACATGATTCAGTCATGTGTCAATCAGATGGTACTTGGGATAAAAGTGTCCCAACCTGTGATCTTCAAAAGTGCTCTAGTCCTCCTAAAATAGTTTACGGGACTGTACTCAACCCAGCCACTGAATATTCGGTAGGAGGTCAAGCTAGCTACGAATGTGATTTTGGTTACACTTTTTCACCCAAAGCTACTAACACAAAAGGTAAAATATCGTGTCTGCCAAGTGGGCAGTGGGAATCGGATCTGCCTGTTTGCGAGATTGTAAAATGCCCGGAAATCCCAGTAGTTGCAAATGCAGTTAGCTCAGGATCCGACGTGACATTTCTTTCGACCGTACAGTACACGTGCAACATTGGATATAAAATGATAGGTAGTGGTGATATTGAATGTTATGAGTTGGGAGAATGGTCACCAGAACCACCTGAATGTCGACCTGTATCATGTGGTGCACCAAATAACATCTTGCACGGTGTGATTAGGGGTAGTGATTATGAACTTAATAGCGTTTTAAACTATCAGTGTGATACAGGTTATAGACTCAATACCGATAAACGGAGACGGTGTTTACAAAATGCAAGCTGGTCGGGAATTCAACCATTCTGTAATCCAGTGTCTTGTCCACAACCTACTATTATTAATAACGGCCAGGTTCTTGTTGAAGACATTATATTTGAGAGTGTAATTACGTATGTGTGCAATGAAGGATATGACTTGGAAGGCCCAGAAGAGAGATCGTGTTTAGATTCTGGTAAATGGTCTGCTACAGAACCAAAATGTGAACCAGTAAATTGTGGACCTCCGCCAGATGTCGTTCATGGAACTTTTGTTGGATTACCACCGTATGTGTATGGTGTGGTTGTTACGTACTCCTGTAATGTTGGGTATCGACTCGTCGGTAGTGATCAGATTCTTTGTGAAAGCAGTACGTTTTGGTCTGCCGGTTCTCCTGTATGTGAGCAGATAACTTGTCCCGAACCAACTCCTCCTGTTAACGGTTATGTGAATGTTCTTGGTCTGACATACGCCAGTGGAGCAAGTTATGAATGTGCTGAAGGCTATGTTTTAGATGGTGTTAGTTTAAGAACTTGCCAGTTAAATCAAACTTGGACAGATTCAACTCCAACTTGTAAAGCTACCCAATGCCAGAAGCCAGATCCCGTCAAAAATGGAGATTTCGAATATAAAGATTTAAGCATTGGATCTATCGCCACTTATACTTGCGAACTTGCTCATACTCTGGATGGCGAAGAAGTGAGAAGATGTCAAGAAGACCTTACGTGGAGTGGTCAGACTGTCACGTGTAATCCTGTCCAGTGCCCTAATACTCTCAATGTTACTAATGGAAGGGTAGATATTACAGACACGGGCTTTGGTTCTGTCGCTATTAACATTTGTGACGAAGGCTATTCATTAGAAGGAGAGGAGGAAAGAGTTTGTAATGAATTTGGTGAATGGTCCGGTGAAGATTTTCGATGTCGTATCGTAGAATGTGATAAAACAGGACACGTAATCTCTAACGGCCAAATGATAGGAAATAATTACACATATGGCTCTGTGATCAATTATGTTTGCGATGATGGTTATACTATGTTGGGTTCATCAAGCAGAATTTGTCAAAGTAACGGTGAATGGGATGAAACACTTCCAGTCTGTCAAAGCGTTCGCTGTCCCAGCTTTATCTTGGCGAACGGACTTGCCGATGGATTCCAACGAGACTTTGGTTCGGTCGTATCATATTCCTGCAAAAAGGGGTTCATTTTACAGGGACCTGCCTCTCGAAAATGTCTTTCTGGTGGAGTTTGGGAAGGTGATGATCCAATCTGTGTTAAGCTTGTTTGTCCAGAAATCCCAGATCTATTACATGGCTCGTTCTCCTCCTCTCTTGATGGGTTAACTGTAAACTACCGGTGTGATGAAGGTTATACATTGAATGGAGCTTCACAGAGAATATGCCAGGATGATGGTACATGGTCCTTGGGGGATCCGTTTTGTGAGATAATCTCCTGTCCGGATTTATCATCATTATTAATAAATGGGGGCTGGGTTATTCAGTCGGGCTTCACTTTCTCTGAAAAGGCAACATTTGAGTGCCTTGACGGATATAATATCAATGGGGCGGCTGTATTAACTTGTGAAGCTAATGGTGAATGGTCTGATATGATTCCATCGTGTGTCATTGTCTCTTGTGGCGAACCTGGAGCGGTATTAAACGGAGTTTTTATAGGAAGTGTATATACTTACGGCTCAAGTATCAGATATTCTTGTTCAGATGGGTACGCACTCGTTGGAGTGACGGAACGTGTTTGTGGAGCGGAAGGAGATTGGTCCGACTCGAGTCCAATTTGCCAACAAATAGTTTGTCCAGACTTAGAAAATATAGAATTCGGAAGTGTTACTATTCAGTCTAATACCCCAACTGGTTTAGCGAGGTATTCATGCATTCCCGGATATGAGCTATTTGGAGAAGAATCAAGGGAATGTTTGGTCACTGGTGATTGGGAAGAACAAGATCCCGTATGTGCTCCCATCCACTGTCACCATCCTCGTGCTTTGGAGAAGGGTCGAATAATAGGAACGGATTATCATTACCAGCACCAAATTGCCTATGAGTGCTTTGAGGGATATGAGTTAGTCGGGGATTCTGTTAGGACGTGTGCAGCAAATAGACGATGGAACGGCACAAAACCTAAATGTGAAATCATTCGATGTGAGGACCTCACACATATCCCCAATGGTAGAATCATCGGAGACAACTTTGAGTATGGTAGTAGCGTGACTTATGTGTGTAACGACGGGTACGAATTAGTTGATGGGACAGCCACCAGAACCTGCACAAAGAACTGGGTATGGGATGGTATTTCGCCTCGGTGCAAAAGAATATCATGTGGTGATATTCCAAGTATTCCGTTTGCTACGATAATAGGCAACGAAACTCTGTTTAACACAAGTAATATAATAGAATGCGTTGAGGGTTATATACCAAAAGGAGAACCTATAATAACATGTTTATCAACGAGATCTTGGAATATCGGTGAATTCAGATGCCAAATAGTTTCCTGTCCAGCGATTGAAAATATCCAAAATGGCCAGGTGCTTGGGAATGATTTCATTTACGGAAGCAAAATAAATTTTCTATGCGACATCGGTTTTGATTTAGTTGGTGCTGAATTTCTTGAGTGTAGAGCTAACGGCAGTTGGGATAGTGATATTCCACGCTGTCAGATCGTTACTTGTCCCGAAGTTGTGCCAATCCGATTTGGTAAACCTAACTCCACGCTTAATACGTATGGTACAACCATAAGATATAAATGTAACAAAGGTTACAGGCTTATAGAAAGTAGTGATCGATTCTGTTTGGATTATGGAGAATGGGATACTCCGGTACCATATTGTCAGATTTTATCGTGTCCACTAACAATAAACAAAATTACCAATGGTCGACTTCTTACAGAATCTCTTAACTTTACTGTAAACTCAACAGCAAGATTTGAGTGTAACGAGGGATATGAAATGGTTGGTAATGAACTTCTCATGTGTACAGAATCAGGAGAATGGAATAGTGGTGTGCCATCATGCATCAAAATTAACTGCCCTCAACCGGGAGGTCTAGACCACGGGAACATTGTCAGTACAGATGATCTTTTAACTTACAGCTGTCGTGCAGGGTATATTTTACGAGGTTCTACTACACGACGTTGCACAAGCTCTGGACAGTGGGATTTTGAAGCTCCTGTTTGTCATGCTGTCGTTTGTCCAGATCCACCAGATTTAATGAATGGGGAAATTTTAGGGAATAATTTTACTTTCGGGACTCAAATAGAATATCTGTGTGATTTTGGCTACACTATTGTGGGAAGTGAGCAGCGAAATTGTGAATCTAACGGTGAATGGGATGTTCCCGCGCCATACTGTGAAATTATTTCTTGTGGAGCTCCCCCAGTGTTGTATAACGGTGAAATAATAGGCGATGTTTATACATATACGGCAACTGTAAACTACACTTGCGGAGAGGGGTATTTATTGGTCGGTGCAGATGTCCGTGAATGTCTTGAAGATGGATCTTGGAGTTTAAGTGCACCTTACTGTACAAGAGTAACATGTGAGATTATACCTATTGAAAATGGACACATACGAGATTCTCCAACCATATTTTATGCCGGAACATTCATTGCTTACGAATGCAACCCTGGCTATAGACTTAGTGGATCTTCAACTGTTGAGTGTGGTAACGATGGGATAACAACATCCAACGAAACTGTTAAATGCATACATATTACATGTCCACCTTTAAACAATCCAGCTAATGGGGTTCTTGTAAATGACGATAGGACGGTTGGTGCTAGAGCAGAATTTGTGTGCAATCCATCCTATACATTAATCGGCAGCATTGAGGTGAGGTGCCTCGAAGACGGTAGTTGGGACGATGAATCACCGTTGTGTATTCAGCAACTTTGTCCGGCACCAGAAAATATTGAACACGGTGGATATCGAGTTTCTTATCAATCAAATCGTGTGCCTGATAATGAATTTAGAGTCGATGACAGAATCACATATTACTGCGATAGTGGTTATGAAGCTAGTGGATCTGCTTTAAGTCAGTGTCGTTATGATTCAATGTGGTCTCACAGTCCTCCTGTTTGTTTACCGGTAAATTGTGGAATTCCCCCCGCAGTAAATTATGCCATCACCGAAGGACAGAGCTACATTTATCAATCACAAGTGGTCTATAAATGTCAACTCGGGTTTCATATGATAGGAACTGCAACGATTGAATGTGGAGATGAAGGGTCATGGATTGGCGATATACCAAGGTGTGTTGGTGACTGTGGACAACCACCGATAATCAGATCAGCTACGGTTGAAATAACTGACTCCGCGACATTAAAGAGAGCAACGTACACGTGCAGCTTTGGTTCTCGGCTTAGAGGAAACCCCGTTGCAACATGTGATGAAACTGGCAACTGGGAATATGATACTGGATTGGTTTGTATTGAGATATATTGTGATGAACCACCAATACTTCGTTTCGGGGCAGTTCTAGCTGACAGCAGGGTGGTGGGATCTGAGGCAAAATACGTGTGTGATGATGGATTTAGGCGGGTGGGATCTGTCAACCTTGTTTGTGAAGAATCCGGTAGATGGGAGGGTGAGATGTCTTACTGTGAACCCGTAGACTGTGGAGAACCGCCAGGTCCGCATCCTTATTTGGGACGAGATTTCTCATTTGGTAAAGAAGTGAGGTACCAGTGTGAAAAGGGTTTTCATGTTATCGGTGGCGATACTACTATATCATGTCAGTCCAATGGACAGTGGAGTGGTGTTGGGCCAGTTTGTGAACGTAAGTAACCGTGTTTTGTGCGTGTATGGGGGGGGGGGCTTTAACTACATGTTTAAAAAAAGATTACATTTTTATACCAGGGGAACATTTTACTAACTTGGGTCACCTACAGTTTCTTGCGAACAATAAGGAGTTTGCTTATTCCAGTGTGATCAAAAGAAGCTTAATTTCATACTTTTCCGATATTTGTCTCGTGAGTCTCAGTTACTTCAAGAGCCATTTAAATTACGCATCTTGTAGAATTTAATGGACGCGACAATACTTATTAGCCGATCTGCTTGCAATTAATATGAGTTGATCAGAGTAGTAACGTGTCATTGCTCACTTTAGAAAATCTTGAAAAAGGTCTACTGACCTTAACTTCTAGACAGAGTTGTTGGTCTTGCTCTACTTGAAGACTCGAGTGAACGCTCTAGAAGCCAATGTCATCATTTGATATACCAAAAAGAATGTACCCGGTAGGCCTATACTTAATTTCAATTTCAATCAGATTACAACCTTTTCCAATTATTACTTTTAGAACTGTTGCTTAATTAGGTTACTGCAATGATTGTAAGTATAAAGATTCTGGGTTTCGATTTTCATACGGCTCAGCTATCGCGGGCCGGGCGTGTGTTTCGTTGCCTGACAACCTACCTTTTTATTTTATAGAAAACTCCTGTGGGGTTATTGAACTTCAACCACATGTGCAAGTTATACGAGGGGATCCAGTAAAGCAGATTTATTATAACCATACAGTGGAATTTGCTTGTGAGTCCAATTATGTGATGGTTGGAGAGGCGATCCTTCGATGTTTGGCAACATCAATTTGGAGTTCAAATCCACCAAGCTGTGAACCTATATTAGGTATGATTATAATTATTTCTGTATGTTTATCGGGCAAAATCAGAGTGGCTTTCAAAATCTTAGCACACACCATCTCCAGATAGAGCATGGTCGTTATAAAAATATTCCGCCACTTGCACGTTTATGAAAGCAATGTAATAATAATCAAATTAAAGACGAATATGCAACCCCAACGCTCCCCACCAAATTTGAATGGTGACCAAATTTGATATAGAGTCGGAAAGGGGGGGGGGGGGGGGTATGTCTGGAACTGACTGTCGCAGAATGCTGAATAGTGATAGAATTCGTCTCACAATGCTTCAGAAATTTCAAAATTTTCAATTAAAACCGATAGCCAATATTGCGTTCACAAGGCTCCCCACCAAACATGGGGGATAACTCCGGAACAAAATAACATTGACTTCACCTGATGTTATGTTACATTAATAAGCAATTATAAGCATTATTTAACATGATGGTCCGTTACATTAATAAGCGATAATAACCATTATTTAACTATGTGTGGCAGTGTTGGAATAATTAGATCTATAATCCAATGATTGCTAGAGGAGGTGGACCAACTTGTCAATTCTCCCCAGCATTTGTGATAGTCTCTTTCTGTTTCAGACATTGTTTCCTTCTGTGACCTTCATGTAGATGTTCGCAACTCTCAGGCTATGCAACAGGGTTATTCTAAAGGCGATACAGCTTCTGTACGATGTGAGAAAGGGCATTACTCTGAGGGTAACATGGTCACCAGATGTCTTGATAATGGAAAATGGGCGGTTCCAAGCGGTAGATGTCGGCGTGAGTATAGTGTCATTGTCCTCTTTTATTAAAGTAGAATCGGCAGCAGATATTCACAAGCAATTTTGTTTTGTATTGTTATATGGTATTACGTTATTAACATTATTGAAATCGACGTACAGATCACGTTAACATTTTGGCTTTTGTACATGCAACTAAAGATTCAGTATTATGGCGGTATATTAGTGCCAAAATTCTAACATGCTATCGTCTAACTTTTTACTTCTATTCATGTAATTTCTAACCTCCATTCATGTAACTTCTAACTTCCATTCATGTAATTTCTAAATTAAGACAATGTATAATTCAACTTCTTTATTTGTTCATTATTTCATCTTATTTCTATTATTGGGGCGAAAAATGTCTACTTCATTGTGGTATTACATGTTAAGCATGAACGGCAAACAAATTTAGAATTATGATACTTCTACCTGGCAACCATCATTATGATGTCGTTTGGTGTCGCCACCATGTGCTCAGTTTGGCGATTGAGCACCTGATCGGGACCATTCTATTGATACAAACGACTCACTCTTCGTCAGAGTGGCTTTCCTAGGTGTTAGAATTGAAAATAACATCGGGAGAGAGAAGGGGACATGGGGTTTAACATCCACTCGACACCAACCAGGTCATTTCGGTATTAACACCGTTCAATTGTATTTCAATAATTCGCTTGCGCGTAGGAGTGTTTAGCAGTGGGAGGAAACCGGAGGACCCGGAGAAAACCCACGAGGTTGGAAAGGCGGCCCTGCTCCATGTCACGTAAAAACGGGAAATCGAAATCACGCCTGTTTATTCAATGACAGACCTTATGTTACAGCGTGCACGTGCTAACCATTCGGCCATCCTACCCTCTAAACAACATTGAACGAATTTGAACGTGATATAAATGTATGGTTTGCAAATACTATTTCGAATACCGTGGCTAAGTGGGTAAGACGCAGGCTCGCTAGTCTGTGGGTCGGGAGTTCGATCCCGGCATGGGTCGAAAAAAGTTTATCCAGATGAACGTGGTTCCCCCTTATTAGTGTCTTGTCGTTCCGATGTGATGAAAACCCGAGGTTCCATGTACATGTTGGCGTGCACGTAAAAGATCCCGTGACCGTTAGACTTCGATATAAGTTCAAGTCGTAGTCCGCTCTCCGGGCAATATTTCCCTAAAGCACACTGTATGGCGTATGTCCGTCTCCATTACACCCAATTGAGCACGCAGTGGCGACACCAAACGTCTTCATAATGATGGTTGCTAGGCAGAAATGTATAAATTCTAAATTCGTTGATGTTGATGCTAAACATGTAAAGCATCTATTAAGAAGACATTTTTCGTTTAAATAATAGAAAAAAGTTGGAACAGAATTGAAATTTACACTGAACAAATAAAGAAGTTGGGTTATACATTGTCTTAAATTAGAAATTACAGGAATGGAAGTTAGACGTTACATGAATGGAGGTTAGAAATTACATGAATAGAAGTAAGAAATTAGACGATAGCATGTTAGAATTTTGGCACTAATATACCGCCATACAGTATATGGTCAGCGATTGATAAATGGTGGAAATAATAAACGTACTCATGTCGAGTGTATTGGAAGCAAAATCATTTTAGCTGCTTGCTACCAAATAGGCGAAGATTTCTCCGCAATAAGAGAATAGGAGATTCATACATAGTGGGTTTTTTTCTTTATGGAATCATAGGTAAATATTGTGGAAGACCACGAGTTAAAGATATAATGAATGTGATAGTTCAAGGCCAGTCGTTTTTCTTTGGCGATCAAGTGCGGTATATGTGTCGACCTGGATTGAACCCTAGCCGATTTCCTCCAGTATTAACATGTAAACACAACGGTAGATGGGATGGAGAGGCAGCTTGTTCAGGTTTGTACCAATCTATCCAGTTTCCACATACCAATACAGTTTCAGAATGCAATTTTACTTGTCAATATAAATCACACCACAAATAAGATCGCCATCTACTACGCGAAAAAGCAGGAATGGGCTGAGCGGGAGCTGGTGAGTATATGGTAGAAGTTATTGTGTTCGGGCGTTTTGTGGTCCCTCTTGTATTTTGGGGCGCTTTTTAATTTGTGAGAGGCCCTTTTTAGCCTTGAATTAGCCTTTGCAATTCGTACATAAGCTAGAAAAAAACAGGATATATACTCAGTTTTCAAAGTATTGGTCGCGCAAGTGGGAAAGACACCCACCCCAAAACCCGACGCAGCCCGTTTCTGGTAAACAGTGGAGAAGCACAGATTCTATACAAATAGATGGGGTAGGGAAAATATCATACATTCAACCTTCAAACCCGCAGGGTCAGATTAAAGATTGTATTATAAATAAATATGTCATGTATTATGTGAGTGTGGCGGACAATAGACAGAATATGTCCTTTTTTTATTTTCACTATTGATGTAAGAGCCCCAGTGACATTTTCAGCCAGGTGACCCCTGACAGCAGTTTTAATGAGGCAGACCTCTTTATCATTTGGTATTCTTTATTTTTGTTTACAGCTCATTGTAAGTTAGGATGTAGAAATGGGGGTATGTGTATTGGTATGAACAGGTGTAAATGTAGACCTGGATATGGTGGACAACAATGTCAAATACGTAAGTTCCTCATTCTGCCCCCCCCCCCATCCCCAATTAGTTGTATGGCATTTATATTTTTAAAGATAAAATTGAATGTACGTGTATATAAAACCTGGCAGTCACCTTGATATCCAATGTGGCGGCTGGTGTAGGCTAAGCGAATTTTTAACTTCGGATAATCATCAGATACAGTAAGCGTCTAGTTTCTGGCATTTATAGTTTTTATACTCCCACATTGAAATGCGATCATAATTATATTGTCGGCATCCGTCTGTCCGTCTTAAACAAGTGCATGTGGACGCTCTGGAGGCTAAAGTTAATATCCGATTGACTTTAAATTTATACACTGTGTTTGAGTGTTATTGATTTTCAACGATTTCCAATAATTACTACCAGAGTTATGGCCATTGATCACTTTGAAAAGGCCTGTGGTCGCTCTAGGGGCTAAAGTTGATATCTGACTGACAATATGCTGTGTTTAAGGTCACGAGACAAAGAAGTCTATCGACTTTCAACTATTTCAGATAATTACTGCCAGAGTTAAGGTCCTTGACCTCCTTGATTTTTTTTTTTTTTTTTTTTTTTTTTTGTAGAAGCTCTAATATCTGATCGACTGTTATTTTATATACAGTGTTTAAGGCCATAAGTCGAAAAAGCCTAATGATTTTCAACGATTTCCAATGCTTACTACCAGAGTTACATGCCATTGATCACTTTGACATTCTTGTGGACGCCCGTTAATTCTCAACAATTTCCATCAATTATGCAAATTGATATAAAGTATTTTGTATGCTTTATGTTAGAATAGGACAGACCTCGAAGACAAATGGTTTGTTACTCGTAATCAGATTTTCGCGTGTTTTAAACGTTTTCATTTCTGGCAAAAGAAAAAAATTAGCAACAACCCTTGTTGATTCCCGGGCGACTTGCCTGTTGTAGGCGTATATTTTGTTGCCTGGCAACCCATCTTTAAAATACAAATGAATGTATAAAGCGTGTCACCCATCGCGAATTCTAATATGACAGTCGTTTGACCGAATCACTGATACTTCCATAATGTTCCTGAACATTGAAAACATAATATGGCGACCCTTTTAACGAATCCTACATAATGTTCCTGGACATCGAAAACATATGCATAGACAATTAATTTCACGTCGAAAATACAGTAGGATTCGAACAAAAATAGGTTATTTTGTTTACTTTTGTTGAATTTAAAGCTGCAATTTCATATTTTTAAGTTGTATTTTTGAAATTTATTAAAATAAAGCCTTGAAATAGATGGTATCCATAAACAGTCCTAACTTGTTAAATAATAATCCTATTAATCCTATAATTCACTATTGCCAGTTGAGAAACTAGCAAAAATGTCATTTTCAACTTCAAATTCAAATGTTTGAAGATAGCTATTGCAATGGGGCAATAGAAAAACAAGGGAGGTAATTGTGTTATAATTTCCTGTGTTAATGATTTATAAAAGTTATAAGTTTGCATGCTTAGCTGCTCTGCTACAAGGTACGCCTAAATCACAATCAAGCACATGAACCAAAATCACAATTAATCACATAAGTTATCATTCATCCAAACTTTCTTAAAATTGAACCATAATATATATTTTCAGCAATTTGTATATTACCTTGTTTAAATGGTGGTAAATGTGTAGCACCGTATATATGTAGTTGTCCTGAAGGCTACGGAGGCTCCAGATGCCACCGAGGTGAGATAGGTCTCAATACTTGGCAATCGTTGGTTGTTATATTTCTGAGTATCAGTTGTTGTTATTTAAAAGGCAAATAATATCTATATATTAAATTAATACTATGGTTATCAGTGTTATACAATTAAGCAGTTTATCACAACTTTCGTTGGTAACTAAAAGATGTGTGGATCAGGGGCGTGGTGAGAATGAGTTCATGAGTAGCCATACTCATGCGCCAAAAAGTTTTTGCGCCAAAATCACAATCAAATTACTCAAAAAATAAAAAACATTTGTAAGTGGAAAAATTGTTTCATCTGACCCAATTAAAAATTTTTTGAAAGAGTCAAGTTGGAAAATTTAATCATATTTTATTACCGTATTTCTTGTCTCGGATTGCTGGAGATTGGTTTCTGGGCTTCTAATTTTCAAAATTTTCCACGGGGGAGGGCCCCCCGGACCCCCCACCGCGGGCTCGCGCCATCGGCGCTCGCGGTGGCCGGCTTCGCCGGCCACAGCTCCGCGGTCAGTAAAAGGGTTTTTGTGCCAAAATCTTTTTTGTTACTCATAATTTCTTCTCAATAATTGCCCTCACCACGCCCCTGGTGTGGATGCTTATCATAGGCGTACGAGTCAGGGGGGAATCTGAGTTTTCGAGCTGACGGGTAAAGTGAGAGAAAAAATAAATATAATTTCATTTTGTTGGCAAAATAAAGTGCCCTTAATGTAATGAAATACTAATTTTACTTTTCTTTTAATTGGATACGTGACTACGGATTAAAACATTTTGTGCGACATTTTTCGGGCATCGATTATTGTGAATGCAGCAGCAACAGTCTGGTTGAAATTGAGGTCGTCATATAGTGGGATTTCGGTAACCAAACCATTGTTAACTCAAGGGTTAAATAGCAGAAAACGCATTTCAAAATTTTCTCCGGGGGGGGGGGGGGGCAAGGCCCCTATACCCAGCGACGATTGATTGGTTGTTTGGGTCAGCCACCTTAGGTAGGCGATATTGGGCCACACCGAAGTTGCTGTGTTCACGGGCTGGAATATCAAGAAAACGCATTTGCGGCCATCCAATTTCCCCAAATTGTCTTAGAGCTCCACACCCGGTAAGCGCCACCCTCCGCTCTCGCAGACAGCCTTGGTAGTGAACAAGCGTCTTGTTCTGTGAATAACTGTGCGTAAAATCTGCCATTACTTTTAGCTGCATTTTAGTTATTTGTGCATATTATGTCTTGTCATTATTCTCAGCCGGTCAATGGTAATTCCAGTTATTCATTACAAGAAAATGTGAAAAAATTAGCACCTTGCAAGTTACAACGATTCTTAAATAGTTTAATTGACGCCGTATATTTACCTTATAACGATCTTAAATATAGTTTTAGTTGTCTCGGTCTATTCCTAATTATAGTTTAATTTTCCCCGTCTATTTATGTTATAACGATTCTTAAATATAGTTTAATTGTCTCGGTCTATTTACCTTATAACGATCTTAAATATAATTTAGTTGACACCACATATTAACCGTAAAAGGATTCTTAACATAGTTTAATTGCATCTGCCTATTTACCATGACAATATAATTGATGTAGCTTGTTTTGCTTGTATTGTAGCTATATGTTCTCGGTCTTGTGAGAATGGTGGCAGATGTTTACGACCAAACAGGTGCCAGTGTTATAATGGATTCCAGCCTCCTTATTGCCAAACGTAAGATTAATCTCCTAATAAATAATTATGGCCTTGATTCTATACTGTTATCATCTGTATTTGAGTGGCCCAGGCCTTAACATGTTACAAGCATCATCTATATTCATGTATTTTGCAAATTTGCACATAATTGGTATCTTGTTTGATTACAGCAAAGTCATACCAAAATCAAGACGAAGATCAGGTAGATAAAGAGGAAATAATCACCCAGTTAGCCAGGAAGATTTCTTCGTATTATGATATTTAATGAATCCAACCAAAAAGATCTGTAAAATAATGTTCTATACAAACCCTGTAATTCCAAAATCTGTTAACTTTGTGGTCATCATCTGGTCTGTCTGTTGTCCCCAGTTTCTTGCGAACTCTCTAGAGAAAACATTTATCATCCAGTTCTGTAACTTTATAGACTTCTGTTCTATCTGCTTGAATTGCATATGAATTGCTCAAATTAGTGAGACCCAAAAGCCTAACAAATTTCAATCGTTTCTGTTTATTACTGCTATAGCTATTGTCTTTTCTCACATTTGTTAAATCCTGCGACCACACTGGTGCCAGAGGCTTATTTTCCAAATTAGTGCAAACCATAGACGTTTAATCATTTAGCCCTTACTCATGTTGTAGTCAGCACCAAAATCATCATCTTATCTACTGTAATTTATAGTCTTTGTTTCAGTTATTGGCACAGATTGACTTGGTATTAAATTATAATTAGAGATACTCTTGACCACACACACCCATTATGGCCTGCTGGGACGACTTGGGCATATGATTCATGGCATGGCAACCTATATTTCTACAACTAGTTTGAATCAACCCAATCCATAAACAAAAAATCATGAAAATATTTGCCATTTGAAAATAATATTGCAAGAATGATTGACGAATTCAAAACATATACTTTACATTTCATTGAATTTTATTTCAATAAAAATCAAATAGAAAGTAGTAATCTATATTTCTTAATAATAAAAATGTTTTTATGTACAGTATGAATGTATCACATAATATATATTATGCAATTACTGATATCATTATATGATGATTGACTAAATAAGCTATGCTAATATGCAACAGCTTGTAATATTTTAATGTATTATATAAAATAATTATATATACTATTAAGACTTTTCTTTTTCTTGTTCCTACAGTAAAAGGCACAACAAATTTCCCTATAACATAAATTGAACTAATTGGAAAAATTAAATTTAGTCACAATTTAGAAAATAATCTTACAGCTTTAAAGTGGCATTATGAATAAAACCTATTATAAATAACTTAAGACAGCCTAAATTTTGATATTAAAGCATCAACCTACATAAAGTTAGGAGCTTTCGTTCAATGCTTTGAAAACACTGAAAAGTTTGTCCAGTCGAAAACGAAGACTTCTCAGATTTTGCATAAAATCTAATTTACTGTGTTTATACTACTATTAATTAATATCTATATACATATTAGGTCATTATTTCCACAGATTATTGTCCTCAAATATGCCAGTCTTTACATTAAATATAGCATTTATTTATTTTTAACTATGGTAGAAACTTACATGATGTACAAATTTTAATGTTACATTTTTTAGTACATAAGTAAAATAACTTCTGCTGACAACTGAATGACACATTATGAGTAGAATAACAAAATACTTTCATCTTATGGTATCATCCTTTGTCTATGAGATGGCTTATAATCCCCCTGTTAAAGACACAGTTTTGCATCTACACTTGTCTTGTTCTTAGGTTAGTTACTTCCTCCCACAGTTTCTGGACTACATTGGGTATAGGTAATTGTGCATGTTACCAGACGACATCCATCGCATTCCCTCAAGTTACAGAATTTTGTGATCCATCTGGCTGATTTCTAGAGAACTGCTTTTGGAAATTTTCAGCATCTTGAATTTGTTTTTTCGTACAATAATCCTGAAAAAGGGATAATTTGGTTTTTTACAATAATACCCTTAATAGTGGTAAACTAAAGCCAAGAGCACAGCATTAAGTTTTTTTTTTCCATTCATGTATGCCCAACCAAATCTACATACAATTTGAAAAGGAAAGTTGCCAAGCAACAAAACCTACACGCACAATCTCAGAAGCTGTCCATCCCATAAGATTGTTGTATTGTGGTTCCTTACACACTCTCAACTACAAGACACTAAATTTGGTAGCCAAGCAGACCATAAAGGCTGCTATTTGCTATTTTTTTCTGTTGTAGGTAACTGGAGCATTTCAAAGCTACTAAAAAGTTGATAGAAAAATTGACCATGTTCAGGTTGAGAGCGTGCCCCTTTAATATGATTGTGCCAACTTTTACTAATAATATTTGGAAAGCTTATCCAATTACCTTTCAGAATATATATAGCTGGATTCTCAGAATTTTGTATGATGGTTCGAATTTGAACTTCGAAATAAATACCGCTCTATCTCTAAATATAGATGGTCCGAATGTTGACTCGGAATATTGCCGTTCTTTCACTTTAAAGTATTAAAAAATTGGCGACGTTTAGCATGAGAGCGCACCCCTTTAATATGATTGTGCCAACTTTTACTAATGACATTTAGAAAGCTTATTCAATTACCTGTTAGAATATATTTAGTTGGATCATCAGAATTTTGTACGATGGTCCGAATTTTGACACGGGATATTAACAGTTTTTCCCTTTAAAATTTTTTTAAAAATTGGTCATGTTTAGGAAGAGAGTGCACCCCTTTAATATGACTGTGCCAACTTTTACTAATAATATCTGGAAATACTATTTAATTACCTTTCGGAATATATTTAGTTGAATGTCTAGAATTTTGTACGATAATGCGAAATTACACCTCTATTCTGAGCTAAAAGGAATGGATAAAAAAATAATATATTATTCTACTTTCATTTGATAGACGTAACGTTGGATTTTATTGGTTGGTAAAAATAGATGAGTTTGGGCGTCTGTTGTCTTAATTCTGAATAGGTTGCCAACGAACAGGTTGCCAGCTGGATCGGTCGAATAGCTCGCTAGCCGAATAGGTCGCCAATTTGTGTTCGGTGTATCTTTTCAAGGGACGTAACTCTAGTTACATTTCTTGCATTAATCTGGATGTATCCCACTTTAATTTTTCCATAGATATTGACATGTTAAGTTCGACTGCACTAAAATGAAATGGGGTTTAACGTGTTGTTGTTCTGCCCCGACTGGTCTAATCTAGACGGGAATATCACCACCCGAGCTGTGCATTTATGAGACCAAATTTTTCTAGAGCAGTTTTTGTGTAGATTCCGAATATGGGTGATGATCAGGCGTTTGAGGAGACATTTTCGAGATATAAGGGGTTAAATGTGGTGGGGGTGGGGAGAATGTAATGTTGACATAATATATTAATAAAACATAAATTTCTGGGACTGCTCATATTTAAATAAATGTTTACGATACCTTGGACTGTTTTGATATCTGGGTAGGTGGGGTGGAGGTAGCAAGTAGGTGTTCGTGTGTGGAAGGGGTGTCATTATGTTGACATAAATGATGATCATGTTATATATACTATTCAAAAAAAGTAGGGGATATTTGATTTTTAAGTGTTATTAAAGTCACCTAATGAAACTGACGAAGAAACAAATGACAAAATGAAATGAAGTTCACATTCATCGATTTATTCAAAATGATCATTAGACTAAGTAAGGCACAGCCTGACCATTATAAGGGCAAAATGATACCCGGGGTCAAACAGCAAAGTTACCACAGCATCACAACAAAGTCAGTAACGGGTAAATCCTCCTCTGTTTGCCAAACAAGCATTGATCCGACGTGGCATACTCCTAATGAGACGTCTAAGGTCATTTTGGTCCAGATTGTCCCATTCCTGTTGCAACGCAGCAGCAAGTTCTTGGACATGGGCAGGACGTTGTTGACGTTGATGTAACCTCTGTCCAAGCATGTCCCAGACATGCTCGATGGGGAGAGGTCGGAACTCAGTGCTGGCCAAGGTAATGTGGTGATGTTCTGTTGTTGGAAGTAACCTGTAACGATCCTGGCCCTGTGACATCTTGCGTTGTCATCCTGGAAGATGAAACGGCGGCCATGACGTCGTGCGAACGGCACAACATGGACTGCCAAGATGTTGTCCCGGTAGTACTGGCCTGTAACACACCCTGCAACAACATGTAAAGCCGTTCTTCCAGCAACAGTGATGCCTCCCCACACCATAACAGAACCACCCCCAAATCGATCATGTCTGATGACGTTAACGTCTTGGAAGCGCTCGTTTCGACGACGCCACACCCTCCTACGTCTGTCCAAAGAATCAACAGTGAACCTTGACTCATCTGAAAACATCACATTGCTCCAGCGTCGATTATCCCAGTGTTGACGATCCCTACACCAACGACGTCTTGCCTGAATGTGATGATCTCTCAAACAAGGGATCACGCGAGAACGTCGGGCGCGAAGGTGACCCCTATGCAGTCGATTCCGAATCGTCTGGCCACTCACTCTCACACCAGTGTCTGTTTGAAGACGAGCGCTGATCTGATTTGCTGCGATGACACGATTTCTCAAGGCCAAGGTACGGATAAATCGATCCTGGGCTTGAGTTGTCGCCCTTGGTCGACCTGAGCGTGGTCTGTCCTGTACAGATTGTGTATCACGGTATCTGGACCATAGCCTGCTTATGACAGACTGAGAAACATTCATCGTCCGCGCCACAACCGCCTGTGTTGTGCCGATCTGTAGCATGCCAAGGGCACGTAACCTTTCATTTTGGGTAAGCCGACGCATATCAAAATTTGTTTTCTGGTCACTAAAACAATTAATCTGATGTTTCCACCCTGGAATTCAATGCCACAATGAGTGTAACATTCAAAGTCAGAGTCGTGCAAATCTTGGGTTGGACCCCCATGATGATCCCAAGCATCACCTGCATTCCATGCGGCAGCTATTGGTGCGTTTGGGCGTCACATGTAACTGGAAATGTTTCTTCTGTTAGGTTCTATAGTGACTTTTTTCGTAGTCATTTGCATATTTTAGTATTATGCCCCCAAAATCAAATATCCCCTACTTTTTTTGAATAGTATATTAATAAACCATATGTTTCTAGGACTGTCCATCTCTAAACAAGTATGTATGATGCCCCTGAACAACTATTTTATTGATGGGGTGTGGGTAGCAGGTGTGCGTGTGGACGGGTGGGATGGGAATAAAATTTGCGGGAAATGAGTTTAAATGATGATTGTCTAAGAGATTGATGAAGCATCTCTAAATATGTTTTTAAGATTCCCATTGTGTGGGGGTGGACGCTGGAGTGGGATCCCGTGGGGTGGGGGACGTGACAACATGTGTTTTGTGGACAGCGGTCATTTCGTTCATAATTGAGCTTAAAGTAGTATCTCGAGTTAGCGTTTTCGTTCAAAATATTAAATTATACTGGTTCTTTTCAAGAGATCTGTGAATGTAAATCAAAAACATAGTAGCTCGGGGATATGTTTAGTTATTAGTTTATTCATAGTCCTCATCGGACGATTTGAAAATCAAAAGTTCATATGATTGAGATAAATATTTTCTTGGTTGCTGACTAACAGCTTGCATATCCTTTGGATTTGCTTCAGAAACCAATTCACATTGTAAATCTTCATTCCAGCCATGCAGCAAATGACCACGTATACGACAAAGTAGTAATAAAGAAAGGTTTGTTATTTTTTCTCCCAGAAAATCTTTTTTTCTACCGTCATCTACTGATGTAAGTCGCCTTTCGCGATATTTTCTTCCTTTAACCGTCTCATTATAGATCAAAATTTGTATATTTGGATCATCGTTTGCAATCATGATTCGGATGTCTATATCGCCCGAGCATGCAAGAATAAAAAATACAACATTTTTCAGCACCTCCATTAATTTGAAATTTGAAGAGGAGTGGGTAAGATATTTTGGTGTCCTCGTGGTTCTAGGATATTCTCAACACTATCAATACTAATCTTGATATATTTTGATCCATAGTATTGAAAGTGTCGAAAATATCTCGGTCTATGGTACATGCTTTCACGTAGTTTCTGTCCCCCAAAATACATTTATCCCACCCTGTCCCACATACAGTGGTAATCTTAAGCACATATTTAGAGATGTGCAGTGGAATTAAAAAGTAATGTTTTTACCGAGCGCAAAGAAAATCATCATTTAAATCAACGTGAATTTATTTCCGCCAAACAACCATCAATCGTCGCAAGGTATGGGGGCCTCACCCTTCGGGACAAATTAATGAAGATTTAACAACCACAAATGCGTTTTCTACCATTCTAGTCCGTGTAAGCAACTCTAAAAGTATACAATGGTTTTGTAACCGAAATCCCACTCTAGCGTTTAGCTGCTATTCCAGCCGGTAAAATTAGATGAAATAAAAAAAAATTGTTTCACTTTACCCGTCTGCCCGAAAAGTCAGCTTCTCCGAAACGTGAATTTATTTCCGCCAAACAACCATCAATCGTCGCAAGGTATGGGGGCCTCACCCTTCGGAACAAATTAATGAAAATTTAACAACCGCAAATGCGTTTTCTACCATTCTAGTCCGTGTAAGCAACTCTAAAAGTATACAATGGTTTTGTAACCGAAATCCCACTCTAGCGTTTAGCTGCTATTCCAGCCCGTAAAATTAGATGAAATAAAAAAAATTGTTTCACTTTACCCGTCTGCCCGAAAAGTCAGCTTGTCCGAAAGTTAGGGGGGCAGCTACCCCCCCCCCCCCCCTCACTTGGTTCGTTCGCCTATGTATGAGGGGAATATCAACAGGTTTCCCCTCGTGTTTCCAATGGTTCACACCAAATTTGGTCATTTTAGAGATTTAAGTGCTTTTAATTGGATCGACGTTTATGTAATAGTTATTAGCACACTTTCCGAGATGTATCGGTGAATATCAGGACAGTTTTGGTCGGGGGCTTAGCCGAGGCGGAGGACTGTGATGATATTAAATGTAGTGTAAAGGAAATTCGAAACGTGGGTCATTCCTGGTTAAAGTATGAATCGGCTCATGGTTCGTCCGTTGAAATTTAATTGTAATGAAATTTATAACTTTCTAGGCGTTTTTTTTATACCCTGCTTATTTTCAAGGCTTGTGAAGTGTCTATCAAGAGAATCTCCCATTAATATTCTAATTTATATGTTTTGCATAATAAATCAAATCAAATTATGGAATAGATGCCAATTGATATGTGTAATAATTGTTTTTCGTAATATGTTGTTATGTTGATTTTATGTCATTGTATATATTTTTGCACTGCCATGTAGTTCCTACCGGTTTGCTTTGTTACTATGATTTTGATTAGTTGTCTCATGTACCTTAGAGAAGGGTAGTAAGAAACTACTAGCGATCAGGGTCGGACTAAACGTCCGCTTCTTATTGCTTGATAAGTTTCTTAAACGGTATAAAAGTATCCGTGTATCAGAAAGGAACAGTACTCTTTTCGAAAGTGTACTGTTCATTTCTGATACACGACTACTTTTACGCATGTATTGGAAATGAACAGGACAGTGTCATCAAAGGTTGCCATTGGCAACGAGTAGAAGTGGGATGTAATTCCTAATACACGTGTAGACCTTACCTGAACTTATAGAACTAAAATTCACTGTCTTTCGTTTCTTACATCTCTTTGTTGAAAATATTGCGTGAACACATCATGGGCTTTAAAATATTATCTTATAAGGTCCGTGATAATTATAAAACGGAATTAAGAATGTCACAAACTATCAAATACAACAACTTTTCTTTTTAGTCGAAATATTTTATTTTCGATATACAAGCTGCGTTACAAGCCCGTGACAGTAAATGGTAAGAGTGAATTATAGAGAAAAGCTGATATAGTTTCATGCATATTGGTTTCATATTTTTTTTTCAGATTAACTCACTAACGCCCAACTTATATATAACCTATTTGAATTCTGACTGAAAAAAACCCAACAACATGTGGTGGTCCTCTGTCTTCACACGACCCCTATTTTTGAAAAATCTAAAGTGTCCAAACAATTATATCGCTATCTCGTAAACAAAACAAAGAACAATATTGTTGTGCAGTGCTATCCTTGAATATAACATTTACCATTCTCAGTTCTGAGAGCATGGCGGCTATGTGGATAAAACGCATGGCGAGCTATAGCCTGGAGGTCGGGTTTCGACCCCTGCATTAACCGCGAATTTTAGTTCGTCCAGAATTTCCGGTGTGGGTCCGTCCCCCTTGTCAGTGATATCTACAGCACGGGGGACCTGCCAAGGATAGCTGTCTAGTCGTTTGGAAAGTACGAAAAACCTATATGTAGGCCGCAGTGTCGCGTCCCGGGCAAATTTCCTCACTGTCTATGGCGTAGGCCTATGCCCGTCTTCATTTGCCCAGTTCGGAGCAGAACAGTATCGATCGAAGTACGTTAAATCCCATTTCATTTCATTTAGTCCATAAATATTCAGGTATTTAAATATTCAGAAGGACATGTTTTGAGATTTGTATATCAAGAGAGAGAGGGATATAGAGAGCGTAGTCAGAGGTCTTTCTCATATACTCAGATATTTGAGATATAATATTGTATTGTGTGTTTAAGTGTTTTTACGCCAATCCCCACTGTAATATCCATGAAATCTCCACATTTTTGTTGTTGACCCATATCAAAGAAGACTAATTAATTTAAGGTCATTTGAAAGTCAATGTATTGCAATGAATAACACTGTCTGTTGTTTATATTACATGTCATTTTCATCACATGATACAACTAGTATTATAAATATCGTGTCAATTACAGACTGTCATTGAATAATTTTATAATTAATATCAAATGTCATCCGACGTCAAATATTCTGTCAGTTGTGTACTGCATGTTTTTAAAACATTAAAGCCGTGACCTTTTAAAGTCAATAGAAGGGGCATTGCAAAATACTTTTTTCGATTTATAGACAGATTGCCATTGTACACGAAGCAGTTGATGTTTCATTTGTTTGGTGGTAAAATAAACCGCAAGTAAGAAACACGTGGTTACTTGTTTATGGCAGAAAGGTCGTGACCTTGAGAGTAAGACGAAAACCAATCAAAACTGTTTATCCTTGTGACGTCATGAGACATTACCATTTCCTGAAGATGGCGGAGAAGAGTAACCAACCTCAAGTGAAAATCGGCCATTACATACTTGGTGAAACATTATAGGTGCGGGTACATTTGACAAGGTAAAAAGTAAGTATAAATTTGCAAACAGTCTATACAATTTGAAAATTGTCACGTCCCATGGCATATTTTGGAGATTCAGGAATCGGGAATTTCCCTTCGACTGGTGAGTTCCAGCCTAAACGAGTAGGCTGGCTATTATTAGTAGGTAACGCTAAAAATTGACAAATACTCAAATACGCGTGTTCTAGGTCTTCGCAGGGCTCAAGGTCACTCTTAAGTTTATCAGAATTGGTTTGTTTACATTAAAGTAGAATTTATCGTTATATGGATGGCAGTGACCTGAGCAGCTGTGTCATTTTGTTTTATTACTATTATTCGGAATACAAAATACTTGATTTTGTCAGTGACCTGCTTGCAATCTCTGCCTATACTTCAGGGCACACACAAGTGACACATGACATACAGCAATTAAATTAAGACTCAAAAATTTAGCTCCTGGCCTAGCTAAAGCGTCATGTTTTTTTGGGAAAATCATTTAGTAATGATGGAGATATTTGAACCTACTTTTCTGTGGATATTCCCAGATATATTACAATTTATGAATTTCAGAGTTTAATATTGTATTATATTTACCCATTTGCACTTGGTTTAGTAGCCTTATATTTACATATTACATAATAATTATTGATACAGTACCTAAGTTTCTTGAAGAAATTAGAGAAAAAGTGATATTTAGTACCAATACATCCCTGGACAGATTAAAACTGTACGCTTCTAAAGTCTACTCAAACTACCAGAGACATGTGAATAGCTTTCCATAATATATGACAATGATTTACAAATTCCTGCCACCTGATTAGCTGGTTTGGGGAGGCCTAAGGAATAAAGTCTAGTAAACCTAATTCTCCACTGTTGTCTTATAACTTCACTCTTCCAAGTTTCAATATCTGCATGTATTTCATGAATTGGGCATGCAGGCCTAATTTCAGTGAATCGAGACCATTTTCTCCCACAAATGTTTCATGTACTTTTGCATGTAATTTCTTTTAAAGATTTTCTTGTTCTATTTTGACCTTATTTCTGAGATATGTTTCTCTTTGATTTTTCAGTTGCATTCAGTTGCTTTCAGTTGCTCCCAGTTGCCGAAACGCCAGTTGCTTTCAGTTGCAAGGTCTTAATCTTCGCAAAAATATTCTCAAATTGATCAAAATATCAACGGTAAATAATCTCCCGTCTTGTATTAAACTGTGCAAAGGAGATTGAAATGAAGGGTTTGTGAGTGGGGTTTGTTCATTTTACCATGCTCTTATATTGTATATTTTTGTTTCCTGTAAATAGATTCGATATACATCTGTGATAAATACATTTATACATATTTCATTCTAAATAATTATTTTCATTGTTTTTTGTCTTAATGATAATTGTGGTTCGTAATTGATTTGTCGAATTATCGATCTTTCGAATTATCAACTATTCATCAAGTTTTGGTCTGCAGTAAATAGCTCGGTATGATCTACTGACTGACTATTCGTCATCGGTTTTGATAAATATATTTCCATAGGATTTCATACAGTTTATTTAATGAATGCTGTCATATTTTGTATTGGTGAAGGATTAAATAAACTAAAAGGGTAAACGATCGAGTTTATTCTCGCGTACAATAATGCAGAAGTAGCCACGATGGAAACCAAAATACGGTAACGAGAAATCAGTGTAGTATTGTGTGTACTGAATATTTTTAGAAGGCAATTTGTAATCTACTCAAATTCGAGGTTTCGGTTACAATTAATCTTTGATGCATGCAAGCATTTGTATGGGTTTTATAGATTTCGAAATATTATTTATAATTTGTTATTTGGACAGTATCAACGCATAATGTTTCTGGTCCTCCAACTAGGGCCTACCACCAACTTTACATCTGAAAACAGGTTAGGCCTACACACTACAGATTCTGGTTTCCCATGGTACATCTAGAACGTGTTCGCAAATATGGGAGACTAAATCAAAAGGTGACCCTTCTGAAAACTTCACATACGCCATCAATTCAAATACTATTTATTTGGTTTATTCGAAGCATATGCATTATATGTTTGTAGTAGATACATAAATGCTATTTAGAATCTATGTGTCGATAAATATCAGCAACTAACAATAACTGGTTGTTGTCGAAACTTACAGATCGCCCATAGCAATGATTTGTATTTTAAAATTACATTTGGAATCCGTTTGGCCCAGTTATGTAAAATTCGTCAAGATTGTCCTTGAATAATTTGAACGTTGATCCCGGATTTGAATTTAAAAATAATGATGAAAATCAGCAGTCAGCATAATGATATAACTGTTATGCATATGACATAAAAACAAAGTTAAAGAGGTCATCCTGATTTTAACAGTCTCAAAAATAAAAGTATGAGTGTTTGAAATTTAAGTGCAAAAATATAGAGGAATGGTGTATGTAACCTGACTCAAAATTCCAGCTCAAATTGATTCATTTGGACGTGAAATTCGAAATTGCTTATCCGGACACGTAACCCTTTTATGATTTCTGGTCAGTTTTATCGTTCCTTTGGAGATGTATACAATGAATGGCCCATGTAAAGGTAAATTTCACCTACACATTATTTCGATAAAATAAAAGTCTGGTTTTATCCAGCAGACACCGCATAATACAGGTTTTTACCCTGGTCTCCATTTCCATTACAAGACTGACGGGTTTCAGTTGTTTGAAAACATATCACATATTGTTGAATTAGATGTTCGGCTGGAAGGTAGAGAATTTTAAGGGATTTTAACACAAATTAAGCAGTTTTATTCTCCAAAATATTACCGAGATTGGCCCTTCCAACTAATTTATTGTTTTTCGTAGTGGTGATTAGACTAAAATAAAAACAATGCTAGAATTTACCTTCAATAAAAATGACAAATTCTTACCATGTATTTCTGTCGAAATCAATTCAAAAGTTCCTATTTATATATTGGGTGTGTTTGATTGAAGTGAATACCATCGAATCTAAATACGGCTATGCCCTCACTATTGTCGTTCTTACGTTGGTCGGTCTGCCAAACTCCTTGTGATCTAAATAAAATACAATGGGCTTTAATGGCCTGTTCTTATTTCTAATTTTTAGTTTTCATTTACATGGGCGCAAAACGTATACATCCGTTTAGTATCCAATTGGAAAAAGTAGACTCTGTAACTTGCAACTCCTCTTGCCTGTACCACTGAAAAAGTCGACCCACATCGGAAAACAGTGGGGTCGAATATGGGACCTCCAGCTTAGCGAGTTAACACCTTACTCACTGAACCATCGCGGCTCCCATTCTTGTAATCGTCCAGTAAGTCATTAAAAATATTAAACCCTGTCTGTGCTCATTCAATTATTTGCAGATTTTTTACTTGCATTGTTGTAAACTTGTTGTTGTTAAACATGCCAGATTTCATAACATGTTTTTCAAACTAACTGTACTTATTTTAAAATTCCTGCTTGTCTAATTTCTTTTTCCAATTCATCATTATGAGTACATAAGGTTGAACTCCCGGGTGGAAAGTCACATCCGTGAATATTCCTGAATGTAAATAATAGAATTCCGATTCATTAGACAATCATTAATCAAATCCCATTTCGAGGTTTGACTTGGTTTCCGTTTCGGATCTGGAAGTCAGATATGTGGATAAAAACCACAACGCCCCCATACAATACCAAATTAAAATTTTATAGACGTATTGAATGGCTGGGAGATTCAATGAAAGTCCATGAACAAAGTGATAAATATATTCTCGCCTGTTATAGTATCGGTACAGTATGAAAACAAAATATTCGTAATCGATACTGTATTTTTTATTCGAGTCGCTTCCACCTCCGCGACATTTTTGATTTTAGAATATTCATTGTTTTAAACTGAATAAAACCAAGAGCAGGGTTATGTTATTTACTAGTCGTGTGTGTGGAACAAAGGACAGGGGAGGTCTATCATTGGCCAATATGTTACAGATAAACACACATGATCATATCTAGCTTATGTAAATAAACTTGTTAATCTAAAGACGTACATATGCAACATTTGTTTACTCTAGCAACCAAACATACGTCTTTAATTTGTGTCTTAGAAAAAATATTTAAGCTCCACATGTGAATAATGTTTATATATCACATTATCTGCGTAATTCCATTCGTAGAATTCATGGTAGAGATATTCATAGATTTCCAATACTTGTACAGGATTTAAATACCTGTGTTATAATTAAAAAATATTATATTCACCTCAAAAGGTGTAATCCTGTAGATTTGGGTGAAATGGTTTTGAAATGTAAAAAAAAAACAACTCCGATTATCGAGGCCTTTAATTTAAACGATCTTATCCGATGCAGTCGTCTGAACTACCCCGAACTGTCTTGGCGACAAGTGAGCAAGACAACGTTTGCTGTCAAGATCGGACTGAGACCTTTGCCCCGTAATTCAAAAATAAAAACGATATTGAGTGGTAAAATACCCTTCTTTCTTTCCGAAATGAAATAAAACTTGCATGTATGCTGCTGAATTTTTACGTGTACACATTAGCGTGCACGTAAAAGATCCCTTGGCAGCTGGAATTCGATATAACAGTAGGCCGTAGCGCCACTGCCCGGGCAAAATTTCACTCATAGCACATTGTATGCCGTACGCCCGTCCTCGTTAGCTAGTTTAGGCAGAAATAACGACGTTAAACCCCATGTCTTTTCATTTCTTGTAAGCAAAATCCTGGATATTTTCATTAGATTGCAGGTTAATGGAAACGTGTTGCTCCCACTATACCCCCGGCCTCGGTACCCTAAGCGCGTGCTTATTTTGTTATTCCGGGGCTGCTTGCAGGGTGCACATCAGAATCTGGTAAAGTGTGTCAGCAAGCAGCATGTTTGTTTTGTTGATGCAAAAGATACCGTCCTATTTTGTACTATCTGAAACATGAGATATATGTTTATACATGTACTTAATCGCCAAGATATGGCTTTTACAGATTGGTCACAGCGTAAACACATTCTCAAAACATTTTAACACAAACTTGGCGGAAAAAATGCTCTTTTTGCACCCCGTCTACGTTTATGTATGTATATTTATAACAGTTATGTAGTTTTGTTCTTAAACATTTTCCAGGATTTTCTTTAAAAAAACGGAATTAACTTGAATGCATTGAAGTCGACAAACGAAAGGGCAACACACCGATATTTGGATAGATTACAAAAGTATGGAATATAAGCTCTGAAATGTTCCTGAAAGTGATTTAAAACAGATTAAAGTTCACTTGCTGTTTTGGATTAAGTCGTATATCTGATCAAAAGTGAAGGCTCTTGGTTTTTGTATACTGATAAGTACAGTATATATTATAAATGATAACATATATACGACCAACAGTATGGGCTAAATGGTAACATAATAATATAAATTTGGGGAAATACGAGAAAAGGACAAAAAGGCGGTTTAAATATTTTATCCGATCTCTATCTATTGAGATATTTTAGTGTGTGCTGTGCCATTTTGGTACAAAGCTGGAAGCGGAACATCGCAAGATGGCACGGGTTCGAAATCCGCTCCAGATTCTCCGTTTGTTAATCTTGTGTCATTTATGTTGCCATGCTGTAGGTGTGATGGATTATAATAACTCATTGTTTAGACCCTTGAGCTTAAACAAAGCCAAAGTGGAAACTCTGGGATCCATTTTAAAAAGGCACGTGCAAGCATTAAGGGATACGGAAAATCGGAAAGTAGAATTAGTGTTTCTTGTGGATAGTTCGGCTAGTGTTGGTGCCACTAATTTTTTTGGTGAATTAAAATTTGTGAGAAAGTTATTGGCGGATTTTACGGTGGATGTTAATGCCACACGAGTTTCTGTGATTACATTTTCTTCTCGTGGTAAAGTTATTCGCCATGTTGATCATTTGACAATTCCAAAAGAGAGTAACCAAAAATGCGGCTTTCTTGTGGAGGAAATGCCCAAAATACGTTACATCGGTGGTGGAACATACACATTAGGAGCCTTTATTGAAGCCAAGGTAAAATGTATAAATATATAATAATATTAATTGTTTATCATATCTAATGTTGCTCTTTGAAAATTTATTACTGACAAATAGAACACATCTACTTCCTTAAGAATTATGTAAATTATACCAACTTAAAGGAGCTAAATCTCTAACATTTGGGACCTAGAAATTGACACAAGTGAGTCGCAACGCATGTAATACTGTAATATAAATGTATATAAACTAATTTACATTCAATGGTTTCCTTTTTACCCTAATTTCAAATCAGTTATGTCCCGTGAAATAAGCCAGCAGTCTCATCAAATGCAAATTTCTAGTGTCTGGTTATTTCAGTCTACATGGGCCGTTTGATTTGGTGCAATGTGTTTAGCCTCGTTCCCCGAGTCTCTTGCTAGAACTGGGACTTGAACGCATTATGGTACACGAATCGTACCAATGGTAAAATGTTTATTTTGCCTTAAATATTGGATATCAGAAGCCCATCTTTTCACGGTAAGATCACAGCTTCCATGTTGATTTGAATTGACAAATAATTCGTGTTTTCAAAGTCGAAGATTTTGGATGATTTTGAGTTAGAGACTTAGCTAGGCTACTCCAATTTAATCAAATATGTAAGAGACTAATATTATTTACATTATGTTTTTGAAATATGAAATATATCGAGATTATCAGTGGACCAGCGATACAAATACGGTCATCATTTTCCCCATATATAGCCCTAAAGACAGAATACCATTCCAAAAACTAGCACGTAATATATAAATATACATGTTTAAACATTAAATCGGTCAAGTAAGTGGGGAGGAATGCCAAGAACTATTTTACAGTCCATTAAAACAACCATTAAATAGTTTAACATGAAACGCAATCTCATGTATTTTTCTTCTATAAATTGTTAGAATCGCTGTTCGTTTTCAGTAAATGCTAAATAGATAACTATGGTGGCTGTTAGCGACCATTCTACATCGTCGACTTGTCGCTTTGTCGCTTTGTCGGGTTGTGAAGGCGACAAAGCGACAAGTCGACAAAATCAACCCGACAACGCGACAAACTAACCCGACAATCGTCGCCCTCATTTTGTCGACTTGTTGGGTCAATTTTGTCGACTTGTCGCTTTGTCGCCTTCGACTTATTCACAACCCAACAAAGCGACAAGTCGACAAGTCGCCGAAATGCAATTATTTCGCTTTGTCGACTTGTCGCTTTGTCGCCTTCACAACCCGACAAGTCGACAAGTCGACAAGCCGCCGAAATGCAAGTATTTCGCTTTGTCGACTTGTCGCCTCGGAAGTCAATCACTGCGCATGATCGAGCAGTCTTCGGTTAAGTATGGAAGCCTAATCTCGACTAGGCGAGGGTGCTTTTTCAGCATTTGGTTTTGTTTTGCTACACCTGACCATTACATAGATAGGATTGAAAAATTCATTTGGTTAGATTTGCATTTAACGACCCATAAAATTAAGAATCTATATTTCAAAGGAGAGTCAGTTTTATATGTTGATATGTATGTTAATGTATGCTTTCAATATATATCTATCGTAATTTAGAATTCCTTCGCATCTTCACTGATTACCATCAACATCACAGTTCACCCAAATACATAATAATAATCAATCTACTAATATCCCAACTCAAATCATATATGTTTATCGTCGTGTTTTCCCCTTGTCAGTGATGGGACGAAAACCGACGTCCCGTGTACACATTTGCGTGCACATAAAAGATCTATTGGCAGTTGAAATTCGATATTAAAGTAGGTCGTAGCGCCCTTTCCAGACAAAAATTCGCTCATAGCACACTGTATGGCATAATGCCCGTCTTCCATTAGCCCAGGTTAGGTGCAGAAGAGTAGGGCGTTAACCCCATTTCATTTCAAATGAAAATATTGTTTATGGTGAGTATCCAAGACATGCGATCCGGATCAACCAATTGACCTAAAGGTGCACGAAGGTGGACCTGATAAGGCCAGTTTTTAGTCGTTCGGATGGGACGAAAACCGACGTCCCGTGTGCGCTTTTGATGATCAATATGTTGGGTTACCTGTACATGTATATGATGAACTTGAACATAGAATAAGCGATCAGTATTCACAGGAATGGAATGAAGATCGGTTGAAATATTCAAAACTAAATATCTCAAATCATAATTACTGTGTATCTCTATCCAAATTTAGATGTGTATCACATAGCTTATCACATACGATACAATTAACAGAAATGATAGAATTTGTAAATTATGCAATTTAAATAACGTTGAAGACGAATATCATTTGTTACTTTGCTGTCCATTATATAAAGATTTAAGACAACAGCTTATTCCTTTTTATTATAGAAATCACCCTTCACTCCAAAAATTTATAGACATTATGTCTTCCACATCACCAGTTATTTTAAACTCGTTAGCAAAATATATACATTTATAATTTATTAAACGTCATTCTTTTCTTGACGCTATTCTTCCCTAGAACTTTCATTCTTTTCTAACTTATTTTGTTCTATTTGTATCATTAACACCTCACATATTTACAAATTTATTCATTGTATTTGCTATAAGTAACTTTCAGCAATAAAGAATTACTTACCTACTTAATATACTATTTTGTTAATTACAAACCATATTGTTTATAGTTAAACTTATATACTTTTAATAAACAAAAACAAACATTTTGGGGACAGACCACGTTTATTTAAACTATGACTTAGTTTATCAACCAATGTACTTTTCTGCATCAATGAAGACAGGCATATGTTATGCCGTGTAGGCCTATTACGGGGTAAATTCTGTCAAGACAGCGGCGATACGGCCGGGGTACTTTTTTTCTGCCAACATATTATTTTAAACTATTTTTCGACACCAATGCAGTGTGCTATTAAGGAAAGTTTGCCCAGACAGCAACTCCAAGGCCTACGCTTATTTGAAACAATTCCAACGGACAAAGGTTCCATTACCTGCACGTCACCGTACATTAGACATTAGGGAAGCCATGCTGGACGCAGACTTTCTGGTTAGTGAGCCAGTCATACAGTTACTGTCAAGGAGATTTGAAATTGGAATGTGGCCAAGAAAAAGCTTTAGTGCATTCTGTAAAGGAAACTTACCTATAAACATCCTAAGAAGAAAGGATTTACATTTTAAATATTTTTTAATGTAGCAAAGCTAGCATATTCTATTCTCAATTACCATAGGTATTTTGAAAGCATAAAATACATATCAACATATAATTTTATGGGTCGTTAAATGCAATCGTTAAATGCAAATTTAACCACATGAATTTTTCAATCCTATTTGTGTAATGGTCAGGTGTTGCAAAACTAAACCAAATGCTGAATAAACGCACCCTCGCCTCGTCGAGATTGGGCTTCCATACTTAACCGAAGAATGCTCGCCAATGCGCAATGATTGACTTCCAAGGCGACAAGTCGACAAGTCGACAAAGCGAAATAATTGCATTTCGTCGACTTGTCGCTTTGTCGGGTTGTGAAGGCGACAAAGCGACAAGTCGACAAAGCGAAATAATTGCATTTCGGCGACTTGTCGACTTGTCGCTTTGTCGGGTTGTGAATAAGTCGAAGGCGACAAAGCGACAAGTCGACAAAATTGATCCGACAAGTCGACAAAATGAGGGCGACGATTGTCGGGTTAGTTTGTCGCGTTGTCGGGTTGATTTTGTCGACTTGTCGCTTTGTCGCCTTCACAACCCGACAAAGCGACAAAGCGACAAGTCGACGAAATGCAATTATTTCGCTTTGTCGTGCCGCGACTTGTCGCCTTCACAACCCGACAAGTCGACGATGTAGAATGGCCGCTAACTATGGTGGCTGTTAGCGGCCATTCTACATCGTCGACTTGTCGGGTTGTGAAGGCGACAAGTCGCGGCACGACAAAGCGAAATAATTGCATTTCGTCGACTTGTCGCTTTGTCGGGTTGTGAAGGCGACAAAGCGACAAGTCGACAAAATCAACCCGACAACGCGACAAACTAACCCGACAATCGTCGCCCTCATTTTGTCGACTTGTCGGGTCAAATTTGTCGACTTGTCGCTTTGTCGCCTTCGACTTATTCACAACCCGACAAAGCGACAAGTCGACAAGTCGCCGAAATGCAATTATTTCGCTTTGTCGACTTGTCGCTTTGTCGCCTTCACAACCCGACAAGTCGACAAGCCGCCGAAATGCAATTATTTCGCTTTGTCGACTTGTCGCTTTGTCGCCTTGGAAGTCAATCACTGCGCATGATCGAGCAGTCTTCGGTTAAGTATGGAAGCCCAATCTCGACGAGGCGAGGGTGCGTTTATTCAACATTTGGTTTAGTTTTGCTACACCTGACCATTACACAAATAGGATCGAAAAATTCATGTGGTTAAATTTGCATTTAACGACCCATAAAATTATATGTTGATATGTATTTTATGCTTTCAAAATACCTGTGGTAATTGAGAATAGAATATGCTAGCTTTGCTACATTAAAAAATATTTAAAATTTAAATCCTTTCTTCTTAGGATGTTTATAGGCAAGTTTCCTTTACAGAATGCACTAAAGCTTTTTCCGTTGAAATTGTTTCAAATAAGCGTAGGCCGTGGAGTTGGTGTCTGGGCAAACTTTCCTTAATAGCACACTGCATTGGTGTCGAAAAATAGTTTAAAATAATATGTTGGCAGACAAAAGTACCCCGGCCGTATCGCCGCTGTCTTGACAGAATTTACCCCGTAATAGGCCTACACGGCATAACATATGCCTGTCTTCATTGATGCAGAAAAGTACATTGGTTGATAAACTAAGTCATAGTTTAATAAACGTGGTCTGTCCCCAAAATGTTTGTTTTTGTTTATTAAAAGTATATAAGTTTTAACTATAAACAATATGATTTGTAATTAACAAAATAGTATATTAAGTAGGTAAGTAATTCTTTATTGCTGAAAGTTACTTATAGCAAATACAATGAATAAATTTGTAAATATGTAAAAGTGTTAATGATACAAATAGTACAAAATAAGTTAGAAAAGAATGAAAGTTCTAGGGAAGAATAGCGTCAAGAAAAGAACGACGTTTAATAAATTATAAATGTATATATTTTGCTAACGAGTTTAAAATAACTGGTGATGTGGAAGACATAATGTCTATAAATTTTTGGAGTGAAGGGTGATTTCTATAATAAAAAGGAATAAGCTGTTCTTTATATAATGGACAGCAAAGTAAAAAATGATATTCGTCTTCAACGTTATTTAAATTGCATAATTTACAAATTCTATCATATAATTTTATGGGTCGTTAAATGCAAATTTAACCACATGAATTTTTCAATCCTATCTGTGTAATGGTCAGGTGTAGCAAAACTAAACCAAATGTTGAATAAACGCACCCTCGCCTCGTCGAGATTGGGCTTCCATACTTAACCGAAGACTGCTCGATCATGCGCAGTGATTGACTTCCAAGGCGACAAAGCGACAAGTCGACAAAGCGAAATAATTGCATTTCGGCGGCTTGTCGACTTGTCGACTTGTCGGGTTGTGAAGGCGACAAAGCGACAAGTCGGGTTGTGAAGGCGACAAAGCGACAAGTCGACAAAGCGAAATAATTGCATTTCGGCGACTTGTCGACTTGTCGCTTTGTCGGGTTGTGAATAAGTCGAAGGCGACAAAGCGACAAGTCGACAAAATTGATCCGACAAGTCGACAAAATGAGGGCGACGATTGTCGGCTTAGTTTGTCGCGTTGTCGGGTTGATTTTGTCGACTTGTCGCTTTGTCGCCTTCACAACCCGACAAAGCGACAAAGCGACAAGTCGACGAAATGCAATTATTTCGCTTTGTCGTGCCGCGACTTGTCGCCTTCACAACCCGACAAGTCGACGATGTAGAATGGCCGCTAACAGCCACCATAGCTAACAGCCACCATAGATAACACATGCAAGTTAGATCTATGTAAATAAATTTACATTTCCTTATGCCACTGACCTGGCGACCTATAATATGGCGGAACGTCAACACGTGGTATTTGATATATTAAATTACAAGTTATCGCAATAATATACATCTAAATCTCTCTCTCACATGGCTAGCAAATGGTTCTTTTCAACCTAAATCATGCAAACAAAATATTTCTCTAGAATGTGTGATAGCGCTTGATAGATTACGTGTAAATATATTGACGAAAATACAGAATGTTGGCCTAATATAAACATGATAGAAATATTTAATATGAGAATAGAATTAAATCTGTTAAATTATATATTTTTTTTTTTGCCGCATATCGCGAATCCCTAAAGTTGCAAAAGGCCCAATTTTGATATTTTTGATTTAACTTTATTCTTAAAGGGGAATTATAGAAGATTTAGACAGAGAGCGGATCTTCTTAGCTATAATATTTCAAAAATAGAAAACGAAAAATGAAACTTTTGAAAATTTCATTCAAATTTGTTTATTTTGAGCGAAGTTTCTAATGGTTGTCGTTTTGACAAGATGTTTGGATGATCGTAACCAGCGTAGGTTACAGGTCATGCAAGTCTTAGCCCCACGTTCCGCAGTTTTGAATTACATCATTAAATGGTTGAACCGGGGTTATCCGATGGCATTGAGAGTTGATTATGGACTTGTCATGTCAATAAATGTCTAATTAAAGATCTATATAACATTTAAGACTTGAAGAAAGAACTGTATAATAGGCAGATTTAGCTCATTTATTTCATTGTATTTCATGTATTTTATTTAATATGAAATGATTGCTTTAATTACGCAAGTCTTGGATGCGTCCAAGGCAGTGGGGGATAACACAGGATTAACATTATATTAGATATTTCAATAAAAGCGTATCCACGTTAAAAATGAATTATATGGTTTAAGATAGTAGCATTTACAACATGCATTATGCGAGAGCTAAATCTGCCTTTTACAGGTCTTTCTTTAGGCCGGAAATTTTATCTATATTATTAATTAGACATTAATTAACTTATTCAGACCATAATCAACTCTTGGTGGCATCGATATCCTTCGATATTGAGTTGATTACAATCATGTATGCTACATATAACGTTCATTGATAATTAAAATGAAAAAATTGATGATCGAGACTATGCTTTTTATCGTACGGAGTTTAGTAATAATAATCGAGACTATGTGGAAATTTGACTGAAATTTTCAACAAATCGCCTTTACATTATCTAATCTCCCATAATGTATCTTTAAGTACTCCACGTTTCAGATTGATCGCTGTGCGTTTTGGAAACCAACTTTTTGATACATTCTGTTATGGTAATGATTAACGCAACTAGGCCTATATAACATACATGTACCCGGACACAGGTATTTTCCTCGAAATTTTTCTTAATATGGCATTGGCACTGGGCATTACTAAATGTTTTACAATTCCAAATATGTTCATTTTAGAGGAGAGGATTTTTTTATACGCCCACATTGAAATGTGGTCGTATATTGTCGTCGCCCCCGTCCGTCCGTCCGTCCGTCCGTCCGTCCGTCGGTCCGTCGGTCCGGCGTCCACAATTGCTTGTGGACGCTCTACAGGCTAAAGTTAATATCCGATTGACTTTAAATTTATACACAGTGTTTAAGGTCATGAGACGAAGAAGCCTATTGTTTTTCAGCGATTTCCGATAATAACTACCAGAGTTATGGCCCTTGATCACTTCAAAAAATCTTGTGGACGCTCTAGAGGCCAAAGTTAATATCCGATTGACTTTAAATTTATACACAGCATTTAAGGTCATAAGACAATGACGCCTATTGATTTTCGGCGATTTCCGATAATTAGTGCCAGAGTTATGGCCCTTGATCGCTTTAAAAAATCTTGTGGACGCTCTAAAGGTCAAAGTTAATATCTGATTGACTTTAAATTTATACACAGTGTTTAAGGTCATAAGACGAAGAAGCCTATTGACTTTCAGCGATTTCCGATTATTAGTGCCAGAGTTATGGCCCTTGATCACTTCAAAAAATCTTGTGGACGCTCTAGGGGCCAAAGTTAATATCCGATTGACTTTAAATTTATACACAGTGTTTAAGGTCATAAGACGAAGACGCCTATTGATTTTCAGCGATTTGCGATAATTAGTGCCAGAGTTATGGCCCTTGATCACCTCAAAAAATCTTTCAATTAATATCCGATTGACTTTAGATTTATACACAGTGTTTAAGGTCACGAGACGAAGAAGCCTATTGATTTTCGGCGATTTCCGATAATTAGTGCCAGAGTTATGGCCCTTGATCTCTTTAAAAAATCATGTGGACGCTATAAAGGTTTGTACACAGTGTTTAAGGTCATAAGACGAAGAAGCCTATTAATTTTCAGCGATTTCCGATAATTAGTGCCAGAGTTATGGCCCTTGATCACTTCAAAAAATCTTGTGGACGCTCTAGAGGCCAAAGTTAATATCCGATTGACTTCAAATTTATACACAGTGTTTAAGGTCATAAGACAAAGACGCCTATTGATTTTCAGCGATTTCCGATAATTAGTGCCAGAGTTATTGCCCTTGATCACCTCAAAAAATCTTATGGACGCTCTGGAGGCCAAAGTTAATATCCGATTGACTTTAGATTTATACACAGTGTTTAAGGTCATGAGACGAAGAATCCTATTGATTTTCAGCGAATCCAAATAATTACTGCCAGAGTTATCTCCCTTGATAACTTCAAAAATTCTTTTGACGCTATAGAGGCCAAAGTTACCATCTGATTGACTTCAGATTGATACATAGAGTTTAAGGTGTTGAAACGAACAAGTATTTTGATTTTCAATGAATTTAGATAACTGAACAGCTAAATCCATGATATTAAATGTGTCATGTATATACTAATTGTTAGCGTGGGGTAAAACTTTATAAAAAGCAATCAAATTCTAATGATTTTCTGATAATTACATAATGAGTTGTTACTCTTAATCAGTTTTTAGTGTATTACAAATGTTTCATTACCGAAAAAAGTAAAAATATGCGACAACCCTTGTTGACTGCCCGGACGATTTAGCTGCTGTGGGCGTATGTTTCGTTGCCTGGCAACCTATCTTTAAAATATTTTTCACGATTTTTTAAAGAATGTTCTCAGAGCTGCTCGGAAGGAAGCGGCCAAGGCAATATTTCTGATCACTGATGGTTTTTCAAATGGTGGGGATCCCAGACCGGAAGCCAATATCCTGAGAGAAATGGGAGTAAAAATATTTACATTTGGTATCAGAAATGGTAATGTCAGAGAATTGTTTGATATGGCGTCGGAACCCAGGAATGAAACGTGTTATATATTAGACAGTTTTGAAGAATTTGAAGCTTTAGCCCGTAGAGCCTTGCACGAAGGTATGGTTAGAAAACTATAGAATAGTATATTTTCCTATATTTAATTGTTTAGAGGCAGAACGGAGGGCCTGACAGGGACAGCTGTCTAGTCGTTCGAATGGGACGAAAAACCAAGGTCCCGTGTACACATTGGCGTGCACGTAAAAGATCCCTTGGCAGTTGGAATTCGGTATAGCACACTGTATGGCGTATGCCCGTCTTCCATTAGCCCAGGTTAGGTGCAGAGAAGTAGGACGTTAAACCCCATTTCATTTCATTTCCACCCTGGCGTGCTATAGAAAAACACATGTTTACTTATTTTATGTCATGGACACTTTCGTGTGCTGAAACCTTATACAGCCTGTGAGTATTTATGTCTGCACCTAGTGCACATTAGACAGAAAGCAACATCAGAAGAAGACAGACAGATCTAAATTAACGGCGGTATAATCTTAAAATATTAGGTCAATTGTCTTTCCCTCATACAATGTACTTTTAAATACGAAAACATGTTTATCATAATTGACATATTTATTAATGGTATTTAATATTTTCAATGATATCTATATTGATTTCAGATTTACACTCAGGGTCATATATTCTACAAAAGAAGTCTAGTTGTTTTAGTATATGTAAGGAAGGAAAGGACTGTTGTCACCCAAGAGCTGATTGTATGTGCGGAACCCACACAGGAAAATACGAATGCTTATGTCAACCTGGTTACTATGGTCATGGCAATGGAAAAACAGGCTGTGCACGTATGTGTGGCGTTAAAAGCCTTTATATTGATCAAATCTATATGCATAAATTTTATTATTATTGCTTTAAAGGCAAGGACACAAAATATTTTAAAAAGCCACAGTTCACAACCATGGCAGAAATTGACATGGATTGTTGTTTACATTTGTAAAACAAGGAAAGTATTTAAACAAAAGCTAAGACCACAATACCGAGACTAATGGTTGTGTGTGCGCGGGTGTGGGTATGGGCATGGGCGTGGGGGCTGGGGGTTTTGCCGCCCATAATTTGCAGAAATGTTTTTTTTAGTTTCCGGATTTTCTTGGGGATCAACAACCCATGTTGACTCTTTGCGCTGATAGTCCCCTGAATTCCATACCGACTGATTTGAGTATATAATCAAAACCACAAATTTTATAAATATAGTAGTATTTTAAGCAAATAATTCCCTATAAAGGATTTTATATTATAACCAGCGACGGATTGTAAACAAATGAGGCCCTCTGCTAGTTAAGTTATGAGGCCCCTTACTTTGTCCCTGAAGCATGTATGCCCAGCATGCCTACACAGGCACACATGCCCAGAAAACATTGGAGTAGTTAATGGCAGGGGCGTTTTAAGGTTTATCATTGCGGAGGCTATACTGTTTTGAGGTCCCTCTTTCGCGGGGTCCGGGGTGGAGGTGGTGGTCTTGATTGATGATTTTCATTCAGTAGTGTATTCGACAGTAGCAGTGTAAAGAAAACGATTGACTCGGGGGCCCTTTCCCCTGGTCAGAGGGGCCCTTTTGTCAGACGAGGGGGCCTTTTGTCTGCCTTTAGGGCCCTCCCTTACTAGGGTATATTTCATTTTTCTCATCGGTTTTAGCATTTTTCTCCCGTTTTATTCGTTCAACTTCTTTGATTTTTTTTCGAGAGGAGGCTGGCGCCTCCAGCGCCTCAGCTATAAAACGCCTTTGGTTAATGGAGCTAATTCGCTATTCTCTGACACTTAGAAATGGACATAAATGGGTCGCGACACATGTAATATGAATGTATAAACTGATTTACATTTAATCGTTTCTGGTTTTGCTTTAATATCTAATCAGTTATGTTCAGCGAAATACGCGAAGAGTCTGAATTGAATGACAGTCTTTGGCATCTGGTTATTCCAGTCTATACCGGTAGTATTCTCCAGCAAGCGGTATGTCTGGCCTCGTTCACAGATTCGCTTCATGTAACTTTCAGTGTCGAAGACTGGATGACATTGACTCAATATATTGAGTTAAAGACTTGGCTTCTTTAAAATAACTCATGCTACCTGACCAGTCATTATTTTCAACACATTTTAGGCAAATATTTGAATTATTTGAATGGAGATGGTATATTCGTCACTGATTATAACTTATAATTTGTATTAATCTATCATTCTCATTTAACGTCTGCTTACAAGAATGTTCCATTATGACGTATGTGAGTCATAGAACTCATAGTTAATCCTTTAAAAGCGTATCTATGTCGATGCGTCTTAAACGTTATCTATAATATAATAATTAGAGCGACAAAACATCCGAACACAGTGACCCACGCAAACTTAAAGCCCCAATAACACTCTTGTTGTAACTGAATAATATGTCCCAATCTTCATAGGCGTACGGGGAAATTTTTGACTGGGGGGGCGGTGGTGGTTGGTGCCCCAAAAATATAGTTAGGTTCTTAGTATGTTACACAATAATAATCATAGGCATACGGACTCAATGACAGTTAGGGGGGGTGGGCAGAACCCTAATTGCCCGAAAAATTTTCGGGTTTACAGATGCATTCCCCATCCACCCCTCTCCCCCTCAAGAAAATTTTGGAATATTGACGGCTGTTTTCTTTCAATTTTAACCCGTGAAAAAAGCAGCTTCATAGTGATCAAATTTAGCTAAATTAGGGTAACTTCAGTCCACCTGCTGACCCGAATTCTAAAAACAATCAATCGTCGCGGAGTATGGGGGCCTCACCCTTCGGGGGAAAATTTGAAAATTTAACCACCGCAAATGCGTTTTCTGCTCTTCTTGCCCATGTCAGTAACTCCAAAAGTATCCAATGGTTTTGTAACCGAAATCCCACTCCGAATTCCAACCATCCAACCAGACTGTTGTAGCTGCATTTACAAATACTAATCGATGCCCGAAAACTGTGGCACATAGTAGAATGGCTCCAGACAAACTGTTTGAATCCATAGTCGACTCAGTACAAATTTGTGGTTGTCAATTAAAAGAAAAGTAAAATAGTGTTTTAGGGCTCAAGGACAGTTAGGGAAGCAAACTAAACAGAAATTCAGGTTTACAGACAGCTGCGCCTGTTTTTTTTCGATAGGCGAAGAAGCGAAGTTGACCTTGATAGACCTCCCAAGAAAATTTTGGAATATTTGACGAAACGTGTTTTACTGCTATTCCAGTCCGTAAAATTAGTGTTTTATTAGATTTCGGGCTAAGTAGGTGAAATTTTTTTTCACACTTTATCTGCCTGCCCGAAACGTCAGCTTGCCCGAAAGTTAGGGGGTCAATGTTGATTTAAATTGACAAATTATTCGTGTTTTCAATGTTGAAGATTTTGGATGATATTGAGTTAGGGACTTAGCTACTTTAATATTATTAATACAAAATATAGGTTCACGTACCAGCCCTGTAGGATGGAAACGAAGTGTGCAGATTCTTTTACAAAGCTAACGGACCAAGTACCGACTATATTTCCGATCCGAATGCTGCTAAGGGTGTCTGTGTTTTTATTTAACCGAATCACGTATGAATAAATATGCATTTTAAGTGATTCTAAGGAGTTTTTACCAAATAAAAAAAATTTCAATTTTTATTTGAAGGCCCATGACAGGTTCTACAATATCTCTTTTGCGATCAATAAGTTCTTGATTTCTAAATCATCAATAAAAGAGAAGTAAATTTTATTTACTTGTAATATACACAACTAGAAACAGTTATTTATGTAACTGTAACTCGTGGCTTACTGTACTGCAAACAAAAGAGGGTTCGAGTCATAAGATTTCTATTTAATTGCCTAACTATAGACACTCTGAATTTAAATTCGCTGTTAACTTGGACACATTCAAGAACACAATATTTTTTTATACAACTTTTACAAAGTTCAATTGTGTGCCCAAATTTTCCCAGCATTTGGTGCCCAAAATGGGGGGGCGGCCGCCCCCCCAGCCCCCCCCAGCTCGTACGCCTATGCCAATCTTCATTCTGGTCAACAAATTGTATTTTTTTTACAATATTCCAATTAATTGATGATACAAATTTCATCTTAACACACCTAATTTAAAAAATTGGAAAATTTCAACTAATTGATTTGAAAAGTCTAACGTAAACCTTTTCACGTGTGACTTGGATTTTAAAATATTTTCGAACTCTCTGGAGAAGTAAAATAGGTTGTAATGGATAATTTACACAACAGGTAGGACACTTAAACATCTAATACTTAGAATAAGGATATTATTTATTTTCTGGAGCTGCCAAGCCAGTAAGAGTGTTATTGTCCCTTTAAAAGGCACGTGTACAATCAATCGGGCAAAAATCTATGCGCACACCATGGAAATTAACTATTCAACTCTCCTTGTACGCCTGTATTACATACTCCGCACAGTGTTTCGTTTGATTAGAGGTAGAGAGGGATTTCTCGTGTCATTGCTTCAGGAATATGCTGTATTATTGTGCAAGGATAAATGATTATTCGTTGGTGATGGAAATTGCTGACAAACTATCCAATTACTGTGGGTTTTGTGTATAGTGGTCTAATGCAAGGATTTAAAAATCGGTTTTAAAAGTGTGCATTTTGAAATAGATTTATCAACCTCATAGGCATGTGCGTGCGCGGGTTGGGTCGTCGGTTTGGGCGCGGGGGAGTGGGGTTGTAATCTGTAATCAATGATTATTCGTTGATGATGGAAGTCGATTACAAACTATCCAGCTACGTTTAAAAGTAATAATTACCTGTTCCTAATAATACCTTTTATATTATACAAGCGATACAATATAGGAAAGGAAATTAAATGTATTGGAGGATCGATCATTTTGATAACATTAGACGTCAAAAATATAATTTGATAGTGTTACAGAAATATTTAACATAGACCTACATGAAAAGTCACTCTAAATATGACATCAATAAGAAGAAATAATTCCATCTTATTAAATCAATAACTAATATAATGTCCATTTCTATTTGACCATTGTTGATAGATGGAGTTTATATTATAATTCTTTACTGAAATATGTTGTACAACTAATGCAAAAGTCCCCAAATGAGAAGTGAAAGCAGGCGCTCTAGCGAAAGCGCTTCGTGCAAAATGGTCACATAATATAGCTAACTGGAGCAAAGATTTTGACTTGAATCTCAGAAACAGAATGCTACTGGATAGATGATAGCTTCATGGCCAACGGTCTCCCATTCGACTGGTTCGCAATATCACTGTTTTTATCTTTAAAGACATATGTGATTTTGAACTATCCGTGCTCCTCTTGGAACGAAAATGATTATCTTAACACAAAATATTTTGAATACTTTATTCATTGACCAATACTGATATTTCAATTATATGTCAATTATGGTATCAATGTTAATTTTTTCAGCTTGTCCAGCAAAAACATATAAAAATTTCACCGGTGCTGGTGATGTTACATCATGTACTCCATGCCCTGACGAAAGCCAGATAACCGGACTAGGTGCTCCTAATGCATCAGAGTGTAAATGTAGAAAGGGTTACCAACAAATATCCGATACTGAATGCTCCGGTAACTCTTTTTCTTCTTCTTCTTCTTATCCGAATCCCCTTTATTTGATTCAAAATAAGACTCCTAGATCAGTTATTGACGATTCTCTCATCTTTAAAACCGAAAATAATTTGGTATAACGCAAGGATCGGTTCTTGGTTCCTATTTATTTTGCATCAGGATTAATGACGTCGTAAAAACATCCCCCTACCTATAATAGCCCTTATTCATTCTTTGTATATAAGTTTTACAAAAAAGACGAGGATGCCATATTATAAGCCTTCAATGAAGATCCAGAAATATCGTACATACTTTCTTTTATAGCCTACAGATGTTCTATGTTAGACCCACCAACTAATGGTTATTTTGTTAACAATAAGTGTAATAACGTGTTTAATGCTGCATGTGGATTAAGATGTCGACCAGGATATGAATTACGAGGAAGTAGTCTAAGAATCTGCCAAGAAGATAGCAAATGGTCTGGGACAACTACAAAATGTATCAGTATGTATGACGTCTTATTTCTGTTCGTATAGCTTCTATTGTTAAACTTATCCTCTAGGTACATTCCATTTTAGATATTGAGAGTTAGATCTTATTTTGACACTGACTCATTGGCCTTCAGTAATATCCCTATAGAGTAAGTGTACATATAACTCATCACTATGCATATCACTGAAACAGTGGTACATAATGAAGAATAATGTAAATATTAAATCGTTTTAAAGGTGATTGCAACGTTTATATATAGATCATTAATCTCAACTATTTATCTCCTTTGAATATTGAATGTCCCTGTATTTCAGTGAAGAGTTGTCCTCGTCTGCCAACTCCTAAGCACGGTCACATGATCTGTAGTCGAGATGATTTTAATTATGCTACTGAATGTCGTTTTACCTGTGATAATGGTTTCAAACTGGTTGGATCTAGAAAGAGAACATGTCTGGCTATAGCTGTGTGGACTGGAATAACAACACGATGTCGAGGTATTCAACATATGGACATAACATATCCGTGACATTTCTATTTATCGAACAAAAAATGACACACAGCACTTTATTATTCCCATGTTGTGCCATACCACCTGGTTATAATACACAGTCTATACTCAAGTTTACATAGTGGCTCAGGGAATAAGGCGATGATTCACTAACCTTGAGGTTCGATCCTGAGAAAGTGTCTAATATGTTTTCCAGCGTGGTGCAGAACCAGCAGTGAATAGCGTCTATTCGTTGGGGTGGAGCGAAAACCAAGGTCCCACACGATGACAACTGGAACTCAGCTGTTGTCATTAACAAACTTTGATACATAAAAGTAAGAAATTTCATTCATTCAGAGGTTGTTTACTGTTTTTCAGAAATAACTTGTCAACCGTTATTACCACTACGAGAGGGTACTGTAAGTCCATCTAGTTGTACAGAAGGTGAGGTGTTATTTGGTACAACTTGTCAGATGTCCTGTTCATCACAATATACTTTATATGGCTCACATACTAAACAGTGTACACCTGATGGTAACTGGGTACCACCTGGTAATCAACATAATCAGTGCATTGGTAAGTGCTCATCTAAGAATGTGAAGTGTTGAAGCAGTCTATGATGCAGTGGTAACTGTACTAGATATTTCATCAAATGCTTCACTCCCGATGTGTCATTACCAAGACAAAAATAAGAGTAAATTATTCTGTAAGCATCATTTCAAAAGACAGATGACGACTGTCCTGTAGATGTGGTTTGAACGTTGTCAAAATTATATGCACGCATATCGCAGAGAATGTGGACGTGTTTGAGAGATCTGTCCTGAGTAAAGCAGCTCTACCAATGTAAAGAACATTATCTCGCCTATCCTTTGATCTTCTAAATTTTGCTTTCTGGTGGAAGTTTAAAACTATGTGCCAAAGTTAAATAACATATTTAGACAATTCGATGTTCCAAAATTGAATTAATTATTACTTTTTATTTTATGATAAAATTTATATGTAATTCAAGATGAGAAGCCACCATTTGTACAATGTCCACCAAAACTAGTTATAGAGGCGGATCCTGAAGAACCAGAAACAGAAGTTAGTTGGGGAATACCTTTAGCTGTGGATAATTCAGGTTTTATTCCCAGAACAATAGCTGTCCCTGCCTTGGTACCACCGGCCAAGTTACCTATCGGTTATACAACAATTACCTATATAGCTGAAGACTGGAATAAAAACAAAGCCAAATGCAAAGTTTACATACATGTCATAGGTAAAATTTTAGTGGCATTTACTAACTGAACTGTTAAATCACAGGTCAATGATACTCAGTCATTTTATTCCAAAGAATTGTGACCTGTGTGTAGTATAGAGGTACATGTAAATAGAATACCGTAGTATATTTTGTTTAGAAGCGGCCATTTCTTTAATATGCTAAGAATAGCAAAAAGAATGTTTTGTTACCTAAGAAATAACAGAATTTCACCAGACATGTCACCATTTTAAAATTTAACAATGTATGTATGCTATATATTATACTTTGGAAATACACTTGTGACGTCTTTGCCACGTTGTTGATGTTACTTTTTCTCTTTCATCTTAGACAACACGCCTCCGAGAGTTGATAAATGTTTTTCTCCAAAAGCTGTCGTTTCACAAGACAAACATGGCACCGTGACCTGGGAGGAACCATTATTTAGTGATAATTCTGGAGAAACGCTACAAATAGTTAAATCACATTCTCCTGGCCGGTTCCCACGTGGAAAAACAAACGTAACTTACACAGCTACTGACAAGAGTGGCAACAACAATACCTGTGTACTAGAAATAAATGTTATTCGTGAGTAATGATTTTTGTAAATATTTATGACATGTGTTATTCTGTATCACTATGTTATTGTCTACAAAAACAAAGGTCAAATAATAATTCTAGACATCAAGAAGACCATAACATGGTCTTCTTGATGTCTACCATAACATGATCTTCTTGATGTCTACCATAACATGGTCTTCTTGATGTCTACCATAACATGGTCTTCTTGATGTCTACCATAACATGGTCTTCTTGATGTACAGAATTATTATTTGACCTTTGTTATTGTATTCCTGATGAAAACTTTTGACATTTGTTGCTTTATTGTTTATTATTCTCATCTCAGTTTTATTAGCATTGTTTGTGACTACATAATTCATTCCATTGACATTTGTTTAGTTACTTCTTGAAGGATTCCATCGACTTTGTAAAACAATCCACTGATAGTGACTTCGTAATTGTTTCCACTGACACTTGTTATTGACTACAAGGTGGATTCCATGAACATTTGTTATTGTTTTCTTGAAGGATTCCACCGACTTTGTAAAATAATCGACTGATTAGTTGTTTCCACTGACATTTGTTACTGACTTCTTGATCGACTCCACGAACATTTGTTATTGACTAACTGATATTTGTTTGCGACTTTATTGTTTTCACTGACATGTATATTGACTTCTTGGAGGATTCCACATTGACTTTAGGATAGAATATACTGACTTCTTGATGGATTTCATTGCTTTCGTGATAGAACCAGTTACGTCTTGGTGAATTCCATTGATTTCATGATGCTGTCCAGGGTCTGATCCCCACCGGTGTATAGGAATCCCGGGTCCTACAAGCTTCCACCGGGACATGCGGGCATGGTCGTATATATATTATATATTATCAGACACACAATCAGCATCTATGTTACTAGCGGCAGAAGTTAGCTCCGTAAAAATAATCTTGAGGCGGAAGCGGGCACTTTAATTAATTCAAGATATGTTTTAATAGTCATTAATAAAATTTCTCTATTTGATAAATTCAACAGCACATCCATGTGAAATACCACCTCCTCCTGTGAATGGTAATAGAACATGTTTTGAGAACGAAGAGGGTGTTATATGTAAGTTATTTTGTATGGATGACCACGCTTTTGCCATTCCACCAGCAGAAGAATATTTTTGTGCTTATGATAATATTTGGAGACCAGAAAATCAAATGCCATTTCCAGATTGTTCAGGTGAGAAATAACATTTTGGTTATGATATTGTGACGTCAATTCGGCATTTACTGTATTTGTATTCGTTATTCCACATGCCTATTCGACGATGCACTTAAACGACCAAGAACTGATAAAATTACAGATAACTTATTAGTGTATGGAATAACTATTGAGTGGGTTAACCCTGTACTATGTAGATTAATCCTAATAAGATAATGCAGGATAATAAAACAAAACAAGAGGATACAACAAATAATTCCAGAGACATGCAATCTGATTGGGCCGTCGAACGATCGACCGAAGGGTCGGTTGGACAAAAATGAAAAAAATTATTTTGCACAATTCGTCTAAAAAAAACCCACCGGCCACGGAGCGATGATGATCATGTTGTATGTGACCGGTGGCTTTAACGGGCCGCCACGCCATCACTGGAGTCTTGAATGGGCTGCTATAATAGACTTTCTGGCCCGGGTGTGCTGGGCGTGGGCCAGAATTCGGAATCCTGCAATGGGGATTCTGAATTTCATCCGAAAATTTCATCGGATTCACCCGACACTGTCGCCCGACAATTTACTAATTATTAAGTCAACTGCACCTTGTCTGTAGGGATGCGCCAGAATCAAAAATTCAAAAAGCAGCTTTTATGAATTTCACTTTCGTCACTCTATACCAATGTGTCTCGTGGCCTTCCATCACAGGAGGAATCAACTAGCGCTCCCGGCAGCAAAAATGGGATATTTTGCAATGAAAAAATGCTTACTTATTCAATATTCCTAACTGGTTAATCAAAATTTTCTAAACTGGTCCCATTTTTAACCAGTTAAATTCTCTTGACTCTTGACGATACAATGATAATACGTTAATTAATAATATGACGATATGATAATTTCACAGGTTGATGGCTGTAAATTACTTGCACGTCGGCTTATGAAATATATTATTTGACAGAGATTATAATTAGATATGCTCCGCTGTCAGTAAAAGGGACCGCTCCGACACGGGAGCCCGGACCGGTTCCCGGCCCCAATCCGCCCCTGACCACAGATCATATTTTGTTTCGTTTTTTATAGTTCAAATTTTCGATTTACTTGTCTTCACAAGAGGATCTGGCATTCTAGTTGGTGTGAGCAATTAACCAATGAACCGGTCTGATACGGCTGGTTCTTGGTGTGCTCTGCACGGAACTGTGGGTAAACTCCTAAAAACGTCAACGCTGATTGAATAATCAATATCTGACGTTATTGCGTCAAAGGCCTCTCGTATGACCCCTGAAGCGACCCCCAGTACAACTGGTCAGATCTTCATGTAGTGTAGACCATCGAACGTATAAAAAACGAAACGAAATATAGATCTGAATTTGAATCCGATGGCGAGACATGATACAATTAACATATTTTAATTTTAGCGTTGGATTTCTTCCATGCCAATTTGCACAATAAAAACTATTTATGGACTAACAATTATTGGATTTTTTTTAACATGCAACGCCACTTAAAGAAGCCCTATAAAAGAGTACTATCGTCGAAATGTTGGCGTTGCATATGAATAAACCAGTCATTGTTATTTCATAATTAGCTTTTAGTGTGTTACTGTTCAATTACTAAATGTCACTCGAATAAGCTCCACCAGTTTGCTTTCAGCAAAATAGTTTCAGTTTCAGAAAGGAATAATTTACTCTAAATATAAATATCTTTTTTTATTTGTTATTTTCTGTTCTGGCGAGAAATTGCTGTCACGTATAACCTATGTACTCTCGGGATTTCCAGATAACTTTCAGACTGCGTTATCTCGACATCTAACTAATTTAAAAAGCCCCAAATTTCAATTGGTTATTTTAAATGGAAACGAACCGAACACGACATTTAACTTCGTCTAGACCCTTTATAACAAATGTGTATTAAAAAATAAAATACTTGTTTCTATTACAGTAAAACAGATCTCTAATGATTTGGTACAAGAAGCATCATTTACATTTACTGGCAAGTTATCGTGTCGTGATAGGCAGATACTAAAACAGATTAAAAGCAAATTTGAAAGAAAAGTCACAAACAGGGTGAGTATTTTGGGGTGGATAAAACATTTGATATTCGATTGAGAAGACCAATTGCTTATGCGGTTCTGGCTTAATTCAGCTTATAACGGAACCATTTTGTCGTATCATTAAGTGAGTTTGTTTGTTCATTTCGTATTGATTGAACCACTAATCAATAATATTTATTTACCTGGCCATCTATTGACTTTATTTTTGTTTTGTTGTTTTGTTCAGGTCAACGAACTATGTGTCGGTGGTATAGAATGTTCTGTAGATGATATGGAAACGACTTGTGAAGAAGATGATGGTAATAAATAAAATAATATCTTATTATAGTTCAGTTTAACTGTAAACTGACCCCCCCCCCCCAAAAAAAAAGAAAAAAAGAAACGGAGACACTGTAGACGGATGGGTGCATTGTATTCTTTTACCACAGGAATCATAACCCGCCGAAAGACACAAAAATAATAGCAATGGGGACATCTATGTCAACTATTTTCCTTTCCGGTAAGCAAGGGATTTACCGTGTTAATGTCACAGCCCCGAATTTTTTTCTGAGATGCATTCATCAGACTAGCATATTCATTAAATTGCCATGTATGTCATTTTGATTTCAACGGATTAAATTTACACATAATATAAGACCCAGATTACAGAGTTCTAGTTCGCGTTTAGAATCTTGAAAATGTCGCCATGCTATTAAAGAATATGGAGATTTGGCTTTTTATTTACCTGAAGATTTACAATGTGAAAAATGTTGGTGACCTTCGACCGACTAGGCGGCTGTCGACGCATATATCGTTGCCTGGCAACCAATCTTATAAATTAATGACCGGCAACATAATGAGATGCTGTATGTACTCGAATTATTAATTCATGATGTTGGTCGTCGAGTTATCGTTTCTATCAGTTCTTGCTATGAAATTTAAAACTTTTGAGCGAAGTTTTGAAAAGATGTGATATAAATTGTTTCTTTTCGTAGAAACGGTACTTGTTAATCCAGACTAAACATCGATTCGCCATTTTGATATTAAAATCTAAATGGCGATCGTGTTTCAGTATGTTTAAATCTCCGCCATTCGATCAACCAGAAGGTTGATTATAGTCTTGTCATGTCAATAAATGTCTTTAAAAAAGTTTACATAACAGTAGAAGCGAATAAAGAAATGCAATAGGCAGATTTAGGTCTTGAATATTACATCTTTAAATGTATATCGTAACGTATGTAATGATTCGTTACTGTTGTTATTGCAGATTTCAATAAAGTTAAGTTGACGATAGGAAACAGACGGAGACGAAGTTTATCATCAGATAAACCCAAACAAAAACCTAAATCATCCCACAGAAAAACAATTCTTACTTTTGAATTTTCCCTTGAAGGTAAGATTTAACATAATATTAAAAGGCTGAAATATGATTTACTTTAAAATGAAATGTGATATCTGAGTGTTTTTTAATACTTACGGCCAAGCGCTTTATAGTCAGTTTATTTACAAAATTAGTTTCCCCTATGCATTATCCGGTTATATTTAATATGTTTGAATTTTATGTCACTTATGCCTCCGTCTTTAGATTGAATCGAAGGAGAGAAGAAAAAATCCACGTTGTGCGAATTGCGTCACATTTGAATTGTGCGAATTGCCTCACATTCTATTTGACATTTGCATCTATTTTTGGTGGAGAATAACCACTGTTACCTGCAATATAACCTAATTTCTTTTTTATCCACAGGTTCGGTCAATTCAACTGGTGATACCGGAGAAGATAGAAAATCACAGAAAAAATTAGAAAGGACATTAAAAAAAGTGATACGAACATTACAAAATGATGCGGAAGGTGGTGATTTTGATTTACTAACATATGGCAAAAAAATTGTTTATAATGGAATGGAGTTGGATTCAAGCAACCCCAAGTTTAAATGTGTCGACGGGCAAGTTCTACTAGGATCTGATTGTGGTACATTTAATTATTTTATATTAATATATTAAAATTGTCTCTTTTAACAAATAATGTAGATATCTGTTCATTTACTTACAGAAAAGGACCTAATAAGGGATATGTTATGCAATATTGGGAGAGAGAGAGAGAGAAAGAGGCGGAGGGAGGGGAGAGAGAGAGAGAGAGAGAGAGAGAGAGAGAGAGAGAGAGACTAAAACTCCGTATCTGTCGGGACAAAACGGGGGCCTGAGACCTTCACTCTCGGGACATCGTGTAACTATCGGGACATTTACCCAGTCCCGATAAGTACGGTGGTCTAAAAATGAGCGTCATGTCTCGAAATGAAAAAAAAAACACTTTTTAGCGATGACCCAAGAGAGTGTTTATCACCCCGCAAGATGTCGCCACTAGTCGAAAAGTTCGCGTAAAAGCTAAATTCTCAGGGTAGACAACTCTTCTACAAACCAAATAACGCGGGAATCTTTTCGTATCACGTGTCTCCAATCCGCCATTGTGATGATTGTGTTGTGTAATGGTTATGCCAGTTATGGTTCTTTTAGAGGAATTCTGCGCTTTGCCTTGGTAAGTAAATGTTAATATGTTAATTAGCTACCTGTATTATATTGACTAGAGTGTATGGTGGTCACGAAATCGCGTGCCGACTATGGGACTTACACACAGATTTAGCCGGCCCTACGTGAACATGCCGGATGGGTGTTGTGATTAAATGTTAGATTATTATCATTGCATAAATAAGTGTGATACGTTTTAGTGACAGGCTGTAAGGTTGCAGCGATAACCCGGGGATGGCGATATATCGCGATATTGAAATTATAAGTCATAATTCACGTAAAATCCGTTCAAAATACTCGAAAAATGGAGAAGAAATCAAACTTCAACAAGTGCCGACGAACGAGATCTTTTCCATTGTGCACAAAAGACATCAGTTTTTAACGCCAGGGGTCGACTGTCACTAGTTCACCTCATGTATTTTATGTATTTTTTAAGTAGGCTATATTTCACTGAATAATAGTTTATTAGTAATCATAATTTTCCACGTGTAGGCAACAGCATCCACAATATTAATAATTATGACAGACTAGGAATGATGCACGCGACAATATACGTCGCCATAGTAACGGAAGTGGTGGTTTATCTTTGATTACCCAGTTCGTTGACAATTACATTGATAACGTACATAGAAAAGCCGCCTGGATAATATTTCCTTTATTCTTTTAATAACATGGCTTCTTCTGAGGCATCCCAGATCGAAAATGCCGATGTTCCCGGTGATAGTTCAATACCGCAGGTGCCAAAAGATGAAAAAGAACACATCTTCTGTGGCGTGGGAATATTTTAGTTTGAAAAACACAAATGGCAAGGACGTGACAATGTGTAAAGTGTGTTAGAAGGAAATTTAAACGCCCGGTGGAAATGCGTCAAACCTTTGGCCTCAGTTGCGAACTAAGCCAGCTGATTAGAATAGAATTGCGGTCACGATACCTGCATGAATATTCTTACTCAAGGTTATACTTCTATCAATGCAACTCACATACAATATGCTAAATAGCAAACAGACATATACTTGATACATAATCCATTTATGTAAATTTCACATCAGTAATCATCATGATAATGAATTTTTGAACCACGATAATATTATCGTGATAATTTACTCCAGACGATAATCCATGATATCGCGATAATTTTTTTTAACAATATCGTGATATATCGCGATAATTTTTTTCAGTATCGTTGCAACCTAGGCTGGAAACCGACCGGGTTCATTCCGTTAATTTGTTAGTGCCGATACTTTTATGTCCGTTGACCTTGTGGTGCACGATTTTCCAAATAACAATATAGGCCCTAGTTTCGCGTTTCCGGATCACGAACGACATCACCCATGACACTCAGCATGACCTGACAAAGCCTTTGAACGTTTTAGTACTATCATTATCATAATCGTGCAAAGCTTTCAACAAAGTCTGAAGCTGTTTTTGAAATTATACAAACAAGGACAACTTTGCATGGAAAATTCAATGTAGTTCACTTGTTGTAGAGTCTCTGACTGACACCATAATGCCATTAATTTATTCATTAATAACTGTGACGATATGGAAATTGAAAACCTAAGGCCAAAAAAAAAAAGAGTTCTGTTTCCTGTAACGGATGGAAAATAGGGTAGGGTCGGTAGGTAGGGTTTTTTTTTTTTTTTTCTTTTTTTTTTTAATATTAGTATTAGATCTCCTCCACAGGGGGTTCAGGTGAAAGTTTCAAATGACAGAAACAATTTTTTTTTAAATATTTTTTGAAAACATACATAAAACGCTACCCATTTTTTTTTTATTTCGTTGAAATATTCCAATTAGATCCAAAATCATGGAATTTTAAAATCCGAGATCGACGTCAAAAATGTAGGCCCAATCAAAACTGTCCGTATGTCGTATAATATTCTGTGCGAAAATCTTCAATTTTATGTTGGGTTGAGTCGGTGCCGTGAACATAAAGTACGAATAGATTTGTGGTATTCTTAGATAATTGTTTAAAATGTATCAGAGACTCGATTACGATTTAAATATTATCTTTGGTGGCAAAAGAACTTTTAATCGTTCAATGATGATAAAAACAATAGCGTGGGGAGGCCATTTTGTTCAAGGGAAACAACTCGCGCTGAAAACTTATATCGTACCGTTGCACGAAATTGGTCCGTAATAAATTTATTTGTCTTCTTTTAAATACCAATCGAACAGATCCTATCCACCTGTTTGAAATATAGGTTCACTTGTTTATGTCCATCTGCGAGCCGTTGATAATTAGAACAAAAGTTGTGAGCTTCATAGTTTTTCGGAACTTGTGCATCTATACGAAACCCGTAGTCTCGTTTTTCACGTCAGTTAGCAATCTCGCGTCAAAAGTATGGAAGATCTTAATAAACGTTCGTTGTACCCGCTTATTCCGATCGGTAAATGCCGATTCAAAGAACGATGACATTAATATTCATTTATAGCAACAAATAATATATATATTTTCACGAATCCGGTAGGTTTAGAGTATTCTGAACGGTCGCTTGGTGAAGAAATTTTTTTTTTATTTCTCTTGACACTAAAAAAAAATTTGAGTCGGCAGGTTTTGTAATGGGTCGGTCGGGTTACCGGAAACATAACATTTTTTTTTTTTGGCCTAAGCCAAGGCCACAGAGTAAAAATAACCAGAGTAGCGACTGGCATTACTCCCTATAGAAACAACCCGACGCGCAATGCATGATGGGATTCGTCTGTAATACACACACACTGACAGTACGCTCAACGTTACGATACCTATATCGATGAAATAAATCTCTTTAATTTCGTAGTTTTATAGTATTTTCGGTAAAAAAAATTACTGAGAATTATCACATACATGTACAATATGTTATTTGTGTGTGTGTTTCGGGAATTTATAAAACATGATTAATATTTTTAAAACCTGCATATGAAATGAAGTAATGAAGTGAAAGACGGCAATTGTGGCGGTTTATGAATTGGTTTATATGGCCGTAAACTATTGTTGATTTTATTTTTTTTTTTTTTTAATAAACTTTAAAACTAATCCACCAAATACTTGTTGTTTCGATTCCTAGATTTGAAATATACATTCCCATAAACCTTAAAATGGCCCATTTGAAAATGTCGAAGAACCACACCCTTTTTAATTTTTGGATAAGGCCTATTTTACTCAACATGATTTATTTAATCTCCCAAAGAAAAGTACCCCTGTCTTCTAGAGCGTATTACTTAATTAAGTATGCTTTCATTAAAATAATATTAAATAATAATTTAAGAATATTAAAATTGAATTTTTTAAATAGCCCAGAACATTTTCCAATAAACAGATTTGAGCCGTTGGTTGTTTTCCAAGATAAAATGGCTTTGGCTCCAATGTTGACTCCCTGTCTTCTTTTATGATTTTTGTTCTTTTAATTAATGTTGGCTTTAATTTTTAAAAAATGAAAAAAAATATTAAATTTTTTATTTTCAATAGTATTACATTTTTCAATAAATATATTTGAGTTGATTAGTTTCTCTTTTTACAAAACCAAAAACAACTTGAAATTGAATATTTTGCATATTGCTCTGGGTGCCATGTAATGTTTTGACCGCCTTTGTGTGCTCTAGATATCCATGGCATTAGGTCTGAACTGTGTTCAGAGTTACTTTTATTTTTGTCAACTGGTTATTTAGAAATAGAAACTTTAATTTATACTGTGTACTATAATGGAATTATTTAGAAATAGAAAATTTAATTTATACAGTGTTCTATTATGGAATTTATAGGTGGTCGGATTAAGGCCTAAAACTATTAAAAGGGAAAATGTGATTTTGAATAGCATAACAGTATTAGGCTTACTGTTTTATTTAAAGTTTATTGCAACTGATAATAGAGCAAAACAGTATTTTTGTTAGGAAATTTGGAAAGGTGTATTACCGATAAAATAAACTGAACACTTTGTTTACCACTTGTAGGCCTATACAGAATCGCATATTTCGATATAAAATCTTAGAAAAAATTAGGCTTGTTCATTATATCATATGCCAGAATCCAATTCTTCAGAAAATATAGTTAGTTCCCTCACACACGATTCTTTTTCAATTTCTTTAAATGGTAGCATAGGCCTTTTATATTATGGAATGTAAAAAGAACATGTGCAGCTTGTGCAGACTTAATGGGTAAAGCTTACTATTTAAAATTTGATCCTTTAAAATGTAATTCTAAAATTACGAAAATACTAGATAGCAATTAAGCGATGGTAAAGAATGCAAGGAATGGGTTTGGTTACATCGGAGCGCAACTACTTCTTGTCCTGCGTACGTGAAAGTATTAAAAAAGGCCTATAATTAAAATAACAGAATATTGATATTATTAATACTTTTATTAGACCTATGACATGTCATTGAGTCAGGTGGCGCGGTTTCGATTCCCCGCTTGTACGTGACAAGGAGTAGTGTCGTCTGTCGAACATCGTGGGTTTTCTCCGGGTCCTCTAGTTTCCCCTCACTGCTAAAAAAGACCCATACATACCTGTATTACTGTAAGTGAATTATTGAAATAAAAATTAACCATGTTAATCCCGATATTTCCTAGTTTATCATGAGACTATATGAGCATAGATCTACTTCTCGGGCAGTATTAATCCCTTAATAGTACCTAAAATTAAAACACCCTGCGTAGGACCTACTCTGGGTACCATATCCACCACTCGGATGTTTACATTTTCTTTTGTTCTACTGCGAAACGTCTTCTTTAGCCGCCTTGTTTAGTGACATTACAGACGAAACCCAAGATGCAATGCGCGACCTCCTCCGTATGCAAATGAAGAAGTCTCCACTCTGGTTATTTTTATACGCCCACATTTTTATGTGGACGTATATTGTCGTCGCCCCTGTCCGTCCGTCCGTCCGTCCGTCCGTCCACATTTTTTTGTGAACAGTCTACAGGTCACAATTTTTATCCGATTTCAATTAAACTTAAAATATATGTTTATCACCATAAGATCTCGGTTCCTTTCGATAATGGCATGTATCGGACTGTAACTTCATGGGTTATGGCCCCTGATTGTACGAAAAATCACGTTTTTTAGCTTGTGAACAGCGTAGAGGTCACAATTTTGAACCGATTTGGATGAAACTTGACATGTATGTTTATAACCCAAAGATCTTGGTTCCTTTCGATATTTGCGCCCATCGGATCGTAACTTTCTGAATTATGGCCCCTGATTGTCCGAAAAATCACCCTTTTTAACTTGTGGTCCCTCTGGAGGTCACAATTGTTATCCGATTTAAAAAATCGTTTGATTATATCACCGTTGCATGGTTATGAAGGTTGAGTTCGAATTTCGTGAAAATCGGACCAAAATTGACGGGACAAAATGGCCGCCGTTTGTACGCGAATAGTGTGAAAATATGTTATATCAAGGTTGTGGACCAGAGGTCACAATTTTGAACCGATTTTGATGAAACTTGACATGTATGTTTATAACCCAAAGATCTTGGTTCCTTTCTATATTTGGGCCCATCGGATCGTAACTTCCTGAATTATGGCCCCTGATTGTCTGAAAAATTGCCCTTTTTAGCTTGTGGTCCCTCTGGAGTTCAAAATTGTTATCGGATTTAAAAAAACGTTTGATTATATCACCGTTCCATGGTTATGAAGGTCGAGTTCGAATTTCGTGAAAATCGGACCAAAATTGACGGACAAAATGGCCGCCGTTTGTAAGCGAATAGTGTGAAAATATGTTATATCAAGGTTGTGGACCTTATAGAGGTCACAGTTTTGAACCAATTTTGATGAAACTTGACATGTATGTTTATAACCCAAAGATCTTGGTTCCTTTCGATATTTGCGCCCATCGGATCGTAACTTCCTGAATTATGGCCCCTGATTGTCCGAAAAATTGCCCTTTTTAGCTTGTGGTCCCTCTGGAGGTCAAAATTGTTATCGGATTTAAAAAAACGTTTGATTATATTACCGTTCCATGGTTATGAAGGTTGAGTTCGAATTTCATGAAAATCAGACCAAAATTGACGGACAAAATGGCCGCCGTTTGTACACGAATAGTGTGAAAATATGTTATATCAAGGTTGTGGACCTTATAGAGGTCACAATTTTGAACCAATTTTGATGAAACTTGACATGTATGTTTATAACCCAAAGATCTTGGATCCTTTCGATATTTGCGCCCATCGGATCGTAACTTCCTCAATTATGGCCCCTGATTGTCCAAAAAATCGCCCTTTTAGCTTGTGGTCCCTCTGGAGGTCAAAATTATTATCGGATTTAAAAAACCGTTTGATTATATCACGATTCCATGGTTATGAAGGTTGAGTTCGAATGTGGGAAAATCGGACCAAAATTGACGGACAAAATGGCCGCCGTTTGTATGCGAATAGTGTGAAAATATGTTATATAAAGGTTGTGGACCTTATAGAGGTCACAATTTTGAACCGATTTTGACATGTATGTTTATAACCCAAAGATCTTGTTCCTTTCGATATTTGTGCCCATCGGGTCATTACTTCCTGAATTATGTCCCCTGATTGTACGAAAAATCACCCTTTTTAGCTTGTGGTGCATGTTTATTACCCCAAAATCTTGGTTCCTTTCGATATTTGCACCCATTGGATCATAACTTCCTGAATTATGTCCCCGGATTGTCCAAAAAATCGCTTTTGTTAGCTTTTGGTCCCTCTGGAGGACAAAATTATTATCCGATTTAAAAAAACGTTTGACTATATCACCGTTACATGGTAATGAAGAGAGAGGCTGAATTACGTGAATTTCGGACTAGAATTGACGGACAAAATGGCCGTCGTTTGTACAAGAATAGTGTGAAAACATGTTATATCAAGGTTGTGGAGCCTATAGAGGTCACAATTTTGAACCGATTTTGATGAAACTTGACATGTATGTTTATAACCCTAAGATCTTGGTTCCTTTCGATATTTGTGCCCATCGGGTCATTACTTCCTGAATTATGTCCCCTGATTGTACGAAAAATCACCCTTTTTAGCTTGTGGTCCCTCTGGAGGTCACAATTATTATCTGATTTAAAAAAAACCGTTTGATTATAAAAACCAAACAAATTCTAATGATTTTCTGATAATTCCTTAATATGCGACAACTCTTGTTGACTGCCCAGACGATTTGGCTGCTGTGTGGGCGTATGTTTCGTTGCCTGGCAACCTATTTTTACTCTGTGCCAAGGCCTTGCTACTGTTAGCCCTGTTTATATTTTTTTTTTTAAATCTTTCCCATCAAATCTTTTGTGGTAAATGATAGAAGTAGATTATTTATTAATTTTTTTAAAAAATCTATTTTCTTTCCTTAAAGGACCTAAGTCCATAACTCAAAAGCCTAAAAAATCTTTGACGTCAAAAACACGAATTATGTTATATCAAGGTTGTGGACCTTATAGAGGTCACAATTTTGAACCGATTTTGATGAAACTTGACATGAATGTTTATAACCCAAAGATCTTGGTTTCATTCGTTATTTGTGCCTATTGGAACGTAATTTCCTAAATTATGGCCCCTGATTGTCCGAAAAATCACCTTTTTATACGCCCACATTTTCATGTGGACGTATTATGTCGTCGCCCCTGTCCGTCCGGACATCTGTCCGTCCACAATTTGTTTGTGGTCTCTCTACAACAGGTCACAATTCTTATTCGATTTTGACGAAACTTGAAATATAGGTTTATCCCCATAAGATCTCAGTTCCTTTCGATATTGGCATGTATCGGATCGGAACTTCATGACATGTATGTTTATAACCCAAAGGTCTTGGTTCCTTTTGATATTTGCGCCCATTGATCATAACTTCCTGAATTGTGTCTCCGGATTGTCCGAAAAATCTCTTTTGTTAGCTTTTGTTCCCTCTGGAGGTCAAAATTATTATCTGATTTAAAAAAACGTTTGATTATATCATCGTTACATGGTAATGAAGAGAGAGTTTTAATTACGTGAAAATGGGACTAGAATTGACGGACAAAATGGCCGTCGTTTGTATACGAATAGTGTGAAAATATGTTATATTAAGGTTGTGGCCCATATAGACTAATAGAGGTCACAATTTGGAATCGATTTTGATGAAACTTGACATGTATGTTTATATCCCAAAGATCTTGGTTACTTTCGATATTTGCGCCCATCGGGTCATTACTTCCTGAATTATCTCCCCTGATTGTACGAAAAATCACCCTTTTTAGTTTGTGGTCCCTCTGGCGGTCACAATTATTATATGATTTAAAAAAAACGTTTGATTATAAAAAACAAACAAATTCTAATGATTTTCTGATAATTCCTTAATATGCGACAACTCTTGTTGACTGCCCGGACGATTTGGCTGCTGTGTGGGCGTATGTTTCGTTGCCTGGCAACCTATTTTTTAAAAAAAAATCGTACTAAAAACGGTACGATAAGAGTTTTATCCCCCTCCCCCAAAACTGTAAGGATGCATCATTTTTGTAAAAATAATAAATATATTGAACGTGATATGATAGTCTTGTCTGTAATAACCGTTTGAATGAGAAAAAATATCTACAATAAACAGATTTGTAACATAATATTACACATTAAGCTGATAATATAATAATTATGACTTGGCCTAGGATTTTCAATTTTTGGCCTACGATCAAGGTTGCACTTTGGCCTATCGTTGGCCTTTGATCAAAAAAACGAATTTCGAGTCCTGCAAGGTACTGAAGACGACATCTTTGTTATGACTTGTTTATGATATATTGTCTGCTGTCATCTCGCAATACTCACTAGTTCTAACACTTCATGTCATTTTTATTGCCAATGAGACTTTATTTGATCATTATTCACCTTCCGATGTACATGTAATTAAATTGGTCCTTTTACAGCGTTATTAATAACAAATCAAACTTAAAAAGCTATCACTTATCGATATTCAACTTTGCCAACTTGAAGTACATGTAGCCCGAAATAAGGTCAAAAGAAGTCTGTATCACCCAGTCCCTTTATAAACCTATCATTACTCGATATTTACATAGGACCTGGGTGATCAAGTCTCGCTCAACAGCGGCCTCGCTTCGTAAGTTCTATCACGTGATATATATATATATATATATAATATTGTGAATCCAACTATTTATTTTTAGGAGATTACGTTGATAGAGGAAAGCAGTCATTAGAAACAATATGTCTTCTCTTAGCCTATAAAATCAAATATCCAGAAAATTTGTTTTTATTACAAGGAAATAATGAGTGTGCTAGTATTAACCGTATTTATGGATTTTATGATGAATGTAAGTAATTTAGATAAACATTGTACACTATCTAATTTGTCAATAACATTTCTATACAATATTAATGCACTTTTATATAGTAGCATTGAAACGATCACAATGGCATTTGCTATGATAGCCTTGGAACAGTCAAGGTACAGAAATCTGTGTATGAATTATAACAATAGGCCTAAGCATGCTCAAAAACGAAATAAAACATTAGTTACTGTATGTAAGTATTTTGTAAGAAATCCAAATTTCATTGATTAACAATTAGAATTTAAGCAAACTATAAGTTTGTAATTGATTTAAATTGACAATTAAATTTAATGACTCTTGAATTTTTAAATTCAGGTAAAAGAAGATTTAATGTAGAATTATGGAAAACTTTCAAACTTTCACAGATTGTTTTAATTGTTTACCTATTGCTGCTATTATTGATGAAAAGATATTTTGTTGTCATGAAGGTATGATAAATTATTGTAAACCCTTTTTATACGCCCACATTTTCATGTGAACGTATGTTGTCATCGCCCCTGTTTGTCCGTCCATCCACAATTTGTTTGGGGACACTCTACTGTTAAAAAATGGTATATCAAGGTTGTGGACCCTGTAGAAGTCACATTTTTAATTCGATTTTGATGAAACTTGAAATTCATGGTAATAACCCAAAGATCTTAGTTCCTTTCGATATTTGCTCATATCGGAACGTAATTACCTGAATTATGTCCCCTGATTATATGCAAAATCGCCATATTTTAGCTTGTGGTCCCTCTGGTGGTCACAATTATTATTTGATTTAATAAAACGGTTGATAGTATTACCGCTACACCGTAAGGAAGGTTGTGTTCGAATTTCGGGAAAATCGGACCAAAATTGACAGACAAAATGGCCGCCGTTTGTACGCGAATACTGTTAAAAAATTGTATATCATGGTTGTGGACCCTGTAGAGGTTACAATTTTAATTTGATTTTGATGAAACTTGAAATGCATGGTAATAACCCAAAGATCTTAGTTCCTTTCGATATTTGCTCATATCAGAACGTAATTACCTGAATTATGTCCCCTGATTATACGCAAAATCGCCATATTTTAGCTTGTGGTCCCTCTGGTGGTCACAATTATTATCCGATTTAAAAAAGCGGTTGATAGTATTACCGTTACACCGTAAGAAAGGTTTAGTTCGAATTTCGGGAAAATCGGACCAAAATTGACAGACAAAATGGCCGCCGTTTGTACGCGAATACTTGTATATCATGGTTGTGATCCTGTAGAGGTTACAATTTTAATTTGATTTTGATGAAACTTGAAATGCATGGTTATAACCCAAAGATCTTGGTTCCTTTTGTTATTTGCACATATCCGATCGTAACTTCCTGAATTATGGCCACTGATTGTCCGAAAAATCGCCTATGGTCCCTCTGGAGGTCACAATTATTATCCGATTTAAAAAAACGTTTGACTCTATCACCGTTACACCCTACGGAAGGTTGAGTTCGAATTTCGAGAAAACCGGACCATAATTGCCAGAAAAAATGGCCGGCATTTGTACGCGAACAGTGTAAAAGTATGGTATATCAAAGTTGTGGACCATGTAGAGGTCACAATTTTGAACAGATTTTGATGAAACTTGACATGAATGTTTATAACCCAAAGATCTTGGTTTCATTCGTTATTTGTAGCATTACCACATCAAAATTTCAAGTAACAGATAATGTGTTTTTCTCTGTTTTACTGTATGCAGGCTGCTTTAAACATGAAGAAACTTTTTAAATTTTCAAAATCGGTTAATAAATAAGTGTTCTATGAACATTTTTTCTCATCAAAATTGGCAGTATTTTTGTGACAAAAAGTAATGGACTTCTCTATAGGCAAAACACGCCCTTGAATTATGGCATTTTGTGGCCAAATTAGTATTTCAAAGATCCTACAATAACTCTGGTAATAATGAAAGCAATTATTTGAAATTTTGAAACCCAGATGAAAAATGGATGACGAGTTCAATTCTGTCGTCAAATTGGCTCTGTAACACGCATGTTCCGAGAAATGGCGGCCATCTTGGATTGTTGTTAAAACTGTCATTAAAATGTACTACAACTTTGAGGTTAGCATCAAATGACACTACACGGGTGTCAAAAGTACTTAATTCTGCACTCCATAAAGTAAGTTTGATCTGCTTATTGACCTCAACGGAAAATGGCAGCCATTTTGGAATCCAAGATGGCCGACATGCCAGATTCCGTTACAGTCGGACGTAATTTATTCGGGGCTCTAAATATGGGTTGTAATATATCATCTGAAAGGTATTGAAGAGGGGATTACAATTTCCGAATGTCCAATAAGAAGTTGTTTTTAGACATATTGTTGTTCAATATTAAAAAGTTGAATCGGAAGGCTAAGAGTACAACAGACTTGTGACAAAACTAAAACCGAAGTTTTACTAACAACCTAAATCTTAAATTAACTAATTTTAATTGAGTTACATTTTAATAAAAATAATATTAATAGGCCTAGATTATTAATAATGTGATAAATAATTACAGTTTTCCATATTTACTAATTATATTAATATCTAAAATAAAACAATTTTAATTGAGTTACACTTTAATCAAAATAATAATATTAACAAGCCTTCTTGATTACTGGTAAAATGATAGGTAATTAATTAAAGTTTTACATAATTTTATTAATTATATCAATATTTAAAAATTAGACCATTTTTATTGAGTTTCATAATCAAAATGATAATATTAATAGATAGGCCTATCTAATTATTGATGAAATGTTTGGTAAAAAATTATAATTTTACTAATTCAATTAATATCAAAAATAAAATTAGCTAATTTGTTAGACATATATGTTTGTCTTTCGGTTTCAAGACAACTATCAAGTCAAATCCACTAATGTCGAAATAATAAGTTTTTTGTTTATATCCTGGCATCCTGCGTGAAATAGCTTCCGTTTAAGGATTTACCCACCTTCCACCCCCTATTGCTGAAATGGCACGCGAGCTTGTCCAATCAGACTCGACAAAGTCAATCACGTGACTTCAACCATGCTCGTCATAGGGGATCGTCATTTTGCTATGAATGGAATCTCCCGTGAATTTTTCGCCGTAAGAATTCATCTTGGCAACCAAACTTCTGCGGCTTATTCTTCGATGAAAATAGCTTTTTTTACCGACGACACATATATCACTATAATCTACGATATTTCATAAAGGTACTCAGCGTTTTAAAATTCAATGCAAAAGTGGATTTTAGAGAATTTTCGCTTCAAACTTTTAAAACAGTTGTATCTCAAAAACTATACCCGCCATTTTCATCGGGGAAGTCGCAGAACCTTGCGGGGGGTCTCCTGGTGATTCGTGGAAAGTTTCAATGACGTACGGGCAGAACTTTCCGAGCTATGAGAATCCCCAGCGAGATACCGCTCCAAAACCCGGGCGTGCCGTGAACAATAATTAATTCGCTAATGGAAAAACAATGGTTAACTGTGAGTGACCTAATATTAGCGTGGGTACTTTATAACTTGTGTTTTGAGTGCATTATCAATAAAAAACAAAAACGAAAGTTGTATGACTAGAAAGGTAATTTAATTGGCTTTTTATCCATATAGTTTAAAATATGTTGACACAAAATTTGAGTTTTATATCGGTTATTTTTTCTTGGCACTCTGTCCGCTAAGAGTGTAGGGCACAGTCAATACGCTGACAAAGTGTCACACTGCGAAGAAGACGAATGTTGTAATGCTATTATTTGTGCCTATTGGAACGTAATTTCCTAAATTATGGCCCCTGATTGTCCGAAAAATCACCTTTTTATACGCCCACATTTTCATGCGGACGTATTATGTCGTCGCCCGTTTCCGTACGGACATCCGTCCGTCCACAATTTGTTTGTGGACTCTCTTCAGGTCACAATTCTTATTCGATTTTGACGAAACTTATCCCCATAAGATCTCAGTTCCTTTCGATATTGGCATGTATCGGATCGGAACTTCATGGATTATGGCCCCTGATTGTACAAAAAATCACGTTTTTAGCTTGCGGAGCCTATAAAGGTCACAATTTTGAACCGATTGTGACATGCATGTTTATAACCCCCAAATCTTGGTTCCTTTCGATATTTGCTCCCATCGGATCGTAAATTATTATCCGATTTAAAAAACCATTTGATTATATTACCGTTACACCCTAAGGAAGTCTGAGTTTGAATTTCGGGAAAATCGGACGAGAATTTCCATACAAAATGGCCGCCGTTTGTACGCGAATACTGTTAAAAAATGGTAGGCGAATAGTGTGAAATTATGTTTTATCTAGTCTCGGTCACCCAGACCCCCCTAGTCTTCAACGCACGGAGGGTCTGGGTCGGTTCTCAATTATTGACGAAAATTACTGGATAATCTACCACATAAAAAACCAAACTCCCGGTTACGCATGGGCAATGGAACCCTTTGGCTAAAGTCTCGGTAAGTGATAGATATTATGAAGCCGGGCCGATTTTGATAGATTCTATAAGGCGAGGATAAAATATATCCCACAATTCACTTGGCACATCTATTATTAGAAACAAAATAGAGACGATACAACAGCATGAATCGTGATTAAGGAGATTGTGAGAAGCCATACGTTTGATTCATGACGAGAGAAAATTACCATTTCAATTAAAAACTTTAGAACAAAATTTTAGAGAGTGTCATTGTTGACAAGCGAGATGTTTTGATAGATTCAGCACGTGGTAACTTAAAAGACTGGATAATCCAGACAGTGACCGACTTTCTGTCAAATTTTGAGGACCCATCCAGACTAATATTCGTAGAATATTTGTTTGGATGATAAGAGACTATGTTTTATCAAGATTGTGGACCCAGTAGAGGTCACAATTTTAATTCGATTTTGATGAAACTTGACATGTTTGTTTATAACCCAAAGATCTTGGTTCCTTTCGATATTTGCTCATATCAGATCGTAACTTCCTAAATTGTGGCCCCTGATTGTACGAAAAATTGCCTTTATTAGCTTGTGGTCCCTCTGGATGTCAAAATTATTACCTGATTTGAAAAAAAAACGTTTGATTATATCACCGTTACACTGCACTGGATGTTAAGTTCGAATTTCATGAAAATCGGACCAAAACTGACGGACAAAATGGCCGCCGTTTGTACCCGAATAGTGTGAAAATGTTATATCAATGTGGACCCAAGGTCACAATTTTAATATGTTTTTATACGCCCACATTTTTATGTGGACGTATATTGTCGTCGCCCCTGTCCATCCGTTTGTACGCGAATAGTGTGAAAAAATGTTATATCAAGCTATAGAGGTCACAATTTTGAACCGATTTTGATGAAACTTGACATGTATGTTTATAACCCAAAGATCTTGGGTCCTTTCTATATTTGCGCCCATCTGATCGTAACTTCCTGAATTATGTCCCGTGATTGACCGAAAAATTGCCTTTTTATACGCCCACATTTTTATGTGGACGTATATTGTCGTCGCCCCTGTCCGTCCGGACGTCCGTCCGTCCACAATTTGTTTGTGGACTCTCTACAGGTCACAATTCTTATCCGATTTTGACGAAACTTGAAATATAGGTTTATCCCCAAAAGATCTCGGCTGCTTTCGATATTGGCATGTATCGGATGAAAACTTCATGGATTATGGCCCCTGATTGTACGAAAAATCAGTGTTTAGCTTGTGGACCCTATAGAGGTCACAATTTTGAACCGATTTTGATGAAACTTGACATGCATGTTTATAACCCAAAGATCTTGGTTCCTTTCGATATTTGCGCCTATCGGAATGTAATTTCCTGAATTATGGCCCCTGATTATACGCAAAATCGCCTTATTTTAGCTTGTGGTCCCGCTGCTGATCACAATTATTATCCGATTTAATAAAACGGTTGATTATATTACCGTTACACCGGGAAAATCGGACCAAAATTGCCATACAAAATGGCCGCCGTTTGTACGCGAATACTGTTAAAAAATTGTATATCATGGTTGTGGACCCTGTAGAGGTCACAATTTTAATTCAATTTTGATGAAACTTGAAATGCATGGTTATAACCCAAAGATCTTGGTTCCTTTCGTTATTTGCACATATCGGATCGTAACTTCCTGAATTATGGCCCCTGATGTCCGAAAAATTGCCTATGGTCCCTCTGGAGGTCACAATTATTATCTGATTTGAAAAAACGTTTGACTCTATCACCGTTACACCCTACAGAAGGTTGTGTTTGAATTTCGAGAAAATTGGACCATGATTGCCAAAAAAATGGCCGCCGTTTGTACGCAAGCAGTGTAAAAATATGGTATGTCAAAGTTGTGGACCCTGTAGAGGTGACAATTTTAATTCGATTTTGATGAAACCTGAAATGCTTGTTTATAACCTAAAGATCTTTATTCTTTTCGATATTTGCGCATATCAAATTGTAACTTAATGAATTATGGCCTTTGATTGTAGGAAAAATCACTTTCGGTATTGCTTGTTCTCTGTCTATCTCTCGAACAATTATTATCTGATTTAAAAAATAACTCTGATTATATTACTGTTGCACCGTAAGGAAGGTTGAGTTCGAATTTCGTGAAAATCGTACCAAAATTGCTGGACGAAATGGTCGCCGTTTGTACGCGAATAGTGTAAAAATATGGTATATCATGGTTGTGGACTCTTTACAGGTCATAATTCTTATCCGATTTTGATGAAAAGTCACATTTCTAGGTTGTGTACCGTCACACCATAATCATTGTCGGCTTCGAATTTCATGAATATCAGACTGGAACCGACCAACAAAATGGCTGCTCCCAATACAGTATGAAATACAGGACTTAATGATGTAGGAAAAATCACTTTCGGTATTGCTTGTTCTCTATCCATCTCTCAAAAATGTGGGCGTATCCTGCCTGGCAGTGCCAGCCTATCTTTTAGCTTGTGGCTAGGTCAAAATTATTATCTGATTTAAAAAAACGTTTGATTATATCACCGTTATTGTTATAAAAGATGATGTGGAATTTCGTGAAAATTGGACCAAAATTGACAGACAAAATGGCCGCTGTTTGTACGCGAATAGTGTGAAAATATGTTTTATCAAGGTTGTGGACCCTATAGAGGACACAATTTTGAACCGATTTTGATGAAACTTGAAATACATGTTTATAAGATAAAGATCTTGGTTCCTTTCCATAATTGCGCATATTGGAACGTAACTTCCTGAATTATGGCCCCTGATTGTACTAAAAATCGCCTTTATCACCTTGTGGTCCCTCTGGAGTAACAATTATTACCTGATTTAAAAAAACGTTTCATTATATCACCGTTACAGGGTAATCTAGGTTGAGTTTGAATTTCATGAAAATCGGACCAAAATTGACAAACAAAATGACAGCCGTTTGTACGCGAATGGTGTAAAAAATATGGTATATCAAGGTTGTGAACCCTATGGCTATAGGGGTCACAATTTTAATACGTTTTTGATGAAACTTGAAATACATTTTTATAACCTAAAGATCTTGGCTCATTGTGATATTTGCGCATATCGGATTGTAATTTCCTGAATTATGGCCTCTGATTATATGGAAAATTGCCTTTATTATCTTGTGATCGGCCTGGAGTTCAAAAACATTTGATTATATCACCGTTACACTGTAATGAATTTTCAGTTTGAATTTTGTGAACATCGGACCAAAATTGATGAACAAAATGGCCGCCATTTTTACACGAATAGTGTAAAAATATGGTATATCAAGGTTGTGTACCCTGTAGAGGTCACAATTTTAATTCGAAAGATCTTGGTTCCTGTCGATATTTGGACATATCTGATCGTAACTTCCTGAATTATGGCCCCTGATTGTACGAAAAGTCGCCATAATATTAAATGTTTCGTATCCAGTGGAGGTGACTGCTTATTCCATAATATATATAATGATTCGTATACTTTACATTAGCATGGAGCAGAACTTTATAAAAACCAAACAAATTCTAATGATTTTCTGATAATTACTTAATATGCGACAACTCTTGTTGACTGTCCGGACGATTTAGCTGCTGTGTGGGCGTATGTTTTGTTGCCTGGCAACCTATTTTTGATGAAACTTGACATGTATGTTTATAATCCAAAGATCTTGGTTCATTTTAATATTTGCACCCATTGGATCGTAACTTCCTGAATTATGGTCCCTGATTGTCCGAAAAATCTCCCTTTTTAGCTTGTGGTCCCTCTGGAGGTCAAAATTATTAACCCATTTTGAAAACCGTTTGATTATATCACATTTATATGGTAAAGAAGAATGAGATTGAATTTCGTGAAAATCAGACCAAAATTGACAGACAAAATGGCCGCCATTTGTGTGCGAATAGTGTGAAAGTATGTTATATCAAGGTTGTTGACTTTGGTTCCATTGCATATTGGATCGTAACTTCCTGAATTATGGCACCTGAATGTACGAAAAATCATCATTATTATCTTGTGGTCCCTCGTGAGGTCACAATTATTACCTGATTTTTATATTTTCATGTCGACGTATATTGTCGTCGCCCCTGTTGGTCCGTCCGCCCACAATTGTTTGTGAACAGTCTACAGGTCACAATTTTTATCCGATTTCAATGAAACTTAAAATATAGGTTTATCACCCTAAGATCTTGGTTCCTCTCAATATTGGCATGTATCGGACGGTAACTTCATGGGTTATGGCCCCTGATTGTACGAAAAATCACGTTTTTTAGCTTGTGAACAGTGTAGAGGTCACAATTTTGAACAGATTTGGATGAAACTTGAAATGCATGTTTATAAACCAAAGATCTTGGTTCCTTTCGATATTTGCGCCAATTGGATCGTAACTTCCTGAATTATGGCCCCTGATTGTCCGAAAAATCGCCCTTTTTAGCTTGTGGTCCCTCTGGAGGTCAAAATTGTTATCCGATTTAAAAAAGCGTTTGATTATATCACCGTTCCATGGTTATGAAGGTTGAGTTCGAATGTCGTGAAAATCGGACCAAAATTGACGGACAAAATGGCCGCCATTTGTACGCGAATAGTGTGAAAATATGTTTTATCAAGGTTGTGAACAGTGTAGAGGTCACAATTTTGAACCGATTTGGATGAAACTTGAAATGCATGTTTATATCCCAAAGATCTTGGTTCCTTTCGATATTTGCGCCAATCGGATCGTAACTTCCTGAATTATGGCCCCTGATTGTCCGAAAAATCGCCCTTTTTAGCTTGTGGTCTCTCTGGAGGTCAAAATTGTTATCCGATTTAAAAAAACGTTTGATTATATCACCGTTCCATGGTTATGAAGGCTAACTTCGAATTTCGTGAAAATTGGACCAAAATTGACGGACAAAATGGCCGCCATTTGTACGCGAATATTGTGAAAATATGTTATATCAAGGTTGTGGACCTTAACGAGGTCACAATTTTGAACCGATTTGGATGAAACGTGACATGTATGTTTATAACCGAAAGATCTTGGTTCCTTTCGATATTTGCGCCCATTGGATCATAACTTCCTGAATTATGTCCCCGGATTGTCCAAAAAATCGCTTTTGTTCGCTTTTGGTCCCTCTGGAGGTCAAAATTATTATCCGATTTAAAAAAACGTTTAACTATATCATCGTTACATGGTAATGAAGAGAGAGTGTGAATTACATGAAAATCGGACTAGAATTGACGGACAAAATGGCCGCCATTTGTACACGAATAGTGTGAAAATATGTTATATCAAGCTTGTGGACCCTATAGAGGTCACAATTTTTAATCGATTTTGATGAAACTTGACATGTATGTTTATAACCCAAAGATCTTGGTTCCTTTCGATATTTGCCCCCATCGGGTCATTACTCCTGAATTATGTCCCCTGATTGTACGAAAAATCACCCTTTTTAGCTTGTTGTGCCTCTGGGGGTCACAATTATTATCTGATTTAAAAAAAAAATGTTTGATTATAAAAACCAAACAAATTCTAATAATTTTCTGATAATTCCTTAATATGCAACAACTCTTGTTGACTGCCCGGACGATTTGGCTGCTGTGTGGGTGTATGTTTCGTTGCCTGGCAACCTATTTTTAAATAAACGTTTGATTATAAAAACAAAACAAATTCTAATGATTTTCTGATAATTCCTTAATATACGACAACTCTTGTTGACTGCCAGGATGATTTAGCTGCTGTATGGGCGTATGTTTCGTTGCCTGGCAACCTATTTTTTAGCTTGTGAACAGTGTAGAGGTCACAATTTTGAATCAATTTGGATGAAACTTGAAATGCATGTTTATAACCCAAAGATCTTGGTTCCTTACGATATTTGCGCCAATCGGATTGTAACTTCCTGAATTATTGCCCCTGATTGTCCGAAAAATTGCCCTTTTTAGCTTGTGGTCCCTCTGGAGGTCAAAATTGTTATCCGATTTAAAAAAACGTTTGATTATATCACCGTTCTATGGTTATAGAGGTCGCGTATGGATTTCGTGAAAATCGGACCAAAATTGACGGACAAAATGGCCGCCGTTTGTACACGAATAGTATGAAAATATGTTATATCAAGGTTGTGGACCTTATAGAGGTCACAATTTTGGACCGATTTTGATGAAACTTGACATGTATGTTTATAACTCACAGATCTTGGTTCCTTTCGATATTGCGCATATCGGATCGTAACTTCCTGAATTATGGGCCCTGATTGTCCGAAAAATCACCCTTTTTAGCTTGTGTTCCCTGTGGAGGTCAAAGTTGTTATCCGATGCAAAAAAACGTTTGATTATATCACCGTTACATAGTTATGGGGGTTGAGTTCGAATTTTGTGAAAATCGGACCAAAATTGATAGACAAAATGGCCGCCGTTTGTACGCGAATAGTGTGAAAATATGTTATATCAAGGTTGTAGATCCTATAGAGGTCACAATTTTGAACCGATTTTCATGAAACTTGACATGTATGTTTATAACCCAAAGATCTTGGGTCCTTTCTATATTTGCGCCCATCTGATCGTAACTTCATGAATTATGTCCCATGATTGACCGAAAAAATTGCCTTTTTATACGCCCACATTTTTATGTGGACGTATATTGTCGTCGCCCCTGTCCGTCCACAATTTGTTTGTGGACTCTCTACAGGTCACAATTCTTATCCGATTTTGACGAAACTTGAAATATAGGTTTATCCCCAAAAGATCTCGGCTGCTTTCGATATAGAGGTCACAATTTTTAACCGATTTTGATGAAACTTAACATACATGTTTATAACCCAAAGATATTGGTTCCTTTCAATATTTGCGCCTATCGGAATGTAATTTCCTGAATTATGGCCCCTGATTGTCCGAAAAATCCCCGTTTTTAGCTTGTGGTCCCTCTGGAGGTCACAATTATTATCCGATTTAAAAAAAACGTTTGATTATATCACCGTTACACCCTAAGGAAGGTTGAGTTCGAATTTTGTGAAAATCGGACGAAAATTGCCATACAAAATGGCCGCCGTTTGTACGCAAATACTGTTAAAAATGGTATATCAAGGTTGTGGACCCTGTAGAAGTCACATTTTTAATTCGATTTTGATGAGACTTGAAATTCATGGTTATAACCCAAAGATTTTGGTTCCTTTCGATATTTGCGCATATCGGTACGTAACTTCCTGAATTATGGCCCCTGATGATACGCAAAATCACCTTATTTTAGCTTGTGGTCCCTCTGGTGGTCACAATTATTATCTGATTTAATAAAACGGTTGATAATAATACCGTTACACCGTAAGGAAGGTTGAGTTCGAATTTCGGGAAAATCGGACCAAAATTACCATACAAAATGGCCGCGGTTTGTACGCAAATACTGTTAAAAAATTGTATATCATGGTTGTGGACCCTGTAGAAGTCACAATTTTAATTCGATTTTGATGAAACTTGAAATGCATGGTTATAACCCAAAGATATTGGTTCCTTTCGTTATTTGCGCATATCGGATCGTAACTTCCTGAATTATGGCCCCTGATTGTCCGAAAAATCGCCTATGGTCCCTCTGGAGGTCACAATTATTATCCGATTTAAAAAAACGTTTGACTCTATCACCATTACACCCTACAGAAGGTTGTGTTTGAATTTCTAGAAAATCGGACCATAATTGCCAGAAAAAATGGCCGCCGTTTGTACGCGAACAGTGTAAAAATATGGTATATCAAAGTTGTGAACCCTGTAGAGGTCACAATTTTAATTCGATTTTGATGAAACCTGAAATGCTTGTTTATAACCAAAAGATCTTTATTCTTTTCGATATTTGCGCATATCAAACTGTAACTGAATGAATTATGGCCTTTGATTGTAGGAAAAATAACTTTCGGTATTGCTTGTTCTCTGTCTATCTCACAAACAATTATTATCAGATTTTAAAAAAAACTTGGATTATATTACTGTTGCACCGTAAGGAAGGTTGAGTTCGAATTTCGTGAAAATCATACCAAAATTGCCAGACGAACTGGTCACCGTTTGTACGCGAATAGTGTAAAAATATGGTATATCATGGTTGTGGACTCTCTACAGGTCACAATTCTTATCCGATTTTGACGAAAAGTAACATTTCTAGGTTGTGTACCGTTACACCATAATCATTGTCGGCTTCAAATTTCATGAATATCAGACTGGAACTGACCAACAAAATGGCTGCTCCCAATACAGTATGAAATACAGGACTTAATGATGTAGGAAAAATCACTTTCGGTATTGCCTGTTCTCTATCCATCTCTCAAAAATGTGGGCGTATCCTGCCTGGCAGTGCCAGCCTATCTTTTAGCTTGTGGCCCCTCTGTAGGTCAAAATTATTATCCGATTTAAAAAAACGTTTGATTATATCACCGTTATTGCTGTAAAAGATGATATTGAATTTCGTGAAAATTGGACCAAAATTGACAGACAAAATGGCCGCTGTTTGTACGCGAATAGTGTGAAAATATGTTATATCAAGGTTGTGGACCCTATAGAGGACACAATTTTGAACCGATTTTGATGAAACTTGAAATACATGTTTATAAGATAAAGATCTTGGTTCCTTTCCATATTTGCGCATATTGGAACGTAACTTCCTGAATTATGGCCCCTGATTGTACTAAAAATCGCCTTTATCACCTTGTGGTCACTCTGGAGTAACAATTATTACCTGATTTAAAAAGACGTTTCATTATATCACCGTTACAGGGTAATCTAGGTTGAGTTTGAATTTCATGAAAATCGGACCAAAATTGACAAACAAAATGACCGCCGTTTGTACGCGAATGGTGTAAAAATATGGTATATCAAGGTTGTGAACCCTATGGCTATAGGGGTCACAATTTTAATACGTTTTTGATGAAACTTGAAATACATTTTTATAACCTAAAGATCTTGGCTCCTTGTGATATTTGCGCATATCGGATTGTAATTTCCTGAATTATGGCCTCTGATTATACGGAAAATTGCCTTTATTATCTTGTGATCGGTCTGGAGTTCAAAAACATTTGATTATATCACCGTTACACTGTAATGAATTTTCAGTTTGAATTTTGTGAACATCGGACCAAAATTGATGAACAAAATGGCCGCCATTTTTACACGAATAGTGTAAAAATATGGTATATCAAGGTTGTGTACCCTGTAGAGGTCACAATTTTAATTCGAAAGATCTTGGTTCCTGTCGATATTTGGACATATCTGATCGTAACTTCCTGAATTATGGCCCCTGATTGTACGAAAAGTCGCCATAATATTAAATGTTTCGTATCCAGTGGAGGTGACTGCTTATTCCATAATATATAATGATTCGTATACTTTACATTAGCATGGAGCAGAACTTTATAAAAACCAAACAAATTCTAATGATTTTCTGATAATTACTTAATATGCGACAACTCTTGTTGACTGCCCGTACGATTTAGCTGCTGTGTGGGCGTATGTTTCGTTGCCTGGCAACCTATTTTTCTGACTGGGATCCCCCATGTAAGGTGGGCCTGGCATGGAAGAGAGTTCTTGTCCATTGGGATGGATGATAAACTGAGTCCTGTATGCATTCGGCAGAGCATTTTAGACACATTGGCAGCTAAATATCAGATGTAATAGTAGACCATGACCATGCCCTGTAGATGCAGTGCATAAAAAGGGATATTAAAAGTTCATTTAATTTCTCCTAAACATTATATTACTGGATATCATGACTTTTATATTTATGTTTTTGTAGGTAGAGATGGGTGATTTTAGCAGTTAACTAGCAGTGACTAGATGACCAAATGTAGAGTTGGTAAAAATGTCTATGTGCAAAATAGTTCCTGATATATTGTGACATGTAAAATAATTTTGAAGTTAACATTAAAATGTGTATAACTTGCTTTCTAATTATTATTTGGTAATGAAACTTGCCTATTGCAAAAAGGAACATGTCAGTAAATTCTGTTGAATACTTTCTGAGAAACTGGATGACTAAATTATACACAGATTTACCAAGCATTATTGTCCCCCGCCTTTCGTAGAAAGTTGGGACTATTAAAATGGGTTCGTCTGTCTGTCCGTCACACTTTTTGGGACACAATAACTCTCTTCCTAATTGAGCTAGAATGTTCAAACTTGTGTATGTGTTTATTAGGTCAATGTCTTGATGGAGTTCGAAGATGAGCATTTCCGCTTAGGGTAAGCAGAGATAAGCAATTTGATTGGTTGATGCTTTGGGACACGATAACTTTAGTTCTAATTAAGTGAGAGTGATGAAACATGGTGTGTAGTTTCATTACAGTAATGCCTTGACTAAGATCGATAATGCATTTTCTGCTCAGGGTAAGCAGAGCGATACACAATAACTCTCCTTCTAATTGAGTTAAAATGTTCAAATTTGGTGTGTATGCTTATTAGGTCAATGCCTTGATGGAGTTCAAAGATGAGCATTTTCTGCTTAGGGTAGACAGAGATAAGCAATTTGGTTGGTTGATACTTTGGGACACGATAACTTGAGTTCATCTTGATTGATGATTTTTATGCCAACACAATGACTGCATTCCCATTCAGTAATGGAATCGACAGTAACAGTGTATAGAAATGATTGACTCAGACACGAGGGCCCTTTCGCTTGGCCAGAGGGACCCTTTTGTCAAGCGTGGGGGCCCTTTTGTCTGTCTTTAGGGTCCCCCTAACTATGGTACATTTTCATTTCTCTTCGGTTTTAGTATTTTTCATTATAAAACACTTTTGAATGACACTTAATCTACAGTTTGATTGCTCTATAGTTTGAAAAAAATAAATGTGCGATTAATTAATATGTGTGATCTATTTATTTTGGAATTTCGGCGGGGGACATCAGCCTCACTGTTGGCTTGTTAAATTACGAAAAAATCATAAAAACTGATGCTGACAAATTTGGTTATTTCTTGGCAAGGGAAAGTGTTAGAAACTGACATGTACCCCATCAACTGTCACTCTGTATTTTCTGATGTTATTAATGTTATATTTTATGCTCTTTTAGCTGTGAATTTTCTTATACACCCATGTACATGTATATTGGTGTTGCCCCATGTCTGTCCACAGTTTGTTTTTTGACAATCTACAAATTTGGTTATTTCTTGGCAAGGGAAAGTGTTAGAAACTGACATGTACCCCCTGTAGAGCTTGGTAATCTCTGTTTAACAGCTCCATTGGTAACGAAAGTGACATCATTTCAAGGAAAACGTAGCACAGGTGAAACTTGTCATCACTGCATCACAAATTTAATTCTAGCTTTGGATTACTTTTATAATTGTTTTTTAGTCTGAAATATTGACCAACAGCGAAACTTTATTTTTTTCGAGCCCCTAAAATTATGCTGTTGTGCAAGGAGGATATCAGCCTTGGTTGGTGGCTTTGTTGATTTTCATGCAGACGGAGGGCCTGACAAGGACAGCTGCCTAGTCGTTTGGATGGGATGAAAAACCGAGGTCCCATGTACACAATTGCGTGCACGTAAAAGATCCCATGGCAGTTGGAATTCAGTTGCCGCTCGGGCAAAATTTCCCTCTGTATGGCATATGCCCATCTTCAATTAGCCCAGGTTGGGTGTAGAAGTGTAGGACGTTAAACCCCATTTCATTCATTCATTGTCGATTTTCTGACAGTCTTCATCAGGCTTTTATGGATTGCTTTGGCAGTAATTATTGGAAATCTTTAAAAATCAATAGGATTCTTTCTGAACAATGCGTATAAATTTAAAGTCAATCGGATATTAACTTTAGACTCTGTGAAGTGTCAACATTTGTTTCATTTAAGAAAATTTTACACAGTGACAATGTCTGGTGGCAGCAGGAAAAAGTTTACAGGCTTATTCCGTCTACGCCACTTGTTATATATTTTTATACACCCACATTTTCATGTGGACGTATATTGTCATTACTACTATCTGTTTGTGGATGGTCACAATTATGATTGGATTTTGACAAATATTGAAAAATAGGAATCTATCCCAAAAGTCTTGGTTCCTTTAGATAATTGTGTAGATATTCATTAGGTAAATGTCTTTACTGAATTCAATGATTAACGTTTTACGCTAAGACTAAGCAGAGCTAAGCAAGTTCATTGGTATATACCCTGTAACTTTTATTCTTGGTTCCTTTCTACATTTGCGCCTATGGGAACGTAACTTCCTGAATTATGGCCCCTGATTGTCCGAAAAATCGCGCTTTTTTTTATCTTGTGGTCCCTCTGGAGGTCACAATTTATCCGATTAAACAAAAACGTCTGATTATATAACCGTTCAACAGTAAGGACGATTGAGTTCGAATTTCGTGAAAATTGTCGAAAAAGCCTATTGATTTTCCGTATCCGATTGACTTTAATTATTTCCGATATACTCTTGATCACTTTGAAAAATCTTGTTAAGCAACAGATTCTAAAGTTAATATCCGATTGACTTTAGATTTACACACAGTATTTAAGTTCATGAGACGAAGAAGCCGATTGGTTTTAAACGATTTCCAATAATTGCTGCCAAAGTTATGGCCCGTGATCATTTTGACACTCTAGAGGCTTATATTATCCTAAACGTTAGCATGGGGCAGAACTATATAAAAAGCAAACAAATTCTGATAATTACCTAATCAGATTTTGTATTATATATGTTGTATTACTGAAAAAAAAGTAAAAATATGCGACTGCCTGGACAATTTAGCTGCTATGGGCGTATGTTTCGTTGCCTGGCAACATATCTTTTTAGTTTGTGGACATTCTCTAAAAGTCACAATTTTCATCTGAAGTTGATGAAACTTAAAATGTATGTTAACAACCCAAAGATCTTGATTCCTTTTGATGATATCATCCTTTCAGTGACAATGTCTGATGGGAAATATGGGATTTGTAAGTCCCTGGCATGGATGGATGGAATAAGCCAGTAAACTTAAGTCCCTGGCGTGGATGTAATAAGTCAGTAAACTTTAAAAATCCCTGGGGTTGACGGTGGACGGAACAAGCCTGTAAACTTTTTCCTGCTGCCATCAAACATTGTCATGAAAGAGATGATATTAAAAGGAAAAAGACCCCAGACAACTGTGTAAAGTTTTCTTATATAAAACAAGCCAACAGCCAGGCTTATGTCACCCATGTCTTTTATCCAAATGTGGGTGTATCTTGTATGGCAAGCACTTGTTTAGCTTTTTCTACCCATCTTCTGCTAAATGTTGGTTCAACGCTTGTTTTATATTCTGTACATTGTCATCAATAAAAATATAAAATGAAGAACATGTTTTTCCTTTATTAGTTCATAGTTTGTTACATTTTATTGTACAGAGGATCAGGGGCGCAGGGCAGATATAATACCTATACTACAGGGACCGTACAATATAATTACATTTATATTTTTATAAAATTTCGTCGTTTCTATACTAATAAATCCGTTTTTAAATAAGATAATCACGCAGGCATTTTATGACCCCCAGTTTACTGCACTTTCAGGGGTTTTTTTTGACGGTGTTCAGTTAATGTTATGGTATGTATATACTTCATTGACTGGATATAAGTAATTTACTGTCGGTGCAGTTATATAAAAAAAAAAAGTCATAATATTTTATAATGATAAAAACACGAAATGTCATGAAATATGGCAAAAACCCCATAAAAAATTTAAAGAAAAACTTCCAGGAGAAATTTTATTAATACAAATATAAATCTATGACAAATATATGTGTACGGTCCCTGGTAATATTAAGACGAGAATGAATTTTTTTATAAAAGACTTTGACAGATGAGCTGGGAAATGAAATGAAATTGGGATTAACGTACTACTGTTCTGCTTGTACAGCAATGCTAGGCCCTACAAGGATTCTTTTATGTGCCACCCACACGACCTCGTTTTCTGTCACATCGGAATGGCAAAGATGACCCTGTCCATTTTCGCACTGTTTGATGTGGATTGACGCGACGCCTGACCCCTTTTAGACAGGCAATAAGTACCAAATTTTCGGGGAAGGTATTTCAGTCTATCGCTCATCTTTCAGTCATATCTAGGAGTCTCTTTTGACCAACAGGCCAAGTGGGACACCGTCTCTCTAGGAGTTACTAATTTTATCAGGACATCTTGAGAGATTAATTCTTATTGGGACTATAAAATTTTAACTTCGAATCTGGCTTTCCTCCCCCCACCCCCACAGCAAACCAATGGGAATTACCATCTTCGGATGGCATAGAAATGCCATTTTATTTGCATCCTTATGTCTCTATTGTTATTAGAGGCAACAAGGCCTAAATGAGGGATGTAATCAGGGCAAGGGCACATGATTGTTGCCGCGGGTTAGGGTAAGGGCCCGATCTTGGGTTAGGACATGGCGAAATCTGTACGTGGCCGTGATATCTAGATCTAACCTGGGACATGCCTTTAGAGCAAAGGCATTTTATAGCGGAGGCGCTAGCCTCCTCGCGAAAAACCCCAAAGAAATTGAAAAAATAAAACATGAGGAAAATGCTAAACCCGATGAGAAAAATGAAAATGTAACCCTAGTTAGGGGGGTGGGGGGGGCTAAATAGACAAAAGGTCCCCACATCTGACAAAAGGGCCCCTCTTGCCAAGGGAAAGGGGTCCCGAGTCAATCGTTTTCTATACACTGTTACTGTCGAATCCACTACTGAATGCGAATGCAGTATTTGCATTGGCACGAAAATCATCAATCAAGAAATCACCCTTTTCTGAAAACTTTCTAATAAGCTTTCTTCAAATATTATTTGAAATCCACCATATTCCATTAATTATTATTTGATTGAGCTCCGGGTACGAACACGTGATTTGTTTCGCAATCAGGCTTCAGATTAAACCGGGTTCGAGGATATTACAGAATGCACCAAAATGTTTTCTATTTTGCAAAATTTCTCGACCCCCCCCCCCCTCCCCGCGAAATATGGCCCTCAAAATAGTATAGCCTCTGCCATGATAAACCTTAAAACGCCCCTGTGCTGTCCACTCATCTAGGATAGCAGAAATTTTGTACGCGATTTTCGAAACAACCTAAACACGTAGCTCCCTAACCAATTCGGTTATGCTCAATATCCATTACTTGAGTTTATGGAAGGACCATAGCCCCCGGTTATCCTAACATAACACACAGGAAGAACAATCAACGGGCCATCGACCTGACCGCAACTCGAACCCCACACGATACTGAATGGAAAGAAATTAGAAGACATGATATGGCAATAGGACGTATCTATAGAGGGCTTCCACGTGCTCACAAACATGACTATTACCAATGATAAATCAGTGTTTAAAGCTTTCATGACCAGTGCGAATGAAAAATGCCATACAGATGAATATTGCCTATAGTTTGCCTAAATACGGTACTGGCAAGAGTTTAGTGTCCCAGGAGTGCAGTTGGTACAGAGAGAATATGTCCCGATAAAATGACTCACCCCGACCAAAGTGAGACAAGAACCCGATAGGTCTGTTGTCCACGACTGAATTTGTCCCAATAAAATGTACTTTCCTTAATTTTTTTCCTTATATGAAAATAAGGAGTTCTTACGGTTGAAGGAACGCATCGCTCCTATTTACTGCATCATATTTGGGCTAGTTAGATCTAACCTTGGACATGCGTTTATGGGGCCGACCACTTTTTTAGGCAGCTCGGTCTGATTTTCAGGTAATGTGATAAAGGTGAATGTATTCGAACGCCTTTTAAATCGGATAAAAATTGTAACCTGCAAAAGCTAAAAACACGATTTTTAATATAACCAGGGGCTATAATCAAGGAATTTACAATTCGATATGCGCGAATATGGATAGAATGAAAAATGTGACCTCTAGTGTGAACGTAAGCTAAAAACGTAATTTTTCGTACAATCAAAGATAATCTATGAAGATAATTTATGCCAATATCGAAAGTAACAAAACCGAGGGCTTTGGGAGATAGACCAATATTTCAAGTTTCCTAAATATCGGTTTAAAATTGTGACCTGATATTGTTGAACGGTTTTTACAATCAAATAACAACTGTTGCTTCTAGAGGGACCACAAACTAAATGTGATTGTTCGTACAAACAGGGGCCATAATCCCAAAAAGTGACGGTCCCCTGTATGCGCAAAAATTGAAAGAAACCGAGATCTTTCGGTAATAAACATACATTGTAAGTTTCGTCAAAATCGGATAAAACTTGTGACATTTAGTAGTCCGGGTTAATCTCATTTGTGTTTTTTCAAGTTCAGCATCACATGATTAAACCACCATCGACTGTGTTTTTATGATAAAGGCGTTAAAAAAGAAATAATTTCACTTCATTACTGAGTAGTTTATTAGCCAGAAATCACCCAGAAGGTGTCTCCGACGATCTAGGCGCCCAAGAGCCTAAGCGGCCCCTAGACAGTCGCCTAAGGACCTCGGATGGTAGCCCCCCCCCCCATCAATAATTGCTTCCGGCGGCCCCGTAAAGGTTTAGTCTTTTAATGGTGTTCACCCTTCATAATTCCTCTTTGACAGAGGAGGGTCTGGCAAGGGATAACTTATAGTCGTTTGGTGGGACAAAAAACCGACATCCCACGTACATATCGCTGTGAACGTAAAATGTCCCCACACAGTTGGAATTGAATGGAAGTGTAGGCCGTAGCGCCGTTACCGGACAATGTTCCCTCATTAGCCCAGTCGGAGCAGAACATAAGGACGTTAACCAGTATCAGTGTACATTTATCATACGATATATTATTGTGAGGAGCATGGCCGACAACCCGATATCACGACATTTGTACCAGACAATACGACATTTTCGCGCCAACCGGGCGCCGGGCCTCTATCATTCACCCTTCAACTTTTATTGACCTACTACCAATAGGAGCTAGTTATGGGCTTTTCTCGGGGGTTGTCGTGTTTTGAAATATTGCTGCAATATTAACAATAATCGTTGGATTTTAACATTTGATACATTTTGACATAGCCAGAGACAAGACAGATAGGCACGGTTCTTTAGATTTTTTGATATTCGACGAATCTTCGGAGATATTAGACGTTTTTAAATTTCAAAAAACTTTTTTATTATTGAATATATTTTTTGTGGCATTAATTTTGCCCAGGGTTTAAGGGTCGTCTATTTTGAGCAAAAATGTGAACATTTTTTTTTTGGAGGGGGGGGGGGCTGAATGGTTAGCGCGCGCGCGCTGTATCATAAAGCCTGTTTCAAATCCCCGGTCGTACGTGTCAAGGGTCGCCTGTCCAACCTCGTGGGTTTTCTCTGGGTCCTCTGGTTTCCTCCCATTGCTAAAGACCCTATAAACGCAAAAGCGAATTATTGAAATAAAATTAAAACATATGTTAGTCCCGAAATGACCTAGTTTGTGTCTCTCCACAGTGCAAATTCTCATTTTTTTTATTATCGGTAAAGTTTTCTATCAATGTCACCAGAAATGACGTAATTTGGGCAAAAACTGTATTTATAGCCTTCGAAAAAAATAATTTATTCAAATTGAGTTGTATTTGTTATTTGTTCAAAATTTTGATATTTGATGCCAATCAACTAATAGAATGAACACATACGACCATTTGGATATCACAAAATGGTTTACAATTTTTAATTTAATGAAAAACAATATATTTGAGTAAATATGATAAACCTTAAAACGCCCCTGTGCTGTCCACTCCTCTAGGATAGCAGAAATTTTGTACGCGATTTTCGAAACAACCTAAACACGTAGCTCCCTAACCAATTCGGTTATGCTCAACATCCATTACTTGAGTTTATGGAAGCACCATAGCCCCCGGTTATCCTAACATAACACACATGAAGAACAATCAACGGGCCATCGACCTGAAGACCGCAACTCGAACCCCACACGATACTGAATGGAAAGAAATAAGAAGACATGACATAACCATAGGACGTATCTATAGAGGGCTTCCACGTGCTCACAAACATGACTATCAGCAATGATTAATCGGTGTTCAAAACTTTCGTGACCAGTGCGAATGAAAAATGCCATACAGATGAATATTGCCTATAGTTTGCCTAAATACGGTACTGGCAAGAGTTTAGCGTCCCAGGAGTGCAGTTGGTACAGAGAGAATATGTCCCGATAAAATGACTCACCCCGACCAAAGTGAGACAATGACCCGATAGGTCTGTTGTCAAAGAGAGAATATGTCCCGATAAAATGACTCACCCCGACCAAAGTGAGACAAGGACCCGATAGGTCTGTTGTCCACGACTGAATTTGTCCCAATAAAATGTACTTTCCTTAATTTTTTTCCTTATATGAAAATAAGGAGTTCTTACGGTTGAAGGAACGCATCGCTCCTATTTACTGCATCATATTTGGGCTATTTAGATCTAACCTTGGACATGCGTTTATGGGGCCGACCACATTTTTAGGCAGCTCGGACTGATTTTCAGGAAATGTGATAACGGTGAATGTATTCGAACGCCTTTTAAATCGGATAAAAATTGTAACCTGCAAAAGCTAAAAACACGATTTTTAATATAACTAGGGGCCATAATCAAGGAATTTACAATTCGATATGCGCGAATATGGATAGGATGAAAAATGTGACCTCTAAAGTGAACGTAAGCTAAAAACGTGATTTTTCGTACAATCAAAGATAATCTATGAACTATCCAAATGAACTATTGTATTTTTAGTAAAATTCTGCTAAATGCGATATGCAAACTTGAGCCATTTTAAAAGGTATAATGTAATTGCGGGTGACAACTATCCTTATATAATGATAGTGAGTTTCGAATCATATATTTGATTGATTTATGAGTACTGTCTGAATGAAAGGTGGGTGAAAAATATTTAAGATACTCGTTAACCGATGACACGTGAACTTAACTTATATATTTTAATCATTAAATAATTAAATCTTAACTAGATGAACAGTACTAATAAGAATACAGTCTATAATCCTTTGTTTACTTAAATTTTCACACCCTACCCTGTAACACCAGTTGATTCGGGGGCACAGTGAGGGGGTGTTCTCATCCAGCTCAAAATATTGATTAAGGGGATTAAGGGTTTAGGGCTGGGGGATTATGGTCTGTAGCTGAAATGTGTTCACCTAATTAGATATGGATTAACCGTTTAATAAGTGTCATGTGAACTGTGTTTAATGAGTGATTTTTTACAAAGTAATGAATCGATTTGGTTCAATTAAAACCTATTTAAGGGAGTGACATCTTCAGTTGATATGTCAAAATGGCAAATGTTCAGGTGCGGTTCTTACCAACATCTAAAGGTGGTCGTATATTAATGCATGCTGGTTTCGAATACCAAAAAGAACGGCTACAAAGACACGTTATGAAATGGCAGTTTACTTGCCCATATGAAATATATATTTTTAATGTTGATGCTCATTTCATAGTGCTATTTAGTTATTTATTTTTTATATTAAGTTTTTCCATTTACATTAAAAGTGTTAAAATAAACATGTTTTACTATAATAAATGTTGAATAAAACATTATCAACGATAAGGTTGAACCTAATGAAATAAACAGTGCCCGATGTGAAACAGGCTACAGCTAATCTTTCTTTAGAAATTCCAATTAACACCTTAGTCACGCTAACCTGATTATTTAAGTTTTGTGCTGGGTGATAATGAACCACAGTGAGATCAAACCCCAAAAACACCTTTTCGTGTTTGACCCAAGAGAGTTCTTGTTACGTTAGTCATAACGGCTCTAAACGATAACGGCCAATACTAGGTTTAGTTAAAACGGCCAATACTTAGGTCATTATGGCCAAACCATTTATAACGGCCAAACATTTTTAATTTAATGAAAAACAATATTTGAGTAAATATAAAAATTACCTTTGATACCCCCCCCCCCAAAACTGACTATTAAAGGGACAATAACACTCTCGCTGGCTTGTAAGCTCCAGAAAATAATAATATCCCTATCTAAGTACTAGATGTTTAAGTGTCCTACCTGTTGTGTAAATTATCCATTGCATCCTATTTTACTTGTCCAGAGCGTTCGAAAATATTTTTAAGTCGAAGTTTCATTTGAAAAGGCTAATAAAATTCTACAAGAAGAGCAGCCAATTTACAGTCGAGAATATCCAGAGAGCAGACAATAGAATAAGAGAAAAAAACAAGACCCAAAGGCCAAAGGGACTTAGATGAGGCCCAGCTTCTGCCGCTCCAATCTGCTTTGATATTTGAGGGGAAACTACGTCGGTATTTGATAATAAAACGAACCGAAAAACAGGATTAATTTTTTAAGAAGGCAATGTTAGTGTGTCTATGCTGCTACGTGTATCGTGTATGTTCTATAGTACATGGTCCGGTCCAGTAGTTTAATCAAGAAAAAAAAAAATACCATGTAACCGGGTCTAATTTAATCACAAGACGAGGCTATTTAAATCTTTATTTTAAAGATCTCTGTGTTGAAACACCACTATATATGCTGCTAGAAGGTATCCTTAATTAGATCAATGAAGACTTGACCAAAAGTATCTTCCGTAAATGTAATAACTTATAAACTTTGAGCGCCAAATACAAGTTTTAAGATTTAGAAGGTAATCTTATACATCTGACACACTCAAAATCCTAAGTTGACTAATTTTGATTGATACCCCTGTAACCCAGGAAGTTGGGTTTGTTAGAAAAAGTATCCAAGGAGATGATGAGGTGATAGTCAATGATGTTGTTACAAAGACCTGTCCAGAAGCTAAGCACCCAGTGACTATGAATACAAGGGTTCAAAGATCAGATGAAAGTGAAAGTTTATTAAGCTGATATGTGTGAAGTGCAGTGTAGACTAAAACACCAAAATTCCACACTATCACACGTGTACATGTTAGCGATCACGTAAAATACCCTCTGATAGTTGGAATTCAATATAAAAGTAGGTCGTAGCGCCGCTATCCGGGTAAAGTTTTCCTAATAGCACACTGTCAGTCTTCATTAGCCCAACGAGAGGAGAACACTAGGACGTTAAACACAATTTCATTTCATTCAATTTCACTACGTTTCTGCACCTATCGGGCTATTGGAGATAGGCATACGCTATGTATAGTGCTATGACGGAAATTTTCAATGGAAGTGTCATTTCTTCATCGAAATTCAACTGTTAAGGATTCTTTTATGGGCACGCCAATATGTACACAGGAGCTTGTTTTTTGCCCCATCTACACAACTAAGCACCGTACTTTGCCAGATCCTTTGTCCTGCACTACTGATAGGGAGAAACCACGCTGCCAAATCCCGGGGAACTTTCTTCACCAACACCACGATTAGGGTATATAATCATAGTACTGAGGAAAATATGGCCGACATCACGACACAGCGACACCACGACAACACGACATTTTAACCCTACAATATGCCATTTTTACGTCGGGTGAAAATGTCGGATTGTCGCCTTATAAAGGGCAACACTAAGACATCACGACATGATACCAATCAGTCACCATACTACATTAATGAATCAGCTTCTGCGAATAACGTAATTTCATGAACTGATACGTTCAGACCCGTACCTAGACCAAAAATGTAAGGGGGACAAGGGCTGCTGGGGGCGCCGATCGAGCGTCTGGGGGCGCCGATGTACCTGCAGTTGACGGTCCACGGAGAAGGTTCTAGCCCCAGAAAAGTTAAGAAAATATGGTTTGCACCTGAAAATATCAGGAATATCAGTTTGCGATATTGGCGTATTATGATATTTTAATATGAACATTATAAAAATTTGAAGGAAGGAATACGACATCAGTGTACCTATAATAATTTATGAGACAACCGAAAAGTTTGGAATCCGGTTAGAGTGCGACTTGTTTGAATGATTATTATCACTCCTAGCGCGGGCTTGGATCAATCTCATCACCATCGGGAATTTAACCCGAAATCTCCAGTTGGCTTTCTTAAGGTAGATTTCTTCTGGCGTCGGTCGGTGCGTCGCTATGTGGTCGCTTTCTTGGTTGATATGTAATACAGCCAGGCCGTTTAGTCGCGTACAATCGGCTGACATTTTGTCTGGCAATGTTCGTCCGATGTTATGAGAAAACCGAAAAGTTTGGAATCTGGTTAGAGTGCGACTTGTTTGAATTTTGATTATTATCACTCCTGGCGCGGGCTTGAATCAATCTCATCACCATCGGGAATTTAACCTGAAATCTCCAGTTGGCTTTCTTATGGTAGATTTCTTCGGGCGTCGGTCGGTGCGTCGGTATGTGGTCGGTTTCTTGGTTGATGTGTAATAGTCGCGTACAATCGGCTGACATTTTGTCTGGCAATGTTCGTCCGATGTTCGAACCCAACCTTTATTACGGTGTGACGGGGATATATTCAAACGGTTTTTAAAATCGGATAATAACTGTGACCTTCAGAGGGACAAGCTAAAATTGGTGATTTTTTTGTATTATCAGGGGCCTTACACTGGAAAATTGGTATGGTTTAACTTGGTGCATATAGCCCTAATTTCTCTTCTGTGTTGAAATTAGGGCTATATACACCAAGTTAAACCACACCAATTTTCCAGTGATAATTCAGGAAGTTACGCTCCGATATGCACAAATATCGAAAGGAACCAAGATCGTTAGGTTATAAACATGCATTTAAATTTTCATTAAAATCAGATTAAAATTGTGACCTCTACAGGGTTCACAATCTTGATATACCATATTTTTTTTACACTATTCGCGTAAAAATGGCGGCAATTTTGTCCGGCAGTTTTGGTCGGATTTTCACGAAATTCGTACTCAACCTTCATTACGGTGCAACGGTGATATAGTCGGATGATAATTGTAACCTCCAGAGAGACCACAAGCTACGAATGGCGATTTCTCGTACAATCAAGGGCCTAATTCAGGAAGTTACGATCCGATATGCACAAATATCGAAAGGAACTAAGATCTTTGGGTTATAAACATGCATTTCAAGTTTCATTAAAATCGGTTCAACATGTGACCTCTACTGTTTTCACAAGCTTAAAACGCGATTTGTCGCACAACCAGGGGCCATAATGAAGTAACGGTCCGATGTATGCCAATATCGAAAGGAACCGAGATTTTATGGTGATCAACCTATATTTCAAGTTTCATTGAAATCGGATAAAAATTGTGACCTGTAGTGTGTTCACAAACAATTGTGGACAGACGGACGGGGGCAACGACAATATATGTCCACATATGACATTTTGCAGAATTCCATAAATACCATCTCCCGGTTCCGACCCCTGACTGTCGAGCCCCGGCCATTTTTCCGAGATTACTAAAATTCAGATAAAAATATTAATGAATGGTTGAATTGTGGAGTCGGGTTCATATCGAACACATTATTATGTTAAAATCGAATTGCGTCGGAGAAAGCATCTGCAATCGGGCCCCTATCAACCACCCTCCAAATTATTTTGACGTACTACACACAGTGGCTGATCAATGAGCCTTTTCTAGGTGGTACTAACATGCCAAAGATGACTTAGTCAATTTTCGACCTATTGTCAGGTGGATGGACGATACATCCGACCCTATTACGGGGGCGGTAGGTACCAAATTTTCGGGACAGGTAACCCAGACAATCGCGCATCTTTCAGCCATATTTGGACACCTTCAAATCAAGTACGGCCCCCCTTTTTAGAGAGAAATCGGCCAAATACATAACACTATCTTAGGAATCAAGGTTCAGAGTATCGGACACCTCTGCCCACTCATCTAGGATAGCAGAAATTTTGTACGCGACTTTCCTAAACGTAGCTCCCAAACCAATTCGGTTATGCTCAATATCCATTACTTGAGTTTAGGGAAGGACCATAGCCCTGGGTTATCCTAACATAGCACACACGAAGACCAATCAACGGGCCATCGACCTGACCGCAACTCGAACCAGTCACCATACTACATTAATGAATCAGCTTCTGCGAATAACGTAATTTCATGAACTGATACGTTCAGACCCGTACCTAGACCAAAAATGTAAGGGGGACAAGGGCTGCTGGGGGCGCCGATCGAGCGTCTGGGGGCGCCGATGTACCTGCAGTTGACGGTCCGCGGAGAAGGTTCTAGCCCCAGAAAAGTTAAGAAAATATGGTTTGCACCTGAAAATGTCAGAAATATCAGTTTGCGATATTGGCGTATTATGATATTTTAATATGAACATTATAAAAATTTGAAGGAAGGAATACGACATCAGCGTACCTATAATAATTTATGAGAAAACCGAAAAGTTTGGAATCCGGTTAGAGTGCGACTTGTTTGAATGATTATTATCACTCCTAGCGCGGGCTTGAATCAATCTCATCACCATCGGGAATTTAACCCGAAATCTCCAGTTGGCTTTCTTATGGTAGATTTCTTCTGGCGTCGGTCGGTGCGTCGCTATGTGGTCGGTTTCTTGGTTGATATGTAAAACAGCCAGGCCGTTTAGTCGCGTACAATCGGCTGACATTTTGTCTGGCAATGTTCGTCCGATGTTATGAGAAAACCGAAAAGTTTGGAATCTGGTTAGAGTGCGACTTGTTTGAATTTTGATTATTATCACTCCTGGCGCGGGCTTGAATCAATCTCATCACCATCGGGAATTTAACCTGAAATCTCCAGTTGGCTTTCTTATGGTAGATTTCTTCGGGCGTCGGTCGGTGCGTCGGTATGTGGTCAGTTTCTTGGTTGATGTGTAATAGTCGCGTACAATCGGCTGACATTTTGTCTGGCAATGTTCGTCCGATGTTCGAACCCAACCTTTATTACGGTGTGACGGGGATATATTCAAACGGTTTTTAAAATCGGATAATAACTGTGACCTTCAGAGGGACAAGCTAAAATTGGTGATTTTTTTTTGTATTATCAGGGGCCTTACACTGGAAAATTGGTATGGTTTAACTTGGTGCATATAGCCCGAATTTCTCTTCTGTGTTGAAATTAGGGCTATATACACCAAGTTAAACCACACCAATTTTCCAGTGATAATTCAGGAAGTTACGCTCCGATATGCACAAATATCGAAAGGAACCAAGATCGTTAGGTTATAAACATGCATTTAAATTTTCATTAAAATCAGATTAAAATTGTGACCTCTACAGGGTTCACAATCTTGATATACCATATTTTTTTTACACTATTCGCGTAAAAATGGCGGCAATTTTGTCCGGCAGTTTTGGTCGGATTTTCACGAAATTCGTACTCAACCTTCATTACGGTGCAACGGTGATATAATCGGATGATAATTGTAACCTCCAGAGAGACCACAAGCTACGAATGGCGATTTCTCGTACAATCAAGGGCCTAATTCAGGAAGTTACGATCCGATATGCACAAATATCGAAAGGAACTAAGATCTTTGGGTTATAAACATGCATTTCAAGTTTCATTAAAATTGGTTCAACATGTGACCTCTACTGTTTTCACAAGCTTAAAACGCGATTTGTCGCACAATCAGGGGCCATAATGAAGTAACGGTCCGATGTATGCCAATATCGAAAGGAACCGAGATTTTATGGTGATCAACCTATATTTCAAGTTTCATTGAAATCGGATAAAAATTGTGACCTGTAGTGTGTTCACAAACAATTGTGGACAGACGGACGGGGGCAACGACAATATACGTCCACATATGACATTTTGCAGAATTCCATAAATACCATCTCCCGGTTCCGACCCCTGACTGTCGAGCCCCGGCCATTTTTCCGAGGTTACTAAAATTCAGATAAAAATATTAATGAATGGTTGAATTGTGGAGTCGGGTTCATATCGAACACATTAGCAGAAATTTTGTACGCGACTTTCCTAAACGTAGCTCCCAAACCAATTCGGTTATGCTCAATATCCATTACTTGAGTTTAGGGAAGGACCATAGCCCTGGGTTATCCTAACATAGCACACACTAAGACCAATCAACGGGCCATCGACCTGACCGCAACTCGAACCACTTCCGATACTGAATCGAAAGAAATTAGAAGACATGATATGGCAATAGGACGTATCTATAGAGGGCTCCAACGTGCTCACAAACATGACTATTACCAATGATAAATCAGTGTTTAAAGCTTTCGTGACCAGTGCGAATGAAAAATGCCATACAGATGAATATTGCCTATATTCTTGTCGGAATGTCGGAAACAGTTGGTCTTGTCGGGGCTGGTCCGGCATAAATACGATACTGGCGAAAGTCTAGTGTCCCAGGAGTGCAGTTGGTACAGAGAGAATATGTCCCGATAAAATGACTCACCCCGACCAAAGTGAGAATATGTCCCGATAAAATTTACTCTCCTTTCTTTAATTTTTACCTTATATGAAAATAAGACGAAGTTCTTACGGTTGAAGGAACGTAACTCTCCTATTTACTGCATTCTATTTGGGCTAGAGCTTGGGTTGGGATTGGCGAAATCTGTAGGTGGCCGTGATATTTTAATCTAACCTTGGACATGCGTTTATGGGGCCGACCACTTTTTTAGGCAGCTCGGTCTGATTTTCAGGAAACGTGATAACGGTGAATGTATTCGAACGCCTTTTAAATCGGATAAAAATTGTAACCTGCAAAAGCGATTTTTCGTATAACCAGGGGCTATAATCCAGGAATTTACAATTCGATATGCGCGAATTTGGAAAGGATGAAAATTGTGACCTCTAGAGTGAACTTCAGCTAAAAACGTGAATTTTCGTACAATCAAAGATTATCTATTAAGTTATAGTCCGATTTATGCCAATATCGAAGGTAACAAAACCGAGGTCTTTGGGAGATAGACCTATATTTCAAGTTTCCTAAATATCGTTTTAATATTGTGAACTGATATTGTTGAACGGTTTATACAGTCAAATAACAACTGTTACTTCTAGAGGGTCCACAAACTAAATGTGATTGTTCGTACAAACATGGGCCATAATCCAGGAAGTGTATGCAAATACAATGTTTTTCATGACACCATAAGCATATTGCAATACTGCAACATTCATCAGCATGGTCGTCAATGTAAGAATAGTCATCTTTACTGTCGCTTATATTCTTCTTCCGACCAAAAGAGATGAAAGGTGCAGTATGGAGGTAATGTCGGATAAGAATAAGGCCATTCTGTTAAAAGATTAACAGCAACGCCAGACCCGTACCTGGGAGGGGGGGATTGCAGCTGCCTCCCCCCCCCCTCGCCTGGAAAACACGACATTTTAACCCTACAATATGCCATTTTTACGTCGGGTGAAAATGTTGCATTGTCGGATTGTCGCCTTATAAAGGGCAACACTAAGACATCACGACATGATACCAATCAGTCACCATACATCAATGAATCAGCTTCTGCGAAAAACGTAATTTCATGAACTGATACGTTCAGACCCGTACCTAGCCCAAAAATGTAAGGGGGACAAGGGCTGCTGGGGGCGCCGATCGAGCTTCTCGGTGCGCGGATGTACCTGCAGTTGACGGTCCACGGAGAAGGTTCTAGCCCCAGAAAAGTTAAGAAAATATGGTTTGCACCTGAAAATGTCAGAAATATCAGTTTGCGATATTGGCGTATTATGATAATTTAATATGAACATTATAAAAATTTGAAGGAAGGAATACGACATCAGCGTACCTATAATAATTTATGAGACAACCGAAAAGTTTGGAATCCGGTTAGAGTGCGACTTGTTTGAATTTTGATTATTATCACTCCTGGCGCGGGCTTGAATCAATCTCATCACCATCGGGAATTTAACCTGAAATCTCCAGTTGACTTTCTTATGGTAGATTTCTTCGGGCGTCGGTCGGTGCGTCGGTATGTGGTCAGTTTCTTGGTTGATGTGTAATAGTCGCGTACAATCGGCTGACATTTTGTCTGGCAATGTTCGTCCGATGTTCGAACCCAACCTTTATTACGGTGTGACGGGGATATATTCAAACGGTTTTTAAAATCGGATAATAACTGTGACCTTCAGAGGGACAAGCTAAAATTGGTGATTTTTTTTGTATTATCAGGGGCCTTACACTGGAAAATTGGTATGGTTTAATTTGGTGCATATAGCCCTAATTTCTCTTCTGTGTTGAACTATTCATAACTATTCATGTAGTTTAATTTTGGCTAATAGTGTTCAACTTGTGCTTGTGTACAACTTAAATCACATTGTTTAATTTTGATTGCCAAGTGTCTAATTAACTAGTGTTTAGTTTGTTAAACTACATGGATAGTTATGAATAGTTCAACACAGAAGAGAAATTAGGGCTATATACACCAAGTTAAACCACACCAATTTTCCAGTGATAATTCAGGAAGTTACGCTCCGATATGCACAAATATCGAAAGGAACCAAGATCGTTAGGTTATAAATATGCATTTAAATTTTCATTAAAATCAGATTAAAATTGTGACCTCTACAGGGTTCACAATCTTGATATACCATATTTTTTTACACTATTCGCGTAAAAATGGCGGCAATTTTGTCCGGCAGTTTTGGTCGGATTTTCACGAAATTCGTACTCAACCTTCATTACGGTGCAACGGTGATATAATCGGATGATAATTGTAACCTCCAGAGAGACCACAAGCTACGAATGGCGATTTCTCGTACAATCAAGGGCCTAATTCAGGAAGTTACGATCCGATATGCACAAATATCGAAAGGAACTAAGATCTTTGGGTTATAAACATGCATTTCAAGTTTTATTAAAATTGGTTCAACATGTGACCTCTACTGTTTTCACAAGCTTAAAACGCGATTTGTCGCACAATCAGGGGCCATAATGAAGTAACGGTCCGATGTATGCCAATATCGAAAGGAACCGAGATTTTATGGTGATCAACCTATATTTCAAGTTTCATTGAAATCGGATAAAAATTGTGACCTGTAGTGTGTTCACAAACAATTGTGGACAGACGGACGGGGGCAACGACAATATACGTCCACATATGACATTTTGCGGAATTCCATAAATACCATCTCCCGGTTCCGACCCCTGACTGTCGAGCCCCGGCCATTTTTCCGAGGTTACTAAAATTCAGATAAAAATATTAATGAATGGTGGAGTCGGGTTCATATCGAACACATTATTATGTTAAAATCAAATTGCGTCGGAGAAAGCATCTGCAATCGGGCCCCTATCAACCACCCTCCAAATTATTTTGACGTACTACACACAGTGGCTGATCAATGAGCCTTTTCTAGGTGGTACTAACATGCCAAAGATGACTTAGTCAATTTTCGACCTATTGTCAGGTGGATGGACGATACATCCGACCCTATTACGGGGGCGGTAGGTACCAAATTTTCGGGACAGGTAACCCAGACAATCGCGCATCTTTCAGCCATATTTGGACACCTTCAAATCAAGTACGGCCCCCCTTTTTTAGAGAGAAATCGGCCAAATACATAATACTATCTTAGGAATCAAGGTTCAGAGTATCGGACACCTCTGCCCACTCATCTAGGATAGCAGAAATTTTGTACGCGACTTTCCTAAACGTAGCTCCCAAACCAATTCGGTTATGCTCAATATCCATTACTTGAGTTTAGGGAAGGACCATAGCCCTGGGCTATCCTAACATAGCACACACGAAGACCAATCAACGGGCCATCGACCTGACCGCAACTCGAACCACTTCCGATACTGAATCGAAAGAAATTAGAAGACATGATATGGCAATAGGACGTATCTATAGAGGGCTCCAACGTGCTCACAAACATGACTATTACCAATGATAAATCAGTGTTTAAAGCTTTCGTGACCAGTGCGAATGAAAAATGCCATACAGATGAATATTGCCTATATTCTTGTCGGAATGTCGGAAACAGTTGGGTCTTGTCGGGGCTGGTCCGGCATAAATACGATACTGGCGAAAGTCTAGTGTCCCAGGAGTGCAGTTGGTACAGAGAGAATATGTCCCGATAAAATGACTCACACCGACCCAAGTGAGACAATGACCCGATAGGTCTGTTGTCCAAGAGAGAATATGTCCCGATAAAATGACTCACCCCGACCAAAGTGAGATAATGACCCGATAGGTCTGTTGTCCAAGAGAGAATATGTCCCGATAAAATGACTCACCCCGAACAAAGTGAGAATATGTCCCGATAAAATTTACTCTCCTTTCTTTAATTTTTACCTTATATGAAAATAAGACGAAGTTCTTACGGTTGAAGGAACGTAACTCTCCTATTTACTGCATTCTATTTGGGCTAGAGCTTGGGTTGGGATTGGCGAAATCTGTAGGTGGCCGTGATATTTTAATCTAACCTTGGACATGCGTTTATGGGGCCGACCACTTTTTTTAGGCAGCTCGGTCTGATTTTCAGGAAACATGATAACGGTGAATGTATTCGAACGCCTTTTAAATCGGATAAAAATTATAACCTGCAAAAGCGATTTTTCGTATAACCAGGGGCTATAATCCAGGAATTTACAATTCGATATGCGCGAATTTGGAAAGGATGAAAATTGTGACCTCTAGAGTGAACTTCAGCTAAAAACGTGAATTTTCGTACAATCAAAGATTATCTATTAAGTTATAGTCCGATTTATGCCAATATCGAAGGTAACAAAACCGAGGTCTTTGGGAGATAGACCTATATTTCAAGTTTCCTAAATATCGTTTTAATATTGTGAACTGATATTGTTGAACGGTTTATACAGTCAAATAACAACTGTTACTTCTAGAGGGTCCACAAACTAAATGTGATTGTTCGTACAAACATGGGCCATAATCCAGGAAGTGTATGCAAATACAATGTTTTTCATGACACCATAAGCATATTGCAATACTGCAACATTCATCAGCATGGTCGTCAATGTAAGAATAGTCATCTTTACTGTCGCTTATATTCTTCTTCCGACCAAAAGAGATGAAAGGTGCAGTATGGAGATAATGTCGGATAAGAATAAGGTCATTCTGTTAAAAGATTAACAGCAACGCCAGACCCGTACCTGGGAGGGGGGGATTGCAGCTGCCTCCCCCCCCCCTCGCCTGGAAAACACGACATTTTAACCCTACAATATGCCATTTTTACGTCGGGTGAAAATGTTGCATTGTCGGATTGTCGCCTTATAAAGGGCAACACTAAGACATCACGACATGATACCAATCAGTCACCATACATCAATGAATCAGCTTCTGCGAAAAACGTAATTTCATGAACTGATACGTTCAGACCCGTACCTAGCCCAAAAATGTAAGGGGGACAAGGGCTGCTGGGGGCGCCGATCGAGCTTCTCGGTGCGCGGATGTACCTGCAGTTGACGGTCCACGGAGAAGGTTCTAGCCCCAGAAAAGTTAAGAAAATATGGTTTGCACCTGAAAATGTCAGAAATATCAGTTTGCGATATTGGCGTATTATGATAATTTAATATGAACATTATAAAAATTTGAAGGAAGGAATATGACATCAGCGTACCTATAATAATTTATGAGACAACCGAAAAGTTTGGAATCCGGTTAGAGTGCGACTTGTTTGAATTTTGATTATTATCACTCCTGGCGCGGGCTTGAATCAATCTCATCACCATCGGGAATTTAACCTGAAATCTCCAGTTGACTTTCTTATGGTAGATTTCTTCGGGCGTCGGTCGGTGCGTCGGTATGTGGTCAGTTTCTTGGTTGATGTGTAATAGTCGCGTACAATCGGCTGACATTTTGTCTGGCAATGTTCGTCCGATGTTCGAACCCAACCTTTATTACGGTGTGACGGGGATATATTCAAACGGTTTTTAAAATCGGATAATAACTGTGACCTTCAGAGGGACAAGCTAAAATTGGTGATTTTTTTTGTATTATCAGGGGCCTTACACTGGAAAATTGGTATGGTTTAACTTGGTGCATATAGCCCTAATTTCTCTTCTGTGTTGAACTATTCATGTAGTTTAATTTTGGCTAATAGTGTTCAACTTGTGCTTGTGTACAACTTAAATCACATTGTTTAATTTTGATTGCCAAGTGTCTAATTAACTAGTGTTTAGTTTGTTAAACTACATGAATAGTTATGAATAGTTCAACACAGAAGAGAAATTAGGGCTATATACACCAAGTTAAACCACACCAATTTTCCAGTGATAATTCAGGAAGTTACGCTCCGATATGCACAAATATCGAAAGGAACCAAGATCGTTAGGTTATAAACATGCATTTAAATTTTCATTAAAATCAGATTAAAATTGTGACCTCTACAGGGTTCACAATCTTGATATACCATATTTTTTTTACACTATTCGCGTAAAAATGGCGGCAATTTTGTCCGGCAGTTTTGGTCGGATTTTCACGAAATTCGTACTCAACCTTCAATACGGTGCAACGGTGATATAATCGGATGATAATTGTAACCTCCAGAGAGACCACAAGCTACGAATGGCGATTTCTCGTACAATCAAGGGCCTAATTCAGGAAGTTACGATCCGATATGCACAAATACCGAAAGGAACTAAGATCTTTGGGTTATAAACATGCATTTCAAGTTTCATTAAAATTGGTTCAACATGTGACCTCTACTGTTTTCACAAGCTTAAAACGCGATTTGTCGCACAATCAGGGGCCATAATGAAGTAACGGTCCGATGTATGCCAATATCGAAAGGAACCGAGATTTTATGGTGATCAACCTATATTTCAAGTTTCATTGAAATCGGATAAAAATTGTGACCTGTAGTGTGTTCACAAACAATTGTGGACAGACGGACGGGGGCAACGACAATATACGTCCACATATGACATTTTGCAGAATTCCATAAATACCATCTCCCGGTTCCGACCCCTGACTGTCGAGCCCCGGCCATTTTTCCGAGGTTACTAAAATTCAGATAAAAATATTAATGAATGGTTGAATTGTGGAGTCGGGTTCATATCGAACACATTATTATGTTAAAATCAAATTGCGTCGGAGAAAGCATCTGCAATCGGGCCCCTATCAACCACCCTCCAAATTATTTTGACGTACTACACACAGTGGCTGATCAATGAGCCTTTTCTAGGTGGTACTAACATGCCAAAGATGACTTAGTCAATTTTCGACCTATTGTCAGGTGGATGGACGATACATCCGACCCTATTACGGGGGCGGTAGGTACCAAATTTTCGGGACAGGTAACCCAGACAATCGCGCATCTTTCAGCCATATTTGGACACCTTCAAATCAAGTACGGCCCCCCTTTTTTAGAGAGAAATCGGCCAAATACATAACACTATCTTAGGAATCAAGGTTCAGAGTATCGGACACCTCTGCCCACTCATCTAGGATAGCAGAAATTTTGTACGCGACTTTCCTAAACGTAGCTCCCAAACCAATTCGGTTATGCTCAATATCCATTACTTGAGTTTAGGGAAGGACCATAGCCCTGGGTTATCCTAACATAGCACACACGAAGACCAATCAACCGGCCATCGACCTGACCGCAACTCGAACCACTTCCGATACTGAATCGAAAGAAATTAGAAGACATGATATGGCAATAGGACGTATCTATAGAGGGCTCCAACGTGCTCACAAACATGACTATTACCAATGATAAATCAGTGTTTAAAGCTTTCGTGACCAGTGCGAATGAAAAATGCCATACAGATGAATATTGCCTATATTCTTGTTGGAATGTCGGAAACAGTTGGGTCTTGTCGGGGCTGGTCCGGCATAAATACGATACTGGCGAAAGTCTAATGTCCCAGGAGTGCAGTTGGTACAGAGAGAATATGTCCCGATAAAATGACTCACACCGACCCAAGTGAGACAATGACCCGATAGGTCTGTTGTCCAAGAGAGAATATGTCCCGATAAAATGACTCACCCCGACCAAAGTGAGATAATGACCCGATAGGTCTGTTGTCCAAGAGAGAATATGTCCCGATAAAATGACTCACCCCGACCAAAGTGAGAATATGTCCCGATAAAATTTACTCTCCTTTCTTTAATTTTTACCTTATATGAAAATAAGACGAAGTTCTTACGGTTGAAGGAACGTAACTCTCCTATTTACTGCATTCTATTTGGGCTAGAGCTTGGGTTGGGATTGGCGAAATCTGTAGGTGGCCGTGATATTTTAATCTAACCTTGGACATGCGTTTATGGGGCCGACCACTTTTTTAGGCAGCTCGGTCTGATTTTCAGGAAACGTGATAACGGTGAATGTATTCGAACGCCTTTTAAATCGGATAAAAATTGTAACCTGCAAAAGCGATTTTTCGTATAACCAGGGGCTATAATCCAGGAATTTACAATTCGATATGCGCGAATTTGGAAAGGATGAAAATTGTGACCTCTAGAGTGAACTTCAGCTAAAAACGTGAATTTTCGTACAATCAAAGATTATCTATTAAGTTATAGTCCGATTTATGCCAATATCGAAGGTAACAAAACCGAGGTCTTTGGGAGATAGACCTATATTTCAAGTTTCCTAAATATCGTTTTAATATTGTGAACTGATATTGTTGAACGGTTTATACAGTCAAATAACAACTGTTACTTCTAGAGGGTCCACAAACTAAATGTGATTGTTCGTACAAACATGGGCCATAATCCAGGAAGTGTATGCAAATACAATGTTTTTCATGACGCCATAAGCATATTGCAATACTGCAACATTCATCAGCATGGTCTTCAATGTAAGAATAGTCATCTTTACTGTCGCTTATATTCTTCTTCCGACCAAAAGAGATGAAAGGTGCAGTATGGAGGTAATGTCGGATAAGAATAAGGCCATTCTGTTAAAAGATTAACAGCAACGCCAGACCCGTACCTGGGAGGGGGGGGGATTGCAGCTGCCTCCCCCCCCCCTCGCCTGGAAAATACGACATTTTAACCCTACAATATGCCATTTTTACGTCGGGTGAAAATGTTGCATTGTCGGATTGTCGCCTTATAAAGGGCAACACTAAGACATCACGACATGATACCAATCAGTCACCATACATCAATGAATCAGCTTCTGCGAAAAACGTAATTTCATGAACTGATACGTTCAGACCCGTACCTAGCCCAAAAATGTAAGGGGGACAAGGGCTGCTGGGGGCGCCGATCGAGCTTCTCGGTGCGCGGATGTACCTGCAGTTGACGGTCCACGGAGAAGGTTCTAGCCCCAGAAAAGTTAAGAAAATATGGTTTGCACCTGAAAATGTCAGAAATATCAGTTTGCGATATTGGCGTATTATGATAATTTAATATGAACATTATAAAATGTGAAGGAAGGAATACGACATCAGCGTACCTATAATAATTTATGAGACAACCGAAAAGTTTGGAATCCGGTTAGAGTGCGACTTGTTTGAATTTTGATTATTATCAATCCTGGCGCGGGCTTGAATCAATCTCATCACCATCGGGAATTTAACCTGAAATCTCCAGTTGGCTTTCTTATGGTAGATTTCTTCTGGCGTCGGTCGGTGCGTCGGTATGTTGTCAGTTTCTTGGTTGATGTGTAATAGTCGCGTACAATCGGCTGACATTTTGTCTGGCAATGTTCGTCCGATGTTCGAACTCAACCTTTATACGGTGTGACGGGGATATATTCAAACGGTTTTTAAAATCGGATAATAACTGTGACCTTCAGAGGGACAAGCTAAAATTGGTGATTTTTTTGTATTATCAGGGGCCTTATACTGGAAAATTGGTATGGTTTAACTTGGTGCATATAGCCCTAATTTCTCTTCTGTGTTGAACTATTCATGTAGTTTAATTTTGGCTAATAGTGTTCAACTTGTGCTTGTGTACAACTTAAATCACATTGTTTAATTTTGATTGCCAAGTGTCTAATTAACTAGTGTTTAGTTTGTTAAACTACATGAATAGTTATGAATAGTTCAACACAGAAGAGAAATTAGGGCTATATACATCAAGTTAAACCACACCAATTTTCCAGTGATAATTCAGGAAGTTATGCTCCGATATGCACAAATATCGAAAGGAACCAAGATCGTTAGGTTATAAACATGCATTTAAATTTTCATTAAAATCAGATTAAAATTGTGACCTCTACAGGGTTCACAATCTTGATAGACCATATTTTTTTTACACTATTCGCGTAAAAATGGCGGCAATTTTGTCCGGCAGTTTTGGTCGGATTTTCACGAAATTCGTACCCAACCTTCATTACGGTGCAACGGTGATATAATCGGATGATAATTTTAACCTCCAGAGAGACCACAAGCTACGAATGGCGATTTCTCGTACAATCAGGGGCCTAATTCAGGAAGTTACGATCCGATATGCACAAATATCGAAAGGAACTAAGATCTTTGGGTTATAATATAAACATTCATTTCAAGTTTCATTAAAATCGGTTCAACATGTGACCTCTACTGTTTTCACAAGCTTAAAACGCGATTTGTCGCACAATCAGGGCCATAATGAAGTAACGGTCCGATGTATGCCAATATCGAAAGGAACCGAGATTTTATGGTGATCAACCTATATTTCAAGTTTCATTGAAATCGGATAAAAATTGTGACCTGTAGTGTGTTCACAAACAATTGTACCATAAATACCATCTCCCGGTTCCGACCCCTGACTAACGAGCCCCGGCCATTTTTCCGAGGTTACTAAAATTCAGATAAAAATATTAATGAATGGTTGAATTGTGGAGTCGGGTTCATATCGAACACATTATTATGTTAAAATCGAATTGCGTCGGAGAAAGCATCTGCAATCGGGCCCCTATCAACCACCCTCCAAATTATTTTGACGTACTACACACAGTGGCTGAACAATGAGCCCTTTCTAGGTGGTACTAACATGCCAAAGATAACTTAGTCAATTTTCGACCTATTGTCAGGTGGATGGACGATACATCCGACCCTATTACGGGGGCGGTAGGTACCAAATTTTCGGGACAGGTAACCCAGACAATCGCCCATCTTTCAGCCATATTTGGACACCTTCAAATCAAGTACGGCCCCCCTTTTGTTAGAGAGAAATCGGCCAAATACATAACACTATCTTAGAAATCAAGGTTCAGAGTATCGGACACCACTGCCCACTCATGACTATTACCAATGATAAATCAGTGTTTAAAGCTTTTGTGACCAGTGCGAATGAAAAATGCCATACAGATGAATATTGCCTATATTCTTGTCGGAATGTCGGAAACAGTTGGGTCTTGTCGGGGCTGGTCCGGCATAAATACGATACTGGCGAAAGTCTAGTGTCCCGAGAGTGCAGTTGGTACAGAGAGAATATGTCCCGATAAAATGACTCACACCGACCCAAGTGAGACAATGACCCGATAGGTCTGTTGTCCAAGAGAGAATATGTCCCGATAAAATGACTCACCCCGACCAAAGTGAGATAATGACCCGATAGGTCTGTTGTCCAAGAGAGAATATGTCCCGATAAAATGACTCACCCCGACCAAAGTGAGATAATGACCCGATAGGTCTGTTGTCCAAGAGAGAATATGTCCCGATAAAATGACTCACCCCGACCAAAGTGAGAATATGTCCCGATAAAATTTACTCTCCTTTCTTTAATTTTTACCTTATATGAAAATAAGACGAAGTTCTTACGGTTGAAGGAACGTAACTCTCCTATTTACTGCATTCTATTTGGGCTAGAGCTTGGGTTGGGATTGGCGAAATCTGTAGGTGGCCGTGATATTTAGATCTAACCTTGGACATGCGTTTATGGGGCCGACCACTTTTTTAGGCAGCTCGGTCTGATTTTCAGGAAACGTGATAACGGTGAATGTATTCGAACGCCTTTTAAATCGGATAAAAATTGTAACCTGCAAAAGCGATTTTTCGTATAACCAGGGGCTATAATCCAGGAATTTACAATTCGATATGCGCGAATTTGGAAAGGATGAAAATTGTGACCTCTAGAGTGAACTTCAGCTAAAAACGTGATTTTTCGTACAATCAAAGATTATCTATTAAGCTATAGTCCGATTTATGCCAATATCGAAGGTAATAAAACCGAGGTCTTTGGGAGATAGACCTATATTTCAAGTTTCCTAAATATCGTTTTAATATTGTGACCTGATATTGTTGAACGGTTTTACTGTCAAATAACAACTGTTACTTCTAGAGGGTCCACAAACTAAATGTGATTGTTCGTACAAACATGGGCCATAATCCAGGAAGTGTATGCAAATACAATGTTTTTCATGACACCATAAGCATATTGCAATACGACAACATTCATCAGCATGGTCTTCAATGTAAGAATAGTCATCTTTACTGTCGCTTATATTCTTCTTCCGACCAAAAGAGATGAAAGGTGCAGTATGGAGGTAATGTCGGATAAGAATAAGGCCATTCTGTTAAAAGATTAACAGCAACGCCAGACCCGTACCTGGGAGGAGGGGGGGGGGGGGGTTGCAGCTGCCCCCCCCCCCTCGCCTGGAAAACACGACCACACGACAACACGACATTTTAACCCTACAATATGCCATTTTTACGTCGAGTGAAAATGTCGCACTAAGACATCACGACATGATACCAATCAGTCACCATACATTAATGAATCAGCTTCTGCGAATAACGTAATTTCATGAACTGATACGTCCAGACCCGTACCTAGCCCAAAAATGTAACGGGGACAAGGGCTGCTGGGGGCGCCGATCGAGCGTCTGGGGGCGCCGATGTACCTGCAGTTGACGGTCCACGGAGAAGGTTCTAGCCCCAGAAAAGTTAAGAAAATATGGTTTGCACCTGAAAATGTCAGAAATATCAGTTTGCGATATTGGCGTATTATGATATTTTAATATGAACATTATAAAAATTTGAAGGAAAGAATTCGACATCAGCGTACCTATAATAATTTATGAGACAACCGAAAAGTTTGGAATCCGGTTATAGTGCGACTTGTTTGAATATTGATTATTATCACTCCAGGCGCGGGCTTGAATCAATCTTATCACCATCGGGAATTTAACCCGAAATCTCCAGTTGGCTTTCTTATGATAGATTTCTTCTGGCGTCGGTCGGTGCGTCGCTATGTGATCGGTTTCTTGGCAGATGTGTAATACAGCCAGGCCGTTTAGTCGCGTACAATCGACTGATATTTTGTCTGGCAATGTTCGTTCGATGTTATGAGAAAACCGAAAAGTTTGGAATCCGGTTAGAGTGCGACTTGTTTGAATTTTGATTATTATCACTCCTGGCGCGGGCTTGAATCAATCTCATCACCATCGGGAATTTAACCTGAAATCTCCAGTTGGCTTTCTTATGGTAGATTTCTTCTGGCGTCGGTCGGTGCGTCGGTATGTTGTCAGTTTCTTGGTTGATGTGTAATAGTCGCGTACAATCGGCTGACATTTTGTCTGGCAATGTTGGTCCGATGTTCGAACCCAACCTTTATTACGGTGTGACGGGGATATATTCAAACGGTTTTTAAAATCGGATAATAACTGTGACCTTCAGAGGGACAAGCTAAAATTGGTGATTTTTTTGTATTATCAGGGGCCTTATACTGGAAAATTGGTATGGTTTAACTTGGTGCATATAGCCCTAATTTCTCTTCTGTGTTGAACTATTCATAACTATTCATGTAGTTTAATTTTGGCTAATAGTGTTCAACTTGTGCTTGTGTACAACTTAAATCACAGTGTTTAATTTTGATTACCAAGTGTCTAATTAACTAGTGTTTAGTTTGTTAAACTACATGAATAGTTATGAATAGTTCAACACAGAAGAGAAATTAGGGCTATATACATCAAGTTAAACCACACCAATTTTCCAGTGATAATTCAGGAAGTTACGCTCCGATATGCACAAATATCGAAAGAAACCAAGATCGTTAGGTTATAAACATGCATTTAAATTTTCATTAAAATCAGATTAAAATTGTGACCTCTACAGGTTTCACAATCTTGATAGACCATATTTTTTTTACACTATTCGCGTAAAAATGGCGGCAATTTTGTCCGGCAGTTTTGGTCGGATTTTCACGAAATTCGTACTCAACCTTCATTACGGTGCAACGGTGATATAATCGGATGATAATTTTAACCTCCAGAGAGACCACAAGCTACGAATGGCGATTTCTCGTACAATCAGGGGCCTAATTCAGGAAGTTACGATCCGATATGCACAAATATCGAAAGGAACTAAGCTCTTTGGGTTATAATATAAACATGCATTTCAAGTTTCATTAAAATCGGTTCAACATGTGACCTCTACTGTTTTCACAAGCTTAAAACGCGATTTGTCGCACAATCAGGGGCCATAATGAAGTAACGGTCCGATGTATGCCAATATCGAAAGGAACCGAGATTTTATGGTGATCAACCTATATTTCAAGTTTCATTGAAATCGGATAAAAATTGTGACCTGTAGTGTGTTCACAAACAATTGTGGACAGACGGACGGGGGCAACGACAATATACGTCCACATATGACATTTTGCAGAATTCCATAAATACCATCTCCCGGTTCCGACCCCTGACTAACGAGCCCCGGCCATTTTTCCGAGGTTACTAAATTTCAGATAAAAATATTAATGAATGGTTGAATTGTGGAGTCGGGTTCATATCGAACACATTATTATGTTAAAATCGAATTGCGTCGGAGAAAGCATCTGCAGTTGGGCCCCTATCAACCACCCTCCAAATTATTTTGACGTACTACACACAGTGGCTGATCAATGAGCCTTTTCTAGGTGGTACTAACATGCCAAAGATAACTTAGTCAATTTTCGACCTATTGTCAGGTGGATGGACGATACATCCGACCCTATTACGGGGGCGGTAGGTACCAAATTTTCGGGACAGGTAACCCAGACAATCGCCCATCTTTCAGCCATATTTGGACACCTTCAAATCAAGTACGGCCCCCTTTTTTTTAGAGAGAAATCGGCCAAATACATAACACTATCTTAGGAATCAAGGTTCAGAGTATCGGACACCACTGCCCACTCATCTAGGATAGCAGAAATTTTGTACGCGACTTTCCTAAACGTAGCTCCCAAACCAATTCGGTTATGCTCAATATCCATTACTTGAGTTTAGGGAAGGACCATAGCCCTTGGTTATCCTAACATAGCACACACGAAGAACAATCAACGGGCCATCGACCTGAACGCAACTCGAACCACTTCCGATACTGAATCGAAAGAAATTAGAAGACATGATATGGCAATAGGACGTATCTATAGAGGGCTCCAACGTGCTCACAAACATGACTATTACCAATGATAAATCAGTGTTTAAAGCTTTTGTGACCAGTGCGAATGAAAAATGCCATACAGATGAATATTGCCTATATTCTTGTCGGAATGTCGGAAACAGTTGGGTCTTGTCGGGGCTGGTCCGTCATAAATACGATACTAGTGTCCCGAGAGTGCAGTTGGTACAGAGAGAATATGTCCCGATAAAATGACTCACACCGACCCAAGTGAGACAATGACCCGATAGGTCTGTTGTCCAAGAGAGAATATGTCCCGATAAAATGACTCACCCCGACCAAAGTGAGATAATGACCCGATAGGTCTGTTGTCCAAGAGAGAATATGTCCCGATAAAATGACTCACCCCGACCAAAGTGAGATAATGACCCGATAGGTCTGTTGTCCAAGAGAGAATATGTCCCGATAAAATGACTAACCCCGACCAAAGTGAGAATATGTCCCGATAAAATTTACTCTCCTTTCTTTAATTTTTACCTTATATGAAAATAAGACGAAGTTCTTACGGTTGAAGGAACGTAACTCTCCTATTTACTGCATTCTATTTGGGCTAGAGCTTGGGTTGGGATTGGCGAAATCTGTAGGTGGCCGTGATATTTAGATCTAACCTTGGACATGCATTTATGGGGCCGACCACTTTTTTAGGCAGCTCGGTCTGATTTTCTGGAAACGTGATAACGGTGAATGTATTCGAACGCCTTTTAAATCGGATAAAAATTGTAACCTGCAAAAGCTACAAACGCGATTTTTCGTATAACCAGGGGCTATAATCCAGGAATTTACAATTCGATATGCGCGAATTTGGAAAGGATGAAAATTGTGACCTCTAGAGTGAACTTAAGCTAAAAACGTTAATTTTCGTACAATCAAAGATTATCTATTAAGTTATAGCCCGATTTATGCCAATATCGAAGGTAACAAAACCGAGGTCTTTGGGAGATAGGCCTATATTTCAAGTTTCCTAAATATCGTTTTAATATTGTGACCTGATATTGTTGAACGGTTTTTACAGTCAAATAACAACTGTTACTTCTAGAGGGTCCACAAACTAAATGTGATTGTTCGTACAAACATGGGCCATAATCCAGGAAGTGTATGCAAATACAATGTTTTTCATGACACCATAAGCATATTGCAATACTGCAACATTCATCAGCATGGTCTTCAATGTAAGAATAGTCATCTTTACTGTCGCTTATTATTATTATTATTATTATTATGGCACTTTTTATAGCCCATCTTCCACATAAGTGCCCAGATGTGCTTTACAATAAAATTAAATAAATAAATAGATAATTCAAAATAAAACATTGAAATAAATAAATAAATTAAAATAAATAAATAAATAAATTAAAATAAATAAATAAATCAAATTAAAATAAATCGAATTAAAATAAATCAAATTAAAATAAATTGAATTGAAATAAATCAAAGTAAAATAAATCGAATTACAATAAATCAAATTACAATAAGTCAAATTAAAATAAATCAAATTAAAATAAATAAATAAATCAAATTAAAAATTGTACAACACTTATTCTTCTTCCGACCAAAAGAGATGAAAGGTGCAGTATGGAGGTAATGTCGGATAAGAATAAGGCCATTCTGTTAAAAGATTAACAGCAACGCCAGACCCGTACCTGGGAGGGGGGAGGGGGTTGCAGCTGCCTCCCCCCCCCCCCGCGCCTGGAAAACACGACAACACGACATTTTAACCCTACAATATGCCATTTTTACGTCGGGTGAAAATGTCGCATTGTCGGATTGTCGCCTTATAAAGGGCAACACTAAGACATCACGACCTGATACCAATCAGTCACCATACATTAATGAATCAGCTTCTGCGAATAACGTAATTTCATGAACTGAAACGTTTAGACCCGTACCTAGCCCAAAAGTGTAAGGGGGACAAGGGCTGCTGGGGGCGCCGATCGAGCTTCTGGGTGCGCGGATGTACCTGCAGTTGACGGTCCACGGAGAAGGTTCTAGCCCCAGAAAAGTTAAGAAAATATGGTTTGCACCTGAAAATGTCAGAAATATCAGTTTGCGATATTGGCGTATTATGATAATTTAATATATGAACATTATAAAAATTTGAAGGAAGGAATACGACATCAGCGTACCTATAATAATTTATGAGACAACCGAAAAGTTTGGAATCCGGTTAGAGTGCGACTTGTTTGAATGATTATTATCACTCCTGGCGCGGGCTTGAATCAATCTCATCACCATCGGGAATTTAACCTGAAATCTCCAGTTGGCTTTCTTATGGTAGATTTCTTCTGGCGTCGGTCGGTGCGTCGCGATGTGGTCGGTTTCTTGGTTGATGTGTAATACAGCCAGACCGTTTAGTCGCGTACAATCGGCTGACATTTCGTCTGGCAATGTTCGTCCGATGTTATGAGAAAACCGAAAAGTTTGAAATCCCATTAGAGTGCGACTTGTTTGAATTTTGATTATTATCACTCCTGGCGCGGGCTTGAATCAATCTCATCACCATCGGGAATTTAACCTGAAATCTCCAGTTGACTTTCTTATGGTAGATTTCTTCGGGCGTCGGTCGGTGCGTCGGTTTGTGGTCAGTTTCTTGGTTGATGTGTAATAGTCGCGTACAATCGGCTGACATTTTGTCTGGCAATGTTCGTCCGATGTTCGAACCCAACCTTTATTACGGTGTGACGGGGATATATTCAAACGGTTTTTAAAATCGGATAATAACTGTGACCTTCAGAGGGACAAGCTAAAATTGGTGATTTTTTTGTATTATCAGGGGCCTTACACTGGAAAATTGGTATGGTTTAACTTGGTGCATATAGCCCTAATTTCTCTTCTGTGTTGAACTATTCATAACTATTCATGTAGTTTAATTTTGGCTAATAGTGTTCAACTTGTGCTTGTGTACAACTTAAATCACAGTGTTTAATTTTGATTACCAAGTGTCTAATTAACTAGTGTTTAGTTTGTTAAACTACATGAATAGTTATGAATAGTTCAACACAGAAGAGAAATTAGGGCTATATACACCAAGTTAAACCACACCAATTTTCCAGTGATAATTCAGGAAGTTACGCTCCGATATGCACAAATATCGAAAGGAACCAAGATCGTTAGGTTATAAACATGCATTTAAATTTTCATTAAAATCAGATTAAAATTATGACCTCTACAGGGTTCACAATCTTGATATACCATATTTTTTTTACACTATTCGCGTAAAAATGGCGGCAATTTTGTCCGGCAGTTTTGGTCGGATTTTCACGAAATTCGTACTCAACCTTCATTACGGTGCAACGGTGATATAATCGGATGATAATTGTAACCTCCAGAGAGACCACAAGCTACGAATGGCGATTTCTCGTACAATCAGGGGCCATAATTCAGGAAGTTACGATCCGATATGCACAAATATCGAAAGGAACTAAGATCTTTGGGTTATAAACATGCATTTCAAGTTTCATTAAAATCGGTTCAACATTGTGACCTCTACTGTTTTCACAAGCTTAAAACGCGATTTGTCGCACAATCAGGGCCATAATGAAGTAACGGTCCGATGTATGCCAATATCGAAAGGAACCGAGATTTTATGGTGATCAACCTATATTTCAAGTTTCATTGAAATCGAATAAAAATTATGACATGTAGTGTGTTCACAAACAATTGTGGACAGACGGACGGGGGCAACGACAATATACGTCCACATTGCAGAATTCCATAAATACCATCTCCCGGTTCCGACCCCCTGACTGTCGAGCCCCGGCCATTTTTCCGAGGTTACTAAAATTCAGATAAAAATATTAATGAATGGTTGAATTGTGGAGTCGGGTTCATATCGAACACATTATTATGTTAAAATCGAATTGCGTCGGAGAAAGCATCTGCAATCGGGCCCCTATCAACCACCCTCCAAATTATTTTGACGTACTACACACAGTGGCTGATCAATGAGCCTTTTCTAGGTGGTACTAACATGCCAAAGATGACTTCGTCAATTTTCGACCTATTGTCAGGTGGATGGACGATACATCTGACCCTATTACGGGGGCGGTAGGTACCAAATTTTCGGGACAGGTAACCCAGACAATCGCCCATCTTTCAGCCATATTTGGACACCTTCAAATCAAGTACGGCCCCCTTTTTTTAGAGAGAAATCGGCCAAATACATAACACTATCTTAGGAATCAAGGTTCAGAGTATCGGACACCTCTGCCCACACATCTAGGATAGCAGAAATTTTGTACGCGACTTTCCTAAACGTAGCTCCCAAACCAATTCGGTTATGCTCAATATCCATTACTTGAGTTTAGGGAAGGACCATAGCCCTGGGTTATCCTAACATAGCACACACGAAGAACAATCAACGGGCCATCGACCTGACAGCAACTCGAACCACTTCCGATACTGAATCGAAAGAAATTAGAAGACATGACATGGCAATAGGACGTATCTATAGAGGGCTCCCACGTGCTCACAAACATGACTATTACCAATGATAAATCAGTGTTTAAAGCTTTCGTGACCAGTGCGAATGAAAAATGCCATACAGATGAATATTGCCTATATTCTTGTCGGAAACAGTTGGGTCTTGTCGGGGCTGGTCTGGCATAAATACGATACTGGCGAAAGTTTAGTGTCCCAGGAGTGCAGTTGGTACAGAGAGAATATGTCCCGATAAAATGACTCACACCGACCCAAGTGAGACAATGACCCGATAGGTCTGTTGTCCAAGAGAGAATATGTCCCGATAAAATGACTCACACCGACCAAAGTGAGATAATGACCCGATAGGTCTGTTGTCCAAGAGAGAATATGTCCCGATCAAATGACTCACCCCGACCAAAGTGAGAATATGTCCCGATAAAATTTACTCTCCTTTCTTTAATTTTTACCTTATATGAAAATAAGACGAAGTTCTTACGGTTGAAGGAACGTAACTCTCCTATTTACTGCATCCTATTTGGGCTAGAGCTTGGGTTGGGATTGGCGAAATCTGTAGGTGGCCGTGATATTTAGATCTAACCTTGGACGTGCGTTTATGGGGCCGACCACTTTTTTAGGCAGCTCGGTCTGATTTTCAGGAAACGTGATAACGGTGAATGTATTCGAACGCCTTTTAAATCGGATAAAAATTGTAACCTGCAAAAGCTACAAACGCGATTTTTCGTATAACCAGGGGCTATAATCCAGGAATTTACAATTCGATATGCGCGAATTTGGAAAGGATGAAAATTGTGACCTCTAGAGTGAACTTAAGCTAAAAACGTGATTTTTCGTACAATCAAAGATTATCTATTAAGTTATAGTCCGATTTATGCCAATATCGAAGGTAACAAAACCGAGGTCTTTGGGAGATAGACCTATATTTCAAGTTTCCTAAATATCGTTTTAATATTGTGACCTGATATTGTTGAACGATTTTTACAGTCAAATAACAACTGTTACTTCTAGAGGGTCCACAAACTAAATGTGATTGTTCGTACAAACATGGGCCATAATCCAGGAAGTGTATGCAAATACAATGTTTTTCATGACACCATAAGCATATTGCAATACGACAACATTCATCAGCATGGTCTTCAATGTAAGAATAGTCATCTTTACTGTCGCTTATATTCTTCTTCCGACCAAAAGAGATGAAAGGTGCAGTATGGAGGTAATGTCGGATAAGAATAAGGCCATTCTGTTAAAAGATTAACAGCAACGCCAGACCAGTAAAAAATCGGCGCCCTTTTCATTGAACACAATACGAGGCCAGCGACTTACATGCCCATATCAATATGGGCGCCTCATAAAGCCGAATGACATTGGTTGGGGCACACACGACGAGATTGGCAGGGAGCCCAATGCAATATCACTTGGTTTTATGGGAGCGTCACCAATCATGTCGTTATAATGCGAGGCGCCCCTCAAATAGTGGGGCGCCTCATAATGAGTCACACGATGAACACCACAACATGATGGGGCGTCAAAAACGCCGTGATCTGTGGTGCACCTTATCCCAGAGGATCTTCCATAATGACATGAATGGTGGGGCGCCTTATAATGACAATATGATTGTTGGGCCGCATATAATGCATAATGTCTTTATCTATTGCGGGAAAACTCTGCTCCCCTAATGGGTGCCAAAGGCGCCCTTTCCATTGGACGCAATACGAAGCCAACGACTAACGTGTCCATATCAGTATTGGCGCTCTATAAAGCCGTGTGACTTTGGTGGGGCGCGCACTACAAGATTGATGGGACGCCTAACCAATGTCTTTTCTATTCATGTCGTTATATATATATGGTGGGCGCCTCATAATGAATCACACGATTAACACCTAACTTGAGGGGGCGTCCAAAACTGTGTGTGATCTGTGGTGTGGCTTATCCCGGAGGGGCGGCAATATTGACATGATTGGAGGGGCGCATTATAATGACAATGTATGTTTGTCGGTCCGCACATAATAAATAATGTGGAGCGAGATTGGTAGTGCGCTCCTTGGTTAAACAGCGCGCCCCCGCATGATCATGGTCAGACAATTCATTTTATCTTGTGTTTGTGGACTTGACGTCGCTTGCTCAGATAGATATTATAGGTCAGCAAGGGTTGTGTAAAGGTCTGCCACTCGAATTATTAGTGAATCTCACCAGTTATTGATATTTCACTGGCATCCTTCGTATATTCTTTGGATTTACTACAACGTCCTCTCGCAATAAAAAAATTAGTGAATTCATTACAAAAATTATTCTAGATATTGAACTCGTTCAAGGTACAAACCGTATTTGTTGCCGTTTATCGCATTATACAATAGATCTGATACTGCCGCAAACCTGGGCGCCTTGTTTCAAGTATAGATTCAGCATCCTATTCGTATTAGTATTTCAGATATTATGAAACTTAGTAGACTTATTTTAGCACCCAATCATGGGTCCTTACCCGTTCCCGGCGATATTTTAGGGAATTTTTAGAATTCGCGTTTTTTTTTTGCCAAGAATCTGTCGTGAAGTGTAAAGTAGCAGGAATCAAACTTGCATTTTATTACTGTCAAGTATATAACGGTTCCCGATACATACAGCATCGATGTTGTATAACGTCGATACTAAACTGTGTATCAGATTCCAGTGTGAAGACATGGCCCCGAAACAGAAGCCGGGCGTGCGAGAGATCATTTTCTTGTTTGCGGCGACTGAAGACATGGCAGATATCTACAATGACGGAAACGCGACTAAACGGCCTGGCTGTATTACACATCAACCAAGAAACCAACCACATACCGACGCACCGACCGACGCCAGAAGAAATCTACCATAAGAAAGCCAACTGGAGATTTCGGGTTAAATTCCCGATGGTGATAAGATTGATTCAAGCCCGCGCCTGGAGTGATAATAATCATTCAAACAAGTCGCACTCTAAACGGATTTCAAACTTTTCGGTTGTCTCATAAATTATTATAGGTACGCTGATGTCGTATTCCTTCCTTCAAATTTTTATAATGTTCATATTAAAATATCATAATACGCCAATATCGCAAACTGATATTTCTGACATTTTCAGGTGCAAACCATATTTTCTTAACTTTTCTGGGGCTAGAACCTTCTCCGTGGACCGTCAACTGCAGGTACATCCGCGCACCCAGAAGCCCCATCTGCGCCCCCAGCTAATTACCCCTACGCACAACACAAGAAAATTGTTAAAATAAAATGTAACCATATGTTAGCCCCGAAATGACCTAGTTTGTGTCGAGTAGACGTTAAACCCCACCTGTCTGTTGGTGGAAAATAAAAAAAGAATATCTGGCGCGCGCCGGGTAATAACTAGCGCGCCGGATAATTAACTCGCGCACGTCGGATAAATAATTTGCGCGCGCGGATATTAACTCGGTTATCGTCACTACATGCATGTCGCATGGATCAAAATAGACTAACACTCATTCGTAAATACTTTCACTTGGGTGTTAGTTATGAGGAAATAACAACCCTTCTTTTGGTAAATCATCAGATACAACTATCGGTTAGACAGTTAAAGAGGCTTTTGCGAGAGGCAGGACTACTCCAGTTTACTGGAGGTTGCTCAATATATTCAGGAAGAGTTACATCGAAGAGGCCAATGCCTTGGATATCGATGGATGCTTTTAAAATGTATTCAAAGTGGTTATACTATTCAAAAGAATACGTTCGAGCAATACTGAAACTTTTAGATCCGGTGGGTGTGGAATGTCGCTTGCGTCGTACACTTAGGAGAAGATAGTATAATGGAATAGGACCAAACTATGTGTGGCACGTTGATTCGTATGATAAGCTTAAACCATTTGGATTGTGCAGAGAATAGAATCATGGTGGAGCATTTTAAGAAAAGAAAATGATGAATTTTGGATATCACTTTTTAAACAACTCAAAATCGATGGTCATTATAGTGGAAGCTTTATTGATAAAAGCTTGGTCCAATTTTGTTTTATGGAAATAGTACAGGTGGGTAAATCCCATCCACCCAAGCTCCTGATGTAAAAAAGAGACCAAATATGGCACTCCGGTACTCGGTTGTATGACGTTAAATACCTACACCTATCCGGTTTACTTTCTGAAAAACTTGCCGCTTTTAGAAAGAAGTTCTCAAAATTGCGTCGTTCGAAGAGTGTGTAGAATTTTCATCTTAAAGTTGTCCTTGTATGATAAAACATTCTTTGAATGCGTCGTCATGGGCGACACTGTTGGTAATCTGGGAACTTGAAAATAGTACCAATGGCGGATTTTGTCTGCTGAGGTTTGCCGAGTGACAATATTGAAACCGGATTTCATAACTAAGATTGTACAGTACACCAGCTAGAAATCGATAAAAAGGGTAACAAGTTTGAACCAGATAAAAGATATATATGTATTCCTATGAGTAATGCATTGCTGTAAGATCAAGAACATGCGCTATCCCGGTGCTTAGGATTTGAGTATCCTTCTGCGGCAAAGTGAGCACCAAAAATCACTTGCCGCGACACAGGAGTGACGTTATGATATACATATTGTGCCAGAGTAACGCACCCCGGATTGAGACTTGTTTATACCACAAGCCCAGGGCAGTAGGTCATAGTTATCGTGGTACCGCCAAAAACGGTGTCTTCATTTGTAAATTAAAAGCGAAATGGGTTGTCCTTTTGAAGATGACTTGTATAGTAATCAAACTACCACAGTATGCCCTAACCAGTAGAATTATTAGGGTTTCACACTGCGTAGCTTGTGTGAAACACTATTGTTTTTGTTAAAATTCTTCTTATTATTATTCTTATTATTATTATTTTTTTTTTTCCAATTTGCTTATATCTCAGGAACTACTTGTCGGATCGATGCAATGTCTTGAGTTTTACTTCGAAAGTGGGTGTGACTTAGAGATTAAAGCTATTTCCGGCATTCTGCGACAATGCGAAATGTCCGAAATCACCGAAGTTGTCGTTTTTTGAAATATTGCCGTAATATTAACAACAATTGTTGGATTTTATCGTTTGATAGTTTTTGACATAGCCAGGGACATGCACATAGCTACGGGTCTTTAGATTTTTAAATTTCGCCGAATCTTCGGAAAAATAAGGCGCCAAATTTTGAAAATTTAAATTTTGACAAAAAACTTTTTTATTAATGAATATTTTTTAATGACCTTTTACCAAGGGTTAAAGGGTCGTCTGATTTGGGCGAAAATGTGAACATTTTTTTACTGGATAATTTTCCTTGGTCGCTATTGGCTAATTCAGTTTATCGGTTCTGTATAAATTATTTATTGTTCGATTTGTATAAAACAAAGTTTGTATGCTCTATGGTCCAAAATGTCATTTTTTTTGTTACCGGCAAAGTTTCCTGTCGGTGACGTAAGTGACGTAAATTTAGCAAAAACTACAATTTTAACAGTTCGGTACCACTTTTTGAAAGCAAAAATTATTTTTTTCAAATCTAATATGACTGAAAAGATGTGCCATATAAAGGCGCACAAAACATCGCGCTCAGTTTTTTTAACTTCGATTTCGTTTTCGGGCAATTTGGATTAAAGGGTGAAAAAAGGTGTCAAAATAAGCTATTTACAACCCATCCAGCGTCTTCGTATTAAAAAATATATCTTCGTAACATTCATAATCTCGTAGCAATAACCCATACGAAGAGAATGTATGTGAAAATTAATTTGTAATATGCGCAGTTGCCGAGAAAAAGTCAATTTTGCATGAGTCACTTTTCACGTTATTTTGGCTGTAAAAGAATCAATTATTATGTGATTTTCAATTTTCTTTCACCATTGGATGCCTAATGCCATAGTGGACACGGTCAAACCATTCTACCTCATACGCTGCCACCGGAAATGACGTCATTTGCTGAAAACTTAATTTTTAGCATTAAAAAACAATATTTTATTCATATGGGTCGTACTTATTATTTTTTTCAAATTATGATATTTGATTCTATTCATCAAATAGAATGAACCCATACGATCATACAGATATCACAAAACGGTTTCTAACTTGTACGGTTGCAGAGAAATGAGCAATTTTCCACAAGTCACTTTTCGAGGATTTTGGTCTATAAAAGTGTCGGTTATCATTCGATTTTTATAAAATTTTCACCATATGATATCTTATGTCATTTATGATTTCATAGAAATAATTTAACAGTTTCAGTATCACCGTAAGTAATTATATTTTGGCAAAAACTGTATTTTTAGCCTTCAAAACAGATATTTTTTTTCAAATGAGTCTGATTTGTAATAAATTTAAAATCATGATATTTAATTCGCATCAACTAATAGAATGAACCCATGCGATCATTCAGATACCACAAAATGGTTTCTCACTTGTATGGTTGCAGAGAAATAGACGATTTCCTACAAGTCACTTTCCAAGGTTTGGGGTCTATAAAAGTGTCAATTCCTATTCGATTTACATAAAATTTTCACCATGTGATTATTATTTCTGATTTTAAGAACCTAATTTAATATTGACTTGAGCAAAAATGAAATTTTTTTTTGTCTCGGTTATTTTCCTTGGCCGCCATTGGCTAATTCAGTTTTTTTAGCCCAAGATTAATTATTTATTGTTCGATTTGTATAAAACAAAGTTCATAAGCTCCGTTGTCTCAATCGTCATCTTTTTTGATACCAACAGTGTTATCTGTCGGCAACGGAAGTGGCGTAAATTTATTAAAAACTACAATTTTGACAGTTAGGTACCATTTTTCAAAAGAAAATATTATTTTATTTAAAAACTGATATAACTAAAAGTGTGTGCCCTTTAAAAGCGCAAAAAAGTGTGAGCTCAGTTTTTTTAATTTCGGTTTCATTTTCGAGCAAATTGGATTAAGAGGTGAGAAAAGGTGTAAAACTGACCTATTTACAACCCGTTCAGGCTTTTCAGATTTTAAAATATTTCTATGTAACTTTTATAAAATTGTAGCTATAATCCATACGAAGAAAATGTATGTGAAAATTAGTTTGTAATATAAGCAGTTGCCGAGAAATCGGCAGTTTTGCGCAAGTCACTGTTTCGTAATTTGCCTGTAAAAAAGTTAATTATTAATGGATATTCACAAAAGTGACACCATTTGATTCACAAAGCAAGTCTGCGTCATATCAAGTCGATTACAATTTAAAATTGACACAGGAAGTGACGCCATTTGGTCAAAAACTGCATTTTAACTTTTAAAATCAATATTGTTTTTCAACCAATAATTATTTAATATGTAATAATAAAATTAACTTTTGGATTAAATTCACATATTAACAAAACTCATACGGTCATATAGATATCATAAAATTGTTTCCAACTTGTTCGGTTGTCGAGATATAGGCGGTTTTCTAAAAGTCACTTTTGAAGGTTTTTGGCCCATAAAAGTGTCAAGTTTATTCATATGATTCTGATTTGTAATGTTTTTAAAATTATGATATTTGATTCCTATCAACAAATAGACTGAACCCATACGATCATATAGATACCCAAAAATAGTTTCTAGCTTGTACGGTTGCCGAGATATAGACGATTTTCTACAAGTCACTTTTCAAGGTTTTTGGTTTATAAATGTGGCAATTATTATTCGATTTACATAAAATTCTCACCATATAATATGTTATGCCATTTCCGATTTCATAAAAGTAATTGAACATTTTCATTATCACCGGAAGTACTGTACACTTACATGCAACAAATGTATAAAATGAATTGATATTGCTGGGTTTGGTTGATTCTGTGTCCATTTTATTTGATGTGTGCAATGCTTATGTGGAAACCAGTTTATTGGTTTCTTTGGTACCGGAAGTGACATATGTTCAAGGGTAACGTGGCACCGAAAAAGACACAAGTTCAAAAGTAACATGGCACCAGTGAAACCCGTCATAGCTGCATGCAGGTCTAGTTGTAATTGTTGTTCAATTTGAGTTCAATATTACCTGATACATCCTTATGTATTTATTTTAGAAGAAATTAGATGATATATTCAAGGTTTGGAACTACCATAGGATACGACCAGCGCAATATACTGCCAATGGACGTCCGTGTATTTTATACAATGCCCCTGAATTGTTTGATACACACGATTGCCTGATTCCTGTAAGGGACTATGAAGTGTCAGCATGTTTCGAGAAATGTGTCTGCCATAAAATACCATGTGATCAAGAAATCTACCAACTTGCTAATCTATACATAGCGGAAAATAGTTTGAAGAAACCGACAGATGCATATGAAGCTCTTAATCTGTACATGTTTTTTGAGAAATCTATTCCAGATGGATCTTTAATAACAGATAATAAAAAGACCAACCCCCTATAATAGAAGTTAAGGACCATAAACCTGATAAATTTGCCAAACTATATTCAAATTCCAGTTTGTATCAAAACTAAAATCAAATAAATTCAGTATTAAAGTTATCCCAAATCATATTTTGTTAAAATGCAAAGCTCAATAATAAAAAGAATTGTGTGTGGGGGTGGGGTGGGGAGCTTTACGTTTGAAGAAAAGTGAGAGGAGAGGGGAGGGGTGAATCTTTATTAATAATGATAATAATAATGAGGTTTTTTTTATATAGCGCGGCATATCCATAAAAATGCTTAGACATGCATTATGCAAGAGCAAAATATGCCCATTACAAGTCTTTCTTTAGACCTGAAATGTTATCTAACCCTGAAATGTTATCTAACTTATCCAGACCCTAATAAACTCTCGATGTCAAGGCAAGCCTTCGACGCTGACTGGATTAGATTCCTACATGCCGCTTAACGGCCATTCATGATTAAATTTAAAAAGTGGATAATCGAGACTATGATGTTTATATTAATTATTTTAGTAATGATGACCGAGGCTATGCGGGTATTTCACACGCTTCGTTCTCGGCTCATAGTGTATCAATCTGTCTGAAATATTCAGCAAATTACCTTTACACTATCTAGTTTTTAACTATTATAGTGAGAACTGCCATCTCTTTATCTTATCTCCCATAATGTATCTTTAAGGCGCTTACAAGGTATGAAGCTTATCAATTTCACAACTTTCAGGGAGAGAGAAATTAGGTTTAAAGTCGACTCGACACAAACTAGGTAAGTTCGGGACTAACATATGGTTTCATTTTATTTCAATAATTCGCTTACGTAGAGGTCTTTATCAGTGGGAGGAACCTGAAGAACAGGAGAAAACCCATAAGGTTGGACAGGCGATCCAATTCTTTGTCGCGTACAACCGGGGATTCGAAACCACACCAGTTGACTCAATAACAGGCTTTATGATACTACACGCACGTGCTAACCATTCGGCCAACCAACCCCCATTCAATGATAAACTTCATAGTAAAAAACGCACCCTTCCAACTAGAGGAAGACGGAGTCATATATAAACCGTGACGTGCGAAATAGCAGTGATAAAACACCATATAATTAATGTAAACTGAGTACAAGAGGGTAAGCTTATCTTGGATGTTTGGATGGGTTCATGTACACGGCTTTGTTTTTTTTATCAAACTATTAAAGTTAATAAAATGTCAAAATATAAACAATGTTGTAATCTCATCGGGTATTTTACCACGTGTGTTTTCATTTAGAATTTGTCTGTTTCTTTGCTCATGATATTCTTGTTTTTGAGAAAGGGTGTCCTATAACAAACATATATCGATAGACATTAATTCGTGGTTATATTATGAAAATCATCTAATGCAACTGCCAATCTCCTGGAACTCCCAGGTTGGTGCCGCACATATATAACGCATACAGCTTTAAAATAGAAATGACAAGACTAGTGTCTAGTAATGTAAATCCTTCACGTTATGCTGTCCTCTTTGCAAGAGCTAAATTTATCCGGCGCGCGCCCGTTATTTATCCGGCGCGCGCCCGTTATTTATCCGGCGCGCGCTCGTTATTTATCCGGCGCGCGCCAGTTATTATCCGGCGCACGCCGGTTATTTTTATCATATTCTTTTTTTTTGCGTCCCTTACTGGGCTCCGTAGAATACATCTTATTTCATTTTTTTACATCAATTTCATTTACAGTGTATTATAATGTTACATGAAAGTTTCATTTAAGATTAAGTTATAAGCCTACCAGTTTAGCAATCGTTATTTTGACGGAAATATATTCTCAGAAGCCCCACCACATCCATTGTCTTTCACTCATTGCAGAGTGTAATTTACCTTCTCATTTCGTAATCCCTAATTTCCGTTTCTATAATAATATCATATAGTATTAACTACATTTCACATTTACGAAATAGAATAGGGCCACTTTAAATTTCGATTTTTCTTGTGCATAGTTTAGCTTAGTGACCTAAGCTGGGTGTGACCTGACCTGACCTGACCTTGATTTTTCGTCCCATCCAAAAGACTATACGTTATCCCCTGTCAGGCCCTCCGTCCTGCACCACTGTAAAGAGAAATCGCGCCGGACAATTCCCGATGAGCTTTGTCGGCTAACGCATGATCGAACACGAGACCCCAACGTTAGCAAGCCAACTTCTTACTCACTGAGTCAACGTGACTACCAAAAATGTAGGACATTAAACCTCATTTATGGAGTAATTCCTCTTTGACAGTGGTGCAGGACGGGGAGGGGTTGGGGTGGGACGAAAAACCGAGGCCTCATTTACATATTGGCGTGCACGTAAAAGACCGCCTTGCAGTTAGAATTCAATATGACAGTAAGCCGTAGTGCCGATATCCTAGTAAAGATTCCCTCATAGTACACTGTATAGGGTATGTCCGTCTTCATTAGCTTAGTCGGGGCAGAACGAAATGAAATGAAATGGAGTTTAACGTTCTATTGTTCTGCTCCGAATGGGCTAATGAAGACGGGCTTACACCATTCAGTGTGTTGTGAGTGACAGCTTGCCCAGACTCTTATATCGAATTCCAATTGCACGCCAGGAGTGCAGTTGGTACCTGCCCTATGACCCTTTGCAGAATTCCATAAATACCATCTCCCGGTTCCGACATCTGACTGTCAAGCCGCGGTCATTTTCCCGAGGTTAGTAAAATTCAGATAAAAATATTAATGAATGGTTGAATTGTGGAATCGGGTTCATATGGAACACATTATTATGTTAAAATCGGATTGCGTCGGAGAAAGCATCTGTAATCGGGCCCCTAACACCCACCCACCAAATTATTTTGAAGTACTACACACAGTGGCTGATCAATGAGCTTTTTCTGGGTGGTACTCACATGTCAAAGATGACTTCGTCAATTTTCGTCCCATTGTCAGGTGGATGAACGATACATCCGACCCTTTTACGGGGGCGGTAGGTACCAAATTTTCGGGGCGGGTAACCGCTCATCTTTCAGCCATGTTTGGACCTCTTCGAATCGAGTACGACCCCCTTTTTTACAGAGAAATCCGGCAAATACATAACACTAACTTAAGAATGAAGGTTCAGAGTATCGGACACCTCTGTCCACTCATCTAGGATAGCAGAAACTTTGTACGCGATTTTCCTAAACGTAGCTCCCAAACCAATTCGGTTATGCTCAATATCCATTTCTTAAGTTTAGGGAAGGACCATAGCCTCGGGTTATCCTAACATAGCACACACGAAGAACAATCAACGGACCATCGACCTGATCGCAACTCGAACCCCACACGATACTGAATGGAAAGAAATTAGAAGACATGATATGGCAATAGGACGTATCTATAGAGGTCTCCCACGTGCTCACAAACATGACTATTACCAATGATAAATCAGTGTTTAAAGCTTTCGTGACCAGTGCGAATGAAAAATGCCATACAGATGAATATTGCCTATAGTTTGCCTAAATACGGTAATGGCAAGAGTTTAGTGTCCCAGGAGTGAAGTTGGTACAGAGAGAATATGTCCCGATAAAATGACTCGCCCCGACCAAAGTGAGATAATGACCCGATAGGTCTGTTGTCAAAGAGAGAATATGTCCCGATAAAATGACTCACCCCGACCAAAGTGAGATAATGACCCGATAGGTCTGTTGTCCAAGAGAGAATATGTCCCGATAAAATGACTCACCCCGACCAAAGTGAGATAATGACCCGATAGGTCTGTTGTCCGAGAGAGAATATGTCCCGATAAAATTTACTCTCCTTTCTTTTTTTTTTACCTTATGTGAAAATAAGATGGAGTTCTTACGGTTTAAGGAACGTAACTGTCCTATTTATTGCATTTTTGTTCATATCAATACAGCAGAACACCGTGTCCCAGGTGTGCACGTGACAGGCCGACTGTCCAATAGTTACGGTATTTTGGGATAGAGAGAGAGAGAGAGAGAGAGGACTAACGTATGGCTCAATTTTATTTCAATAATTCGCTTGGGCGTAGGATTCTTTAGAAGTGGGGAAAACCACGGAGAAACTACGAGGTTGAAGAGGCGAACAAGACAGGCGATCCTGTCATTGTGAGATACAACCAGTGAATCGAACCAAGCCAATTAGGTGTAACCTTATATTCAAAAGTTAAATTACTTAATTTAGCTATTACTTGACTAACATCATAATTTTGAAACTCGGACTAATAGTCTCAAAATTATATTAGCTCTACTTGGCTACACACATATACGGACGACACAGACGCTAGCAATTCTCAGCGTACTGTAACCTTATATTCAAAAGTTGAATAACTTATTTTAGCCTTTACTTGACTGATACCACAATTTAGATTTATATAATAAAGTAATATGAGTTGCTAGGCATGTTTAAATATAGAAATAGGATATGTTTATGACCTGGAATAAAAAAAAGGAGGAATTAAGTGTGTCTCCAAATCAAATTAGGGAGACGACAGAGCTATGGGTGAAGTTCGAGAGATTAATTCCTAGTTTTCATGTTGGTTAGCCTCTTTCTGCTGAGATACGTTATGTTTTGTTTTTTTATATAAAATTATGTGTGTAGCTTAGTAGAGCTAATATGATTTTGATACTCTTAGTCGCTAATTATGTGTGTAGCAAAGAAGAGCTAATCTGACTTTGAGACTCTTAGTCGCTAATTTTGTGTGTAGCTAAGTAAAGCCAATATGACTTTGAGACTCTTAAGTCCACAATTTCTGAAAATTACTTCCAGAGTTACGGCCCTTGTTTCGGTTTGTGGAATCTTGTGAACCATCAAAGAGCGAACATTATAATCTAATCTGTATGAAAATGTCTTGTAAATGCCCCAAAACACATCCGACTATAGGCTAATTAAGCTCGAGCGTAATGCCTCTTTAAGAAAACATAAATTAAATAGTTAAGATACGGATTCTAATAGATTGTTTTATTGTCCAATAAAACAATACAGGCCTATATATAGTCGTCGATTGTCTACAGTTTTCAGTTAACTGTTTCAATAATAACATACAGCTGCTAATAATTATATTTTTAGTGAACTGTCCGGTTGGTACATTTTTCAATGTTGTTAAGAGAAAATGTGAAAGTTGTTCTAAAGGCACATATCAACAATCAGAAGGTGCAATTAGATGTTTAGTTTGTCCAAATAAAACATCCACATCTCAAAATCATTCTAAAAGTGAAGGGGAATGTTTAGGTATGTTTTATGCATGTGTTTACTAATACTGATAACATCCAACTATGATATAGTGTCTAGATGATCAAGACTACATGCTGTCCAGAATGGCACAGTCCGTGGCGGCTACATAAAAGTATACAAAATTACCTTTATGACGAGATTTACCGGGATCGATCTAAAAATCATTGTTTTACCCAGAAAAATTGTCAAGCCATTATGCTGCGCATTTAACGGTATCGGAAGGAATTTGACTTAGCCGCATCCCGGAAACTCCCTGACTTTCCACTTTATAAAACCGCATCGACCAATCTGTAATCAATTATTTATTAATTAACACAAATACTGGACGATGGTTGACAATTCATTAATCTTTATGTTGAAGTCGTTGCATGTGCCAATTTCAGCTTTCCATAGTAGCCAACAGACTGACTTCCGAAAGTATGGTAGTTTATTGCCATTATTCGGTCTGTCTTTAAACACACAGGTCAGAGATACTTTAAATGTTGCATTAAGTACAACGGTATAACACTGAGTCTATATTAGATATTGCACCATTGTTTGTTTGTTCGTCTGTTTATTTTATAGCACAATGTTTACCTGGTAGTTTTTCACCGACTGGTGTTGAAAGATGTGAAACATGTTTAATTGGTTGGTACCAACCAGAATACACCCAAACTAACTGTACAAAATGTCCCCCGGAAATGACGACAGCAAGAAGAGGAAGTCGTACATTGCAAGAATGTAAAGGTATGCAATTATTTAAACAATTTTATATCCTTTAATGAAAAGTAACTGTTTTAGATAAAATTAAACAAAGATCCAATTTTATAGCTTTAAATATGACGTGTCGAGTGGACGTTAAGCCCCATTTTTCTCTCTGATGTTACTGTCGGTGTATTCGACGATCAAATGGTGTAACACGAGTAACCCACTCCCCCATCCTCTAATCACCTGTGACCCACACTCAAACCACACGCCCAAGCTCCTGCTCCCATTACTACTCTTATAAAAACCACATATGAATCGATATTTTTGGCCCCTTAGAATATATATGTTCTTTTACGGTAGAAATCTATCCAACTCCCTCCTCGTAAATACGCCATTCGGGTTTATTTTATCCCCATCTAAGTCAGTTTGTGTTTTCTTTTATAATAGAAGTCTGTCCACGTGGTTATGTATCAAAGAATGGATTGGGACCATGTTTTGCTTGTCCTAGAGGAACGTTCCAGCCTGATAGTCAGAAATCCGCTTGCTTTGAATGCCCAAACAATGCATCAACTTTTGACATTGGAAGCGTATCGTTGAAAGATTGTGAAGGTATGTTGACCACCATCTTAGAGTAGGAATTAAAGCAGATAAGAAGCAAGATTGTTGTTATCCAACAGCACCAATGCCTGTCTTGGATTAGTCCAATGATATGCCACTGTAGATTGTTACATTAAAGTAAATCGTCTTTATTTTTTTTTATATACCTGTTAAAAGCGTAACTTGGAATCCAAATTTACACAGAGAGATACAAAATATCATATTTATTATGTAGACCCAGAAATCAATAGTAAAAAAAATTAAGGTCACCGAATTTGGAATCACCCGTTTAGATTGCAGTTGCGATAAATATCTGTCCAGTTCATATCTGCCACCGTGACACCCTGAAACCTTTATCAGTTAAAGAGACAAGTTTAGCATTTATTTATAAATATTTTGTTCTTCAGGTGATTGGGATTTACGGAGTGACGGTGAGATATCAGACATACAGAATCAACAACAACAGTTACCTATTAATGCATGTTTTGACAATCCGTGTATCAATGGAGGAACCTGTGTTCCTAAATTTGTAGCTTTCACCTGTAAATGTCCACCGGGTTATGGAGGTAAATAACTTTCATTTAGAACTATTGTTAGTCATCAACAACGACATATGTCTTAATTTTTTTTAGAAAATATATTCAAGTATATTGACAAGTATATCAAACTTCAATAAATGATCCATTATTGTGCTTGGTTATTCTTTAAATGCGCGGTCATCGTGTCCGTAGGTTTCGGGAGTTCGTCCCGGTGATGTTCGAAAAAAATCTGCTGGAATTTTCAATTGTTCTTAGTCCCATTGTCAGTGCAGGACGGTGGCCTTGCGACGAACAAGTAAGACGCTATCCCAATTTGATTTATTGTTACACAATTGGGGGATATACAATTGCATACCCTCACGAAATCAACTAGCAATCTTATCACAGGGCTAGCAGACAGATCGCAGGTGGTCAAAAGATGGCAGTCTAACAGACAGACAAAGGTCGTTAGGAAGTCATTAATCATCACAGCTGTCCCGAGTTACGCAAGATCTTGAATAGTAAAGCAATCCGCACGGGAAGCTTAATCTGTTATTATATAATGACCAGCTGCCAATCCCGGTCATAATATAATCTGAAATATAATACCTGGAATTAGTTGATTGGCCAATAACTATATGTCCGTCCAGGTTATTGACCCACCCTGACCGGATACTGACCTATCAGGTTACGATGCATGGGTGTGGTATCAAGAAAACAAGGCTGGACATGGATTCGGCCCAGGAATTAAAAGATTAGACAAACCGTTTTGAGATCAGTCAGGTCCAGGAGGCCATGCTAGGCGGGCGCCTAGATGAAGGTACCTAATGGATACGAGTCAGGTCCAGGAGGCCATGCTAGGCGGGCGCCTAGATGAAAGTACCTAATGGATACGAGTGAGGTCCAGGGAGGGCTAGGAGTTAGGTCCGGCCAGGACTGAGCGAAGGCCATGGGCACCTTGGCACGAGACGGTACGAGGCGACAGCTTCTGGAGTTAGCACACTCATGCTAAGCCAAGCTAAGACATTCGACTCCCTCCATTTAAGTTAGTTCTACGGTCGTTTACATCACGATGTTTGTACCTATTGTAAAAAGCAGAATAAAAGTATCATTAGATGTATATACCAGTGTGGTCATCAAGATCCTGATTTAAGAACAAATACTGTCACATTATTCTTCAGTGCCGAGGACTTCATGGTGCAGTATGGGGTTGTGTTAACCTGTTTTGCAGAGACTGACGTTTCCTTGTACGGAATAATTTGCATACTTTCTTATATTTATAGGTATTCGCTGTGACAAAGTTTTAGATGAATGTGAATCTAAACCATGTTTAAATGCCGGTACTTGTATAACACAACCGGGAGATTATAAATGTAGCTGTGCTGACGGATTCAAAGGTAAATATTCTCTACATATTTCAGAAATGGGAAGAATCCGTGAAATGTGAGACATATTTGCCGATATCCACATTTTAATAGCCCTTGATCACTTAAAAGAATCTTGTCTTCGCTACCTGTCTGATGGTCACTATTATTCTTGCATGGTGCTAAAATAAATCATTTATTACCCGATTGATTCGAAATTCACAAACAGTGATTATTTTCATAAGGGGAACATGTATTAACATGTAAGTGAAATTTTCGTGGAGGAAATTTATAGCTTTTTGCATTTTACAATTCATATTGAAATCCTCTGAATTCTACTTTCATCCACAGAATTTCTACTTTTCTAGATACCCAAAGTATATCAATACATTCTTAAACTGTATATCTGGTGTTCAAGTAATAAAAGTACATGTATTATTATGTCTATTTCAGGGAAGAAATGTGAAATCAATATTGATGAGTGTGAATCGTCGCCATGTTTACAAGGTGGTACATGTATTGATGGTGCTAATGGTTTTATATGTAGTTGTCCAGCTGGTTACCAAGGTTAGTACAAATGTAGTTCGCGGACTGTTTTGCCTCAACTTTCCAAAATATGAACCGTATATTGCCACCACATCGGTAATCTGTCCGTCTTGTACAATTGTCTATGGACATTCTAGAGGTTCGGATTAAAATATTTACACTTAGACACCTAATTGCATTGTGAAAATCATGATAATTTGTCTTTGTCTAAATCTTCATATCCATTGTCGAAATATAATTGTTTATACATCTGATTAAAAAATAGATCTATATTTCGTTTCGGTTTTTTTATACTTTCGATAGCCTACACTACATGAAGATCTGACAAGGTATAGCGATAGGTCACATCAGCGGTCAAAAGACCTACTTTTAACCCTATGACGTCAGACATTTGATTAACCAAGCAGCAATGATGTTACAGTTTCGCGCAAAACACACCCAAAGCTCGCCGTAACAGACCGTTTCATTGGCTTATCACTGACACTATTCAGAACAGTCATTGATGACAACTCTTCAAGATCCTAGTCACTCGGCTAATCTCGACAGATTCCGTAAACTACATCTAGTCTCGGATGTATGACAGTAAGTGATATGTACCTACGCCCATACATTTGCGATGTGGCTACCGGTTTACTTTGACAGAATAACTTGGCGCTATTACACAAATTGGGAACCTATTCGGCTAGCAACCTATTCGACCGATCGAGCTGCAACCTGTTCGTTGGAAACCTATTTAGAATAAAGACAACAGCCGAATTAACGCATATATTTATCAACCAATAAAATCCAACGTTAATTATGTCTATCAAATGAAAGTAGAATATAGAAGTGTAATTTCGTCATTATCTTACAGCTGGATCGGTCGAGTAGGTCGCTAGCCAAATAGGTCACCAATTTGTGTTCGGTATGGGCGCAGCCATGTTTCATCCGGGACCTTTAAAGTAGTTCAAATATGGCGGAATTCGTCATACAGCCGAGGTTAGATGTAGGTTACGGAATCTACCGAGGTTTGCCGAGTGAGATCCTAGTGTGATAAAGACAAGTAAAACGGAATTCTAAACTATAAAAACGAAACGAAATACGATCTGTGTTTTATCCAGATTGATATTCCTTTGTCAACAATTGGAGCCAAAAACAAAACTAAAGTTAGTTAACGAGCCTATTTAAGCTTCATCTCTGGAAACCACACGTTGAACGTGTAAACCAAATGTAACACTCAAAGACCTCTATTTCATTTCATTTAAAACTGTTTTATTTTTAATAATTACTTTTCGTCCTCTATGATTTTTTAAATAAAAGGCCTGAAAGAATCTGTTGATATAATAATAATGTAACGTTTCTCCAAGTTAGGTGTGAGGTGTGACAGTGACATCAACGACTGTTCAGATCAGCCATGTCGTAATGGTGCTACATGTAAAGATAAACTAACAGGATATGAATGTCAGTGTGCTGAAGGTTTTACAGGTTTAAGTTGTGAGATAGAAATAGATGAGTGTCTAGAAAATCCGTGTAGAAATAACGCCACGTGTGTTGATATTCCTGGTGATTTCAGGTATTATTTTTATTTTAGAGAATATTTTTTGTCAAGCAGCTGATAAAGGATATTGTCAGCTGTGTGTAACACTCAATTTATCACGGAGACAAAAGTTAGCGTATAGTCAGCGGTCAATGATCCGATTAAGATACATTTTCGAAGAGCGGATGTCCATATCTTTTGGATCCAGTATCAGGAGAGTACCTTACTACAAATATAACCCAGATTACCAAGGTTGTATCATCATCATCATCATGAGGGAGTGTATTTAAAACAATTTTGTATTTCATGTATTATATTTATCTTTCATTGTGTTATTTGTATCTTGTGTATAGATGTGATTGTTTACCTGGTTATACTGGTAGAAAATGTGGAAGAGATATAGATGAATGTAAACCAAATCCTTGTAAAAATGGTGCTAAATGTGAAGATCTTTTGAATGATTTTGTTTGTCATTGTCTTACTGGTTTCAGAGGAGACGATTGTTCTATAAGTTAGTAAGCCCCTATTTAGAACTTTTCCTCATTCATCTGTCAGGAAAATGCGTCTAGTCCTTCGGGTTATACAAACACTGGGGTCAGTCCTTGTTCGTAAAACAAACCTTGACAGTATAGTCTCGCAGAACACCACCTCTACATTTGAAATCCTGAAGGTTATTTCGGGCCATTCAAGGATTTGAAACCTTACCGCTCCACTACCCCAGCATCTATTAGTTATGTACTTATAAACGCCAGGGGGTAATCGGCTGGGCTGCATAATTTTATTTACCAAAGCGCCGAGTCAACGATTGAAGTGTGTCGTATTGATACTACCAAGCGATGAACACATAGTTCCTGTTTTGGGAGTCCCTGTGGCTGAATGAGTAAGATGTTGGCTCGCTAACCTGTGTTCAATCCCTGCGTTGGCCGAGAAAGTTCATCGGGCTTTTCCGGCGTGGTTCCTACTTGTCGGTGGTGTAGAATTGAAAGCCTGACAAGGGACAATGTATCGTTGTTTGAATCGAACGAAAAAACCGAGGTTCCGTGTACACATTGGCGTTCACGTAAAAGATCCCTTGGTAGTGTGAATTCGATATATGGGTATTCAGTAGCACCGCGGTCCGTGAAAAATTTCCGTCATAGCACACGCATGGTTTGTGCCCTCTTCGTTAGCCCAGCCCGAGCAGCCGTCAAACCGCCATCCTGTCCGTTCCTGCTTCGAGGAATCTTCATAGAATTCTTAGCTAGATTATAATTGTTGTAGTCTGCATTCATTTGAAAGTGATGTTTATAATTGCAGCATTAGATGTAAATTATCAGTTAGATTTTGCTGCTGCTGGTATAGTAGATCATGCCAAGATTCAGTTTCCAGATAAACCACTCTATTCTCTAACTGTTACATTCTGGATGAAGAGTAGTGACACACTTAACTACGGTACACCATTTTCGTATGCGGTTCCGGGCACAGACAATGCCTTCACTTTAAGTGATTATAGTGGGTAAGAACCCCTGTTTAAAGTTCTAATCTTCTCACCGAAAGTTTTCTTTAAACATAGTTCTTGACCAGGTCCTGTGTTTTGAATTTACTTCAACTTTCAATCACTGTTTATGAGAAATTTCTTTGATCCAGAAACACAACACTTTTCTTGTAGCCTCTAAACAACAACGATTTTATAAAGAGCTATATATTATTTAGAATAAGGTGAACAATTTTGAGTAAATTCTTAACTTAAGTCTGAGAATACTTTGTGAATTCGAGGCCAGGCCTCTTAACATGACTTATTTTTGTTTTAGCATAGTCTGTTCGTATTACAGTGCATATAAGACTTCCAATTGCGTCTTAATGACGTAGCATGTTTTGGTTAGGCCAAAAGAAACTCATCCTTACTGCTCCCTCACAAAAACAAAATCTTGTCGGCGAATACTGGCAAATATTTTTTTACAATATTTTTAGCCTGTTAGTGGTATTAGAAATGATTTATAAGGAGCTTCGGGATATAAACATGCGTTTCGGTACCTATCCAGTTAGTTTGCGACTTTGAGTTATTTTTATTTGCTGTATTTTCTATAGGTTTGCTTTTTACGTGAATCAAGAGAAAAGAGTTACCGATCTGATAGCTAATGATGATCTATGGCATCATATTGTTGTTACGTGGTCCAGTAATAGGGGATCGTGGAAGATTTATCAAAATGGCCTTATTATTGATAGTGGTTGGTATTTATCAACAGGAAAACCAGTACAGGGTAAAAAAAAATATTTATTACAGGGCGTATGCCTTTATTTTTAGGAACCTTGAAATGGACGAAAAGCACAATAGTGTAGTATGAATGTATATAAATAAAAATATTGTAATTTGTAATCAATTATGTTCGGTGAATAACGTGAAAATTTCAATCTGAACACTTTTTTTTGGTCGTTTGTGAATTAGTCTTTACTAATAGACTGGGGTCCCAGGTGGTTAACCGAACTGAAAAATGTACCAATTGTCTTCTATATATACTCTTCAAAAAAAGAAACGCACAACCCATTTTTCATCATTTTTTTTTTTTTGAACCAGGTCTTTGTTTCGGTAAATCTTACTTGTTTTTAATGCCATTATGTAAGGATAAAAGAAATTCATTATTGATTTTAAAGGTAGGGTCACTTATTGTGACTGGTCATCCTTTTTGTCGAAATTTTTTATCGCTTGATTGCACCAAGAAACATGAATTTAACAACTTCGCGAGCTTTTCTCATGGAACCTAAATCTAAGGTCTTTAAAATCCCGGTGTTCTCGATTTCCAAATCAGTTGCACATGTAAACACTCAAAGACCCAAGTGATGCCACATCCGAACGAAGACCAACGCAACAACGCTATTGGTGGATTACAAGCAGGTGACTCCAAGACAGATATAGCCAGGCTGCTGAATGTTTCCCTTAGTTCCATTTCTCGCCTTTGGGATAGGTACCGACAGCGAAGTTCAATACGTGAACGCCCAAGCTCAGGCCAAACAAGTGTGGTCCCACTTGTCCTGGGTCGTCACTTCCGGTTACGTCATTGGCGTAAATGGTTTTCAACAGCGACCTCTACTGCAGCAGCAATTCTCGGACGGCGTAGAATCTCGTACCAGACAGTAGGCAAACCCCTACGTGAAACCGAATAACGAGGCAGACGTCCCCGTTAGAGCTTCTGTTTTGAAATACGCCGACACCATGAAATCCAACTTTAATGGGTTCAGGCACTGAGGGTATGGTCACAGCAACACTGGAGAGCAGTTTGGTTCAGCGACGTGTCGCCGTTCTTGTTGCAACAAGGCGATAGTAGAACGAGGATATACTGACGACGAAATGTAACGTTGCGTTTCTTTTTTGGGAGAGTATATTATCAATTCATGTATGTTTGGTATTATCAAAATGTAAGTCTGCCGGGTTTCTGGCGGTGGGTGTAGTACTTCACGCCCAAAATGTGATACCCCTCAACTAGTCTAGATTAGCTCAAAAGTGTACTACATGAAATTCACACAGCAGTGTACCGTGTCACAAAAACACCCCTGGTGGGGTACCCCTGACAGAGCTATGTAATTACTAGTCATGTGTAGTTAGAGTATCCCTGACAAGAGTTATCTAGCAGCTAGGCTGGATTAGCTGAAATCTGTACCACCTAAAACAGCTTTGAAGTTGTTCAGTACCACCACTAAATGACCACTGCCAAACAGTTTGTGCGGTGGGTTACCCCTAACAGACACGCCCAAAATGCCCCCCCCCCAAACTAGACTAGATTAGCGGGCACTGTTACCATGTTCTAGCTGAGGTTCGTGGCATTTTTGGCGTATCGCATTTCGGTCGTGGAATACCACACCTACCGTCAGAACCCCGACAGACTTACATTTTGATGATACCAGATATACATGCATTGATACCATAAAAGAGAAAATTGGTACATTGTTCAGCTAGCCCCTCCTGCTCTAAAATTACTCCCACATTGTTTTGTAGGATATGTTTTTATTTGTTCATTACAAAATGGCAGCCGAAGCCACAGAATACACGACTCGTGGTCTTAGTTGTTGATTCAATCTTAAATGTTGGATATTAGGATTTTATATTTTCACGACTGGGTAACAACACTAATATTGATTAAAATTGACTAATATTGAAATCTAGTTTGTGTTTTTAACTTCGAATATTGTGGAAAATATTGAGTAAGATATTTAGCTCATTTAATACTAGAACATGTTTATTTGATATAAATTATACGTCATTATAATAGGGTGATAATTGTGGTGGTGTGTGTGTGTGTGAAATACGCCACGCCCATGGACTACTTTAAAGGAGCCAAATCGCTAACATTTGGGACCTAAAAATTGACACAAGCGGTTCGCAATGCATATAATTATGTACTATGAATGTATATAAACTGATTTACATTCAATGGTTTCCGTTTTTACTCTAATTTCAAATCAGTTATGTTCGGCGAAATGGGCCAGCAGTGTCAATCAAATGCAAATTTCTAGCGTCTAGTTATTCCAGTCTGCATGCGCTGTTTGCTTTGGTGCAATGTTTCTATCCTCGTTCCTCGAGTCTCTTGCTAGAACTGGAGGCTGAAACGCATTATGGTGCACGATTCGTGTACCAATGGAATAATATTTTTTTTTGTCTTAAATATTGGATATCAGAAGCCCATCTTTTTCCGGTAAGATCACGTCATCAATTTTGATTTAAATTGACAAATAATTTGTGTTTTCAAAGTTGAAGATTTTGGATGATATTGAGTTAGAGACTTGGCTACTTTAATCTAAATGCATTTATACATATGTTTCTTGAAAATCTGGTACAAAGGGTTTTTTTGGTGGCGTGTAAACATGGGGGTGTATATACACCCCTGTCTGTGTGTGTAAGTTTGGATCGCTTGTCCAACATCCTGGGTTTTTCCTGGTCTCCTGGTCGCGTCCAACTTCGTGGCTGTCCGAAATGATGTCTGTGAGTCTGATTCATGAATTAGACTGCTTTTCTTCTTTCTTTTACAGGTGGGGGTATGTTTGTGATTGGTCAAGAACAGGATGACGTTGGTGGTAAATTTAGCTCCAGCGAATCGTTTGTCGGTAGTTTAACTCATTTAAATGTATGGGATCAAGAATTAACCCTAACAACTATAGATGATATGAGAGTCAGCTGTAATAAATATTCTGGCAATTTGTTAGCCTGGCCTGACGTGTTCAAAGGACTGCATGGAAGTTTGAGAGATAGCCCGTCGACGTTTTGTGAAGGTAAAAACTAGTTGTGATGTGTATGGTCATGGTGATTTGTTAAATATATTTAACGATTTATAACATAATATGAATGTTACAGACTATAGTGCATGGCAGTTCAAGAGAATTTCTTCTAATGCTATAGTATATCTAAATACATATATTGCTTGTTTAAAGTGTGCTTTATTTCAAACGTAAAATAGCTTCTTAATTTCTGCCAGTGACAATGGCATAATTAGAAAGCAGTCTATAGCTTAGTGTCTGTAGTGCATTTAGTATTAAAGATCGAGATAAAATTCTCTGTGTCCGGGTGAGAGTGTTGACTTTTTATAATATAACTTTTAATACAACGGAAAACAAACATTTTATAAAGGGGGCGGTGTAAATCTCTTCGATTTAGGTAAAAAGAAAGTGTCGATTAAATTGTTTTGATGCACTTTACAAACAGATAAATGTTCACAAATCTGTGAATGATAAAAATTATTTTTAAAAAAATGAATGATTTTATAGATGAACACATTAAAAAAAAAATAAAACATAGTAAAATGTAAACGAAATTCAAATAAAATGAGGTTTCAATGTTTACTTTATCCAAATCAAATAGGTCTAATCATGCTTTAGGCTATATTGGCATAGGCGTACGGGCTTGATGACAGTTAAAAAAATTTCGGGTTTAAAGAGAGTGGCGTCGGTCTTCCCCGAGAGGCGAAGAAGCGGAGCTTCTCTTGTATGGCCCTAGTTCAGCTCTGAACGTCGGTCTCATTACACTCACCCTGAGCGTTCAGAAACTGTTCCATTCAATCAATGTCGAAAGAAAATTGGCGCCCCAGTCAATTTTACTTGGCAACTTTTCACTGCTAAACGATGGGATGGCAATCCGTGTGGACGCATGTACAAAGTAAACGAACATGTTAGTGAGAAAATAAGACCTTGCTTACTTCGCTAGAGTCAGTATGAGCCACACAACACGCTGTTAGATATACGTCCCCTCCTATCAAATTACAATTCATGACACTCTAACTGTAGGTCAACGTCCACATTCAGGAATGTCGGTCATACAAGAAGAAACGAAATGTACATATGGAAGCCTATTGCGGCCATTTCAGAATCTCGTCCCCTCGCCGCGAGAAGTCGAGGGCGAGAACACGAGAAGACGAGAAGTCGAGGGCGAGAACACGAGAAGACGAGAAGTCGAGGGAGCGAGAAGTCGAGGGCGAGGGAGCGAGAGAGCGAGAACGCGAGGAAACAGGGCGAGAATACGAGGATCTCGCCCCGAGAACACGAGATTACTTTCACCTCGACTTCTCGTCTTCTCGTCCCTCGACTTCTCGCTCCCTCGTGTTCTCGCCTTTGAAAAACCTCGTGTTCTCGCTCCCTCGCCCTCGACTTCTCGCTCCCTCGACTTCTCGCCCTCGACTTCTCGCCCTCGACTTCTCGCTCCCTCGTGTTCTCGCCTTTGAAAAACCTCGACTTCTCGCTCCCTCGCTCCCTCGCCTTTGAGTCAATCTCGTCTTCTCGTGTTCTCGCTCCCTCGCTTCGTCACGATCTCGTCTTCTCGTGTTCTCGCTCCCTCGCCTCGGAAGTGCAGTTATTACGCATGTCCACTGACTACCGTATCGGCATTTTTGTATTTTGACATGGATTATAATAAACGAAAATGTTTGAAGTTCTAGAAAATGTAATAGTCCTAAACAAGCTTAATTTCTTCTTGCACAGATAGTATTGTATTCTGTAATTGATTTTAAGTCTTCAGTCAAATCTTTCTTTGCTCTCTAAAAATATTCATCGGGTGTTTTCACTTGATGCGTGGTTTTGTCAGTGCTGCAGGATGGAGAGCCTGACAAGGGACAATGTATAGTTGTTCGAATGGGATTTTAAAAAACGATGTCCTGTGTCTGGAATCGCAAGGAAGTTGGTTCTACGGTGGCTCACTGGGTAGGACGTTTGCTCTGTAACTTCTTCAAAGTTCCTCGTGATTTTTGGCGATGTTCACTATTGTCAGTGGTGTAGGACGGAGAACTTAGCAAGAGACAAAGTATAATAGTTCGGATGGCATAAAAATAACCGAAGTCCTGTAGAACGGAGAGCTTAGCAAGAGACAAAGTATAATCGTTCGGAATGAATAAAAATAACCGAGGCCTCGTGTCCGGAATCTAATTGAAGTGGGAACTACGGTGGGTCAGTGAGTGGGACGTTTGCTCTCTTACTTCAGTGGTGTAGGAGGAAAGAATTGACAGGGGACCACGTAAAGTCGTCGGGTGGCATAGAAAAACAATGTCCCGTGTTCGGAATCAAAATGAAGTGGGAGCTACGGTGGCTCAGTGAGTAGGACGTTAATGTTTGGAGCCACGGCGGCTAAGTGGGTAAGACGCTGGCTCACTAAACTGAAGGTCACGTGTTCGATCCTTGCATTGGACAAGAAAGTTTATCGGGTTTTCCGACGTGGTTTCCCCATGTCATTGCATTGGTGCAGGACGGAGGGTTTGGCAAGGACAGTTGTCTATTTGTTCGGATGGGATGAAAATCCTAGGCTGTAAATTGACGTACACGTAAAAGATCCCTTGGCAGCCTGGATCCGATATAAGAGGAGACCTAGGTGCCGCTTTCCGAGCACAATTTCCCTTATAGTACAGTCGGAGCAGAACAGTAGGACGTTAAACCATATTTCATTTCATTTCATCAAAGTTCATCGGAAATATTCTAGCGGGTTTTTTCCATATCAGTGGAGAAGGAAGGGTTGGGTTAAATAATCGAGGTCATGTGTCCGGATTCGAAATAAGTTGGAGCTGCGGTGGCTCAATGCGTAGTCTAGCCTTTCTTGCGAGGTACCCTCTTATCAGTGTAGGTCGGAAGGCCTGGGGACAGCATGTCGTTCGGATGACATGGAACAGCGAGGTCTCGTATAGGCTACACATTGGCGTGGGTGTGTGTGTGTGTGTGGGGGGGGGGGGGGCTCGGTTTCGATACCCGCTTCTTTCTATGATGCTAATATTATCAAATATTATCAAATAAACTACTCGTAGTTTACCCGCCTATACACGGGCCCAAATTCGCCCCGGGTCCAAGTTCGCCCATGGCCCAAATTTGCTAGGGGCCCATATTCGCCCAGTGCTCAAATTCCCACGGGACCTAAATTCTCCAGAGGTTTTATTGGTTCGTGGCCCAAATTTGCCTGTAGGACAGATTCGATGGCCTAAAATACATACGTGGTCGTTCTTTTCAATTTGATACGAGATATGTGGGGGCTAATCGCGGCGACGAAGCGTAATTCGCCTTGGGCCCGAATTCACTGACCTAAAACATTCCTGTCGTGATGCTGGTTAATTTAATAACACATAATAATGTGTAGGTGGAGAAAACAAACATACATAAACACACCCATACACACTTAGATTTTATTTATAATATATATATATTAAAGTAGATAAAGTACAAGTACTTCTTTGTTTACGGTAGACAATGCATAAAAAAATAGAAAAAATACGTCCGGGCAAAAAATTCTCCACTTTAGGCCTACATATATAGCCTATATTATTATATATGCCGTGGTGTGAAATTTCTAGCTTGCCTGCTTCTGTTTTCCGTCCTAGCAAGTTTCGGGTAAAAAAAGGTACATCATCTAATTCTTCTAGTATTACTTCATTGTCACGCGACTTTTCTGTTATCCATTCTTTGACGTTTGACAGAAGCCGTAAAATAAATACAGGCTTACTTAATGTGCGATGGTATTTGAATTTCGCGGTGATTTGGTTTTAACAAATCACGTGACATAGCTCGCCAATCAGACACACATAATGGACGGTCGAGTAGAGTCAAAGGTTACCGTTCTGTTTTGATAGTAAATATGGCGGAAGGATAGCGAAAACTGAATACTTGTGAATATTTTGTTAAAAACACTAAGCTAAAACCGTTCAATGCGACAAGCTGGGAACAATTTTAGGTCCTGGCTAACCATTGGATCGAATTAGATGGAAATGGCAGGTTTGTGCCGGAGACAAATGCTGATTTGTAAGACAAAGAACTCCAGGAATGTGCAGACAAAGTTCTCAAAGACTCAATCATTGGGGTATACTAATAATACAGAGTTCTCACATTTCAACTTAAAAAAAACCAAAACAACTGTGTATGAAACATTATCACGATTCCAAACTTGTTGACGAAAGTTAGAAAGTGATGTTAGAGAAGCAAGCAGCTAAAATTTTACCAACAAAAAAAGAATAATTGGTCTTGTTAATTTGTTATGGGGATCATTTAACAAGTTGATTGATAAAGATAGATATTCTTATATTCCTAAATGCATGACAACTCGCAGTCACCAAGGAGTAAGGACTACTCGAATCAAGACCACTCAGACCAATAAGGACTAATATGGTGAAGACTGTGTCACCATTGAGGTGAAACACCATGCACAGTACTTTAAGAAATATACCCAAGATGTTATGGAGAAAAAGAGAGCCAAAATAGATGAGTTGGTACAAGAGCACATGTTAGGCCCTATTGATGAAAAAAATATGTGTGAATTAATTCCACACCAGATTGACTTTGCATGTGTTCCCTGGATGAAAATGTTGCTTTGTCCCTTGCACCACCAATCAAAACAGGGGCCTATTCTGGCGCATTCCCCCCGCGTTGCCTTACTGTAGCTGCAAAAATTTTTGCCCCTTTTGTTAAACACTACTGTTTAAAATGACAGGGTTAGGGTGACTAGAGATCAAGCACCAAATAAAATTTTCACTGTGGATACAAATCAGGCTGCATTACAGATAGATGTACTTGTTACAAGTGAAAACTTTCTTGTATGGATTTGTGTAAATTGTTCGACAGTGACATTGATTTTAATACTGATGATGATATCTATGAAATTATGTGATTTTTTATGAGTAGGCTTAAACCTGTATTCATGTACATGTATTTTTTAAGCAGTTTTTAAATACATATTTTAAAAAATGTTTTAATTAAATGTACTGTACATGTCAATAAATTTTCATGTTATATTTTGTCACTATGCTGATTAATATTGTATGGTGTTGTTTTATTTTTATTCTATTTCATTTCCGAGGTGGTTTATCTTGTCAGTGGTGCAGGCCGTGGGGAGGGGGTGACTGACGAGGTACAAGGACAGCTGTCTAGTCGTTCTGATGTGATGAGAGTAGGCCGTAGCGCCGCTGCCTTGGTAAAATTTCCATGATAGCACACTGTATAGCATATGCCCATCTTCATTAGTCCAGCTTAGGAACACAGCAGGAGGCATTAAACAGCATTTTATTTTTTTGTTCTGTTTCATTTCCGACGTGGTTTCTCCTTGTCAGTGGTGCAAAAGGAGGGTCTAACAAGGTACAAGGACAGCTGTCTATTTACGTAAAACCGAGGTCCCTTGTATTCATTGGTGTGCATGTAAAAAGGTACGATGACAGCCGTCTAGTTGTTTGGATGTGACGAAAAACCGAGGTCCCTTGTATACATTGGTGTGCACGTAAAAAGACCCCTTGGCAGTTGGAATTCGACAGCACACTGTACAGCATATGCCCATCTTCATTAGCCTAGCTTAGGAACAGAGCAGTAGGACGTTAAACCCCATTTTATTTTCTTATTCTGTTTCATTTCCGACGTGGTTTCTCCTTGTCAGTGGTGCAAAAGGAGGGTCTAACAAGGTACAAGGACAGCTGTCTAGTCGTTCGGAGAGAGAGAGAAATGGGGTTTAACGTCCACTCGACACAAACTAGGTCATTTCGGGACTAACATATGGTTCAATTTTATTTCAATAATTCGCTTGCGCGTAGGGGTCTTTAGCAGTGGGAGGAAACCGAAGTGCCCGGAGGAAACCCACGAGGTTGAGAAGGCGCCCCTATCTCCATGCCACATACGCTCACACCAGGGATCGAAACCACAGCCGCAAGCCAGAGGTGACCAGCCAGCTAGAGGCCGAAGCGCGGCACTCTAGACCACTAGGCCATCCAACCCCCCTAGTCGTTCGGATGTTACGTAAAACTGAGGTCCCTTGTATTCATTGGTGTGCCTGTAAAAAGGTACAAGGACAGCCGTCTTGTTGATTGGATGTAACGAAAAACCGAGGTCCCTTGTATACATTGGTGTGCACGTAAAAAGACCCCTTGGCAGTTGGAATTCGATAGCACACTGTATAGCATATGCCCATCTTCATTAGTCTAGCTTAGGAACAGAGCAGTAGGACGTTAAACCCCATTTTATTTTTTTATTCTGTTTCATTTCCGACGTGGTTTCTCCTTGTCAGTGGTGCAAAAGGAGGGTCTAACAAGGTACAAGGACAGCTGTCTAGTCGTTTGGATGTGACGAAAAACTGAGGTCTCTTGTATACATTGGTGTGCATGTAAAAGGGTACAATTACAGCTGTCTAGTCGTCCGGATGTGATGAAAAACCGAGGTCCTTTGTTTACATTGGTGTGCACATAAAAAGATCCCTTGGCAGTTGGAATTCGAAAGAAGAGTAGGGAATAGTGCTGTACCCGGCCAAATTTCCCTAATAGCACACTGTATGGTGTGTGCCTGTTTTCATTAGCCCAGTACATGTATAGGAACAAAACAGTAGGACGTTAAACTTCATTTCATTTCTAATTCATTTTACTGGAATCATTAAGATAACTATTTGTTTTTCTTTTATATATATATTTATATACTGGTATATATCTTGTACAGTGTAAATGGGCACAAGACCTGATCTGTGTGTATTCTGTGAATATAACAATCTGAACAGCAGATTAGAAACCGTTCTCCAGAACAATGATATTATTATAATTATTATATACATTTTTCATCAATACCAGTGGTGTGTTAGATCCCTGCATTGGCCAAGAAAGTTCATCTCAATTTACCGGTGTGGTTTCCCCTTGTCAATGATGCAGAACTGAGGAGCCTGACAAGGACAGCTGTCTAGTCGTTAAGATGGTATGGGAAACCGTGGTCCAGTGTACACATTGGCGTGCACGTAAAAGATTCCTTGGCAGTTGGAATTCAATATAAGTGTAGGCTGTAGCGGTGCTGCCCGGGCAAAATTTCCTCATAGCACACTGTATAGCATATGCTTGTCTTCCATTAACCCAGGTTAGGTGCAGAAGAGTAGGACGTTAAAACCCATTTCATTTCATTTACTAGTAGTGGGGGGGTTGGGATGACCTAGTGGTTTAGAGTGCCACGCTTCAACCTCTAGCTGGCCGGTCACCTCTGGCTTGCGGCTGTGGTTTCGATCCCTGTGTGAGCGTATGTGGCATGGAGATAGGTTGCCTTCTCAACCTTGTGGGTTTTAACCTCCGGGCACTCCAGTTTCCTCCCACTGCTAAAGACCCCTACGCGCAAGCGAATTATTGAAATAAAATTAAACCATGTTAGTCCGGAAATGACCAAATTTGTGTCGAGTGGACGTTAAACCTCATTTCTCTTACTAGTAGTATATGGTATTGTTGTGTATGCAGGTGCGGATCCAGGATTTTTTTTGCAGGGGGGGGGGGTCTAGGTTTGATAACGCCCAGCACCGAAGAAGCTCAACCAATTAAGGGGGGTTTGGGGTCCCTCCCCTAGAAAAATTTGGTAAATTAGATTCAATTTGGTGCATTCTGACGTATTTCCGGAAGGTAAATACCAAAATTACAGGTCTAAAAATCGTCAATAAAATCGCATAAAATTTTTCAAGTCTGAGCAGGGGGGTGGGGGGTCCGGACCCCCTGGACCCCCCCCTCTGGATCCGCGCCTGGTATGAGGAAATTTATATTATTGCGTTTGTTTATTTTTGCCAAAATCGTTTTCATGTGTATTTAGTATGTATTTTTCTTGGATAATGTTTTACTGAAATAGTTTTTTATAAAAAATACTTGTTTCCAGTAAATAACAGATTCCTTCAATCATTGGTGCTATTTCTCTACTGTTGACCATATTTATTCCACAGACCTGGGATAAGTTGTTTTCATCGTGTCACTGCAACATTTAATATGTGGTATTATACAGTAATCCCGGCATATTTTCCACAGGTACATTGGGACAGGAACGCCCTTATTAGACTATGGCACACCTGATCTATACATCAGAAGGTATTTTTTTTTAAAATATGAATTACATGTTTGATAGTAAATATTATATTATTTAGCATCAAATATGGATAAAATAAGATCAAAAATTTGAAATATGTTCAGAAAAAAACAAAAACTCAAAAACTTTGAAAAATCACATTGACTCTATTAGTATTATTATATTATAGGTCTGGGTGCCTTAGTCTAATAAGGGCGTTCCTGTCCCCATGTACCTGTGATATTTTCAGAAAAATTCTCTCTAACAAATGGAAACAAACCAACGTGTTCCGTCTCGTAAAAGGTATTCCGTGGTCTAATTATGGCTATTGACCCGTGACCCTATGACGTTGATTTTTGGTTTCTGATATTGTCTTAGAATTTGATTTTTTTCACCCCAGTATGGCTAAACTTGACAAATATAGTCCGAGGCGTAATTCTAGTGCTGACGTATTGTGCAATGCATCGGAAAAGAAATGTATGCGACAGTGGGAGAAACCGGAAAAACCCCACACGGCGAATCGAAACCGAACGACTACACGTTATCCCTTGCCAGGCCCTCCGTCCTCCATCCTACACAACTGACATGGGAGGACATCTCCAGAAGTTTAGCCCGATGCGCTTCGATGAAGCGAGAGAGCCATTGTAGCCACCACTTCATTACGATTTCGGACAAAGAACCTCGTATTTTATATATATACCGTTCAGGTCTTCAGTCCTATAGGCTACCACTGACAAGCAGGAACCCGACCGAAAAATCCTGAAAAACTTTGATAAAGTAAAAGAGCAAACGTCGATCCTATTCACTGAGCCATCGTAGCTCCATTTGTATTCCGGCCACGGGATCTCGGTTATTTGTATTCCATCCGAACAACTATTCATTGTCCTTTCTCAGGCCCCCCGTCCTACACCACTTACACCACTTGGTATTCGATCCCTGCATTTGAGGAGAAAGTTCATCCAGATTTTATTTCGGGCGTGATTTCTCCTTGTCAGTGATGCAAAACGTAGGGCCTGTCAAGGACACCTATTGGCGTGCACATAAAAGATCACTTGGAAGTTTAAACTCGATGTAAGAGTAGGCCTTAGCGCCACTGCCCGGGCAAAATTTCCTTGATAGCACACTGTATTATTGTATCGTATGCCCGTCTTCATTAGCCCAATTTAGGAACAGAACAGTAGGACGTTAGACCCCATTTTATTTCATTTCATTTCATTTAGATTCCGGACACGTCACCTCGGTTATTTTTATTTCATCCGAACGATTATACGTTGTCTCATGCTAGGCTCTCTGTTCTACACCACTGACAATAGTGAACATCGCTAAAAATCACGAGGAACTTTGAAGAAGTTACAGAGCAAACGTCCTACCCAGTGAGCCACCGTAGAACCAACTTCCTTGCGATTCCAGACACAGGACATCGTTTTTTAAAATCCCATTCGAACAACTATACATTGTCCCTTGTCAGGCTCTCCATCCTGCAGCACTGACAAAACCACGCATCAAGTGAAAACACCCGATGGATATTTTTAGAGAGCAAAGAAAGATTTGACTGAAGACTTAAAATCAATTACAGAATACAATACTATCTGTGCAAGAAGAAATTAAGCTTGTTTAGGACTATTACATTTTCTAGAACTTCAAACATTTTCGTTTATTATAATCCATGTCAAAATACAAAAATGCCGATACGGTAGTCAGTGGACATGCGTAATAACTGCACTTCCGAGGCGAGGGAGCGAGAACACGAGAAGACGAGATTGTGACGAAGCGAGGGAGCGAGAACACGAGAAGACGAGATTGACTCAAAGGCGAGGGAGCGAGGGAGCGAGAAGTCGAGGTTTTTCAAAGGCGAGAACACGAGGGAGCGAGAAGTCGAGGGCGAGAGCGAGAAGTCGAGGGCGCGAGAAGTCGAGGGCGAGGGAGCGAGAACACGAGGTTTTTCAAAGGCGAGAACACGAGGGAGCGAGAAGTCGAGGGACGAGAAGACGAGAAGTCGAGGTGAAAGTAATCTCGTGTTCTCGGGGCGAGATCCTCGTATTCTCGCCCTGTTTCCTCGCGTTCTCGCTCTCTCGCTCCCTCGCCCTCGACTTCTCGCTCCCTCGACTTCTCGTCTTCTCGTGTTCTCGCCCTCGACTTCTCGTGTTCTCGTGTTCTCGCCCTCGACTTCTCGCGGCGAGGGGACGAGATTCTGAAATGGCCGCAATAGGCTTCCATATGTACAGGCTTTACATTGTACAGGCTTTCACCCGGATTGACACCCCGTCGTTTAGCAGTGAAAAGTTGTCCAGTAAAATTGACTGTTCTCCAATTTATTTCGACATTGATTCAATTGGACAGCCCCTGGACTAGTATGGCCCCCGCCCCCAAAGAAAATTTTGGAATATTTGACTGCTGCAAACAAGTTTTCCTGCTATTTAAAGCTCGTGAACAAAGCAACTTCAAAGTGGTCTAATATAGTCTAATAAAGATGGCTGACTCGAATTCGAATCAATTGTTTACATTCCACGAAGATGGGTCTGTTGGGAAACGCGTTTTCCTACTATTCCAACATGTGAATACAGCAACGTCAATGTGGTCCAATATAACCTACCTGGCTGACTCGAATTCCAAACAACCAATCAATCCGGAGAAAATTTTGAAAAGTATCCGATGTTTTTGTAGTCGAAATCCCACTCTGAATTCCGACCATCCAAGCAGCTGCATTCACAAATAATATTTGACGGCCGCAAACACGTTTTCCTGCTATTCCAATGCGTAAAATTAGTGTTTTATTAGATTTTGGGCACTTTATTTTGCCAATTAGATGAACTAATCTAGTTTTTACTTTAACTGTCTGCCGAAAAGTCAGCTTGCTCGAAAGTTGGGGGGGGAGGGGGCAGCTGCCCGCCTGCCCCCTGGCTCGTACGCCTATGTATATTGGTGCTAATTATCTATTTTATATATTATTATCGTGTAGCATTTATCATTATTCATGTATCGATTTAGAAATTTATTTTATTCGTTAACAGTTTGTGGATGATGCATAGACCTTTATGGAATGTATAGACCTTTGTGTGTAAATTTGTATTAATATTAGATATCTTAATAAAGAGTGGTTCAATATCTAGTAGCTATTTGACTCTTTGATTAAAGTGCATGCACGGCATTTTTGCCGTCGCCCCATCCGTCCATCGGTCGGCCCGGTGTCCACATTTGCTTGTGGTCGCTCTAGAGGCTCAAGTTAATATTCGATTGGCTTTAACTTTATACACAGTATTTAAGGTCATGCGACGAGGAGGCATATTGATTTTCAACAATTTTCGATAATAACTGTCATAGCCCAGGGTCACTTTGAAAAAAATTCGAGAAGCTAAAAGTAACATCCGGCTAGCTTTAAATGTTTAAATATTTAAGTGGGTAAGGCGCTGGCTCGCTAGCCTGGGGGTCGTGGTTTCCCCTTGTCAGTGATGCAGAAGGAGGTCCTGACAAGGACAGCTGTCTAGTCGTTCGGATGGGACGAAAACCCGAGGTCCCGTGTACACATTGGCGTGCACGTAAAGGATCCATTGGCAGTTGGAATTCGATATAAGAGTGGGCAAGGTCAGGTGCAGAAGAGTAGGAAGTTAAACCCCATTTTATTTCATTTCATTTAAATGTTTAAACAGTGTTTATAGTCATGACGCAAAGAGTACTATTGATTTTCAAGTATTTCCAATACTTTCAAAAATGATTTTAAAAAAAACCCCGCTAAATCCATGATATTAAATTTTTCTATACTAAACATATAGCATGGGACAGAACTAGGGGCCAAATAAATTCTAATGATTTTACTTAAAGAGTAAGTTGTTATTCGTGCTCAGATTTAAGTATATTGTCTCATTACCGACTAAATAAAAAGAATATTCGAAACCCTTCTTGACTGCCGGCCGACTTATCTACTCTGGGCGTATGTTGATGAAAGTAGAAATATATAATTTTTTTTTTAAAGAAATGATAATCTCACTCGAACCCTCCTCCGAATCTGATTTGTTTTTCTATTTTGTGTTTGTAAACAAACAATTTAATCAAAAAAATATTTGGCCTAAAAGTTCTGTAGGGTTACATTAGTACGAAAAAATCAAATAGTACAATTTACGAACAAATCCCTAAGCAGTGTACAGCTGTACCTGCAGAACGTTCCGAGATTGGTCCATTCTGAGGTATTATATTTATAAAAGCTTTCAATGTATCAACATGTTCATAAAACATTATTAGATAATTTATTTTTATGAGCCACATCATAAATGGAAAATACAAAAAGAAACAATTATGAGATTATATTAAATGAAAATGTTTTAATCTTCTAAACTTAACTGATTAAAGTAGAGATTAATGTTATATAGATTGCCCGATCCCAGCCAAGCCTGATTTTGGTAAAGTTGAATACACTGGCGTAAAGACGGCCTCTACGGTTACCTACAGCTGCTTACGTGGTTTTAACGTAGCAGGAATGAACAATCAACTTTGTTTAGCTACCGGAGACTGGGAAGCAGAAGCACCGGAATGTGCTAGTAAGTAGAATAAATAGTATATTAAAAGGCTTTACAGTTATTGAAATTAAATGGGCATATATGACTCTAATGCAGACAAAACCCATGAAGCTAAGATCCTATTTAATGGGCGGATATAGTATGAAATAACCGAAGCTGAAGCTTCTGGGACGGTAGTCCCAGTGGGGTCCCAGAGTATAGGTTTTTGTATAAATGTTGCGTTTTCTTCTGATCTTGAACATCCCCATTCAAGTCGATAACAGTTGATACCCAAATCTGTAGATCCATCACTGTCCTATCCTGGTCGATAGAATACTTTCCGAATTATGTGTTTTTAGCTCGTGAATCCGGCAGGTGATCCATAGCAGAATATTTGAGATATTTAAAGATAATTCATTGAATGATAACTTTTATTTTTACAGAGGTTGAATGCGGTTACCCTGGCAGAATTCTAAATGGCTACACAGAAGGACGAAAATACATTTTCGATAACCGTGTTCGATATCATTGTTATAAATGGTTTCAACTTAAGGGGTCAAAAACTCGTTACTGCAACGAATATGGAGAATGGGAAGGCGATAAACCAGAATGCGTTGGTAATTATATCAAGCTTAATACATTTCCAAGTTAACGCGTAATTATTTAAGGGAATGATTTCAGATACTTGTTAGATCTTGACTCACACACGGCTGCAATTTGCAGATATCAGTCCTGTTTGAGCACAAAGGAAAGGGTCCCGGTTGGAGAACTTCTAGGGTTTGCATATGTGCGTTTGACTGGTTACTTCGTAGTCTCAAAACGTAAAAGTGCATTTGAAATTATAAGAATTAAATTCGGACTTTTTGTCCAATTTTTCTTTTTGTGGAGCCAATGAGATGGGAATTTGCTGGAACAGGAACTGGTTCCAAAGTGCTATTATCTTCTTGTTATTTTTTGGGGCGACGTTCTTCGAAATAAGCCTAAAGCTGTGCCTATTCAAGTACGATGGACATGGACGGGTCGCGATTTTTGATATATCGGCCATTACGTAATGGTCGGTTTCTGGTCCATATAGTATTTTTCTGCTATCGTACTTGTAGGCTACGATGTACGATTTATAAATATCAAATTAATAAAGTACCAACATGATATATATTTTTTTTATTTTACTTACCTTAATTGAATACAAAATATTAACAGTTTTCTTATTGTCTTTCAGAAATAACATGTGAGCTGCCCCTATTATCAGAAAACACTAAAGTTTCGTCACCAAAGAGTAAATATGTACCAAGAAACCTTGTTGTATTTGTTTGTACTCCTGGGAACCGGATGTTGACGTTACATGATTCAGTCATGTGTCAATCAGATGGTACTTGGGATAAACGTGTCCCAACCTGTGATCTTCAAAAGTGCTCTAGTCCTCCTGAAATAGTTTACGGGGCTGTACTCAACCCAGCCACTGAATATTCGGTAGGAGTTCAAGCTAGCTACGAATGTGATTTTGGTTACACTTTTTCACCCAAAGCTACTAACACAAAGGGTAAAATATCGTGTCTGCCAAGTGGGCAGTGGGAATCGGATCTGCCTGTTTGCGAGATTGTAAAATGCCCGGAAATCCCAGTAGTTGCAAATGCAGTTAGCTCAGGATCCGACGTGACATTTCTCTCGACCGTACAGTACACGTGCAACATTGGATATAAAATGATAGGTAACGGTGATATTGAATGTTATGAGTTGGGAGAATGGTCACCAGAACCACCTGAATGTCGACCTGTATCATGTGGTGCACCAAATAACATCTTGCACGGTGTGATTAGGGGTAGTGATTATGAACTTAATAGCGTTTTAATCTATCAGTGTGATACAGGTTATAGACTCAATACCGATAAATGGAGACGGTGTTTACAAAATGCAAGCTGGTCGGGAATTCAACCATTCTGTAATCCAGTGTCTTGTCCACAACCTACTATTATTAATAACGGCCAGGTTCTTGTTGAAGACATTATATTTGAGAGTGTAATTACGTATGTGTGCAATGAAGGATATGACTTGGAAGGCCCAGAAGAGAGATCGTGTTTAGATTCTGGTAAATGGTCTGCTACAGAACCAAAATGTGAACCAGTAAATTGTGGACCTCCGCCAGATGTCGTTCATGGAACTTTTGTTGGATTACCACCGTATGTGTATGGTGTGGTTGTTACGTACTCCTGTAATGTTGGGTATCGACTCGTCGGTAGTGATCAGATTCTTTGTGAAAGCAGTACGTTTTGGTCTGCCGATTCTCCTGTATGTGAGCAGATAACTTGTCCCGAACCAACTCCTCCTGTTAACGGTTATGTGAATGTTCTTGGTCTGACATACGCCAGTGGAGCAAGTTATGAATGTGCTGAAGGCTATGTTTTAGATGGTGTTAGTTTAAGAACTTGCCAGTTAAATCAAACTTGGACAGATTCAACCCCAACTTGTAAAGCTACCCAATGCCAGAAGCCAGATCCCGTCAAAAATGGAGATTTCGAATATAAAGATTTAAGCATTGGATCTATCGTCATTTATACTTGCGAACTTGCTCATACTATGGATGGCGAAGAAGTGAGAAGATGTCAAGAAGACCTTACGTGGAGTGGTCAGACTGTCACGTGTAATCCTGTCCAGTGCCCTAATACTCTCAATGTTACTAATGGAAGGGTAGATATTACAGACACGGGCTTTGGTTCTATCGCTATCAACATTTGTGACGAAGGCTATTCATTAGAAGGAGAGGAGGAAAGATTTTGTAATGAATTTGGTGAATGGTCCGGTGAAGATTTTCGATGTCGTATCGTAGAATGTGATAAAACAGGACACGTAATCTCTAACGGCCAAATGATAGGAAATAATTACACATATGGCTCTGTGATCAACTATGTTTGCGATGATGGTTATACTATGTTGGGTTCATCAAGCAGAATTTGTCAAAGTAACGGTGAATGGGATGAAACACTTCCAGTCTGTCAAAGCGTTCGCTGTCCTAGCTTTATCTTGGCGAACGGATTTGCCGATGGATTCCAACGAGACTTTGGTTCGGTCGTATCATATTCCTGCAAAAAGGGGTTCATTTTACAGGGACCTGCCTCTCGAAAATGTCTTTCTGGTGGAGTTTGGGAAGGTGATGATCCAATCTGTGTTAAGCTTGTTTGTCCAGAAATCCCAGATCTATTACATGGCTCGTTCTCCTCCTCTCTTGATGGGTTAACTGTAAACTACCGGTGTGATGAAGGTTATACATTGAATGGAGCTTCACAGAGAATATGCCAGGATGATGGTACATGGTCCTTGGGGGATCCGTTTTGTGAGATAATCTCCTGTCCGGATTTATCATCATTATTAATAAATGGGGGCTTGGTGATTCAGTCGGGTTTCACTTTCTCTGAAAAGGCAACATTTGAGTGCCTTGACGGATATAATATCAATGGGGCGGCTGTATTAACTTGTGAAGCTAATGGTGAATGGTCTGATATGATTCCATCGTGTGTCATTGTCTCTTGTGGCGAACCTGGAGCGGTATTAAACGGAGTTTTTATAGGAAGTGTATATACTTACGGCTCAAGTATCAGATATTCTTGTTCAGATGGGTACGTACACGTTGGAGTGACGGAACGTCTTTGTGGAGCGGAAGGAGATTGGTCCGACTCGAGTCCAATTTGCCAACAAATAGTTTGTCCAGACTTAGAAAATATAGAATTCGGAAGTGTTACTATTCAGTCTAATACCCCAACTGGTTTAGCGAGGTATTCATGCATTCCCGGATATGAGCTATTTGGAGAAGAATCAAGGGAATGTTTGGTCACTGGTGATTGGGAAGAACAAGATCCCGTATGTGCTCCCATCCACTGTCACCATCCTCGTGCTTTGGACAAGGGTCGAATAATAGGAACGGATTATCATTACCAGCACCAAATTGCCTATGAGTGCTTTGAGGGATATGAGTTAGTCGGGGATTCTGTTAGGACGTGTGCAGCAAATAGACGATGGAACGGCACAAAACCTAAATGTGAAATCATTCGATGTGAGGACCTCACACATATCCCCAATGGTAGAATCATCGGAGACAACTTTGAGTATGGTAGTAGCGTGACTTATGTGTGTAACGACGGGTACGAATTAGTTGATGGGACAGCCACCAGAACCTGCACAAAGAACTGGGTATGGGATGGTATTTCGCCTCGGTGCAAAAGAATATCATGTGGTGATATTCCAAGTATTCCGTTTGCTACGATAATAGGCAACGAAACTCTGTTTAACACAAGTAATATAATAGAATGCGTTGAGGGTTATATACCAAAAGGAGAACCTATAATAACATGTTTATCAACGAGATCTTGGAATATCGGTGAATTCAGATGCCAAATAGTTTCCTGTCCAGCGATTGAAAATATCCAAAATGGCCAGGTGCTTGGGAATGATTTCATTTACGGAAGCAAAATAAATTTTCTATGCGACATCGGTTTTGATTTAGTTGGTGCTGAATTTCTTGAGTGTAGAGCTAACGGCAGTTGGGATAGTGATATTCCACGCTGTCAGATCGTTACTTGTCCCGAAGTTGTGCCAATCCGATTTGGTAAACCTAACTCCACGCTTAATACGTATGGTACAACCATAAGATATAAATGTAACAAAGGTTACAGGCTTATAGAAAGTAGTGATCGATTCTGTTTGGATTATGGAGAATGGGATACTCCGGTACCATATTGTCAGATTTTATCGTGTCCACTAACAATAAACAAAATTACCAATGGTCGACTTCTTACAGAATCTCTTAACTTTACTGTAAACTCAACAGCAAGATTTGAGTGTAACGAGGGATATGAAATGGTTGGTAATGAACTTCTCATGTGTACAGAATCAGGAGAATGGAATAGTGGTGTGCCATCATGCATCAAAATTAACTGCCCTCAACCGGGAGGTCTAGACCACGGGAACATTGTCAGTACAGATGATCTTTTAACTTACAGCTGTCGTGCAGGGTATATTTTACGAGGTTCTACTACACGACGTTGCACAAGCTCTGGGCAGTGGGATTTTGAAGCTCCTGTTTGTCATGCTGTCGTTTGTCCAGATCCACCAGATTTAATGAATGGGGAAATTTTAGGGAATAATTTTACTTTCGGGACTCAAATAGAATATCTGTGTGATTTTGGCTACATTATTGTGGGAAGTGAGCAGCGAAATTGTGAATCTAACGGTGAATGGGATGTTCCTGCGCCTTACTGTGAAATTATTTCTTGTGGAGCTCCCCCAGTGTTGTATAACGGTGAAATAATAGGCGATGTTTATACATATACGGCATCTGTAAACTACGCTTGCGGAGAGGGGTATTTATTGGTCGGTGCAGATGTCCGTGAATGTCTTGAAGATGGATCTTGGAGTTTAAGTGCACCTTACTGTACAAGAGTAACATGTGAGATTATACCTATTGAAAATGGACACATACGAGATTCTCCAACCATATTTTATGCCGGAACATTCATTGCTTACGAATGCAACCCTGGCTATAGACTTAGTGGATCTTCAACTGTTGAGTGTGGTAACGATGGGATAACAACATCCAACGAAACTGTTAAATGCATACATATTACATGTCCACCTTTAAACAATCCAGCTAATGGGGTTCTTGTAAATGACGATAGGACGGTTGGTGCTAGAGCAGAATTTGTGTGCAATCCATCCTATACATTAATCGGCAGCATTGAGGTGAGGTGCCTCGAAGACGGTAGTTGGGACGATGAATCACCGTTGTGTATTCAGCAACTTTGTCCGGCACCAGAAAATATTGAACACGGTGGATATCGAGTTTCTTATCAATCAAATCGTGTGTCTGATAATGAATTTAGAGTCGATGACAGAATCACATATTACTGCGATAGTGGTTATGAAGCTAGTGGATCTGCTTTAAGTCAGTGTCGTTATGATTCAATGTGGTCTCACAGTCCTCCTGTTTGTTTACCGGTAAATTGTGGAATTCCCCCCGCAGTAAATTATGCCATCACCGAAGGACAGAGCTACATTTATCAATCACAAGTGGTCTATAAATGTCAACTCGGGTTTCATATGATAGGAACTGCAACGATTGAATGTGGAGATGAGGGGTCATGGATTGGCGATATACCAAGGTGTGTTGGTGACTGTGGACAACCACCGATAATCAGATCAGCTACGGTTGAAATAACTGACTCCGCGACATTAAAGAGAGCAACGTACACGTGCAGCTATGGTTCTCGGCTTAGAGGAAACCCCGTTGCAACATGTGATGAAACTGGCAACTGGGAATATGATACTGGATTGGTTTGTATTGAGATATATTGTGATGAACCACCAATACTTCGTTTCGGGGCAGTTCTAGCTGACAGCAGGGTGGTGGGATCTGAGGCAAAATACGTGTGTGATGATGGATTTAGGCGGGTGGGATCTGTCAACCTTGTTTGTGAAGAATCCGGTAGATGGGAGGGTGAGATGTCTTACTGTGAACCCGTAGACTGTGGAGAACCGCCAGGTCCGCATCCTTATTTGGGACGAGATTTCTCATTTGGTAAAGAAGTGAGGTACCAGTGTGAAAAGGGTTTTCATGTTATCGGTGGCGATACTACTATATCATGTCAGTCCAATGGACAGTGGAGTGGTGTTGGGCCAGTTTGTGAACGTAAGTAACCGTGTTTTGTGCGTGTATGGGGGGGGGGGGGCTTTAACTACATGTTTAAAAAAAGATTACATTTTTATACCAGGGGAACATTTTACTAACTTGGGTCACCTACAGTTTCTTGCGAACAATAAGGAGTTTGCTTATTCCAGTGTGATCAAAAGAAGCTTAATTTCATACTTTTCCGATATTTGTCTCGTGAGTCTCAGTTACTTCAAGAGCCATTTAAATTACGCATCTTGTAGAATTTAATGGACGCGACAATACTTATTAGCCGATCTGCTTGCAATTAATATGAGTTGATCAGAGTAGTAACGTGTCATTGCTCACTTGAGAAAATCTTGAAAAAGGTCTACTGACCTTAACTTCTAGACAGAGTTGTTGCTCTTGCTCTACTTGAAGACTCGTGTGAACGCTCTAGAAGCCAATGTCATCATTTGATATACCAAAAAGAATGTACCCGGTAGGCCTATACTTAATTTCAATTTCAATCAGATTACAACCTTTTCCAATTATTACTTTTAGAACTGTTGCTTAATTAGGTTACTGCAATGATTGTAAGTATAAAGATTCTAGGTTTCGATTTTCATACGGCTCAGCTATCGCGGGCCGGGCGTGTGTTTCGTTGCCTGACAACCTACCTTTTTATTTTATAGAAAACTCCTGTGGGGTTATTGAACTTCAACCACATGTGCAAGTTATACGAGGGGATCCAGTAAAGCAGATTTATTATAACCATACAGTGGAATTTGCTTGTGAGTCCAATTATGTGATGGTTGGAGAGGCGATCCTTCGATGTTTGGCAACATCAATTTGGAGTTCAAATCCACCAAGCTGTGAACCTATATTAGGTATGATTATAATTATTTCTGTATGTTTATCGGGCAAAATCAGAGTGGCTTTCAAAATCTTAGCACACACCATCTCCAGATAGAGCATGGTCGTTATAAAAATATTCCGCCACTTGCACGTTTATGAAAGCAATGTAATAATAATCAAATTAAAGACGAATATGCAACCCCAACGCTCCCCACCAAATTTGAATGGTGACCAAATTTGATATAGAGTCGGAAAGGGGGGGGGGGGTATGTCTGGAACTGACTGTCGCAGAATGCTGAATAGTGATAGAATTCGTCTCACAATGCTTCAGAAATTTCAAAATTTTCAATTAAAACCGATAGCCAATATTGCGTTCACAAGGCTCCCCACCAAACATGGGGGATAACTCCGGAACAAAATAACATTGACTTCACCTGATGTTATGTTACATTAATAAGCAATTATAAGCATTATTTAACATGATGGTCCGTTACATTAATAAGCGATAATAACCATTATTTAACTATGTGTGGCAGTGTTGGAATAATTAGATCTATAATCCAATGATTGCTAGAGGAGGTGGACCAACTTGTCAATTCTCCCCAGCATTTGTGATAGTCTCTTTCTTCTGTTTCAGACATTGTTTCCTTCTGTGACCTTCATGTAGATGTTCGCAACTCTCAGGCTATGCAACAGGGTTATTCTAAAGGCGATACAGCTTCTGTACGATGTGAGAAAGGGCATTACTCTGAGGGTAACATGGTCACCAGATGTCTTGATAATGGAAAATGGGCGGTTCCAAGCGGTAGATGTCGGCGTGAGTATAGTGTCATTGTCCTCTTTTATTAAAGTAGAATCGGCAGCAGATATTCACAAGCAATTTTGTTTTGTATTTTTATATGGTATTACGTTATTAACATTATTGAAATCGACGTACAGATCACGTTAACATTTTGGCTTCTGTACATGCAACTAAAGATTCAGTATATGGTCAGCGATTGATAAATGGTGGAAATAATAAACGTACTCATGTCGAGTGTATTGGAAGCAAAATCATTTTAGCTGCTTGCTGCCAAATAGGCGAAGATTTCTCCGTAATAGGAGAATCGGAGATTCATATATAGTGGTTTTTTTTCTTTATGGAATCAAAGGTAAATATTGTGGAAGACCACGAGTTAAAGATATAATGAATGTGATAGTTCAAGGCCAGTCGTTTTTCTTTGGCGATCAAGTGCGGTATATGTGTCGACCTGGATTGAACCCTAGCCGATTTCCTCCAGTATTAACATGTAAACACAACGGTAGATGGGATGGAGAGGCAGCTTGTTCAGGTTTGTACCAATCTATCCAGTTTCCACATATCAATATAGTTTCCGAATGCAATTTTACTGGTAAACTTGTCAATATAAATCACACCACAAATAATATCGTCAACTACGACGCGCAAGAGCGGGAATGGACTGGGAGGGAGCTGGTGATCATGGTAGATACTAGAAGTTATTGTGCTCATGTGGTTTGTGACCCCTCTTGTATTTTTGCGAGAGGCCTTTTTAGCCTTGAATTTGCCTTTCCAATTCGTACATAAGCAAGAAAAAACAGGATATTATATACTCAGTTTTCAAAGTATTGGTCGCGCAAGTGGGAAAGACCCACCCACCCCTACCCCGAAGCAGCCCGTCTCTGGTAAACAGTGGAGAAGCACAGATTCTGTACAGATAGATGGGGTAGGGAAAATACATCCAACCTTCAAATCCGCAGTCAGGGTCAGATTAAAGAGGGAACTAACTGGGCTGCAGCCACGGACCCCAATATTTCTTCTATTAAGATTGTATTCACACTATTGATGCAAGAGCCCCAGTGACATTTTCAGCCAGGTGACCACTGACAGCAGTTTTAATGCGGCAGACCTCTTTATCATTTGGTATTCTGTATGTTTGTTTACAGCTCATTGTAAGTTAGGATGTAGAAATGGGGGTATGTGTATTGGTATGAACAGGTGTAAATGTAGACCTGGATATGGTGGACAACAATGTCAAATATGTAAGTTCCTTATTCTACCCCACCCCACCCAATTAGTTGTATGGCATTTATAGTTTTAAAGATAAAACTGAATGTAGGTATATAAAACCTGACAGCCACCTTGATATCCAATGTGGCGGCTGGTGTAGGCTAAACGAATTTTTAACTTCGGATAATCATCAGATACAGTAAGCGTGTAGTTTCTGACATTTATAGTTTTTATACTCCCACATTGAAATGCGATCATAATTATATTGTCGGCGTCTCCGTCCGTCTTAAACAAGTGCATGTGGACGCTCTGGAGGCTAAAGTTAATATGCGATTGACTTTAAATTTATACACTGTGTTTGAGTCATGAGACAAAGACTATTATTGATTTTCAACGATTTCCAATAATTACTGCCAGAGTTATGGCCATTGATCACTTTGAAAAGGCCTGTGGTCGCTCTAGGGGCTAAAGTTGATATCTGACTGACAATATGCTGTGTTTAAGGTCACGAGACAAAGAAGTCTATCGACTTTCAAGTATTTCAAATAATTACTGCCAGAGTTATGGTCCGTGACCTTCTTGATTTTTTTTGTAGAAGCTCTAATATCTGATTGACTGTTATTTTATATACAGGCCATTAGTCGAAAAAACCTAATGATTTTCAACAATTTACAATGCTAACTGCCAGAGATACATGCCATTGATCACTTTGACATTCTTGTGGACGCTCTAGACGCTAAAGGTGATAGCTGTTGACTTAGAATTTATACACAGTGTTCATGGTCATGAGACGAAGACGCCCGTCAATTCTCAACGATTTCCATCGATTATGCCAATTGATATAAAGTAGCAACAACCTTTGTTGATTCCCGTGCGACTTACCTGGCGTATGTTTTGTTGTCTGGCAACCTATCTTTAAAATACAAATGAATGTCTAAAGCGTGGCATCCATCGCGAATTCTAATATGACAGTCGTTTGACCGAATCACTGATACTTCCATAATGTTCCTGAACATTGAAAACATAATATGGCGACCCTTTTAACGAGTCCTACATAATGTTCCTGGACATCGAAAACATATGCATAGTCAATTAATTTCACGTCGAAAATACAGTAGGATTCGAGGCTTGAACACAAATAGGTTATTGTAACACAACATTAAGCAGCTGTGGTTTATAGCTGTCGTACAATTAGTATATATATATGTGTTACACGTGCATTATTTAAGTTAGTTAATTAGTCACTATCTTCTCGTATTATTAGATAATATTATATGATTGTCCGTTTAATGAAGGCTTCTAATATGTACGTACGTATTATAACTTGTGAATGACTGTGAAATACTAATAAGGTTGTGGATAACACCTTGGCCTTATAAATGATCTCAAGTTAGAAGCTTAACAGAGACGATGGAAGACAATCTTATCGAGAGGCCGCAGACCGGAGACTGCTCTACAAGTCAGAACGAGGGCATGTGACAATGGAAGCAGACGTGAATTTCAAAATTTTCAATTAAAACCGATAGCCAATATTGCGTTCACAAGGCTCTCCACCAAACATGGGGGATAAATCCGGAACAAAATAACATTGATTTCACCTCATGTTATGTTACATTAATAAGCAATTATAAACATTATTTAACATGATGGTCCGTTACATAAATAAGCAATAATAACCATTATTTAACTATGTGTGGCAGTGTTGGAATAATTAGATCTATAATCCAATGATTGCTAGAGGAGGTGGACCAACTTGTCAATTCTCCCCAGCATTTGTGATAGTCTCTTTCTTCTGTTTCAGACATTGTTTCCTTCTGTGACCTTCATGTAGATGTTCGCAACTCTCAGGCTATGCAACAGGGTTATTCTAAAGGCGATACAGCTTCTGTACGATGTGAGAAAGGGCATTACTCTGAGGGTAACATGGTCACCAGATGTCTTGATAATGGAAAATGGGCGGTTCCAAGCGGTAGATGTCGGCGTGAGTATAGTGTCATTGTCCTCTTTTATTAAAGTAGAATCGGCAGCAGATATTCACAAGCAATTTTGTTTTGTATTTTTATATGGTATTACGTTATTAACATTATTGAAATCGACGTACAGATCACGTTAACATTTTGGCTTCTGTACATGCAACTAAAGATTCAGTATATGGTCAGCGATTGATAAATGGTGGAAATAATAAACGTACTCATGTCGAGTGTATTGGATGCAAAATCATTTTAGCTGCTTGCTGCCAAATAGGCGAAGATTTCTCCGTAATAGGAGAATCGGAGATTCATATATAGTGGGTTTTTTTTCTTTATGGAATCAAAGGTAAATATTGTGGAAGACCACGAGTTAAAGATATAATGAATGTGATAGTTCAAGGCCAGTCGTTTTTCTTTGGCGATCAAGTGCGGTATATGTGTCGACCTGGATTGAACCCTAGCCGATTTCCTCCAGTATTAACATGTAAACACAACGGTAGATGGGATGGAGAGGCAGCTTGTTCAGGTTTGTACCAATCTATCCAGTTTCCACATATCAATATAGTTTCCGAATGCAATTTTACTGGTAAACTTGTCAATATAAATCACACCACAAATAATATCGTCAACTACGACGCGCAAGAGCGGGAATGGACTGGGAGGGAGCTGGTGATCATGGTAGATACTAGAAGTTATTGTGCTCATGTGGTTTGTGACCCCTCTTGTATTTTTGCGAGAGGCCTTTTTAGCCTTGAATTTGCCTTTCCAATTCGTACATAAGCAAGAAAAAACAGGATATTATATACTCAGTTTTCAAAGTATTGGTCGCGCAAGTGGGAAAGACCCACCCACCCCTACCCCGAAGCAGCCCGTCTCTGGTAAACAGTGGAGAAGCACAGATTCTGTACAGATAGATGGGGTAGGGAAAATACATCCAACCTTCAAATCCGCAGTCAGGGTCAGATTAAAGAGGGAACTAACTGGGCTGCAGCCACGGACCCCAATATTTCTTCTATTAAGATTGTATTCACACTATTGATGCAAGAGCCCCAGTGACATTTTCAGCCAGGTGACCACTGAAAGCAGTTTTAATGCGGCAGACCTCTTTATCATTTGGTATTCTGTATGTTTGTTTACAGCTCATTGTAAGTTAGGATGTAGAAATGGGGGTATGTGTATTGGTATGAACAGGTGTAAATGTAGACCTGGATATGGTGGACAACAATGTCAAATATGTAAGTTCCTTATTCTACCCCACCCCACCCAATTAGTTGTATGGCATTTATAGTTTTAAAGATAAAACTGAATGTAGGTATATAAAACCTGACAGCCACCTTGATATCCAATGTGGCGGCTGGTGTAGGCTAAACGAATTTTTAACTTCGGATAATCATCAGATACAGTAAGCGTGTAGTTTCTGACATTTATAGTTTTTATACTCCCACATTGAAATGCGATCATAATTATATTGTCGGCGTCTCCGTCCGTCTTAAACAAGTGCAAGTGGACGCTCTGGAGGCTAAAGTTAATATGCGATTGACTTTAAATTTATACACTGTGTTTGAGTCATGAGACAAAGACTGTTATTGATTTTCAACGATTTCCAATAATTACTGCCAGAGTTAGGGCCATTGATCACTTTGAAAAGGCCTGTGGTCGCTCTAGGGGCTAAAGTTGATATCTGACTGACAATATGCTGTGTTTAAGGTCACGAGACAAAGAAGTCTATCGACTTTCAAGTATTTCAAATAATTACTGCCAGAGTTATGGTCCGTGACCTTCTTGATTTTTTTTGTAGAAGCTCTAATATCTGATTGACTGTTATTTTATATACAGGCCATTAGTCGAAAAAACCTAATGATTTTCAACAATTTACAATGCTAACTGCCAGAGATACATGCCATTGATCACTTTGACATTCTTGTGGACGCTCTAGACGCTAAAGGTGATAGCTGTTGACTTAGAATTTATACACAGTGTTCATGGTCATGAGACGAAGACGCCCGTCAATTCTCAACGATTTCCATCGATTATGCCAATTGATATAAAGTAGCAACAACCTTTGTTGATTCCCGTGCGACTTACCTGGCGTATGTTTTGTTGTCTGGCAACCTATCTTTAAAATACAAATGAATGTCTAAAGCGTGGCATCCATCGCGAATTCTAATATGACAGTCGTTTGACCGAATCACTGATACTTCCATAATGTTCCTGAACATTGAAAACATAATATGGCGACCCTTTTAACGAGTCCTACATAATGTTCCTGGACATCGAAAACATATGCATAGTCAATTAATTTCACGTCGAAAATACAGTAGGATTCGAGGCTTGAACACAAATAGGTTATTGTAACACAACATTAAGCAGCTGATTTTTATAGCTGTCGTACAATTAGTATATATATATGTGTTACACGTGCATTATTTAAGTTAGTTAATTAGTCACTATCTTCTCGTATTATTAGATAATATTATATGATTGTCCGTTTAATGAAGGCTTCTAATATGTACGTATTATAACTTGTGAATGACTGTGAAATACTAATAAGGTTGTGGATAACACCTTGGCCTTATAAATGATCTCAAGTTAGAAGCTTAACAGAGACGATGGAAGACAATCTTATCGAGAGGCCGCAGACCGGAGACTGCTCTACAAGTCAGAACGAGGGCATGTGACAATGGAAGCAGACGTGAATTTCAAAATTTTCAATTAAAACCGATAGCCAATATTGCGTTCACAAGGCTCTCCACCAAACATGGGGGATAAATCCGGAACAAAATAACATTGATTTCACCTCATGTTATGTTACATTAATAAGCAATTATAAACATTATTTAACATGATGGTCCGTTACATAAATAAGCAATAATAACCATTATTTAACTATGCGTGGCAGTGTTGGAATAATTAGATCTATAATCCAATGATTGCTAGAGGAGGTGGACCAACTTGTCAATTCTCCCCAGCATTTGTGATAGTCTCTTTCTTCTGTTTCAGACATTGTTTCCTTCTGTGACCTTCATGTAGATGTTCGCAACTCTCAGGCTATGCAACAGGGTTATTCTAAAGGCGATACAGCTTCTGTACGATGTGAGAAAGGGCATTACTCTGAGGGTAACATGGTCACCAGATGTCTTGATAATGGAAAATGGGCGGTTCCAAGCGGTAGATGTCGGCGTGAGTATAGTGTCATTGTCCTCTTTTATTAAAGTAGAATCGGCAGCAGATATTCACAAGCAATTTTGTTTTGTATTTTTATATGGTATTACGTTATTAACATTATTGAAATCGACGTACAGATCACGTTAACATTTTGGCTTCTGTACATGCAACTAAAAATTCAGTATATGGTCAGCGATTGATAAATGGTGGAAATAATAAACGTACTCATGTCGAGTGTATTGGATGCAAAATCATTTTAGCTGCTTGCTGCCAAATAGGCGAAGATTTCTCCGTAATAGGAGAATCGGAGATTCATATATAGTGGTTTTTTTTCTTTATGGAATCAAAGGTAAATATTGTGGAAGACCACGAGTTAAAGATATAATGAATGTGATAGTTCAAGGCCAGTCGTTTTTCTTTGGCGATCAAGTGCGGTATATGTGTCGACCTGGATTGAACCCTAGCCGATTTCCTCCAGTATTAACATGTAAACACAACGGTAGATGGGATGGAGAGGCAGCTTGTTCAGGTTTGTACCAATCTATCCAGTTTCCACATATCAATATAGTTTCCGAATGCAATTTTACTGGTAAACTTGTCAATATAAATCACACCACAAATAATATCGTCAACTACGACGCGCAAGAGCGGGAATGGACTGGGAGGGAGCTGGTGATCATGGTAGATACTAGAAGTTATTGTGCTCATGTGGTTTGTGACCCCTCTTGTATTTTTGCGAGAGGCCTTTTTAGCCTTGAATTTGCCTTTCCAATTCGTACATAAGCAAGAAAAAACAGGATATTATATACTCAGTTTTCAAAGTATTGGTCGCGCAAGTGGGAAAGACCCACCCACCCCTACCCCGAAGCAGCCCGTCTCTGGTAAACAGTGGAGAAGCACAGATTCTGTACAGATAGATGGGGTAGGGAAAATACATCCAACCTTCAAATCCGCAGTCAGGGTCAGATTAAAGAGGGAACTAACTGGGCTGCAGCCACGGACCCCAATATTTCTTCTATTAAGATTGTATTCACACTATTGATGCAAGAGCCCCAGTGACATTTTCAGCCAGGTGACCACTGACAGCAGTTTTAATGCGGCAGACCTCTTTATCATTTGGTATTCTGTATGTTTGTTTACAGCTCATTGTAAGTTAGGATGTAGAAATGGGGGTATGTGTATTGGTATGAACAGGTGTAAATGTAGACCTGGATATGGTGGACAACAATGTCAAATATGTAAGTTCCTTATTCTACCCCACCCCACCCAATTAGTTGTATGGCATTTATAGTTTTAAAGATAAAACTGAATGTAGGTATATAAAACCTGACAGCCACCTTGATATCCAATGTGGCGGCTGGTGTAGGCTAAACGAATTTTTAACTTCGGATAATCATCAGATACAGTAAGCGTGTAGTTTCTGACATTTATAGTTTTTATACTCCCACATTGAAATGCGATCATAATTATATTGTCGGCGTCTCCGTCCGTCTTAAACAAGTGCATGTGGACGCTCTGGAGGCTAAAGTTAATATGCGATTGACTTTAAATTTATACACTGTGTTTGAGTCATGAGACAAAAACTGTTATTGATTTTCAACGATTTCCAATAATTACTGCCAGAGTTATGGCCATTGATCACTTTGAAAAGGCCTGTGGTCGCTCTAGGGGCTAAAGTTGATATCTGACTGACAATATGCTGTGTTTAAAGTCACGAGACAAAGAAGTCTATCGACTTTCAAGTATTTCAAATAATTACTGCCAGAGTTATGGTCCGTGACCTTCTTGATTTTTTTTGTAGAAGCTCTAATATCTGATTGACTGTTATTTTATATACAGGCCATTAGTCGAAAAAACCTAATGATTTTCAACAATTTACAATGCTAACTGCCAGAGATACATGCCATTGATCACTTTGACATTCTTGTGGACGCTCTAGACGCTAAAGGTGATAGCTGTTGACTTAGAATTTATACACAGTGTTCATGGTCATGAGACGAAGACGCCCGTCAATTCTCAACGATTTCCATCGATTATGCCAATTGATATAAAGTAGCAACAACCTTTGTTGATTCCCGTGCGACTTACCTGGCGTATGTTTTGTTGTCTGGCAACCTATCTTTAAAATACAAATGAATGTCTAAAGCGTGACATCCATCGCGAATTCTAATATGACAGTCGTTTGACCGAATCACTGATACTTCCATAAGGTTCCTGAACATTGAAAACATAATATGGCGACCCTTTTAACGAGTCCTACATAATGTTCCTGGACATCGAAAACATATGCATAGTCAATTAATTTCACGTCGAAAATACAGTAGGATTCGAGGCTTGAACACAAATAGGTTATTGTAACACAACATTAAGCAGCTGTGGTTTATAGCTGTCGTACAATTAGTATATATATATGTGTGTTACACGTGCATTATTTAAGTTAGTTAATTAGTCACTATCTTCTCGTATTATTAGATAATATTATATGATTGTCCGTTTAATGAAGGCGTCTAATATGTACGTATTATAACTTGTGAATGACTGTGAAATACTAATAAGGTTGTGAATAACACCTTGGCCTTATAAATGATCTCAAGTTAGAAGCTTAACAGAGACGATGGAAGACAATCTTATCGAGAGGCCGCAGACCGGGGACTGCTCTACAAGTCAGAACGAGGGCATGTGACAATGGAAGCAAACGTGAATTTGGACGCTGGTCATTATGACGACAAACTAATGTTATGATATGTTATGTTCCGGTGTGCTTTATTGGTTGTTAGAGTTATAGATCTATTTAATGTTCGTTCCTGCAATGTTATAATAAAGAAGTTCAATCCACAGTTATTATCTGATTATGTTACAACTCAAACATTTTGTGTCCGTGACTGAATAACCTGTTGGTCGATGTTGAAAAGAAGACAGAATTCGTGTCAATCAACAGTTCAAAAAAAAAAAAAGAGAACACAACGTGGAAGCCGTTATGAAAAAAAACCGAGAAAACATGGAAACAAGTTATGAAGAAATAAGAAGTTATTGTACAACAAACACCCGAATAATGAAAACTTTAAAAGATTGAGATTTTAAACATAAAAGAAGAAAGAACTCTGGAATATGAACTTTGTTTAGTAGACTTTTGTAGAAGGTGAGTCATTCTGTTTTAAAAGAATATAAACGATTTTTGTCTTAATTTTAACACATACTTTGGCATAATATGATAAATATTTGGGTACGAGAAATAGAATAAGTATTATTCTTAAACGAATTGAAATATTTTGTGGTTGTCTCAAAGATTTTTGTAAAACGCTTAAGACGTATTCCGTAAAGTTTCGGTTTTTATTAAAGAGGCAATCCCAAAATTAATGTTTTATCTTCCTATAAATATGTTTTATGTATATATTTTCCCCGATAATTAATGGGATGTATTTTATTGGATTCCTAAAAAGAGAGGAACATGTATTTATACCCTCAGAGGAAAGGGTTAGCTCAAGTTAAGAGCATTATGGTACCTTTTTAATATGTAATTAACCCCAGAGGAAGGGTTTAGCTCAAGTTAAGAGCATTATGGTAGATTTTTACTTTGTGTTGTTTGTTTTGTATAGGAAGATGAATCATTTGAAAATTTGATGCGTTATAAAACAGAAAATATCTTATTGAAGATAATTATATGTGTTCAAAATATTCATAATCGTTTATCTCGAGTAAAATCAATTTGACAAGACCCTTATTATGTATTGTTTGTAGATCGTTATGTTATTCTTATGCATTTATAAATATTTCATCCTGTCAACCTTAACAAGAAAAAAATGATGATTGATTCATAATTATTTTGGCTGTTTCACAGCTTAGGAAAGGGAGGAAACTGTAACACAACATTAAGCAGCTGTGGTTTATAGCTGTCGTACAATTAGTATATATATATGTGTTACACGTGCATTATTTAAGTTAGTTAATTACTATAATTAGTCACTATCTTCTCGTATTATTAGATAATATTATATAATTGTCCGTTTAATGAAGGCTTCTAATATGTACGTATTATAACTTGTGAATGACTGTGAAATACTAATAAGGTTGTAGATAACACCTTGGCCTTATAAATGATCTCAAGTTAGAAGCTTAAAGTTCCAATAGCATATTTTTAAGTTATATTTTTAAAATGTATTAAAATAAAGCCCTAAAATAGATTGTACCTAAAAACAGTCCTACCTTGTTAAAGAATAATCCTATTAATCCTATAATTCACTATTGCCAGTTGAGAAATTGGCAAAAATATCATTTTCAACTTCAAATTCAAACGTTTGAAGATGGCCGTCCATGGAGAGTAATGGGAAAACAAAGGAGGTAATTGTGTTACTATTTCCTCAATCAATCTGTGTCAGCCATTTTAATGCCTGTGAAATTTTGCCCATGATCGTATAATAGTGAGTTGACAACCTTTTGAGCAAAAGACATAGAAATAATTATGTTTTGACTTTCTTAGAAAATATGAAATTGAAACTTTAACAGAGACGATGGAAGACAATCTTATCGAGAGGCCGCAGACCGGAGACTGCTCTACAAGTCAGAACGAGGGCATGTGACAATGGAAGCAGACGTGAATTTGGACGCTGGTCATTATGACGACAAATTAATGCTATGTTCCTGTGTGCTGTATTGGTTGTTAGAGTTATAGATGTATTTGTAATGTTCGTTCCTGCAATGTTATAATAAAGAAGTCCAATCCACAGATATTATCTGATTATGTTACATTATTTTGGTTACTTTTGTTGAATTTAAAGCTGCAATTTCATATTTTTAATTTGTATTTTTTTAAATTTATTAAAATAAAGCCTTGAAATAGATGGTATCCATAAACAGTCCTACCTTGCTAAATAATAATCCTAGAATCCACTATTGCCAGTTGAGAAACTGGCAAAAATGTCATTTTCAACTTCAAATTCAAACGTTTGAAGATAGCTATTGCATAGGGGCAATAGAAAAACAAGGGAGGTAATTGTGTTATAATTTCCTGTGTTAATGATTTATAAAAGTTATAAGTTTGCATGCTTAGCTGCTCTGCTACAAGGTACGCCTAAATCACAATCATGCACATGAACCAAAATCACAATTAAGCACATAAGTTATCATTCATGCAAATTTTCTTAAAATTGAACCATAATATATATTTTCAGCAATTTGTATATTACTTTGTTATCAGTGTTATACAATTAAGCAGTTTATCACAACTTTCGTTGGTAACTAAAAGATGTGTGGATGCTTATCATAGGCGTACGAGTCAGGGGGGAATCTGACTTTTCGAGCTGACGGGTAAAGTGAGAAAAAAATAAATATTATTTCATGTTGTTGGCAAAATAAAGTGTCCTTAATGTAATTTTACTTTGCTTTTAATTGGATACGTGACTACGGATCAAAACATTCTGTGCGACATTTTTCGGGCATCGATTATTGTGAATGCAGCAGCAACAGTCTGATTGAAATTGAGGTCGTCATATAGATAACTCAAGGGTTAAATATACTATTCAAAAGATAGGTTGCCAGGCAACGAAACATATGCCCACAACAGCTAAGTCGTCTGGGCAGTCAACAAGGGTTGTCGCATATTGTTTCTTTTATCAGTAAGGAGAACATTTACAACACATGATAATCTTATTACGAGTAATAGCCCATTAAATAATTATCAGAATTGATTAGAATAGTTTTGATGGTTTGTCTCAAGGCCTTTGTCCACAAGATATTTCAAAGTGATCAAGTGCCAGAAATTATCAGATATCACTGAAAATCAAACAGGATTCTTCGTCTCATGACCCTAACCACTGTGTACAAATTTAAAGTCAATCGGATATTAACTTTAGCCTTTAGAGCATTCACAGGGTTTTTCAAAGTGATCAAGGGTCATAACTCTGGCAGTAATTATCGGATATCGCTGAAAATAAATAGGCTATTTTGTATCATGACCGTAAATAGTGTGTATAAATTTAAAGTCAATCGGATATTAACTTTAGATTTTTCAAAGTGATCAAGGGTCATAACTCTGGCAGTAATTATCGGATATTGCTGAAAATCAATAGCCTTCTTTGCATCATGACTTTAAACACCGTTTATAAATTTAAATTCAATAGGATATTAACTTTAGCCTCTAGAGCGTTTACAAGATTTTTCAAAGTGATCAAGGGTCATAACTCGGGCAGGAATTATCGGATATTGCTGAAAATCAACAGGCTTCTTCGTACCATGACCTTACACACTGTATAAATTTAAAGTCAATTGGATATTAAAGATACATTATGGGAGATTTTGACAAGGAGTCAGCCATTCTTGCTATAAAAGTTCAAAAATAGATGTTGAAACAAGAATATATTGAAAATTTCAGTCAAATAACTTTATCCTGAACAAAGTTGTTACCACTATAATTTTTTACTAGAAATGGTAGCTAAATTCATCGACACCCTTTTCCCACTATGGCCGATTGTTGATTGACAGGCGTTAACTCCACCTACATAGTCTCGATCATCAAGTAATGTTTAAACGGTATCTAGTGAAGCTTGTGTATAGCCTCGGTCATCACTGTCTTTTATGAATAATTTCCGGAAGTATGATGACGTCAACGTCACGGAGAAACCCCACCCACGACGCCATAGTGATTAAATCAGTCGACGAAATCCTGTTTTAATCCGAGCCCAATCCAAGCCATCCGTGGGTCTACAGTGTTCATTTTGGGCTTGTTGTTTAAATAAAGATCTAATTTATAATTTCTGTGACATCTGAGGCTCAAAGGAAGACCGACGAAAGTCAGTTTTTGCTCTTCCATAATGTATGTTTAACTTTAGCCTCTAGAGCGATCACAAGACATTTCGAAGTGATCAAGGGTCATAACTCTGGTAGTAATTATCGGATATCACCGAAAATCAATAGGATTCTTCGCATAGGCGTACGGGGAAATTTTTGACTGGGGGGGCGGTGGTGGTTGGTGCCCCAAAAATATAGTTAGGTTCTTAGTATGTTACACAATAATAATCATAGGCATACGGACTCAATGACAGTTAGGGGGGGGTGGGCAGAACCCTAATTGCCCGAAAAATTTTCGGGTTTACAGATGCATTCCCCATCCACCCCTCTCCCCCTCAAGAAAATTTTGGAATATTGACGGCTGTTTTCTTTCAATTTTAACCCGTGAAAAAAGCAGCTTCATAGTGATCAAATTTAGCTAAATTAGGGTAACTTCAGTCCACCTGCTGACCCGAATTCTAAAAACAATCAATCGTCGCGGAGTATGGGGGCCTCACCCTTCGGGGGAAAATTTGAAAATTTAACCACCGCAAATGCGTTTTCTGCTCTTCTTGCCCATGTCAGTAACTCCAAAAGTATCCAATGGTTTTGTAACCGAAATCCCACTCCGAATTCCAACCATCCAACCAGACTGTTGTAGCTGCATTTACAAATACTAATCGATGCCCGAAAACTGTGGCACATAGTAGAATGGCTCCAGACAAACTGTTTGAATCCATAGTCGACTCAGTACGTACAAATTTGTGGTTGTCAATTAAAAGAAAAGTAAAATAGTGTTTTAGGGCTCAAGGACAGTTAGGGAAGCAAACTAAACAGAAATTCAGGTTTACAGACAGCTGCGCCTGTTTTTTTTCGATAGGCGAAGAAGCGAAGTTGACCTTGATAGACCTCCCAAGAAAATTTTGGAATATTTGACGAAACGTGTTTTACTGCTATTCCAGTCCGTAAAATTAGTGTTTTATTAGATTTCGGGCTAAGTAGGTGAAATTTTTTTTCACACTTTATCTGCCTGCCCGAAACGTCAGCTTGCCCGAAAGTTAGGGGGTCAATGTTGATTTAAATTGACAAATTATTCGTGTTTTCAATGTTGAAGATTTTGGATGATATTGAGTTAGGGACTTAGCTACTTTAATATTATTAATACAAAATATAGGTTCACGTACCAGCCCTGTAGGATGGAAACGAAGTGTGCAGATTCTTTTACAAAGCTAACGGACCAAGTACCGACTATATTTCCGATCCGAATGCTGCTAAGGTTGTCTGTGTTTTTATTTAACCGAATCACGTATGAATAAATATGCATTTTAAGTGATTCTAAGGAGTTTTTACCAAATAAAAAAAATTTCAATTTTTATTTGAAGGCCCATGACAGGTTCTACAATATCTCTTTTGCGATCAATAAGTTCTTGATTTCTAAATCATCAATAAAAGAGAAGTAAATTTTATTTACTTGTAATATACACAACTAGAAACAGTTATTTATGTAACTGTAACTCGTGGCTTACTGTACTGCAAACAAAAGAGGGTTCGAGTCATAAGATTTCTATTTAATTGCCTAACTATAGACACTCTGAATTTAAATTCGCTGTTAACTTGGACACATTCAAGAACACAATATTTTTTTATACAACTTTTACAAAGTTCAATTGTGTGCCCAAATTTTCCCAGCATTTGGTGCCCAAAATGGGGGGGCGGCCGCCCCCCCAGCCCCCCCAGCTCGTACGCCTATGATTCTTCGTCTCATGCCCTTAAACACTGTGTATAAATTTAAAGTCAATCGGATATTAACTTTAGCCTCTAAAGCGTTCACAAGATTTTTCAAAGTGATCAAGGGCCATAACTCTGGCAGTAATTATCAGATATCACCGAAAATCAATAGGCTTCTTCGTCTCATGACCTTAAACACCGTGTATAAATTTAAAGTCAATCGGATATCAACTATAGCCTCTAGAGCGTTTACAAGATTTTTCAAAGTGATCAAGGGTCATAACTCTGGTAGTAATTATCGGATATCGCTGAAAATCAATAGGCTTCTTCGTCTCACGACATTAAACACCGTGTATAAATTTAAAGTCAATCGGATATTAACTTTAGCCTCTAAAGCGTTCACAAGATTTTTCAAAGTGATCAAGGGTCATAACTCTGGCAGTAATTATCAGATATCACCGAAAATCAATAGGCTTCTTCGTCTCATGACCTTAAACACTGTGTATAAATTTAAAGTCAACCGGATATTAACTATAGCCTCTAGAGCTTCCACAAGATTGTTCAAAGTTATCAAGGGTCATAACTCTGGTAGTAATTATCGGATATCGCTGAAAATCAATAGGCTTCTTCGTCTCACTACCTTAAACACCGTGTATAAATTTCAAGTCAATCGGATATTAACTTTAGCCTCTAGAGCGTTCACGAGAAATTGTGGACGATGGACGGACGGACGGACGGACGGACCGACGGACGGACGGACCGACAGACGGACGGACGGACGGGGGCGACGGCAATATACGACCACATTTCCATGTGGGCGTATAAAAAAGTAGGGGATATTTGATTTTGGGGGCATAATACTAAAATATGCAAATGACTACGATAAAAGTCACTATAGAACCTAACAGAAGAAACATTTCCAGTTACATGTGACGCCCAAACGCACCAATAGCTACCGCATGGAATGCAGGTGATGCTTGGGATCATCATGGGGGTCCAACCCAAGATTTGAACGACTCTGACTTTGAATGTTACAGTCATTGTGGCATTGAATTCCAGGGTGGAAACATCAGTTTAATTGTTTTGGTGACCAGAAAACAAATTTTGATATGCGTCGTCTTACCCAAAATGAAAGGTTACGCGCCCTTGGCATGCTACAGATCGGCACAACACAGGCGGTTGTGGCGCAGACGATGAATGTTTCTCAGTCTGTCATAAGCAGGCTATGGTCCAGATACCGTGATACACAATCTGTACAGGATAGACCACGCTCAGGTCGACCAAGGGCGACAACTCAAGCCCGGGATCGATTTATCCGTACCTTGGCCTTGAGAAATCGTGTCATCACAGCAAATCAGATCAGCGCTCGTCTTCAAACAGACACTGGTGTGAGAGTGCGTGGCCAGACGATTCGAAATCGACAGCATAGGGGTCACCTTCGCGCCCGACGTCCTCGCGTGATCCCTTGTTTGAGAGATCATCACATTCAGGCAAGACGTCGTTGGTGTAGGGATCGTCAACACTGGGATAATCGACGCTGGAGCAATGTGATGTTTTCAGATGAGTCAAGGTTCACTGTTGATTTTTTGGACAGACGTAGGAGGGTGTGGCGTCGTCGAAACGATTGCTTCCAAGACGTTAACGTCATCAGACATGATCGATTTGGGGGTGGTTCTGTTATGGTGTGGGGAGGCATCACTGTTGCTGGAAGAACGGCTTTACATATTGTTGCAGGGCGTGTTACAGGCCAGTACTACTGGGACAACATCTTGGCAGTCCATGTTGTGCCGTCCACACGACGTCATGGCCGCCGTTTTCTATTCCAGGATGACAACGCAAGATGTCACAGGGCCAGGATCGTTACAGGTTACCTCCAACAACAGAACATCACCACATTACCTTGGCCAGCACGGAGTCCCGACCTCTCCCCCATCGAGCATGTCTGGGACATGCTTGGACAGAGGTTACGTCAACGTCAACAACGTCCTGCCAATGTCCAAGAACTTGCTGCTGCGTTGCAACAGGAATGGGACAATCTGGACCTTAGACGTCTCATTAGGAGTATACCACGTCGGATCAATGCTTGTTTGGCAAACAGAGGAGTATTTACCCGTTACTGACTTTGTTGTGATGCTGTGGTAACTTTGCTGTTTGACCCCGGGTATCATTTTACCCTTATATTGGTCAGTCTGTGCCTTACTTAGTCTAACGATCATTTGGAATAAATCGATGAATGTGAACTTCATTTCATTTGGTCATTTGTTTCTTCGTCAGTTTCATTAGGTGACTTTAATAACACTTAAAAATCAAATATCCCCTACCAAAACAATTAAACTGATGTTTCCACCCTGGAATTCAATGCCACAATGACTGTAACATTCAAAGTCAGAGTCGTTCAATTCTTGGGTTGGACGCCCATGATGATCCCAAGCATCACCTGCATTCCATGCGGTAGCTATTGGTGCGTTTGGGCGTCACATGTTACTGGAAATGTTTCTTCTGTTAGGTTCTATAGTGACATATTTCGTAGTCATTTGCATATTTTAGTATTATGCCCCCAAAATCAAATATCCCCTACTTTTTTTGAATAGTATAGTTTAGTTCTCTGTGTCTATTTACCTTATAACGATTCTTAAATATAGTTTAGTTGTCTATCTATTTACCTTATAACGATTCTTAAATATAGTTTAGTTGTCTGTCTATTTACCTTATAACGATTCTTAAATATAGTTTAGTTGTCTGTCTATTTACCTTATAACGATTCTTAAATATAATTTAGTTGACACCACATATTAACCGTAAATGGATTCTTAACATAGTTTAATTGCATCATTAATGAGCATAGTGTTAAGCACTATTCATACGCTGATGACACACAGTGGCTTGATTCTTTCGCTTCGTCTGAAATCCTTAAAGAACACTGCGACATGTGCCACTGCCATTAAATGCTGGATGAACGCAAACAAGCTGAAACTTATTGATGACAAGACCGAGGCACTACTTGTGGGATCTGTACAGAGGCTTAGATCTATAACAGAGTCTAGTATCTTAATTGGAGACACCATCATTACTTTTTCGCAGTCTGTACGTGATCTAGGAGTGATAATTGATTCATCATTAACACTTGAGAACCATGTAGATCACTTGTGTCGAGTCTGCTATTTTCACCTGAGGAGTATAGCCAATATCCGCCATCTTTTGACAACAGAAGTTTGTAAACAATTAATGCAACACATGGTGCTCTCTCGACTGGACTATTGTAACTCTGTCCTTTATGGCCGACCTAGGTACCAGATTAACAGACTTCAGAAAAAACAAAACACCGCTCCCCGGATAATTACAAGAACTTCAAAGTCTGCTCACATCCAACCTGTTCTAAAGTCACTACACTGGCTCCCGATTGAATTCCGCATAAACTTCAAAATTCTTTGCATGGTCTATAAATGCATGAATAATGCTGCCCCAGACTACCTCACTGATCTCATAAAACAGCAATATTCTGAACGCCGTACACGTATGGGGCGCCGTTTGTAAATTAATTATTTAGCTTTTTATATAGCAAAAAAACACTAGATTTAATTTAAATTTATATATATAGTTAAATCTCGACTTTTGTGCAAATTTTTCACTTTTAATATTTAAACTAAAAATACAACAAAAACTCAATATTTAACATAATATATATAAATATTTTTCGATTTGTCTCTATTTTCATATTTAACATTTAGCATTGAATATTAAGACAAAAACAAGAGATTTGATGATATATAAATATTTAGCTAAATATTTAGTTAAATGTTTAACATTTAGCTAAATATATATATTTAGTTAAATGTTAAAATATTTAGTTAAATGTTAAAATATTTAGTTAAACATTTATATTTAGCTAAATATTTATATATTTAGCTAAATATTTATATATTTAGCTAAATATTTATATATTTAACTAAATAATTATATATTTAACTAAACATATAGTTAAATTTACAAAGCGCAACCGTACCACGCCGTTTGTAAAATAATTATTGTTGTAAGTGACTTCACACTAAACGATGACGTAGTGTACAACTTTCCACTGACTGCACGACACAGTACCATCTGGTACCTGAACGCTCAGCTTAGTTCTTACATCCGCAATTCGTTAATAATGCCTACATGTAACGTTAGACATCGATCACTCATAAATATGGTAACTTCACGACATATTACGGGTTAACGTGTCGGGTACACGTCATCATTTTATGCGCAGTTTTTTGTGTCGCTTACGATAATAGAAATATTGGCGGGACCACAATTATATATTTAGTTAAATATTTATACATTTAGCTAAACATATATATTTAGCATGATATTTATATATTTAGTTAACTGTTTATATATTTAGCTAAATGTTTATATATTTAACTAAATATATATATTTAACTAAATATATATATTTAACTAAATATATATATTTAGCTAAATGTCTATATATTTAGCTAAATGTCTATATATTTAGCTAAATGTTTATATATTTAGCTAAATATTTAACTTTAGATTTTTCAGTGATTTAGTATTTAGCATTTATACCTACGAGAAACAGCACATTTAGCTATATATTTAACTAAGTGATGTGAAATCAAGATATAACATTTAAAGTTTTTCATAGACCAAAAACTCGACTTTTAGCTACAATATTTTTTGATATTTACATATATGCCATTTTTGTTCTAATATTTATCTAAATATATATATTCGGAGTTAAATCTAATGTTTTTTGCTATAAAAAAATTAAATAATTATTTTACAAACGGCGCCCCATATACACGATCATCAAGCAAAGATCTCCTAAAATTGCCAACATCAAAATTAGTTACCTATGGTGATCGAATGTTTTGCATTGCTGCTCCAACTTTGTGGAATGACAAACACTTGAACACTTCCATCAAAAGTGCCAAAACATTGCTTGACTTTAGAAAAAAGTTAAAAACCCACCTTTTGATGTAGCTTGTTTTGCTTGTATTTTAGCTATATGTTCTCGGTCTTGTGAGAATGGTGGCAGATGTTTACGACCAAACAGGTGCCAGTGTTATAATGGATTCCAGCCTCCTTATTGCCAAACGTAAGATTAATCTCCTAATAAATAATTATGGCCTTGATTCTATACTGTTATCATCTGTATTTGAGTGGCCCAGGCCTTAACATGTTACAAGCATCATCTATATTCATGTATTTTGCAAATTTGCACATAATTGGTATCTTGTTTGATTACAGCAAAGTCATACCAAAATCAAGACGAAGATCAGGTAGATAAAGGGAAATAATCACCCAGTTAGCCAGGAAGATTTCTTCGTATTATAATATTTAATGAATCCAACCAAAAAGATCTGTAAAATAATGTTCTATACAAACCCTGTAATTCCAAAATCTGTTAACTTTGTGGTCATCATCTGGTCTGTCTGTTGTCCCCAGTTTCTTGCGAACTCTCTAGAGAAAACATTTATCATCCAGTTCTGTAACTTTATAGACTTCTGTTCTATCTGCTTGAATTGCATATGCATTGCTCAAATTAGTGAGACCCAAAAGCCTAACAAATTTCAATCGTTTCTGTTTATTACTGCTATAGCTATTGTCTTTTCTCACATTTGTTAAATCCTGCGACCACAATGGTGCCAGAGGCTTATTTTCCAAATTAGTGCAAACCATAGACGTTTAATCATTCAGCCCTTACTCATGTTGTAGTCAGCACCAAAATCATCATCTTATCTACTGTAATTTATAGTCTTTGTTTCAGTTATTGGCACAGATTGACTTGGTATTAAATTATAATTAGAGATACTCTTGACCACACACACCCATTATGGCCTGCTGGGACGACTTGGGCATATGATTCATGGCATGGCAACCTATATTTCTACAACTAGTTTGAATCAACCCAATCCATAAACAAAAAATCATGAAAATATTTGCCATTTGAAAATAATATTGCAAGAATGATTGACGAATTCAAAACATATACTTTACATTTCATTGAATTTTATTTCAATAAAAATCAAATAGAAAGTAGTAATCTATATTTCTTAATAATAAAAATGTTTTTATGTACAGTATGAATGTATCACATAATATATATTATGCAATTACTGATATCATTATATGATGATTGACTAAATAAGCTATGCTAATATGCAACAGCTTGTAATATTTTAATGTATTATATAAAATAATTATATATACTATTAAGACTTTTCTTTTTCTTGTTCCTACAGTAAAAGGCACAACAAATTTCCCTATAACATAAATTGAACTAATTGGAAAAATTAAATTTAGTCACAATTTAGAAAATAATCTTACAGCTTTAAAGTGGCATTATGAATAAAACCTATTATAAATAACTTAAGACAGCCTAAATTTTGATATTAAAGCATCAACCTACATAAAGTTAGGAGCTTTCGTTCAATGCTTTGAAAACACTGAAAAGTTTGTCCAGTCGAAAACGAAGACTTCTCAGATTTTGCATAAAATCTAATTTACTGTGTTTATACTACTATTAATTAATATCTATATACATATTAGGTCATTATTTCCACAGATTATTGTCCTCAAATATGCCAGTCTTTACATTAAATATAGCATTTATTTATTTTTAACTATGGTAGAAACTTACATGATGTACAAATTTTAATGTTACATTTTTTAGTACATAAGTAAAATAACTTCTGCTGACAACTGAATGACACATTATGAGTAGAATAACAAAATACTTTCATCTTATGGTATCATCCTTTGTCTATGAGATGGCTTATAATCCCCCTGTTAAAGACACAGTTTTGCATCTACACTTGTTCTTAGGTTAGTTACTTCCTCCCACAGTTTCTGGACTACATTGGGTATAGGTAATTGTGCATGTTACCTGACGACATCCATCGCATTCCCTCAAGTTACAGAATTTTGTGATCCATCAGGCTGATTTGTAGAGAACTGCTTTTGGAAATTTTCAGCATCTTGAATTTGTTTTTTGGTACAATAATCCTGAAAAAGGGATAATTTGGTTTTTTACAATAATACCCTTAATAGTGGTAAGCTAAAGCCAAGAGCACAGCAGTAGTGTTTTTTCTTCCATTCATGTATGCCCATCTAAATCTACATACAATTTGAAAAGGAAAGTTGCCAAGCAACAAACCTACACGCACAATCTCAGAAGCTGTCCATCCCATAAGATTGTTGCATTATGGTTCCTTAAATACTCTCAACTACAAGACACTAAATTTGGTAGCCAAGCAGACCAGTAAATGACTTTTACATTACCCATAGTTTTTAACTACTATAATGAGATCTGCTAGCCCTCTATCTGATCTCCTATAATGTATCTTTAAGTAATCTAAAAGTAATTTACTGGAAATTTCATTCTTATTGATCAACTCTGAACCGAAATTTAGCGATTGAATTTTAGGCCAAGCCTTGATCATCATTATCCATTTTTTGATTTAATCATCAATTAGCGTTGAGCAATGGATCGGATTCCAATCCAGTAAATATAGCAGGCTAGCAATGACAAAATGAGAGTTGATTATGGTCTGAATAAGTTAATTAATATCCAATTAATAATTTAGATAACATTTCAGACTTAAAAAGAAAGACCTGCAATAGGCAGATTTAGCTCTTGCATAATGTATGTTTAAGCTCTGTTGAATAATATACAAAAAATAATTGTAATTGCAAGTGTGCACTATCTTGAAGAAGTATCAATGTATTTCAATGGAAATTTGATACATAATGAGCATTATAATTAATACAAACATGGGTAAATTATTTCTACAAATATATGTATATAAATACCTCAAGGAAGACCTGAGCTAGATTTGAAAGTCTTTTATTATTAGATTTTGAAAATCTTAACATACATTCCACAACAGGCAAACTGGTTATATCTAAAAATTAAAAAAAAACACACAATATCTTGATATCCATGATCTTTGGTTCGCAGAATGATCTCTTGTGATTCATGCATATTTCTAAATGTCATACAAAAAAAAAAACAAGCCAACAGTGAGGCTGATGTCCCCCGCCGAAATCCCAAAATATATAGAAGACACATATTAATTAATCGCACATTTATTTTTTTCAATGTATCGAGCAATCAAACTGAACACGAAGTGTCATCCAAAAGTGTTTTATAAAGAAAAATGCTAAAACTGACGAGAAAAATGAAAATGTACCCTACTTAGGGGGACCCTAAAGGCAGACAAAAGGGCCTCTCTGGCCAAGGGAAAGGGCCCTCGTGTCCAAGTCAATCGTTTCTATACACTGTTACTGTCGAATCCATTACTGAATGAGAATGCAGTCATTGTATTGGCATAAAAATCATCAATCAAGATGAACCTAAGTTATCTTGTCCCAAAGTATCAACCAATCAAATTGCTTATCTCTGCTTACCCTAAGCGGAAAATGCTCATCTTCGAACTCCATCAAGGCATAGACCTAATAAGCATATACACCAAGTTTGAACATTTTAACTCAATTAGAAGGAGAGTTATTGTGTTCCAAAGTCTCGACTACTCTCGAGCAATCAAATTGCATATCGCTCTGCTTACCTTGAGCAGAAAATGCTCATTATCGAACTTAGTCAAGGTATTACTGTAATGAAACTATACACCAAGTTTCATCACTGTCACTTAATTAGAACTAAAGTTATCGTGTCCCAAAGCATCAAACAATCAAATTGCTTATCTCTGCTTACCCTAAGTGGAAAATGCTCATCTTCGAACTCCATCAAGGCATTGACCTTATAAGCATATAAACCAAGTTTGAACATTTTAACTCAATTAGAAGAAGAGTTATTGTGTTCCAAAGTCTCGACCAATCAAATTGCGTATCGCTCTGCTTACCCTGAGCAGAAAATGCTCATTATCGAACTTAGTCAAGGTATTACTGTAATAAAACTATACACCAAGTTTCATCACTCTCACTTAATTAGAACTAAAGTTATCGTGTCCCAAAGCATCAACCAATCAAATTGCTTATCTCTGCTTACCCTAAGCGGAAAATGCTCATCTTCGAACTCCATCAAGGAATTGACCTAATACGCATATACACCAAGTTTGAACATTTTAACTCAATTAGAAGGAGAGTTATTGTGTTCCAAAGTCTCGACCAATCAAATTGCGTATCGCTCTGCTTACCCTGAGCAGAAAATGCTCATTATCGAACTTAGTCAAGGTATTAATGTAATGAAACTATACAACAAGTTTCATCACTCTCACTTAATTAGAACTAAAGTTATCATGTCCCAAAGCATCAACCAATCAAATTGCTTATCTCTGCTTACCCTAAGCGGAAAATGCTCATCTTCGTCCTCCATCAAGGCATTGACCTAATAAGCATATACACAAAGTTTGAACATTTTAACTCAATTAGAAGGAGAGTTATTGTGTTCCAAAGTCTCGACCAATCAAATTGCTCTGCTTACCCTGAGCAAAAAATGCTCATTATCGAACTTAGTCAAGGTATTACTGTAATGAAACTATACACCAAGTTTCATTACTCTCACTTAATTAGAACTAAAGTTATCGTGTCCCAAAGCATCAACCAATCAAATTGCTTATCTCTGCTTACCCTAAGCGGAAAATGCTCATCTTCGAACTCCATCAAGGCATTGACCTAATAAACACATACACCAAGTTTGAACATTCTAGCTCAATTAGGAAGAGAGTTATTGTGTCCCAAAAAGTGTGACGGACAGACGGACAGACAGACAGACAGACAGACAGACAGACAGACGGACGGACGAACCCATTTTAATAGTCCCCCAACTTTCTTCGAAAGGCGGGGGACAAAAAAAAATACACAATGAAAAAATTTATTACTAGATCTGATCTGACAATAAATTGTTATTGTAAAATTTGGGATGTTGAGATTGTACTTTGATTGTCTAGTTAGCTGTCCTAATCCTCAATTAGTTAACCTCTTTAAATGTCAATCAAACAAAATATGTGACACAATTCTCACGAGATTGAATCAATCAAAATATTAAATTTTTCTGTGTGTCTCAACATAACGACTGTGTAGAGGTATGTATATCTAGTACTCAACATGTTATAAAAAGTGAACAGCAGGGCTGATAAAAAGTGAACAGAAGGGCTGATGTACCCAGCCTTAATCTCAAAACAACCAGTATACTTGCACATTTATCTTTTTAAATAACATCAAGCAATCTAATCACTCGAACTTAGTCAAGTTACTGATTTAACTGAACTGACTTTCATCAGAGTTATCGTGTCCAAAGTTTCATCAAATCAAATTGCTTATACCTGCTTAGCAAAGCAGAAAGTGCAGATCATCAAACTTAGTCAAAGTATTGATGTATTGAAACTATACACCAAGTTTATCACATTAAAAGTTATCGGATTATGAAATCGTTCCAACAATAATTTTTTGCTTTTATCTGATTTAAAATCAGAAGTGCTTAGAACTTATTATAAGCCATTACAAACCTGGTTTAGATTGTGGAGTAACTAAAAACATCAGGGTTGTGATTGCCATCAAGACTGTCTCATTATTTGAACTGAAAATAACCCAAAACATTCTGGTCAACAATTTATAACAATTTGAAATAGTAGGATAGGCACATCAGTGAATGTTCTGTAAGAGTGGTTTACTTATGATATTCTATGGTTCCATATTGCTCATTGTAACAGAATGCTGCATTGTAAATTAAAATTACACACATTCCATTTTAGATTTTAGTACCTTATTTTGACAATCAAGCCCACTAATCAAAAATATCCAGGGGCGGATCCAGGAATTTTTGCAGGAGGGGGTTTGCCAGATTTCTGTTACGGAAATCTGCCATCATCGTCTCTAAATTACATAGGCATACATACAAATTGAGCTTTTTAAACAGAGAAATCATTTTTATACTGATGTAGGATCACTTTCTGATGTAATTTCATTTACGCAAGGTATTATTTTTTTTTATGTAGCTGAGCAGGGGGTGGGTTGGACCCCCCAAACCCCCCCTCTGGATCCGCACCTGATATCATTGTCTTTTCTGTGCTCAGTTTGGGTATCGTTTTGGTTACTGGGCCAATATATATTATACCTGTGATGTGTAGCCTTTTATTGATCAAAACATGGTGCAGAAATTGCTAGTCAAATCATCATGGCCAAGCTGTTGAAGTTTCATGATGACAAAATCAAAGTCTAGAAACTTTAAGCACATATTTTTCAAGAGGTAAAATACTACATTTCACCAAAATGTGTATAGACATAAAATTCAACAAACTGTATGTATCAATTTTATAGCTTACCTGGATAGATATTTAATTATCATCTGAACACCATTATTCTGTAAGATATAACATTTATTCTCTTTATCTAAAATAAAGAGAATACTTCATGTTCATTTCTAATTATATGCGACAAAGCGCGGCAACAGTTAAATCATACTACATCATTTTAAAATTTTAATTACACGTCTTCCAATCTCAAAGGAAAACATCACCTTTTCATCAGGTGATGTCGATATCCCTTTTGAGTACCGTAATGTTATTCAGATCGCATGACAAAGCAATTTACACATCGGCAGTACTGTACATTTAGATGTAATACCAGCTGTAGATATTTTAGGTCTCATTAAAATGTGAAGGCTTGTGCCACGGTCTGGCAAAATAATAATTATATTCTTCCATGGTCATGTACATGGATTTCATTTCATTTCCTTTATAATCTAAATGAAACAATCTCATTGTTTACTAACAAGTGTTGTATAAGGTAAACTTATTTCCTGAATGTCTGATCACCACTTTTTATCTTCGACAAATGGTTTTAAGTAACATAATATTGGTATCATTATGAAATAATGCAAACATCTCATACTCTTCAGGACTAGCTATGAATAGGAGCTGAGGACCCAAGCCAAAGCATATATTGATATTGGTGAATAAAATTATTTGCATCTTTAGCGTATCTTGTTTCTTACCTAAACATGAATTACAAATTCCACCAACAGCAAACTGAATTAAATCTTCGTCGGTTTCTTCTAAAGCATCTAGAAAAACAGAAATGGGCATTGTTGTTTGTCACTCTGCTTAAATGCCAATTACATTGAACTTATATTAATTAAGGTATTGATGTAAGTAAATACAGCTTAATCACCTCCTACTAATCCTACCTCTTCACAAAGTTATTGTGTTCCAGACTGACTGACATAATTGCTGCTAAGTAAAAAGTACCAAACTTAACAAAACTCAGTCAAAATATTCACCTACTGTGAACACCTACACAACAATAAAAAGCAATGTTTTTGTATTCCAAAGTCTTCACCATTGAAATTGATGATCTCTTCTTGGCCCCGAGCAGAAAATGCTTATCATCAAACATTGACATAGACTATTAGTACTTTAACTACTTACCAAGAAATATGTCAAGTATGTTAAGTTTTCTAAAATATTCATAGTTGATTGGATCATATGCAAAATTGGCTAGATTTGACAACACTTGTTTCTTTGCATCTGAGAAGAGAAAAAAAAAATGCATTAATATTATAATAATAATAATCTAATTATTGTCATCACAATTCAGTGTAATATAAAGGTTAAAGTCTATAACTCAATATCATCAAAAGCTTTCGAAATTGAAAACATGAATAATTTGTCAATTTAAATCAACATTGATGTTGTGATCTTTCCTGGAAAAGATGGGCTTCTGATCGATAACCAATGTTTAATAATGCGTTGTGAGCGCAATTTGTAACACAGGACCCGAAGAATGAGGCTAGACATATTCCGAGAGATGTGTCACACGGTGACGCCATTTCTTATCTGGAAAGCATGTGCAATAAATACTATTGGTGTAGACTTGAACAACCAGACGCTAGAGATCTGATTGCCATTCAAATGAAACTTTTGGCGTATTTCGCCAAACACAATTCAATTAACTGATTTGAAATTAGAATATAAACGGAAACGATTGAATGTAAAACAGTTCATACACATACATATTACCAATATCTTATAATATAGGGAATATACTAGGCCATGGGTTATTTAAATTTATATAATTCATATAAAATATTAGGCAGTGGCTATTGTTACCACGAGTCATAAAAATAGTCCTCAGACTATTGTTATGACGATGTTTTCAGAGCCATCCATCAGCAAAGTTTAGACCAAATTCCAAAAATTTTCTGAAAGTTAAGTAAAAATACTTAATTTTTCCACTTAACTGACTGTATTACCTTAAATTGGTATTCAAAGGTTGCATTTTACATATACTTGGCTATGTGGAAAACTTAACTGCACACTTAAATTATTGAATACTCACATTCGCCAAATAGCAACATTTTTTAATTTATGGGATACCCAGCTCTACCAAAAATCACGAATTCCTAACATTGCAAGCACGTTATGCTTCCTTAAGACCTTCTCTATACTCTATTAAATTCTTAGTTTACATTACCAGGAAAATGTTTGTCGAAATATTATATTGTAACACATGAAAATAGTATGATTATAATTTCCTTTGCGGGAATGGCTGTTTTCTTTTTATAAATAGTGGTAGTATAATGATGGATATTGTTAACTTTATCATTTTTTAACAATGTATCACAAATAAAAAACAACATGCAATACACAATAACCTTTGCCGTCTAAGATAGACTGGACAAATCAATCATTTGAGAAATTCATAGTTTTTGTGTAAGTATACCTACATTTTTGATTTATAAAGGCCTGGCATTGATGGTAGGCTACATTGTGTGTACGAAAGATTCTTGTTGCTTTATATTTTACCTAAATAAATACTACCAATTATGTCTATATGGGAATGGGTTGTAAAAAATAAATCATGCCTTACTTCTAGCGATGGTTGTATAAATAATTTCTGAAATCTATAAAGCCATGTCATCACAATTGATATGACATCTCGGTGGTAATAAATAACCTTGTACATGTATTCTATCATGGCACTACAACATCAAAGCTGAGGACGAAAATATAAATTGGAGGTCATCTACACTCGGCAACATTGCCTTTGTTTCAATCTGAATCCCCATACTTTTAAAATCACCATTACGGGACTGCTACTACAGCATTAAAAGATGGTCACTTAAAGTTTAGTGGATATTTCTCACTTAAACTGGCCTTTGAATACCACTTAAAGACTAACACTTAAAAGTTAAGGGAGCTTAAAGGAGCTAAATCGCTAACATTTGGGACCTATAAATTGACTCGAGTGGGTCGCAACGCATATAATACTCTAATATGAATGTATATAAACTGATTTACATGAGAGAGAGAGAGAGAGAAAGAAATGGGGTTTAACGTCCACTCAACACAACTAGGTCATTTCGGGACTAACAAGTGGTTTTTAATTTTTATTTCAATAATTCGCTTGCGCGTAGGGGTCTTTAGCAGTGGGAGGAAACCGGAGTGCCCGGAGGAAACCCACAAGGTTGAGAAGGTGCCCCTATCTCCATGCCACATACGCTCACACCAGGGCTCGAAACCACAGCCGCAAGCCAGAGGTGGCCGGCCAGCTTGAGGTCGAAGCGCGGCACTCTAGACCACTAGGCCATCCCAACCCCCCCTGATTTACATTCAATGGTTTTAATCTAATTTCAAATCAGTTATGTTTGGCAAAATAAGCCAGCAGTGTCAATTGAAAGCAAATTTCTAGCAGCTAGTTATTCCAGTCTACATGCCACGTTGAATTTATCGAGTCTCTTGTTAGAAATGGGGCTGAAACGCATTATGGTACACGATTCGTATACCAATGGTAAAATATTTATTTTGTCTTAAATATTGGACATATATACAGTCTCTAACTCAATATCATCCAAACTCTTCAACATTGAAAACATGAATAATTTGTCAATTTAAATCAACATTGATGCTGTGATTTTACAGGGAAAAAATGGGTGTCTGATATCCAATATTTAAGACAAAATACCATAATAATGCATTTCAGCCTCAGTTCTAGCAAGAGACTCGGGGAACAGACTAGACACATTGCATCAAATCTGAAATGTTGAAAATAAATGTTGTAGGGTGCAATTTCCGGATTAAGAAAAAGACACAAGGGTTCAGGTTCTCGCATAAATCGGTTTATTAATAATAACCACAATAAAAACCCTGAAATACATAAATACGTACTATAAATAAAACATAACATTTACACCAATTCATTAAAACATTACAATCACAAATATCACAGATAAACAACTATACATAATATTATACGACTCCATAGATCTAATTTATAATATAATAATGAATGATTTGAAATAATACTTAAAATATATATCTATTAATTACTAATATAATTGACCGGCTAAGTGCTTACCCTATAAAGGGGTTTTCCAACCACTTGGAAGCCAAGAGATGGTGGCAAGCACTTCCAATAAACCTGTAAAGTTATACACATCTATAAATATGTGAATGGTAAATAATATTGAAGTGAAAGACTTCAATGGTAATATAGGATAATGTACTAACCCAGGATACTTTGTAACTTCAAGATATTTAATTTAAATGAAACATTTAAATATTACTTTTACTAAAATTCAAGATGGCTGCCAATCTATAAACTACTATTACTATTACTGATTAAAATATATTGGTACCTAATTTAAAACAATTATTAACTTAAACATTACACATACCTGCTGTTGAATCTGTAATTCCTATTTAATTCATCTGTAACCTTATTAAACACTATACTATATCAAACTAAAGCTAATTATAGAAATTGGAATATTGATGAAATACCAAAATCCCGCCAAAACTAACTAACTAGTAGATACCTGGAGAAAATCAGAAGGTGATCTTTCTCCAACAAAATCTAAAGTAAGAATGTCCAAATAGTCAGGTGACCAATGAATGTTCAGATAAGAGAGAACATGCACATGGTGAGTTGAACACTACTCACCAGTCCACAAGAAAACTATAGAGACAGACAAGGGTGATAAAGATGTTATAGCAATACTTGGTGTGTAAGGTTGAATGTGCCCACTGTGTTAAAACATGCATAAAAGGACCCTGTGCAAAAAGAACACTATACAATAAAATAGCATATATTATACAAATAGATTAAAATAAATCTTCACTCTGTCACATAAAATACTAAGAAGAAGATGTTCCTTTTCATTGTACTGGCGTTCGTTTAGCAGTGATAAGTTGCCCACAAAAATTGACTGGAGCGTTTTTTGACACTGATTCAATGGGACAGTCCCTGAACGTTCAGGGTGAGTGTAATAAGTTGCTCAGTAAAATTGACTGGGGCGCAAATTATTTTTGACACTGATTCAATGGCACAGTCCCTGAACGTTCAGGGTGCTGGGTGAGTGTAATGAGACCGACGTTCAGAGCTGAACTACATGCTAAATATACTAATAGTAATACGGTAATAATAATGGGTAGCACGATTTACCCAAATCCCCCAAATCAACCCAAATCCACCACTATTTCAACTCATACCACAATAATTTATATTGATATTTGATAATATACCGTTCTTTATGTGGAATTGACATTTTTAATTTAAAATCTCAGCTTTTTAATGTCAAAATGCCCCTCAAAATGCGATTTCCAAGCAAGTTTGGAAGTCGTAACCAAGGGAATAGCTCGTGTAATACACAAATCTACCCAAAACCACGTTATTTCCACATATTTCACAATTATGTTTATCGCTTTTTACTATGCTATCATTCGTTTAGCTAAATATGCCATAATTACTCTTAAATTTTGTCTTAAAATCCAACAATTCATGCGTGTTTCGTCGTCGTATGTAAGGGACATAACTCGTGTATATACCCACATGGATGCAGACCACCATTAAATTTGTAGTTCTTCCAAATTTACGTGGAAATCACATTCTGACACAAAAACGCTACGATTTTAAATTTAAAATGACAATTTGACAGAAAGAACTGTATATGATCAATTATCAATATAAATTATTGTGATATCAGTTGAAATAATGGTGGATTTGGATAGATTTGGGTGGATTTGGGTAGATTTGGGTAAATCGTGCTACCGAATAATAATACCTGCATTAGATGTATCTTGATATTCTGTGACCAAAGACTGCAAATAGCTAAATCTTCCTATTCCATGTGGCCCCGTTCGCTTGTTTAATTGCTCTTTTGATGAGAACATGATAACAAATACGCAAAATAAACAAATGCAGTTTTTAACAACAATAACAATTTCCGACGTTTTCTAATGTGTGGAGAACTTATCTTTTCAAGGGACGTAACTCTAGTTACATTTCTTCCATTAATCTGGATGTATCCCACTTTAATTTTTCCATTGATATTGATATTATTAAAGTTCGACTGCACTGAAATGAAATGTTATTGTTCTGCCGAGACTGGTCTAATGTAGACGGGAATATCGCCACCCGAGTTGTGAATTTATGAGACCAAATTTTTCTAGAGCGGTTTTTGTGTAGATTCCGAATATGGGTGATGATCATGCGTTTGAGGTGGCGTTTTCGAGATAGGGGGTTAAATGTCTACAATAGGCGCGTGTGTGGTGGTGATGGGGAGGATGTAATGTTGACATAATATATTAATAAAACATAAATTTCTGGGACTTCTCATATTTAAATAAATGTTTATGATACCCTGGACTGTTTTGATATCTGGGTAGGTGGGGTGGAGGTAGCAAGTAGGTGTTCGTGTGTGGAAGGGGTGTCATTATGTTGACATAAATGATGATCATGTTATATATTAATAAACCATATGTTTCTAGGACTCTCCATCTCTAAATAAGTGTGTATGATGCCCCTGGACAACTATTTTATAGATGGGGTGTGGGTAGCAGGTGTGCGCGTGGAAAGGTGGGATGGGAATAAAATTGGCGGGAAATGAGTTCACGCTGACTTTAAATGATGATTGTCTAAGAGATTGATGAAGCATCTCTAAATATGTTTTTAAGATTCCCATTGTGTGGGGGTGGACGCTGGAGTGGGATCCCGTGGGGTGGGGGACGTGACAACATGTGTTTTTGTGGACAGAGGTAATTTCGTTCAAAATATTAAATTATAATGGTTCTTTTCAAGAGATCTGTGAATGTAAATCAAAAACACAGTAGCTGAGAGATATGTTTAGTTATTAGTTTATTCAGAGTCCTCATCGGACGATTTTAAAATCAAAAGTTCATATGATTGAGATAAATATTTTCTTGGTTGCTGACCAACAGCTCGCATATCCTTTGGATTTGCTTCAGAAACCAATTCACATTGTAAATCTTCATTCCAGCCCGTAAAATTAGATGAAATAAAAAAAAATGTTTCACTTTACCCGTCTGCCCGAAAAGTCAGCTTGCCCGAAAGTTAGGGGGGCAACTGCCCCCCCCTACTCCTTTGGCTCGTACGCCTATGTATGAGGGGAATATTAACAGGTTTCCACTCGTGCATGTTTCCAATGGTTCACACCAAATTTGGTCATTTTAGAGATTTAAGTGCTTATAATTGGATCGACGTTTATTTCCTACAATACACGTGTAGACCTTACCTGAACTTATAGAACTAAAATTCACTGTCTTTCGTTTCTTACATCTTTGTTGAAAATATTGCGTGAATACATCACGGTCTTTATAATATTGCCTTATAAGGTCCGTGATAATTATAAAACGGAATTAAGAATGTCACAAACTATTAATACTATTAACAACTTTTCTTTTTAGCCGAAATATTTTATTTTCGATACAAGCTGCGTTACAAGCCCGTAACAGTAAATGAAGAGTAAGAGTGAATTGTAGAGAAAAGAGGATATTGTTTCATGCATATTGGTTTCATATTTTATTTTTTTTCAGATTAACTCACTAACGCCCAAATTATATAACCTATTTGAATTCTGACTGAAAAAAACAACAACATGTGGTGGTCCTCTGTCTTCACACGACCCCTATTTTTGAAAAATCAATTATATCGCTATCTCGTAAACAAAACAAAGAACAATATTGTTGTGCAGTGCTGTCCTTGAATATAACATTTACCATTCTCAGTGCCAGTTTAGTTCTGAGAGCACGGCGGCTATGTGGGTAAAACGCGTGGCTCGCTATAGCGTGGAGGTCGGGTTTCGACCCCTGCATTAACCGAGAATTTTAGTTCGTCCAGAATTTCCGGTGTGGGTTCGTTCCCCTTGTCAGTGATGACTACAGCACGGAGGGCCTGGCAAGGATAGCTGTCTAGTCGTTCGGATGGGACAAAAAACCGAGGTTCCGTGATCCCTTCACAGAATGCGATATTAGTGTAGGCCGCAGTGTTGCGTCCCGGGCAAAATTTCCCTCACTGTATATGTCGTATGCCCGTCTTCATTTGCCCAGTTCAGAGCAGAACAGATCGAAGTACGTTAAATCCCATTTCATTTCATTTAGTCCATAAATATTCAGGTATTTAAATATTCAGAAGGATATGTTTTGAGATTTGTATATCAACAGAGAAAGGGATATAGAGAGCGTAGTCAGAGGTCTTTCTCATATATACTCAGATATTTGAGATATAATATTGTATTGTGTGCTTAAAGTGTTTTTACGCCAATCCCCACTAGTGGCACTAGTAATATCCATGAAATCTCCACATTTTTGTTTTTGACCCATATCAAAGAAGACTAATTAATTTAAGGTCATTTGAAAGTCAATGTATTGCAATGAATAACACTGTCTGTTGTTTATATATTACATGTCATTTTCATCACATGATACAACTAGTATTATAAATATCGTGTCAATTACAGACTGTCATTGAATAGTTTATAATTAATATCAAATGTCATCCGACGTCAAATCCTCTGTCAGTTGTGTACTGTATGTTTTTAAAACATTAACTGTGTGACCTTTTTAAGTCAATAGAAGGGGCATTGCAAAATACTTTTTTCGATTTATAGACAGATTGCCATTGTACACGAAGCAGTTGATGTTTCATTTGTTGGGTGGTAAAATAAACCGCAAGTAAGAAACACGTGGTTACTTGTTTATGGCAGTAAGGTCGTGACCTTGAGTGTAAGACGAAAACCAATCAAAACTGTTTATCCTTGTGACGTCATGAGACATTACCATTTCCTGAAGATGGCGGAGAAGAGTAACCAACCTCAAGTGAAAATAGGCCATTACATACTTGGTGAAACATTAGGTGCAGGTACATTTGGCAAGGTAAAAAGTAAGTATAAATTTGCAAACAGTATATACAATTTGAAAATTGTCACGTCCCATGGCATATTTTGGAGATTCAGGAATCGGGAATTTCCCTTCGACTGGCGAGTTCCAGCCTAAACGAGTAGGCTGGCTATTATTAGTAGGTAACGTTAAAAATTGACAAATACTCAAATACGCGTGTTCTAGGCCTTCGCAGGGCCCAAGGTCACTCTTGTTTATCAGAATTGGTTTGTTTACATTAAAGTAGAATTTATCGTTTTCATATTATGGATGTCAGTGACCTCAGCTGTATCATTTTGTTTTATTAGGAATACAAAATACTTGATTTTGTCAGTGAGTGACCTGCTTGCAATCTCTGCCTATACTTCGGGGCACACACAAGTGACACATGACATACAGCAATTAAATTGAGACTCAAAAATTTAGCCCCTGGCCTAGCTATACTTCATGGGTTTTTTTTTTGAAAATCATTTAGTAAAATAATGGAGATATTTGAACCTACTTGTCTGTGGATATTCCCAGATTATATTACAATTTATCAGAGTTTAATATTTTATTATTAACCCATTTGCACTTGGTTTGGTAGCCTTAAATACTACATAATAATTATTGATACAGTACCTAAGTTCCTGAAGAAATTAGAGAAAAAGTGATATTTAGTACTAATACATCCCTGGACAGACTAAAACTGTTGTTTCTAAAGTCTCCATAAAACTGCCAGAGACATGTGAATAGCTTTCCATAATATATGACCATGATTTACAAATTCCTGCCACCTGATTAGCTGGTTTGGGGAGGCCTAAGGAAAAAAGTCTAGTAAACCTAATTCTCCACTGTTGTCTTATAACTTCGCTGGTCCCAGTTTCAATCCATTTTCTCCCTCAAATGTTTCATGTACTTTTGCATGTAATTTCTTTTAAAGATTAGCTTGTTCTATTTTGACCTTATTTCTGAGATATGTTTCTCTTTGATTGCAAGAAATGATTGTAAATCATTAAAAATATTATTATATTGGCTTCATGTTATTACCACTTTGAAATTACTCATTCAATAGATAAGATGAATAAATAGCCATACTCACAATTATACGTAAAGTGGAATAAAAATAATCCATCACATATTTGAATTGAAAACTCATTTGTTCTAATTATATTTTTACACTCAAGTGTATTATGCACCACAAGCACATTTAATAGACATAATTATTATTAGTTGGTGCGAATGAATAGTCCACATTATAATTCCCCATATATTTGTACACTCATTTTTTTCAGTCGTGGGGGGGTTGGGATGGCCTAGTGGTTTAGAGTGCCACGCTTCGACCTCTAGCTGGCCGGTCACCTCTGGCTTGTGGCTGTGGTTTTGAGCCCTGGTGTGAGCGTATGTGGCATGGAGATAGAGGCGCCTTCTCAAGTTTCCTCCGGGCACTCCGGTTTCTTCCCACTGCTACGTGCAAGCGAATTATTGAAATAAAATGAAACCTTATGTTAGTCTTAAAATGACCTAGTTTGTGTCAAGTGGACGTTAAACCCCATTTCTCTCTTTTTCAGTTGCCAAACATCAGTTGACAGGTCATAAAGTTGCAGTAAAGATATTGAATAGACAAAAATTGAAAAGCCTTGATGTCGTGGGAAAAATTAAACGGGAGATTCAAAATCTCAAACTCTTCAGACATCCACATATCATTAAGTTGTAAGTTGAATGTACAATGTGTAAACGCAATATGTATTTTAAAAGAGATTTAATTACTTTTTTAATTTACTTGTTTAGAGAGATAATGCAAAGTTATTCAAAGACATCTATGTAAATAATAACATTCCTTCCGAGCATCATCGTTGCAATCTTGGAATTGTGATATCAAATCAAAAATTAAGTCGAAGGAACAAACATGCCAATATTGATGTCGACCATATAGGAATTGGTGGAATCTGAAACATTTTTCGGTGTCACCCCCAAGAACAAATGTACAATGTAGTGCATGGTGCCAGTTATTACAAGTACATATATAACATAAGCTACATTTGATAGTCCTTTGAAATTTATATCCCAAAGCTTCTAAGTCTTTGTTTTTGAATAGTTGTTTTCACCATCCTGAGTTTATATTTGCTGTACATATCCTTTGTTGTTGAGTCAGTCGAAATTAAAGTGAGTTTATTCCATGTAGATTATATGAGAATTTAATTATTAAACACACATGTTTTCCTTTTCTGTTTAGATATCAAGTTATGAGCACACCAACCGATATATTTATGGTCATGGAATTTGTTGCTGGTGGAGAACTCTTTGACTATATTGTTAAGCATGGAAGAGTAAGAAAATCCTTCTACAGATAGACTTCCCACTGGCTTACTCTATTAGTTTTGATTAAAGTGGCATATTAATAATTGGTCAGATTAGATAAAACTTTTTATGGAATACAATTACTGAAAAGAAATTAGGAGCTGTGCTTTAACAATGATTCTATTGTCATCGCCAAGCACAGTGTAGGTGGTATCTCAGACAGTTATTTCGTATAAAGTCATAGTGCCCTAAAATTGTGAAATGCCATAATTCTTGTAAAGTAGAGAATTTTGTGAATTTAAACCAAAAGTAGGATTAGTATGGGTGTCTATAAGTATCTCTAGCCTCAGTCTCAGTTAACCAATTTAAAGGAATTATTTGTATTACGTAAGAAGAGTTAAAACTACTATTTCATATTTTTAAGTTATACTTTTAAAATTTATGAAAATAAAGCCTTGAATAGATGGTATCTATAAACAATCCTATCCTAAAGAATAATCCTATTAATCCTATAATTCACTATTGTCAGTTGAGAAATTGGCAAAAATGTCATTTTCAACTTCAAATTCAAACCTTTGAAGAAGGCTATTTCATATGTTAATGAGTTATAAGAGTGGGAAATAATAGTGAGTTGACAACCTATTGAGTAAAAGACAGAAATAATTATGTTTTGACTTTCTTTGAAAATATGAAATTATCGCTTTAAGGTTTTATTTAAAACTTTGGTATGTAGCGTAATGTTACTCTTTATAAAGATAATTGTGTTCGTGTAATAGATTAGAAACAGCATCCCCATCTTCATCACACACAATGTTACCCATTTGTATTCCATAAGAGGTGATGGTTTTATTTAAAACTTTTATATAGAATAATAATATTAAGTGTATAAGGAATATCTGAATACTGAATACTCTATAAGACCCATAATCAGCTTTGAATGGTTGGGATTTTCAACAGATTTAAATTGATTGGCAGTTAATGATTTAATTTACATATATGGATAATAAAGACTTTGTTTGTTATTGTAAGAACAATAGCAATGACTAATTGAGACTGCACTGTTCTACATACAATGGTAACTCTGCTCAGAAAAGGACTTTGAATGAAATTTTAACATAATATTCCCTTTTCATTATCTATTTTTTAACTATTTTACCGAGAACCGTCAACTCATTATCTAAATTTTACATGATGCATCTTATATACATGTATCCCAATCAAAAATTACAGTTTACATTAGCCATTTCAATGGTTTTAAATACATGTAGTAGGAAAATTCTGTTTTGTGTGTAGAAAGAAATCTATATAATTTTTATATTTTAGCTAAAGGAAGTAGAAGCACGTAGATTTTTTCAGCAGATAATATCAGGAATAAACTACTGTCACAAACATATGGTAGTTCATAGAGATCTTAAACCTGAAAATCTATTATTAGATTCATTCGGAAGTGTGAAAATTGCTGATTTTGGTATGTACAAATATATGTTGGACAATAATAGCATTGATGCATTTTTGAAAAACAAATTAAAAGATTATGTAAGATGATTTATTGATCATTTTCAGAAACTGGAAACACTTTAACAGTTACATTATTAAACGTATGAGTATAATACACCCATGTTCAAGTTGTTTTTTAAGCCGAGCCCACTTACACATACATCTTTTTTCTAGGTCTGTCCAATATGATGCATGATGGTGAATTTTTAAGGACAAGTTGTGGTTCCCCAAATTATGCTGCACCAGAAGTTATATCCGGAAAGTAGGTTTTATGTTTTATTTATTTTAAAGTTTTTCATTATGGTTTATGGTAAGGAGATAAGTTGAATTTCCTACAAATAGTTATGTCTCATAATCTTGCCAGTTCTCTGTTTGATATTTTACTCTATAAAGATTTCTCTTTTTACTGTTTACCTTAAGTATTACAATGCGACAACCTTCATATATGTCTTGTACGACTTAGCTCCTCTGTATGTATCTTTCATTACCTGGCAACCTATATTTATATTTATTGCAGATTGTATGCTGGTCCAGAAGTGGATATTTGGAGTTGTGGTGTGATATTGTATGCTCTTCTATGTGGAACGGTAATCTAAAACTATTTATTTATCTTGATTGTTTAAATTAAGAATCCACACTTCAAAAACACATCTTGGATTCTGGATATATATAGGTGATTCTGTCATCAGTCATTTTAGAATATAACTGATTGGCGACTGCAAGTATGTCATATTCTTTCCAATTTTAGTTTTTGAAAAACTTCTGTTGATTATTAAAATGAAATGCAGTTTGCACAGCATTAAGATTAAGATTTCTTATCTGTTGAAACGGATTGCATTTAACCTTACCTTTTCAGCTTCCATTTGATGATGAGCATGTTCCTACATTGTTTAGAAAAATTAAATGTAAGTTTGAATTTTTTTTTGTGTGTGATTTTATTTATGTTGGAAAGGTTGTACATGCAATAGCGAAATAAGAAAATATATCAACAAAGGTATGATGGCAGTGTCTTGGCCAGTTTCTGTTTAATATTAACTCGTAGCTCTGTAAAGCTATAAAATGAACTTTAAAATGATATTAACCTCTTATTATGCATGGCCTGCTCAGCGGATCATCACACACTTTATAAATCCTAAAATAGCAACAAGCACAGTACACAAGAGATCACTACGGCAAATTATTGATATTTGAGAGTGAGACCTGGTCATCACCTAAAACATTCCATAGGACCCAGTTAAAGGATCCCATTTGACAATTAGAATAGTCTGTTATTAAAATGGACTCAGTATTCTAGTGAGTATCATGACCAGCAACATATGGGGTGTATTGGATTTGGGTTGTTTGAGGAAATAAAAAACTTTTATTTCTTTATTGTTACAAGACAAAGCCCATCATTCTATTTTTTTATTCTAGCGGGAATATTTGCTATACCAGATTATCTGTCGAAAGAGGTTGTTAGTTTTCTGTGTCACATGTTACAAGTTGATCCTTTAAAAAGAGCTACCATTAGTTCAATTATGTAAGTAAATTATTTTACATGAATATTTATATTTAGATATCCATAGTCTAATGTACAGGAAATTATCCCTTTTTATACGCCCATATTGACATGTGGTCGTATATTGTCGTCGCCCCCGGCCGTCCGGCATCCACAATTGCTTGTGGACGCTCTAGAGGCTAAAGTTAATATCCGATTGGCTTTAAATTTATACACAGTGTTTAAAGTTATGAGACGAAGAAGCCTATTGACTTTCAGCGATTTCCGATAATAAGTGCCAGAGTTATGGTATGGCCCTTGATCACTTCAAAAAATCTTGTGGACGCTTTAAAGGCCAAACTTATCATCTGATTGACTTCAGATTGATACACAGAGTTTAAGGTGTTGAAACGAACAAGTATATTGATTTTCAATGAATTTTGATAACTGAACAGCTAAATCCATGATTTTAAATGTTTCATGTATATATACTAATTCAATTGTTAGCGTGGGGTAAAACTTTATAAAAAGCAATCAAATTCTAATGATTTTCTGATAATTACATAATCAGTTTTTAGAGTATTACAAATGTTTCATTACCGAAAAAAGTAAAAATATGCGACAACCCTTGTTGACTGCCCGGACGATTTAGCTGCTGTGGGCGTATGTTTCGTTGCCTGGCAACCTATCTTTGTGTTCAGTTGCTAGTTTGTTAATCTACTGTGACAATGTCAATATGTATTGTTTAACCCTTTGAACCCTGACCTCCTGGCACTTAACAGTACTGGTACCTAGCCTCCTGGAGGAAAATCAGCTATTTACAAACATATATGAAAAACAGTTGAAACATTCATTTTAATAACCTATAATCAACTCAAAAGCATGCCAAATGATAATTATAGCATGTACTAGCTAAAATTATCATAATATTTAATCTTATTGTGCCAGTCCATGCAGCATGTTGAGCCTTACGTTTTCTATATGGGGGCGTGACTTGTGCCTCGGCCGTGTCAGAAATACCTGGGTCAATATCTTCCGAATTATTCGAATTATTGTCTAAAACCACATTGTCAAATTCTTCGATAAAATATCATCGGCAGGATAATCTTCGTCTAAGTTTTGTTCGTCTGAGCTCTAATAAATTAGCGACTTCTTTGACTGAATAGAACTGACGCTTCCTGTTAGTTCCGCTGCCACTGGGTTCCATTTTGACAGGTAGAAATTAGCTTCGATATTATCAAAAAATCAACCTCAAAATCAAATCAAAGATAAAAGCATGGAGGCTGACATCTTTGTGACGCTATCCCAGCATTACCACACAATTCTTACCCCTGATTGGTCGTTATATTTAGCGTTCTTTAAATAGGTATGACAGCATACCTTGAATCCCGGTGTATCGGGATTACCGTGTATGAGCACTTAACTAAAATTCCCGATAGATCGGGACTACGGGTTCAAAGGGTTAATGGTCGAGAGTGAGACATTAAGTAATATATTGTAACAACATGAGGGTCGTGGGCCCAAATGTTTTTACAATATATTACGCAATGTCGTAAGCTAGAGACCATTAAACATCTTAAAATACTGACACTCCACACAAGCTTTTACAGTGAAATATGTCACACTAGTCCAATATTTCACTGGTATAAATAAAATACTATTGCCAAGTTGCCTGTATGATTATTTGAAGTAATGGTACACCAACATCAAAGGGTGATGCCACATTTGTATTTTAAATACAAGTCTGAATATATTTTAAGTAACATTAATAAGATAAAAAAATGTTTTATATTTTACAGCGAACATGAATGGTTTAAGAAAGATCTACCAGCATATTTATTCCCATCTCCAAATGATCAAGATGCTTCTATCGTTGATGTGGATGTTGTTAGAGAAGTTTGTGATGTATGTTGTCCTTGAATATTGATCATACTGAAATATAATTAAATTGAGTAGAAGACAAAAAGTTGTCAGGAATTGATGAATGACGTTATATTCTTGTTGTAACATTATCCATAGAACTTAATACTTTTATTGGTAATATACTCACTACTTTACAGGGGCCCACCCCATATTCAAGCAGATAACTAGTGCACTCAAATTTTCAAATTGTTAAAAGTACTTATTAAAATCATGTTAATTATTTATTATAGAAATTTAGTGTTAGTGAAGATGATGTGCATAGAGCTATTTTAAGTGGTGATCCCCATGATCAGTTAGCTATAGCTTATAACTTAATCATTGATAATCAGAGGATGGCAGATGAAAGTAAGTTGATATCTACTTACCATGGATGCATAGGACATAGGAAAAAAATACTCTGGTTCTCAGATAATCTTGTGTCACTTATAAAGTGTCACAAGACCTGGTTTTATTACGATCTCATAATTGTTAATGTTTACCGCAGTTGATTGGAAGTAGGTCTATGTTTTTTTTTTTTTAATGAATCGCGAAATGTGGCATAGGCTCATTTATCAAATACAGAAGCTTAATAAATATTACAGAGAATCATAAATGATACTGGATAAAAGACAGGAGAAAATTTTTGTGCCTTGAAATGTAATATTTATATGAAAAGTCATTTAGCCAAGTAGTAACCATTGACAAAATAAAAATACAAAGAAATAAAACTTCCTACTGCATCAGATTTTTGGTAAAGTTGAAAACATTCTATAGTTGTTATAGTTGATACATGCAAGTATAGAAATAAGTGCCTTAAAAACTGAAATTTGTAAACTAAGTTACAAACTGTCTTTCTCCTGTAGGGTTATTTTCATAATATTTTTTCTTCATTTCAGCTTCCAAAATAGATTTCCATGAGTTTTATTTGGCATCTAGTCCCCCACCAGAGTCTTTTTTAACTGTGAGTATCTTTTACTGTTCCATGTTGCTTTTATAGGTCCGCATTTGATGGGGACACCCTATATTGACATCAGCTGTATCTGTCTGTCTGTACATCTGTCCTTGGGAACACTCATATGGAAGAACCCTTAAAACTTAGTGTGATTTTTGGGATTATAAATTTTGAAGGTTATTTGCTGATTTATTTTTCTGATCATATTTGATTGGTGTTAGGTTATACATTGTATTACGACACATTTATACTGTCATGTGTACACGATATAGAAAGAAGTTTGCTATGTAATTTTTATAAGCCCACATTTCGTTATGTAGTCACCCCTGTTCACCATTGGCTTGTGTTCTCTATAGAGAGAGAAATGGGGGTTAACATCCACTCAACACAGAGTAGGTCATTTTGGGACTAATATATAGTTCAACCGTATTTCAATAATTTGTGTGTGCTTAGGGGTCTTTAGCATCGCGATGTAACCGTAGGACCCAGAGAAAACCCCACATGGTTGGACAGTGACCCTACTCCTTGTCACCTACAACTGAGGAATTGAAACCATGCCAGTTGACCGTATGACAGACCTTATGATACAGCACGTATGTGTTAACCATTCGCCCATCCAACCCCCAATATGTATGAAATTAGTAAAGCCCTCCAGAGTTAGGGCCTTGTTTCAGTTTGTAGGACCTTGTGAACCTTCTAACAACAAAAATCATAACCTGATCTGTATGAAATTGTCTTGTAAATGCCCCAATGGCCAATTACCTTCAAAGGAATAAATATGTGACAACCCTTGTCGACCTCTTGGGCAATTTAGGTGCTGTGGGCGTATGTTTTGTTGCCAGGCAAGCTATCTTTGGTACAGAGATATAGTATATGAACACGATAGAGATCCTTTCTGATAGTTTGCTCTTTGTGGCTATTGTTGAGACCTATTTCTGTTCTTTATGTGGCTATCTTTTCCAAAAAGACTGTTTTTCAATGCTTGAAATGTGAATTATTGTGAAAACTTTATAAACCATATTTGTGCCTCGCCAGCAAAATAATAAATTATAAAAACAACACCTTTCAGGCATCAAGTCCTCACAGACCAGCTCATCCAGAGAGAATGGGAGGTATGTATTATTTACAATCTATCAATACTGATATTCGTTTGTCTGCCTGGTCAGGTTTGGTGGCTACACTAGGGTGTCACAAGGCTGAAATTGGGTGTATACAGGTAGCTCGGACCAGGTAGTAACATAGACCTAGTGGCGTAGGACTACCACTTTCGGTTTCCGAGTTATTCTACCTCCCGTTCATGGCTACGCCGTGACAACCGCTAGTAATCAATAAATGCAGGAGAAGAATTGTGAAGGTGTCTTTCTTCAGCATTAGGAAGTTTAAAATGTCCTAACACTGCACTGTCATGTTTAAAATGCCCTCTTAACCATTCATTATTGAATTTATATTTACAGAAATGAAAGATATAAACCAAACACTAGATCCTGTACCATCTGTTGGTCCAGGCAAAACACAACCAGTCCCTAAAAAGGCCAAGTGGCATCTAGGTTAGTATAAATTTTCCGAGTTGCAGTTTAAGAAATTCACATTAGTCTAGGGTAAATATTTAATGCCTGGAATTCTTTAAAAAATCATTTCTTAAAGTATATATCGATTTGAAAGTAATAGAAAAATATAAATATATTGGTTACTTCTAGATCTAATTCTTGCTTTATCAGCAACAAACACGCTTAAAGTTAGTAAGGGTCCATCAAGTTAAGTCAGAATTTAGTGAGGAGAGTGTTGGGTCTGTGCTAGTCTCACTTAGCTTAGCTGACAGTGTAGCACTATCCGGCTACATATCTTTTGTTTTGACCTGGGGTTGTCTATGTTTGTCTTTACTCTTGGACTTCATGTTACATATTTAAATCGTATGTTTATCAGGAACAACAATACACTAGCGTCTTGAATACATTTTATGCCATAGCAGGCATCATAGTTAGAAGCCTAGACTACATAGAAATAACATGTCTCTCCATCTATGTCAATCCCACTTAACTTGCAGAGCAAGTTTGCTGATGAAAACCTCATCATGGCTCGCCTAAGAATCAAATGGTTGTCTGATTTTTCAAGCCTTGGTTTTGCTGGTCAAACCCCCATGTGCTTACATTTACATCATCATAGGCTGATCACAGTACTAAATTCCAAATATGGAATAGACATGTCCCATGCCTTGCATTCTGAGTTCTGACAGGGATTATTGTCGAATACATTCCATAACCATTGGTGCAGTTCAAGAGAAAGATCAACGTATAGTATAATTCATGTATCAATTATCACATGTTGGTTTACATGCTATTTAACTTATTTATGTCCAGGCCATAATATTACTACACCAGTTATGTAAATGGACATCATGATATACAATCTCCACTAAAAGATTTATTCCTCACAAGAAAGGTTCCACACAAGAAAAAAACGAAATATTTTACTTCAGTGCGCATATGTATATATAAATGATGAACTTAATTTTATTAAATTTATTTTCAGGTATAAGATCTCAAAGTAAACCTCAGGATATAATGCATGAAGTATTTAGAGCTATGAAGTCATTGAATTATGTAAGTTTTCATTTGCTGTCTCAATAAAGAAGTCCCTGAACAAAATTATAATTTATTATCTGTTGATAAAGGTAAATATGACTTATGTTCTATTTTATCAATTTCAGGAATGGAAAATAATCAACACATATCATGTCCGAGCAAGAAAGAGGAACAGTATAACTAATAGATTTGTGAGTTACGTTTTATACATCATACGTTTTATTGCAGTCTATCCAGTTATTCTGAATGGTTTAAAATAGGAGGGCATCTTTTTTCTGGTATATATAAAAACTTAACTGTAAGACGGTTGTGCTATTATTATTTATGTTAGATATAACTGAATTAATCTAAAGTGTTGTGCTATGGATAATAAGGATTGTCATCTATGCAAAATGGAATTGACCACCTAATGTTGTTCTCTTTTGGGTTTTCTCCCATTGTCAAATAATCTTTTATGAGGTAACGATTGAAGTAAGGAATTACTATGTGTTAGTCTGCAAATTACCCGTTTTTCAGTGTAGACTAAACCAAATCCCCTTCCTTCCTGTGCATAACTAAAAGAAGTTCTATACAAACTGAAACCAATTTTTTTTAGGCCACTGCTATTACAGTTTTAAAACATTAAAATAGCCGTGTAATTCTTTTTCAGACAAAAATGAGTCTACAACTATATCAAGTAGACCAAAAAAGTTTTCTTTTGGACTTTAAAAGTTTAACGCATGATGCTGAAAATAATTTTAATAATGAAATTGATGGACATCTTACTCAATCAAAGTCGGATGATAGAATGGAAATTGATGGAGATTCCGAAGGACAGTGTCATCAAACTTTAGAATTTTTTGAAATGTGTGCGAATTTGATAACAGCATTAGCACATTGATAAATTCTTACAAACTGATGGAAAAGGTTTTTGTATAAATCATTTACACATACCATTGTTTTTATCATGGATTTTTTGGAATAATAACTTTTTATGGTTCATCATTGGTGATGATAAGAGTTTTATTTATATTATTTATAAAATATGTATAAAGATATTTTGTCTGTTGGTATATTAACACTAGACTTTAAATAAAAACAGTAACACAAGGCAATTTTATTAACAGACAATGTAAGCACTTTGTCAAATAACCATGTACCATTTTTGTTGATCAGTTCTAAAAGGGGCTCAAATCATACACTTTGTACAAAAGATTTTATTTTCATTAGAGGGTTGGAAAATTAAAATGGGTTTATGCATTTGTGATTTTAGAGCTCCATAGATTACCAAAGTGCTTTAGATTGCTGTAAATCACATGAACTGTCAAATCTTTACTTTATACTAATGCCTGTTGGGACCTTAAACTTGTTAAACATAAGACATTACTCAACATGAATAATGTACATGGTGATATGATAAGAGTGTAAATAAGAAATAGTCGATCAGCCGTTACTGATTTTTTCAAATCAATTGATATTTAAGAGATATTCACAATATAAATTTGTTGAAGATAATTTTGAGCTTTTGCCTTTGAATAAGTCAAAATATTAAGTCATTTTAGTGCTTCACTCTGTAACTTTAATTGATAGATTGACATTTATGTTGAGTAAAGATTGTTGAAGAAAGAGAATATAATTATACCTGTTTTCCAGTTTAAAAGAAACTAGTTTAATCATTATTGCTTTATTAGGTTAAATGTTCATTTATTTTCTTAATACATTAAATGATAGAAAGAGGATAATTGATGTGATTAGAAACCTAGTGACTGGATGAATGATGGTGTGTATGAAATATTATGATTTACCCAACCATAATAATATATAGATAAATGTGTACATTTTGGTTTTAGAAAAATGTTTCATAGATATCATGCTTAAATCAAACAATTGCGATATTGTCTATGACCTGTTATATAATACTGAACAGTATACAACAGATGTAGTGATTATTTTCATTTATAATATTAGAAAAGATCTACTATTTGTAATCCTTTCTAATAATTTAATTTTTGTAGAATTATCGCTATTAAGAATATAAATACTGTTCAGATAAAAAAAAAAGGTTAGATATTTTGATGTTTGAATGATCTCTCATTCCCTGTAAAAGGACATATTGCTGATGATATGCTTGGGTCTTACATAATATATCCAAAGGTCACTTAGTCTGGTATTGCTCTTGAGAGGCTTTTGTAAAACCCAGACCTATTTTGATGGAGTGAATATTCTAAACTGTAACAATAAACCCAATCTGTCCTTTTAACATCATATAAATACTGTAAGAGTTATATATTGTATTAGAGTAGTCCAATCTGTGATGGTTTAAAAATGGCAAAGACAAGTCAGAAGAGAATTTTGTGAATATGTAAAATAGTATAAATAAATGTATACACGAATATATATTTAAAAACAAAGAAGTTAAAAAAAAAAGTGCTAATGTTCAGTGTATATGTTATAAAATATGGAAATAAACTTTCCGACTAATATATAAATATTAGTATAATGAAACATTTTATTGGCTTTTATCTTATATATGGGCTTGACCTTTATTGGAGGTCTTGTTGTATAATAAATCAATGCAATTGACTTAAAGTTGCTTCAAGACACATCTTGTCACAAATTATTGTTTCAACCCATGCTCATTACTTGCTACATTCTAAGCCATTTGTTGAGCATGCCAGGAAATTAAAGCTGTAAATCAAATTGAAAATACCCTGTACTCCCAATGATTAAGAAAATTGGTTTATGTTTTGATTACGATTTTTATTTACAATTATACAAAGTTATATACATGACGAAGTTACATTTGTGTTCAGATAAATTTACATATTTATAAAAAGTCTTAAACACTTCATTAAATTCTATATACACATAAATTCAATATTTATAACATACATGTATTTATTTTATAAATAGCTTAAAGTTGTGTATTTCATACAAAACAAACGACAAATGCACTTGATCCATTAATTGGGTCCACACAATATATCAATTTCCATAATACCATACTTAATAATAAAGTACTACAACATTATCCAAAACAGAAATAGAAAATTTTGTTTTAATGAATACCATAAACAAACAATTTGGCATTTATAAGGATATCTACTTCAGTAGAAATAATTGCTTCGTGAGTGATAAATAAAAGGTGGTTTGAAACGATGAAACAGTTGTATTTGATGCTGTTGTTTTTTTAAAATACAGTCTATATGGATTAAAATCTCATATACTACTATCTCATATTGATCATCTGGCTATGTTTCATATTGATGAGTTTCACAAAATAGGAACTAAAATAAGACATGTATCGATTCCCAATCATGTCAGCACTATTATATTACATTATATTATGGAAGACCAAACAGCTCTTTATTCAGTGTTTTTAATTCATAGTCCTCAGATTTGTATTTTGAAAATTGTTGTTCTTTCTTTGTATGTATATGATGAATTGAAAAGTATTTTTGGATTTACTAAATAAAATTTTACCTTTATATCACAATGCAAAAATATATTTGACAAATGTCTGATTTGTCAGATACAAATGTTAATTTTAGTGTACAAATGTAGAAATACAACAAATGAAGAAATAAAAATTCAGCACTATGAATTAAAAACACTGAATAAAGAGCTGTTTGCTGTCCCATATTATATTGTTTTCTGTCTTTTTACCATCCCCAGCTACCTGTATCAAAAATAAATCTAATCAAGGTATTTAATTCCTTCATTCTTCCATTACATAAAATTATTTACTGTACAAAATTTTTAAATATATTTTAACTAGCTATAAACAGGCTGGTTGTGACAGAAACAATTTGGCAAGTATTATTACTTTTAAAATCATTTTCATTGATTATAAAAAAATTCACCTCTTAATTCAGTTCAACATAAATTATTATCACATTATTAAAGTACACATAAATATGTATACATTCATTCTCTTAGTTCTCATAATATTTTCACTGTATTGTGTTTAGCCTAAAAACAGACCAGTAGTTTATTTCATGTTAAAATATCCCCACAATTTTTCTCAGAACTTTGGAATACCCTTTTTCAATTCATCACAGAAGTTGACTCGCTGCACTTTGACTTAAGTAAATAATGGCACCTACAAAGTTTACACCTGCAGCGATAATGAACACAGGAAACCACCGACCATGAGATTGAGTTACTAACTCGGCTGTCAATGGCCCACAAGTAATACCCGGTATGGTAGCCTGAAATATAACAAACAAACTTCATAAGCCATAAAACTACCTGATGCCACTTTTAAGACAAACATACTGAGCATTATATGTATTGCAACAACTTATAGTTTAAGAGCTTCACAATCACACAGGCTAAATTATATAACTGAGCAGAAGGACCACACTTTTATTACAGAGTTATAAAGGGACATCAAAGCTTCATAATGTAGTTTTAAGTACCATTATTAAAAACGTAAGCAGCAATCTAGTCGAATACATGTACTTTCCTCATAGTTACAATATAGTGCCATCAAAATGAAATGACATTATATTTTTCTGCCCTGGCTGGGCAAATGAAGATGGGTGCTGTCAAATTAGAATGAAGTAAATGTTACCTAGGGCTGGCAGAAAATATCGATATGCGTGATAATCTAAACAGATTTAACTATTGATCATTGCACAATGATAGGTAGTTACTTGTTAGAAGACGGTTTTGTCTTCCAAATGAAGTTGATTGAGTTTCAACACCTTGGTTTTGGTGTGGGATGCTATTATTTTATTGTCAAATTAATGAAGCAAATTCTACATGTATACAAAAAGATATTACAGCATGAACTCCCATACAATTTGTTATTCATACACAAACTAGGAATGTTTTCAAAACAAGTGTAAGTAAAAATAATTCAGTGATATTATTGATCAGCCGATGGTTAGTGATTATTAATACTTGAAACCAGTGCTTACATTTTTAAAATTTGTTTGCTCTTATGGGCTGTCAAATACCTTTAAATTTTTATACCCCTGTGTAGATGTATTAGTATTATGGCGTCACCATGTTTGTCAGTACATCCGTTGACAGTTGGCGATTGCAATACAAATAGTTTTTAACAGATTTTATGGGCCCACATACCGGTGGAGACCTATTATATTGTCAGCCTGTTGGTCAACAATTGGCTTGTGAACACTATAGAGGCTACAGTGTTTTAATATTTTGGTGTAAAACATTTGTATGAGAAGACAAACTGCATCGACTTTAAGCATGTTGTGATCATTCTTTTAAGGAATTTTTGTCAAAAAAAGGTGGGGAGCACAAGAGGATGAATACTATCGTTATTCAAGATTTCGCAACCTACTGTTTGGGGCACAACGACTGTGTGGGCTTAGTTCAACATCTATCTTTTTAACCTGATTTTGATTGGCTTTTACTACAATTTTCATTTTAAAGATAAGCATACATGGTATGCTCAGTATTTTTGGGATCAAATTAACTTCTGTACTTACAAGAGTATTTGATATAGCAAATGTTATTCCAGCATGACTTGGTGCTATTTCTGCATGATTACTTAAATGTCCCGATGAATTACAGGCACTCAGTCCTAATGATATTGATACAAAACTGAAAATAAGGAGATAGACATGATATATTTCAAATAACCAGACTCACCCCCCCCCCCCCCGACCCCAGTAAAATATACAATTATTAATTTATATTTTTCTGCAATGATAATTCTTATGTCATTTTTCATATGGGGAAATATTTTAGGGAGCTAAATCGCTATTCTTTGATACCTTGAAAGGAACACAAATGTGTCACAATGCATATAATAATGTAACATGAATGTTTATAAACTGACTTGCATTCAATTGTTACTGTAATTTCTAATCAATTATGTTTGGCGAAATATGCAAAGAGTCCAAATTGAATGGCAGCTTTTGTCATCTGGTTATTCCAGTCTACACTGGCTGTATTCTCATACATGGGATATGTTTAGCCATGTTCACTGAGTCGCTTCATACAAACGGTGCTCGAAAGCATTCTGACATTAGATTTGTGTGCTAATTTTCATTTTGTCTTAAATATTGGATGTCAGAAGCCCAAATTTTCACGGTAAGATAACATCAATGTTGATTTAAAATGACCAATTAGTCGTGTTTGCAATGCTGAAGACTGGATGATATTGAGTTAAAGACTTGGCTTATTTAAAAAAGAGAGATGTCACATCTAACTATTAGCTTTCTACCTGTTCTGTAAATAACCATGTATCACGCCTAACTTGGCCAAGAGCATAATGTGTGAATAAACCTTTGATACTTACAAAACTGCTAAAGGAAGATTATTTACAGCACTAAAAAATAGAATAAATACACCTGGTCCTAACAGACCAATAGTAGTCATTAATCGTCGTACAGATAACACTGTCCATTTATGTCCTATTAAGGCATCAGCAAAATGGGCGGCAACTGAAATATAATCAATAATAGAGTGGAGTTGCATGGTTTGGTTTATGAAAACAATTGTGTTGAGTATTGTGTAATAAAACACAAACAATGCACCGATATGTGTAGATGATTTATGTGTTTTAATTATTAACCTATGTCAATACTGTGATGTATTATACATATTCTTTGTACCTTAATTGAATAGGTAATACAATATCATTTCAGTATAAAAGATTAAACCTGGAACACCCCATTGATAACTTCATTATAATCAGTATTTCATTACAAGATTATTGATTACACAAATAATATAGTAAAACAGGGAAGAGAAGATCAATAAAATAAAATAGAAATATCAAAATGATTAATGTATTGAACTTACCAACTCCTATTAAAGAATTCATCACATAAGGCACTGCTGTAAACATAATATGACTTTTATTTGCCTTCAGATTTCTGGTCATATAGGTAGGAAGCCACTGCATTATAATATAATTGGACCAGTTCATGCAGAAATGAGCAATATAAATAGACCATAATGGCCAATGACAAATAAATTCTGACCAGCGGACATTTGTATTATTTACCTGGAAATAGGAAATAAGAATTATTTTATAAATTCAGTAAAGCATTTTCTATGATAAAATACAAAAAAACAAGCAAACAGTGTTTTGGGAAAAGGGGGTTAACTCTGTAACAAATATATACAGAATGCTAAAAATCAATATGGTTCGTCCCTCATGACCCCAATGTTTCCCACCAAATTTGAAAATATTTGTTAAAAACTACAGCCTCTATTGCGTTCATAATTTTGGGAAAAGGGGAGGAACACTGATTATCGATAAGGTTCGTCCTTTCATGACCACGATGCTTCACAATAAATTTGAAAAGAATCTGTCAAAAACTGTAGCAGGGGAGAATATAGTAGAATGCTGAATATTGATAGGGTTCTTCGTCTTAAGACCACAATGCTTCATATAAAATGTAAACATTGTCTGAGGCTGATGGAGATCAACTTTTATAAATATTTAAACACCCCCCCCCCAAAAAATATCCATCCTTTCAAACCATATCAGTAATTGTCTATTGTACATACTTTGGGTGGATCAACAAATTCTTCCTCATATGTTCCTCTCATTTCTGTATATGACATCAACCACATTAAAACCCATAGAAAACCTAATGAACCAAAGGTATAAAACATCCATGGCCAAGGTAAATGTGGACAAACCTGAAAAAAAACCCAGAGATAGTTACTTTGACTAAACCTATTCAAAGACAATATAAAATCTAATATCAACTTTGGTTTTATTTCACACATAAGACATAGTGGCTTAGTGAGTAAGGTTCTGGCTAGCTAACTTAGAGGTCCTGGTTTTCAATCCTGTGTTGGTTAAGAAACAGGTTTCCTCCATCCTTGTATACCCAGTGGCATCGTTCTGTTCTACTCCTCCCGCCCCGGTTATCATGAATTCAAATTATCTGCCCTTGATCGTAGGTTGATTCCGCAAACAAATCCAAAAACAGTTTACATACCAGTATAGTCGTCACTGTTTATGTTCACCACAATAATTTTAGATGCAGTAAAATGTGAGTTTCCATTACTTCTCTTCCCCCCTTATGGGTAGATAAAAATAGTACAAGTATCAAGGGTGGATGCATATAATTTGACTGTGTCTCCCGTGAATGAACCTAGGGGTTAATGGAGTAGATCGTAACAATACCACTGGGGATGTCGAGGATGTGTTTCCTCTTGTCAACGATGCAAGATGGAGGGTCTGGCAAATAACAGTATATAGTCATTTGGATATTAATAAAAATGATGTTTTGCGTATATATTGACATGTATGTTAAAGAATCAGACAATTGGAATTTGAATTACAAGTATCCTCATTGTACATTGCATGGCATATACCCCTCTTTATTAACCCCTGTTGGAGCAGAAATGTAGGATGTAAAAGCCATATTTCATTTTATCCAATAATCAGTATAAAGTCCTAAATTAAACATACAACTGCTGCAACAGTCTGACCAATTGAACCAAACGCAACCAGATATCCAAATGCTCGTGATCGTTCTTCACCAGGAATGGCATGGGAAAAAATATGAAATATGGTAGGTAATCCTGAAAGAAAGAAAGAAAAAATATTGCGACACTCTCAGAAGTTAATGAAGGTTTAGCGTCTGTGGCACACTATTTTTAGCACCTATTATATTCAGTGAATGCTGCTCATGTTCCTTGAGAGAGAGAGAGAGAGAGAAATGGGGTTTAAAGTCCACTCAACACAACTAGGTCATTTCGGGACTAAATGTTCCTTGAAAACTTTCTTTGCTCTCTGAACTAAACTAAACGATATAGAATATAATGCAAATTACATTCACTCCAAATGAGTTTTGAAGCTTCTGATGATCTGAAACAAAATGACCAAAAAAGAAAAGAAATCCTCTGCATGTTCAAGAGAATCAGAATGTATTGGTATTTGAATACTACATGTACATGCTTTTTTCACATTGTCAATAAATATAAACATGTAATACCAGCCTTGCCTTGACAAGATCAAAACTAAAATTAAATGATATCAAGTCTGAAATATGGATTAATACAGAAAAAAAGGGGGATAAAGATATATTTGTCATTAATAATTCCAGTTAAGAGTTTGGCATCACTGTCACACAAAAAGAATTTCACTTTGAAGATCGTTTGAATCAAAAAAGGTCCAATTTTGACCAGAAATCTGATTAAAATTCGTTTGTCAATCAAACCCCTCTACTTGCTACAAAAATTGATAAAATAGTTATCAGGATTAAGTTAAAGTTAAATAGTTAAATGGAAGAAAACTCACCCAACCCTTCTCCCAATCCTAAAAATACCCTTGACATTATCAAGGCATAAATTGAGCTTGAGAAAAAAGGAACCAGAAAAGTTGAAAGTGACCACAACAGGACAGAAACAGTTAATATCAACTTTCCTCCATATTTCTTGGAAGCACTACCACCAATCACCTGTTAGAGATATGAAAGTGCCAAATAATATTACAAGGATCAAATAAAAAAAACCCAAATAATTGTGATTTTATTAAGTGGGTAAGGAAGGACTCCAAACCTATTTTTAAAGAGATTACTTCAATAATTTCAGTTTTTGTATTTTCATTATCGATTATCGAATCAAAAACTGTATATTACCATACAATGCATTGTGTAACTGTAAACTACAAAAAGAGGAAAACTTATATTCTAGTAAACCACCAAAAGTATTTATTTTTTTTTTCATATCTTGCTATAAATTTGTATTATGACTGAATTACCAATCCAGTTCAACTTACCTGACTACTCATATATCCAACTGCAAATGAGCTGAGAACCCACCCTTGTCCATGTAGGTCCCACTTGAATTCATCCGTCATTGGAACTATAGCTATCGGCATAATTACTCTATCTGCCGAATTGATAAAATTAGCTATGGAGCATAATGCTATTGTTTTTGATGTTTTAGTCAACATAGCTAAATGTTGCTTCACTGTCAAAATGACAGCTTACATCCCCTACTTGCTACAAGAGATGATGTTCACTGTGTCATTTTCTGTTATCTAATAACTGCAAAGAAAGAAAAATAAAGTTACCACTAGGACACTTTTCTAAGACTTAGAAGAACCGAACTGCAGATAAAAACCAACACACAGATTGCTTCCTAGTGAATACAATACAGGTTTGAGTTCAGGTAAAGTACATAGGCCTATGATACATCAATTTGTAGTTGTTAGAACAAATTGGTGCACATATGATAATTTGAAATCACTGTCTTCCTAGTGGTACTTTGAGACTCTCATTATCTATGGTTTGAATGAAACTAATCTTTGATATAATTTATCATCACTAGTAGGGTGCCCCACGTGCCTACTGAAAAGTTGTACTAGACACGTTGAATATGCACGCTTTACTTGGTTCACTACTACTAATTTTCTGACAGTCTCGCACACTAGTTGAGTCTATAAATAGCAACAGCCCGTGGAAATTCTAAACACACTGGTAACTATTACAGTCGTAAAAAATCTATTGTTGACGATTCTGAGTAGCAGTAATATTTATCGTTTTGGTTATTACGGCATCTTTAGAAATTACGTTCGTTTTATTTTTTAAATTGCTTTATCCTTCGCATAACCGTTAGAAGCGACATATTTTGGTTTAGTACAAATAATATCTATGAATAACTTGGGTTGTACAGAATCATGATACCAGCAGCAGTTTCGTTTTACTTTTACAAGGTTAGAAAAAACAATTGTTGAGTCAACACTGTGTGTTATTTATAAATTCGATTTCTTGTTCCAGCTTTCAGTCACGTTTCGTAAAAAGTAGTCTGGATTATCCCGGCCTGTCAATCAGACGGAGAATGGTCGGTAGGCTGGTGAAGTGAGACTAGTTTCAAAACAAGGGCACGTAACCTATTTTTTACTCGAAAGTGTCTGGATGTTATGGACGACGCTCCGAACCATTTTTCAGTGTATTATTTATGATGTTTAAATGGTCATAGCTTATTAAGTTTAACATGACCGTTTATTTAGTGACTATAAATTGTGAAATAGTTTTAAGACATGTTATATATATAAATATTGTGGTGTAATTGTTTAGCTATTTGGAGATATTTATATATGGTGGGGCACCCTATCACTAGTCATATTTATAAAAATCATGATCACAATATATTATATATTATCTAGAGGGCTGGGACTGTGTTTGTTTCAGTAAGTTTACAATACAACCCATGACCACGTTATGCAAAGTGAAAGATCTACAAAGGTAACACACACAATAAGAATTAAGAAAACTATAAGCATGTATAATGATGAGACAAGCACAGGAATGGATGCCGTCACCAGTGCCCCAATGAGGATCAATTGAACGGTACTTACAGCATGGGGTAGCCATGCCAATACGTTTTATAGTATTAGTATTTTACATACATTGTCTTGCAAGTCTTGCTTGTTGATTGCTGCCAGCAATGTTCGTTGAGGTTGAGTGTTGCAAGAAAAATGTCATTGCTTCTTACAAGCAGGTGCTTTTCTGAACAATGTGACTTGCTATATATATATGACGGGTAATGACACATAAGAAGATAAATTATTAGTCAAAAAATTAAAAGTAGATGAATTAATTAGATAAAAACACAAACCTAATAACAAACGACGTGGCATGATAAAATTATGGCAGCCATGTTTACAAGAATTGAGGTCGCTTACGATCTCAGGGATTTAGAAATACTGTACGTAATTGGTAACTCGTGAAAAGTAAACCTATGAACATTTTACTTTTATAGCAATTCTCACGATCACAGATCAGATACAAATTGATTTGTTCGATAGTTGCTAATCATCTGAAAAACTAATCTAGGTATGTTGTCATTGATGTAGGTGACAGCAAGTGTCACCAAACACAACAAAAGCTTTTCAATAATACCGTCAATAATATTTTATTATTTTATAGTCTAGAAAAATGGATTGTACAATGTACTTATATCGTTGGGGTAAACTTTCTTGGGATTTCCACTTGTTAGTGGTGCATGATGAACGGTCAGGGTCCGGCAAAAGTCGGCCTACATCAGTAGCCTACATCAGTCTGCAGTATCAGTCTAGTTGTTCGGATGGATCGATAACACCCTTGAGAATCACAGAAATTGTAATTTGATACAGACCAATACAAATATTAATAAACCGTATATACATCCCCCACCCTTATTGAAAATACAAAACAAACAAATAAAGAAAAACCAACAAACCAATGAAAATTTTTCCCATGTCCATGAAATATTTATTCTAACATGGAATTGTGGTAGGCCTACAGTTTCAGGGGCGGATACAGGAATATTCAAAAGTTGGGGGTGGGGGATGGGGGGTGAACTTCATGCCAAGAGACAAGAGGCCCCAAAATTTTGACCATTTTTTTTGATTGCCTTAAGAATAAATCTACCGGTACCGAAATATGACTAAAAATTTAATTTGTTGCAGTTTGTGAGTGACAATGTTATTTCTGTTTCTATGTAATATTTTCCGTGGAACAAGTTTAGTAAGTTACTACATATTTCATGCAACCCATCAGGTGGAACAAAGTTAGTTTACAGAAACAAAATTAAACTTCTTTAAAGCATGGCATGTGCATTAAAATTTTATGTTTATAATGTATATGTTTATGTATGAACAAGCAGCCCAACAGTGGGAGAGAAAAAAATTGGGGGACCTCTTCTTACGATTTGAGAACAACGACGGTAAGGCAGACTAAAAAGTGTAAGTTGTTATATGTTACATTCAAAATTATTGTGACATACTTATTTCTTCATATGTTCATGCTGTATTGTCTGTAGCGCAGTTTTGATTTCTTACTGATATATCAAGCACCTATCAGCATCGTTCCTCACTTATAGATATATGAAAAGAAATAAACCTGAGCAAACCCAGTCAAAAAAATTTGAAGCTTGATATAAGCTTTTTTTTTCTTTTTACAAAAAGCATGTTTATAATTGCATATACATGTACATAATTTTATAACAAATCAGTAAGTTAATTGCATATTCATCTGGTCCAACAGCTCAAGCAATGTTAGTATAAAGCACAATTAAATTTCTTTGAAGCTAGACATGTTCATTTTATGTTTTTATGTGTAAAGGACCTGCCAAGCTGATGCAAAACTATCTTCGTAAAATAATAGTTACATTTAAATCTTCCAAACGATTGGCCCACTCACCAAGCCTTTTTGAGTTACGCTTAGAATCACCATACCCGAAACGAAAACCCTACTGTTTCAACAGTCCAGAATAGGGCAAATGTAGTATTACGAGTACTGCCCCAAAACAAAGATTTCCAATAAAAAAGCATGAGGTTTCTGGCAATGCTCGTTGGAACTCATCACAAACACAAAGTTCAAAATATTTTTGTGTGAACAGCTGTTCTGAAATGGCTTTGGGGGATGATGAATCATCACCCTCCCATTGAAAACAAAGTTGAATTTTGCTCTACTTAGCATGGACTTGTGTTGTGTCTTAAACCAGCTTTCCAATCATAGCCATAATATATCCTAGAACAGTGTTTGATTATTTAGTTGGTGGATGTTGTAAACGGTCAGGCTAAAGTGTACAAACTGCTGCATAATATATTGGATTTTCAGTAAAAATGGGAGACTAAATTAAATTATTTTGCATATAATATTCAAAATTTAATACATTTATTTCCTTGGTTAGTGTTAATCCGCTACCCTAACCCTGGTTTAACATGTAAAATCAAAACAAAAGTATAGTTTAAGATTTTTTCAGTATTTATTAATTCCATTCCATATAATTACAATTGTTTTGTATTCAGTATAGTATAATAAGTTCAACAACTAGATAAATATGTACTGTAGTACACCAACTCATAGACTACACACAATATTTAACAGAAAGCTTATAAAATTTCATTAAATATTAACAATAATAAAATAACACCACAAAAAAATTATATATATATATATATATATATATATATATATATATATATATATACCGGTATAATTAGCTGATCAGTCCGCAGTATCAATCAATAATACAACAAACAAAATATATATTTTACACTGACCTGATTTTGGAATATTAGTAGGAAAATAAAGAACAAATAACAAATATTCTGCTACATGATGGTGAAAATGAGTAACAAATGGAGTGGATTTTATGCAGGATAACAGTAAATCAGGGCATAAACTTTTCAAGTATTTTCAATAAATTAGAAGAATATAAAATATTATAAAGTTATAGTAAAGCTGATATGAATTTCTGTAAAGTATATAATTTCTAACATTCTTGCTATCGATGCTTACTTTAAAATGTAGGTTGTCAGGGAATAAAAAATATACCAACAGGAAGAATGTGAGTGTTGACATCAAGACGTCAAAAACTGACCAAGAGTAACAACCTATGGAGTAATTATCAGAAATATTTAAAAAATTGAATGGCTTCTAGTTGTGAGTAGTTCTAACATGAATTATACAAAACATGTACCGGTAATCAGGTGATATTCATCTTATGAAAATAAACACTTTGTATAAATTTCAGATCAATTGGATAGATCATCTACAAGATTCTTAACTGATCAAGGGCTATAACTTTGACAGTATTATTAGAAATCATTATAAACTGATAGGCTTCATTGACCCCTGAATATAGCACTGAATATAAATTTCATGAAAATATACAATCACATTTTAAAGTGATTTATAAAATATATAAATAATTAACATTTACATAAGAAAGGCATATCTTTTTTCTATTATATATCATTTATAATTATAAAGAAACACTGTATAGTGTTCATGTACAAAAAATCCTTTACACAATGGATCAGACCCGGTCTGAGGACAATACATGAACACATTATTATAATGTAGGTGTATTAAAAAAGATACCAGGTATTTTAGCATTTATTTACAAAGGCATATTTTTTCCCTTCCTATAAAATATAATTTGTAAAGAAATACTATAGTGTTCATGTACAGAAACTTTTATACAATTAATGTTTTAAATATCAATAATATATATACTGGTAATAACACATGTATACATATGTTTAAACTTATATATAATATGTAACAAAGGCAAAACTGAAATTCCATATCAATTATATTCTCTAAAAGATATAAATTAATTGTCTTTTCCAAGTTATTGGAAAATTCTTTAAGTAAATAAGTAATACATGTAGTTCAAATATTTGTAGAATAAAAAGTTATCAGTTTTATATTATTAATGACCACTTCATTACGTGCCAAGACTAGTTTGAGCAAATTCAACAAGAATTATATATATATATAAACATAATATTAACATAAAAGAGATTTAAATAAATTTTCTATATAATGAGATGCAATGGAAACGCACCAAAAAAAGAAATAGATGAATATAAATCTTATTATAGAGAAACACCTTAATCTTTCAATTCTGAAGAGAGAGCGAAATGGGGGTTTAACGTCCACTCAACACCAACTAGGTCATTTTGGGACTAACATATGATTCAATTTTATTTCATTAATTGGTTTGCAATTAGGGGTCTTTAGCAGTGGGAGAAAATGCAGGACCCAGAGAAAACACAGGAGGTTGGACAGGCAATCTTACTCCTTGTTACGTACAACCAGGGAATCGAACCTTATGATACCCCCCCCCCCTGCAGTTCTGAATGTATCTATCAGACCACAATGATAAAACATGAGATTGATGGTTGCACAATCTTGTAACCGCATCCCAGATCAATTCTCTCAAACACAAAAACTGAACTCGACAGAATTGTCATGTTGAAAATCATGATTTTATGGTGCAAACATGGCGATCTCACATGTTATAGTTATGATCTGATGTTGTTACATTTAGAAGTCTAAACTTATGAAACAAGATATACAATCATTCAATCGATTATTTATAAAATTGGTGCATTTTCAATGGGTCTAAGCAGAGAAAGATCATGTGGTTCTAGGTAAACTAAAGACCAATTTTTATATTTATAGATCTGGATAGCATTTCTGCAAGATTCAATTAGACAGACAATAAATATGACTGCCTAAGCTCTACACACTTGCTCTTACTTTTACTACTGGTTGTTTGCCTGGTGGAACTTTCTCTACAAAGGGAGATTCATATGCTGACATGGGTGGACATGTGCACATAATATTCTGATCACCAAATTTATCATCAATTCTTCCAACAGATGGCCAAAATTTTGTATCTGGTTTTACAAATGTCTAGAAAAAATAAAACATATGTAAAAGATCATTTATTAAAATTGAAGCTGCTTGATATCGATAAGAGAACACTTGTAGAAACGTCATGCTCTATGTGTAGAAAACAGTGATTGTTCTCCACATAAATTTGTCTACATTATCAGCCCTAGTGAAAGTGGACATTAAACTCCAGAAACAAACGAACGAGCCATATAAATTGTGATGTGTATTTTATTCTGTTCAATTGCTGTATACCACTCAAGGATTATTTAAGATAAAAGTAGCCCCGTAAATTTTGTTTTAAAACAAAAAAATCTCTGAATCTCTGACCTGTACAGCAATTACAAATAGTTTTATATAAAGACATCAAGTAAAAAATATATGATTTCATAATATCATACTAACCAATGGGAAAGCTGCTACCTCCCTACTGTAAGGTCGATCCCAGTTTGATGACATCACATCAGCTTGCGTGTGTGGAGACATCTAACAAAATAAGGGTACAAATTATTTTAGTCAAATCTCAATGCCTTTGATAATTATGATTATGATTTCTATGAGTAGCAATTGGAATAATTTATTGGTTTATTACAATAAAAAATACGGCACACTGCCAAGCAACAAAATATTTCCCTACTACTAGCATTTTTGTCTTCAGCTTTCACGATCAAAAATCTGGCAGATGCAGGTAATAACAATATAGTCTATAGAATCACAAGGAATTGTACGTGAATGAGAAATAGGCATGATATGGCAGTAAAAACCAAACACATTATAATGCATATTCCTGAAGCAATGGCACAAGAAATCATTAGTTCGGCTCTAATCAAACGGAGCAATGAGATGAGTATGATTATAATGTGGACATAAAAAAAACAACCTTCAAAGGATTTATTTTTGGATCCATTTTTCCCTCCTCTATGTCTTGAATTTCTTGTCTTATTGCTGAAAATAAAGATTTCATAATTTAATATACAGTATATATATGTATAAATAGGCATTTAGATCACTGATCTATATATATATAGATCAGTGATTTAGATCTTTATTTTTTGCCATAAGATTTCACATTTATCCTTTCACTTGTATTCCGCAAGTAATTAATATCACATCATTAACTATTGCTAAAATTACTATATTTAAAGAGTGTTTCTAGTTAGTAATCTTCCTCTGATAAAGTTGTCCAATGTAATAATGTCACAAATTGAGAGAATTGCCTTGAGATATCAATTTGGCATTTCTCTGCTATATGCTACGGACTGAAATCAACAATACAATTTATCCTCATTTGTAGAAATGTAGCAGTACAAGCAGTTACAGGTTTAACAGAATTGTGGACCTAAAAACCTAAGGAAACATTTTACGTTCTGCAACAGTAAGAAATATATAGATTACATTTGAAAAGTTGAAAAGAATGAAATATTAAATTTACCAATCATTGCATCACAGAATCTATCTAATTCCTCCTTATTCTCGGATTCTGTCGGTTCAACCATTAAAGTACCAGCAACAGGCCATGACATAGTTGGTGAATGGAAACCTTGAATATTACAAATGTATGGTAGAGAGAGAAACGTCTACTTGACACAAACTAGGTCATTTCGGGACTAACACTTGGTTTGATTTAATTTCAATAACTCACTTGCGCGTAGGGGTCTTTAATAGTGGGAGGAAACCAGAGGACCCCGACAAAACCCATGAGGTTAGATGGGCGACCCTACTCCTTGTCACATACAACCGAAATGTATGGTATATTAATGTATATAGTTGTACTGTTTAAAAGCATTTATACAGATAATTTCAATTTTAAAATTACTTATGAATGAACAACAATAACTTAGTGCTGTTGATCAAGACTTTGAGTTTACATGTACATAACAGTAAAATAAAAATTGTCTTCTTTACCATAATCTTGCAATCTTTTAGATATATCCACAACTTCTACATTAGCACTTTTCTTGAATTCTCGACAATCAATAATAAATTCATGAGCAACATAACCTGTCAAGATTGAAATATGAAACAAAAACCATCTTATAAGATCAAATATATGCAACTAAAAGCGTCAGAATTTGGTATAGAAACTTACCCATCAAAATGACATAGAAACTGGGGGATTAATTAATAGTGTGCTACCAATAAGACAGGAAATATGATACAAATTTTAGATATTCATATTTAACAAGGCATTATCAAGATTCTGAACAATATCTGATTTAAAATTATTTTAGTCTCAACTATCATTATTGGGGTAATTAACATGAATCGAAGTTCTTATTTAAATAGAATAAGATATTTTGGGTAAACATTTGTTAATCTTCTACAAATTGTCTATATCTCAGCAATGAATTGACTCATTTGTAACAAATATTGAATATAATCAAAATTGAAAACTTCCAATATGAATGTGTAATAACATCACAATAAATTGAACATTATTGTGAAGGTCTCCCAAAGCCTACATCTATTGTCTTTTTTTCTGAGACTAAATGCAAAATAAGTCATTCCAGGAATAACCATTGGTAAAATTTCATTTCAATAATTCACTGTGTGTAGAAGTTTTTAGATGTGGGAGGAAACCGTAGGTTGGGCAGACGTCCCAACTCCTTGTCACTTTACTCCATGACAGTCCTTATGATTTAAACATATACGCTTGACCACGCAAACAACAAATGGACAAAAGACAACAATATGAACAATGTGATGCATTAATACGAGCAAAATACATACCTTGTTCATTAAAATACAAGGTTTTATAGTAGCCATTAAGTCGTCTGCTCATGTAATTAGCATTCAATATGGCTATTTCAGATGCATGTCGTAAACCTTCAGCACCCATCATTTTAATATAAGCCCATGAAATAGGTAAAATAGAACTTGAACCATATGGTGCTGCTGAAACAACTCCAAAAGACTCTTCATCAGTTCCATTTATAGGACTGATTACAGGGTGGGTTGGTAGATAAGGTGCCAAATGTTTCTTTCTGTAAATATAATTTAAAAAAAAAATAAAATTAATAAATCAAACATAATGAAGATCATATTGTCCTGTAGAACCTACAAATGGGTTTTTGATCAATTCATTTTCCAAATTTCAAAAGCCTCTGTAAGGAGCAATAATTGTATTAATAAAATTATTGTCAGAAATTCAAGACAATTTCTTTGCAAAGCAATGACACATCTAGTTTTTATTAAAACAATTATAGCAAACTGTGGCCTGTAAAGCTGGCTTAACATTACAGAAATGGTAGGAAATGAGGTTTAACGTCCCGATAGTAGCATGATTAACCAAAATCCATCTTTCTCTTTCCAAATCTACTCAACTCTACGGATAGACACAATTATTAAACCATAACTCATACCACAATAATTCATATCAATATTTGATAATATACTGTTCTGTACGCCAAATTGTCAATATAAATTTTAAAATGTGGCGGTTTTGTGTCAAAATTCTCCCTCAATATGTGATTTCTAAGCATGTTTGAAAATCGTAACCAAAAGAATCACTCTTGTAGGATTTCCAAATTTACCGGTATGTGGAGTTCACATTTGGACACAACGATTTTAAATCAGTTTCATCACCAGTGCAAGTTCTTGGACACATTAGATATTAAACTAACATTTGAAATCAATTTTACTATTATAAAATTTTGATATTGATTATACACAAGTCAGAATATTGGCAACTTACACTCCTATTGGTCCCATACCAGGTCCACCTCCTCCATGTGGTATACAAAATGTTTTGTGTAGATTCAAATGAGATACATCAGATCCATAATCACCCGGTCGACACAATCCAACCTTTAATTTAAATGAAATGAAATGGGGTTTAATGTCTTATTGTTCTGCTCCGAATGGGTTCATGTAGATGGGCATACACCTCAGGGTGTGTTATGAGGGTAATTTTGCTACAACCTATTCTTATATCAAATTCCAACTGCCAAAGGATCGTCTACATGTATGCATTACCTCATATTTTTTTTGTCCCATTCGAACGACTGTACACCTCACAAGGAGAAACCAAAAAATCCTGATGAAGTTTCTCGGCCAGCGTCAGAATCAAACACGCGACCTAATGCCTGTTGCTCTGAATATTCAAATTTCATATACACTGTAAATACAAGTACAACCACTTCTGTTCATTCTGGTTCTATTTGTCCTAACTATAATTTGAGATTTTTCAGTACTCCAATTTATAACATTTCAAAAATACCTTAATATAACAGAGGCGGATTCAATTTCGACAGTGCCCTTTTTTACTACTGAAAGTGCCTTTCAACTAGCTTTTTTGCTCGATTTTGAGGCTCTTTTTCTACGATTTACGAACGTTAAGACGAAAATATCAGCCAAATAGCTCTTGGATTGGCTACAGATGCAAGGAAATGACGGATAATTTTCTTGGGGCCCCACCCCCTCTCAGCGGCGTGCCCCGTCTCCGTGGTCAGTGCCCTCATTTTGCGGCACCCCCCCTTTTCAAAATTCCTAGATCCGCCCCTGTATAAATTATGTCTTTAGTTACCTGAGCATTCATATTTGCCCCATCTAAATAAACTTGACCTCCTGAACTGTGAATCATATCACAAATAGTCCTTTAATAGAGAAGAAATAAAGTTCACCATATTATCACAAATCTATCCAGGCAAGTCCTACATATATCATTTACGTTTTCTTGATATTACTGAGCTTTTTAAATATCTGCTTTGTGTTACAGGGATAGTATTATTTTACAGGACAATGGTCATATCAAATTCTGATTTAACTATTTGAATTTTTCAAGTTATCATTCAAATGCTAATTGAATATTCAATTTTTCACACATTATTTAGTTGAATGCATCAAAGTAATATCATATCATTCTTATAGAATAAATAACCTTAATCAAATTAGTGCCAATAACATCAAAAAACTATCCAAACAATTTTATAAACACTATTTACCTGATGCCCTTTTCAAATACCCCATGTGTTGAGGGATATGTTATCATCAAACAGGCTAATGTGTCTTTATATTTCTCTATCTGAAATAAATAAAGATCTATTATGTACTTAGTGTCCCCTTTATAATTAGAAATAATCGTAGAAAGAGATAAATTTTTAATGCCCCCAACCGAAAGTCAACAAGATGTTCATTCATTCACTAAATAAAGTAAATTCCCCTATAAGAAAATATCTTAAATTCTAACATCCAAAAAACCCCCACAATTTGTATTTCAATGAAAATGCATAGAAGTCATTTGACTGTAGGTTTAGTGTCATTAGTCACTAGGTCAAGTAGTAATACACCAGAAACACACACTTTATGTCTTGTGTGCTGAATATAGAAATATATGATGAACTGTAGAGAGAAATAGGCAACAATATATGTTTGAAAAGTGAAACAAATAATTACCATATCCTCAAGATGTTGCATATCAACTGCTCCATATCTATCAACATTAATAGGTTGAATTTTCATTCCGGCCATTTGTGCACTAGCAGGATTGGTGCCATGAGCTGAGACAGGAATCAGACACATCTAAATACCAATAACAAACACAGTTTGTTAGATAGCTTGAACTTGCAAGATGAAAATTCTTTTAATTCTTTAATTTCAGAACTTTTTAAAACAGAGAGACAGAATTGGGGTTTAATGTCCACTCGACACAAATTAGGTCATTTCTGGACTAACATATGGTTGAATTTTATTTTCATAATTTGCTTGCCAGAAGGGGTCTTTAGCATTGGAAGGAAACTGGAGGACCCAGAGAAAACCAAGAAAGTAAGACAGGCGACCTTAATCCTGGTCACGTACAACTGAGGAATCTAAACTTTTAAAAATAACTTTTGAACACTATCTGTAACATATCAGTTAGATAAGCCTCATATCTAGTATTTATTTTCAAAATTTCTGTAATTTATTTTGTGTCAACTCTATATATAGTAAACATTTACATCTCTCTGTGTCTCGCCCTTGCTACTTAAATATGACATGATTGCTCTCAGTCCAGCATATTCTCCCTGGGCACCACTATTAAAAGAAAAGAAAACAAATCATTATGCACTAAAAAAAATTATAGCTTTTAAGTTAACAGTATTTTAATACTAATTTCTTCTCTTCCCACACGTAGATTAGAAAATTCTGTTTTTGTCTCTTTAAATGAAATGAAATGGAATTTGAATGCCTGCTGTTCTGCTCCAACTAGGCTAGTTAAGACAAACATACACCTTAAAGGGCCAATCCCGATAACTTTTTGGGGAATAAAACTGCTTAATTTTGTGTTAAAATCCCTTAAAACCCATTACCTAAGGCCGACCAACTAACATGATATTTGTGATAGGCTTGTATATAACTTAAACCTGACAGTCTTCATCTTGAAATGGAGACTGTTGTATTATACAGTATCTGGATAAAACTAGACTTTTTTCTATAAAAATAATATGTAGGTGGAAATTACCCTTTGTTATCAAGTACAGTACATGGGTCATTCACTGTATAGACCTATCAAGAAACGGGAATCGATTATCAGGTCACCCAATGAAAAAATTGACCCCGAAATCTTAAAAGGGTTACCTGTCCGGATAAGCAGTGTTGACGTTCACGTCCAAACGACTCAATATTTTGAGCTGAAATTCTGCGACAAAGTAAATACACCATGCCTCTATATTTTGGTCCATAAATTTCATAAATACTCGGACTTTAATTTTTGAGACTCTGTTCTTATCGGGAGGGTCCCTTTAATGTGTGCTATGAGTGAAATATTGCCCAGAATCTTTTACATGCATACCAAAATGTACACAGAACCTGTTTTTCATCCCATCTGATCAACTAGACAGTTTTCTATGTCAGACCCTCCATCCTGCACCACTGACAAGGGGAAACCATGCCTTAAAATCCTGATGAATTTTCTTGGCCAACACCGGGATCAAACATGCGACCTCCAGACTAGCCAGTCAGTGCCTTACTCACTTAACAAACGTTGCTGCTATTAAAAACCCACAATTCATAGAGACAAACAGAAGCCAAATATGTAACAAACAGATAAAAGATAGCAAGTGCAAAATGGCATATGAATGATGTCACCCAGGGCATAAACCCCTTGGCTGATGATTCGTCGGAAAAGAAGTACAGTACCTGTTCGGTTGTAAAGAAAATTTATCATAGCCAGTAATTTCACACAAGTCTTTCTCTAACTCTGTAAACATTTCCATATAACCTTTGACTTGATCTTTAGGTACAAAAGGATGAATATTGGCAAACTCGTCCCATGTACAAGGCTATAAATAAAAATTTTAAAAAAAATATATATCTCAAAACAATCAGCTGTAACTGCCATACATTTTTCCCTAAACTAAACATTTAAACGATTTATCTAACTCCTGTAACTGGCATAAACAGAGAAATTGTTTCACCTATCCTTTTAAAACTTTGAATCATTCACATTGAATGTATAAAGAATTTTCAATATATCAACTCACTTGAAAGTTATGCACAGGAAGTTGTGCCAAATATAAGATTTGTCCTGCATATTAAACTGGTATAATAAAAAAAATAAGTCCTACCATCATTTCTGTGGTACTGTTTAATTTCATGGTGCAGGATCCAAGAGGAATCATAGAATGTACTAAAGATAAATCTTTATTTTCCAACTGTTTCATATATCTAACAATATTTGTCTCGGACTGATATCTGTAAATAAATATAAGTCCAAATTCCAACATGCTGTAAACTAGAAAATAATGAGATCAAGAAATTAATGTGTTAAATAACCAGTCACGTTAATTTCCATGTCAATTTCATGTTTCAAAGTAAAGGTGTATTTAAACTTTTATTACAAATCAACATTAATAGCAAATAGCCACTCAAAAAAGTAAACAGTGACAAATTTTGTATTAAGGATCATAGGTAGGATAATGAAAAACAAACTGTGCAAGATAATTTAATAAAAGCTACATATCGGTTGTTTTGGTCAGCTTTGTGGGTTTAATTTAATACAAACCTGTGAAATACAGAATGATTCAAGTAGAGGCTTTTTCTTGCAAATGGTGTACTGTTCAAACTGGTATCAGGGGCCGCTAACAATACCTGGGATATTTCTTCCTGAAATTGATATATGCCCATTTAAATCTTTAGTCTACTGACAAAAAAACCCCACCTTAAAACTTCATAAAATTATTTCAATTTACTTGTGTTATATTCAGTTATTGTCTGTCATTAACATGCAATATACATTGAAAGTTAATTTAACCCTAGAATTATATTTGTTAAACTCACAGCTGTTTTAGGAGATCCAACAATCTCTAATAAATCCTTCAGATCATTTTCTTCTGTTGTTTCATCCAAAGATATTCCCACCTGAAATTCATTTTAAATCTATTACTGACAAAAAAACATCAATATTTTATTGGTCAGTTTTTTTTAATTTGAAAAGTTCTAAAACAATTATCAATCATACTGCAACCTAAAATGGGGCTACTCTACATGCTAACAATATGGCCAATTTAATAATAATAATAATAATAATGTACATGACGTGTAGTGCGCCAAATCCATCCAAAAACATGCTAAAAGTGCAATGAGACAAGGGTTATATACAGAAAGTCCAATTCTCATAGCATTCTCGAAATATGTGAGTCTTTAGTTGTTATTTGAAAGTAGTCAAAGTCTCACTGTTTCTGATTTACAAGCATTCAACATAGCATTTATCAGGCAACAGATATATACCCACAACCAGAATTTTGAATGGTGGCTTTCAAATCTTTTAGCGTCAAGATCAATAACTACATATAAAATTAACTGACAACTCTGACTTTCAATAGGTCTCTTCTCTATAACTTGTCGAACAATAATCTTTAAGAGGCATTTAGTAACTGGAAAGGGCAATTTACTGATTTATTTAGGCGACGTTTCAAAGAATATTCTCTAAATGTTTTCAAGCAAGTACAGTAACAAATGTGTAGGGCAATTATATATAGACAAGCAATAACAACAATTCAGAAACCAACAAGTTCAAAAGCATAACTTGTCGAATGATATTGAAAAGTTAAAAAAAAAAAAACCATCTCAAAAACTTTTACCCACTGGTGTTCAGGGCAATAACAAATTAGTTCTATTTACTGACTGCATTATTGATGACACATGAGTTCTGGTCAGTGTGCCTATGCATACTTATGGATGTACCTACCTACAGTGACACCCAGGACCAACAATCAAATGGGCCCAAATTCAATGTGTTAGATGGGTCAGATGTGCTAAGGGAGGTAACTCTGCATAAACCATGACTTTCGATGTATTTGACAGAAAGAGAAATGGGGTTTAACGACCACTTGACACAAACTAGGTTCTTTCAGGACTAAAAATGGTTCAATTTTTATTTCAATGATTCAATTGGGAATAGGAGTCTTTAGCAGTGGGAGGAAACCGGAGGAACCAGAGAAAACCCTCAAGGTTGGACAGAAGACCCTAATCTTTCTTGTCAAATAAAAGCCGTGGATTGAAACCATGCCACTTGACTTAATGACGGTTCTCATGAGGCAACGCGGACACATTCATCATTCCGCCACTGAACCACCCTCTATCAATTAAATTGAAGTAAATTGAAGGACAATGAATGCATTATTAAATTTGCACTATATTTACTTACATAGCCATTAGAAAACTGCCTCAAGTTGACTTTTTTAGAATTTGACCTGTTTATAATTTCATCTTTTCCATTTACTGGTAAAAATGTAATTGTATCAAAAAACATTTCATTTGTCACAGTATGGCCAGCATTCTGCACACCTATACAAGAAAGAAAACATACTTCAAGGAATATTTGTTAAATGTGTTTGAGACAAAATAAAATCTAAATTCGTCAAATATTTCAACATTCTTTTTATTTTTTTTGGCATACAGTGCTTCAAAATGGCATTTTTACCTTCGGCTAGTATTCTGGTAGCATTGTGAATTCTGTCAGCTATGTGTCGCAATCCTTCAGGTCCATGATAACATGCATACATGGCAGACATATTAGCTAGCAATGCCTACAATTAAAGCAAATACATTTGTTGACATATTTGAGGTCTGACAACCGTTAACTTTATAATGTACTGTGTTGACTTTCAATAAATGAGAAGATGAAGGAGGTCATAGGAGTGAATTGTCGTGGATAGGTAATTGGCAATGGAGTGAGTACACCAAGCTCTAGTCGACTGAATGTACTTTAGTTACTTTACAAGGAAGATAATTATCTATAACTGTTTCGTTACATGTCTTTTAATATTAAAAAAATAAATCGCTATAGTATATAATTTGAAATACAATATAAGATTTACACATTGCAGTCGAAGTGTTAACTATTGATACAATTATGCCACTTCATTTTGTATACCAAAATTTTGACACCCCCTCCTCCCCACTTCACACTAACGTCAGATTTTATAGGATATTTAGCAAAATCTTAGAATTAAATTTCTTTGGTTGTTATCTGGGCCAAAAGATAAAATTCACAACTTCAAAGGTACATAAGAAATAATATGTGTCATATAGTGCTAACCAAGAGGTCGGTAACCTATATCAATAATTATGCAAGATAAGGTTAAATTAAACTACGGTCACTTAAGCTGTGCATATGTTACTTGTTGGTTTTTCTCTACAAATAGGTTGTTCTCTTGTCCATATCTATATCTTAATTGTCACGACTGAAGGATAATAACAAAATCTTAGAATTTAATTTCTTTGGGTTTTTTCTGGTGCAAAAGATAAAATTAAAACTTCAAAGTACATGTATGTAAAAAAGACATATGTGTCATATAGTGCAAACTAAGAGGTCAGTAAGCTACATTAAAAATGGTGACAGATAAGAATAAATTAAAGTATGGTCACCTGAGCTGTACAAATATTACTTGTTGCTTTATCTCTACGAATATGTTGTTCTCTTGTCTGTAACGCTAATCTTAAAGCTTCATTACCATTGGCATCTCTATAATATGAATTTCAAAATGGGTTACTATACATTTATTTGTATTGTTTAAATTCGGATTCAGCAATAGGTTTACAAAATTTGACAATATGGAGATATATAATAGTAGATGATAACATTCATAATAAATAAACCATATTATTACTATATCGATGTGAACTGACTAAGCTTAAATTTTCAGCTAAATATTACCTATCTATCTGAAAAAAGTTCTAAATGAATTATTTTGATGAATAAATTTTGAGATACATGTAGGTAGTGTTTGTTTTATGTTTTTGTTTTATAATTATAGTCTATTGAATTTGATCCTGCTGATATGCATTAACTTCTACATGATGCGACTTCAGTTTGATGCATGGCAACAGGTTCGATGTTCAGTTCTTATTAAATAATGAATAATCACAAGAAAAATGTCAAAGTTCTTACTTTGTTACACCTATCATACGACCAGGCATCAATCTTAGAAACTTATTTTTACAAGCAAAAAATGCAGCATGAGGTCCACCATAACCTAAAGGAATACCAAATCTTTGTGTGGTACCAAGTGCTATATCAAATCCAATTTCTCCTGGGGGCTTCAAGATGGCTAATGCAAGTGGGTCAGTTGCTGCTACAACCAAAGTCTTTTGAAATTATAAAAAGAAAGAAATATATAACAGAATTCCATCACAAAAATAACAATCCTAGAGGCTGACATCCCCTGCCGACATCCCAAAATAAATAGATAACACATACCATACTAATTAATTGTACGTTCATCTTTTTGAAAAGTATTGAGCAATCAAACTGATTATCTTATTAGTTTAAGCAGAAAATGTTCTCGATTAAACACAGTCAAGGTTTTTAAGTACCTGATTGTGAAATTATACATGTGTCATCACTCTCAATCAGTTAGAATCAAAGTTATCTTCTCCCAAAGCATCAACCAATGAAATTGATTAGCTCTGCTTTGTCTTAACAGATAATATTAATCATTGAACTCAGTCAAGACAAAGTTTCACCACACTCACTCAATTAGAATCAAGGTTACCAAGTTCCAAGGTCTCCACCATTCAAATTGCTTATTGCTCTGCTAACCCGGAGCAGAAAATGCTCATTATCATTTATTGGTTTTAGACCATCTCGTACGGCATTACGGGCCGAAGAATTGTGACGTAAATCCTAACAATGATGAACTAAATCAATCTCGTTCCCAGAGGCAGCCGCGGAGCCGAAGGCCTCTGGCACATTAGACCCTCCATTTTTTCCAATTTTTTTCAAACCTAAGCCCCACCCATTCTGACCTCTGATTGGTCAATCTTTTTGGGTCGATTTCTCGAAAACTAGAGGTCGGATCGTTGTTTCGTTTGTTGTAAAATGATCCTTGAGTCAAAGTCATAAAAAATTGGATCCTAAACGAACAAATTCAAGTTTTTGTAAAGATCTATTTTTCTACGCGTGGGTATATTTTTAAGTAATTCGGTTATCCAGGCACGTAAAATCAGTGGCGTACGACGCAAATAAACGAGAACTTTCGCGCGTAGGAATTACATATCATTTTCCGGGAAAATGGCTACCCCGATTCACCAGAGATATTTCTTCAAAAATTTGGCTGGTTTCGAGATTGGAACTAAATATCTTAACGCCCAACAGACAGCTAACTTCACTATTAGCGACACTAGCGCCCCCTAGATTGTCGTTGTGTATAAGATGAAACCATATATACATGACATCTTTGTAGCACGTGGAATTATCAATATTGCTACATGTACACAATAGCACTGGAATACGTAATGTTCTTAAAATTACGGAAAGCAAGTTAACTAATCTGTAGGTTTTATTTCTTCCCACAAGGTCGTAATATCACTATAAAAAATTATAATGCAATCTTCTCCTGTTGAGAATTTACGTAATTTCTATGTTGTGATATTTAATATGACAGTTGATTAGATTCGAAGAGCAGTACTTCATATTAATTGCCTTTTCGAAATCATAATAATCTTGTTTACATCGTGCGTAACTGTAATAGCAGTAAGCGGCTTTGTTCTAGAAAATTCTTATGACACATGGACAATACGTGATTGACTAAGAATAATATACTGTTTCACGCCTTTGATAAGATTCCCGAATATCAATTAACTTTTATTGTTCCACTACAAGACAATCATCATTAATTATCAACACAATGCCCAGTATAATCTATTGACGACTATGTATACAACTCTATAACACTAATCATGAGATTCTGTGGCTCCTTATATCTTTACATACACATTATTCTGCAATGGCCGTACAATGTTATAGTTACATAGTGAATGTCGATCGTAGCCATGATTGAAAATTGAGTTTTGAAAAAATAGGCTATTTTTCAGGTGTGCAAAATGACCGCTGGGTCACATCTAGTTACGGTCATTTTCCCGACTGGCATATACGGCCGATGTGGAACCCATGATTAGAACTAAAGTTATCGTGTCCCAAAACATCAACCAATCAAATTACTCATCTCTGTGTACCCGAAGCAGAAAATGTTCATCTTTGAACTTCATAAAGCATTTACCTAATAAAAACCTCCACCAAGTTTGAACATTCTAGTTCAATTAGAAGGCGAGTTGTTGTGTCCCAAAAAGTGTGACGAAAAGACAGACAGATGGACGGACCCATTTTAATAGTCCCCTAATTTCTTTGAAAGGCAGGGTCCAATAAAAATTTTTTTAATTGAGTACAGCGGGGTATTTTTTGTATTGGTCATGAATATAGTAATTCAAATGTAAATTCCATGGGGCTTTGTTTTGGTTCTAGTTTTTAGAATCTTGACCATCTTGATCAGCATGTCTGTGATACAGAAAATTGTGACTTATCATTCTTACTACGGTATATGGTACATAAATAAAATTTTATCTTAATAGCTTATTCACAGTTTCACATGACTTTGCAATAAGTTTGTGTCTAAAAGATTAAAAGAGCTCCACCTTAATTCCATTATATCAAACTCAAAGATTAGATAAGAAATGAAATGTAATGGAGTTTACTGTCCTTCTGTTCTGGATTAGATAAAAATATAAACTATTTCTGGAATAATTACAAAGCAATATTGTATTAAAAACTACAAACCCCATGTGTATGAGCTGATTCTATTAATAAAGAATAATCTAAGATATTTCCTTCTGTATTTGGGTATTGCAGTAAAACACCACAGAAATCATGTGTATTGAACTCCATTTCCTTCCAATCACAAATTACCACCTCAATACCAAGGGCACTATATTAAAACAAGAACAGCTTTTATTTAAGTTTTATCAATTTCGGTAAATTCTTAAAACTAAGGTTGAAATCCTTTGTGCATGTGTTTATCAAAATCGAAAAAACGACATATTATAGATATGCATATATTTCAACACACCATATGGATAATTGAAATTTTGACAAAGCAGCATTGTACTGACATTGGTGCTGGTCAATTGTTGGTATTATACCAACATAAACAATGTTAATTATATGTTTACTACTTTGTATCGATACTGGTGGATATTGAATGATTTACTTACTCGGCTCTAGTTTTTACTACAGCTATGTTTTGCGGATGACAATTACTGTCCACATAAAATCTTCTTCTTTTACTGTGTCTGTAATAAAAACCGATGCTTTTTTAAAACATACACAGAATATTTGGATACTAGGCGTATTCATATTGAGGAGGAAAAAATTGAAACAAACTTGCAAGAACTGGGGTCCCTTGCAATAAGCTATTACCATTCTCTTTAAAAAAAATAATTTGTAGTATAGGATATAATCCTGAGATAATGATTCCCACTTATAGGCTTCGTATATTCAGGTACCATGCCATTTTCATGCCAAAATTAACCTATTAATGATGTCTTTTGTAGTATGCAATTCCTTAAATAGTGCAGGAGTATTATGGTAATAAGGTTCAAATTATTTCAAAGTTTTGATTGTCTATGTGAATACAGTGATCCGTGTTCATGCCAAGTCATAGGTGAATATCACATAAACCATTCAAGTTTACAGAGGATGTTGTCCACAATTAGTATATATATATATATGTATGAATATCTGAATTGGTGTTTAACTACCTGAAACATAAACCCATTGCTTCAGCAGCTGCGGTGGCTTCATCTAATAGAGATGCATTAGAAATATCTAAACCAGTTAAGTCGCACATCATGGTCTGATAGTTAAGCAAGCTCTCCAATCTTCCCTGCGCTAATTCTGCCTGATATGGTGTATATTGTGTCACCCTGAAAAATAAACAACAGCAAGTGTGGAGTATTTTAAATTAAAACTGATCTACATAATAATCATAACAATATGATTTAATCATGAAATAATAAATAAACCTATCATTGCAATACATACTACAGGTACATGCCCAAACTGATCCTGCAGTGAATATTTGCTTGGCCGCTACAATCACTGATAAGCATGACATCGACGAGGCTTAATGAGTACGGCATATTAACTTTTTTACTCCAACAAATTAAATTCTCAAACATTTTTTTGAGGTAAAAGAAAAATAAATAAAGACGTTTGAAGTATTTGTAGTTAAAAAATATTTCCTATTTAGTGTAAATGGTTATTAAAATGATTAAAATGCATCATTTTGCCCGAAGCAGTTAGGTGTTAAGTAAACATTGCACGAGACGTTGAGCCAATGACTACCGCCGCGTGCAGTCAACGCACCTGCTGTGGACAGTCATCTGTTACAGAGATAATTCGTAAGTAATTCTCTGTGAAACAAATTGTTACATGCCACTCAATAGTACCAGAAATAGAACCATTATTTTGTCTTCTGAATATTGAGTTGGGTTTAAGGTAGTTGTCATGGCTGATTTGTACCACCAGTGCTTTGAAATTATATAAAAACCAGCTCACTTACTCTATTTTTAACTAATTGGAAAATTGTATAAAACTCAATTTTAGAATACTCAGTTTAGGTAACAGTCTAGACTTTTTGTGAATCATTATCTGATCTGTGTCATCTACTGAATAAAGGGAAAGCCTCAATGGACCACCCAATCAAGTGTTTTAATTCATCTAAAACAGTTTGCAGTGTTTACAAGCAGTTACATGTATGATAGGAACTCAACATGTACTTTCAGATAAAAACAGTTACATGTATGATTGAAACTCTCAGATATTTAAACAATTACATGTATGATAGGAACTCAACAAGTACTCTCAGACAAAAATATATCATATGATCTCAATATCACCTGTAGAGGTACTACAAACAAAATGTGAATGGACACACGAGCGGCGGACATGATACGTCCGCATGAGAATGTAGCTAATAAGCATGTAAAAAATTGTTAATATCATCAAAAGGCTTACCATCCAGGGTTCTCGAATATGTTTCTCATAATGGTATGAGGTACATATGTATTGTGGTATCCCATACCAATATAACTTCTCCATATTTGGTTTTTGTCGGCTAGCTGCTTCAAGTATTGTATAAGCTGATGCTCACCTAATACAAATGATAATAAAACTCAGTGTTTAGACATACAAACATACAATGTTCTGTTTTATTGTGTTATCAAGCCTCAAGAATAGACTCAACACCAGAAGCTTTGAAAGTTCTCGCCATAATAGTTAACCAGTGGTTGCCAGGTAAGATAATCCCACATTTTGCAAAAGTACCATCAGGGGTCATAATCCAGAAAGATATGGTCTGAAATGCGCAAATATCAAAAGGGATTGAGATCTGTGGGACATAAACATATATCTTAAGTATGATAAAAATTGGATGAAAATTGTGACCTCTAGCGGATCCACAACCTACGTATTACATACTTTTTTTACACACTTTACGTACACGTACAAAGAACGGCCATTTTGTTGGACAGTTCATTTCGATTTACCACTTCATTATGGTGGAATAGTGACATATCTTAACAGTTTTTAAAATCTGATAAAAAATTGTGACTTTTAGAGAATCGAAAAACTAAAAAGCAAAAATTTTTGTACAATCACGGGCCGTAATCCAGGATGTTACGGTCTGATATGTGCAAATAGTGAAAGGAACCAAGATCTTTGGCACATAAATATAAATTTTAAGTTTCATCAAAATCGGATAATAATTGTGACTTCTAAAGGGTCCACAACCTTGGTATTACATACTTTTACACTATTTTCATACAAGGATGAGCAGCCATTATGTCCAGCAGTTTCAGTCACATCTTTATGAAATTCAAACTCAACCTTCATTGACATGTAACGGTGATACATTTGAATGTTTTTTAAAATTGAATACAAGCTACAAGAAATGCAATTTTTCGAACAATCAAGGGCCCCAATCCAGGAAGTTACATTCAGATATGTGCAATGATTGAATAGAACCAAGATCTTTGGGTTATAAACATGTACAGGTATTTCAAGTTTCATCAAAATCAGATAAAAGTTGTGATATCTTGAGTGTCCACAAGCTAAAAACATGATTTTTTGTATAAACTGGAGCCATAATCCATGAAGTTATGGTCCGATACATGCCAATATCAAAACAAACTGAGATTTTTAGGACATAGACCTATATTTCAAGTTTCGTCAAAATTGGATAAAAATTGTGACCTGTTGAGTGTCCACAAGCAAATTGTGGGCAGGCGGACAGACTGGGGCGACGACAATATACGTCCACATGACAATGTGTGGATATAAAAAATAGATAATGTAAAGGGAATTTCAGTCAAATTACTTCACTCTGAGCCGAGAATTTCACATTTCAATAACACTGTAGCCTTGATTGTCATTTTTATGGTTGTTACGATAATAAACAAGTGATTGTTTATCACAGTAACAAAAGTAATGTATATCAATTTCAAGATTCTCAGATAGTGAATGATAGATTCAGACCTACAGATGCACTGATAAATCTGGTTAATGGCAATACAACCACTTTACAAAGTGGGTCTATAAAACAGGTAAATAAAATATTCTTTTTTAATGGAGAAAACAGAATGTGTTCTCTTTCCTCTTTTTTTGACATTTACTTGGGGCGTACACTTTGCTCAGAATATTGAATTCTTATTCATTATTCTCCAATGTTAGTATTCAGTACGTTGTATTATGAATATATGCGGATTTGGCTAGTATGAGGATTATACATCAAAAGATTCATTCTTTAAAAAGCACACAAATTCAATACCCTTTTCATTCAAAAGATATGACTGCTATCAACTTTTGTTATTTTCAGTTTATGTAGATTATTCAGTTCTTCTGTATGACAAAGTAAACAATCCAGGGAGTAATATGGGATGAAAGTTTCATTTGAGTTATTAACCTAGCTGCAGAAGTTTGTACTCTTTGCAGTTCATAAACTAATGGGTTAGTAACACCTGAGAACAAAGAATGGAAATAATCTAGAACAAAGAATGGAAATAATCTATCTAGTCATAATTGACATACAAATTGATTTACGGCATTGCCCACCCCCTCCCCTATTTAAGGGCCTGGACTTAATGCGATAACGTGTTTTAATTGTTATATTTTAATCCATGTATAGTTTAAGATCTATAAGCCTGTTGCCTATGTCTATAATCTTTTTTGTATTCTTTTAATATTTCATGAAGTTAGGTAGGAAATACAGCTAACAGGCTACACTTGTACTTATGCCAACTCTTTATTTTATACTTCTTTAGTTGAACATAATTCTGTAGTTATAATACAGTTATGGATATTGTCTGTTATGAATCAATGATTGTTTTTTTAATGTATCTACATAAGTTCTAAAATTAGCCGAATCAGGGTAAGAAGAAACCTATATGATAAATTTACTGTCAACAGCAATAAGAACTTTAACTGGTTACATGGGGAGATTGCCATCCGATTCCTGGAAGAAAATCTTTTCAAATACAGTAGAATGACAATTTAGTAGAATCTTATGTACCAGCATCAAACGCGGCTGATTTATCCAAGAGAATAAGAAGAACACACTGATGATTGTCCAGTTAGAGAAGAACATCATCGTGAATAGTATGTGCCGATTATGTGCTTTGCATCTTGGGTCCTAATGATCTCAGGATATGTTTATTGGACAATGAAGTGACCCCTCTATATGCGAAACAGGAAGTGTTCATCTCCTAAATAGACAAAGAAGATTAAGTGGTGGTTTCTTTTGCCAAATTGCCTATAAGGTTTTTTGTCAACTGTAACATTTTGATTGTGACTGATTAAGAGGTAGCTTAGTCTATTGCCATAGAATAGCTTTACCTGACGACAAATAGAGAATAAAATGACAATAACATACCTTTTCATTCAGCTTTGAAGAAGTTGAAAAACTTATACATACATTAACCTATATTCACTCTAAGGCAACATAATAATATAGCCTTGACTTACTATAAAGTGGAACAGTTTGAAGTAACATGAGTACAAGTTGGATTAATCAACAAGTGGTTAAAATATGTCTTAATTTGTATTTCTATATCTGTATGGGACTGAGCGCATTCACTTGAAGAAATGATGTCATAAAACCGAAAAAAAAAACCCATCTAAAACACTTGGCATTTAAATGTTTTGGTGGATCATTTGTGAATTATTCTATAGCCTAACCAACAATTGACAAATAATTTTATCCAAGTGCGAATTTTATGATGTCATTATCGTACGAATCCAAACCATAAATATCAAAAAGCCTCGCAAGAGTTCTATTTTCTCTCTAATAATGTTTCTTATGTATGGTAGACTATATTAGGCATTGGCATCAAAAGGATCTGTAACTCCCTAAATCTAATTATATGCCTTAAAGATGTTTCATATTTTATTTATTTTTACCCGTACTTATCATTAAGACTGCATATAGAAATACTGAAATTTACTCAAACTTGTTCACATTATTTTAACTAAAATATAGCCCTGTATAAAACTTTTGTTGTTTTAATGTATCAAATACATAAAATAAGAAACTAGTTGCAAAGTTTTGTGTTTCTGCATAAAAGATATTGACAGTGATTGAAAATTGAGCAAATTCTCAATTTGGGTCTGATTTCATTCAGAAGAATTAAGATACTTGTGCCATTTCCTAATTTGCTTCTTCTTAAGATTTATTTAAAGTGCACATAAAATGGCCCTAAAAATTTCTCTATGTGAGCAGTCCATGGTTATTCTATCCACTATACGGCAAATTCACATCAATGCGACTAAAATTAATTCAGCTATCTTCATTCAAAGTTGCAAATATAGACCTCCCGTAAAAACGACTTTACCAATTATCAAAAACACTCTAAATCCCCTCTGACATCGGTAACGTCACAGTGATAAGCATTGTATGTTACCTATGTACTGCTGTGTATTCATTAACGCCTGACTGATTCCTTAACTCCCTGATTAAATAAAATAATTGACAATGGAACTTGCAATTTGTTCAGAATAAATTGGATTAAGCTGAAATTGGCTTCTGTTTAAAACAACAAGAATGGTGTGAAATTGTTATCGATGGTACGACGAACTGTATTTTATAAATAAATTTGTTACTGAAACCTTGTAAATTCTTGTCTTTAAATTAAAGATGCCTTCCCATGTACAAACTGTGTGAATTAATGTTATATAATTTGGACACATCTTAATTGGAAGAAAACTACCCGAATCTGTAAAGTCTTTTATAATTATTCTTGTTTCACACGTGACCTGATTGAGGAGAGGGTCTGACATTGATCACTTTTGATATTTGTGTTGTGAGGTGTGGGTGTTTTTCAGGAAATATAGTATTTTGCTTATAGTATTGGGTTCCTCAACTTTGCATAATTTGCCATAGGCCTACCCTATCAATGCTTTTGTGGGAATATTCCATAAAATGACTTTATTTGTTCGGTGCACCTTATATTTATAGATTTTATCAAGTATCCTCTTTGTTATCTCGTTTTATTATGTAAATGTTGATGATTCTTATTTTAAAGCTATCATGGTTGACCGGGAATTTTAAAAAAAAACCTTGTTTGTCTTCTGACATGTTTTTGAAAAAATGTTGCTTTGATATGTACATAACATATTTTAGTTGTATAAGAAGATGATGTCATTATAAATATCAAACCTGCATTTTGTCAAATTGATAGATTGATTAGAAATATGACACATTAAAGACCACATCAAATGATTCAGAAAATTTTTACCTACGGGTACTCAATAGTTACAAAATCCATTTTACTGCAAGCTCAAACTAATCTAATTAAAATTAATTCAGATATTTACGTTTTAGTATCCGACTGCCCAAAACGGTTTTCAAATTTGCAACTTTGAGTGAAAACAGCTGAATTGATTTTAATCAGATTGGTGTGAACTTTCTTCAAAGAGCATATTATTATAGTAACCACTGGCTATAAGTACTGAAAATTTTATTTGGTCACTTGATGTGCTCTTTAAGTTACATCAAAATCAGATAAATATGGTGAGGTCTAGAGATCCACAACCTTGGTATTACATGTTTATTATATCATTTATGTAAAGTGGAGTAGGCATTTTGTCACGTAGATGGAACACAAGCTAAAAACATGATTTTTGTTATAATCAGGATCTATTATGCATGAAGTTACATGCCAATATTGAAAGGAACCGAGATATGAACCTATATTAAATTTCAAGTTCCGTCAAAACCAGATAAAAATTGTTACCTGTAGAGTGTTCAAAAACTAAATATGAACGAATGAATGGATTGATGGATGTCCAGACTGAAAGGGGCAATGAAAAAATGTGATCAATTATATTAACCACATCTAACATAATCTAGAAAAGAATTGTTGACCAAAAGTCATTAATTATGCAAAAATCTCATATTTGTTAGAAACTCTGTTTCACCTCACAAATTTAGGATTAAATGATAAATATTGTTTGTATTATCAACCGGACCCTGTGGAACCAAAGACTCTGTTTCACCTCACAAATTTAAGATTAAATGATAAATATTGTTTGTATTATCAACCGGACCCTGTGGAACCAAAGACTCTGTTTCACCTCACAAATTTAAGATTAAATGATAAATTTTGTTTGTATTATTAACTGGACTCTGTGGAACCAAAGAGAGATATGAGGGAAATACAAATGTGACTCAACTAGCATGTGCTGTCCTCATGATTTCACAAGGCCTGGCGAGGAACAGCATGTAGTCATGTGTCCTGTCTACTAGTTTTCTTGAAGGGAAGGCAGAAACGCTCCTATCTAAGCAAAATGTATATCATGCTTAATTATCTGCACTTCGGGAAAAAAAGATATCATTAGTAGAGTCAATCAACAATTTAAATCTTCTATGCCACCATTTCTTTAAGCAAAGTTAACAAGAGAATATAACTATTTGGAACAAGTTTGTTGATGATTGAACTGTCATTATATTTAAGCCATGTTTGAGTCAGTTGATACAAATATGTCAAATTTATTTTCAATGATTAAGGATTACAATAAAGTTGTCTGTATTATTTCTCAATGATTTCTATTTATTAATGAACTTAACAATGTTTGGTTTATACAAGTTAATTCAATTAATATTAATATTTAGTATGGCACTGACAGGCAACAACAAAGCAAAGTTCATTTATAGTCATGCTATTTGTAAATGTGTCTTGCTGTGTCATTGTACAGAACACTCAAATGGATGTCATTTTTTTTGACACATATAAATAACATATTATGAAATAAGTGAAGTGAGCAATTAAATATTATATATTTCAAATATCAAAATACTTAATACAATTTATGAGGATGAACAAGTGAAGTGAGCAATAAATAATTATATATTTCAAGTATCAAAAGATCTAATACAGTTTACGAGGATGAACATTTTCTTCAGCTGAATGAAATATATGTATACCGTAATCTTATGTTACTGTTTAAATGTTGTGTCTATATGTCAATGTCAAAGAAAAGGTATCTTTAATTGGTTTTAGTCTCTAAATGAGCAAAAAGACCTCAAATTCACTCAAATCAACTTACAAGCAAAGAAGGTTGAACTTGACATTGGATTGGGAGTTTTATCTGAACCACAAATCTAACGTATTCAGGAAACTTTCAAAGGTTATATTTTATCATGTTAAAACAATTTTCTTTATAACATATGCTGTATTTGGGCAATAGCTTCAAAAGGATCTGTGACTCGCCAAATCTTAATTATACAAAAATTGAGATGCTTTTTAGCGTTTGTTTCACATTTTACAAATCAAGATACTGATACCGGTGTCTTGATGGGCAACTTAGAATTTATTGGGGTTAACCCCCATGATTAGCTAAGCACACCTTGGTTGAAATGAAAGGATCTCAAAATATTCTACCTGAAGAACAAATGTTTCAATTTCAGTCAAATAACTGCACATAAATCAGTGGGAAAATCTTAATCTCAATGTTGTTTGAAGGATGCCAGAAAGATAACTAGACACACTTGTAAGGATAAAATGATAGAATTACTAAGTGGCTGGCTACTTCTCTAATCCATAAACTATAACACATAGAAAAACATCTGCTGATTTATTTATTGAATATTATCTCATTGATAACATTAAGAGAAAACTCTTCGAAACATTGCCTAAATTAATAAGTAGCTGTTTTTCCATAAATATAATGTGTTATAGTTTATTTATCTACCCAGTTACTAATTACCACTTACAGAATATTCTCTAGTTCATTAAGCGCAGAACATTATTAAAGATACATTATGTAAGATTTAGATAAAGAACTAGCCATTCTTGCTATAAAAGTTCGAAAGTAGATAATTTAAAATGAATAATTTGAAAATTTCATTCAAATTACTCCATTGCAAGCGAAGATATTAGCCTTTGAAGTTTTGACAGACGTGTGCAATAATTTCAACCACTGTGCTGGATGACCAAAGCTAAGTCTCGATCCTCCATATTTGATTAAATCAACGTATCGCCGAACTGTCCTAATCTGTTTAATATCGGAGAATTCTGATGTCACCGAGAGTTGATTAAGGCCTAGATCAGTTAATTAATGTCTAATTAATACTTTAGAAAACATTTCATGCCTAAAGAAAGACCTGCAATAGGCAGATTTAGCTCTTGTATAATGCATGTTTAATTAACTTACCTAGAGGTGCTTCAATATCAAGATTCTTATCCAAAAGAATATCAGCTGGTACTGCTTTATTGACTAACTCAGTAATATCCTGAAAGAATTAAACAATCATAGGTTTGTACTATTGTCAAACTGAATCCTATACTATACGTTGATCCAGGCAAAGTTGTTTTGTATCAAGTTTTGTGTCTGTATGAAATTTTTGGTATTTCACAAGAGCTTACAGATTAATTGACATGCCCAGTATATAAATGTACATGTATGTATGCCAAAAACATGATACAAACAAAAAAAGTGGAGCATACGTCATACAAGTATATTATCATTACATATACCCGAAAACCTTTTAGCCAGCACAACGTAAGAAATAAACTATGTCAACTAATGATATATTTATAAGCTTTCTTTAGAGATAACCTATATAATCTTATGTTAATTCCCTTGAAACATGAACCAAAGTAGTCATACATAATTCTAAACTGTTATTTAATTGAGAGGTTTCCTGCTGTATTAAAATTGTATTTTAACTAATAATTAAAACTAAAGGAAACAATACATATGTATTTGGTTACAAAGCAACTTGAATATAATATAATACATTTAACATGAGCTCAAATATCAACATATTACCACACGACAATATTATATAGTTATATGTCATGACATAGGTGAGCCCATAGCCAGCTCATAAAATTTGGTGGGGCTACGGAATTTTTGGGAGAGGCAGAGGATGTTGCCAGCTAAGAAGGCTCCTGAGAAATCATTACTAATGGCGAAATATTTGGGGGCGCTTATTTGATTTTTTTTTGTGGGGGGGGGGGGTAATGATCCCCCCATGGCTACGGGCCCGGACATAGGTTAATGTTTACTTTATCTCCTAAAGCAACCACATTTTGTATTTTTAACAAAGTCAAAAAACTTAATTCAATGAAATCCTTTCAAGGCCATTAATACCAATGAAGTCATTATTTAACAAACTCAATCAAGCCTTTGCCATCCCACTAGTTTCAATTTATATTCAATGATACAACCCATAGCCACGAATAACGGTGGATCCGAAACTAGAGATATGTATATGTCAGACCCGTGTTAGGCAGCTAGACAGAAGTTTTTTGAAAATCAGAGATTTTTGATGATTACGTCCAGGGTTACTGCCCTTGAGAAAACTGTGAATGTTCTGTACACCTAATTTTCGATACCTATGGATAATGTTTTAGAACAAAGCCTATTGAATTTCAAGTTTTTCTGATTCAAATTTCTCTGTCATTTATATAACAGGGAGAAAGAGAAAAATGGGGTTTAACATCCACTCAAACTATGTCATTTCAGGACTAACACATGGTTCAATTTTATTTCAATAAATCGCTTGCGCTTAGGGTTCTTTAGCAGTGGCAAGAAGCCAGAGGACCAGGAGAAAACCCACAAGGTTGGACAGGCGACCCTACGTAGCAACATAACATAGTCTTATACTTATTGATTTGAAGAAGCCTTGTTTTTTGCAAATATAAGTAGTTTAGTATTAATGTCTCAGATAAAATATAATGTTTAGTGAGAAAAAGAAGCATAAATACTTTGAATTGTTGGCTTGATCACTAATTGTAAAGCAAGAGAAATGAAATGGAATGGGGTTTAACATCCTATCTGACTGGGTAAATGAAGTCTGGCGTATTTCATACAGTGTGTGATGAGATCTTTGACTTGTACACAGGACCTCTTTTTTTTTTTGTTCTATCCAAATGATTTGAAGTTTTCTCTTGCCACAAACTCTATCCTGCACTGTCAGAAAATCCTGGTGAACATTCTCTGCCAACACAGGCATCGAACATGGGACGTCCAGGGGAGCAAGTCAAAGTCTTAGTCACTGAGCCATTGAGGCTCCAGTAAAACAAAAGATGCATGTGCAGCATGTCAGAATCTAATATTGGTTTCCTTTTATTATTTGTTTTATTATCTGTTCTGTACTATTTTTCTGTTTCATTATCTGTTCTATTAATTCTTCTATTCTATTATTTGTTTTATAATCTGTTCTATCTCTTCTCCTGTTTCATTATTTGCTTTATCTGTTCTATTTTTCTTCTGTTTTATTATTGGCTAGAATATCTGTTCCATACATTTCTTCTGTTTTATCATATTTCCTGTAATCTCTTCTATTTTATTATTTGGCGACACTTTCAATGCAAATATTTCTCAATCAAGTAAGTAAAATTAAAGCTGAAAAATAAAGTTAATACCACATTGGCGCAATTGGCACCAATGACAAAATTTGTACAGAGGGGCACCTACCCTTCTGCCAAACACATTACTACTAGTGGCATATTCAGAAACACGCGTGCCCTGAATCGCTTAATTGTCCCAACTCCATGTCCAGTCCCCTACCTTCCCTCCACTGAGAAGGTTAAGCATATATTGAAATTCAATAAGATGTATATATCTATAAAAACTATGGATTTATTTATTGATTTGCCACAATATAACTCAAATACAAAAAGTACAGTCTTAAATCATTGTATGCCCTATTGTTCGTAATGTATTTCAAATTGTCCAATAAACTTAAATTGACTTAGTTTTTTAATTTAAATAGTTGTTATAATAAATTTTGTGTATCTAAATTCCTAACCGGCTCCTAAACCTTGGGGGGCCCAGGCATATGTGCACAATGGCACTCATCATCATCTCTCCGAAGACTGTAATAAATAGTTGTTTGAAATTGCATAATTTAAAGAAGCTAAATCGCTAACATTTGGACCAAGAAATTGACACAAGTGGGTCGCAACGCATATATAATATTATAATATGAATGTATATAAACTGATTTACATTCAATGGCTTCCATTTTTACTCTAATTTCAAATCAGTTATTTTCGGTGAAAAAAAGCCAGCAGTCTCAATTGAATGCAAATTTCTAGCGTCTAGTTATTCTAGTCTATATACACCGATTTGGTGCAATGTTTCTAACCTTGCTCCTGGAGTCTCTTGCGAGAACTGGGACTGGAACGCATTATGGTACACAATTCGTGTACCAATGGTAAAATGTTCAATTTGTCTTCAGATGCCCATCCTTTTCCGGTAAGATCACATCACAGCATCAATGTTGATTTAAACTGACAAATAAGTCGTGTTTTCAATGTTGAAGATTTTGGATGATACTGAGTTAGAGACTTAGCTACTTTAATATGTTGGTCAAAATAACTATAAATGCTTCAGTTAAAGAAACTAAATCGCTATACTTTGGCACTTAGAAATAAACACAAATAGGTTGCAAGACTAGCAACATATAGGTTGCAAGACTTGCAACATATATAATAATGTTTTACATTCAATCGTTTCCAATTTTACTATAATTTCTAATCAGTAACGTTCGGCGAAATACACAAAAAGTCCAAATTCAATGTCAGTTTTTACCGCCTGATTATTGCAGTCTACACTAGTATACTCCTGTGGGGTATGTTTAGCCTCACTCATTGAGTCGCTTCGATCACTACAAAATAGCGCTGAAAATCATTCTGGCACGTGATTCATGTGCCACGTTTAAAATATTCATTTCATATGATTCATGTGCCACGTTTAAAATATTCATTTCATATCCGAAGACCATATATTATTTTCATAGCAAGATAACAACAATAATGTTGATTTAAATTAACCAATATGTTGCAATATGCCCAATTTGCAATGTTGAAAACTGGATGATATTGAGTTAGCAATTTGCCGTCCTCAATGTGTAGTCAAGGTGTGTGTCTGGGATGGAATCCATGTCATGTGTATATTGTCAAAATGATCTAATATTAGAATAAAATCTATCATCTAATCTTTTCTGGATAAGTATACTTTTGATGTCACATGGAGAAGGCAAAATGACAAAAACATGTATAGTCCTTACTTAATGATATATTCAATTAATGTCAGTTTAAATATGCTCCTGGAAATCGAATTTTCTGTCAAAAAAGAAACCTTACAGATATACATATATAGCCTACCTATATGGAGCATGAATCAAAGATTTTTTGCATGAAAGTTATCAAATTTATCACTGATTAATCCACACTCAAATTGATTATTTAGCATTTCACTATCAACAATAAATCAAATATATCAATGATTTTCGGGCATGGACTAAAATAAGATTAAAAAGAGGCCCATCAAAAATACTGGTATTTATTCTGTAACCTATCACACAGTCTATTTAAATTCATTGGTTAATAAAGGTTAGGTATCTTTATCAATTTGGGGCATTCAGAATATGATTGAATTTTTCAAGTTTGTAAGAAACATATTTTAAATGATGGCAGCAAGCCCAATTAAGCCAAGTTAAGTGCTCGATTCTAAAATTGCACTACCTGGGGTGGTTGAACAAACTGGTAAAAACTTGTTTAATTATTGTCCAATAATGGTATAATATTATAGATCACCTACCTTCAATCCAAGAAATTCCAGCATCGACTTCTTCTCGAGTTGACTTGGACCAATATGTCGCTCTTGGAAAGTGTCATGCTTAGAAAAAATTGTTTGTAAAGCATTATTATGATTCGATGACAAAAAACGGGGTTTTGGCAAATTAATTGGCTGACAATTTGGCAGGTGCACGGCAGAAAATGATAACCGTGTTATTTTTGATAACAAATGATTGCTGGCGCGCTTCATTTTAATTAGCGTGACAATTTACTTCAGCATTGATATTATTTCACGCGAAAGTTAAGTTCGTAGTATGATGAACGTGAACACAAATAATATTGTTCAGCCAAATGGCCTTGACAGTGAAGCTCAAGGCACTTTGACCTTTCATTGGCCAAACAAAACTCGTGTTACTCTACGCGCCTCTTTTGGTATTCCAAGGATGGTCTTGCTGGCCATATTCGGAATTTGATGAATATTCAATAGAGAGAATCTAAAGGAAATGCATGTTTACTCGACGACAGTAGTTTATAAAATTTCATTTACTATGCAAAACACAACCCATTTGCTCGATATCTCGACTTTAAAGTATTCAGCTAGGATAAACCGTTAGATAGACTGAGCATGTCATCCACGAAAAGTCAACAACATATTAACAAATGTTATACTATGGAATGACGCGCCCTTCCGATTTTGCATCGACACGTGCTTTTGTTGATATTTCATTCAACAATCAAGTCTATCCCAAGACTTTGTTTTGTTTCCTGGTCCTTGGCATGAAACTTCTTACACAGTGAACAATATCCATTTTGTGACAAAATTAGAAATGAGCGACGTATACACATTAAATTGGGATATTTTTATGCAGAAGTTTAAATATTTTACAGAAATCATGATTGTTAATTATAACAAACCGGCCTCCAAGGATGGTTAATAAAGGCACAATACCACTCTTGTTGTAACTGAATAATGTGCCCCAATCTTTATTTTGGCCAACAAATTTTATCATTTTACAATATTCCAATTTAATTGATGATACAAATTTCATCTTAAAAAACCTTATTTTAAAAAATTGGAAAAAAATCAACGTAAACCTTTTCAAATGTGATTGGATTTCAAAATATTTTCGAATCCTCTGAACAAGTGAAATAGAAAGTAATGGATAATTTACACAACAGGCAGGACGCGTAAACATCTAGCACTTAGAATAAGGCTATTATATATTTTCTGGAGCTGCCAAGCCAGCAAGAGTGGTATTGTTATTTACGCTACAAAATAACACATGTTTAGATATCCTCTAGCTTTAAGTATTTATTAATTTAAGTATTTATTATTGGTGTTTAGGACTGTTTGTTTGGGGCGCCGCCAACAATACTATACAAACAATGACCTTTGCTTATTATGCACCAGTTGTGCCCATATATTGAGAAAGTTTATATTTGGTTGGTTATAGATTATGTTATTGTTTGCTGTATGAATAATTCACAAATCTTTTACATAACAAAGTATGTCTTGTACTCCGCTTATGCATCTCACATCGAAACCCATGGTCTGTATCCTGTCATCACATTCGGATTACAAGATTAGTGTTCATCTTGTTGATTAAGTACCTCCCAAGACCCACCGACTCGCAGCGCGAGTGTCTATACGATAAGCAACACTTGTATTCGCAGAACGCGTAAAAACGCGGTGACAATCATTTATTACAGAATGATAATAACGCCCTACTTTTCCGTACCAAATGAAGACTGGTAAATGCCATGAATGGTGCTATGTGTGCTAAAAGTGTTCCCCACCCCCACCGACAATGGCGTTACCGCCTGCTCCGTCAAGTCTCTACTAAAATGTACACTGCAGGACCTAGCTTTTTCGCTCTATCCGAACGACTAGATGCCACTCAGGCTTACCTATGCCAGACCAAACCATCATTCAGAAACAACGGCCGAAATACCTTGTAATCGTATCGACTTCAAAGCAATATGAGATGGAATCTATAATAGTAAGCAACTTGTGATATTACAAAAAATGATTCCTTTTCGATAACGTTGATGGAGATATTTTAAAATAAAAGTTACATGTACATGCTGCATAACATTTTAATCACACATTCTCTTATCTAATATGAACTGAATTGTATACTGTACATCATAAAAAAAATATTGAACAAACCCAGAAAAGATAGGTTGCCAGGCAACGAAACATACGCCCACAGCAGCTAAATCGTCCGGGCAGTCAACAAGGGTTGTTGCATATTTTTACTTTTTTCGGTAATGAAACATTTGTAATACACTAAAAACTGATTAAGAGTAACAACTCATTATGTAATTATTAGAAAATCATTAGAATTTGATTGCTTTTTATAAAGTTTTACCCCACGCTAACAATTAGTATATACATGAAACATTTAATATCATGGATTTAGCTGTTCAGTTATCTAAATTCATTGAAAATCAAAATACTTGTTCGTTTCAACACCTTAAACTCTATGTATCAATCTGAAGTCAATCGGATGGTAACTTTGGCCTCTATATACATGAAACATTTAATATCATGGATTTAGCTGTTCAGTTATCTAAATTCATTGAAAATCAAAATACTTGTTCGTTTCAACACCTTAAACTCTATGTATCAATCTGAAGTCAATCGGATGGTAACTTTGGCCTCTATAGCGTCACAAGAATTTTTGAAGTTATCAAGGGAGATAACTCTGGCAGTAATTATTTGAAATCGCAGAAAATCAATAGGATTCTTCGTCTCATGAACTTAAACACTGTGTGTAAATCTAAAGTCAATCGGATATTAACTTTGGCCTCCAGAGCGTCCACAAGATTTTTTGAGGTGATCAAGGGCTATAACTCTGGCACTAATTAATGGAAATCGCTGAAAATCAATAGGCGGCTTTGTTTTATGACCTTAAACACTGTGTATAAATTTGAAGTCAATCGGATATTAACTTTGGCCTCTAGAGCGTCCACAAGATTTTTTGAAGTGATCAAGGGCCATAACTCTGGCACTAATTATCGGAAATCGCTGAAAATCAATAGGCTTCTTTGTCTTATGACCTTAAACACTGTGTATAAATTTAAAGTCAATCGGATATTAACTTTGACCTTTAGAGCGTCCACATGATTTTTTAAAGAGATCAAGGGCAATAACTCTGGCATTAATTATCGGAAATCGCCGAAAATCGATAGGCTTCTTCGTCTCATGACCTTAAACACTGTGTATAAATCTAAAGTCAATCGGATATTAACTTTGGCCTCTAGAGCGTCCACAAGATTTTTTGAGGTGATCAAGGGCCATAACTCTGGCACTAATTATCGGAAATCGCTGAAAATCAATAGGCGTCTTCGTCTTATGACCTTAAACACTGTGTATAAATTTAAAGTCAATCGGATATTAACTTTGGCCTCTAGAGCGTCCACAAGATTTTTTGAAGTGATCAAGGGCCATAACTCTGGCACTAATTATCGGAAATCGCTGAAAATCAATAGGCTTCTTCGTCTTATGACCTTAAACACTGTGTATAAATTTAAAGTCAATCGGATATTAACTTTGACCTTTAGAGCGTCCACAAGATTTTTTAAAGAGATCAAGGGCCATAACTCTGGCACTAATTATCGGAAATCGCCGAAAATCAATAGGCGTCATTGTCTTATGACCTTAAACGCTGTGTATAAATTTAAAGTCAATCGGATATTAAGTTTGGCCTCTAGAGCGTCCACAAGATTTTTTGAAGTGATCAAGGGCCATAACTCTGTTAGTTATTATCGGAAATCGCTGAAAAACAATAGGCTTCTTCGTCTCATGACCTTAAACACTGTGTATAAATTTAAAGTCAATCGAATATTAACTTTAGCCTGTAGAGCGTCCACAAGCAATTGTGGACGCCGGACCGACGGACGGACCGACGGACCGACGGACCGACGGACGGACGGACGGACGGACGGACGGACGGACGGGGGCGACGACAATATACGACCACATTTCAATGTGGGCGTATAAAAACCATAACTATGCCCGATAAACTAATAAAGTGCACTCCTCTGATTCAAATGTATTACCCATAGAAATATAGTCTATATTTCTATGGTATTACCAATACAATATCAGCCTTTGTGTATTACACCCATAAAATCTACTGGTCCATATGTATTGTAGGTTAAATTAAATATACAACCCACTTCGTCGATGTTTATTACAAGTATACTGGTTCGTGTTTGTGTATTACAAGTTAATAGGCAGTATTATGCAATCTATCTGTGTTTCTTACAGATACAATATAGAAGATATAGTTGCTGTTCGGGAATAATACCCTCGGTGAAAACGGAGGTTATGCCTCGTCAACAAGCGGTGTAATTCTGTCGCTGGAACCCGGTATTTCAATAAATGAAAGTTGTTGTTTTTACCGGTATGAAATGTCTTCCTTAAAATTTATCCAAACGTTACCATTATTTTTGGATGTGAAAAACAGTATTAGATCTATCATAGTATTGCTTCACGCCTCTTTATTCAGTACTGGTACATGTTTGTATCGCATTAGTGCAAAATGAGTTTTGTTAGACTCAGACACTATAATATCTTCCTTAATTTCGTTCAACTGATCTGAATTTCCATGAGATATCCATATATCACACTCTAAATTTTATTCTTGCCAGCGTTTTGGTTATGGTTTTGTAATTAATTCATCCAGTGTATATCGTTCCTCGTTGTCGGTATGACACCGTTTTGTTTAAATTTCAATATGATACATGGAGTTTTAATTCTTTTTATGAAGTCATTTCAATTTTGGATATGAAGTGTTGATATGCATTACAACATATCTTCCTCGGGTACATTTTTTTTGCAATTATCTTGTCGCTATTGACAAACAGAGCTCTTTTTGTCCGGGATTTAAAAGACACAAAAGACCCTTTTTAACTTTAGTGAAGGCTTAGTTTATTAAAATGAAATCTTGAAACGCACCAGCGATTATTTCTGCGTATTAAATATAGTTAGTATACATTAACCCGATTAAAATAACAGCAAGTCCCGAAGGTGACATTATGCGTACAAATTGTCAACATTCGTAATTTGTGTTCTCCAAACACAAGACACGGATGTAACTGAACATGACGCAGTTGTACCCACGTACATGTACAAGGGTCCTTATTTTTTGATAGTTTCAGGGTGTTGAGATGAAGTAGATTTAAAGGGGGAGTGGAGATCGCACCTAAATGGGATATCGTCTGGTCGCCTGGGGTGGCAACCCGTAAGTCGTCATAAAGACAGTATCAACCTTAGTTTTATATTCATGATCTGTTGAAATTACATTTCTAACCAATTAACAGATTACTTTGATAGAACAATTTCAGAGTGCTTACAGAAAAGGGTGATATATATCGTGGGCCTACATAGCGAAAACTGATTTTAATTCGTCGCCCCTTTCATAGGCGTACGGGCTCGATGACGGTTAAAAAGATAATCTGTGATTATGCAATAGATTTGTTTAATGTAGCTAAGTCTCTAACTCAACATCATCCAAAATCTTCAAATTTGAAAACACGAATTATTTGTCAATTTAAATCAACATTGATGCTGTGATCTTACCGGAAAAAAGATGGGCTTCTGATATCCAATATTTAAGATAAAATAAACATTGTACCATTGGTATACGAATCATGTACCATAATGCGTTTCAGCCCCAGTTCTAGCAGGAGAGTTGAGGAACGAGGCTAGACACAGTGCACCAAATCAAATGGCGTATTTAGACTGGAATAACCAGCCGCTAGAAATTTATATTCGATTGACACTGCTGGCTTATTTCGCGGAACATAACATCTTTGAAATTAAGAGTAAAAACGGAAACCACTGAATGTAAATCAGTTTATATACATTCATATTACAGTATTATAATGTGTTGCGACCCACTTCTGGCAATTTCTAGGTGCCAAATGTTAGCGATTTAGCTCCTTTAAAATTGTCAGGGTTTCTGGATTGACCGAATTTGAGACGAATTGCGAACCAGATTATTCATTCATTACTAATTGATACAGATACAGAGAGCAAGAGTGGTAAAACCAGATTCTTTAAGAAAGACTTGTGATAAATGACTTACGCATAACTAGGTTAACATTAATACAATTTTATGGATACACAATTATTAATTACTGAGTTTATTACTGTGACTATTCAAGGATGCTGCTTTCGTCTTTACCAAGAAAATACTGTATGTGAAAAGAGGACACACTGTATACAGAATGTGAAACAATCGATCAAATATACTATTAAAACTTAATCTCCTTGATTTACATGTGTAGGGGGTCATTTGCTACTACCTTTGGGTGTTTAGTAAAAATGAGACCAACTGATGTACAGACTACTAATATGAGTGACCGTCTTCGTTAGCCCGGTTTGGAGTAGAATAGTAGGGTGTTAAACGCTATTTCATTTTGTTATTTCATTTTAATATGAGTGACATAGCCCCGAGCTAAGCACCACAGGTGGGAGATTTATATGGGGCTAGTGGGGGGGGGGGGAGAACATGTTTCTTCGATGAAATATTTGCATCTGGAGTCCCTGAAATGCCATTTCCTGGATTTTGCAGAATTCTGATGTTCAAAAAATACTTATATTTATGTCCTTTTTAAAATGGCCGCTCTAAAATTTCAGTGTTCCTCTCCTCATATTTGTAACATAATTATTTGTTTCCATGCAGACTGTGACTCCTAATGTGTATCAATTGCAGCCGTAATTTTGAAAATTAACATAGCAACAGATATTACAGCTGGGGGGGGGGGGATGTACAGTCTATTTTAACACAGTACCTCACCATGCCCATGCCAAGTAACTTCATGTCCAGCTATTGAAGATCCCTCATGTGTAAATTATGCAAATGACAAAATATATTGAACATACATGTATGTTGTTGTTGTCTACAGTTAGAGAGAATGTGTATACTGGTAATTTTGGTGAAGGAGAGCCCAAGGAAACTAGTAGGTCCAAGGTCCAGAGCTACCCAGTTCGCCCTTTTTAACAACAAAGGAGGGAACACCATTGTCAGATAAGAAATTGACTTTCTCCAGTTTTAATATAGTTTCTATATCCGCACACAGCCATGGAGGTGATAATAATGGGGATGCTCGATTCACAGTTCCAGAATTAAATTATCTCAATTACAAAACTGGTGTCAATCGAGTGAAAAGGAAAATTTCGGAGTACAATGCATGTGCAGACTGTATTAAAAAAAATCTCAACCAATCATGACAGCTGAAACATATTTTTTACTAGGAATAGGTCACGATTCTACTCACTCCACCTCAACTGTCGGGACTGGCAGAACTGTGACAGGACTGAATTCTGTGTCACTCGATTGTAATTCTGTCAATTCGGGATGTTCTGGACTATGAATCGAGCATCCCCATAGACAATATAATGAGAAGGGCGTACATATTTAACAAAATGCTTAATAAATATTGAAACAAGAGTGTATTTTTTTACACAAAAAATAACTGAATAAAAGGTTATGATATTACTTTCATATCATTCTATTCATTGAATTTGAAGTTAGTAGTTATACCTAGGCTATTAGAAAAGAAGAAAGACAAATATATAAATTCTACATCCCTTCACAATGTATTTGCCAGCTTGTAGAACCACATGATCATATGAAACACATCATAACACAATAATCAAATAAACATTATATTTCAAAACAGGACACAGATATCAAGGTAATGCAATGTCATCAAAAAATGCACCCACTGGAATAATAGGTGAAAGTTTCCCCCAAATTAATTGAATCTCATGTCCCATATAATTTGAGGAGACAAGGGTACCCATCTTCTAAGGCTTTAAATTTATAGTTGGTAATGTTTGTCCATTCCCATAACTGAATGAAAGGAACATCTTTGTTGTATATCAGCATTTGCAGATATTTTTTTTGAAAATGTAATTAGCAATCTTTTACAAATAATCACCAGAACTACTTCCAAATAGCTTTTCACAGATTAGCAGTGAACAAAACAGATTGTAGTCACATTGAACTGACCTGTCTCTTTTAATGAAAAGTTATAAAATTAATCTTTCTCTCACCAAAATATTCCAAATTACTTCTATGAAAACTTATGCCCACTTCACCATTACAGTTCCATACTTCCATGGCTCTTAGTGTTTTATTGAAACAAGCAGTAATTTAATGTAGTCAATTTGATTATTTAATATTTAATCAAGAAAACAAAACCAGACTATCAATACTGCATGGAATTGAAACATTATGAGACTGATAATTGATTCAGAATATTGTAGTTTGCAAGATATTCAACTCCCACAAATAATGATTTCATATTGGTAATACATTCTGTGATCACCAGTATTAAACATAAAATTTAAAGATGTAAAAAAACTGAACAATTTTTAGCTAAATCTGAGAGCTTAGGTTATCACATAAATTGCTACCTGTAAGTTTAGTCATTAATCTTTGGTTAAGTTTGATGTGATAAAGTAATATTGTGACTAATAAAATGGCATCATTAACAGGATATTTTCATAAGGCAATGATATCAGTTCAATTCCTAAATAGTCACTGTAAAACAAGAAATTTATGTTATTTAATTAATGCAAGTCGTGGAGTGTAAATATAAATAAGTTCTGAAATTATAAGGTCACCCATCATATCTGCTTCTTGGGCAATATTTTGTGTCATGAATGACACTGATGCCTAACAACTAATTAATCATTTAATTGGTTTGAGGGGTGTCATGTTTGACAAGATAGCTGTTTTACTCATAGGATGACACATACTTCATTTTATTATGCTACTAAATAGAAATGCACATTACAATTAATGAAACTGGTCATAAATTGTCCTATCATTATTGTCCTGTTTTACAGTTATCAAAGGTATAAATGGCATGCATACACTTAAATGTTACTTGGGTGGAGGTTAAATAATGCTATTTCACACACACTTTAAACAAGAATTATAATTAATATAGCTCACACCTATAAATCTGGGTTTTACACACCTATAAATCTGGGTTTTACAAAGTGAAAAAGGACAACATTACTATGAGTCTCTAGCAATACATTCTATATGTATTCAAACATATTATTAGATCTACTTTACAGTTCTTTTTAACTTAACATGCCATTTGTAATAATAGTTAAAGAATTACAAAAATATTATGAAAATCTTGACACCAAGAATTCGTGGACAATATTAACACAAAAAACAAAATCATAAGACCGTAACAGAAACAGGATTTGTCAGATATAATTAATGGATAACTTTGACAGGAGTTTTTTTAATAATGAAAGAGAATATAGGTTGCCAACTAAATTTATCCGGCAGTTGAGAAGGGTTGTGGCATATATCTTTTGTGTGTAATGAGAGCATTTGCCAAACACTGATATCAATTTTATACAGATTGGATGAAAAGTTTTGTTGTTTGACCAATCACAAGGTTCTACAAAGGGAAACAAGGGCCAGAGCTCTAGAAGTAATTAACTGAAATTAATGAAATGTGATAGATTTAGAAGTAATTAATGTTAATTGTTGAATTTGATTTAAAAACAATCAGATGATATATGTAATCTGTAAAGTGTTCACAAGTGATATATGTAATCTGTAAAGTGTTCACAAGAAATCATTAACGTCAGAATGACGACTACAATATACAACCACATTTGTTGTGACATAATTACACCCTAATTAGATATAAGCAAGGCACAAATGGAAACTGATTATACATAACAACCATATAAATTACCAGTTAAAAACATTTCTGGTGATTCTAACTGTTTATGACTGCATAACACTAAGTATCATTGTATAAATCATATAATCACTATGTTTATGTGCTTCATGAGGATCAATTACAACAGCCCGTCTGGAAGAATTCTTCATCTGTCTTTCAATTTCACAGAAACCACGATCACCAGACAAAATTGCAAAGGGAACTGACTTTGGTAATCGATCATCCATTTTTCCAATCTGGTAAACAATAAAAAAGAAGGTAGTGTATTATTTAAAGTTTAAGTTACAAAGATATAACCTGCAGAAAATGTATATCATGGTCTCTGTATGATTTCATTTCCAGGAGCGGGGGTGGTGGTGGTGGTTGTGGGGGGGGGGGGTACAGAACGTTCCACATTATATCAGAGGTCTTGAATATTTCTTCAACCTCTTATTCTTATGCAAATCTAGTTATCATATATATATGCATTTATCTTTCAAGAATGATCAAAATATTTAGCTTCCAAGTTGGTAATAATACACACTGTGACAATAGCATTCATTCTGAGAAACCGTCTTCATTAGCCCAGTCAAAGCAGAACAGTAGGACGTTATAAACTCCCTTTCATTTTATTTTGAGAAAGGAGCTACAGTGGTTATATGAGTAAACCGTGTTGACCCAAAAAGTTTATCAGGATTGACTGGCATGGTTTCCCCTTGTCAGTGGTCCAAGACAGAAGGCCTGGAAAGGGACTAAATATTGTCATTTGTATGTACCCATTGACATGCACTTAAACGAACATTTTACAGTTGTAATTCTATATAAGAGTAGGCTGTAGTGCCGCTGTCCAGCTTTTCATTTTAAGAAAAAAAGAAAATTATTGTAAAAACAAAACAACCAAAAGCAACATAGCTCATTCCATCCATGTTTTCTTTTTACCTTTGTCGGCTCATTATATGAAATTTTTTTATGTTATTGATAAAAAATTGAATAAATCTATTGCTACATTTATGGAAAGTCTTGCAAACAATGCATCTGACAAAAGCAGTTGGCTTAACTATTTCAGAACAGTAATGTCAAATACCCTCAGGTAACATTAATAGATGTAGTTATTTATGTAAACTCAATGACATTCAACATTAAAGAAAATTACATCTAGTGTGACCTAAATTTAATTGAAACAGTTCTAGCTCTACTTGTTTTCAGTCAGTCTTATTAATGTCTACATCCACCTAGGATAATATTGCAGACAGGAACTTGTTTTGTAAATCTTAATTTTTTAAATGTCTTTTTCTGTCTAGGTCATTAACATAAATTTATTAAAATAAACACTTGTGACAGTTCTATGGATAAAATTACTGTATTTCAATTAAAGCTATGTTTCAACAATGATTCTCTTGTCGTTATCAGTAAAAGTATTGTGCTTGATAACGACAGGAGAACCATTGTTGAAACGTAGCTTTTTTTGATTGAAATACAGTAATTGTTATATAGTACTGTTGTGTTTATTTTAATGTTTTCTATTACTAAATGCCATTCAAACAGTATACATTTATTAATATCCTACTATATGACCATCATTTAATAGTTTTATACCTCTGACAGTTTGACATACACAGTACACTAATCTATTTTAATTTCAATGCTAGCTAAAGTTTGTAATTTGTCAACAAAGAAAAAGTGTCCTTTTTACCCAAGAGAACACCTACCAACCCCTCCCTAAAAAGATAGGTTGCCAGGCAACGAAACATACGCCCACAACAGCTAAGTCGTCCGGGCAGTCAACAAGGATTGTCGCATATTGTTTCTTTTGTCAGTAAGGAGAACATTTACAACACGTGATAATCTTATTATGAGTAATAGCCCATTAAGTAATTATCAGAAATGATTAGAATAGTTTTAATGGTTTGTCTCAAGGTCTTCGTCCACAAGATATTTCAAAGTGATCAAGTGCCATAACTCTGTGTACAAATTTAAAGTCAATCGGATATTAACTTTAGCCTTTAGAGCGTTCACAGGGTTTTTCAAATTGATCAAGGGTCATAACTCTGGCAGTAATTATCGGATATCGCCGAAAATAAATAGGATTTTTTGTATCATGACCGTAAACAGTGTGTATAAATTTAAAGTAAATCGGATATTAACTTTAGATTTTTCAAAGTGATCAAGGGTCATTACTCTGACAGTAATTATCGGATATTGCCGAAAATCAATAGGCTTCTTCGTATCATGACCTTAAACAATGTGTCAATCGGATATTAACTTTAGCCTCTAGAGCGTTCACAAGATTATTCAAAGTGATCAAGGGTCATAACTCTGGTAGTAATTATCGGATATCATTGAAAATCAACAGGCTTCTGCATCTCATGACCTTAAACACTGTGTATAAATTTAAAGTTAATCGGATATTAACTTTAGCCTCTAGAGCGTTCACAAGATTTTTCAAAGTGATCAAGGGTCATAACTCTGGTAGTAATTATCGGATATCGCTGAAAATCAACAGGTTTCTTCGTATTATGACCTTAAACACTGTGTATAAATTTAACGTCAATTGAATATAAACTTTAGCCTCTAGAGTGTTCACAAGATTTTTCAAAGTGATCAAGGGTTATAACTCTGGTAGTAATTATCGGATATCACCAAAAATCAATAGGCTTCTTCGTCTCATGCCCTTAAACACCGTGTATAAATTTAAAGTCAATCTGATATTAACTTTAGCCTCTAAAGTGTTCACAAGATTTTTTAAAGTGATCAAGGGTCATAACTCTGGCAGTAATTATCGGATATCACTGAAAATCAATAGGCTTCTTCGTCTCATGACCTTAAACACCATGCATAAATTTAAAGTCAATCGGATATTAACTATAGCCTCTAGAGCGTTCACAAGATTTTTCAAAGTGATCAAGGGTCATAACTCTGGTAGTAATCATCGGATATCGCTGAAAATCAATAGGCTTCTTCGTCTCACGACCTTAAACAACGGATATTAACTTTAACCTCTAGAGCGTACACAAGAAATTGTGGACGACGGACGGACGGACGGACGGGCGCGACGGCAATATACGACCACATTTCCATGTGGGCGTATAAAATTCACCGGCTGCCAGGCAGGATGATATGCCCACATTTTGCAAGAGATGGATAGAGAACAAAGGCCATAATTCAGGAAGCTACAATCCAATATGCGCGAATATCAACAGGACCAAGATCTTCGGGTTATAAAGGTATATTTCAAGTTTCATCAAAATCGGATCCTTCTTGAGTGTCCACAACCTTGATATACCAGATTTTGTTTGGCAGTTTTAGTCTGACTTTCACAAAGTTCGAACTAAACCCACCTCACAGTGTAAAGGTCATATTTTCAACATTTTTTAAATTTGGATAACAATTGTGACCTCTAAAGGGACCACAAGCTAAAACGTGATTTTTCAAACAATCAGGGACCATAACTCAGGAAGTTACAATCCGATATGCATGAATATCGAAAGCAATAAACATGCATTTCAAGTTTCATCAAAATCGAATTAAAATTGTGACCTCTGCAGGGTCCACAACCTTGATATACCATATTTTTACACTATTTGGTCTGATTTTCACGAAATTTAAACTCAGCCCTCATTTTGTTGTAATGATGATATATTCCATTAGTATTTCAAATCGAATTATAACTGTGACCTTTAGAGTGACCACAAGCTAAAATAGGCTATTTTTCGTACAATAAGGGGCCATCATTTAAGAAGTTACAATTCGATATGGGCAAATATTAAAAGGAACCAAGATCTTTGGGTTATAAACATATATTTGAAGTTTCATCAAAATCGGATTTAAATTGTTACCTCTACAGTCTACAAGGTCACAACTACCATATTTTTACAATATTCTCGTACATGCAGCAGCCAATTTGTCCGGCAATTTTGTTAACGGTGATATAATTAGATGTTTTTTTTAAAATCAGACAATAATTGTGTCCTTTAGAGGGACCACAAGCTAAAAAAGTCAATTTTTCGTACAATCAGGGACCATAATTCAGGAAGTTACGATCCGATATGCGCAAATATCCAAAGGAATCAAGATCTTTGGGTTATATACATGCATTTCCAGTTTCACCGAAATCGGTTCAAAACTGTGACCTCTACAGTGATCACAAGCTAAAAATGAGATTTTTCGTACAATCAAAGGCCACACACCTACACCCGAACAGGGGCGGCGGCATAATACATTCATATTATTATGAATGTGGACGTATAAAAATGCAGTGCAACATAAAATTTATTAATTCAAAAGACATTAATAAGTTTTGTTTCTATAATGGCAAATAAAAGGGCCAGATGATATACTTACAGTAAAACAGATAGCAAAATCTGAAGCATCCTTAGTTTTACCACACTGACTGTGTAGGTGGAAGCATTTGGCTTTTTTTAACTTTAAAAATGGAAGTGACCTACAACAGGTAATAAGATATATACAATCAACTATATTAATAACAAGTATGCATGTACAGGGAGTATTGCTGAAACAATACATGACCTATACTGGCCATTACAAATTTTATAATACATGCATTCAAAAGTGACTCAGTGATACTGCGATTACATGTCTGTGAATATAATCTGATAAGTTGCTGCAATGCACAAGATGGACAGAAAAACAAGCTAAAAAAAAGATAAATTTTTTCGTACAATCAGGGGAAATAATCCAGGAAGTTATAGTCTGATATGCTTGAATATCAACAGGAATCGAAATCTCTAGGATATAAACATATATTTTAAATCAGAAAATAATTCTGACCTTGGTATTACATACCTGTACACAAAATGTATACAAGGAGCATCCTTTTTGGCTAGCAGTTTCGGTATGATTTTCAAAATAATTTAAACTCAACTGTCATTTGGTTGTAAGATTGATATATTTAAAAAGTTTTTTCAAAATCGGATGAAAAGTGTGACTGCTAGAGGGTCCACAAGCTAAAAACGCTATTTCACGTACAATCAGGGGCAACAATTCATGAAATTTTGATCTACAAAATGCCAATATCATACGGAACCAAGATCTTTTGGAGATAAACCTATATTTCAAGATTTGTCAAAATCAGATAAGAATTGTGACCTGTAGAATGTCTGCAAACAAATTGTGGGCATATAAAACATTTAATGAGATAATTCTGTAAAACTGAGTACTAAATATTTCAAAGTTGAAACTAACATAATTTTCATTGATTTTAATTAAGTAAGAAATATTCACTTACTTTGGTGGTTTCCAGATTGTATTGCCTCCATAAAATGTCCAAACAAAAGTTTTATCAGGTAAACAGTGGGGCAATTTCTTAAAAAAGCCATGCCAGTTATCTAGGTCAAGAAATATCAAAAGATGCATTCGGCTAAGGTTTTTGGTTGAAATATCGCCATCAGTATCTGGAGAATCAAGACAGGTTAGTTTTAAAGAGGAAGTACTTGGTTTATTTGAAGTCAGTTCCTTTTTTTCAGCTTCATATTGTAATCTTTGTCGAAGTTTCTTTCGAGCATTTTTAGAAAGTTTAGCTGTCACGTGTTGATCTTTCAGCACATTCTGGTTTGAGAGTTCATTCTGTGGAGGTTTTAAAGGGTAACTAAATTTAAATGATTCCTGTGCAGAGTTGTTTGATTGGCTGCTTTCCCCACTACTCTGATTTTTAGTCTCCGATACTTTCTCTGTGGGTGATTCAGATAATTTCAGATATCTTTTAGAGGGGGAATTTTTATCTGAAGATCTTGTAGTGGGACCCACTTGAGACAGACAGTTTAAATTTGGCAAGGATTCAACCTTCTGATTACTGGAGTTAAAAACCCATGTAGAAACTGACGGCTGATTATCTGAAATGATATACACAGATACATCATTGTTATAAAAATCCAGCGTGTATTAAATTTGATATTCATATTCAAATCAAAATCACATGATCATACACAAATCATTACCCAATCTGAATTACATATCAATCTAACATCACATAAATATCAATGATGTTGATAAATGTACTGTATATGTATGTTTTCCTACTATACAATTTAATTCAAACAATGCAGTGTCATACAATAACTCAAAAATCAATATGGGTTCAGATATTTAAAGTAAGTGCAACATATTGCTCAAGGACAAGGATATGTACAGTTAAAGTACATGCATATACACTTACCATCAATACCATCTGTACTAGAATCTCTTTTTCTCTTTCTATCCGGTTTTGTAAGATTTGGAGCAATACTATGACACGAATCTAGTAAACTTGAACAAGATAGAAATGAATCCATGCTTGATGAATGAGACTGAGAATCTAACACATCATGAAATTCATCACTTATGAGATATTTATTATTGATATGAGAAGGACCAGATTCGCCTCCTTGTGTAGTAGTTTTATAATAAGCTGTTACATTTAAAACTGAGTCTATCATTTCTACACTTCGTTTTACAACATTAGAATTAGATATAGATAACAATAGAATATTACAATCACACTGATTAGGTACCTGTATTGGATTTGTCACTTTGTTATTAGAATCACTGTTAGCATTTGAATTCCTGTTAAGAAAGTGAAAATACTGTATACAGGCAGTAATATTACCGTATTTATTCAGATTGGCATTGTAAGTAAGGATACAGAAAGAAGGATATGTTATAGATGTCTTATTACTAAAATCATGGTGTGTAGAGATAGTTGCTTCATGTGTATATTTGGAAGGTGCATTTATATGGTTAACTGAAACCAGAATATAGAAACAAAGAAAGCAGATAAAGATAAAAGGATTAAAAGATAGCTAAAAATACACACGCATAAAAGAAAGCAAAATCAGAAAAGTATGAATGAAAGAGCTAGAAGAAGCCTGCAGTGAAACATACTCTGTGCAGTGTTGCGTTTGATTATAGGTAATCCTACTACACACTGCTATTATGAGTAGATATTGTTGTTATAAATTCTGATTGGTCAGTTGTCCATCTACCAACAAATCACTAGCTGCCATACAAAAGCTTTACATTTAAAACAAGTGCCAATATTGGACCAAATATGTTTACATAACGTTACGTCATGGCTCACGATTTTATTATGCCTAATTAACCCGTGCATAGCAGAATACTGCAGTAAAACTAATTGCGTCACAAACGAGGCTATCAAGTCGAATGAAATGTAAACAATACTGTTTGGAAACGAACATACTTTCACCGTTTTTAATACCTTAAATCACTGTCCAAAGTTTTAGGGAAGACCCAGATTAAACGAAGGACTGTCATGTTTCCGTACTTAAGTGATAGCTTTCATTGAACGTAAAGAATAGACACACTCCCACATAAGTTCAAGAAACAGGCGCTATTCCAGCAATAGCCAGAGAGAGATTTCTCGAGCCATTGCTTCAGGAATATGGCAGTGAAACAGAGAACTACAGGGTACAACACACATTGGACGAATGTTGAAAACTAAGTACGTGTATAAATGAAAAAAACATCTGTAAAATTAACCAAGTTTGTTTTTTATTTGCAGAAATGATAACATGCTGTTAATTCATACACTTAATATTTAGAGACTTATACCTTTCTTGTCGGCATCTGATTCTTTAACTGAGGTAACATTAAAATGTTCTTGTATACCACATCTTCGTACAAATTCTATGAATGTTTTACAATCATGGTCTATTAACCATCCGATATTATTATCATCACATTGATGAAAACCTTTTTCTGCATCAATATTCCATACAATTTTACTACATGTACTACAACACTTGTCAGTCAAGAATTCTGCAAATACATCCTCCTAAAGCAATAAAACAAAATATTATTAATCCATTAGAAATGAAATGAAATGAAATGGGGTTTAACATCCTACTGTTCTGCTAATGAAGACAGGCATACACCATACAGTCTGCCATGAGCAAAATTTTGCCCGGGCAGCAGTGCTATGGCCTACTCTTATATCAAATTCCAACTACCAAGGGATCTTTTACGTGCACGCCAATGTGTACACAGGATCTTGTTTTTTTTCCCATCCAAATGACTATACAAAAAATCTGGATGAACTTTCTCGGCCAAAGCAGGGATCGAAGACCCCATCTCCAGGCTAGCGAGCCAGCGTCTTACCCACGTGACCATGTGATCCCCAATTTAATCCATTAACATTTAGTACATGTAAATATTGACTACACAGGTAGTAAGTACTATCACAGGTGCACGAACATATTTTCCCAAAGGCGAGCACCATCAAAAAATCAGCCCACTCAGAAAAAGAAAATCAAATCTGCCCCACCATATCAATAAAAAGCCGCTCCCCATTGAAGTGTAATTCGACAAAACAACAAAGTCCTGAAAATTGGCCTGTTTAATCTCAAAATTCATATTTTCAAAATAAAGTACAAAGATAGATTGCCAGGCAATGAACCATACACCCACATCAAGCTACATTGTCCAAGCATACACAAGATGCAACTTCTAGACTTATGGTCCTTGTTTTACTTTGTTGAACCTTGTGAAAGTTTGAATGACAAAAGTTATCCAATATGTATGAAATTTATTTGCATTATTTAAATTTATATATGTTGTTTACATCACTCAGATGAAGAAGCCTATTTAATTTCAATAATTTCTGTTAATTTCTTCTGGAGTTGTGGGCTTGTGGCCCTTGTTTCACTTTGTTGAACCTTTTGAACACTTTAACGACAAAAGTTATCATCTGCTCTGTATGAAATGTATATGCTTCATAATTATTGAATTTCAGCAATTTCGGTCAATTACGTGTTTTACTTGTTGAACCTTGTGAACATCCTAATGACAAAAGTTTCTGTTATGAAATTTATATGCATTATTCAAATTAGAAACGAAAATGTAAAAGCCTGTCAAATTTCAAAATTGTCTGTAAATTCTTCCAGAGTTAAGACCATTATTTTAGTTTGTAGATCCTTGTGAACCCTCAAACGACAAAAATTATAATCTGATCTGTGAAATGTCTTGTATGCCCCCAATTACAAACAAAAGAATAAATATGCGAAAACCCTGGTTGACTGCTCAGACAATTTAGCTGCCATGGCCGTATGTTTTGTTGCCTGACAAAGAACCTTACAAGTGGGAAGAAACCAAAGAGACAGGATAATAATTACAAATGTAAAAACTGGGCATCACACCTGCATTTGTCTTGCATAGATAACCAGCTTTATGACCTGCATTGTGTAGATTAAAGGGTAGCTATCCTCAATCTAAATTCATTTAAATAATTTAAAAGCATATTGATTTAATTTTGAACTTACAGGTGTAGACAATGATGTTATTATTAATTGATGAGTTCTAGTTTGGTCTAAGTCATGGGAAATTATCTCATCCTTGGTTTTTAACTCCACATTACATTCAATACATTTTACTTCACAACCAACATTTGAACATTTTTGATAAAATTGCTCAGCAAGATAAGATGGCATGGGTACAGATCTGGATTCAATACCTTGAAAATCTAAACACATAAAGATTCATCAGCAGTATTACAAGAAAATTACCGCTAGAATTTGCATCATTACAACATTATTTTTTTTATCCTCAAGAATTAAATAAATTCATAATTATACACACTTATTCAGCTTACATGTACCTCCAGAAAATTGATAAAATTATTACTATACGCAAGTATTCAGCTTACCTCCAGAAAATTGATAAGTAGTATGAAAATGGTTATTCTTGGACATATGAGTATGGCAGTAAACCATGCTCTTGAAGATCATACAGCACTGGGGACACATATACCCACATATAGGTATTGGCGATAATATTGGCAGATGGTCATCAAAAATCATATGTTCCTGACATTCTATCTTTCGCTGAAAAAAACAAAACAAACCCATAACATAAATATTTATTGTAGCTAGAGAGAGAGAGAGAGAGAGAGAGAGAGAGAGAGAGAGAGAGAGAGAGGGGGTGTTTCACATTCACTCGAATAAACTAGGTCATTTCAAGACTAACATGGTTTAAATTTCATTTCAATAATTCGCTTGCATGTAGGGGTCTTTAGCTGTGGGAGGAAACCGGAGGACCCGGAGAAAACCCATGAGGTTAGACAGACGACACTAATGCTTGTCACATACATTGTACAACAGTTGACTAAATGACAGGCTTTATGATACAGCACTTTATGATTCGGCCATCCAACCACCAAATATTTACTGTATTCAGTCAATATATTACATGGGATAAATGACAAAATTTGTATGTTCATCTTAAACTGATGGCTTAATGAAAACTGGTATCAAGACAGACAATTTAATGAATCAATGAAGCAGCCATTGACATTACAAATATATATATTTTGTAAAACATAGGCATTGTATTTAAACAGGAATTTATATAACACATTATTAAAATTGTAGTGACAGCTTGTGTTAATGACTAATGTAACTAAGTTACACTCTTATGTCATGTTATAATATACAGCTTTTTCAGTGACCTATCATATATAAAATCCATATCTTTCTTTGAGCATAAATAGGACATTTATCATACATACGTACATTATCTGAAAGTATGGTACATTAATTTGTGATGACCCAGAATTTAAATCGCTGAATAAAATCAAAATAAAAGGTGAAAGTAAGACAATTTAAAGCAATCTGTTTCACAGAGAATTACTTACGAATTATCTCTGTAACGGATGCCTGTCCAAAACACGTGCGTTGACTGCACGCCTCGTAGTCATTGGCTGAACGGCTCGTGCAATGTTTACTTAACACCTAACTGCTTCAGGCAAAATGATGCATTTTACTCATTTTAATACCCATTTACACTAAATAGGAAATATTTTTTAACTACAAATACTTCAAACGTCTTTATCTATTTTTCTTTTACCTCAAAAAACTGTTTGAGAATTTAATTTGTCGGAGTAAAAAAGTTAATATGCCGTACTCATTAAGCCTCGTCGATGTCATGCTTATCAGTGATTGTAGCGGCCAAGCGAATATTCACTGCAGGATCAGTTTGAATTTAAAGTGTAATCTGGGCATTCCAATTTTCAAAATACATGAATGTACCAAGCCAAGAGAGTCTATCCTTCTGTCCTCCTTTAAATGTGTATACATGAGCCACTGACTCCAGTTGTGTATCTAGGGTTATTTGAAGGCCCCCAAGAAAATATTACAAATACAACATCATTTGGTGAATGGAGTCACGGTGGCTAAGTGGGTAGGACAAGACACTGGCTTGCTAGTCTGGAGTTCACATGTTCAATCCCTTCATTGACCGAGAAAATTCATAAGGATTTTCCATCAGCATTTTCCATGGACCAAGAAAGTTCATCAGGACAGAGGGCCTGACAATGACAGCTGTCTAGTTGTTCGGATGGAACGGAAAACCCAGCCTGTGTAAATATTGGTGTGTGTGCAAAAGATCCCTTGATAGTTGGAATTCGAGGTAAGAGTAGGTCATAGTGTTGCTGCTCGGGCAAAACTTCCCTCACAGCATACTGTGTGGCATATGCCGATTATGCCTGTCTTCATAAGCTCAGTAGAGGAGCAGAACAGTAGGATGTTAAACCCAATTCATTTGGTGTACAGTGCAATCTTAACTTTTCTTTCAGTTGTGAATACATATTGCTTGATAATTTGAAACTCAGGTACATTGACCAAACAACTTCTCTATCTCATGTACACAATCAAGGTGTATAAATTTCATATCAATCGGATAATAACTGTTCCAAATTTAAAGAGTGATCAAAGGCAACAACTTGGTCTCTATAATCCATACAAATATTCTACGAATATTAGTCTGGATGGGTCCTCAAAATTAGACGGAAAATAGGTCATTGTCTGGATTATCCAGTCTTTTATCAAAACAGCTCGCATGTCAACAATGACACTCTTTAAGATAGGCTGGCACTGCCAGGCAGGATACGCCCACATTTTCGAGAGATGGACAGAGAACAAGCAATACCGAAAGTGATTTTTCCTACATCTTTAAGTCCTGTATTTCATACTGTATTGGGAGCAGCCATTTAGTTGGTCAGTTCCAGTCTGATATTAATGAAATTCGAAACCGACAATGATTATGGTGTGACGGTACACAACCTAGAAATGTGACTTTTCATCAAAATCGGATAAGAATTGTGACCTGTAGAGAGTCTACAACCATGATATACCATATTTTTACACTATTCGCGTACAAACGGCGACCATTTCGTCCGGCAATTTTGGTACAATTTTCACGAAATTAGAACTCAACCTTCCTCATCAAAATCGAATTAAAATTGTGACCTATACAGGGTCCACAACCATGATATATCATTTTTTTAACAGTATTGTCTGTCAAATTTGGTCCGATTTTCCCGAAATTCAAACTCAACCTTCCCTACAGTGTGACGGTGATATAATCAAACGTTTTTTTAAATTGGATAATAATTGGGACCTCCAGAGGGACCACAAGCTAAAGAAAGGGGGATTTTGCGTATAACCAGGGGCCATAATTCAGGAAGTTACGATCCAATTTGCGCAAATGTCGAAAAGAACCAAGATCTTTGGGTTATAACCATGAATTTCAAGTTTCATCAAAATCGAATTAAAATTGTGACCTTTACAGGGTCCACAACCTTGATATACCATTTTTTAACAGTATTCGCGTACAAACGGCGGCCATTTTGTAAGGCAATTTTGGTCTGATTTTCCCGAAATTCGAACTCGACCTTCCTTACGGTGTAACGGTAATATAATCAAATGTTTTTTTTAAATCAGATAATAATTGTGACCTCCAAGCTAAAAAAAAAGGCGATTTTGCTTATAATCAGGGGCCATAATTCAGGAAGTTACGATCCGATATGCGCAAATATCGAAAGGAAGCAAGATCTTTGGGTTATAACCATGAATTTCAAGTTTCATCAAAATCGAATCAAAATTGTGACCTTCACAGGGTCCACAACCTTGATATACCATTTTTTAACAGTATTCGAGTACAAACGGCGGCCATTTTGTATAGCAATTTTCGTCCGATTTTCCCGAAATTCGAACTCAAGCTTCCTTAGGGTGTAACGGTGATATAATCAAACGATTATTTAAATCGAATAATAATTGTGACCTCCAAGCTAAAAAAAAAGGCGATTTTGCGTATAATCAGGGGCCATAATTCAGGAAGTTACGATCCGATATGCGCAAATATCAAAAGGAAGCAAGATCTTTGGGTTATAACCATGAATTTCAAGTTTGATCAAAATCAAATCAAAATTGTGACCTCCACAGGGTCCACAACCTTGATATATCATTTTTTAACAGTATTCGCGTACAAACGGCGGCCATTTTGTATGGCAATTTTCGTCCGATTTTCCCGAAATTCGAACTCAACCTTCCTTAGGGTGTAACGGTGATATAATCAAACGGTTTTTTAAATCGAATAATAATTGTGACCTCCAGAGGGACCACAAGCTAAAATGGGTGATTTTTCGGACAATCAGGGGCCATAATTCAGGAAATTACATTCCGATAGCCGCAAATATCGAAAGGAACCAAGATCTTTGGGTTACAAACATGCATGTCAAGTTTCATCAAAATCGGTACAAAATTGTGACCTCTATAGGGTCTACAAGCTAAAAACGTGATTTTTCGTACAATCAGGGGCCATAATCCATGAAGTTTTGATCCGATACATGCCAATATCGAAAGCAGCCGAGATCTTTTGGGGATAAACCTATATTTCAAGTTTCGTCAAAATCGGATAAGAATTGTGACCTGTAGAGAGTCCACAAACAAATTGTGGACGGACGGACGGACGTCCGGACGGACGGACAGACGGACGGACGTCCGGACGGACAGGGGCGACGACATAATACGTCCACATGAAAATGTGGGCGTATAAAAATTTTGTTTGTAAAGGTTTCAACTGTAATGGTAATTTTCTCTCGTCATGAATCAGACGTATGCCTTCTCACAATCTTCTTAATTCTTCATCGCGATTCACGCTTATTCCTCGTCTCTATTTTGTTTCTAATAATAGATGAGCCAAGTGAATTGTGGGATATATTTCAACCACACTTTATAGAATCTGGCAAAATTGGCCCGGCTTCATAAGATCTAGCACTTAATGTACCGAGACTTTAGCCAAAAGGTTCCATTGCCCATGCGTAAACAAAAGTTTGGTTTTTTATGTGGTAGATTATCCAATAATTTTCGTCAAAAATTGAGAACCGACCCAGACCCTCCGTGCGTTGAAGACTAGGGGGTTCTGGGTGACAGAGACTAGCAACAACTCAGAATGTATTTATTGACAATCTAGAGTGTGCACAATACATTGTATGCTTTTTGGTCTCACGAAAACAAACATTATGTATAAATTCAAAATTAATCAGCCTATAATGCGTGGGAGACAGACAGAGAGGACAACGACAATGTATGACAACATCTCCATGGGGGCTTTAAAAATGCTACATTATTGATGTTTTTATTTTACCGTACACCTGTATTTTTAAAAGTTGTGTAGTCACTTTAAAATAAGTTAATAGTATATTTACCTGAAATATTTCCTCACATTTAGGACAGCAGTATAGAATCGGTAAGTTGGACAGAGCACCATTTGTCAAATTTAAGAAAGGATTACATGAGGAATGGACTCCTTGGACTTCATGATAGTTCCACAAAGGTTGTGAATCAAACACTAAATCACAATTTACAACTTTACATTTATAGGATGTGTCTGAAGGTATGCTATCATGGATTGTAAGCAGGGAATTGGGTAAATCGATTGAACCCTGTTCATTTGTTAATGAAGCACTAGATATCTCTAAATCTGAGTCTATCCTAATAAAACTAGAACTTGTGGTACATGTAGCTGACGCCTTTGCTTTATAACGCTTATTTTGGTCTAGAATAACAGTATGTTGTACATCTCTATTAATGGCATCACAGGACAATGGACGTCTTGGGGTTGTCTTTGGAGGGATTTCACTTTCAGTGCTTGTTCTCTTTCTTTTCATTGATCTTTCTCTTCCTGGTGTTGCCTTATTTTTTCTATTAAGCAACCTCTGAGTTTCCTGGCTGATTCCTGAAAATATTTCAGTTTCGCATTTAGGATTTTAGGAAGTAAAAATTGAATAATCAGTCAAAATGGTAGAAAGGCTTGGGCAGTTGAAGCCCATTAATAACATGTGTCGAATTTCATTATCCTGTTCAGGGCTCCCAAGTTGACAATCACTTGACTTTTGATTTGGATATCTAAAAGGGTCCCAGCCCCTATCCTTGTGAAATATGCCTGTCCACTCAGTATGCAAATATTATTTTTAACACAATGAATATAATATATGGCTAATTCTTAGTACCAATGAATACAAACAAAATGAAATGGAAATACATGTATTAATATTTTTAAAAGAATGATTTTCTTTACCATTTTTCTTTGCCCATTGTGCAACAACAGATCCTGCTCTGTCATATTCATCTTTAGATACAACATTTTGACGTAGATATTGACCATGTGCTCTTGCTACATCATCTTTTACTCTGGCAATACGTCTCTAAAAGGAATCAATTAAATGCTTACAATTCTCTTTAATTGGGTACATCTCTCAACAATAAAAAAATCTTGTACATGTATGTAATAGACCCTCAAAATTAGAAAACTTTTATTCATAGCACAAAAATTCTAAAAACAAGCCAACAGTGAGGCTGATGTCCCCCGCCGAAATCCCAAAATAAATAGATGACACATATTATTTAATCGCACATTTATTTTTTTCAAACATATCGAGCAATCAAACTGTACACGAAGTGTCATCCAAAAGTGTTTTATAAAGGAAAATGCTAAAACCGACGAGAAAAATAAAAATGTACCCTAGTTAGGGAGACCCTAAAGGCAGACAAAAGGGCCCCAACGCTTGACAAAAGAGCCCCCCTGGCAAAGGGAAAGGGCCCTCGTGTCCGAGTCAATCGTTTCTATACACTGTTACTGTCGAATCCATTACTGAATGAGAATGCAGTCATTGTATTGGCATAAAAATCATCAATCAAGATGAACCCAAGTTATCTGGTCCCATAGTATCAACCAATCAAATTACTTATCTCTGCCTACCCTAAGAAGAAAATGCTCATCTTAGAACTAAATCAAGGCATTAACCTAATAAGCATACACACACCAATTTTGAACATTTAAACTCAATTCGAAGGAGAGTTATTGTGTTCCAAAGTCTTGGCAAATCAAATTGATTATCGCTCTGCTTACCCTGAGCAGAAAATGCTCATTATCGATCTTAGTCAAGGCATTACTGTAATGAAACTATACACCAAGTTTAATCACTCTCACTTAATTAGAACTCAAGTTATCGTGTCCCAAAGCATCAACCAATTAAATTGCTTATCCCCGCTTACGCTAAGCAGAAAATGCTCATCTTCGAACTCCATCAAGGCATTGACCTAATAAGCATATACACCAAGAACATTTTATTTCAATTAGAAGGAGAGTTATTGTGTTCCAAAGTCTCGACCAATCAAATTGCGTATCGTTCTGCTTACCCTGAGCAGAAAATGCTCATTATCGAACTTAGTCAAGGTATAACTGTAATGAAACTATGCACCAAGTTTCATCACTCTCACTTAATTTGAATTAAAGTTATCGTGTCCCAAAGCATCAACCAATTAAATTGCTTATCTCTGCTTACCCTAAGCGGAAAATGCTCATCTTCGAACTCCATCAAGGCATTGACCTAATAAGCATATACACCAAGTTTGAACATTTTAACTCAATTAGAAGGAGAGTTATTGTGTTCCAAAGTCTCGACCAATCAAATTGCGTATCGCTCTGCTTACCCTAAGCAGAAAATGCTCATTATCGAACTTAGTCAAGGTATTACTGTAATGAAACTATACACCAAGTTTCATCAATCTCACTTAATTAGAACTAAAGTTATCGTGTCCCAAAGCATCAACCAATCAAATTGCTTATCTCTGCTTACCCTAAGCGGAAAATGCTCATCTTCGAACTCCATCAAGGCATTGACCTAATAAACACATACACCAAGTTTGAACATTCTAGCTCAATTAGGAAGAGAGTTATTGTGTCCCAAAAAGTGTGACGGACAGACAAACAGACAGACAGACAGACGGACGAACCCATTTTAATAGTCCTCCAACTTTCTTCGAAAGGCGGGGGACAATAAAGTAAGCTTTCTATAAATACTATAGGTAAAAATTCAAGAGCAAAACAACATTCTGTAATCAGAATAAATGTACTATTGCTGTCTTTATTTCATTTCATTAAAAGATGGATGTAAGATCCTTATGATACAAATCTTAATTACGAAGCTTATAACATGATATATGTTGCAAATGAAATAAATATTGTTTTATATAAGAAAAATATATCCTGTGAAATGTTATTTGTCAAATACATTTGTAACTTAATATAATTTGCAACGTCATCTGAAACTTGTGTTTAAATAGCCTAACTACATGTAACATGCTGATCACATTGCAGCCTCAATATCTAGATGTTACTAATACTAGCTTAGACATAGACATTCTGTATTCAAATAAGAATGTATCTGAATGTTCAGATAAAAAAAATTACCCTTTCTTCTCTTTCTTGATTTCTTTGAGCAAATACAGCCCCGATACTATCTAATAATCCAAATTTCTGTAACTCATTAGGTCTATGATCATCTTTCTTATCCATCTGAAAAATTGAAAATTAGTTTGTATGGAAATTTATTTTTACAAAACAAGTTGATCACAAATATAAAGAAATAAAAAAAACAACAGGATTACCGGTTAGTTACTTAGAACCACTTGAATAATTTGGTGTAAAAGACTCCCAGTCCTGTGTAACTAACTGCATAAAAGTGATAGTTTTCACAGAAATATCAACTATAAAATAGCAGTGCTGTCTCAGATAGCGTCCATTAAATATGATTAATGGATTAAGGAAGTCAAATACCAGCCTAGAGACTTCAACTTTTCAGGATGAGAGAAATGGGGTTTAATGTCCACTCGACACAAACTAGGTCATTTTGGGACTAACATATGGTTTATTTCAATAATTCACTTGTGCGTAGGGGTCTTTAGCAGTAGGAGGAAACCGGAGTACCGGTACCCGGAGAAACCCACAAGGTTGTACAGTGGCGGACCGTATGGAACAGCGTGCGCACGCCATTGATAGGGTAATGCACAAATTTACAAACTCTGCCATATAAAGTGAAACGAGATTTAGGCAGGCCTTGGGGAAAAAAATTGGGATTTTTTAAAAAAATTTGATTGTAAATTATTGTAATTGGAATAAAGAAAGCAATAAATGGCTGAAGATTCTCGGCTTTTCAAAGATTTTAAGTTTTTCTCCCAAGCTTAACTGAATTTCGTTTCATCTTATATGGTCGAGTTTGAAAATTTGTGCATTACCCTATCAATGGCATCGGCCAAGTCGTCTAGCAGACGGAGACATATTTTTTAACAGCGTGTTGTGTTGGTCATTCACAGGGACTGACACGCGACCGTTTAGCAGTGAAAAGTTGCACAGTAAAATTGACTGGGACAGATTACAGTTTTGACATGGATTCCAATGGCATGAGACCTGAACGTAGTACTGGCGAGTTTAATGAGACCTACGTTCAGAGCTGATATAAGGCAGAATATGTAGTCAAATATCAATCAGTCTGGTGACTTTAGGTATCATACCGATCGTCCTGACAAATGACACTCAGCGCACACTGACTTTGAATTTTCCCCACATACAAGTGTAACTACTGTCAGTACTGACTGTACTTTGTAGAACTATCTATGTAAATGTTGACGCTTTTCAATGGCATGGAGATGGGGGCCTTCTCAACCTTGTGGGTTTCCTACGGGCATTCTGGTTTCCTCCCACAGGAAAGACTCCTGCGCTTGGGCTAAGATAATAAAAATTAAAAATAAGACTTGTCTGCGGTGGAACTGGAAGCTATGAACTCATCTGACCAGTTCAAAAGTTATTTAAATAGCTGGTGGTATGGAGGTCAAAAATGCAAATGTAGCGCCTGCCGTATCCGTCCTATGCTGCCTCACAGCTGAAATGTCTTCCTTTTCTCTTGGTTTTACCTGCATATGCATATCTTAATGCTTAATAATTAATATATTGTTGTAGTGCTGCTTCAGTGCTTGATATTTTATTTTAATATCTGATTCTATGGCTTATATGTGTCTTAACTTATATAGAGCGAAGCTCTAAAGCATCGCTCGAACCGTGATGCTTGAGCAAAGGTCTTTTCCGGTAACACAGGAGCGTAAGCAAAATGTCACCCACAGACTGTTGATTAAAAAAAAATTCAGACCGGAACCGGATACACTGGGCAAAATTGGCAATGTGCATGTCTGGCAATGCGCATGTCAGCGCATGTCAACTTACCAAGTCTCTAAGAAATATTTCTATGACGCGTCGAATGAATGACGTCATATATTTTTGACGTCAATGAAAATTCTCACACTTTTTTGGGTTTTTTTTCAACTGGGGAAACTTTATTATGAAGGTTTTATATTTGAAAACAATCACACCAGCTTCGCTCTACTCAGGCAAGGCCTGTTACATATTATACTTATGGCTATGCATGGTGCTTGCTATTATTATGTCTATGATGACTCTAGTCTATGTTTGTATATATACTGTTTCATGTTTGTCGGTTTAAGAGCTCGTGTTATTTTGTTATTATGTATATATGTACCGATTAATTGACTTTACCTTACTTTGAATTTATGTTAAACGGTATAATACTATATATATAATATAATAAATAAACGCTAACTAGTATTAGTATTAGTAACTAAGTCTAAGATTAAATTAAAATAAGAACAACAATTCGAAGCAACGAATGAATGACTTTATGATACCTATACATCGGACTGTTATTTACACGAAAATTCAACACCGGATAAACTGACATGAATTTAAGAATTTGCTGTCATCACAGGCATATTCTACAAATTACCATTTATTGTATAGACGGATTTCTGTCAAATAAACAAATTTCCGCCATTACTACAGTGACGTCACGATAATTGATCTTTCGTAGTCTCGCTTACATAGACAGAAAAATAGAAATGCTTTGGAAACCAACCATGATTTAAAAAAAAACCCAAAACATGGAAAAATGAAGAAGAATATTGTGAAACGTCACTAGGTATTCCTATTTCTCTGCTTGCACATCGTAAAATAACTTGAAATAATAGTAAAGGTTGACGAGACCGTAAAATCTATTATATTTTTCGACAAGCGAGTGGATGTTGCGAATTGGCGTGCTGTATTCATAAAAGACCTGTTAATCGAGAATTTATGCGATAGTAGAAACAAGTAACTTCCGCCACATGGATAATGGACAAGTCGACGGAAGAGTCAAAAAGAAAACAGTCAGGTTGACAGTGAAACAGATTTTTTTTTATTAAGTCGAACGTTGTACACCCCTTGACACTCTACGCTTTACATTCCAAGTTTTATTAACAAAAGTTCTTGCCTTTTTTGATTGGGGGAAGGGTATTATTCTAACATTAAATACCATTTTACTATAAATAATTATAATATTTTGATAATTACTACTAGTACTACACACAACACAAATATTATATGATGTACCACCCTGCTATAGTTCTAATCTATTGATTATACTCGCAATATGCATGGATTAACAAAATGGTTAGTGCATGGTGTATCATAATTTATGTCAATTAGTTAACGTGCATGGTTTTGATTCCCTGTTTGTACATAATTACAAGAAGAAGTAGGGTCACCTGTTCAACCTGGGCATGCTCTTTTCGGTAAACAAGTTATTGAAATAGAATTGAACCATATATATATGTGTTGGACTGTCTTTTCCTCGGATATTCCTATTATAAAAATATAATTACAAACAGGTATGCATGTGAAGGATGGGTATAGAATATAGAAATGAAATGAATTGAGGTTGAGCGTCCTACTGTTCTGCTCCTAACCTAGGCTAATGAAGATGTGTATCCGTCATGCAGTGTGCTATGAGGGAAATTTTACCCGGGCAGCGGCACTACGACCTACTTTTACATTGAATTCCAACTGCCAAGGGATCTTTTACGTGCACGCCACTGTGTACACAGGACCTCAGTTTTCCATCCCATTCGAATGACTAGAGGGCTGTCCTTGTCAGGCCCTCCGTCCTGCATCACTGACAAGGTGAAATCATGCCAGAAAATCTGAATGAACTTTGTTGGCTAATCCAGGGATGCATGATTTTTAAATTTTTAAATTTTTAACCGATTTTCTTGTAGATTGCCCAGAGTGTTCAACTATTAATTATTGTATCCTAAACGTACAAAAGAAGAAAAGAATCGAAACATATTTAGGGGGGCAACCATCCACTTCGAAATCGTTTAAGAAAAACTATTATTTATGTAACATATTAAACTCTTTATAATTGTTTCACATCAAATTATCAGCTTATCTGACATGTACCAAATATTACAAGTGTCAAGCAATGTCTAATTGAGCTGTTTTTAAAGATTATAATTTAGAACGAAATTTTAGCAAAATTGGATGTAGACAATTTTAACTGTTTGATATTTGGTCTTTCATCTTTACGAAAAGAAATGTAATGGGTTTAACGTCCTACTCTTCTGCACCTAACCTGGGCTAATGGAAGACAGATTTCCTCTTTACAACAACTCTTCAAGTTAAATAGTACACATCTTAGGACTTGTCGGGATGTGGGTATTCGACAACTTGTTATCAGTGCATCTGCCTGTGTACAAAACATTTTGCAGTTTAAATTTGTGGATTGATGCCACCTGAATTTGAAAGGAGTAGGACTAAGCAACTAGATGTCAGTCAACTTTGAGCACATTGATCAGACCCTGAGAGAAACTAGTCAAAAAAGAGCAAGATACGAGAGGAAGTCAATAAGTTCATAGAAATGGGTATTAATACACCCCTGAAGACATCATCGTTGATGTCATTATTGAGATAAGCCATCTGATGACAGTTTACAGACATAAACAACCCTTCCCGATCATTTACTTGAGATTTAAAGTCTGTTAACACAGCTACCTTCTTGTAATCATGGAACGTTCTAGAACTGAGCATCGTGCGGTTATCAAGTTTCTCACGAAAGAAGGGGTGAATGCGACCAAAGTACATAAACCCATGACCAATGTGCATAGGAAGGAATCCTCTAAATATTCTACTGTTGCAAAATGGTCAGCTGAGTTTAAGCAGGGTTGCAGCTCCTTGGAGGCCTGTTGAAGCCATTAATGATTTACGATTGCATGGGTCCAGGGCTTACAGGTCCGATTGTAGAATAAAGCTGGATGAGATATCTTCAGAATGTGGCATTTCTCATGGAAGTGTTTGCATCATAATTCATGAGCACTTGTACATGTCCAAGGTATCTGAAAGATGGGTTTCACGAAACTTAAATTCTCAAGATCGACACCAGAGAGTTGAATCCAGTCATGAACTCTTGGACATCTACATTAGTGATCCGGATAACTTTCATGCCCGTCTGGTTGATGGATTCATCACGAGATCCTAACACCAAGCAAGAATTCATGCAATGGAAGCATAAGCACTCTCCTGTACCCAAGAAGTTCAGAACTCAGCCTTCTCCTGGCAAGATCATGGCTACCATTTTCTGGGATTCAAGGGGTCTGATAGTTATAGACTATAAACCACCTAAAAGTCCAATAACAGGAGCCTACTAGTACTATGCTGACTTGTTGAAGCAATTGAGTGCAGCGATCAAGAAGAAGAGGCGCAGCTTGTTTACTGCTGGAGTTCTGCTTCTTCATGACAGCGCTTCAGTGCACAAGAGTCATATTGCACAGGCTGCACTTCAACAATGAGGCTTTGAACAACTTAACCACCCCCCTTACAGTCCAGAACTGGCCCCAAGTTATTTCTATCTGTTTTGCAATTTGGAATCATACTTACGTGGTTCAGGATTTGTCGATGATGAACTCAAGGCAGCTGCTGAGGCATGGCTCAGTGGCCAGTCAGAAGACTTCTATTGCAAGGAAATTAGACAATCTAAAGTACAAATGGACAATGTGCATCGAGGTCCAGGGAGATAATAATGAAAAATATATCATACCACAAAACCTTTGGCTTTTGTTTTATATCCACTTCTATGAACTTATAGACTACCCCTCGTAGCTTGTGCATACCACATTATAGATGTATTAACAGTTTTATGACATTTAAACAATTTTGTTACATGATTTATAGTCATTATAAGGGGTTTTGTATGTTTATGTCCCATCCAGTACATGTATTGTGAATCGCCAATAGGTGTGTAAAGAATGTAAATGACATGAAATCTGTAAAAAAGACCATTGCTCATTGCCCCCCCCCCCCCCTAGATGTACTTGGATTTTAAAAAGAATTGAGATTAGCTATCAGGCCTGTTAGTGGAACAATCTGGCTGATCTACATGAAAATCCAACAACATAAGGGCAATGTGTGCACCCCTCCATCATTTGCATACTAATCTTTTCTTTCTTTTTATTTTAGGTTATAATATTTAGATGCATATGTAATAGTAGGAAGCTAGATATCATAAAACTTAATACTTCACTATGGAAGTTATAAAATCAGCCAATGACAAACGAGAATACAGGTATAGTACCATACTTAACAATAATTATTCTCCCACCGTGTTTTGTTGCCCGCCTTTCATGAAAGCAGAGGACCATTAAAATAAGTCTGCCTGCCTGTCACTCGTCTTGGAATACAATTGTCGCACAATAACTCCACTTCTAATTGAGATAGAATGTTTAAACTTGGTGTAGATGTTCTTTGGGTCAATTGCTTGAGTATTTTCTTCTTAGGCTAAGCATAGATAACACTTTGGTTAGCCAAGACTTTAGAACCAATAACTCTGCTTTTAATTTAGGCAGATTCATAAAAATTTGATGTAACATTTCATTACATCGATACAATACCATGATTAATTTTGACTAATATAAGTTTGATAATGAACATTTTCTGCTTAGGTTAAGCAGAATGATACACAACAAATTTGATTGTTCAATGCTGCATAAAATGATAAATTTGCAAAAAACTGAGTCAAGTGTCCTCTGCTTATTTTGGTATTGAGACGGGACACCAAACTAACTGTTTGTTTTTATTTTTTTGTAAAAAGTTTATCTTCACTAACTTCATATCTGTAAAAGTTTTAATGATTGATGATCAGTTAAGACCAAAATTGAACATTACAATTTGTAAATTTATTAAAGAGTTATCCAGCTAGAGAATGGACTTAAAGCTTTATTGGTATCAAATCCTCCAGATGCTGATGGATACCAGTCATCTGCTGAAGTAGAATCAGAAAGTGAAGAGGGCAGTGAAGGAGATGAAAGTGATGGTGAGGAAGACATGGAAGAAAATGAAGATGGAGAGAAAGAAGAAAAAAAGAAAAATGCTGAAAGACAGGTTAAAAAAAGAAGTCTTTTCTTTAAAGGACATTATTATTTAAAGTCTTTTCTTTAAAGGACATTATTTTTAATGGTGAATTTTGTGAATCATTTGTCAACATTTAAAAAATCTATTTTAAAAGTGAATTTTGTGAATGAATTGTAAACCTGATTGTAGGTAGTTCAAGTTCTCTTAAGTAACAATATTCACTAAAATATATCTGCTTTAAGGATATTACATTGATATTTATCTGTTTATTTGCCAGTCTGTACAGGAGCTTCAGTTACATTTTCATATTGAACAACCTCAATCGCTATGTAATAAAGATCAGAAAAAGTGTCCATCTTTGAAACTTTTATCTTAGCCCTGTGCAACTTTCTGTAGCTATGTGATACTTATTCCTCTTGCGTGCAAGTCGTCAGTGTTTGGTTAGTCACGTCTGTAAATGTAATACTGGAAATATGGCGATTATTTCCGAATACATCAGTATTTTGATGTGATCAGACATGCTAAATACCTTCTTTCGGCAAAATTTAACTTTTGATTTCCTGCTTGATAGATATACATTTTTAGATTGTACCGGTATCAGCTTGCTTTCTTTCCCTATAGTGTAATGGAATCTAAATTTGGGTTATTTTTGTCTTGTTCCAGTACCCAACAATTAAATTACTTGTACTGTTTTCAGTCCGCAGCAGCTTTATGTGTAGGAGTTGGAAGTTTTTGTGATCCAGACGATATTCCAGGATTTGCTCACTTTCTAGAACATAGTAAGATTATTACTTTAATTTAGCGTAATAATATAAAGGTGTCTAGATTATGTAATTTTGGTGTTGTATAGTGAAGCCATGGTGTAAATGGTTGAGAAATGATTGACATCAAATGATGATTTTATGACTTTCATTAAACTTAATTTAAAGCTCACTATTTTACAATTATATTATGATTTTTGCCATTATGACTCTCCGTGCACTTAATAGTTTGTTTTAAAGAAATTTGGTTTAAGACCTCCGGATAACTTTATTTTTTATTACAATTTTTTAAGTGGTGTTTATGGGTAGTGATAAATTTCCCAAAGAAAATGAGTTAGATGATTATCTGGGTAAACATGGTGGATTTTCAAATGCTTGGACTGATTGTGAAAAGGTAGGTAATCACTTGAAAGATCTGTAGCCAAATAAAGATTTTAGATTCCAAATCACAGGGACTAGCTTAATATGAATGAATTGATCAAAACAAATTTATTAATAATAATACCAGTTGTAAATCAAAATTTAAAGTCAAAAAGGGGCAACAATCATGTTTAATTTCATATAACATGCTAATGATTTTCGATACAAGGTATGTCCTAAAATAAAAGAATGTTATGTTACTATGGTGAAGATCAAGTCAATTTTATTATCAGAATAAAACAATTTGACATAAAACAAGATCATTTATTAGTTAGATGCAACATTTGCTACAAAATCTACTTACTTCGATAGTTTTGTATTTTTGATAGGCGTCAATGCATAAACTATGCATGGAAATTTAGCCCAGACAGTGGCTTCACTGACTAAATATAGTTTGAATTCCAACTGTTATAAGCTCCTTTACTTGCACACAAATGTGTAGTTGCTGTTTAAGTCCAACCCTTCATCCTGCACCATAAGCCACCACAGCTCCATTTTATACCAGCATATTAGGTTTTTATTTTCCTTTTATAGTTCCCGGTAAATAGAAGATATTTACAGGAATATTTTGAATATTATTCTATGTGTAGTTTGTTTATTTTGCAGACTGTTTTCTATTTTGAGATACAGAAAAAGAATTTCTACAAAGCACTTGATATGTTTGCACATTTCTTCATCTCACCATTATTAAGACAAGATTGTGTTGATAGAGAAGTGAAAGCTGTTGATAGTGGTCAGTATACATGTATCAGATATTTTATGGTTAACATTTCAACATTACTATGAATTGTTCCTCCGGGCACTCCGGTTTCTTCCCACTGCTAAAGACCCCTATGAGCAAGCGAATTATTGAAATAAAATTAAAACCATGTGTTAGTCCCAAAATGACCTTGTTTGTGTTGAGTGGACGTTAAACCCCATTTCTCTCTCTCTCTCTCTTACTATGAATTGATGTTCCGTGGAGTAGTTGCGCCTGTCGACCATAATGTGTAAAACTGTATAGAAAACAGTAATTTGGAATTATTTCTCATTTGAATTGCATCAACAACATACTGTGGCATTATTGCTTCAGTTCACAAAGTTTGTGGACGGTGCCTGGCAGTGTTGTGTTTTTAAAAAAGGTATGAAAAGTATGCAAAAAAGACACTATATCAGGGCATCATTTCTGACGGGCGTTTCCGCGCTTGCGCCCGTCTGCGCCTGTAATCTTGAAAACACAAGCGCAGGTTATAGCTCCTGCTAAAAATTCAGACAATTTCGACAGTTTTATCAAAAAAGTCGAGCTTTAAAGTTAAATGAAATATTATTGTATCCGAAAATCGTGAAGAGTAGTTTTGTTAGCAAAATCCAGTAGCGTGCGTTTTGTTATGGTATCAAGACATTTGGGTTGAAGATTATTAGCTCGGTTGTTAAGTCTCTCCATGGCGTTTGCATTCACGATAGATTATTATTTATTAGTGATAGTATTACATTAGTAATAAACGATTGATTTTTTTAAAATAAAATGCTTTCCGAGTTACGGCGTTAGTTTTATAAGAGTTTTTGATTGTGAAATTTGAATAAATATAACGTGATGAATTTCTGTCGTGGTCATATAGAAAGCGTCTGGATAATCACGATGAGTGCAGTTAGTTTCATCCCACGACGGTTTCACCCCGGGCTGTGAATATCATAATTAATTTCTTCGACATGGCCGGACTGAAAATATGCACGAATTGCCTGATTAATTGTACGTCTCCGACGCGAATTGACATGGATTGACGTGGATTCCACTAAGTAAAAGCATGTGTCCAAAATCATGCTTTAAATTTAATGTGCAGGCCTGTGACACTGACGTTGAGAAAAGTGTAGAATTCGGATTCTAAACTATCGGTATAGAATTGAATATCAAGTATAACGTCGCACCTTTCCCGCTTTGGCATTGAGCCAGAGATTTACTCGAACGTCCAAGGTAGTGTTTTCTGTTGTAAGCATATGACCGGTAAATCTATAAATAAATAAATTGGATTTTTAACTGTTTTCTCTTTTTTTTGTACACCATTTGGATAGATGGAAAAAAAAAAGAAGCTCTTGCAAGCAAATTTGCAGGTGCGTTTTTTTGTGCTCCCGGAAATTTAAGTGCAAGAGCTTTTTGTGACTCCTGCATGTTTTACAGAAATGATGCCCTGCTATATATAATATTGTTTAGAGTTTCAGATGTCAGTACCAAATGATGGTGATCGCGTCAATCAATTGATAAGTTCCCTTGCCAAAGAAGGCCATCCAATGAGGAAGTTTATGTGTGGTAAATATATTAATACATATTTCTGTTCATTTGTTTTGTAAATATTCAATGTGGAATATGTAAACTTGTATTAATTTTTAACATATTAAATGTGTAAACATGAATTATTCATTAACATTGCAATCGCATGATCATTGTAAGTATTGTATACAAAATGTAACGATTTTATAAAATATGATTTTTATATCCAAGCCCTTTTTATACGCCCACATTTTCATGTGGACGTATTATGTCGTCGCCCCTGTCCGTCCGGACGTCCGTCCGTCCACAATTTGTTTGTGGACTCTCTACAGGTCACAATTCTTATCCGATTTTGACGAAACTTGAAATATAGGTTTATCCCCAAAAGATCTCGGCTGCTTTCGATATTGGCATGTATCGGATCAAAACTTCATGGATTATGGCCCCTGATTGTACGAAAAATCACGTTTTTAGCTTGTGGACCCTATAGAGGTCACAATTTTGAACCGATTTTGATGAAACTTGACATGCATGTTTGTAACCCAAATATCTTGGTTCCTTTCGATATTTGCGGCTATTGAAATGTAATTTCCTAGATTATGGCCCCTGATTGACCGAAAAATCACCCTTTTTAGCTTGTGGTCCCTCTGGAGGTCACAATTATTATTCGATTTAAAAAACCGTTTGATGATATCACCGTTACACCCTAAGGAAGGTTGAGTTCGAATTTCGGGAAAATCGGACGAAAATTGCCATACAAAATGGCCGCCGTTTATACGCGAAGACAGTTAAAAAATGGTATATCAAGGTTGTGGACCCTGTGGAGGTCACAATTTTGATTCGATTTGGATGAAACTTGAAATTCATGGTTATAACCCAAAGATCTTGCTTCCTTTCGATATTTGCGCATATCGGATCGTAACTTCCTGAATTATGGCCCCTGATTATACGAAAAATCGCCTTATTTTTAGCTTGGAGGTCACAATTATTATTCGATTTAAAAAAACGTTTGATTATATCACCGTTACACCCTAAGGAAGGTTGAGTTCGAATTTCGGGAAAATCGGACGAAAATTGCCATACAAAATGGCCGCCGTTTGTACGCGAATACTGTTAAAAAATGGTATATCAAGGTTGTGGAGGTCACAATTTTGATTCGATTTTGATGAAACTTGAAATTCATGGTTATAACCCAAAGATCTTGCTTCCTTTCGATATTTGCGCATATCGGATTGTAACTTCCTGAATTATGGCCCCTGATTATACGCAAAATCGCCTTTTTTTTTAGCTTGGAGGTCACAATTATTATCTGATTTAAAAAAACGTTTAATTATATTACCGTTACACCGTAAGGAAGGTTGAGTTCGAATTTCGGGAAAATCAGACCAAAATTGACATACAAAATGGCCGCCGTTTGTACGCGAATACTGTTAAAAAATGGTATATCAAGGTTGTGGACCCTGTAAAGGTCACAATTTTAATTCGATTTTGATGAAACTTGAAATTCATGGTTATAACCCAAAGATCTTGGCTCTTTTCGATATTTGCGCATATCGGATCGTAACTTCCTGAATTATGGCCCCTGGTTATACGCAAAATCCCCCTTTCTTTAGCTTGTGGTCCCTCTGGAGGTCACAATTATTATCCAATTTAAAAAAACGTTTAATTATATCACCGTTACACTGTAAGGAAGGTTAAGTTTGAATTTCGGGAAAATCGGACCAAAATTGACAGACAAAATGGACGTCGTTTGTACGCGAATACTGTTAAAAAAAATGATATATCATGGTTGTGGACCCTGTATAGGTCACAATTTTAATTCGATTTTGATGAGGAAGGTTGAGTTCTAATTTCGTGAAAATCGTACCAAAATTGCCAGACGAAATGGTCGCCGTTTGTACGCGAATAGTGTAAAAATATGGTATATCATGGTTGTGGACTCTCTACAGGTCACAATTCTTATCCGATTTTGATGAAAAGTCACATTTCTAGGTTGTGTACCGTCACACCATAATCATTGTCGGTTTCGAATTTCATTAATATCAGACTGGAACTGACCAACTAAATGGCTGCTCCCAATACAGTATGAAATACAGGACTTAAAGATGTAGGAAAAATCACTTTCGGTATTGCTTGTTCTCTGTCCATCTCTCGAAAATGTGGGCGTATCCTGCCTGGCAGTGCCAGCCTATCTTTTTGTGCTCATATTGAAATGTGTTCGTATATTGTCACCATTGCTCCGTTGTATCCTCAGTTCGTCATACTAAACCATTCAAATTATAGAAACCATTCAAATTATAATTATTTCTGATGGGTTGTTACTACCTTTGATCTGTTTTTATACGCCCACATTTTCATGTGGACGTATATTGTCGTCGCCCCTGTTCGTCCGTCCGTCCGTCCACAATTGTTTGTGAACAGTCTACAGGTCACAATTTTTATCCGATTTCAATGAAACTGAAAATATAGGTTTATCACCCTAAGATCTCGGTTCCTTTCGATATTGGCATGTATCGGACGGTAACTTCATGAGTTATGGCCCCTGATTGTACGAAAAATCACGTTTTTTAGCTTGTGAACAGTGTAGAGGTCACAATTTTGAACCGATTTGGATGAAACTTTAAATGCATGTTTATAAACCAAAGATCTTGGTTCCTTTCGATATTTGCGCCAATTGGATCGTAACTTCCTGAATTATGGCCCCTGATTGTCCGAAAAATCGCCCTTTAACTTCCTGAATTATGGCCCCTGATTGTCCGAAAAATCGCCCTTTTTAGCTTGTGGTCCCTCTGGAGGTCAAAATTGTTATCCGATTTAAAAAACCGTTTGATTATATCACCGTTGCATGGTTATGAAGGTTGAGTTTGAATTTCGTGAAAATCGGAATAAAATTGACGGACAAAATGGCCGCCATTTGTGAAAATATGTTTTATCAAGGTTGTAAACAGTGTAGAGGTCACAATTTTGAACCGATTTGGATGAAACTTGACATGCATGTTTATAACCCAAAGATCTTGGTTCCTTTCGATATTTGCGCCCATTGGATCATAACTTCCTGAATTATGGCCCCTGATTGTCCGAAAAATCGCCCTTTTTAGCTTGTGGTCTCTCTGGAGGTCAAAATTGTTATCCGATTTAAAAAAAACGTTTAACTATATCATCTTTACATGGTAATGAAGAGAGAGTGTGAATTACGTGAAAATCGGACTAGAATTGACGGACAAAATGGCCGCCATTTGTACACAAATAGTGTGAAAATATGTTATATCAAGGTTGTGGACCCTATAGAGGTCACAATTTTGAATCGATTTTGATGAAACTTGACATGTATGTTTATAACCGAAAGATCTTGGTTCCTTTCGATATTTGCGCCCATCGGGTCATTACTCCTGAATTATGTCCCCTGATTGTACGAAAAATCACCCTTTTTAGCTTGTTGTGCCTCTGGAGGTCACAATTATTATCCGATTTAAAAAAAAAAAACGTTTGATTATAAAAACCAAACAAATTCTAATGATTTTCTGATAATTCCTTAATATGCAACAACTCTTGTTGACTACCCCGACGATTTGGCTGCTGTGTGGGCGTATGTTTCGTTGCCTGGCAACCTATTTTTAATGATTTTGAATACTTCGATGAACTATAAAATAAAAGAATAAATATGGGACTTAGCTGCTGTGAGTGTATGCTTTGTTGCCAGACTTGATTTTAAACCAAATTTTATTTTGTCAATGACACTGTTTAGCAGCCTGAAATACAATCATTGTTTATTTGTTATTATTTTGAATGAAGTTTTTGTTGTTAATTATTGTGATTTATTCATTTTTATTAAAAAATCTTGTGTCTTATTTTCAGGCAATTTAAAGACATTGAAAACTTTACCAGAAGAAAAAGGTGTTAATATTTATGACCATTTGAGGGAATTTTATAATAATATGTATTCAGCTCATTATATGACTCTAGCTATAGAGTCTAAGGGTAAATATTTTTTAATCATTCTTTTTTATATACGCTGACATGGAAATGTGGTCGTATATTGCCTTCTCCCCTGTCATCGTGTCTGTTGTCCATAATTTCATTGTGAACACTCTACCTCTTGATTCACTTTGTTAGACCTTGTGAATGCCCAAATAACAAATTTAGATTAATGAAATGAAGAAGCCTATTAAATTTCAGAGATTTTTGTTTATTACTTCTAGAGTTAGGTCCTTGTTTCACTTTGTTGAACTCCAGTGAAGGGTTGAATGAGAGAATTTATCTTCTGATCTGTATGAAATTTATATACATAATTTGAATTCGTTAAATATGAAAACAATAGAATTTCCTTTAATGACTTCTTGAGTTAAATGGTCCTTGTTTTGCTGCCTGGCAACCTATCTTTGAGAAGTGCCATCAATTTAAAATCTTTAAAAATGACAAAATAGAAACTGTTTGTTTTATTGTCTTTGCCTTTAAAGATATACAATGTGTACTCCATAACTTGGCATAAGAGACAATAATTAATGAAATCATCAATAATAAATCCAACGAATACAAAGATAAACTGCTACGATATTGCTGTTATGAAAAATACATTCACGGAAACATAGTATGGTTATTATTCCAGTATGCTGACTTCTATCTTATTTTTCAGAGAGTCTAGATACCTTGGAAAAATATGTGAGAGAAATATTTTCCAAAATTCTGAATAAGTAAGTGTCTTATTTTTGTAAAAACTGTAAAAAAGAAAAATTTAAAACAATAATAAAGAATTGTTGAAATTATTGAATGATGGTTATTTTGATGTTGAAATGATGTATTTAACCAAATTTTTCATTTTCATAGCCAGAAAACGCAGCCAAGTTTTAAACTTATGAAGGTTAGTAATTGATTATCATTTAATAAAATTCTAAATCAAGGCCTTATTCTGTTTTTTTATTGACTTAATATACTTGCTTTTATATTCATGGTTTGATAACTGTATTTTAATGTAGTCTCACGCTGTCAGTTGGCATAGTTGCAATTTAAGATAAAAACATGATAGTGGCGATTAAAATTTGATTTTGGGGATAACGTTTTTGGGTCATAGAGTGTCAGTCACAATAGCTTGGAGGCAAAGTAAAAATCAATCAACTCCCTGAAAATCTGTGTTCAATAAGTAATACTAAACCAATTGTGTCAGTTTAATGAATAGTTGATTGATAATTGCCAATGATGTATATAAAGAGTATAATTGTAAGCATCTCTTACAAATAAAATCAAAATTTAAATCATTTGATCAGGGATTCAGATTCTGATACCTTTACGGTAACTGAAAATAACAATATGCCAATTGTGCAAGCAAAACATAAATTTATAGAAAATTGACTATCGTAGGATAAGATTTGATGTGTAAATTCTGAAAATATATTGTGTAATATGGTGTGCAAATAGACTAAAGTCATCAAAAATAATAAAATCTAATCTTAGTAAATCATCTCAAAACTGAGCTAATGTATTATGTAAAGACAGGGTTTTTAAGTTGTTGTATATAACAGTAATTGTTTCATTATAGCCTACCTGAAAATAGAATTGTTACATGTATTTTTCATCACACATTTTTAGCAGATAAAATATTCCAGTTGGTGGAAAAAAATATGAACATGTTTTTTTATTTAAAAATTAACATCCATTTTGGCGGGAAAAAATTGAAAACCAGTGTGAGCTAAATATTTTACATATTGTGTGTTGTATATTCATTATTATCTTCTGTTCTAGGAACCTTTCAATACACAAGAATTCAGAAAATTCTATAGAGGTAAAAATATTTGTATATAGAAGAGAAAGTATGTAGAAAACCTAACTGTTAAACTTAAATATTTTAATATAACCTCATAATAAATTTGATATTGCAGTATAGGGTGGTAGGAAATATCCACCTTCCACATAATGTTTATGATAGGGACCAATTTTATCAGGAATATAATGGTGCTATTTTGAGTAATTATGGATATGACAAAACACAACTTGTTACGTATAAAATGATGTAATATTTAAATGAATGATTTAGTATGAATGACACTTTTTGAACAATTACCAAGTGTGTTTAGTCTTTCCATTCCGTATAATAATATAAAATAGAAGTTGTTGTATTCTTCAGAGAATATTTATGTTTTTTGTTTTAGTTAGTTCTGTTGAAAATACACACAGTCTTGAAATATTGTGGTCGCTTCCATCTTTACTTCATGAGTACAGGTATGTATTAGTGGGTGTTTCTGAATTCTAACATTATTTAACCCTCACAGACTACAATCTTGTGATAGTTAACTCTTTAAAGGGAATATCAGGCCAATAGTGATTTCAATTCCATTTGGTACTTACAAAGATATGATGAATTAAAAATTTTGCAACATTCGGCAGGCTCTGCAGACAATAGAAACCTGGATATGGTCAAAACGGACATGAACTGTTCTGACCAATCATTGGTCGTTTTGACTTGAATTTATGCTTGTTTTAGCCAAACTTTTAGGTCTTTCTTATCTCCATTATGCCTATAGGGACGGTTTTACAGTCCCATTCGAGAACCTGAATAGAAATATTGTTTATATGATTATATGATTAATATGATTATTCTTTAACAAAGTAGGACTGTTTATAGATACCATCTTTTTTAAGGCTTTATTTTGATACATTTTTAAAATATGAAATTCTCGCTTTAACATGTGGATCCATCTCAGTTACTAAAGACTAAACATATAGACAGAAATGGTTGTGCTTTGACATGCTTTTAAAACCAATTTGATTTAATTACAGAGTTAAACCATTGGATTATTTATCAACTTTGATAACTCATGAAGGAAAAGGTAGCATTTTATCTTATCTAAAGAAGAGGTAATTAAATCGTTATTCTTTAATTTCTATACTTGTTTCCCCATCCATATACTAATAGACATCAATCAATACTATATCTGTATAACTGATCAGACATGAAAAATTCTAAAAACTACTAGAATAACAATGCCAGAAAATATTTTATATTTCAAATTTGATACTAGACTTCATAATTCTTAATTTATGTCATTTCTTTTTTTTTAGAACACTGGCACTGTCTTTGTCAGGCGGCAATAACTTTACTGGTACAGAAAATAATTCTACATGTTCTACATTCTACATCAATATAACTTTGACTGATGAGGGTCTACAACAAGTGTATCAGGTAATAGTTATATAACAATTAAACTTTAATTATCATAAGGCACGGTTATAGTTTACAATTATTCATCACAGAGTATTCTACACTATGATATTTTGTGTCTTATTGTAGTGTGCAGATGCTACAATTACATTCTGTTATTTTGTTACGTACTTTAAAGTTATAATGTAATGTGCCTTATAGTATACACTCCACAGTACTAAACACCAACCCTTTGCTTTAAATTTACCAACTATACTGCATTTTCCATCCAAACTATTTTATAAACATATTGTAACTGTATTTTTATAGTAGTACATGTAGTAGTATATTTATTGATATGAGACAAATTAATTATGAGCCTTTGGTTGGTTTTTGAATCCTTACCTTTGTATATATTTTTTAATATTAAATACAGCACACTATAATATATAATAATATTTGCTTTTATTATTTTCAGATTCTTACTGTTATATTTGAATATCTTCATCTACTACGAACTATTGGTCCACAGAAACACATCTTTGATGAACAAAAGATAATAGAAGACAATAAATTCAGATGGAGAGAAAAAGTAAGATAACCTCACCAGATATTACAAAGCAGAAATAATTGTTGATGTCAAAACAAAAATTATCTAACATTGATATTTTGGTCTCAGTTTCTTGAAAAATTGGTTATGGAAAATTATATATTTCCCAGCCGGGCCAGCAGTCATGAAATCATTATTGCATATTTATTTTACATTTTTTAAGGGAGAAGCTGTTGATTATGTGGAAGAATTAAGTGAAAATATGCAGATATTTCCAGTAGAACATTACCTAACAGGAAGACATTTAATATATGACTATGATGAAAAGGTCAGTTCTGAATATTGGCTAAAGGACTTGATTTTAATTGATATTTTTAAAAATTTTATCCACGAGGTAATGACTAAGAATATTGCTGCAGCAAATTAAACAGATTAACAAGATTATATTAACTTTTAACTTTTTAACCTATAAATGATATGCAGCACATAAACACACACAAATTTCTAATGGTATTTAGATCAACAATGATAATACTTGAGTGGAATCTTAATTGGATGCTTTTTGTCGGCTTTAGTCTCTTGAAGTTCAATTTTGATAATCCGGTAAAAAAACAAACAAACCAAGGTTGCTGATTATTCTTATCCCGTCCTATAAGTTGCATTTGGGAATCACCATGTGGCAATCTTGGCATGGATTGTGCATCTCGCTCAGGAATCGCGGGTCTTCAACAAACCATATGAATTCCAGGTACCAGAGGATATTTAAATGTTAATGAGATCATACATCACTGAAACTGAAATGAATTTTCAAGCCTATACGTGAATAACCCATTTGTTTTAATTTTTGTGGAAATTACATACAGTAGAATACGATATTCCTTATAACAAAATAACAAGAATTATTTTTATTGAAGTCTGGTTGTATTAAAGGGAATGGAATATTATCATTTTAAAACCCATGCTATATCCTACCATGACCTCTTTTGACTCATTTCTGGCTCTTTGTTTCAAAATGGATTAAAAATGCCAGTTCAGCTTCATTTCTGTACTTTTTTCAGTTGATTAAGGAATGTGCCGATATATTGAAACCAGACACAGCTAATATAGTTCTACGTTCGAAATCATTTGACAGTCAAGGTATCTTAGATAAAGAAGAAAAGTGGTATAGTACAAAATATAATGTACAAGGTAGATACATTTCTGGTTCAAATGTTTGAAATTCACAAGTACAACATCCTATCATGTGAAACAGTTTTTCATAAATTAGACTATACATTATAAGAGTTAAGAACAAAGAGAAGCAATCATATGAGAAACAAAATAATTTTGTCATATAAACCTTAACATACTAGACATTTTTGATTATATCCATATTTCACGAACACAATATTTTGTCCTGTTTACCATATATTTATCAATGTTTCTTTATTTGTTTTTGTAGATATTGATCCAGAATGGGTGGAGAAATGGAGAAGTATGTTTTGATTTTTGTTTTACTATTTGTGTTAATTGAATGGTTTCTAGGAAATAATGTTAGTACCATAGGTTTCAAAGAAAATCTTTCATTACTTTGGACATTTCTATTTTGCCTGATTTTCGTTAGACTATAGAATTCATCAAAACATTGCATGCCAATATTAACAACATGTGCACCTAATAACGAGCTAGTAACCTCCTCAGTTATATATTGACTATCTTTATATTCTGACTGTACTAGCAGTGATGTGGAGAAATTACTTATTAATTACATATTATTAATTTTTAATGATTTATTAAACAAAAAGCCTTTTGACTGTCAACTGATATAAAAGACTGTGGTTTGATTAGAAGTATGCAGTGAACTGTAGATGGTTATAACATACATGTATAGTTGTTTTCCCCATGCAAAGATTTTTTTGTGAATCAATAACAAACTGTCACCAAATGACTATGTGATTTGTATCAGCTTCTATAGACATTGATAAGAACACAATAATTTTATTGCAGATGTACTTCCAAATGCTGAATTATACCTTCCAGAACCAAATAAATTTATTTGTAAGTGGAAATGAATTATATTATGTATATTTTAATAAATTACAACACAAGTAAATATATATAAGCTAAGTTCAAATATGAAGTAGTATATGTGAATGCTTACTGCCTCAATGTGTAACATGGGCTTTAGTGCATATTAATACTTTCATGTAATTTTATTTTTCAGCTACAAACTTTGAAATATTAGATTCAAATGTTACAGAGGTATATAAGCAATCTATTTATTTTCACTTATTTTGAATATATGCTGATAATAATTTGTCCATGATTTAACAAAGAAAACTCATAGTAATAATTTTCAAAATGATAAATTATTGATGAAGTTTTATTATTATAACACCAATATATGTGCTTAATTATAATTAGATCCATTTCCTGTATCAACAAGGCACGGATCTGTATTATGACTGCCTTATTTGAATGTCACCATTTTACTTGCAATAGGCTTACATCTGTTTGGGGAAATAGGTTTCAATTCACTCACTTTCAATTTGGGACATTGCATACTAAAAATTGAGATGCTTTATAACATTACCAGACATTTAATTTGAACATTGGCAATTGTCCATCTTTTCAGCAACTTATATTTATTTCAGCATCCCCAGATAATTTTAGAAGAAAATGGTTCTCAGTTTTGGTTTAAAAAAGATAACAAATTTAATGTTCCTAAAGGTAAGAAATAGAGAGGGAGAGAAATGGAGTTTAATGTCCACTTGACACAAACCCGGTCATTTCAGGACCAAAATAGTTTCATTTTATTTCAATAATTCGCTTGCACGTAGGGGTCTTTAGCAGTTGTAGGAAATCCGAGAAAACCCATAAGGCTGGACAGGCGACACTACTCCTTGCCACATACAACCGGGGATTCGAAACCAGGCCAGTTCACTCAATGACAGGCTTTATGACACAACACACACATGCTAGCCATTCGGCCATCCCCCCCCCCCCCCAAAGGTAAGAAACATGTACTGAAATCTCAGTTGCTATCATTTCTCAGCTTAGAGACAAAAAGATTTCAGAATGGGTGTATATTATATATGTATTTCTTATTGTAGATTCTAACGTGTGGTTTTTTAAAAAGTCTAAAAACTGAAATTAATTTTTTCAGGTGTTTGATCCCTTTGTTGGCCTAGAAAGTTCATCGGGAATTTTTGACATGCAGGGCAGCTGTCTAGTCATTTGGAAAGGACAAAAAAAAAAATCACACAAAGCCCTGTGTATACATTGGCATGCACGTAAAAGATCCCTTGGCAGTTGGAATTTGATATAATAGTGGGCCATAGTGCCACTACCCGGGCAAATTTCACTCATTGCACACTATATGGGGTATGTCCATCTTCATTAACCCATGTGGGAGCCGAATACTTGGACAGTAAACCCCATTTCATTTCATTTTATTTTGCTTTTTCAGGTTCTGTTTACATTAGAATTACAAGCCCTGTTGTCATTGAAAATCTCTCGAAGTAAGTCTGTTCAAACCAATTTCATAATCGATTTTTGTTTTCTTTTACTGTATACTATTACTAAGAAGGTTATTGTCTCCCAAAATTTTATTTATGTCTACATGTTTATTCTCTTTCTAGTTCAATAATGAATGACCTGTTCATCAATTTATTACTACAAAATATAACAGAATCGGTTTATCCTGGCGTTTTAGCAGGCTATGAGTAAGTAATTACCCATTATATTTTGCCTAATTTTATTTGATTGTGATCAACTTAATTTATTATTGTTCATTGATGTCTGTTAGACAATCAATTCTCTTTCTTTTGGTTAATTGGTCATGACCAGTTTCATTTTCCTAAGATCATAACCTCTAACCCTTTTTAGTCCGGTGTAACTATCGAATGTCTTTTAACATATAAATCTCATATTGACTGTACAGGCATTTTGTGAATAAGTGATTATTAGAATATATTTCATTATGAGCAGTAATTATTATTTTATTATAGGTATTCTATAGACAGTTTTGCAACTGGTATTATTTTAACAGTGACTGGTTTTAATCATAAACTAGCTGTGAGTACAGACATTTCATCTATAATTAATGAGTGGGGTAATTTTACACATACAAAATGTGGCTATCCAGCTGATTTTTATTGCACAATTTTATCCCATTACAAAATGTAGCTATAATGCTGATTGTTTTACAGCACCAAAGGTTGCAGACCGTTGAATGACGATAATGTTTGTCATCTCAAGAGCATAATACTTCACTCCAAATTTGTAAAAAAAAAAAAAAAAAGAAAGAAAATTCAAACTGTAGCCTCTATTGCTTTTAAAAAGTTTTTAACGCTGGCATGGGACTCCGAAACAGAAGTACAAGGTGACAGCACAATACACCCGCAATGAAATGTGACCATATGAAAATTTCTTTTACTTACCATTTGAAAATACAGAGCAATAAAAGGAATATAAATTTTTAGAAAAAAATTGAGGCATATGATGCTTCTGACTGTCAATTTAAGTGATTATTCTGTGTGAATTATTTGTCAAGTCTGTTCGTATAAACAGAGTTCTCTTAAAGGGGAGATAATTTAAAAATAAATGTATTTTCAGTTATTTCTAGACACCATATTGGAACATATAAGAGATTTTAAGATTGATAGTGATATGTTTAAAGCTGTACAGATACAACTAAAGAAAGCATATTATAATGACATGATCAGACCAAAGGAATTAGCCAAGTAAGTAGGTCTACATGATTTAATTATTTTTTTATGATTTGCCTGGAATGTAATTATATTTGGCATACCCTTATCAAATGATGTGCACTACTGTTAGTCCATTCCTACTATATTTTTATTCACATTGGAAATTAAGTGTTATTTATTTTGCTTTATATTTTCAGAGTATTAGATATGGCAATATTAGATCCTCATTATTATCCATTACCAGATAAATATAAACATATTATGTCTATAACAGATACAATGTTACAAACATTTATACTTCAACTAAGAAATAGTCTATTTATTGACTGTTTTACACATGGTAATTTTATTAAACAGGTTCGTTTTACATATCAAATTTTTTAGTTTGAAATGAAATGAGTTGAATTGGGGTTTAATGTCCTACTTTTCTGCACCTTCAAGTCTAATGAAGATGGGAATTTACATGCAATGTCCGATAATTGAAATTTTGACCTGAAAGCAGTGTTATAGAATATTTTGAATTCCATTTATCAAGGGTTCTTTTACATGCACGTCAGAGTGTATAAAGGACCTCAGGGTTTTTGCCCAGTTTCAAGACACGGTTCTGCACTACTGAAAATCATGTTGAACTTTATCAAATTACTCTGGCATCGAACAAAAGACTTCCAGGCTAGCGAAACAGTGCCATCACTCTCACTGAGCCACTGTTGCTCCTTGAATACTTGTAATTTGAACTTTTAAAATTATTAAGTCAGGGACATATTCCAGTCTGATTAAAGTCGACATTAAAAGATTTATATTGCTTATTGCTAAATTTGATCAAAATTTTGTGTATGATGTTGTGTTTGACTTTTAGGACCTTGTGTACTTCTTGTATATAGTTAGAAAACAGATTTTAGATTTACAGTATGGAATAATATTTCTTATTCAACGATGCAAGAATTTTGCACCAAGTGTCAGGTTGAAATGTTTAATCTTTTGAATCATTTAGTTGCTTGTATTTTTTAATTTAGTAATACATCTGTTGTTACAGGATGTTAAAGATATGGCAGTGATGATCATGTCTAAACTTAGGTTATCAAAACCTTCAATAGATCTTAAACCAAAAGTAAGTGTAACATATTCTCGATGGAATCATGATTTTTTTGACTTAGTTTATTTTCAATACACAGTTATCAATGATTTAAAACTAAAGCAGGGCTTAAGAGAATAATGGAAATCAAAGATAGGTAAAAACCGACTTTTCAAACCTTACTGTGACAACACTAATAATCACTTGGCTTCCATTGTCAAGCAGTGTGGAAATGTGTTTATTTTTTGCAAAATCTATATTCTGTCTTGTACATGGAATTTAAACATTGGAGATGCCAACGTAAAATGTTTAGTCTTAAAATCACCAAATTGTTCACTTCATTTGTGTATTATGTTTTTGTAGAGATGTTACCATAAGGTACCAGAAAGTCAGACATATTGTCGAGTAAATGGTGTAAATAGAGTAGACAGTAATTCATGTGTTATGAATTATTATCAGTCTATACCTGGAACTATATATAATAGTGTTCTTAATGAAGTATTAGTGGTTAGTATTCAAATTTATAATCAAATCACAGGCTTATTATACAATTTTAATGTTTCAATAAGTATAATCTTATTTCAATCAAGCTCAAAATTGTTTATTATGCACAACATGCCTGTGTATAACATCATGCCCGTGTATAATAAACCAGTGATTGTCGTCTCAAATAATTGATCTGCTTTTGTGGTATTTTTGTTGGAAAGGGTGGGGTGATGTCTTCTTTCTATCCTTGCAGCTATTTGACATTAATGTGTTTTATTAAAAACTTTCCGTTTACAGACACGGATGAAGGAGCCTTGTTTTGATATATTAAGAACTAAGCACCAGTTAGGTTATAGTGTTGGTGCTAATACAAGAACTAATAATGGTATATTGGGTTTACAAGTTTATGTTCAAAGTCAGGCAACTAAATTCAGGTAATTATTGTCCATCTAAACCAGCTTATGATTAATAAGTAACTTGGTCCATCTATACTGAGCGTCATAGAAAACACATCACTTAGTTTTTCGTATAACAAAACGATCCTGTAAACATATCTTATTTATTTTGCTTCTTATTGTGAACATTATTCAGATGGGAACACATCTGTAACAACATATTTGTACACTTATGGATGTTTAATCTGTAATCAATGGTACAAAGTCAGAGCGGTCAAAACCAAAAGTACGAAACAGATGTCAGTAGCGACGTCTCCTGGAATTAATCATCTGTGTGTAGTTTTGGTTTTGACCCCTCTGACTTTGTACCGCTCAGTATAGATTACTACATATAATTGTGCTTAAATCCATAGTAAATATATTGTCTTTAAGGAAGCACAATTATATTTTATTATCTAATACAAATTGCTCAGTCTATAACCCATCGTTTTAAATAAACAAACACATACTAACTACTCTACATATGGTTGGGTCTGTAACTGAAAACACAGAAAGTTCTTCAATAGCATGTGTCGATATTTGAGCATTGTTGGAATTATTTTAGTACCAGTACTGTACTAGATTATAATTTAAAGTGTTTTAGTACAAGATAATAAAGAGAATATAATAATCTGCAGAAAACTTATTTCTGAAGCAGTTTATGTAGATATTTGAATAAATGAACAAATGATTTCTATTGTAGTTTAACAACGATTGATGACCACATAACATCATTCCTTCAAGAGTTTCAACATACATTAACAAATATGACAAATGAAGAGTTCTCTAGTCTGGTGAGTCTTTCTCAAACACATATAAGGATAAAACTATTAAACCTAAAACTTTCAGACTCAGAAATCGTTTTGTCCAATGCCTAGAAAAATGTTAATGTATTTCATCTTTATTTGTAGGTGAAATCTGTTATAACTTCTAAACAACTAGCAGAAGTTAGTTTGGAAGAGGAAACAGGGCGTCTCTGGAGAGAAATTAGTCGAGAAAATTATGTTTTTGATAGAAGAGAGAAAGAGGTAAACTTTAATGTCTTTTGATTTTATAACCATCATGTCAATAAAGTTGGCTTTTGTTATGGGTTTTTTCCCTTGAACTAGGCATTTGATTATTATCTGTTATCAATTTGATTTTCTAGATTGCTCTGTTGGAAAAGTTAACTCAAAAGGAAGTTATAGACTGGTATCAACAATATATTAACAACACACAAAGAAAACTCAGTATACAAGTACGTTAAATCCTTTTTATCTTATGTTATTATTATAGTGTTATATTGATAGAGGTCTGATATTCAAAATGATTAATACCATGCCAAAGGACAAAAGGCACAAGGAGGTATTCTGTCCACAATAGACTGGCAAGAAAAAACATGGTTATGTATTTTGATCTCATTGATATTTGTAATTTGTAGGGATTAATCAGATAAAACAATTCCTAACAACAAAGTGGAGAAGACATAAAAGATTTAGAATGATTTTTTAGCTACAAGAGTTTTGCTTAATATAATTTTGTATCGATTTATTTGGCAGAATGTTGGCACACTTCCCTGCATGTAGTTCACTACCCGATAAACGAGCCTATTTCATTTAAAAAATAAATAGTTTTGCATCAGTATTTCCCTGATCACCAATCCTTGTGCACAACATGTACGATCCGGACTAGGAACAAGTTTAGCAACACTAGGATGCTTACACTGATGATTAGTTTATTGGTGGGTTTTTTTTAGGTGGAAGGTAATAAGGATGATTCAGATAAAAAGATGTGTACTGGTGATGATATAGATAATATAGATGGTATGGTTACATCATGTGATAATCTGGTATTTAAAGGTCAGGGTGAACCGGATAGAACATTTATAACAGACATTGATCAATTCAAGAAAACACTAGTTGTTTTACCTTATGCATTTATTAATTCTTGACTTGGATGCAATTTTATTGATAATTAGCAATAAATTATTTTAACTGTAATTGACTTTTTCTGTTCCAAAAGAATATTATCAAGTGACTCAGTATAGATCATATGCAGATGTGATGTGAGGTGAGAAGAATTGTGGTATGATAAAAGAACTTCCCAAATTGGTTGACTTGTTACCAGGATTATTATTACTTTAAAAACACAGATGTGTAAAGATGGTGGTGTATATTTAATACAGTAATATCTCAAGTTAGAATTGATTGATCAAGATTAGAATTATTCAATTGTCTTAGAATTTGTTATCATTGTATAAGAGAAAAATACTTCAATACTATATAACACTGTGATACACAGGATTATGGTGACAATTAATTCTTTTTGTCTTGATAACAAATCTGCTGGTAGCATACGTTTTGAAACTATTTAGGAGGCTATATGTTGAGTAAATTATGCAGATTTAATTGATTCACAATAAATTGTACTATCAGGGGTAATACATGTTTGCCTATGGAATACCTCATTTACATCAGCATTTGGGTTCTAATGCATGATCATTTTAAAGTCGATAGTTGCATGCATGTGTAATGCAAAGGTGGAGAATTTCAGTTGAAGTGGTGTTCATACCTACATCAGTGGTTCTTTTACACACATGCCAATGTGTACATGTATGGACTTTTGGATTTTAGTCCTTGTCAAGTAAGTGAGCATATTTTTCTGGTCAGCTCAGTTGCAACGTTGAATAATGAAGACAGGACTCAAACCAATTACATTTTTGTGGAAAGTTGTTTATCTGAGAAATGGTGCTCCCAATCTTGTGGACAATTTGCTGTAAGAATAATAACAAACAAAAAAATTTCTCTATAAAATAGCTTTACTAACATTAGAATATCCTACACCAACACATGTTAATAATAATTTCTCTCCTCCTGTATTTAATTCTTCTTCTTCCTCAGGAACTGGCACAGGATCAACTTTAAACATAAGTTGAAAAAAATCTCGTATATGTCGTAAAAATTGAATTCTGTAATAAAAAAAAACTCATCAGAAAAGTTTGTGTGATCAATAGTAACTGATTTACAGCTTAATAAAAAAAAAGAAACATTATTGCTTTGGATTGCCTACAATTAACATTTAATTACTTAAAACAGTGTGGTCTTTCAGTATTTTAAAACAACTGTAGGAAAATTATATTCTTTTGATTAAAAATGTAAGTCTGTTGTTTTGTGGTCCTTCAGAATATTTTTTTGTTTGACAATAATTCATTGATTAAAAATGTCACTGTTGTTTTGTGGTCCTTCAGAATATTTTTTTGTTTGACAATAATTCAACTCATAAACTTACGTGTAAGGTGTCAGTTCTCCTATTAAAATTTTTGATACATCTTGCTGCCCTAATGCCATAAATAATGCTGTTGTACTTTGATTAGTTGAATCTACACAACCTCCCTAAAATAACAACGTTGTACAATGTAAAAAATATCATCTGGGTGTCATGATGTCCGATTGGGCATATTTCCGGGCGTTTGGAAAATAGCGTCGGACAAGTCCGGAATATACAGGCTAAATCTCATCCCTGGTGTGGACATAATTTGCCAGATATCACAAAGTTTAATGTGATAATATAATTTTAATGTGAAAGGAATGATAAACAACTGTCCCTCTGAGAATCTTTATGATAAAGTGATCTCAGGACATGTCTGTTGGACAATATAACCCTCCTCTAAATGCAAAACTGGAAGTGTTTATCTCATAAATAAAATTCTTTGGAAGTCTTGGTAAAATTTGCTTTCACTTAGGAGAGTATACATGCAATAAAAAGTTATATAACTTATGGGATAGTAGTGGCAAAGACTGTTGGTTGGCAATAAGACAATGCAAAACAAAGTGTAACAATATCAATCAGTTTTCACATCAGCCTCTGTTAAAATTTCCCCTTTTATAAGTAGATCGAATATCAACAATAATAAGCCACTAACCCTATAGATTTCTTCTAATAAATTTTTAGCTGTTTCTTTCCCTAAATCCTCAGGAACAGATGGTTGATCCCCTGATCCTCTTGCGCTTGATGACCTTTCAGCCCCTAAAAAAGCCCCATTTGTTGTTTCTGCTACCAACGTTAATCCAAATCCTGGCGATCTATGAAATAAAAACAAAAGGATGAATTTACATACAGGGAACACAAGAGCATTCCATAGAATATTTCACGATCAAATATAAGATTACAATTACAAGACAAAGGACATATTGTTGACAGATATTTTAATATCTATAACTTACTTTCCTGATTGACTGCCTTTAACATGGTCTGTATAAATATATATGTCTGTTAAAAATTTGTTCAGTATACTTCTAGCAGAATCTACCATTCTATTGGTTACAGCTGGAGATACACGAGCTGCCCAACTTGTTCACGTTAAGTAAATCATAAACAAATATATAAAAGAACTGTTTTAAAGATACATTATGGAAGATTAGATAAAGAGCTGGCAGCTCTCACTATAATAGTTTAAAACTAGAAGATGGACATGGAATATACTGAAAATTTCAATCAAATTGCTTCTCTCTAAGCCAAAAATCTTATTTGAAAATCACTGTAACCTTGATTGTCATTGTTGCCGCTGTCACGATAATTAACAAAGTCTCAAATATCCATTTTTGCCTTTAAGCATCAATGGACGTTGAAACAGCAGATCAGATTCAAATCGAAAGAAAATCGAACACCGAGAGTTGATTATGGTCTTTTCATGTTAATAATATTGTCTAATTAATAGTTTATATAACATTTCAGGCCTAAAAAAACCCCTGCAATACTGGCAGATTTACCTCTTGCATAATGTATGTTTAAGTATCAAATTATCAAAACATTACTTTCAACTCATAATTAATTCTGGATAAGGTATACATAATGCAACTTATTATTGGATAGATGGACACATGTTAATGTTATCGCTATTCACAAATCCTTCAAGACTAAGTAATACCTATATTACTAAGCCAAGCCAGTAAGACTTAAAATAAAAGGATACGCTATTCCTCTGATTCGTTTTATTTTTCCAGGTTCTATGAATTGTAAAGGTCGTAATTTCTGTCTGCATGGACATGTAAAGAGAACTTCTCCCCCACCATCAGGAGCTGCCCCACGTTTATTGATCTAAAATTAAACGCAAGAGATACTCCATATATATCAATATGTATTACAGGATACTGTTAATACTTCACAAGGTTACTATGTAACACTGACCCTGCAAAATAGATTTCTCAGACCAACTACCACCTTGATTTCATTTAAATTATTGGTTTCAGAATCATGTTAGTTCAATCAAATCAAACTAAATAGTTGACATCGGTTAAGGTTATACATATCTTGAAATGAAATCTACGACTGTGTTCCCTTGACTGAGTGCCAGATGACGCATAAAGTATAGATATATAACAAATGGAACCAAGCAGATTCAAATAAATATATACCTTGATATCAACTCCTTCGTCTGTACCTAGAAATTTTTTTAATGTTGGCAGTGTTGTTAACCGAATCAGATCTACCTGTAAAAATAAATACCTGTATATTTTTGTCTTGTACTTTCACTAATAAAATAAATGTAAATGTAGTTTTGAATAATACCATTTCAAAATAAGTTTAAATTCACCCTTTTATAGAAAATTCAAGCACTGACCTACTTAGATGTGGTGTAAACATGAATAATGCAAACTTGTGAGTTGTACATTAACTGATGAAAATAGCAGGAAGATGAGAATATACATCTAAATAAATTTGAAAAGTGCATGTAGCATTATTTTATTGTTGTTAGAATATTATTAATGACATAAATCTCATCATATCATAATGTGCTTAATCTACTGCATTGATTGATTTCCAATATACTGTATTGTAATAAGTATTTAAATGACATAACTTACAGTGGGATCAATCTGGTCATTTGTGACACCTCTTAGTGTGGCTTTAATTGGTTTCTTAGTAAATGGTGCTAATGCTATTATTGCTTCTAGAAAATAGCCAATGGACCTTTGAGGATTACATTCATGTTCGAAATTTCCACCAATAAGAATTCCTGGCTGATATAAAAGATTAGTACCTAGAAACAGTTGAAGTGGACATTAAATAAAGCTATTTCACACAAAAACAGACTGAAATCTTTTAATTTTCTCTCAAATAGAAAAGCAAATTATTTCTACATCAGGTTAAAAAAAAAATAACAATTATGAGTTTTATATGCTAATTACATTATTAAGACACTTGTACTCAAATACCTGTTTCACTAACAACTATTTTGGATCCATTTGTCAATGTATCTAAAAGTCTAATAAAACTTGCTTCAAAATCTGTAAATAAAAGAAAATGAATCAGTATTATTCACTGGATATTAAAACGATCATTTAAACCATGTGAAAGTAATATCCTTACTAATCAATAATAAATATACACTACATTAGTACAGTATATTTTCATTCTATGATTCTGTAACTGTTACAGTGTAACATCACTATGCTCGTTCAACATTCATATTCCGGGGCTGTTGGTTGATCTGACTACTTTCTTTCATTTGTCTTTTCATTTCTGTTTTGCTTCTCTTTGATTCTTTCTCTTTTATAGGTTAGGATTTAATCTCTCCCTTACTCATTCTCACACACCACTAGCTACGAGAACTTAGCTAAAAAGGTTAAGATATGCTGATGTGTTTGTTTTTAGCTACGATTGGAAGCCTTTAGTTTGACTTGGCAAACTCAATTTTTTTATTAATACATGTAACATTTTAAATGTTAAACAATTTTATACTATTATGACTTATTAAACTTACAGGGGCCAATGTGGTGACACAACTATCGCCTCTAAATATTTGTGTTTAAATTAATGAAGCGTTGTTTGTATCCGACTTGGAAACGCCATCGAGGACCATCCTACAGCCTACACCCTTCTTTTCATTCGGAAAACCTCGACATCTGGACCACATCTGGTAACCTACTGTGTGACGGTAAGCATGGGCCGCAAATACAGCCAATCTCTACACCCATACAATTGTGATGCGACTACCGTTTTTTATTATTAAAACTTGCCATTTTTAGAAAGAAATTCTCATGGGGGGGGGGGGGGATGGCTTCTTTTAATGACAGACGGCTTTCAAAGATGGCTTTCTAGTAACGAACAACAAATGCCTTGATTTAAAATGTGATGCTTTGTAATTTGTACCCATTTCAGGTAGGATTATATTCGTAATTGTAGTTGGGTGTGTCAGAAATATTAGAAATACATGTAACAATAATCAGTCGTTGTTTTGATAATGTTATCAGTTGCGCTGATGTATTTCATACACACACTTGCCACGTTAATAGTAATGGGACCAATTCTTACCCCGAAACACTGAGGGTTGAGAGATAAGGTTTGAGAGATAAGGTTTATCTAACTTAGTAACACACCATCAACATCACACCATTGTTTATTCAAAGATATTTTTCATTTATGATACCATCTTTGTGAAAAAAGGCCGCCTAAAAAATAGTCAGATCAGCCAACAATACCCATATTCCTTAGCAGGCAGTACATTAACCGAGAGGCAATATGAATAACAGGGATTGAGTATTGAGAATAAATATTTGATTTGTCAACACAATTTGGTCATTTTGAGATTAACATAAACTTTAGTTAATATTACCTTTGAGACCTGGGTCATCCTCTTTGGACCTTATTTTCTTTATCTTAACAGTTCTACCGCTTAATGTTGCTAGAATTAATCTTTGTCGAAAGAAATTGCATCCTTCGTAATTCAGAGAGTTTGTTGACATTTTTATTTTCACGTGTTGTAGATTTTCGGGTTAGAGTAGTCTCCCCTTGAACGGCGAATAAAAATTGTGGAAATAATAACCGAAACGATCCATAGACAATATACCAAAGAATGCAAAAAATGGTGCAGAATGAAATGCAGTCTTTAGTTTATATTTACCTACATGCAAAGTATCAATAAAACTAATATGAATATTTCAGTACTTCGATTTGTAAATATAAATCTGTTAAATCGTCTCGATTTGTTAGTAATCATGGACACAAATTTGCACGATTCCATACCTTTCTTTCCTTTGTATCAAAGAGTAAAAACAATTTCAATATTTTGTAATCGTTTGTAATAATCGTACCATCATGAATTCATACAAATTTCCTTCTGTGGAGATACATATCTGATAGTAATGAAATGTTGAGCTTTTTAGCTGGCCGTGAATCGGGTTCTACTAACCCTTTTCTCTTGAGGCGAGCTGAAATAACAAGAAGAATATTCAGTTTAGATCTGAGTAAACACAGAGATGTAGAACGGATTGACTCACTGGGTGGAATAAATTCATTAAACATTGATACCATTGAAAACAGATAGTATGTTTAATAAACTTTAATAGATAACAGTGATTGATCATTACGTTTTGTTATAAAATTAAACTAATGATATGTATTCCAGAGAAGTCTTACTCTTATTTATTACTACAGTGTAATGCTAGAAAAGTAGTATTATTACTAGTACTTAGTAGTACTAGACGTTTTTATCGACCACAGATTAGCCTAAGTGATTTGCATTCAATCACATTTTCATCTTTAACGTCCATCTAATTCAAATTGGTTACCCTAATCAATGAATTTATCGCCACCGATTTCCGAAGCGATTACATCAAATCGCCAAATCACTTCAGGGTGCGATTTGATCGGGTGGTCACATGTTTTTTTCAACTGTGTTCAGCCACAAAAATTGTTTACAGCTAATCGGAGCATTTAACTAACGCGTCAAAGTTCTTTGAAATCGACTATATTGTCACATGATATCTCTACTAAATTCAAATCAATTTGGCAAGTCGATGAACAAGCCTTAGATAAGAAACCTCATCTAATCTCTCACTCAACCTTCCATGTTTCGAGATAAGTGAGATGGTGCTATGTAGTTCCATCTGGCAATCCCCAACTAGGATCACATCAAGCCATAATTAGGGCGTCAATAAGCAAAATTATCAGTTTTCATCAAAACAACGATTGATTATGTTATTCATAACATTTCTGCCACATTGCTACTACTAACCAGATATTTGTAATGCACAATAAATACTTGTACATTAGGAGTTCCAAATGTGCTTGCAAAGTTATACATTTAGGTTTCAGTGTTGTTGAACAGATGAGATTTCAGTCTTGTTTTGAAAATGCAGACTTTGAATTGATTTTTTTATATGAACGGGTAGTGAATTCCAAAAATGAGCTGAAGGGTACTGGTCTATGTACAATATGCCAACATATATAGTATATGTCTTCAAATTAATATTATGTGAAGACAATTATCCAGAGTTAGCTAAATATTGAAATGGTGAATGACTTAACCAGAACAATTATTAGTGCACTCTAATGCATGTACTAATAGAAGTATTAATCTAAACTGCCATAAAATGAAAGTAGAATTTCAGTGGTACGAGACTTTCTTTTTGAATTACTGGCCTCTTGAATACATGCAAAGTTTCAACATACCCGGTAATCAAATTGTATTCTGTAACATTTTATTTGCAGTCTTTTATCTGGTGGATCAAATGGTGGCATAGTTATTCATGATTTAGAAAATTTTCAAGGAGAAACAAAATTTACCTGTCGTCAGATTTGCCATATACCCAATTCTGACAACAATGCTCATCGAAAAAGCATAGAGACAGTTCAGTGGTATCCATTGGATACTGGTTTATTTACAACAAGTGGTACTGATAAACAGCTAAAAATATGGGACACAAATACATTGGTTGTAAGTAGTACTGTCCATGTATTGATATATTCTTATTATTTTTAAGCACATTTATTATGGATTAATTATGGAAAGAAGCTGATTCATCTTATCCAAATACATTCAAACCACCAAGGTTTTGAAAAATATTTGCTTATAATGTTTTCTCCTTATTGTTTTTATGTGTATTTCAAGATTAAGATAAATCAATAACTAGTATAAGATAAGACACATAGCATGGTTTTCTAAGCAGCAACAACAAGGCCAAGTTAATTTATAATATCGTTAATCTTTAAGATGATAACTTATAAGTTTGGAAAACATTCATTCATCACTTTTCTGCAGCCATATTAGTCTATGTTAATTGTGGGCTCTTAATTTGTTCTTTCATGGATGCACTGATTGCACCGTTTGTTACAGAAGTTAATTTTATATTTCAGCCAGCAGATACATATAGTTTTGATGGTATTGTTTACAGTCATCATATGTCACCAATAGCTACAAAACATAGTCTTATAGCTACTGGTTGTGATAAGTCCACTATAAAACTTGTTGATTTAAGAGCTGGATCATCTACACAAATGTTAAAAGGTCACAAAGCAGCCGTATTATGTGTCCAATGGTCAACAAGGGATGAATTTATTTTAGCATCTGGAAGGTATGTGTTATGAATAACATTAAAATGTAATTTGAACTCTTAGACTTTAAATCTAGTCAATAATGCTGTTTAGGAAACACCCAACAAACATATTTCTACAAGAGAAGTATTTGCAGTCAAAAGCACAAATCTTAATGTGTACATCTGAGTACACATTACTGGTCTCGTACTAGGACAGTGTTGCACTGATAAATGAAAAACATTATCATGAGTTATTTTTTTTTCCAGTTCAGATAATGGAGTTTTATTATGGGATATCAGAACTGCTAAAGGATGTTTGATGTCTCTTGACCAGCACAACGGTGAAGCTGCATCTGCTGCAAATAAAAGTAAAACCATTTTTTTTATAAGTTTTCTTGTAAAAAATGTGCTTAGTTTAATAACAAGGCTTGTATTTTATTGTGCTGCCTTTAATTGAATGATCTCAATACCAGGAGTAGTGGCACATGCAACTCGCATACCATCTACTAAAAGTTGATAGAACTCAAAATTACCCGTAATCATTTACAATATAAGTAGACCATATTTTGTGTAGATACACATATTTAGGAGGAGAACATCTGTGTGTTTTTTAAGATACATGTATATCCATTGTAGAACTTAATGTTATTACTTTTATTATTTGCAGTTAAAACAGCCCATAACGGTCGGGTGAATGGTTTGTCATTTACAGCAGATGGTCTCCATTTAGTTACATTTGGCACAGATAGCAGGTTAAGATTATGGAACACTACTACAGGGAAAAATGCATTAGTAAATTATGGAAATATTGAAAATGATGGAAGGAAATCAATCAAATTTTCATTATCATCTGGAGGATGTCCAGATGTAATTTTCGTACCCGATGACAGTAATTTAACTATGTTAGATCTACATGGAGGTAATCAAATCAAGACATTAAGAGGGCATTATAATCAAGTGAACTGTTGTGTTTTTCATCAAGATAGACAAGAACTATACAGTGGAGGTAATGATAGGAATGTACTAGTTTGGCTTCCACAAACTGATCATGCTTACGATGATTTCCTTAAAACGGACAGTAAAACAAAAGATAAACATAGTTTTACTAAAAGAATTGCTGCTACAACAGATACTTGGAGTGATGATGATGATTAATCTGATACAACACTTCAGGGATACATATTAAAAATACTGTCTTTATCAAGAGTTTACATGAACTACCCCATTTGATTGTGCTCAGGTTATTTTACTACCATTTTGTTGTAACTTGCTTTCATAATTTTGAAATGAAACAGATACTTGTATTGATGTTTAAAGAGTCTAGATAAGATTATTGTGCCTCATTCAAAGAATTTTGCTAACTAAATTTCTGTCTAATCTTGGTCCAAAAAAAAAAAATGAAGTTGTGATTGCCCAGGATTTTTTTTGATGTGACAGTCATAATTTATTTATTCCCATTCCATTTTGTAATTATATCTTCTGTCGAGTAGGTCTATTCATGTGTCACTAATTACAAACGAGCTTCTGTAGATCTGGGCATTAATACATGTAAAATGGTGTTAATATATTTATGTTTGACTGTTAATTTATTTACATGTCTCTTGTATATTTTTGTATGACTGAATATATACATCTATTGTATTATATGTAAATAATCAAATACACATTTATTTATTATTATGTATTGTTTAATATTATGTGACATAAGATCAGGGCCAAGCGGCGATTGCACGTCAACAGTGGGCACGAGCGTCCGAGGCTGGTTCTCCACCCAGGAAAATTTTGAAAATTGACAATCGCAAACTTATTTTCCAAGCATTTCAGACCAAAGCAGAAGAAGGCAAATTTTTGATTTCCTGATACACTTAGATAACAAAATGAATGTGTCCCCTCCTCTCCTTTCTTTCTCTTTTTTGTCCCCCGCCTTTCGAAGAAAGCAGGGGACTATTAAAATGGGTTCGTCCGTCTGTCCGTCCGTCTGTCTGTCCGTCACACTTTTTGGGACACAATAACTCTCTTCCTAATTGAGCTAGAATGTTCAAACTTGGTGTATGTGTTTATTAGGTCAATGCCTTGATGGAGTTCGAAGATGAGCATTTTTCCGCTTAGGGTAAGCAGAGATAAGCAATTTGATTGGTTGATGCTTTGGGACACGATAACTCTCTTCCTAATTGGGCTAGAATGTTCAAACTTGGTGTATGTGTTTATTAGGTCAATGCCTTGATGGAGTTCGAAGATGAGCATTTTCCGCTTAGGGTAAGCAGAGATAAGCAATTTGATTGGTTGATGCTTTGGGACACGATAACTTTTAATTGAGCTAGAATGTTCAAACTTGGTGTATGTGTTTATTAGGTCAATGCCTTGATGGAGTTCGAAGATGAGCATTTTCCGCTTAGGGTAAGCAGAGATAAGCAATTTGATTGGTTGATGCTTTGGGACACGATAACTTTAGTTCTAATTAAGTGAGATTGATGAAACTTGATGTATAGTTTCATTACAGTAATACCTTGACTAAGTTCGATAATGAGCATTTTCTGCTCAGGGTAAGCAGAGCGATACGCAATTTGATTGGTCGAGACTTTGGAACACAATAACTCTCCTTCTAATTGAGTTAAAATGTTCAAACTTGGTGTATATGCTTATTAGGTCAATGCCTTGATGGAGTTCGAAGATGAGCATTTTCCGCTTAGGGTAAGCAGAGATAAGCAATTTGATTGGTTGATGCTTTACGCAATTTGATTGTTCGAGACTTTGGAACACAATAACTCCCCTTCTAATTGAGTTAAAATGTTCAAACTTGGTGTATATGCTTACTAGGTCAATGCCTTAATGGAGTTCGAAGATGAGCATTTTCCGCTTAGGGTAAGCAGAGATAAGCAATTTGATTGGTTGATGCTTTGGGACACGATAACTTTAGTTCTAATTAAGTGAGAGTGATGAAACTTGGTGTATAGTTTCATTACAGTAATACCTTGACTAAATTCGATAATGAGCATTTTCTGCTCAGGGTAAGCAGAGCGATACGCAATTTCATTGGTCAAGACTTTGAAACACAATAACTCTCCTTCTAATTGAGTTAAAATGTTCAAAATTGGTGTATATGCTTATTAGGCCAATGCCTTGATGGAGTTCGAAGATGAGCATTTTCTTCTTAGGGTAGGCAGAGATAAGCAATTTGATTGGTTGATACTTTGGGACAAGATAACTTAGGTTCATCTTGATTGATGATTTTTATGCCAATACAATGACTGCATTCTCATTCAGTAATGGATTCGACAGTAACAGTGTATAGAAACGATTGACTCGGACACGAGGGCCCTTTCCCTTGGCCAGAGGGGGGGGGGGCCCTTTTGTCTGCCTTTAGGGTCCCCCTAACTAGGGTACATTTTCATTTTTCTCATCGGTTTTATTATTTTTCTTTATAAAACACTTTTGGATGACACTTTGTGTACAGTTTGATTGCTCGATACGTTTGAAAAAAATAAATGTGCGATTAATTAATATGTGTCATCTATTTATTTTGGGATTTCGGGGGAGGACATCAGCCTCACTGTTGGCTTGTTCTTTATAGGCTTAGGTCCACTTTTTTTTAATGAGCTTAGGCCCACCTGTCACTGCATAAGATCATGGTTAACCCTAATTTTCTTGATGTTGATTTGATTTGGGAGAACTGAAATATCACCATAGTTCTTCAAAGGTATTTCACTTGCCTTGTGCCTTGGCTTTCTAAGTATTCCTTGAAATTTGATAAGGATTAACCAAAGAACTTCCATTTTAGAATTCTGGGTATAACATTTGTGGCCTCTCAATATTTTCATTATGCTCTGTTAACTTGTTGGTTGCGCCTAGACTGGACAAAATTTAAAAATAGACTGAAAATACTGCCATTTTCCCCAATGACTGGGGATTTAGAGTTCATTTGAGAAACTTGTGTTTTCCATTTGTGATTGAAAGTTGATGTAAATCAGACTGTGTTTAATATGTGTGATACAACTACAATGAAGGTCACTTGTCATCATGAGGGACAACTGGTTAAGGAAACTGGACTAGAATCTCCAGTTTTAAATCCCAGGCAGGACGTGTAAAAAAAGTGTGGGTCGACAGGAAAAGCCAGTCTCCAATATTGAAATAAGAGTGGAAATGAAATGAAATGGGGTTTAACGTCCTACTCTTTTGCACCTAACCTGGGCTAATGGAAGATGAACATACGCCATACAGTGTGATAAGATGAATCTAGTACCGATATGACACTAAATCAATAAGACAGAATATCTATTCTAATCAAAACAGACCCTTCCACTTCAAAACAAAAAAAAACAACCCTAGTTTCCTTTCAAGAACAAAAACGATAAAATTTGTACACTGATTTTACTACATTAATGTTTTACATGATTTTTTCTTTCCAATGATTGTTTAAAAATCTTCATGTGAGGTCATTATATATTTGTCAACATCCATACAAGACAATTAAAACCCTTTTAAATGATGAAATTTCTTTTTCATGCACAAGTAGTTTGTAGATAAAATACAAATTGTTGTAAAAGACTAAAGGTGGTGATCGTCATTAGCATTTCTCTGACAATATCTAATTTGTCCCGGCTAAGATCTGCTCAGATTGACAGTAGATGATCAACAACCAGAATAAAAGAAGGCCCTTCAAACAATTTCAGCGAAAATTTTGAGTGGTGCTGGCTGATTTGTTACTATATTCTATAGTCTGCAGTGACAAATTAATATTCAATTCATGTGTAAATAGAGAAGAGAATTGAACCATTTTTGGACTGATATTTCTTCCATATTCAACTTCCAAAATATTGTAGTTTACACGGGCTGAAAAATCCTGCAAATGACGATCAGAGACATTTAGTCTCACATTAGTTATACATTTGGATTGCGTAATCTTCCCTAATTTTTTATATTATCAACAAGAAAACATATTAAAACAGTAATATGTTATTAGAATTTTGTTGTTGGAGTAAATGGGGGATGAAAGTATGGGATAGTGACATCTATTTTAACAATGAATGTATGAAAACTGAAATATATAGGAACATTAAATATGTGACTGGATGATGATATATTTACAATGTTGCTATGATCAATATTAATTATTTTTTTTCATGAAATGATATAAGCTGCCATTAAAGACAAACATTATTTTGATTAAACATCAATAAATCCATCACTTTCTTTATCATTATCCTTCTCTCCATCATAGAATTCATTAGCTGGTTCAACCCTGAAATATAGATAAAATTAAATTGGCTAAAAACCCAGGGTTAAATACAATGCATTAAAGATAGTTTGTCAGGAAAAGAACCATATGCCCACAGCTGGTAAGTGGTCCTAGCAATCAACAAGGATTGGCACATCTTATTTGTTTTGTGTGTGGGTAATTGAAAGCATTTGTAACCTGTGCTGGCAAAATGAGTCACAATGAGAAAATTTTAAAAATTGAGTTATTGTTATATTCCCATCCTCCATCTCTATATCTTCAAAATGACTGAACTGTGTCTGTTTGAAGCTACCCAAGTCAGGAAAGTAAGTTTTGAGAAAAAGGAAGTTAATAATGTTGGTAAGTTCCAAAACAGAATCACATAGCAACCACCATTTATTTGCTCTTTAGTTGTTTAATAGTTCTTTCTATAGGCTTTCAGGGATGCTGGAGTTCAAAATCATAGTAAAAATTTGATCCGACAATTTCTACCAAAATGGACAATTTTATTATAAACCAGCGGTTGCCAGGCAAGATACGTCCACATTTTGCAAGAGATGGACAGAAAACAAGAAAAAAATAAAAGCAATATTTCATACAATCTGAAGCCATAATCCATGAAGTTATGGTCTGAAATGGCCAAATATCATAATGGACAGAGATATTTGGATATACATGTATTTCAAGTTTCACCAAAGCTGGTAAATTTGAAGAATTTATATTCGATTGATAATCAGAAGTACATTCAATTAAGGTCAAAAACGAAAAATAAAGAAAACTAATATTCGGTTGATATTTGAATGGTATTCATTTAAAATGTACAGGAAAATCACAACGAAAAGGACAGATAATAGTTTTCTATTTTATTTGATTGCCTATTTGATCGGAGGTAAGACTCTGGTTCACGAAAAGTTTTTTTATAATTCCTAAAACCATAACTTGATTCTACTAATGTGGCAGACCATTTCTGGTAAAACTGATCTTTTATACAAAGATGTGTTTTGTGATAGTATTGATACAACAAAAGCATTTTGTTGTTTCCTAATATAAGAAAACCCCACATTATTTAAAAGTAATTTCTTTTACGACTGTCCAGTTTACAGAACCACCGAATACATGCACACAGGGCCCTTCGGTTATGAGAAGACAACAGAAAATCATAACGAAAGCCAAGAGGTTAAGCAGCTGACCTCACTCCTTGCCACATTCAATTGTGGGAAGAAACTGATCGCTTGTATAGGTGTTAGACCTGTGCAGTGCCCACCCACTCATGCGTCTGGTATAATACAAATGAACAAATAATACCGTTTGTCTACTTCATCCTGATGATTGCGTACGTCTGGATCCGTTTCTTCTGTATTTTCTAGGCTAAGGAGATCTGGTGGGACATCCTGTATTTGAACACTAGGAGCATGACTTAGATTTTTTAATGTGTCATGAACTGTCATTCTGATACTATCTAAATACTGAAATAACATAAAATTTTGCAATCATTATTAATAAAAACACTGACAGAAAAATTAAATACACATACAATAGAATCTGTATTATGCAGCCACTATAGGGAATTTTCATGACTCAACGCTTAATGGTAGTGTCCTCTTAATAAAATCTGAGTGTTTGTTAGTGCTGAATTGCTTGGAAGGAAAATTCTTGGGACTCAAAAATCTCTGATATACCTTCTGTAAATGTGTCATTTTGTACTAACATTGATATACTGTCTACAACTGTGATGTATACGATAATATTTATTTTTGTGAAGAAAACTCATGGATTAATTTTATTTTATCAAAAAAGCACATGTCCAATAAAAACATCTCTGAATTTGTCACCAATTTTCAGGAGATGTAACTCTGTATGTAATATATAGGACTAAGACTAGTAATTATTTCCCCTTATTTCATGATGGACGAATGTAGTGCGAGTTATAAATAGACAATTTTTCCCTTATTTTTTTTCTCCCCTCTTCCTGCATTTTTGGGTTGACTTTTTGGTCTAGAATTGTAGAAAAGGCATCAAATTTTCAATTTCACAGCAGTTTTGGGTAATACTGAGGATATTACAGCGGAGGGATAGGGGGTGTAAAGTGTCTTTCTGCGGAGCAATCATTGTGTCGGAAGTGAGATTTTCACCCCAGTAAACTTCAAATCCCTGTAGCAAAAAATCTAAATGGTCAACCCCCTACAAATTTATGATGAGGAGATTGCCAAATGTGGTCCCCATTGTGCCTAAAAAGATTGGAAGCGACGGAATGTTGAGAAAAAAGCTACAGCCTGTGATGTTACAGACATTTAACATTGAAGTCTATGGGCAAATAATTACTAGTCTGAGTCCATATGAGACACCAAACGTCTGTTTAGAAAATCAAATGATAACATTTGTTGTGTATAGAGTGCTCATAGTGTTCAACAAAGTCAAACAGAAATTATTGAAATTAAATACGATTCTTAACTGGATATGTGTATTAGATTCTAGATGGTAAGCTCAGTTTCTTTCCTTTTTTTCATCAAATCTGAATGATGCCCGATCCCTAGTGAAAGAATTCACAAGAAATTGTGGACGACAGACGGACAGGGGCGACGGCAATGCACGACCACATTTCCATGTGGGTGTATAAAACTATGAATATAAGTTAAAAGAAATTACTATCTAAGATAATTTAATGATACCTGTTTTGTATTGAGATTCTCCTGTTTAGTCGATATGTCTGGATGTAAAGAAAAATCAGGAGCAAAATATTCTAAATATTCTGAAAAATAAAAGGGTTATTTGTTGTACTCATTTAATAAGCATATGTAACATCCATTCTGGATTTCTGTTAATGGCATATCATTAATATGTTCTCAAATAGGCTCATAATTAGCTTGTTAAACTACAGAGTATAAGATAGAATGAAATGAAATGAAATGGTGTTTAACATCCTACTTTTCTGAACCGACTGGACTAATAAAGATGGGCATACACCATATAGTGTGCCATGGGGAAAATGTATCCTGGACAACGGCCTTCTCTTATATTAGATTCAAGATTTCTTTTATGTGCATGCCAATGTGCACAAAGAATCCATGGTCAACAGGCTTGCGGGTCAGTTTCTTACTCCCTCAGCTCCCGTGGCTCCCAAAATGACTACTTGAGTGAACATGATGTGGTGACCATTGCTGGAAATTATTAACAAACAAACCTACCACAGAAAGGTAATTCACTACTGATTTGTTCATCTAAAAGTACTGCTGTTTCATGAGTCCAGCAGCGAGCAACATTTTTCTTAGTATATCCACCACCCCCTAGCACTAACATAGGTATACCTAAATCTTTTACAAACTTTACACATTCACTGAAACAATAACAGATAAATAATAAATTTGACAAGAATACATCATAAATAACTAGGACAAGTTCTATTACAATCTTTATTAATTGTTTTATAATATCATAAAGCTCTGGATGCTATGAAAAATATTTCAGTAGAAAATTGACTTGGTTAAGCTAATCAATGTTCAACAGAGCCAAACCATAATGAATTCTCTTTGCAATTACAGCTGTTATACACAATCAGTGATTGTAACATTCATCTTGATCAGAACTGCAGAGCAGAAACAAAACCAGTATCACCTATTCATTAGATCTGGCTGATGTGATACACTGGAAAATACACTGTTACTCTATCACAAATTTATATTATTTCTATCCCTGTTCGTACCAGAAGGTTAACAAAGCGGTTGCAATGTACGATACACATACATTTTGCAAACAAGCTAAAAGAAGAAGCGATTTTAATCAGGGTCCATAATCCAGGAATTTACGGAATTTATTGATAAAAATAAAAAAGTTAATTCTTAAGAGAATTATCACTTGTAAAAATACATACCCATGACCTTTTATACTGAGATTAAAACAACCCAATCGATCACTTCCTAATGAATCGGCTCCACACTGAAAATTATAACATATTGCTTTATGTTCATTGTATATGAATATGGATAGAGAAGAAACACGAACAGGGAACCAATTAAAAGAAACAAGCTTTAACATCTTGACACCATAATATAAGATATATGTACTAACAAACAAAGTTTTATTATGCTGGTTCAAATGCAAAATGAAGATTGGCGAAGTGTAATGTAAAATAGCTATTATACTGTATTTTGTATTATTCAATAGTGTATTCTGTATTTTAACACTGTGGCAGTGGCACTGGTATTCTGAAGCAATGGACATTGTAAATTGTAAAACTAAACTACATATTTTGAATTGCACCGTGAACACTGAAATAATATTGGCGACATTATCTTTAAATAACACTGCCCCTCCCACTCCAACCATAAAATGATAAGTTATTTAATAAAGATATAAAATAACTAACCTGTAGAACAACACAAGTAGGCTGATAGAATTCTACAACTGTTTGTATAACGGGTTTAAAAATCTGCATGTATGCTGTAACATATATAACAGATTATTTTCAGTTCACATTCAAAAATAACACTTTAGAAAAAAGCATTTAATCGTAACAAGAAACTAAAAAAAAAATCTGTAAAATTGTAAATACTAGGATTATTATTATCTATGCTGAAACATAGTACATGTACTAATTTAACAAGTTGTTACATAATGATAATTAACTTTTCATTCCTTCAAAATCAACTTTATATATTATTTTAACTTTTGATAGATGAAACATTTGCAGATCTATCTAGTGCTGGGCTTATCTTTTATAGATAGCCAACATAAAAACAAATCTACTCACTCTGATCATCTATGCCTTCCTTCAATGGAACATTAACAGAATAATATCGACCACTTTCTGATCCCCATTCATACATATCACCTACAAATAACATGAATAAATCTATGAAAAGTTGTACACTGTGTTCATCACACATTCCCATCATCCAAAATCTGTCCAGCTCCTTCAGAGAAGAGGTCAAAATGTCTTTGAATTTGCTTCTCTATATGGTAACATTGACCTGCTCCAACCACATGGTGTCCATCAGCATCATTTTTATTTGAACAAACTTGTAACAAAAGATTTTTAAAATAACCTCAATCTGTCAGTCAAAGATGCCACTAGTCTCCTACAAGGGCAGACAACTTTATTTGAGCAAATCTGAATATACACCATCTTCAAGCAGTTTAGGACAAGTTTTAAAAATGAATAATTGTTTAAACTGGATGAACAAACAAAAATAAAGCATATCAATACTTTTAGAAACTGATGTCTTCATACCTGTGCCAGGAAAGAAAAAATTTCCATATTTATGAAAGGAAACTGTCATGACACGATCTGTTAAGTAAAATGCTTCCTGTACACCATCACCATGATGTATATCGATATCTATATATAAAACTCTAGGATGGTATCTAGAAATAATAAATTGGGAATTAAATTTTATTCATCCTTTCACAGATGTCATCAACTACATTTGTTCATTTAATTCATCAAATATAAACAAAAACTGTCATTCTGATGTGATAGTGGTTTTAAAGTAAAACGTTCTCAGATAGATTATTTAAATTAAGAAAACAAAATCTAAACAATAGATAATTTCCAGACTTGCTTTTAATGGAATTGAAAAAGGGCCTATAAATTAGATTTTGGAAAACGTAAAGATGGCAGTGTACCATTTATATATATCACGAGACTTTCAATTCATCATATTTTTGTAAATATGAAACAGAATTTAACACTTTTCAACGAATATTTGTATTCAACTTTTATTAATACTGTAATTCGCAATGGATTCCTATATTGCTCAAATGACATTCAGAGGCTTTAAATGTTCATTAATACTATTTGTTGTAAAAGTCTTATATATAAATAATTATGTTTGTTTTATTTTCAAATACACATATGCCAATAAATTTTCCATACGATATGAACAAGTAAACATTATAATACATTCTATTCTACTAACCACCTATTATCCTAAGCAACATATTGGATTTTTCAATAAACAGTTGAACTAAAAATCAATTGTTCTACCATCTGCTATCAAGTTATTGACACATTTCAGTACAAAAGGTTGTACCTAGCAATTTCACACAGCTTATGTCTGAGGTCAATAAAAGACAATATCCAAGATATATCTAAATTTTGATATTATCATCCTCTTAATAAACAAATATTGACCTCTATTTTGTAATTAAATCATGATTTTGATATTTATGAACTTAGTCGGTGATCATTCTTACATGTATATTCACTACACTACAGATTATTTAATTTCTATATAGACTCAAAGTGAAAAATATATGCAAATATTTCATAACAGAAACAGATTAATTGTTTAAAATAAATAATAATAATAAAGAAACTGAATCCAAGCAAACAATACGCAATTAAACTTCGGGTCATACTCAGGCCTTGCATAGTCTAGATGAAGTAACATTTAAAGCCTCAACACCATTTCTTATTCTTGAACATTTTTAATGAATATTTTGGAGTGTCAATACTTACTTTAACAATTCTAAAATAGCTATAACAATATCATTGACATAACAAAAACCAGATGCCTGAAAAATAATAACAAACTTTCTAGAACACATGGAAAAAAATATTTGAAATTCAATATGTATATATATACAATTATAATGGTAAAAGGATTAATATAAAAAGGCACTACAGTATCAGTACAATTTATTCTAATTTGAATATTACAGGCAAAACAACTGTACTTTGCATATATTTGAAATGGCCAATAACATTCAACTGATCTCTTTAATAATTGATAAGAAACATTACCTCATATTTTTTGGCATGATGCAATCCTCCAGACCAGTTAACTGCTATGTCACAATGCTTTTAACAGAAAAATAATATGTCAATCATTATCAAATACAAAAACATACAATATTCCATTTGAAATTAAATTGAAGACTAAGCTACACTGTTTTTCTTATTCTTAATTCAATATTAGGCTATACAAAAAAATATTCTAATTCTCAGACAATCATTCCTAAATATCTGATGGGGGATGGAGGTTACTTTTGTGTTTTATTTTATCAGAGAAAGATCATTACTGAGCTAAATGACTTCTCATAAGTGTTAAGGCACTAGATTTATCTCATCACATTGTTGAATGTATCCACTAACATTTATCAGGGTTGCATTTTTGATAATTGAGCCTATGGTACATTTCTACTTTCTTTTATAGAGTTAGTTCCTAACCTGGAGAAAACATTTATGTGCATTAATAAATGAGGTCATGTCGCTCTTTTTTTTTTATTTGGCTTCTTATAGTAATGGCTACAGCTTACTGCATGACAGAATGTGACTTTCTCCTTGGCTATTATTTGTACAAGAAATTGAATGACAGATTGACATAAAGTGACCATATAAAAATATCTACTGAACCAAAAGCAGGAATCTTTAAAAAATGTAACATCAATGAGGCATTTGACACAGAATCTATCACTACTTTTACTATCTGCAATAAAATAATCTGATCCACAATGTACTTCAGAAATGAAATGAAATGGGGTTTAACGTCCTACTGTTCTGCTCCAACCGGGCTAATGAAGACGGACAATGTATAAATTACCAACACAAAAACTTACTTCATTGTTTAACTTGACAGCTCCCTCTAAAGATGCTCCAGTATACATTGAACAGAAATCAAACATACCATCGAATACGGGACTGAATATCACAAATAAAACCTTTTATTACAAATTTATAGTAAAACGAGAAACAAGCATGTTTATTAAAATTTATTAATAGTCTATGTCCATACAAAAATAAAAATCTTTATCAGGCAAGAATTTGTAAAGATTCACGATATTATGTGTATATACTTCTGAAAACCCTTTGTTATGTAAGTATAAATTTCATTGATCTCTTAACATTCTGAGTTTGAAGATAACGAGCAGAAGAAATAATTACCAGTCTTCTCCAACATTAAACATACTCAGACATTTTGTGAATTCTTGAACATTCTGAGGAGTAATTCTTCGTAAAAAATCAACATATTCTTCTGAATGGAATCGACACATATCATGAAATGTTGCTCTGTATGGTCTGTAAACCTAGAAAACATATTTCTAAATTTAAAACAACCTAAAGGAAATTTTTTTTAACACAATATTATACAGAGAGAGAGAGATTTATGGCAACAATTAGCTTTCTTGTAGGGGTCTTTACCAGTGGGAGGAAACCACAGGACCCTACTCCTTGTCATGTACAACAGGGAAATCAAAACCAGGCCAGTTGACTTAAAGCCCCAATAACACTCTTGTTGTAACTGAAAAATATGTCCCAATCTTCATTCTGGTCAACAAATCGTATTATTTTAGAATATTCCAATTAAATGATGATATAAATTTCATCTTAACACACCTAATTTAAAAAATAGGTTGCCAGGCAACGAAACATACGCCCACACAGAAGCCAAATCGTCCGGGCAGTCAACAAGAGTTGTCGCATATTAAGGAATTATCAGAAAATCATTAGAATTTGTTTGGTTTTTATAATCAAATGTTTTTTTTTAAATCAGATAATAATTGTGACCTCCAGAGGGACCACAAGCTAAAAAGGGTGATTTTTCGTACAATCAGGGGACATAATTCAGGAAGTAATGACCCGATGGGCACAAATATCGAAAGGAACCAAGATCTTTGGGTTATAAACATACATGTCAAGTTTCATCAAAATTGGTTCAAAATTGTGACCTCTATAAGGTCCACAACCTTGATATAATATATTTTCACACTATTCGCGTATAAACGGCGGCCATTTTGTCCGTCAATTTTGGTCCGATTTTCATGAAATTCGAACTCAACCTTCATAACCATGGAACGGTGATATAATCAAACGTTTTTTGAAATCCGATAACAATTTTGACCTCCAGAGGGACCACAAGCTAAAAAGGGCAATTTTTCGGACAATCAGGTGCCATAATTCAGGAAGTTACGATCCGATGGGTGCAAATATCGAAAGGAACCAAGATCTTTGGGTTATAAACATACATGTCAAGTTTCATCAAAATTGGTTCAAAACTGTGACCTCTATAAGGTCCACAACCCTGATATAACATATTTTCACACTATTCGCTTACAAACGGCGGCCATTTTGTCCGTCAATTTTGGTCCGATTTTCACGAAATTCGAATTCAACCTTCTTAACCATGGAACGGTGATATAATCAAACGGTTTTGTAAATCCGATAACAATTTTGAACTCCAGAGGGACCACAAGCTAAAAAGGGCAATTTTTCAGACAATCAGGGGCCATAATTCAGGAAGTTACGATCTGATGGGCGCAAATATCGAAAGGAACCAAGATCTTTGGGTTATAAACATACATGTCAAGTTTCATCAAAATCGGTTCAAAATTGTGACCTCTATAAGGTCCACAACCTTGATATAACATATTTTCACACTATTCGCGTACAAACGGCGGCCATTTTGTCCGTCAATTTTGGTCCGATTTTCACGAAATTCGAACTCAACCTTCATAACCATGCAACGGTAATATAATCAAACGATTTTTTAAATCGGATAACAATTGTGACCTCCAGAGGGACCACAAGTTAAAAAGGGCGATTTTTCGGACAATCAGGGGCCATAATTCAGGAAGTTACGATCCGATGGGCGCAAATATCGAAAGGAACCAAGATCTTTGGGTTATAAACATACATGTCAAGTTTCATCCAAATCGGTTCAAAATTGTGACCTCTACGCTGTTCACAAGCTAAAAAACGTGATTTTTCGTACAATCAGGGGCCATAACCCATGAAGTTACAGTCCGATACATGCCATTATCGAAAGGAACCGAGATCTTATGGTGATAAACCTATATTTTAAGTTTAATTGAAATCGGATAAAAATTGTGACCTGTAGACTGTTCACAAAAAAATGTGGACGGACGGACGGACGGACGGACGGACAGGGGCGACGACAATATACGTCCACATAAAAATGTGGGCGTATAAAAATTGGAAAAATTCAACCAATTGATTTGAAAAGTCTAACGTAAACCTTTTCAAATGTGACGTGGATTTTAAAATATTTTCGAACCCTCTGGACAAATAAAATAGGTTGTAATGGATAATTCACACAACAGGTAGGACATTCAAACATCTAGTACTTAGAATAAGGGTACTATTTATTTTCTGGATCTACCAAGCCAGCAAGAATGTTATTGTCCCTTTAATGACAGGCCATATGATACAAAAAACACACATGCTCAATATTATACATATAAATAGTAGACAAGATAATATAAATACTCTGAACACACATGCTAATAATCGAGCTAAGGCATTTGCTGATTTGTCTTCCTTTGGATTGGAATAATTGATTGTCGTAGCGCTGCAATATGGCAGAAGACTGTCAATTATGTAAATTAGAAAAAAGTTATTTCTAAGAATTATACAGTGAATGTTTAATTTTCCCGGATCATCCCAGATGTTTGCACCATGAAGACTGAAAATGAATATTTTAGTTTGTGTTTTAGAAAACAATGTAATGTTGTATCTGAAAATGATCTGAGGTTAAGGACACAAAAAAGTTCTTTCAGGTGCATGTACATATAGCCAAGGACAAAATCTAAGCCTTTAAATAAGCAAAGTGTAAAATAGTGTTACCTTCATTTTCTTATATAAACCATAATGCAAAACCAGTCCATGGGTTAATGTTATTCTGTATGGTTTCATTGGATGACCTTGGCCTGAAATATAACACACAGTTGTCAGGCCAGATACACTCACATTTTGCAAGAAATGGATAGAGAACAAGCTAAAAAAAACAGCAGTTGCTAGGCAAGAGTTTTCTTAAAATTGGATACAAATTGTAACCTCTAGAGAATCCACAAGCTAAATGTAAAACACACGATTTTTCAGACAATCAGGGGCTAAAATCCAGGAAGTTAAGTCTGATATATATATATATATATATATATATATGCTCATTGATGTGATATCTAAACGTTTTATAAAATTCAATACAAAATGTGATTTTTTGAACAATCAGGGACCATAATCCAGGAATACACGCTATAATATGAGCAATTATCGAAAGGAACCAAAATCTTTGTGATATATATATGAATTTAAATTGTAGCATCCAGAGAGTACAGAACCTTGATATACCATAAATTTATACTACATGTATTAGGTAACAAGGGGTGGCCATTTTGCGCGGCAGTTTTGGATTGATTTTCACGAAATTTTAACTTAACCTTTATAAGTGTGTTATGGTAATATATTCAAAGTTTTCTTTAATTGGATAAAAATAGTGACCTCTAGAGGAACAACAACAAGGGAACCAAGATCTTTGGGTTATAAACATGTATTTCAAGTTTCATCAAAATCAGATGAAAATTGTGACTTCTAGTAGAGTGTCCAAATGCTAAAAACATGATTTATTGTACACCCAGGGGTCATAATCCATGAAGTTATATGCCAATATCAAAAGGAACCAAATCTTCCGGAGATAAACCTATATTTCATGTCTCGTCAAAATCAGCAAGTAATAAACACTGCAAAAAATGTTGAGATGTATTGATGTGTTTGTTTTTAGCTATGATTTGGACCCTTCAGTTTGGCGTAGCAAGCTCAAATTTTTCATTAATACATGTATGTAACATCTTAGGTAGGATTATATGCACAAATGTAGTTGGGTCACTGTGGCAGAAATGTTAGAAATAACAATAATCAGTCGTTGTTTTGATAAAAAATGTTGTCAATTGCGCTTAATAAAGCCCAATGTGTTTCACAATTGCATTTACCTATTAAACTATACAGGACCATCTCGAAACACAGAGAGTTGAGAAATGAGGTTTGTAATCAAGTTTGATGTGACTCCTATTTTTGTGTTATATGTTTTTAAAATCTTAAATACCAGACCCTGGTCTAACCCTAATTCTCAACCTGGGTCCATGTGCACCCCAGGGGTGAATTCGAAATGTTTGGAAAAAGGGGGAATTGTGGTTGATTATACACAAAGGGGTGAATTTTGTGATTGAGGGGGAATTTGCATGAATTCAGTTTTCAGACTCCTGGCCGGGAGCCATCAGTCAGAATGTTACCGACCACAAAGTAGCCATTCGTCGGAAACTAAATGATTGACTAGCACTAGCATAATTAATTTTGACGCTGAGTATAATGGCACTTATCCTATCTCGCTGTACTGTTGATTGTCTGGGAAGTGGATAACCTAGTCTCATCTCAATGTGAAATAGACTATAGGCAGCTAGGTAGGACAGATCGTCGATCGCTTAGTTTCTTTTTACATATCCAAACTCTGCACGGCCTGAATGGGGATTCCCAATTTAATTTCAATCACTTTTCTTTCATATTGGTTGCTCAATTCTTAATTTCTCCATGTCAATGTGACAATAAACAAGGGTCATGACATCTCCATTGTGCTTTTAATGTGTAAATCCATGGCATTTGTTCATTAAATATGTGTTTGAAACAATACCTAATTAGCGTGTTTCTGTTTTCAGTAATTTGATGTTTTATAGTAGGGTGAATAGAGGAGAAAATATTTCTCAAGTGGGGAATTGTATAATAAATGTTGAGAAGCACTGCCCTAATACAAAGTAGGAAGTTCCATGTGGACACAGTACGGACAGCTAACCGCTAGTTTTTCGGTGTAAAAGTGACGAAAATAGAAAAGGGAGTAGGATAAAACATGATCGCCCTAAAATGTTCCGTTACTTTTAGTTACTTTACATATTATTAATATTGCATACAGGCACTGACAGTGACACATGCCCGTTTAGCAGTAAAAAGTTGTCAGTAAAATTGACTGGGGTTCGAAATTTTTTCGACAAACAGGTGGTTCTTGAACGCACAGGTCGAGTATACCTAGTATCCGATCTGAACTAATTGATATATAATTTATGATAGACATGCTACTAATAAAAATGAAAACAACAACAAAAACCCAAACTCGAACAAGTTAACTCGCCAAATTGCCAAACGCTACGTTTTTAGCGATTTCTCGTAGCTAATCTTTCTATCGACTTACCATAATGAAAGTTTCCAACATCCTGATCGTAAAAATATGCAACAGTTTGTTTAGACATTGCAACAAAAAAAAAATAATAATGTTTCAATTAAATCTAGACATCATTCTTCAATTTCTTTACTTTTAGCAAACAATTTTCTGTACTTCAACAACAAAGGTTATTAAAAGGGAGATAATTACTCTGGCCGAAAGTAACTTCTCTGGGCTCAGACTATTAATTTTTTGGCCATCGACTTCAATGTTAAATGCTGTAACATCACAGGCAGCAGCTTTTTTTCTCAACATTCTATTGGTTCCAATCTTTATAGGCACCATGGGGACCACATTTGGCAATATCCTCGACATAATTTTGTAATTGTAGAGGGTTGACCGCTTAGATTTTTGCTACGGGGATTTGATGTTGGCTGGGGCGAAAATCTCACTTCCGACACAATGATTGCGCTGCAGAAAGACACTTTACGACCCCTATCCCTCCGCAGTAATATCATCAGAATTACCCAAAACTGCTATGAAACTGCAAATTTGACCCCTTTTCTTCAATTATAGACCAAAAGGTCAACCCTAAATTGCAGCAAGTGGGGTACAAAAATAAAAAAAAGAAAAGAAAAATTATAACGTGCACTACATAAAAGAAAATATTTACTAGTCTGAGTCCTCCTGCTTAACCAACCACTATTTATTATTCATTGATTTTTCTTTTATTAGATGGGTTTACATTACTCTACAGTGCGTGTTTATAATTAAATGGTGTGTCACATGGACAGGGCACTTTAATGTATTGCACGAATTACGAGTCGGTCTAAAAAATTCAATAATAAAAATCCAAACTTGTAACCATTAAAAATAAAAATAAAAACCAAAGAAATATGTCAATTTAAATGAACATTGATGATATGATCTTACCGGGAAAAGATGGGCTTTTAATATCTAATATTTAAGACGAATTAAACATTTTACCATTGCTACACGAATTGTGTACTATATATGTTTCAGTGCCATTTGTAACAAGTTACTCAAGAACCGGGCTAGACATATTCCACAAGTCATGTCAAAAGGTGACCTCGTGTTCTTCTCTGGTCCGTTCTTTCGTCTCTGAAGACGTCCACTTCCACCAGGGGTGATATCGTAAAGCATTCGCAAAAAATACCATCGGTGTAGATTACCATTCGATTTGGAATTCTCGCATATTTACCGAACATAACCCCCCAACTCCCTGGATCCGCCCCTGAAAATGGGGTTTAACATCCAATCGGCATAACGTAGGCCATTTCGGGACTAACATGTGATGCAATTGACGCACAGGCGTACGGGTTTGGTTGATGCTGGGGTCAGAACCTGAAATGGTCGAAAAATAAATTTTCGGGTTACAAACTGCGAGTAGCCCCCACCCCACCCCACCCCAAAGGAAGTTTTTTGTCAAATTTGACGACCGCAAACGTTTTTTCCGGATATCCTAGCACGTGAATACGGCAACTTAAAAATGGTCTAATATCCGAATTTTAATCAACCAATCAATCGTTTACACTCCACGGAGACAGTAAAATCGGAAGAAAATTTTGTAAATTCAACCGGGTTTTCTGCCTGCCCGTTAATACAGCAACTTCAATGTGGTCTAATATTGCCTACCTCCAGGTTGCTGACCTGAATCCTAAACAACCAATTAAAAGGAGTATGTGGGTCTCACTCATTACAAATTCGTGTTATTCAATTAAAAGAAAAGTAAAATGAGTGTTATTTCGGGCACTTTATTTTGCCTACTAGATGAAGTAGTAATTTGTTTAAAGAGTTCCCAAAATCGATCGAAATGTCTCTCAATTTCCTAGCATAGTCGCATGTGAATTGCTCTCTTGTCACTGGGAATTTGTAACACCATATACGAATCACTGGTTAGGTGTGGAAAGCCACGAGGTATAACACTGACCATGTCCAACGCGTGACACATTCTCTCTTCTCTTCTCTGTTACATATTTTAAAAGTCTTAAGTGTTTTATTGTCTCTGGTTATAGTCGCTTCTTATTCTCTTCTTAGGACTCACGTTGTATATATATTTTTTTTATCTTCTCCGTTAAGACCTTTATCTTCTCAGTAGTAAAGACGTTCAACTACCAGGAATAATTATGTATCAGTTCGTTCTTACATTTTATATCAATAGATAACAATAAAGTTATTCTCTCCTCTCCCAAACCCCACCATTTGGTAGAGTGAGTTACTGACGGGCTAATTATATCACATGGCTCTTCTACGACTTAACAGAACATTCTGAATCCAGATGGCATCTTTTGAGCCCCAAAGGTCTTCTATGCTCTCCAAAAACTGCATGGTTATCCGACGAATGTAACACAGAGGCTTAAACAACAACAACAGGTTCTTCTGATATTTAGAGATACAGCCTTTTATTGTATACAAAGTAATACAACAAACGGACACCGAAGTTTAAGTTGTCTGCAGGTGAGAACCTTGGTAGCAGTCCGGTACTCACTCCTCTTTTAATACAATCTCAGCTCTTATAAAGGGAACAGAGACATTCCAATGCAATCAACATCCATTAATCTTAATCACTCTAATTAAGTTAATGGGGATCCTATCTAACTCAGGTAATAGGTTAGTCATTAATCAGCGACATTGCCTTGATAACGACGGTTACTGTATAACGTGAATGGTCTAAATATATTTGCCATATCTTACGGAGTTCATAGGTTAGTCATTAATCAGCGACATTTCCTTGATAACCAAGGCTACTGTTTCACAGGAATGGTCAACAGTTATTTGGTCACTGACCGAGATTTAAATACGTGGACCAAGCCACTATATTACATATGCGCCCCCTAATGAAAAAAGCATTTTTCATTTGAAAAATTCTTTTGAGATATGCACTCCCGCATATGACACATAAATGAAAGATACATAGATAATAATAAAGATACATAATAAATTGTCATATCATGGAATATAGAATGACACAACACGTATTTACAACATGACAGGTAGAGATATTTTCTAATGTAATGTATAAGAGTTCCATCTATTTTATATATAGTTCTAAGTCTAATGTTCAAAACTTTTGATGCACTTGAATGTTCACCACCCACACACTTTCACAGTTACAGCATAGAATCCATAAATGAATGCACAACTAATCTAGAGTTACGTTTACATATTCACATTTTCTTCGACTGTTGCAATTCTGGAACTCGGATTTGGGAATCATTCAGTCTAAGATTAAGTCCAGCAGCCAAGTTGATCTGTCGGGTTTCATTGATCATCATTGGGGACCTCCGGGTAAATCTTCTCTGGCTGTTCTACTGACGAGGCGGAAGGTGACTTCAGATATTTATCCACCAGCACAATGTTGTTTGTAGCTAAATTACCAGGTTTATCAAACGTAACTGAAACAACCCTTTTAAATTTCATGACATTTTTGGAACATTTACAACAAATGACAAGGACAATGAGAACTATGATAAGCACAACCGACCCAATATCAATAGCTTGAAAATTAGACTGTTTTCTTTTTGGTTTAATTTTTTTTTTTCAGGGTATGGTTTTAGTCGAGGGTAATTTGGCGAGGTTATAATTTTGAAGTTTGGTTTCTAAAAGTTTCCCAAATCTATACATAGACACGTTAAATGATGATTCAGTCGAAGAGGGCTTATCTAAATACTTGAACTAATTTTGATAAAATGGAGGCAGATTCAAGAAATAATTTGACGTGGAATTGGACGCGTTCAAACGTACTAATACAATTGGAGGTAACACGGTCACGGCTGATTTCATATACTTTGAATTTTGATATACTACAATAAATCTAATTTCATTTCGAATATCCATAATTTCTTTGCCTATATAATAATAAATCTTTGACTTTCACAATGGAACATAATAGGTATACTTTACAAATTAGTGGACGACTAGAAGTAACTGCTGTTATTCGCGGCATATGTTACGCAATAATCCCACAAGGTCTACCTGTCAAATTTCAGAACGACTAGAAGTAACTGCTGTTATACGCGGCATATGTTACGCAATAATCATTCTCATCCTGAGTCAACCGTATGGCGATGTACACTTCCATCACGGTTACTCAAAACAATTCCGTCAGGGCTTCTAATAAGTTCCTGACTTTGGAATTACCAAGGGTTTTCGGAAATACCTTTTTCCTCCTTAATACCCTTCTTATTGACTTGGGCTTGTTGATATGTGCACTATCAACAGCCATAGTCTCCATATCTTCTCCGAGGACCATTTATTTCATCAGGTTCCTTGGGAGTTGATATTCCATCACTCTCGCTGGGCGATAATTCATCAGCGTCCAGTGCCGATTTAGCAGTCCTAAGGCGATTGGTGAGTTCCATTAATGGAATGTCGTCCTCACAAGACGAACTATCTCTCTCATGCCGATATCTCTCGACAGCTATTTCCGCCAAAGGATCTATTTCCTCAGTACCTACAGTATCTGGTTCTAATTTCAACACTTGTAATATTTGTGATTGCGGTGTCTGTTTCAGCCTAGACACGCATAGCACACTACTTTGTGGACATACAATTACATCGCTGCTTATACGCAAGACGGATGCAACATGTGCGTCTACAATCAGGGGAACATAAGTTCCGCTTACCCGCAAACAACTCACATTATATTCTACTAAAAAATCTCTACCTAAGATTACGTTTCTGTTCATTTCTGATGCTACATAACATTTATGTTTCAATTTTTTCTTACGCATTTCAAATTCAAATACAGCATGACCGTCGACCTTAATTTCATGGTCATTGACTGACTGTAATGTTATAATTTTCGGATTTAATTTTGGTTTGTACTTTAACAAAGAATAAACTTTTCTGTGTAAAAAGGACCAGTCAGCACCTGAATCTATTAAACAACGGTACTGCTGTCGCTCAATTTTAATCAAACATGAACTGGGATTCCCTATCAAGTTTACATATTTAATCGAAGTTCCATCTGTACTCTCTCCAACGGCTTCAGATTGGAGAGAGTCTAAAAGTTTCCCTGTTGGCGAGTCTCATTTTGTACTTTATTCCTGTCCCATGGCCTAAATGTGCAACCCCTCTTGAAATGTCCTGAATCGTGTATTAAATCTATTTTCATTCCCTTTATCCTTGCGTATTTCTCTAAAGATTTTATCCAAGATCTAAATTTTCCGGGATTTCCCTCGTAAGATTCTACCAAAGTTGCCATATCCCCATAGTTCTCATGTATAGCCATTGTAGTTGAAAGAGATCCCACTGAAGTAGATAGGGTCCCTACCACATTTGTTAGGACGCCTACTGTTCCTGTCAATTCATTCAAAATTTGTGCCTCAGCCATTGTTATAATTACCTAGGTAAAGTTAACTTACGGTTTGTCCTGTCTCTCTGTATTTGGTATATCTCTAATCTGGATCAAACAGCACCAATTAAGACTCTATGTAACACAGAGGCTTAAACAACAACAACAGGTTCTTCTGATATTTAGAGATACAGCCTTTTATTGTATACAAAGTAATACAACAAACGGACACCGAAGTTTAAGTTGTCTGCAGGTGAGAACCTTGGTAGCAGTCCGGTACTCACTCCTCTTTTAATACAATCTCGGCTCTTATAAAGGGAACAGAGACATTCCAATGCAATCAACATCCATTAATCTTAATCACTCTAATTAAGTTAATGGGGATCCTATCTAACTCAGGTAATAGGTTAGTCATTAATCAACGACATTGCCTTGATAACGACGGTTACTGTATAACGTGAATGGTCTAAATATATTTGCCATATCTTACGGAGTTCATAGGTTAGTCATTAATCAGCGACATTTCCTTGATAACCAAGGCTACTGTTTCACAGGAATGGTCAACAGTTATTTGGTCACTGACCGAGATTTAAATACGTGGACCAAGCCACTATATTACACGAATACTCAGATATGATACAGGGGAGGATCCGGGGGGGGGGGGGGGTGACTAGGGTTACTTGTTGCTTTGCGTTTGGACTTTCATGTTGGTCAAATATTACGTAATTAATGATGATAATTGGTTAATTAGCCAGATGATGTCGAAAACTACCCTGAGAATGGAATTTTCCTCCAGGAATGTCCGACGTGTTATGAAACCAAATTGTGGCTGGGTTGCGACACGGGGGAGTACATAACAATTTTGTTGGAGGGCTGGGTGGGGGGGTGCAAACTGACCTCTTTTACTAATCCACTACTTACAAGTATGATTCCGGTAACTTCTTACCAACGGTTATCGACTAATCGACTGATATTGTTCGTATGACAATCAAGAATATATTTTGAAATATCAAAATCTTCGTTTACAACAAGCTCTCTTAATTTCTTAGACGGACAGGGATTTTCTTTTTCAAACATATAACCTAACGTAGCTAAAAACGTTGAGATACAGTGACGTCGTACGTTTCGAGGGGGGGGGGGGGATCAGGTTTCTTATATAGTCCTATCCGATGAAGGCGGGTTGGGATGGCCTAGTGGTCTAGAGTGCCGCGCTTCGACCTCTAGCTGGCCGGTCACCTCTGGCTTGCTGTGGTTTCGAGCCCTGGTGTGAGCGTATGTGGCATGGAGATAGGGGCGCCTTCTCAACCTCGTGGGTTTCCTAGGGGCACTCCGGTTTCCTCCCACTGCTAAAGACCCCAACACGCAAGCAAATTATTGAAATAAAATAAAACCATATGTTGGTCCCAAAATGACCTAGTTTGTGTCGAGTGGACATTAAACACCATTTCTCTCTCTCTCTCTCTCTCTCTCCCTATCCGATGAAATCAATATGCTTCTACATCATAATTTTGTGGCTAGGTAGGCCTACATGAATAATCGATAATAACTTCTTTAAGAAAAATCGCAATTTTTTTTAAACCACTTTTTAACCGGCTGGACATCGTCCTCCACATTAAGCTTTCTTTTGGAGCTATTCACTTTAAGTTAATATTTGTCCTTAACTCGAATTTATTCGTCACCACAACTAATTCACCGCACCGGTTGGGTGCGACCTTAAGCTCCAGTAAGATATATCCATCCTTTAAGGCACCAGCAAGATCGAACGAGGCTAGTTAGTAACACGTGAGTTAGGTGAAAATGTTTACACCTAGGACCTAGGTGAGAACTAAAAATAAAAACCCCAAACCAAACCAAACACCCCACCCCCTCTCCCAACAAATCTATTTAAGCCGACACACAATTAAACTGCAAAATATTTAAAAGTTATATGGACCACCTTAGGCCTATACCCCATTACTCCATTACCGATAGGGTCACGGTACGGGTAAGACGCTGGCTCCCTAGCATGGAGGTCGGGTGTATATATAGCCTACACATATTTATTTTATGATCAGTAGTGGAGGAATACCGCGTTTTATCAGTGAAATAAAAGTGTTATTCCACTGGCGGACAAAGTAGTCTTTGTTGTTTTACCTAAAATGATTGTAAAATCATAAAATAAATATAATTTTTTTTTTCTCGTTTTGTCGTGAATAACATATTTTATTTCATCTCTAAGCAAGAAAACGTTTATATTTTCACTCATGCTACGCATTCGTGAAAATGTAAGTTTTCTAGCTTCTCGATGAAATAAAGTAGGTTATTCACTCTAAAACGACAAATATCCTCTATATATACAGATTTTTCGGTGTGGTTCCCCCTGGTCAATGATGCATGGCGGGGGATCTGACAAGGACACAGCTGTCTGGTCGTTCGGGTAGGACGAGAAATTTCCCTCATGGCACACTGTTCGGGAAAGGGGTGTACCTGTCTCTTAGTATCTGCTGAATGCTCTTTCCCCATTTGATCATCATACTCTTATGTACACCGATATACCTTTACTACACATTTTATGAGTATTTTTATTTCATTGTCATACTTTCATTGTTGTTTTCATTGGTATCATCCCAATGGTGCATGTACATAGATATATCCCATTATAATTTCATTATATTTTCATTATTTATATAGTATTCCATGACAAATGTATCTTTTGCATGCATATGTATGTTGATGTTTTGTATACTGTTCTTAATGGACGTAATATGCAAATAAAAAAGTTGAAAGTTGAAAGTTGTATGGCGTCTTCATTATTAACCCGTTAAACTCCATTTCATTTCATTTCCATTACGTTTATTTGTGGTGCCGTTATTTGCTCACATATCTTTAAGCGACAGTGTAATAGTCTGGTTAGACATGACTACTGATCAATGTTCGTGAACAACAAGCCACAAAACCGATGATAATCACAGCAAAAGTGGGACACCAAGAGGTGGATGGTAAATAAATAAGCTCGGCAGAGGAATAGACTTCACAATAATTCCACTGAAAAGGTAGTCCACTTAACATGACGCATAATCTGAGTAAAGATGTTCCTGATATAGAGGTACACTATTTTAATGTATTATCATATGTGCAAAGACTGAGCAGTCCCATTATTATTAACAGTTCCATTTCGGACTATTCGGAGTGTTAACGTTTTGCTGAAAGTTTCAGAACCAGGGCGCCAGAGTAAAAGGTTTCTCGTACAGTATAGTATAAAGTGGTACTTTTGTAGCTACGCGGTTGAGAGATGAGATTTGTTATCTAGCACTTTTGTTGTTCAAATAACTTTAATAATGTCTTGGACTCTTGGAGATCATCCCTGATATGAAATTTGAAAAATATAATTATTATATTCAGCTTGACATAATTTTGCAATAGAAATGATAACCAACAGGTTTATGTAATCAAGCTTTAGCTTACCGACATAATTCGTAGTGATTCATTTCATTTATGGGTCTATTTCATGGCTGTATTATTTATATATTTATGATATTACATGATTGCTAGCAGTTGAGAATAGTGTACTGGTAACCTAAGACTGTCTTTGAATTAATTAACAAACTTAAATAAGGAAATTATTTTTTGGGGTTATATAAATTAGTAAATTACTGTTCTTACTTCCACCTCTACTGTTTCCCTCATTCTGTGCATCTGTACATCACAATATTTTAAACTTGGAACTTTATGCTTATATCTAGGAATGAATTTTGATAAAACTTTGAATATCCCTTTATTATCACAATCTCTCCTAAGTTTAAAGATTTGTTTTTTTTGTTTAATTTAATGTTTCATCAAAGTTTGATCTATTTTGAGATGATCCTTTCTTCAATTACATGTAATTCTTTTGTTTTTCAGAATATTTTGAACTTAAATCCTAAAGTCCGACATCATGCAAAACTTGTACCAAGTGCACAAACAAAACAAAATAAAAAACATTGGAAACGGAATACAGACAAATCTTGCTCCGTAAGTACAAGAACTGTGAATCTTTGCAGGGGATAAATCTTCAGTTATGTCAAGATATGTTAATTAACAAAAAAGAATTATGTTTAAATTCAATCCTAATTGTCGTTTACGTGAGCTGACAAGCAAAATGATGCTAATTAAGGGCTATGACTCAATTGCACTCAAATTCAATCCCATTGTTCCAATTGTCTGTAACTCTGGAATGAAAATAATGACTGCGCTGAAATTAAATCCCAATGTTTGCCTACCCATAAGAATCATTATAATATACCAAGTAAAGAAAAAAAAAATTGTCAAAATTTGTGGCCTCAAGAGAGTGGACAAGTAAAATTATGAGAATTGAAGGGCCATAACTGTAGCGAGTGCGCACAAATTCAATCCCAATTGTCATCAGCTGATAAAAATCATATATCCTAGGATTTTGAAAAATTGTGGCCCCTAGAGATCTGACAAGCAAGTGTTGACAGACCGATGGACAGGGCACCTGCTGAATATTACCAATCAATGAATCAGTTAGATGGTGCACATCAGATCTTTACATCAAATTAACTCATTTAAGTTATAGATTATGCTGGGGGTCATGGTGGGTAAGACGCTGGGTGTTCGATCCCTGCATTGGTCCACCTTGTCAGTGATGCAGAACAGGGGGGCCTGACAAGGACAGCTGTCTAGTAGTTCCGATTGGATGAAAAACTGAGGTCCAGTGTACACATTGGCGTGCTGTTAAAAGATCCCAAGACAGTTGGCATTCGATATAAGAGTTGGCCGTAGTGCTGCTGTCCGAGCAAAATTTCCCTCATAGCATACTGTTTGGAGCAGAACAGTAGAATGTTAAATTTCATTTCATTTTATAGTTTATGCTGAAATTTTAAACAATAGCAAATTTTTCTTTTCATTGTGAGACGTTTTATGCAATGTTGATCAATATAAAATTTAATTTGCAAGTTATGTATTAATTATGTATTGAAATCACATAAAATGTCTATGCAAATATAGGCTTAGTCTAGGGGACTTAAGATTTACCCAATATTTTATAATGTATATATAACACAAGAAATGTGTTTGTAGGTCAATGCTTGCTCCACAGTTAGGTCACATCTGGTAGATTAAACTGTGTTGTTTTGTTTGTAGGTTAACTTAAGGAGAGTATATATATATTAGTTATAGTTACATAAACATTATCTATATTTACTTACTTATTAAGCTGCTTACTAAGCAACTGATGTTTCAAGAGCTTTGTTCTGAAGATTAAACTGTGTTTTGTCTGTAGATTAACTTAAGGAGAGTATATATAGTTTATATTTACATACTTATTAAGCTGCTGATGTTTCAAGACCTGAAAACAAAAACATGCAATTAACAAGTATAATTGATTAAGCTATATTGTTGTTGCATATTCTGTATATATTTGTATGCTTTCATCAACATATTGGTATCAATCACTGGTTAAAGATGAAAGTATCCTTGCATATTGAAAAATTCAGTACTTGGGTATTCATAAAATTGTACCTTTAGCACTTGGAACACCCAAAACCACTAGACGAATGCCTCAAACCACCTGTGATATGCACTTATTAGTTGTGACACCTCAAGAACTAGTAAACCGTTCAGCAATATGGAGCGCTATTCACATAACTATGATTTCAAGCTGTTCAAGGATCATATTCCTGAAGCAGTTCCCTAAGAGATCCCTCTCTGGCCATTGCTGGATTGACTTCTGATAATTGAGCTTTTGGGGGAGTGTGTCTATTCTTTCCGTTCAGTCAAATCTATCCCAAGTACAGCAACATGGCAGCCCTTCGTTTAATCTGGGGTCTTCCCTAAAACTTCGGACAGTAATTTAAGAGTATTGTTTACATGTTATCTTTGTTCATAGCCTCAATTGTCCAATTAGGTGCTCTGTTAAAAGCATAATGATTTTGTTACGCAGTTAGCTATTGGTTGTTAATCAGACTATTGACCATTCATAATTTGGAGCAGAAATTTGCTGCCTTTATTTTGAGCAGAAATTTACTTTCTTTATTTGGAGCAGAAATTTGCTTCCTTTACAACAGTGTTAAGCGAGATTCTAAAGCTCTAACCAAACAAAACACTGTGAGGAATATGTTCGAGGATTTACCTGTATATGTTTATTCTAGTACCAGTGTAACAAAGTATGTAATGCAAGAACAGATCTTTGAATATATTCAATGGGTGGAACACCAAATCTAAATACTGTAAAGTAATATTTGACAATAAAGTTGAATAGCAGAGCAAGGCCAAAATATTTAGTAGATAGAAAAGGCACATTTACTTTAAATTTGGGGGAGAGCAGGGAACGGAACAATACTAGTTGGTTTCCCAGGCCCCTCACTGGGTGACAGTGCCAAGATTTTCAGTCATTTACAGCAAAATACATGATTTGAAAACTTAAAATGAAATGGGATAAACGTCCTACTTTTATGCACCGACAAGGCTGAGGAAAACAGACATTCGACATGAGGGTCATTTTGTCTGGACAGAGGTGTTGCAGTCTACTCTACTCTTGAATTCCAAGTTCTTTAACGTGAAGGCTAATGTGTACACTTGACCTCGGTTTTTATTCCTATCTGAGCGGCCAGACACCCTCCTTACCAGGCCTCTCGTCCTGCACTATTGCATAGGGGGAACCATGCAGGAAAATCACAAGCAACTTTTTTAACAATTACCCGAATTTGAAATAATATCCTTAATATCTACTTGCTGATCCCTGTGATCAATTACACGAATTTGAAATAATATCCTTAATATCTACTTGCTGATCCCTGTGAGACAATGCAATGAGCTATATCCCCTCTATCCACCGGAACACCTTTCAACATTCCCCACCTACAAGTGTGAAATGAAAAATATCTTTAGAAACAAACCTTTACCCAAGACCAAATATTGTATTCAGATAAGTGAGAGATAATCAAATTGAAAAGCAAATAGGCTAACATTTTTCGATCTGTCAATAAATACTAATGGCCAGAAACAAAAGTTCTAAACCATGCCTTTTTCGCTTTATTTGTTTCCATTATCAACAAATTTTACTTGCCTGTGATCCAAGACGTTGTGATTAAACAATTCCATGGTTTTAGACAACACAGGCAGGGGGAAGCTTGTGGATAAATGAGGCCCATGTTACATTATCCTATGCAAATCACTGCATGCTTGGGATAATGATTCTGTTATGTTATTTAAAACTTTTACAGTTGTGTTATGTGTTGTGTTGTTGAGTGCCTGTTTAAGGTTTGATACAATTAATTTTGCTCTTCTGTTTTATTTGTATAAATAAAAATGTTATTTATTATTTTCAGAAATGTGAACCATTAACTCAAAATTTTGATGACATTAAGCACACCACACTTAGCGAGAGAGCTGCTTTAAAAGAGGCTGCAAGATGTTTGAAATGTGCGGATGCACCTTGTCAGAAAAGTTGCCCAACACAACTTGATGTCAAATATTTTATCGGATGCATTTCTAATAAGGTTGAGTATTAGGAAATGATAATTTTTGTGCATCTGTAGTTGCTCAATTATCTTCTAATTGGTTGCCAATGACTGCCGATTGTTCTCATATTGTTATCACAATTCAGAATAGGGACTATTATATTTGCATAAATATAAAATCTTTAAATCATAAGACCACGGATACCTTTCAATTGCCCGCTGATGACCAGCGATTGTTCTCAAATTACAACATATAAATCATGAACACAATTCAGAGTAGGGACTAATACATTTGTACACACATAAAATTTCCCAACATTTATAATTATATTTTCCATATAATATAAAAACGGGCACTAGCAGATTTTAGCAGATGCCCCAGCCTCAGACCCAAATTTTCTGTTTGAAATTCTCAAACAATAAAACTGGACGAAAACACGGAATCCTGGGAAAAAAGTTGGTATGAACCACCTGAGACAGGGCCCACTAGTCCAGTGAAGGTACCCCCGTGCAATAAAAGGGCCTCCAAGATAAAGAAACGTTGTGATCTCTAAGACGAGCAAGGAAAAAAAATGAATTTAATTTTCTAAATCGGCTCCAACAACCAACAAGTTAAATATTACTGTAATTCAGAATTGTTAGAAAAAGATTTTTTAAGGCTTTATTAGTTGATACCTGTGTAGGAAATTTCACATGCAATGGCTATTTATAGATTAATGGAACTTGAAAATTCTCCCTGGATACAATATTATATGTGAAATATTTGAATTATTATGTAGTCTTAAAGGTTGTCATTGTTTTATCTTATCAGAATTTCTATGGTGCTGCCAAATCCATCTTATCTGATAATCCATTAGGATTAACATGTGGAATGGTTTGCCCTACAAGTGATCTCTGCGTAGGAGGATGTAATCTTTATGCATCAGAAGAAGGTCCTATAAATATTGGAGGTTTACAGCAATTTGCAACTGAGGTTTGTTACATATCTTAAGATTTTTTATACACTTACAATTTAATGTGAGCAAATGTCGCTGCAACAATTTAATGTGAGCAAATGTTGCTGCAACAATTTAATGTTAGCAAATGTTGCTACAACGGTTGGTCAATTTGTCATGGTGTGTTGACTATCTTATTGTTTCACCTTTATTTGAAAAATATTGTAAGCTGAATATAATATTATACAAGAAACTGTTGTGTTCAGAAATGATTGCAGCAGTTAATCTTGCAAAAGCCACCGATTCACAGTCCTGTTTTGGCTAGAATTTGTTTATTAGAGGATTCAAAACATGTCACTCTTGCATGCACTGAAAGTAAATTGTATGGAGTATATAATTGATTTAATTAACAATAAATCGTAATGATGTACTTTCTTATCTTTTGTAGATATTTAAAGCTATGAAAATTCCACAAATACGAGATCCAAACCTAACTCCTACAGATCAATTACCTAAAAGCTATAGATCAAAGATTGCCTTATTAGGATGTGGTCCTGCGACCATCAGTTGCGCCACTTTTCTGGCACGTTTAGGATATTCAATTATCACAGTTTTTGAAAAGAATGAATATAATGGAGGATTGAGGTATTACAGAGTTGAAAATACTTCTAAACATACATTATATACAGTGTACATAGAAATTTTTAAAAGAGATATCCCCCATTAATGCACAGATATGAACACATAAATTGTGACAATGAATCGATATCAATTATGTCTTGATAATTGTTTTTTTTCAGTTCCTCTGAAATCCCCCAGTTCCGTCTTCCATACAGTGTTGTAGATTTTGAAGTGGCATTGATGAAAGATTTAGGAGTGAAGGTTTGTATGGTTTTATAAATTTAATATCAGAATTTAATTAAACAGAAATACTGACTTGGGCAGTGTAAGAAGTCCATATTACTGACTGTTGTGTTAAAGCCTTCTATACTGCATACTCCCTGCAGTGTTTTGTTTGATTAGAGCTAATCCCATCAATCACTGCTTTAATAGAAGCAAATTTCTGTTCCAAATTATAAGTGGTCAATAGTCCGATTAACAACCAATAGCTAACTGCATAACTATATGATTATACTTTTAAACAGAGCTCCAAATTGGACCAAATTATGTTTACATGATGTTACGTCATAACTCACGATTTAATTAGGCCCAATTAACCAGTGCATAGCAGAATATTGCAGAAAAAACTAATTGCGTGACAAGCGAGACTATCAACATTAATGTATGGAGACAAACAAGACTTTCAACATTTTTGATACCTTAAATCACTGTCCAAAGTTATAGAGAATACCCCAGACTAAACAAAGGGTTTGTCATGTTGCTGTACTTGGGATAGATTTGATTGAACGGAAAGAATAGACACACTCCCTCAAAACCTCAAGTTTCAGACGACAATCCAGTAATGGGAAGAGAGGGATTTCTAGGAACGTTGCTTTTTTCAGACGACAATCCAGTAATGGGAAGAGAGGGATTTCTAGGAACGTTGCTTCTGGAATGTGTCTATGCTGGCATCTGCCTGCCTATATCATATCCACAATCCCTACACTTTATTAATTGACCACTGCCTTTGGGATAGTCTGTCCATTTGTCTGTCCATGTGTACACATTAACACTACTTCTATTTGGGTTAGAATGTTCAAACTTCAGCTGGATTGCTTGGCAAAGATTGATGATGAACATTTTCTGCTTAGACTAAGCAGAAATAAGAAATTTGATTGGTCATGACTTTATAAGCATGATAATTTTGATTAAATTTTTGAATCTTAGATGGTTACTGGGTAAAGGGGGTCACGGTGGCTAAGTGGGTAAAGCGCTGGCTCACTAGTCTGGAGGTCGGGTGTTCGATCCCTGCATTTGCGAGAAAGTTCATCCAGATTTTCCGGCGTGGTTCTCCCTGGTCAATGATGCAGGACGAAGGGCCTGACTAGGACAGCTGATAATCATTTGAGGTCCTGTGTACACACTGGCGTGCACTTAAAAGAACCCTTAACATTTCAAATTTGATGTGAGAGTAGCCTGTGGTGTCGCTGGCCGGGCAAAATTTCCCTCAAGTTAAGCGAAGTGATAAGTTGCTGAAGTAGAAAGATAAATATGCAAGTTATTAATGAGTGTCATCTTGTTGTAATGGGATTAAGGCAGGAGATATCCTGTTAGTTTGTTAGTCATTTGATTAATGATTTCAGATTGTATGCGGTAGGTCATTGAGTAGCAAAGACATTACATTATCATCATTAAAAGCAGATGGTTATAAAGCTGCATTTATTGGTATAGGTAAGTCTATGAAATTAAGCATTAAATAAAATTCAACTGGTAACTGAATATGTAATACCTGACTTGAAGTGATGCCTGTTTGAAATATCTCGTTATAACCCAGTCAGTGCTGGCCAATCTGTTTTATAGAGTGATGTCATTTTTTTTTTTTTTTTTTTTAAAGCGTTAAGCTATCAAATCTGGTCAAATTTTGTTTGCAAATGTTTGATTCGGCCAGTAGGAGCTTATTTTCAAAGATTTGCCCAAAACGATTGGTAACCAAAGGTAAACAGTTAAAACGGAAAAGCTGGCCTTGTTGGAATGTTTACCCTAATAATCTAATTAATAATTCAGTTCTCTTTAAGATTGTTGTCAAAATCAATAACATCTGATGGGAAGTGATTTCTGGTCATTATGACTTGGACAGTTTTTGACCATGTTAATTCGTAACAAATGGCAAATTTTGGCTGGTTGAAATGTTATAACTCAGCGAGTTTTTTGCCGATTTTGATAATTCTTTTTACTTTCTGAGATTCAAATATACTATATTTCGAAAGAAAAATTTTAGATAATTGCCTAATGATTCTAAATGATACTGAATTCAATTACGGTAGAGTATAGTTATATTTGATATTCATATTTGTGTTTGTAGGTCTGCCAGACTCCAAAAGAATTCCTATTTTTGAAGGACTTACAGTTGAACAAGGATTTTATACCTCAAAGACATTTTTACCAGTTGTATCTCAGGCTAGTAAGGCTGGTTAGTAGGCATACTTTTTAAAACAATTTTATGTTTAGGGAAAAACAGTCTGATTTTGAATAAGTCGTAAAATAATGCAAAAAAAAAAAAAAAATGTCCAAATATTTTCAATGTGTCAGTGGTTCATGAACTAGTTTCTATGTCCAGGTATGTGTAGCTGTAAATCCGTATTACCTCGTCTAAATGGAAATGTGATTGTGTTGGGAGCGGGAGACACAGCTTTTGATTGTGCAACATCTGCTTTACGGTGTGGAGCCAAAAGAGTTTATGTTGTGTTCAGAAAAGGTTTTACAAATATTAGAGCTGTACCAGAAGAGGTAAATCATTATTCTTGAGTTTGTAAAAAAGGAATTTTATACAAAGTTTTTATTTATTACAAATATGTATCTAAGAACTTGCTGTGAATTCTTAATTCTTGGAATATTTCACAAGTGGGGGGAGGGGGACCAGTCCTGAAGATGACACATTTGTCAAAGCTGGTGATTTGCAGGCTCCTAATCTAATAAGGATTGTAAATTTTTGTTGACCATCTTTCCAAGAAAGCATGGGCTTATTAACATGTGTCCATCCATCCGTACATCTGTTTGTCTGTCCACCACACTTTTTGGGACACAATAACTCTCCTTCTAATTGAGGTAGAATGTTCAAACTTGGTATAGGTGTCTATTATGGGATTGCCTTGATGTTTAGCATTTTTCTACTAAGGCTAAGCAGAGCTAAGCAATATAATTGGTTGATGCTTTGGTTCTAATTAAGTGAGAGTGATGAAACTTGGTGTATAGTTTCATTATATCAATACCATGACAGTGTCTATGTTAAAAATTTTCTGCTTATGCTATCTATGATAAGCAATTTGATTGGACAAACTGAGGTAAAATGTTTAAACTTGATGTAGATATTCATTAGGTGAATGTCTTGAGTTCAATGATTAACATTTTCCGCTAAAGCTAAGCAGAGCTAAGGAATTTCATTGTACAATTCTCTGGGACAAGATAACTTTGATTCTAACTTATGGAGTGTGATCAAACTTAGTGTAGAGGTACACTACCAGATATACTGTATTACCTTCACTGAGTTCCATCGTTTGATTGCTCGATACTTTTTGCAAAGATACATGTGCAATTAATTAATATGCATCATATGTTTATTTTGGGATTGCAGTGGGCGACATTAGCTTCACTCTTAACTTGTATTTTAATACCGCCACAGGTCATTTTGACTAAAAATATGAAATTGAAGTTTAACTCCAAAAGATCTTATTCCTTTCAATATTGGCATGTATTGAACCATAACTTGGATTGTGGGCCCTGATTGTACGACACTCTACAGGTCACAATTTTTATCCTATTTTCATGAAACTTGACATATATGTTCATAACCTAAAGATCTTGGTTCCTTTTGGTTTTCCATCATATAGAACTGTAACTTCCTTGATTATATGAAAAATCAGGTTTTTAGCTTGTGGACCCTCTAGAGGTCATATGTTTCAACCAATTTTAAAACATGGTCTAGAGGTCACAATTTTTAATTGATTTTAATATGCATTTAAATATATCATCATTATACCCTAATGAAGGTAGAGTTCATATTAGATGAAAATCGAACTGTCCGAGAAAATAGCCGCTCCTTGTACGCAAATAGTATAAAAGTCTGATTTCATGAACTTGAAATATGTCTTTATATCCCAAAGAGTTCAGTTCATTTTGATATTTACGCCTTTCTGTTCAGAACTTCCTGGATAATGGGTCCTAATTGTATGAAAAGTCACATTTTTTTTAGCTTGTTCTCTATCCAACTCTTGCAAAATGTGGGCGTACATCTTGCATGGCAACCGCTGGTTTAATTAGATAACGATTGTAAATTTTATTTTTGAATTTTGTTTTTTCAGATGGAGCTTGCACGGGAAGAAAAATGTGAATTTCTACCATTTATGTCACCACAAAAAGTTTTGTGTTCTAATGGTAGAATAAGTGCGATGGAATTCGCACGCACGGAACAGGATGACGAGGGAAACTGGGTTGAAGACGAAGAACAAATTATTAGAATTAAAGCCAACTTTGTTATTTCTGCTTTTGGCTCTGGCCTTGTTGACAAAGATGGTATGACATTGTTCTCATTCATGTTGTCATTGCCTTGTAAATATTGTATTAATGAAACATAGAGAGGGGCTTGTCAGGTGACAGGTACCTGTATATGTCTATTATCAGTGAAGTTTACTGTACCTTTAAAACCATACCTTGAAAACCTTGTCAGTATGACTAATCACCATGACAATGTATATAAATAATTTATTAATTATTTTTATACAACCACATTTTCATGTCATTGCCAATGTCTGTCTGTCCATCCACAATTTGTTTTTTACCCGATATTGACGATGCTTTAAATATAGGTTCATCTCCCAAAGATCTCGGTTTCTATCAACCTTAACATGTTCCAAACTGTAAGTTCATCGATAATGGCCCCTGTTTGTACAATTAATCACATATTTAGCTTGCTTATATCCTTTTAAAATTCATGCATATCGGGCCACAACTTCCTGAATAATGGCCCCTGATTGTACGAAAAAAATCACGTTGTAGCTTTTGGTCCATCTAGAGGTTGCATAGTTTATTCAATTTAAAAAAATATTTAAATATATAACCAATACACCATAATGACAGTTGAGTTAGTTGAGTTAGAATTTTGTAAAAATTGGATGAAAACTTATCGACAAAATGACCGCTACTTGTATGCAAATAGTGTAAAGGTATGTAATACCAGGGATGTTGACCCTCTAGAGGTCATAATTTTTATTCTTTTTTTTTTTAAACTTAAAATATGTTTATATCTCAAAGATCTAGATCCTTTCGTTAGTTGTGCTAATTGGACGCCAACTTCCAATTCTCTGTCCATCTCATGCAAAATGTGGGCGTATCTTGCATGGCAAACGCTTGTTACATATCTTCATATCTCTGGTTAAATGATTTCAAATGATTACTGTTATCTTATAAATTTTCATAAAACGGTTGCACCTTTTTGTCTCCCGTTAGTGTATATTAAGTATGTTGGCATTTAAACACTCATATTAAACATTATATTCATATTGTTCAGTTATTAAAGCCTTAGAACCAATTAAATTGAACAAATGGCAGCTACCAGAAGTGAACACTAACACAATGGAAACAAGTGAATCCTGGGTATTTAGTGGTGGTGATATTGCAGGTGTAGCACAAACTACGGTAGAAAGTGTCAATGATGGTAAATGTGCATCTTGGTATATTCATCGATATTTACAGGTAAATAACTTAACCAATCATCGTTACAAAATTACAATGATATGTGGGCTCCTAAACTAGAAACATATAGATAGAACTCAATGACCTTTTAATAACGCTCAGTTTATTCAATGGTTCATTGAACCATTCTGCAAGTATGCGTCAGGGATACATTTGCGTAAACCATTGAATAACCTAAGCAGTATTCAATTGTCATTGAGTTCTGTTTTTATTTCATTACTACGTGCAAATCTCAAATTTCACCGTTCTATCCAGATTATCAAACAAAATCATCTTTAGGGTTGCCTAGTGGTGACGTCATTACAGTTTGATGTAATTCTGCAAGTGATCTCAGAAGTATTACGTATCCATGCCATTGAATGCAGCCATCTGTAATATGTTTTGTGTAAATTAAACCTATATGATTGTTTCATTTGGTTATTGAGGCAATGACTAGTCTGCAAAATGGAACATTCCGCCTATATTGTATGATTTTTTGGTGTATACGAAAAAGAACTCATGACAATTGGAATTCAAAATGAGAGTAGGCCATGTCACCGCTGTCAGGGCAAAATTTCCCTCATAGCATTCGGCATGGCGTATGGTAATCAAGATGTCTTAATAAAAAGTTATTTTCAAACATATGCCGAAATTTGAAATCAGTGCGCATGTGCATCGGTAAACTCTGTTAACAATGTTAATAGAATTTTTTCACATGTGTTCAAAATGTATATTAATCACTGTGGATCTTCAAATTTGAATTTATGACTGTTTAAGTAATATATTTATAAATTATTGTAAATATATTCTGCATAACCTCATAGTTTGGATCATTATATGAGCTGTACTTATGTCAAGCTGTCAGCGAAAGGCAATACCGAAAACGGTCATACATGTACGGGCTATGGTTTAGATAGGACATCGATCTTTTGTGCGTTGAAAGTGATATTGTGCACTTTGGTAATGAAATTATTCATTAAGTCAAGTGGTGTGGTTTTGATCTTAGGTTTCTAAATTATATATAATTATATGTTAATTGTTTCACTCTGTATATGAATTTGATATTGTTGTGAATCAGTATTGTATAAACTAAAAATGCTATTTGTATATACTTGTATTCATTCAATTATGTTTTATTAGAGTTTAGATAATGTGAATATTCCAAGTGAACCTAGTTTACCAAACTTTTACACCCCTATTGATCAAGTTGATATCAGTGTTGAAATTTGTGGCCTTAAATTTTCTAATCCATTTGGATTAGCAAGTGCTCCTCCAACAACTACTAGTGCCATGATACGTAGAGCATTTGAACAAGGTTGGGGTTTTGCTCTTACCAAAACATATGCTTTAGATAAGGTAAGTGGAAATGGGGTTTTTTTTCCAATTAAGTGAATTCTCCTATTGACAGTTTTTATTGTCCTTCCACATTGTTTGTACTTTCGATACAGACTTAAGTTTGTTGACAGATTTTTCGATTTGGAGTGCTATCAAAAAAGTAATTTCGGAGTTATGGCCTCTGACTGATTGAATGTTGAGTATATTACGGTACCAAATAGTTAGTAATAAATGATTAGAGAGGATTCATGTCAATTTTGAAGATTTGCACAAGAGTTTTGGTGATACTTTTGTTAAATACTCATCGTAGACTTGAACCTTGTCAAAACTCAGATACATGTATGATAATGTATCAGTTGTTTTACAGATCTAGAGTTATTGTCAGTATCGTTAAAATCTAGTAATCACTGAGTTATTGTCAGTTAGTAATCTCTGAGTTTGTGTTATAACTCCGAAGGTCAGATATTGGGAAAGAATTTCAAACTGAAATAGTTTGATAAAGAATGAACTCTATCGAAATAAAGACTTACACATCAATTATTTGCAAAGTTATTACCCTTATAATCCATTAACTATTATGTTTTCAACTTGCTAGTATTATTTGCCTAATCCTTCGATTTTTATTTAAAAATTGCTAAATGATTGTTCTATTAGGCCATATAACCTAATAAGTTATATATTGTCCAGTATTTGAATTGTTTTGCTCTACAGGTTGCAATTTTTAGCATTTATTTTCAAAACTGTTGTACAATCCCATTGCTTTGACATACAAAGCTTTGAAAAATTAGAGCCCTTTTTGTCAGGAATTATTTAACCCTGCAACCCATGTCCAATAAAATATTTAATGGTGGATTTTACTCATTTTCTCAGAACATTGTTACAAATGTGTCTCCAAGAATTGTCAAAGGTACCACCTCCGGTCACTTGTATGGACCAGGGCAAGGATCTTTCCTAAATATTGAGCTTATCAGTGAGAAAACAGCAGCTTATTGGTGTCAGAGTGTAACAGAACTGAAGAAAGATTTTCCAGATAAGGTGAATTAAATATTTGAATAAATGAATTAATGAAATGCTATTTTTTAAAGTTTTCTCATTTTAAATTCATAATCAAACTTAAAGTATGTTAATCAAACTCAATTTCTATTGCTTATTCCAGTTTTATTTGCTTTTCCATTCTAAATTTTGACTTTGTTTGAATAATATGTTTAATAATATGATTTTGTATTTCTATACACACACATTTTCATGTAGCCGTATATTATCGTTGTCCTCGCCTGAATGAACATCCGTCCGAAGAACAGTCTATAGTTGAGGTCACAATTTTTATCCGATTTTGAAAAAATGATCTTCGTTCCTTTCATTGTATCTAATTGTAAATTCATGAATTATGGCCCCTGACTGTGCAAAAAATGATGCTTTTAGCTTGTGGACACTCTAGAGGTCACAATTTTTATCTGATTCTAAAAAAAACATTTTAATTTGTTTCTGAACAGTCTCTGCAGGTCCAGGTTAGGTGCAAAAGAGTAGGATGTCAAACCCTGTTTCATTTCATTTCATTTGTCTTTACAGGTCACACATTAGAAATGATCTTGGTAACCTTCACTTCTTGTGCAAAATGGATTAAAACCCCTAATTGTATGAATAATTCCTTTTAAGCTTGTTTTTTGTCCACCTCTTGCAATATGGACGTGTCTTGCATGGCAACTGCTTGTTCAATATGGATTTAAGTGTGTGTATTATTTTCAGATTTTAATTGCCAGTATTATGTGTGGCTACAGTCAAGAAGATTGGACCGTGCTAGCACAGATGTCTGAGGTATAAAATACATGATCCAAAGTGCAATTTAAATCCAAACGGGGGTAGAATAATACTATCTATCTATCCCCAAACAATGACAAAATATTTACTAATTCTAATTTAATTGAAAAAAATAAATTATGGGAATTGGATCTATGCTTTGAATTTTCTTTGACTCACCCACATTCAGACAATGAAAGAAATATATGAAAGGGCCAATAAAACTGCTTGATTTTGTGATAAAGGCCCTTAAAATCCTCTGCCTTGGAGCCTAGAAACTAACTCAGTATATGTGATACATTTTCAAACAACTTGAATTCGTCAATCTTCATCTGGAAATGGAGACCGGTGTCCGAAGATGTATCATATGATGTCTGGGTATAACCAGACTTTTATTTGATAAAAATAACGTGTAAGTGAAATTAACCCTTCGTTCATCAAGTACAGCACATGGGTCATACACTGTATAGACCTCTAATGGAACGGCAATAGATTACCTGGTCACCCAGCAAAACAATTGACTCGAAATCTTAAAAGGGTTACGTGTCTGGATAAGTTGTTTTAATATTCACGTCCATAAAACTCAATATTCATACTACACAGAATTTTATTTCAGGATACTCCCTTTAATCTTTCGTTGATAAATATTTTTTATAATTTGTTGAATAAAGCTTTGGTGTTACTTGAAATTTTCTTTTCATTGTGGTCACTACTTGTATTTGTATGTCTTACCTCTTATTAACTTAAGTAAACAATGTGACAAATATGAATATTTTTTGTATGCAGGCTGCTGGAGCAGATGCCTTGGAGTTGAATTTATCATGTCCACATGGTATGGGAGAAAGAGGAATGGGTTTAGCTTGTGGACAGGTAAATAAATATCGGCTTTACATACCAATAAACATAAACCCTTCTTTATCGATATTAGGCCTGCTGTGTTTTTTTCCCCAAGCATCCCCATGTTTGTAAAGGGATAATGAAAAAACTTCAATCAGTCAGGACGTAATTGGTAGCTAACTAGCTAACACGGATGTGGACACTGTGTTTTTTCCCCCTAAGCAATCCCCATGTTTGTAATTAGACTTCAGCTTTTTGTTTGATTTGAATATTGTATGCAATGTTTATGTTCATTAGACACAGAAACATTGATTTCCAAGAGCTTCTGATATAAGTCTTATTGACCTTGATCATATTATAGAATCTGAATTGAGCAATCTTTCAGGACCACTCACGCAACATAACTGCCCTACGTGTGTTTTTCTTTGCCTGACAACCTTTCTTTTCTGTGTACAATGTCTGAACAAGAAAACTGAAGTTATATTCCTGCCAGTTGACTATAAGGGCATTTGCCTTTCACTGATTTTATGTACAGGCAATTCATTTTAATATTTTCAGGATCCAGAATTAGTGAGAAATATTTGTAGATGGGTGAGACAAGCTGTCAAGATACCTTTCTTTGCTAAATTAACACCAAATGTTACAAATATTGTTGTTATAGCACAAGCTGCTTATGAAGGTATATTTACAAACTTAAAACAGCTATTAGTGCAAGATATGGTTTTAAATTGCAGTAACAAATACAACTTTGAAACTTTGTGCTTCAAAGGCCAACTTAATTGAAATGTGGAATTTTACTTGAAATAAAACTTATTGCATCTTGAAATAGCATGCTTGGACTATTACAAATTGATGGTAGCTTTTTAGGGTGGTGGTGAAGAATCATAATTTTATAATATTTATATGTGTCCATGATAATCCCAGAATTCTTGACAAAATCCTTGTCGATTTCATATGAATCTTAAAGGCTAATGGTGTATGATCTCTCTTCCCCAGGACAATTAAAACACTGAATTTTATCATTGTATCGGTAATTAGAATATGATGGTTAGTCCCCTTGCAGCTTCCCTCACAAAACCTTGGTTATTTCTATGAAGAGTCCTTGATAAAACTGGTCATTTGCATTGAACATCTATGATAGACCTACAATCATCTTATGAGCAATCTGGTATCACTATTCATTGGTATAACCAAACCAATCTGGGAACCCTACCAGAGCATGGCTTTGGAGGATGACACCTTTTGCTAATTTCTTCTTTGTAACTCCAGTCATTTCGAAAGTTAGTCTGAAAAAATGGACTGAACTTCATCCGTCCATGGCATACAACCAATGCTAAAACAAAATACAGGAGACTAAAGGGAGATAATTCTCAAATGACTGTTCTTCATTCAGGTAAAGCAGATGGTGTAACAGCTACAAATACTGTTTCTGGTTTAATGGGTTTAAAATCTAATGCAACAGCGTGGCCAAGTATTGGAAAAGAACATAAAACAACTTATGGTGGTGTTTCTGGTAATGCTATTAGACCTATAGCATTGAGGGCAGTATCAGCCATAGCTAATGCCATACCAGGTTTCCCTATTTTAGCAACTGGTGGCATAGATTCAGCAGAAGCTGGTATTCAGTTTTTACAGGCTGGTGCCAGTGCTCTACAGGTATGGAATATTCTTAGACAATTAGTCTCTTTTATATCATTGGTCATTATTTCTTGATCATTATTTAAAGGTATTGTGTAAATGCACATTATCGTTTTAAATCTTTTATTCAGATTGCAAGATATCCTGTAACACTCTATTTTTACAGGTCTGTAGTGCAATACAAAATCAAGATTTTACTGTAGTTGAAGACTATAAATCAGGCTTACAAACTCTTCTTTACCTGAAGTCTATCAAAGAACTTCATGATTGGGCTGGCCAGAGTCCTCCAACACCAAAACATCAGCTAGGAAAGCCCATACCTAAAATAAAAGATATTGTTGGAGAGGTTTGTTGTTTCATTATATTATTAGTCTATTTATCGGACAATAAGGTTTATGATCACTATCATGATTCTGAAGGAAAATCTGATTTTGTGGTTTAAGAATATTAACTCTTTCACTGCCAAGATCGTACATTTAGTCCTAAATTGTAAAGATGGTGTGTTGTACAACCTATAAATTCCCATATTTCAGTGTACATGGCATGGCTGCTCCAACATTGTCATAGCTGATTGTACAGACAACTTGGTTCGTCTTCTAGTGAATTAGTCTGCTAGTAAATAAAGCATTGTAAACCATTGATGTCATTCCCACATGGCTTGTTTGTAACATCAATGTCAATGGAGATTTTTAATTGTGCATTGTTTACAAGTTTTATTGTTCAGTGAAGATGGCTACGAAACACAAAGTTGTACTGTAGTTGATTTATTAGCTGTTTCTGATAGTCTGGAAGACTATTTTCTGTCAGATAATGCGAGTGAATATGAATCTCATTACAAAAGGTCTCTACAGGTTGCAATTATTAACAGATTTTGTTTAAATTCAGCGTATCAATCATTTCAGTACAAGGTTCTACCTATTTATATTGTACCATATAACCCGAGGGGAAGAGCCATGCCAAATTTTTGTGTTTATCATCTACAGACTGCAATTCTGAATGGATTTTATTTATTCCTTATACCACAAAGACAGCAACTATTTATTTTGGTGCATGTCCCAAACTCCTGGGGCATTGTCATACCCACTTTTTTGTTAATATTTAATCTGTAAATTTAGCAAAACAAACCCAAATACCTAGCCTTCTTAGCCTATTGTCATATTACAGTCATTGCAACCATTTAATATTTCATTCTCTTCATTTTAAAAAGTACCTTATCAATCAAAGCAGGAATGTGGACTATAATTGAAATGGTAGCAATGCTCTTGTTTAATTTCAGTGGCACATGATAATATTGAAACGTAATCAACTCCTCTCTTAAAACATGAATTATTCCATTCATATTTTTTTCAGAGCTTACCATTTTTTGGAGAGTACCAAAAGAGACGTATGGAAGCTATTGCTAATACAAAAGTTAAAATAGATCTGTTAGATGATATCTATAAACCAGAACCAGTTAGACCAGCTAATCAACCTAAAGTACCAGTACCTAAAATTCAGGTATTTTATAACGTTTTCCCTCAGAGAATATTTCTGATATTTGACAAATGAATGATAAGAAATTAAAATTTGAAACTCTTGTGGATTGTTTTCAATTCGATAATATATGATTTTATTTCTTTTACCTTTCTATCGATATGTAGATTTAGTTCTTCTATCTTTTATCGTTTTAAAGTGTGATTACAAACACATGGTAGTTGTTTACATTTCTTCATTCTTCAGGATCTGATAGGAAATGCCTTACCTATGATTGGCAGTTATGGTGATCTAGATAATAAACAACAGGTTGTAGCCTTGATTGATGATGTAAGTTTCAACCTATTACAAGTTTTTATTTTGGCATCAAATGTTATATAAATTATTATTTAGACATTTATTTATATGACAAGCCTATAAACTCTCAACTTATGGCACAGATGTAAAGGTATTAAAATACAATTGCCATTAGTGATTAATTTTAAAATGGAGAAGCACAGCCGAATCTTGATTAATAAGAAACGTTCCTACATTCGTAAACAATCTGTGTCAAACCTTTAAACAATGATAACGTCGCTCAGAATGAAGTAATTTGAAGAAATTAATTTTGAATTATCTATTTTAGAACTATTATAGCAATAACAGCCAGCTCTTCATCTAAATCTTACATAATGTATCTGATCTTTAATTTTGGTGTATGTTTTATATTTGTGTTACATATGTTTATTAATGGTGTTATAGTATCTTGTATAATTATTGATTATGTTGTATTTGTATTAATTATGGTAAATGTTGTATTTGTGTTTCAGGATATGTGTATTAATTGTGGAAAGTGTTATATGACATGTAATGATAGTGGTTATCAAGCCATCGTATTTGATCCAGAGACACATTTACCTCGAGTAAATCAAGATTGTACTGGTTAGTATTTCCTTCATATATACAATAAGAGAATAAGTGTGTATACATGTCAATGTGATGATTTAATTTAATTTAAAGAAGAAAAGGATTAGAGTTTTCTTAAATATATTCAATGCAATAAAAATATAGACCTAAATTTCATCCTTTATATTTTAACATATGTGGTTAGGTGTTTCTTTCATACCCATCTGACTAATGAACACAAGAATTTATGCCCTGTATGAGCTAAACAGTTTACCTTTTTATTTTTAGGTTGTACACTTTGTGTGTCTGTATGTCCTATCATTGATTGCATAACTATGGTTAAAAGAGAAATTGAGTATGTACCTAAAAGAGGAATTCCTCTTAATACAAGTGGAGTCTCATCTACATCTGCTATTGTTCTTAATACAAATTAACAAAAAAATTGTATTTTATGAAATGGTATGTGAAGTATGATACAAATCAATCTTGTGAAATTTTTGTACAGTACCATTGAGATGGGGATGCATTTAATTATTTAGTTTGATTAATTGATATATGATCATCTTTTGTCTATGGTATGTTGTCTAGTCTATTTCTTAATGTTAATTTTGTTTTTTCTGATTTGTTGATTAATATTTTAATTATTCATAAACTAAGACTAATTACCATTTTAAAAGATCTTGTTAGGTGGTTTGAAGATAAATATAGAAACATTTAAATTTCTCATTATTTTGGGTTATACGTAGTAAATATGTGTGTAAATGCTTTAAAGACGTGTTTACGAAAATAAAATAATAATACATTGATAATCGAAGAATTTTCAAGGGTACACCAGTTAACTCATCCCTGCAAAATATTCATTCATTTTGTTGGTTATGGTTTAATTTATATCGCTGTAAAAATCAATCATAGTTTTATTTTTGTTACTGGCATACACTTACAAATTTTAACATTGGTTACTTGCATCTTATTAATTGTTATATTATAAATGATCTAGTCTTTTCAATGGTTTTTGTGTATTTAATGCCATAAATTAATGTGCATGTTATGTTTTTTCCCAAAACTCTCAGGGACATTTTTTATATGCCCACAGTCAACATTATATAGACCACAGCAAATTCTGTCATTCGATCTGGTTAAAATATGTGTTGCTTACATTAGTGATAACTGCTTGATCACATTGTAGAATGTTGGGAATGTTCTTAGGACTAAAATCACCATCTGCTCTAAAAGTAAAACAAAGAAGCATATCAAATTTCAGCGATTTTGATAATAATTCTGGAATGATAATCCCTTTGTAGAATCTTGTAAACCTGTTAGCTCAATACAGTTTATCTCCTGTTCTCGGTTCTCTTTATTGTGATAAAAAATGTATCAATGTACTGCTATTTCTGATTATTACTTCAAGAGTTATTGTGCTTGATGACATCATAGAATCAAACTTGATATTAAAACACGATCCTATTTTGTTTCATTTTTTATAGTTCAACATTTCGTTTTACTTGTCTTCACAACACTAGGATCTGAAACAATTGTTATGTAACCTACGTTCTTGTTGAAATGGGGGATTAGCTAATGAAACTATCGGTTACGGCGATGGTTTTGATCCTATGATATCAGACATGCGATGCACTGATTAATCAATGTCTGATGCCATAGGGTCAAAAGTTGCTTGTATGACCCCTGGTGCAATTTTCCACTACAACCTGTGTCAGCTTCTGGTAGTGTAGGCCATAGAAAGTATGAAAAAAACGAAACGAAATATAGATCTATATATTACTGCTAATCAGATAGTCAGCACTCCAGTGATTTTTACAGTATAAAGATTCCACCAAAAGTGTCACAGTGACAACCTTTATGGACTGCTTTAACTTGGATTCTGTGGGCATGTTGGTTGTCTAGCAGTCTATCTTCATAAAAATGTCTCTTTAAAACTTAGTCCCTCAGCAGAACCTCAATGATTTTGCCAAAAAAATTAATAAATATAATTATGAATGCATGATCCTAATGAAATTTAATTAAATGCCTCACAAAGTGTGCCTTTCTTTTATTATTGGTATATATTGAAGAATTTACTATTGATGCGCTATTTTTGTCAGAATAAATTTAGGCATTTCTATTAATGTATTTTTGTTACAGTATTATTAATATTTATAGGCCTTTATATATAATAAATCTGGAAATTCTTTTTCATTGATTCCTTACAAATCAAGTTTTAATTATTTTACTGTGAAAATTGTTCTTATTTACAAATTAATTACCATTCTTGATTGAATCAATTTGATATTTAATGATATAATTCCTTATATAGATTGACCTTGTTGTTAATTTAGGTATAGGCCTAGTATATGAGGGATATATGAGTCTTTTCATAATTAAATTAAAATACACAGGAAATGTTGATATGCAGTGGGCATCTTCATTATTACATGAATGCAGTTGGCGTCTTATTCATTATATATTACATGAATTTTGTACTAAATATAATTTATATAATGTACCTTAGTCTACTCATTATAATTAAGCTTACATAACCATTAATATTATGAATTATGATTATCATATTATAGGTTTAGTTAAAATATAAATATTTACACAATCAATGAGTGTTTGTTTTTTTGGGGTTTTTTTTAGCTTACATTAGTTACATCCTCCTTTATAACGGTGGTCATATATATTGATATGCATACTTCATAATCATTGTGTAGGTTTTCTACTAATTTAATTTATTCAATTTATTGCCCTTAATTGTGGAAGATCTGGCGGTTTAAGTTTCTATTACTATTTACTGGTAGGCCTACAGGTATGCTTACAGGTATGCTTATTTTCATAAGAGGAAGAAACCTAGGCCTGTAGGCACCGTAGCCTACGTAATCTTGAAGCTAACAGTTCACCAACGCGTAACACACCCTTGCTGTTTCGTCTGCTAATATACGAAAATAAAATTTATATATTTATTTTCATTTTTTTTCTCTGTCAACCTTGTTGATTTTTATGAAGGAAATGTATGGATTAAATAAAAGAAAAGATATATATTAAGATTAACTTTTCTATGAAAAATCAGTTTGGATAGTATGCTAAATATGGCTCACGCGTTGTCTTATGGGCTACGAAAGTACGGCGATTTTTCTGGACAAAACATTTTTGTTGTAAACTCTCCTACAGCAACGAGCTGTCAAATAGATAAAGCATGAGAATATAATATATTAAGTACGCGGTCTTTCAAATGTAAATTATCTCTGTATTCAGAACTACTTGATAGCGTGTTAGCAACACATTCATAGCTTTAGTTCCTAGATAGTATTTCAGGATATTGATATAACTATGGCTGATATAGATTAAAGTTTTAGTGCAATCATGCCGAAACTCGGGAGACGGGTAAGATGAAACCTATCATTATTTTAATATTTATTTTTGGGGGGTGAGGTTTCGTGGCCCGCGACAGATACACGATCTCTAGCGTCATTTAGAACAGAAACTCATATTTAACACAACTTAAATGACATACCAATTTAATGTACGGTACTACACAATTTTGAACGGAAAGTTTTTAAGCAAGCAAGTTCAGTTGAAGTATTGTAAACAACAGTAACAACAATTTATAAAATTAATTGGAAAAAACAGAAACAATCAACCTTAACAAAAATCATGGCCATATTTTTTTTAAATTTTCATCACATAATCTATTCAAAATACCAATGCATGATCAGGCACTATTTCAGTAACGCACCTCTACCAGGGTTAGGGTACTGGTACCTAAAACCTTAACTCTGAAATTTGGTTTGAGGTCATGGCTAGTCCCCCTGAACATGCCCTAAAACTTTTCAAGTCCCTACAATCACCTGATCAGGTAGAGGATGCACCTGAAATAAAACCCATGATCATTGGTAGCAGAGCAGGGCACTGGTGTGCTCCCCAACACAGACTTATAGGCCCCAGTTTCCTGCCACGAGAGCCTGAAACGAAAAGAGTATGGCAGATCATCTGGGCAGGTGACTTAATTGACCAATTTTTCAACTGTAATACTACCCATAGGTACCCACATTTAAAAAAGTCACTGTTTTCCTTGTACGTTATGATCAGGGAACTGTGACTGAATGTTTTTTTATATTATATATTAATTTTACCAATAAATTTTTAAAGAAAAATATTACTTGGCCCCTCTAGGCTCGAATTACTAATCAATTTAATAATAATAATAATAATGTTGTTTTCTAGAGCGCCAAATCCATCCATAAGCATGCTCAAAGCGCTTTTAAAAAGGAGTGAAAAACATATCAATTAATTTAGTCTGAAACTTCTATCTCCAAATTGTTTCAATTTTGATGTTGGAATGCATAAAAGGTTTTGATGTTGAGATCTCAAACTACGTGTAGGCTGGTATATAGTTAATACTATAGTTCTGAAAGATACAAGGGTGCAGTACCCTGTTGACAATGATAAGTCAAACACAAGATCTTAAATTCAATACGTGCATGAATTGGAAGCCAATGCAGGGATTTTAAGACAGGGCTGATGTGTGATGATTTTTGTTCTAGTAATGATCCTGGCTGCTGTATTCTGAACTTTTTGTAGCTTATATAGTGTGGACTGAGTACTTCCAGCTAGTATACTGTTACAAGAGTCGAATTTTGAAAGGACGAGAGATTGAACTAATGATTTAGCCGCTTCAACAGTGATGATGTTTCGTATTCCGCTTATACGTTTCAGTTGAAAGTAGCATGATTTGCACAGGTGATCGACCTGTCTTTCTAGAGTAAGACAAAGAGGGGAATCTAGAAATACGCCAAGATTTTTAACATCCTCCGAAACCTGGATGCTGGAATCTCCAATGGTTATACTGATTTTTGGTAGATCGTGTAGTTGCTTTTTTGTTCCAAAAATGATCGCTTCAGTCTTATCATCGTTTAATTTTAATTTATTTGATGACATCCAAGATTTTATATCGTGAGAGCACTGGGTTATGATATTTATGTCACTGGTAATTTGATTTGTTTTGAAAGATGACATTAGTTGTGTATCGTCAGCATAAGAAAAATGGTTGATGCCGTGTTGACAGATGATTTCCGAAACACATGACGAGTACAGTAGAAAGAGTACTGGACCCAGAACTGACCCCTGGGGTACTCCATATTTAATTTATTGTTCCACACCTTTCAAAGAAAGCGGGGAACATTTTAAAAAAAGTCACTGTTTATCTTCTCTGTTATGATTAACAGTGTATTTCATTTTAATTTCTATTTGACTAAATAAATGAAAAATAAATTTATCAATGTTTCCTGAATGAGTCAATGTTTTTGGTACCAGTACACCTAATAATAGATAATGACTATATTTATAGGTCTATAATTTGAGTATAATATTTCATAATTTTGACAATCAATAATCTCTCTGGACAACAAGACATCACAGCAGTATTAGGGGATTGAAATGAAATGGGTTTAACAACTTTAACATACTACTGTTTTGCTCCTACTTTGATATTGGATTATACCTTGTGAAGGCTCCAAAGACAAAAATTATCATCCGATCTGTATGAAATTTATATGCATCCTTTAAATTAGTGGAACAAAGAATCCAAATTTTAGCAATTTCAGTCAATTGTTTCTAGAATTATGACCCTTGTTTTACTGTGTTGATTTGTATGAAATTTGTACATTGTATGCATTATTTAAATAAATAAAACGAAAAAAGGCTGCTGAATTTCTATAATGTTTGTAGCACCTTGTGAACTCTCAAAGAATGAAAATTATAATCTGATCTCTATGAAATAGTTTTGTAAATTACCCCCCACCCCCCATTACGTTCAAAATATTAAATGTGTGACAATCCTTGTTGATCGCTCGGATGATTTAGCTGCTATGGGCATATGTAGTGTTGCCTGGCAACTGATTTCGTGATTATTATGACTGAAAAAGCTGAAATTCTGAATTTTAGCTTGAACGAACTATTGGTTCACCATTAAAGATATTATCCATAGCCATTGAATGTTGAACGTCAGCCAAAAAAAATTGGTCAGTAATATTCTAATGACTAGAGGTCAGTTACCAATTGGTCAAAAGTGCAGAAATGGATATTTCCAGAAAGGTAATTTAATATTCCACAGTGATTTCAAATGTGCCAAAAGGGAGAGCATTATATAAATGATGTCATTGCATAGTCCAAAATGCATGAGTCTTACCCTAGTCTTTGTTGTATGGCTTTTATTAATTCTGATGGCCATGGTAAAGTCAGGTAGATGTTTTTTGTCAGTTTTCAGACATTTCAAAAGTTTTTCCGTCCAAAAACACCTTGCATCAATCATCAGATGTTTAGCTATATTGGTTTTTTGATTGATATAGACAAAATATAGGAGAGCATATAGTTAGTCGGGGAACACACCAGGAAAAATATTTCTTGAGGGGGCCGAAATCGATGAAAAAACTGTCAGGCCATTTCATCTCAGCAGATTTTATCTTCAAAAGTCAAAAAATACTATAATACCCCAATGGAAAAAGTACATGTAGTTTCCTTCCTCACTTGGTGTATGCTTTTGTAAAACTTTGTGATGAAATATATTGATACATGTACATGATTTTTTAGTCTTTTGTTGAACACTTAAGAAATATGAAATAATAGGAAACCCACAAATATACTATTTTATTTTAGTTGCAGACCTATAAACTGTGAATAGGGGCTTGTGGAAGGGGGAGTTATAGTTGTTATCCAACGCCGAAAAGCAGTTTGGTTCAAGTTGACATAAGTGCCATTTTATGTTTGTTATTGATTTTTGTCAACCTTACAGGAGAAGGGACTAAAACACCCTGCAACCTGAAGGAGCTGAGGGGCTTTTGAGGTCATACTGGTCATAAATTCTTGTAAATGAGAGGATCAGAAATGGGAGTCAATGGGACAGAATCTTAAGATCGGCTTGTCCGTCTGTTTTGAAAGAGTTAACAGAAAATATGTAGTCTACTAGTGGTACACTATAACTATGAATAACTAGTGATGAGATACCAGTAGTAGGAAGAATGATACTATAATAATGGAAGAACGATGCTATAATGGAATCAAATTAGGTGCTAAAAAATTTCAGATAGCAACATATAACATTTGAGTTCGTTGGTGGAAGCAAATTCTTGTGAACAAGAGGATAAGAGATGGGAGTAGTGCTACTACTAACAGGTCGATTCATGATAACTGTGAATATGATAGTGATGAGAGAGTGTAAGACCATCACAGATCAGGAGTGGAAACATGATGATACAATGGAATCAAGTGAAAACATTTCAGACAGCTAGTATATTCATGTAACTAGTTTAAGTTTTAGATAATATGTAATCCACGTCTGTAAGTGGTCCAGGCAACATTGCTGATGTTCCCCTCGGAACTACTCAGCTGTCTAAACATATGTATAATCTTTAAGTGGCATTTAGCGATTAGGAAACACATTAACAGACAATTTTTATGAGAACCGATCACTGGTTTTATTCTAACAAAAACGTGTTTTAAGAATAAAACCATGACTGTTTCCCCGAAAAAAATGTGTTCTGCTAAATGTATGTAACTTCAATATGAAATATTGTCTGAATGGATGTAATTAAATATATGTTTCAGGCATTAGCCCTGGTACAGTTGAAAAAAAACAAACCAAACACAAATGTTGAGTGCAAAACATTACTGATTTATTTAGATTAAAGAGTTCGAGTATATTAAAAGGGTGAACTACATGTTTTAATAAATAACGAGAGAAATGTTTACAGGTTTATTAAATAATCCTGCCTTTAATCATAACTTAAAAGGTAATCATATGAAAGTAGAATAATATTAAAGGTGAACTTCCATAGTAAACCTCACTTAGTTCTTCACGTTATTACATGTTTCTCTTTCACATTCATTCAATGGCTCCATTCTTACCCTAATCATTTCTTTCAACAATAAATCAAACATTTTTCAATAAAGCAGAATGTTGGTTTTCATTATCTATTTTGTCTATTGTATGGAATATAAAAAGGTTTACGCTTGGCTTTCAATAAGATATCAACAATAGTTTTGTCCCCTTATTAGCCATAGTATTATTAGCCTAGGTACCACTTACAGTTGCCTAGTGAATGTATTATCTAGACAAACAATTCAGAAGTACTTTATCATAGCTAATTAAATTCAGTGTGTTAGTATTTTGTAACATTTTTGTTTGTTTTAGATAGGGTTTTATTGTATACTATTTAAAAACATTTATCTTCAAGGAGTGTAAACCTAATTGTTTGTATGATTGTTCGAGATTCTTTTTGTTTAGGTTATTGTCAAGACTACTTAATTGCTAAGGGAAAAACGTATATTTACTTATCTACTGTACTGTTACATTGATTCATGGTTGGATTAAATGTAACACATAATTTTATCAGTACAGTTTTAATAGTTTATTTGAACCAAATACCATAAGAGTAGTAACACATATATTTGGGTTGTAGGTTTCTATGGATGGGAGGTGTTAGGATATCGAATAGCATAAAGATTCTTCACCTTTTGACATAGAATTCCCCAAAATGGTAGCCTATACTTTATATTGTTGTGTGAAAAATGTTGGTATAGAATAGAAACATGTAATCAAAGGTTGCCAACACAACATAATTAGAAGTTACATGAACTGTTATAGAAATAAATCTGCTGTACCCTGACATTTAGCTTTTATGACTTTTTTATATTTTAGATTCTGAAGATACATTTATCTTTTCTCCCACCATGTTATAAACAAACGACTGGGGGTGGTAGAACTATCTGTAGATAGTGTTTTCTAGAGTATATACTTATCTTTTAGCTTATAGCTTATCCATTTCTCAATAACGATGTAAATTAAATACTACAAAATGGTAAGCTTATCAATTCATCAAAAACAATGTAAATGGAGGACTAAAATGGACCCCCAATCTGGCAGACTCAATCTCAATCTGTCCCTCTGATGTTTTTGGCAGTAATCCTTTCAAATATTTGAATGGTTCATGAAAAAGCAAGATCAAAATTAATTCCTAAATCAAATTAGATGGATCTGTTTTAGATCAACATTTCACTGGTTTAAATGAACAGAACAACTATTCTAAGAATAAGAAATTTGCAATAAGAGTCTGATAGTTACTATATATTGTTTAGAAAAATAACCTATCAATCATTGAATAAAGGTCAATCTGGTTACAGGTGGCAAAAAGATTGATAAATCAATAAAATCTCCTGCCACAATCATTTCAAAATACTCACTGTATGATTCACAATACAATGGTAACCGCAAATGGTGTTTTATAAAATCTATAATGTTCTTATCCTGGGTTCAAAATTAATATCTTGTAGAGTCACCCCACAGCTTAATAGTATAAAAGTAATATTTTCATGGGTTCACAACAGAAAACATTACTTTGAAATTATGTGCAGTGAATCAAAGCACAAATAAACTATGTCTGTATTTAGCATCTTCAAAAGTTAAAAGTCTTGAAAAGATCAATGATGTTGGGTTATTATAATTATAAGTCATAGCAACATACTTAAAAAGTATTAGTCTGTCAGTCTGCCGCCAAACATGGTCAAAAGTGTTTTTGGCGACAGACAAATGCTAATTTCAAAATCTGGTCTTATACAATTCAATACTTATCTTTTTAATATTTAATTTGGATGTAACAATGACGAGATATTATTTGTTACCAAAATTCCTTGGCATCAAAATTCAAAAAATTTTGCCTGAATTCGCCTACTCGGACAGGAGAATATGAGAGTTTTCTAACTCCAATTTTGCTTTTATATACCGGTAGGGATACTTTGATTGGAAATGAGCTTAACAGGAGTTATGAACAAAAGTCATTGACACTATTTCTGATTTAAGGTGTGATTTATTTGAATAAACTAAAGTGTAATATTTATAATAGACTTCAAACTAAATTATAACATAGAGCTACTACCTTCAGCACCCTTAATCTTCCAATTGTTATATAAATTATGATCTGTGTTTAATAATTGTATGCTTATATATATAATAGGGATTATCGAGTGTTAAAAACATCATATCAAATTACTGTGTAGACCCCTACCATACAATAATTATTCATTTCCCAGCAATACTTAAGTACTAATGTCAGGGATTACTGAGTGGTTTTAGGGTAGAATTACCTCCCTGTTAGATTGTCCTGCCTCTCCATAATATAAAGGAGACATTGAGCAAATGGCGTGGGTCTGGCCCAGCTCTCCACAACCGCCTCATAAGAGGCTTAGAAAAGGGGTTAATGAATTGGTCAGTTTTTACCATGAAATGAATGAATCTTAATTGATTTATACAAGCTTTCTTGATTAACTTTTTTAATTTATATTTTCAGAGTGAACGTTCTGGATTTGAATTAGTCCAAGTTCCTGTATCTTTGCCACCACAAGATGGACCGTTTGGTACCGATTATACACCTGTATTTGCTTCCCGTATTATTGGAGGGAAACATGTACCAGTATTGGAAAAACCGTATAAAGTGTAAGACAACATTATGTTAATACTTAATAACCAGTCCTCTTTAATTTGAGCACAAAATAAATTGTTTAATTAGATTGGATTTTAGGTGTTGATTTGTTATGTAGGATGACAGTGGGACCTATATAGCTAAACCCAATGTCGACACAGCTGGCAAGCCAAAATTGAAACTAATACTAATAGGTAAAGACGTTGACTTATAGAAAAAAATATTTAATGATGCAGTAATAAAGATCAACTTGTACCAGATTCTGTACTTTATTTTGATTTAAATCAAAGAGGCTTAGTTCATTTAATTTGTGACTTTAAATTATTATTGCACATCAGTTATTGTGTATTTGAATACTTTGGTGGTATCATCATTGTGAAAATTACTACATATCCTTTTCAATGCAAAAGAGCTTTATATCTAGGTTAGCTAAAAGGACATAGGTAAAAAGTGCTGCGATATACTGATGATGTGTTGTGTTTGTTTTATAGCTACAATTGATGCCTTTAGTTAATTTATGAATTGGTTAATTTTATACTATTACTATTAGGACTAATTGAACATACCTGGACCAATGTAGTGAAACAACTTTCGTTTATCTGCAAAAATTGCCAGTAGAGTCAATCAAATGGTGTTGTTTAGAAAATTTGATCAGTAATTCATAATTTCAGTGCATTTGTCATGGACGGCCCATAAACACTCTCTCCCCTTTGTGAATTTTGATTGAAAGTTGTACACAACATATATCTTAACCCCACCTTCATAACGTACAAATGTCAAACCTATTCCTTTTCAAAATGTCAAGCAAAGTCAACTTTAAGGGTTTCGATTTAAGGATTATCGGCTTAATTGTAGTTGGACTTGGAAGAAATATAATCAATAACAGCAATCATTCATTGTTTAAAGAAAATAACGACAGTTTAATTTGCTTATTGATGTACTATGTGAACGAGACATGTAGGTTCAAAAGATGAGGCTTCTTATCGTCCATGTTTCCCTAAGATTTACTTTCATTGAATGAAAATTAAAAAAATATGGTGTCTATTAATTATAATGTTTGGAATACTAGTATTGATCATACAAATCACTAATTAGACGCAGTTACACACATAAACTGTCAAAAAATGCTTCAAATGGTTAAATATGTGGGTGAATTATTATATATTGTCAATCATTATATATTGGTAATTAAGACAAGTAGGACTTAATAAATAATCTCAGTAAGTACAAACTGAAGCATGAACAGGGCTAGTTTATATAATAATGGTAATGCTTAAAGTATATTATGACTAAATACATTACATGATAATCTTATTTATTACATGTAACTGTTTTCAAATTGGTTAATACTTTTCTTCATTTTACACCTGTATATATAGAAAGCAAATCTTAAACCCAGCCATATGCCACAATATTGTTTGATGAGCACTAAAATTTAAGGAGTCAGTATGAGTAGAAAGACTGTTTTGTTCAGGTGATGGAAAATATTTTTAATGAAACTGGGTTTAACATATCCTACTTCGAACAGACAGTCTGCTATAAGAGAAGGGGGTGGGGGATGGGGGGTAGCTGAATGGTTAATGCATACGCGTTGGGTTATAAGGTCTATTATTGAGTCAAGCGCTGTAGTTTTGATTCCCTGCCTGTATGTTACAAGGAGTAAGGTCGCCTGTCCAACTTTGTGGTTTTTGTCCGGCTAAAGACCCATATGCACAAACAAATTATTGAAATAAAATTGAACCTTATTTTAAGTAAAGGAGGACAGTACTACACGCAAAACAAAAATCTACAAGATAAACCAGCGGACAAAACAGAAAGTAGACATTGCACAAAGTAAACAAATATCAAATCAAGTGAATGTTAGTCTTGAAATGACCAAATGTGTGTCGAGTGGACATCAATTCCATTTCTGTCTAAGGCTGTCAGGGAAATATTGCCTGGACACAGGTGCTACCCTCTACTCTTTTTTCATATTCCAACTGTGTTAAGGGTCTTTTTATTTGCACACCAGTGTGTACACCACATCTCTTTTTTTGGCACCATTTGAAGAACTAGAAACTGACTTGGTCAGTCAGTTCGTCCTGCACCACTGCCACAGAAAATCCAGAGGTATTTCTCTGCCAACACCGGGATCAAACCCTTGACCTCTTAAATAGTGAGCCAGAATCTTACATGCTCAACCACTGTGGCTCTCTATTTTCTAATTAACAAAGATATTTAATTTTATTCTCTAATTAATGAATGAAGATGTATAAGCATGAACAATTTCCAATCTATTCATCATGAAATTTGAAATACACAAACAAAAGATTTGTCAATCTTGAATCTGAAACGTAATGAGCCGTGAAACACAGCAAGAGAATGAAAATTATTTTTCCTTGGTCAGCTCGTTCAGATATGTCTAGAATGCAACCAGAGCATAATTTTCTATTCATACTCTCCCTTTAATAAAACATTTATGCTGATAGCTTGTGTGTAATAACATGATTTTCTGAAAAAAAATTGCTATTACAACTTACTTCCAAACTAATTTTTTAGTGCTGGTGATATAACTCGTTCATCTCATATAGAACCACTGTATCCACTGGCAGAAAAACCAAACTATCTTGATCCTAATGTGTTAAAAGAATATTCAAAAAAATTTCCAACCAATAGAGCAGTAAGTATATAACTTCTTCAGTGACATTTTAGCAAAGTGAATGCCAAATTTTATGATTCCTAAACAGAAATAGTTGAATAAAGGTATTTATTAGTCCCCTGTTGTGATGTCATTATGGTTTATAACAGCATGTCCATTAATTATGGAGGGGAATTGGTAAGTCAGAAACCAAATTCTAATGGATTAGATTATGCAAAAGTTCAGGTTCTTGTCATTTAAGACTTGTACCACAACAAGTATTAAGGATTTTGTTCCCTATCTCTATATAATACCGGTATCAATCTTTCTTTCAGTATCCAGAACAAAGTTTCTTTGGCTTACCAACCACTTATTCTAAGAGGCCAGACTCAAAAGATATAAACCGCAAATATCCAACACTACCTCCTATCAATGCTAACCGAGTCCGCAACATGGACATGTCCACAGTTTTTGAGCCCGAACCCTGGACAAAGAAATATAAATATAATGATGGATTATTATCATCCAAAGGCAGTGAAAATAATAAAAACTCTAAGATTGATGAAGTAGATCAAAAAAGAGATATACCTCTATTTTATGACCCTAGAAATAAAGTCAGTCTTCAACAGGCTCCTAGTTTAATATCACCTCGTAATGCTTACGAAATCAGATCTGATCAACACAAAAGTCTCGAGCACCATTCACCATCCCCACCCCCTGCACCTGTACATAGAAATATAAGAGAGGAATTATTGAAATATTTACCAAAAAGTGAGTTTCTGCCTGAAAAAACAATTCGATTGAGTGATGATGATGAATGGGAGCTGTTAAAAGTTTTAGGACAAGAACTGGAGGGTGAAGATCCACTCAAGTTACGACATGTATATATTAGCATTACTAAAAATGGAGATAAGCAGTTATGTGGTTGGTGTCCCTATAAATCCCTTGTTTATGCATTACAGGACTATAAGGTAAATAAACTAAGCTAAAATTGTGTATTAAAATGTTATCTGACCACATACACTAATTAAAGCATACATGGTTATGAAGGGTTTTCTGTAAAGAAGTAAAATCGTTATTACTTTATGAAAGAGAGTAATAAGATGTAACATTCACTGGATACAAACTTGGTCATTTTCGGATTTACAAATTGTTCAATATTATTTCAATAAGCAGTGGGAGGAAACAAGAGAAAACCCACAAGGTGACCCTACTCCTTGTCATGTACAAACAAGGAAATCAAAATCACCCCACTTGACTCCATGACAGACGGTCACAAACCTTCTGATAGAGATAAATAGTGAACATTTTTCACAAAAATTGCAAGCATTTTCAAAATTTAGTATGATTAAAGACTGATAAATATTGATGAATGATGGCTTACATTTTCTTAAAATTGTGAAATAAAAATGGAACAACCAGTTTATTCAGAGTATTTTATATTTCAGGTGAATATGTCATCTGATATTTTAAGAATAACAGCTGGTTTATTTATAGATCCAGATAGAGAACCACAAAATGTCAACTATGAAAAATTTCTCTCATTTGTTGGAGCAGCATTAAAAAATTTTGGCAAAAGGTAACAAGAATTGTTAATAGTAATAAGCTTTATGTAGATGTATTATAAATAAATTGTACAGATGATCATATTGTGGTGTACATAGATGTATTATAAATATATTGTAGAAGATCAGCTGAGGTATATCATAATATGAACCCTGATTTACAAATTTCTATTTCTTCTCTTCAATTCTCTGGCTTCTGCAATCTATTAGCTTTCCCCCCAAACTAATAAAGCACCATGAACTTAGTAGGGCCATATTCTGATTAGGGTTAATCTGTGTTTTTAGTTGTTTTGTTTTAAATATGGGGATTATGGAATATATATATAGAACAAGTCTTTGCCACTGAGTAAGCCTCCATGTATTTTTTGTTTCAAAGTCCAAGAGCAGGAAGATATAGTCCAAATGATTTTACTTTGATAGAAAATGACAGACCTGAGTATTTTGATGTAAAAAGTATATCACCGTAAGTTTTGTTTTGTTTTTTTATTCGAATCAAATGTCATTGATTAAGTTCTATTTGAATTCACAAAAATGAATCTAAATGTATTGTAATGTCTTTTTACTTTAATTTCAATACATGTATAACTAATTAAGACATATAAAACCTCAGAAAAAATTTGACATAAGAATAATAATTTTGAAGATGACTATTGTAATTTATCTCATTCAATGAACTGTTAAGAATTTATGAACTTTAGCAGTGTAATAAAATTTTCTGATGTATAAGCTGGCCTATGGCTATAGACAGTGTGTGGGTGGAGGAGGCGGTGGGGAGCTTGTACTTGCCAGTAATCTGCAGTGGATGCAATTTTAAGCAGCTTTAGCATTACAATTGTGCAAAAATGCCAAACATTTGAGGGATGTTAGCCACCTGAACTCTTATTTATTGTACCACAAGCTACACTTTCTCATGATTTAAGAATTTTGATTACCTGGGCAATATTAAATTCCTAATCCCAACAAACCCCCTTTGTCTTCTTTTGCTGTCTACGATCCTGTGTATAAGACAATCAAGCATAATTATCCAGCATAGACAAGTGAGTAGCAAGCCCCATTCATTTGTGATAAATAAGGGGATAGTTTTCTTTTTTATTACAGCCGGGCACAAAGTATGGAACATATCTTTAATGATAGAGAAGTTACAAAACTGCTACGAACGACAGAAATGCAATTGAATAACCAAGGATTCACAATTGATTTTGAGAAATTAATAGCAGAGTTTCAATTAGCCGACAGAGAATTCAGAGAAACTTTATCAGAGCATCAGGTAATTGCATACATTACTGGAGTCTTATTCCGTGATTATGATAATAATAAAATGGAACAAAATATAATTATTTAGCCAGTAATCTAATAATTAAAAACCCTTTCCATATTCAGACTTGCTTTAATATCTGTTTCAGATCAAAGAAATATGCTATGCATGTCATCTCCCCCTTACAGAATCTTTAATGAAACAAATATTACATAGATGCCAAGATCTTAACAAGGATGGACAATTCAAGTAAGTGAGCATTTTCAAAGAACAACTCTAACTACAGATGCATATGTTATTTTTGTCCATTAATGTATTCAGTAAATATCTTGACAGTGTTCAATCATACCAATTTTTCACAAAGTCTCAGCAGTGATAAGAAATTTGGTTGCGACTTTGGTACCATGACATTGGTTCTAATTGGGTGAGATTGATGACATAATTTGATTAGAAAATAAAGACACAACACAATTTGTCAGTATGAACCATATTGACAGAATATATTATTTTGAGTATACATGTAAGTGTAATCAACCCTGAGACTATTCCATTTTAAGCCAACTGTTTTTATATCTCTTTTAGTTGGATCAAGTTTGTCTATTTCCTGGAGAGAGTGCAGCCTTCCAAAACTGGTTTATACATTCCCCGTGGTAAGAGACCATTAGATTATGCTAAACATGTTCCTCAACCAACTACAGAATGGCCCAAACCTAAAAGTCCTGGTTTACAAACCCCACTGTGGAGACGAGAAGAGGTAAGTCAAGACATTATAAATCTGAAACAAATGTATCCACTTGGAAGATTTTAAATCTATTTACACATTTATATCAGGATTCTTACATGTGTTGCCTGATTAGAAACACAGAGTGAAGAGGAATCTGTATACCTACCACTAGTGACCATTCGTATTAATTTCAGCATTATTTTCAATTCTGTAACATGAGAAAAAAAATATATTTCATCGAACATAACATTAATATGTTGATAGACTTGTCATTGATGACAGAATAATGTTGCAATTATCTGCTATTTAAATTGATCTGTTACATAAATTTGTTTAACTTAAAAGCTGCTATTCAGTCGTAACTTTAGAAAAGGTGATGCAGTAGATATCCTTAATTTCTATACATATTTATGTCTCTTACCTTCTGGTGTAACATCAATTTGTTGTGTTATAGTACCATATTTGTTTTTGGGAGGGAGGATACTACATGTTATGCAAGTGTAAGAAGTTTTTTTTTTAATCTTCAGGTAGTTAAAAGTAAAACACCAGAAAGAATACAACTACATGATCCTCAATCAGATAGAGGTGAAGTACAGGGTAGCAGATTGGATATAGATAGAATGGATAGAGAACTTAAAGAGCTAGAGAAAAATTATGAGGTATGATATTTCAATTTCATTATATAAGTTATATTTCTTATTTAGTATATATATTTATGCCTGACATAATATTATAAATTGTTATATTTTATAATAATAGGTTATGAAAAGAAATTTGAAGGCAGATGATTCCTCACCGTGGTTTAAAAGATTTATGGAGTTGGCAAATGCTTTGTATGGACAAGATGTCTCTAATTCTGGTTTGTACTGTTCTTAAAAGATATATATGTCTGGCTATTAAAGGCCTATATTTAATGTGGACCTTGCTTTTTGCACCTGCATCAGTCTGTCACTTTTGAACATTCTACATACTACAATCCTTTAGTCAGACTTTTTTCCAAAGAGCAACCACTCATTCAAACACTAATGATATTGTGAACAAAGTTTCAAGTGCAACTTAAATCTGTTTATGTCGGAGATAAAGCAGAAAAAATGTAGTGATAGCTGATAGTTTATATGTCATTTAAGAATTGGACAGTAGTGCTGAAAAAGAGTGGAAATTTGAATATTATTGTTTTATTCGTAATACCTGAATCTTAATTTTTGTTTATTATACAGGATTACTGCCTTACAATGATGTTTGGAATTGGACCCGTTTACATAATGAAGCTTGTAACTTAAATATACCAGACTATGTGATATCCAAGGCTTTGGGTGAAGCATCACAAAGTGGAAAAGTTAATATTCATTATTTCTTGACCAAACTCGGAAACCGAGACTGGTAAAATATAAAGATGGTGTTTGAAATTAAAGTAAATTTTAACCAAGCTTTACAAAATTTTGTTTTCATTACTATATCATATTTTGTTATCATTGTTTGTAGATTGTAATTTTCTCCTTATGAATATTATTCAATGAAGCATAGTGTTTGAATTATTATATGGTTGACATTGTTAAATCTCCACACAAAATTTGTCATAAATCAACATTGCCAGAAATTCAGTTGAATTATTCTTATACTGTAAATTATTGTTTAATTGTATTAATTTAAGCTATAAATATTGTAGAGTTGTATATCCTAGTCAGTACCGATAAATAAGTGTACTTTATTTAATCTTTAGTATAAACCTATATTATTATTTTTTTATTTCTGAGTAAATATGGATAGCGTTTTACACAAATTCAAAAATTCATGTGAATCCCTTGCTCAACTAATTCTAGAATACTTTTCTGGCAAAATGAAAGACAAAGTTTTAGTATAACATGTATTAAATGCATTGTGCTTTATAGCATGAGGTGGACAGCATTATTGACTTATTGTCTTCCTAATGAAATGTGTATTTGTTATTTTATTTTTACTTTTAGGATATATGTTTTCGCTTACCATTAGATATATTTATATTTCTAGTATGTAGTTATAAACTTTCTATTATATGATTTTACTTTTAAAGATTTCAACTTTTATAGTTTCAAAGATAAGTCTGTGATACAGAAATCGTTGCTCATTATTCTGTCCATTTATTTATTAATTGTGTGTATAAATTACTGAACTACATTTAGATTGATATATATCACTAGTATATACCAAGTTTATCTTTTGTTATTGTTTGTATCTCTTATTAAATATTTGTTGCTATTAAACTCTGTGAAAGGTATTTTAATAATTTATTCAACTGTGATAGTTGTATATATTTTACGCTAAAATTTTGTAAAAAGAACAAAAATGATTTAAAATGTTATCTACGGTATATCTATGGAAGTAATAAAAAACAATTTTCTTCATATTGCTTTTTTTTTCCCTAAAGCAACTGTGCATGGAAGTGCTCTTTCTAAAAGTTGATTAAAAATGCATCATTTAAGAATTAGATAAAGAGCTGAACATTCAAAATTAGATAATAAAAAATAATTATATTATTGAAGATTTCAGTCAAATTACTTTATTCTATGCAAAGCTGTGAGTTTTTGAAGCTTTGGAAAAATGTAACGTAGATTGTCTATTATTGAAACCAAATGATAGATCTGCATTAGGCAGATTTAGTATATCAAGCATCCTTAATAATTTCCTGCAAACAAATTTGAAGATTTTCAACCACTTTCTTTCCTAGATAGAAATCAGGGTTGCAGAAAATCCAGTAACTCAGACAATTTTAAGATAGAAATCGTAAAAGATTGATAGGACTGAAACATAGAGAATAGACCTGAAGTTAGTCACTTCCATATAAAATTAATGAAAAAGCAACTGCTTGAATATCATTTAGAAGTTATCAATTAAAGGGAGGTAACTCTATTTAAAAGAGCTCTTCGGACAGGAGGGTCAATAAGGTAGTTCGGTAGCAGACGAAATTTTCCAGTTTGAGGAGATTCTGTTATTATTGTATTGTGCCTGGTAATGGTTGTGAATGATGATATATAATATATACAAAATAAAATGAACAGATACCGGCACTTGAAATTAAAAGGGACAAATATTGACATTATATTGCAAACTTTCTCGGGTAATTGATACCATTGTAACCATTACATTACCAGATTCTGAGTAGACAAATAAGTTTCAGTGATACTTATATTTGTCCAGTTTCAATGCGATTTTTTTTCTTTTTTAAAAGTTTAAAAGACAAAATCTATATTTTTTAGTCTAAATCATTACAAATTTCTTGTATTTTCCAAAACTTAATGAGACAAATTCGTAACCTGCACTAATATACGTAATATTGAAATGGCATTGAATTATTTATTATAATTTTTATTTCCATTTTAGGTTAGGCGGATCCAGAGTGGGGGTTTGTGGGGTCCCCCCCCCCCCCCTGCTCAGCTACATAAAAAAAAAAAAATATGCCTTGCATCAATGAAATTACATCACAAAGTGATCCTACATCAGTATAAAAATGATTTCCCTGTTTAAAGGGACAATAACATTCTTGCTGGCTTGGTAGCTCCAGAAAATAAATAATACCCTTATTCTAAGTACTAGCCTAGATGTTTAAGTAGTGTCCTACCTGTTGTGTAAATTATCCATTACAACCTATTTTACTTGTCCAGAGGGTTCGAAAATATTTTAAAATCCAAGTCACATTTGAAAAGGTTTACGTTAGACTTTTCAAATCAATTGGTTGAATTTTTCCAATTTTTTAAATTAGGTGTGTTAAGATGAAATTTATATCATCATTTAATTGGAATATTCTGAAATAATACGATTTGTTGACCAGAATGAAGATTGGGACATATTTTTCAGTTACAACAAGAGTGTTATTGGGGCTTTAAAAGGCTCAATTTGTAGCCTATGTATGCCTATGTAATATAGAGACGATGATGGCAGATTTCCGTAACAGAAACCTGGCAAACCCCCTCCTGCAAAAATTCCTGGATCCGCCACTGAAAACCCTCCCTCAATCTCATTCAACATATTGAAAAATCACTCCCCAAAAAAGCTCTCCCAGTTTCGATAAGATGACTTTGTAAAGGGGAACGATTTTCAAATTTAAGGGGAGAGGTAAAAACCTCTCCTCGGTCGCCATTCAGTTGAGTGGCAGGCGCTCGAGAGCGATTGCTCGCCTTAAAAACAAATGATGGTGCATAAGTAATTAAATAAGGATAAATTACATTTTGTAGTTTATAAATTACTTCCCACCCTGCATGAGATGAGTCCAAATTACACAAACCTTACATTTTACATAGACATCCAGTGAATATTTTTTAACAATAAGGCAAACTCACATCAAGACCAAGATACTTAACGTCCCTGATAGTAACACCTAAATGAGCCAGATTATTTCTGGACTACTCTGAAGATGTTGTGTTATCGCTAAAACACGAATGACATCGCTGTAATATCCTTGTTAGTCCTAAAGGGATTATCTTACGGTACTGTAAAAAGAATTCTGGATTTTCCCATTTCTTCAGATAAGAGGAAGTGAAGACAGTAGTTCAATTAACACTACAGAATACAGCCTGGAAATCCATATTTTAATATATTATGGTTGTAGAAAAATATATGGTTTTGGTATTATTATTATACACACTCTACTTGCTGAACAGAAAATGCCACGTTACCTTGGAATAAATTATTGGCAACAGGTAATAATTGTAATGAAATAGGTTAAGTGTCCTACTTTTCTACACCAACATGGAAATGGAGGAAGGCACCCACCATACATTTTGCCTGGACAGAAACATTTCTGCCTACTCTTCTTTAGATTCAATCTGATAAGGGTTTTTCATAATATGTTTCTGTATCATTTGAATGACTAGAAACTTTTCTTTACAAGATCCCTCCACCAGTACAAGAGAAAACTTCTCCAACCTAGGAACTTTCTTGGCCAACACTGGGATCAAATTGGCAAGGACCTACTGGTTAGTGAGTCAGCACCATACTTACTGAGCCACCATGATGTATTAATTTGAATATATTTACTTTGTGGAGGATGGGATGACGAATTGGTTACGGTAGCGTGTGGGTGATGTATCATAAAGTCTGTCATTAAGTCAATGATGTGGTTTCGATTCCCCGGTTGTACATGATGTAAGGAGAAGGATTGCTGGTCCTCCGGTTTCCTCCAAATGCTAAAAACCCTATTATGGAAATAAAATTAAAGCATGTTAGTCCCAAAATGACCTAGTTGTGTCGAGTGGACGTCAAACCCCATTTCTCTCTCTATTTACTATGTTGCCTGATGAAGTAGAATTATGGGCACATGTAATATGTGAGGTATTAACTGTGTCTGTTTGGGTAAGGGCATAAAGTGTTCTCAGATGACAGATCCCTTTTTCATGCCCCCGTCTTCCACTAGCCCAGGTTAGGTGCAAAAGAGTAGGACGTTAGATCCCATTTCATTTCCTTTTTGATGCATTACCGTACGTGTACTTTTAGGCTATATCAATATCATTAAAAAATATAGGATAAATAAACTTTCTAATAATAGTTTAATAATTGTTGGAGAAATTTTGAATGCAAAATAGTTTTATTCATTATTAATAAATATTGATATGCTATTTCAAATTAAAATAAGTTGTATGTTACAAGAAGTACTAGATAAACCCTACAAACCTTCTGGCACTTCATAAATAACTACTATTTCAAGATGTCCTTGGCAGCTCTTGTTACTTGATGGTACCAGTAAAAGAGATGAGTAGCAGCAGAACATTTATCACATTTACAGTAACAGATGAAACTATTGCTCAATCAATCAACTTATACAACTGAATCAATGACAGACTTGATGATACCATGTGCACATGCTAACCATTCGGTCACCCATCCCCCCGTTTCGAAAATGAGCTACAAATTTGAAATACAGAAGATCATACACTTTTCTCTCTATTTCTTTCAGAAACTGGGTACCGTAGTCAATATTTACATGTTCTAGGTGCTGTACTTAATAATAAAACTTTTTTCCACTTTTAAGGCAATTGATCAAAGAAGAGAATTCTACAACCGATCTCTATTGACCATTCCTCACTATCTGGAACAAATTGATTTGTACGTTCATCAGGGAACTGTAAATGGTTTTTATGATAAGCAAAGTTAGTATCTTTTCTATCTTCAAAGAAATTACAGGTACTTCACCTTATAAAAATACATGGAATAACATAAAAGTTCAAAAATCATTGTGAACAATTCCACTGAGCAAACTTATAACATACCAACTAGGTTTTAATAATTTTTCCAATGTTCACTCTGTCTGTATCACCTTCAAAACATAATCATCATAATCATGGAGATAACTCATGATTTATCATCAAAAAATTCTTTAATGTGACACTATCTATTTTAACTCTGCACCCGATAGGGTTGCTCTGTTTGCTCCATTGAAAATTGAACTACCTCACCAAATTTTGAAACAGCATTACACTAGGAATTTTGTCATTAGCAATTACAAGCATTAAGAATTCTTTTCCCAGGTATAAAAGCTTTGGAGGTTTTTGAAGATTATGATGATGATAAGTTTAGAAGCTTTGTGAAGATACCATGTTCTGAAAAATATGGCAAAATTGAATCGTTCAACGACACAGGGTATATATGGCTATACTAGATAAGGTTATAAAATGTTACATTACATGTATTGTTTCTCTTGAAAAATTTAACTTCCTAAATATTTCATGTATTCCAAAACTTATAGAATGGAATGGCTTTTTAAACGTCATCTGGATCATTTACAAACTTGGCTATTTCCTTGTAAAATTTATCATCCCAAAGAGGACCTTCTTTTCCCATAATATCTAAATGACCAGACAGATATATTTTTTTCCAGTCTTTCAAAGAGAAGTATTATGTTTACTTGGTTATGAAGCATTTTTTTTATGTGTTTTTTGATAAAGAACAAACTACATTGATGATAAAGATGAAATTGAAGTTATTCCCAGTTCCAATCCAGAATCACAGAAATCTACACAATGGGAAGCCTATAAAGATGCTTTACAGAATAAAGAAAATGATAAAGAACTAGAAACATTTCAAAGAGAGGATTTAGACATGTTTGATGAGATGTTAAAAGGTAATGATCAAGGCATGTCAGAGATTATTTGTCAGATTATTTTTCAGGGAACCTGGATAATATGACAGACTAAGCTAAGTGACAGCCCACCATGCAGACATTTTCTATACAAAAGGGGACGTTGGGATGGCCTAGTGGTCTAGAGTGCCGCGCTTTGACCTCTAGCTGGCCGGTCACCTCAGGCTTGCGGCTGTGGTTTCGATCCCTGGTGTGAGCGTATGTGGCATGGAGATAGGGGCGCCTTCTCTACCTTGTGGGTTTCCTCCGGGCAATCCGGTTTCCTCCCACTGCTAAAGACCCCTACGCACAAGCGAATTATTAAAATAAAATTAAACCATATGTTAGTCCCGAAATGACCTAGTTTGTGTTGAGTGGATGTTAAACCCCATTTCTCTCTCTCTCTCTATACAAAAGATTCTTTTTTCTAATTTTACATCATTGGATTAGCAAAAAACATTGAAAAAAAATGCTGGGATCATGGTAAGATTATAAATCATATTTATTTCAGATAAAGATATTCTTGAAGAGGTGTTAGGTATCGAAAATGATTATAAAGTTAAATTACCTCATTTACAACAGCTTGCTGGTATACTTCAACCAAAGGGTATTAAAGATCCACTATGTAATAGCCAAGGCCAACAGTATACAGAACAAATGATATTTATGTTGGTATTAATTTCTCTTTTATCTGTCATACAGTTTTTGCATTTTAAATTTTATGAGAAAACTGCAGTGGACTGATGGTCATTGACCAAACTATTTTTCCATAGAAAAGCACTGGATAAACCATGGAGATTTTCTTCCACAAGAAGATCTCAAATACAAATTGGATTAGACTACAATACTGTTCCATTATTTTTATACGCCCACATTTTCATGTGGAGATATATTGTCATTGCCCCTGTCAGTTCGTCCACAATTGTTTGTGATCACTCTATCTACAGGTCACAATTTTTATCTGATTTCCAAGAAACTGGGAATATAGGTTACATTTGATATTATCATGTGTTGGACTGTAACTTCATGGATTATGGCCCCTGATTGTACGAAAAATAACTTCTTTAGCTTGTGAACACTGTAGAGGTCACAATTTTTATCCGATTTGGTTTAAACTTGAAATATATGTTAATAACGCACAAATCTTGATTCCTTTCGATATTTGCGCATATCGGACCATAACATCCAGAATTATATGGCTCCTGATTGTGCGTAAAAAATCAGACTGAAACTGACAGACAAAATGGCCGCCCTCTCATTCTCAAATAGTGTCAAAATATTGTGTATCAGGGTTGTGGACCTTTTGGAACTTACAATTTTCATCTGATTTTGATAAAACTTGAAATGCATATTTATAACTCAAATATTTTGATTTTCATACATATTGAATCATAACTTTCATACATATTGAATCGTAACTTCCTGAATTATGGCCCCTGATTGTACAAATCATCATGTTTTTAACTTGTGGTTCCTCTACAGGTCACAATTATTTTCCGATTTTATTAAACATTGGAATATATCATCATTACACCATAATTATGTCTGACTGTGAATTTCATGTAAATTGGACTAAAACTGACGGTCAAAATGGCCGCCCCTAGAAGGCACATAATGTATAACCTATATATCTTAGTTCTTTTCGTTTTTCATACATATTGAATCGTAATTTCTTGAATTATGGCCCCTGATTGTACAAATAATCATGTTTTTATCTTGTGGTCACTCTAGAGGTCACAATTACTATCTTATTTTATTAAAAGTTGGAATATATCACCATTACACCATAATTATGTCTGAGTATGAATTTCATGAAAAACTGCTGGTCAAAATGGCCACCCCTCGTTCGAAAATAATGTAAACATTTGGTATATCAAAGTTGTTGACCCTCTAGAGGTCACAATTATTATCTGATTTAAAAACATGTTTGAATATATCACCATTACACCGTAATGTTTGTTGAGTTCCAATTTCGCGAAAATCAGGCCGGACAAAATGTGTAAGCATCTGGTGAATCAAGGTTGTGGACCATTTTAGAGGTCATAATTTCGATCTGATTTCTATGAAATACATGTTTATAACCCAAAAGTATTGGTTCCTTTATGGGATCGTAACTTCCTGAATTATGCCTCTTGATTGAGCTAAAAATCACGTTTTTAGGTTGTGGTCCCTGTAGAAGTCACAATTTTTATCTGTTTTAAAAAACCTGTGAATATATCACTGTTACATACTAAGATCTTGGTTCCTTTTGATAATCGTGGATACTCAAACTTGTTCGAAAAATTGCATTTTTAGCTTGCGGATTCTCTAGGGGTTAGGGTTTTTTTTTGATTTTAAAAAATGTTTAGTACATCTCCATTGTACCATAATGAAGGTTGAATTTAGATTTCGAGAAAATCGAAATGAAACTGCCTGACAAAATGGCCATTCCTGTACGTAAATTGTGTAGAAGTGTGTAATACGAAGGTTGTGGACCCTCTAGATGTTAATTTTGATTAAACTTAAAACATATCTTTATATCCCAAGGATCTCAGTCCTTTTTGATATTTGCACATTTCAAGCCATAACTTTCTGGATTATTGCCCCCTATTGTACAAAAAATCGCGTTTGATTTTAGCTTGTTCTCTATCAATCAAGGCAGCCGCTGGTTTTTCTATTTTTACATTCTATTGAAGTATTGTAGTCAACCAACGTTCTATCAAAACAGTGTTCTGCCAGTTTTATATTAACCAGTAAAAAGAATTAAGCATTTTTTAATTTTAGGGATGAGCTCAAACTAAATAACCATGCTGAAAATCCATCCATCAAAGCAGATATCTGTGATAATAAGGAAACATTTAATAAACTAAAACTAGAAGATGGAGAGGTAATTACAGATGAATATAAATTTAATTTGGCTACAAATACTTTTAAACTGGTCATATAATTTGCTCTGCCCACATTTAATGGGAGTCTTTATTTATGTATCAGTTCTTTTAGAAGTTCTTGCCAATACATCACAGGGAGGAATTGTTAGCATATTTGGTAAAATTTGTTATAATTAGTCATTCTCTTCTCATATTTTCCTGTTTTTGATGAGAAATTGGTGTTTAGTATGTAGAATTAGCCAACATTGAAATTGAACCATTTTCTTTAGCAGAAACATAATGTTTAAGACCTATGAAAGCTTTAAATCTTTAAACAATTTTTTTAGAATGATTTAGAAGAACTTATTTCTCCAATAAGCTGTAAAGAAGACAATTATATGATTTCCGGTATACAGGTTTTATTAGAGAACAGTCAACCAGATTCACAGAGTCCTATGAAGTCTAATCTCCAAATATGTGGTATACACATTGTTGAAAACACTAATGTTTCTCTGTCATCTGGCCCTCTCTCCTATTCTTCTTTAGACTGAATAACTTGGAGCATCACCATGTTGTTTGCAGCCAATTATGTGTTCTGTTGTAGATTCCAGTTTATCAGTTGTGGTAATTAACAACAATAATGATGTGACTCCTAAGACTGTGGTACTGACTTGATCCTATATTCTATCTTCTGGGCCGCAAACCGCGAAAAAAAACGTGAGCAACCTTGTCCCCATCAAGACAAAGTGTTGCAACATTGCAAACTTTCCATGGTAAACTGTTCCTGTGGTAAACAGTCCTCATTGACCATATAGGAATATGTTATGCTGTGAGTGATTCAACACAGTTCACACTAGTTTCACTACAGTTTCCACTACTTTCCACTATGAATATCCATCATCATGGTTGGCTCTTGTTTCCTTACAGTAGCGCCCCTGGGGCCAAATACCGGAAAAGTTCTTTATATTGTTGTATAGAATGAGAAATGAATTTCAACTGTCAGATTTAATCCTCCCATAAAAAATAAATATATTTTTGCTTTTGCAGATGAAATGAAAGAAAAATTGGTAACAGCTACAGAATGTATAGAAAATGATTTTGGGGGTTCCAAAGAAATTATCCAAGAAAAGGAATTCAGGGAAATTAATGAAGAAGGTGTTTGTCTTTTGCTTGCATGAAACATTGCTTATGTTACTTTTCACAGTAATGTAAAGTTGTTCATTTTCAGTAGTCATTTTACAATTAATTAATTTGAAAATATTATATTTGTCCCCTTTCTTCATTTAATCACGACAGAGCAAGGAAAGTTTGAAAAAAAAAAAATTTTGTTACAGTTAGGAATGTGCCGCCTATTTTTAAGACGAATGTCTTATGTTTGTCTCTAATATAAAATGAATTAATGGTCAACTTAATCTCCAAATTTATAATAGATTAAGGCTAATCATTTGAACTGATAATATATTCATATCGGTTTATATTAATTATTAATATTTCAGGTCAAATTAAGTCTATCTGTTTGGAGGATACCCTGATAGAATCACCATTGTTTGTCACAGAAAGCCTGAGTGTAGAAAGTTACACAAAAACACAACTGTGTAATTTTGACCGTATTCAATCCTTTGCAATGCCATCACTTAAAACTAAAAAGTATGTACTGTTATGTGAACTTCTACCTACTGTTTAACTGAGCAGCCATATAATATAAGATAAACTGTTACTCATCTTTTTCAATAATGTGTCAATAACTGTTTTTCCATAGGTTACTGTTGAGAGATACAGAGGAAAAGTTCTTATTAAAGAAGTTCTGGCAGCAAGAAAAGTACCATGATGAAGATCTATGTATTCGACTTCAAGGTAACCATTGATGTTACAATTATGTTATAACATATAATTAGTTAATCTTTAAGTTTGTATTACAGAAGTCTTTCTTGGTCAACCTAGTAACTTTCCTAGAGCTTTCATTCAAATAACATCCATCTGCATTAATGACCTTTATTAACATAATCTTTTATCTTATAAAAGCAAGATATTACATACACACTTCACGTTTAAAAGAGATTTGTACCTCAAATGAAAGATTTACTGAGTTTTCATAATTGCTTTGTCATGTTTCATTTCTAGTTCCAGATACATCAAATGGCATGCTGAATGTCTATAATGTAATGATGGAAATGAAGAGGAGTATACAAATAACCAATGAAACAAACTTGGGAGCAGCTGAATTAAAATTGTCATGGGATCCTTTTCCCCAAAATATATGTTCCACAAGCACATTTGATGGGGACAAGCTGACATTAAATCCAAGAAAAATATGCATGATTCCATCAAAGTCCATGGAAGATTATAAAGGTATTTTACAACGGAACATGTGACTTTTGCTTTTATTTTATTCTATAGAATTTCACTGAATCTATATCTTGTTGCATTTGACTATTTCTTAGCCAAATAAAAAACTATATATTGTTCATAAATCCATCTAAAGCTATATATGTTTGTTAGTGTTTCTAAGCTTATAATATGTCTTTTATAATTTCAGAAAAACACAATGTAAGACAAGACACTACAGATGAAGACTACTTGAACACAGTGCAGTTATTGGCATCACCTATTATCTGTCAAGGACAATTTTCTGACAACTTTGATTCAACTTTGAAAGATGCACTTAATACAAAAGTGACATTAGTTGGTGTGCATCACCCAGCAGCAGGATCAGAAGTACAATACTCATCATTGAAAAATACTTGTACAGAAGAGAAAGTATTGACTACAGCCAGAAATAGTACAGCACCTGTTATGATTCCACCTTTGATTCCTAATTCATCCAGTCAAAAACTGTCATCATTAGTCAGACACACATCATCAACAACAACAACAACAGCAACTTCACCTTTAAACAACACACACTCTGCATCATTAAAGGTTGCAAGAACACCATTGATATCCACTCCAGCATTACAACCCATCAATACAATAGTACAGCCAGGAGATCCAATAACCTGCACTTCACAACTTTTATCTCCTATTGAAGTACCAACTAACAACTCACCATCTGAATCTACATGTACAACGTATACCATACCGACATCATTTACTACATTAGAAAATAATATCAAACCATTGGCTATAAATGTAAATAGCAACACAAAGTCAATAGGCAACACAGTTGAACAGTCCATTTCTGGAACACTTCCTGTAAAAAATAGTAACACACTACCAGTCCTGCCAGAAAAGTTTAACCCACCATTTGTTCCAGGTACTGTTTAAATTTTAACAGAAATCAATATTTTTTATGCAAATACAGTGTTTTACCATCATCCCTGTCCATTATTTGTCCATCACAGTTCTTATAGTGGGCTGTAATACTGTAATAGTCAGAACGGTAAGGGAACTAGATTTTCAACTAGACTGTCCTGGGTTTGTATCTCGGCATATGCAAAGGAGAACCTCCAGGAGTTTTCAAGCCTGACTTTCACCTCTCAGAGATGGTGCCAAGATCCATACTTGTACATACTGGCGTGAATGTGAAAGAAATCTGCATTGCATTCCACACATAACCATAGAAAAAATATTTAGAATATGTTTGTCTCAAAATGACTGTTCTCTGAAAAGGTCAGATTTTTGTTCAGACTATCTTGGAATATTTGGCAAAACATAAGGAGGAGCTAATTGTATTTCAAAGATGTACATCAATAATTATGTTGTAACCATTTCACCAGTCACCAAATCCTTGTAAACCATCTATTGGTACATGTTAGAGTTTTTACATTGTTTTTCAAACTTTGCCTAGCTTTAAGAATGGACTAGGAATCCTATTGAAATTTAGAGCCATATATATGGATCAATTTTAAGCTTTGCAGTTCGTAGTTTTAGAGAGTTTACTTTTTCAACTGGTTGAAATTGTTTGGCTGATCTTAAGGAGGAATGGGGTGAGTGGGGTTGGATGGCCGAATGGTTAGCCTGTGCGTGCTGTATCATAAGGTCTGTCATTGAGTCAACTGGCGTGGTTTTGATTCCCCGGTTGTACATGACAAGGAGTATAGAGTTGCCTGTCTAACCTTGTGGATTTTGTCCGGTCCTCCCACTGCTAAAGACTCCTATGCGCAAGCGAATTATTTAAATAAAATTGAACATGTGTTAGTCCCCAAATGACCTAGTTTGTGTCAACTGAACATTGAACCCCATTTGCTGGCTGACAACAACACTGTTATACTTTGTGTTGCTGTCAAACTGTCGTGAATTTTTTTGAAATTGATAGGTTGATATTCAAATGGTTTATATATTATTTGCTTTGGTAGGTGGCATATTATTAATGCTAAATTTAGATACAGCTAGTACTTATTAAAGTGTATAATAGAGGTTGATTCTGTGCTGTCCCTGGTGATTCATTTTATCACATAAAATGCCACTTACTCCAGAACAATATAGGCATACAGTACCTACTAACTAATTTAAAGATCATTAATTATATGGTTATCTTCAGAGAGAACATGTTAATTGAACATACATGGTCTAAATATGTTATTAAATATCTATTCTATAGTTTGTTATTGATGCTGATGTAATGTCAGATATATACCTTAGATGCTAATTACATGACATCTTCCATTAACCATTAGCCTAACTATATTGGGTTTTGATATCTTATTCTATTTGGTATCTTGTGTCTGTATAGACTATACATATAATCACTGAATTTCAATCCAAGATTTTAATGAACTGTTTATATAATTTCTATTGATATAGAAAGCATTGCCATGGAAACAAATGATTCATTAGATATGTTTCTAGCAATGTTGTCCTCCGGTGTCACTCAAACAGCAAATCCAGTTAATGGTAGGTACTCCCTTATTAATGGTTCTATATTGATTATATGAGATTTTAGAATTAGGTTGTAAAATCATTAATACAGTTCATTTCTGACAGGAGTTTGTGGTCAAATTTATTTTCGATTTTACATGCATTAAATTTTATAAAACAAGAATCTGTGTTCTATTATTTGAATTGTATGTCGGTACCTGGCAATTAACTGATACCAAATGATTGTGTTTTATATTGTATTTGTAGTAATTGATAAATCAAAAGAAGAAAAAATGAAGCAGGTATCCTGTAAACCAACATTAGATCAACCAAAACAACCTACCTGTAATAAAATGTCTACCCGTAAACAAAACAGATTAGTATCTGTACAATTATCAGGTCAGTTTTTAATATTCCACTACTTCTTTCAGGGATGCCATCTTAAATTACTGCTGTTTCAATTCAAAGTACAATGAACATGTAATTCAAAATATTTATGTAAGTGGATCATGCAATAGTAAAGTTGGTGTAGTCACAGGGGATATCAATGGTGAGCCGGAGTGAAGGTTGAGCAAACAGCTACTCGGTCAAATTAAATCACAGAATTCACCCGGTGGAATAGCATAAATCCATTGACACTCTAGAGGTCACCATTTTTATCAGATTTTACATTTTAATATATTACTGTTACACCCATTACTGCCCGATATAATGGTTGCAAATAGTGTAAAAGTATGTGATACCAAGGTTGTGGACACTGTAGAGGTCACAGTTTTTATCAAAATTAGATATTTCTTAAAAGTTGTGTTCATATCTCAAAGACTCAAAGATCTGTTGGTTTCTTTTGAAAGGGGTGGGGGGATATTTGTCGTCATAACTTACGGGATTATGGCCCCAGATTGTATGATGTTCGATATGCCGAGAAAGTTCATCCAAGATTTCGCCATGGTTCTCACTTGTCAGTGATGCAGAATGGAGTGCCTGACAAGGACAGCTGTGGAGTTGTTCAGATGTTACGAAAAACTGAGGTCCTGTGTACACATTGGTATTGGTGTGCACATAAAAGATCCCTTGACAGTTGGAATTCAATATAAGTAGAGCAGGCTGTAGTGCTGCTGTCCAGGCAAAATGCCGAGTTTGGAGCAGAAAAGCAGTATGTTGAACCCCATTTTATTTCATTTCATTTCTGATTGTATGAAAAATCCCTTTTTGCATGTTCTCTGTGCATCTCTTGCAAAATGTGGGCGTATTTGTATGGCAACCACTTGTTGACTATTAGCGAGAACTGTTGACTATTAGCGAGATATGTTTAACTGAGTTAACTGAGTTAACTGAGTTAAACATATCTCTTACCTATCTTCTCAAAGATCTTTTAACCTCAGCCACTGTTCGAAAAGTTAGAATTACTTAGAATTCACTTGAAACTATCCCCAATGCTAATATGGCAATATGTTTGTTCTAGTAAAACAGGCAAATCTTATAAATCTTCTATAGTTGGACCTGCCATAGTAAAAATGTTATCTACCTACTTACATGCAACCTATGTCACAAACAATATATATGTTGTTGAAACTAAAAAATCACACTGAAGGAACACTCTTCTGACATCACTCGCAACAGAGACACACTCCTGTTGCCTCTCACTTCCACTTACCAAGCCACTCTAGCCAAAATATAGACTATCAAATAATTAAACAATCGTCTACCAACTCTGACCTCCCCAAAATTAGACACACCATAGAAATTCACTGGATCATAAGATTAAAAACCTTTCACCAATACGGTATCAATTACAAAATGTGAACTTGGGGACCCTAACATTTTTCCTTTGTTTACATCCTTTTTCACTTGATGTTCCAATTTTGGATTTTTTTAGCCTCCCAACCCGCTCACAGGTGGAACACCATCCCTTTCTTTAACTTTAATATAGTAATGTATGTACATGTCACTCCGACATTACATCACAACCACCCCCTTGATGTCATAGCAACCATCTGTAAACCAAAATGGAAGCTCTACAAACATATTGTAACACGAACAGGAGATCTTCCTTTGTTCTTTTCGTTCAATAAGCAGATTGTTTTACTAAACTCACTGGGGCGTAAAGTTCCTGTGCAATAACTAGACATTTTCAGTGTTATTGCACACTCTTGCTGGTTTCTGCTAGTTTTAGTTGAAATCATATAGAGAAGTAGGGTGGGTTTTCCTTGCAATAACAACAATCATGTTGAGCAGGTGTCAGTATTACAAGTCATTTATAGCACACGCTTCACTAGAATCCCACCCTCCTGTTTATTTCTTTCCCTTTGCATTTCTCCCTCGCCAGTTTTACACTCCTCTGACCGGGACCTATATCATTTTCTTTCTATACTCCTGAAATGTGCCCTTCTAATTTAGATTTGGCTTGTTTCCCACCCCAAATTTTTAGACCACCCTTGCCAGATTCCAAACCCCGGTACAAGGCAGCTTGTGAACTCCAGTAAAATACCAAACCCAAGTAATAGCAGCCCGCTAACCCTGCCATATCTCACACCCATGTGAAATTTTACCGGGGTCCCAACACAAAGTGAGATTAGTCAGTTTGAAGAGTTCAATACGGATGAAACTAGTAACTGCTGAATAACATTAACTGGTCAAATTGACCATTTTATCCACTCATATATAACTCACTGAAGGAATTTCGTTCATTTGTATCATTATCAGTATTATTTTTTTTTTATTATTATTATAAACATTTGTTGTTATAGCCCTCCTTTCACACATACTTGCTTTACAATGGAACAAATATTAAATTATGAAACCATACAATTAAACAATACAATATTATACAGTCAATATTAATGAATCAATAAAAATTTCAATATATATACATGTTTATCTAAAAATCCTGGAGAAATAGATGGGTTTTTAGTATTTTCTTAAAAGTATTAACATTATTACAGGATTTGATGTATGGTAACTTATTCCATAAAGCAGGTGACTGAACACTAAAAGATCTTTGACCAAAAGTTAATAGTTTTTAATGTTTAGGCTTTATAAAAGAAAATTATCATCTGAAAAAAGTTAACATGACCCTAGTTTTTACATATATATGTAAAAATTCAGACAAATAGACAGGTGCTAAGTTGTCCAAACATTTAAGTGTTAAAAATAGAATTTTAAAATCAATTCTATAAGAAGTAGGTAACCATATCTCTGGGAAGTATGTACATGTAGAAGAAATGGCTATATCGGCTTTTGGAAATTTAAAAATTTGTGCTAATCACATATGGAAGTACCACATAATGTAAAGGATGTTTTTTTATAGTCCTCCACACAAAATGAACCTGTTCTGTTTCCTGAAATATACTGTTATTTGATTGCTGAAAATTATATTTCTTCTTTTAAAAAAAAATGTGTTTTTCTTTACCATTTTCAGGTCCTTTTGAGGAAATCTACAAAGAGATGGAAACATTTGCAAAACCATATATCAGTCTTTTGAAACTTCGATGCGATTTGCCAAGATCTTTTGAACTGAAGACAACAACATCGGATTCAACAAGGTTTTTACTCAAACAAAAGGAAAAACAGCTTCTTGACACAAGTTCTGAAAGTAAGGATTTTTAAAGCATTCATTGCTGTTGGACTCCTTGCTTTAAAATGTTGATAAGATAATTAAGCAATCTACTGGTAATTTATCAACTGGGTTCGTCAATGTAACTAAAGTCCCATTAAATGTTTCAAGGGTTTTGTAAACAGGCCAATCTGGGTATATAACTCATGTTTGAATTGTCGATGGTCAAATATCACGCTGATTTGTATAAAATGGAGATCTTGTTTACCTTAGTGTGAAAGAAATGAGATTGCTGATAATTACATCTAGATTTTTTGCCCATAAGCTATACAATCCTGCTGATGATATAAAGACAGATATATTTAGAGAAAAATTTACCAATGATCCATTTGTAGAATCCTGTGTAAGCTTACTCTTCAGAAGTGACAAGTTATTTTATTTTTTGCATTTATTGATTATAACAGGACCAGTGCTCCAAGAAGGAGGCTATATTTAATTTTAATGGGGATGTATTAATTATGCCGTTGCCCATGTCCTGCCATTTGTGGACACTTTACAGACCACAATTTATATCCGATTTTAACGAAACTTGAAATATAGGTTTATCTCATAGATCTTGGTTCTTTCGACATTGGCATGTATCGGATTGTGGTGATTGACTTTGAACTTCGTGAAGATCAGACCAAAACGGCTAGACAGAATGGCCTCTCCACGTATGCAAATAGGGTAAAAATATAGTATATCAAGGTTGTGGTCTCTCTAGTGGTCACAATTTTGATCCGATTTTGGTGAAACTTAAAATACATGTTTAAAACCCAAAGATCTTGGTTCCTTTCAATTTTCGTGCACGCATGATTGTATGGTCTCTCAAGATGACACAATTTTTATCCGATTAAAAGAAGCGTTTGAATATATCACCTCACCATTACACCCCATTGATGATTGAGTTCGAGGTTTGTGAAAATTGGATCAAAACGTCCATCTCTCGTACACTTATTACTGTAAAAATACAGTATAACAAGGTTATGTATCCTCTGGAGGTCACCATTTTCATCTGAATTTGATGAAACTTTGAATATGTGTTTATTACCCAAAAAATCCCATGATTATCACCCCTGATTGTATAAAGAATCATGTATTTAGCTTATGGTCCCTCTAGATGTCACAAATTTTTTTCTGAGAAAATAGAAACTAAACTGCTCAATAAAATGGTGTTCTTTGTAATACAAAGGTTATGGATAGACATTCTAGAGGTCACAATTTTTATCTGATTTTGATGAAACTTTACATTATCTTTACATCTCAAAGATCTCACCCTTTTGATATTTGTGCATTTTAGACCATAACAGTAGAGGACCCCGAATATCAATTGACTCCTCCAAGAATGAATCAAAATCCTCCCAAAATGAGAGCGAATGATGTAATACCAAAGCAATCTGATTAAAACACAGATCCAATTTCGTTTCGTTTTTTATAGTTCAAAATTTCGTTTTTTCTTGTCTTTACTACTCTTGGATCTGGAGGACTTGTTATTTAACTTGTGTTCTGCCTGAAATGAGGGATCAGCCAATCAAATGGTCTGTCGAATCGACCGTTTGACCTTTTCATGCGTGGAACAGTGGGTAGATATTACCAGCGGATAGAAATCAAAACAAAACAAAAGTAGAATTTTAAAAGCATGGCGGTTGCTAATTGGTTAATCGAATGACTGATGTTATCGGGTCAAATGTCCCGTGCTTGATACCTGACGTCATAGAACGTGAGCTCCCACTTTACCTTGTTAGATCTACATGAGTGTAGGCCATCGAAAGTATAAAAAACAAAACGAAATATAGATCTATATTTTAATTAGATTGATACCAAAGTTGTATTCAAGCTGTTTTTGTGATTTTATAAACCTATAATAGTAAATGATCTCTTCAATGATCTTTGGGGTATATTCTTTGCCAAGAATAACTTGTGGTCTGAAAGTCGATCGGGGGCTACTTTGAATATATACAGGAGAATTTATATAAAGGTTATTTTTTTTAAAGTTTTTCTTTAAACCTGTTACAGGGTATTCTTCCAGGGTAGAGATTTTTTTTTCTACAAGAAAACATATACAAGGTTTTTCTGGAATATTATGTACATATGAAAACATAGACAGTTTATAAGCAAGATAACGTCCTCAACTTTAGTTAAAAAGACTTCAGAAAAAGACCTTGTTTTATCTACAATTTCTAGGTGCTGTTTTCCTTTTTCAAGAGAAGCCTTCCATTTCAGAGGGCCACTTTGGTACTTCCAGGTACCAAGAGACATGTGTTTGTTTTTTTCACTCATCACTAGATTTGGCTGGGATGAGCTTGCTACAAGTAATGGAGTCTATACAAAAACAACACAAATTATACACAACAAATTATCAAATAATTGTAGTTTAGCGGATAAATGTTGAATAATTCGAACCCAGAAACCAACGTATATTCAAAGATTACCAATGACAAAACTTGAATATAAATGGTTCAATGATACCTTGATTCCACCTCTCAGTAGCACAAGAAGTTGTAACCAAAATATTACTGTTAAAGAGGATGTTTAATGCTTATTACGCAACCGAGAAGGTTTTTTGTTTAGGGAGGCCCTTGTTGTGGCGAATCCCTTGGGCCTGGGCTCCACCGTTCCCCATTGTTAATCTGACGCTGTCTTCCAATCAGCCTATCACATAGACTTCCCTCAGAAAACCAATATTTTTATTAATATTTTTATACGCCCACATTTTCATGTGGACGTATATTGTCGTCGCCCCCGTCCATCTGTTCGCAATTTGTTTGTGTACTCTCTACAGGTCACAATTCGTATCCGATTTTGACGAAACTTGAAATATAGGTTTATCCCCTTAAGATGTCGGCTGCTTTCGATATTGGCATGTATCAGGTTGAAACTTCATGGATTATGGCCCTGATTGTACGAAAAATCATGGTTTTAGCTTGTGGACCCTATAAAGGTCACAATTTTGAACAGATTTTGATGAAAATTGACATGTATGTTTATTACCTAAAGATCTTGGTTTCTTTTGATATTTGCGCCCATCGGATCGTAACTTCCTGAATTATGGCCCCTGATTCTCCGAAAAATCGCCCTTTTTAGCTTGTGGTCCCTCTGGAGGTCAAAATTATTATCCGATTTAAAAAAGCGTTTGATTATATCACCATTACATGGTAATGAAGTTTGAGGTAGAATTTCGTGAAAATCGAACCAAAATTGACAGACAAATGGCCGCCGTTTGTATGCGAATAGTGTGAAAATATATTATATAAAGGTTGTGGACGCTCTAGAGGTCACAATTTTAATCTGATTTTGATGAAAGTTGAAATGTAAGTTTATAACCCAAAGATCGCAGTTTCTTTCGATATTCGGGCACATTGGACCATAACTTCCTGAATTATGGCTCCTGATTGTAGGAAAAATCATGCTTTTTACCTTGTGGACCCTATGTAGGTCACAATTTTATTCCGAATTAAAAAAACGTTTCACTATATCCCCGTTACACATTAATGATGGCTGAGTTTGAATTTCTTGAAAATCGATAATTGAACAGCTAAATCCATAATATTAAATGTTTCAAATACTAAACGTTAGCATGGGGCAGAACTTTATAAAAACCAAACAAATTCTAATGATTTTCTGATAATTACTTAGTATGCAACAACTCTTGTTGACTGCCCGGACGATTTAGCTACCATGGGCATATGTTTCATTGCCTGGCAACCTATTTTTCTGTATCAAATTACTGGTATACTTTTTCTTGTTTTGTTTATATTCCAATATATATGATGACAAAATTGTCCTTGAGTCTGGCCCTGAAGTATTATCATGAAATATAATTTGATATGCATGTACAAAAAAGTGGAACAAAGCAATGATTTTAAATATTCAGCAAACACAACATCAAAGAATAAACCTTAGACACCAAAAAAATATGTTTTCACTATGAGGCACCTAGATTGGATGTGTGATCACGAGACAAAAGGTTTCATGGAATGCACTTGCATTGGCCCTAAACTTCATGTGTATGTATTTGGTGTAACCGTATTTGCATTATCCACCCAGAAAGACAAAGCCGTCAATAAATTTTTACTGATCAATTCGTTACTCGTGTCACAGCTACTTGGAAGTTTACGTGTCATTCTTGGAGACAAATAAAAAATGTGTTGGCCACATGCTTGAGGTTAATGACACCAGTTTTTTCGTTTTATTTTATTGAAGATACATAATTATGTCTATACTTGCATTGCTTGATTTTTTATAATTATAATTTTGATCATTGTATTTTGTAGAAGATGAGAGCTACAAAGCTCTGTTAGTTGTTCACTGCATTAAAGTTGCAAGTGATAATGTTCTTCATGCTTGTTTAGAATCAGCTATATCTCATCTTAGTTTCATACAAGATAGAAATAATGTTATACTGGGATGTAAGTGCAATTAATTGTTTGTTTATTGATAATTTATATATTTATGCATCATCAGCTATGAATGAGAAAAATATAGCATGATCAACAGTACAGAGTGGTATGCTTAATTTTCTTTGTTTGTCATGGTAAGATTTTGTGGGGTGGGGTCCGGACTTCAAATTTTTTTTTATTGTTTGATATTAGTAATTACTAATGATATACTTCAGTGAATATCAAACAATTTACATCTTAGAGAGAAATGGGCAAACCCCATCCTGCAATAATTCCTAGATCCGCCCATGCTGTGTTGGATGAAAAAGTTCCTTCAGGTTTTTTTTTAGCCTGGTTTCCCCAGAACGGATGGTCCAGTCATTCAGATAATACAAAAGAAATAAAACATTAAAGGCAAAGATCCCCTGACAATTGGAAATTCTTCGATCACTGCACACTGCAAAAAATGTTGATGCAAAAAATTAGCGTAGGATCTTAAACCCTGTTTCATATTATTTTGAGCTACCGGTAAATGCATATTAATTAACATTTGTCAAAGATAAGTTTTTTGTCAGTTTTTAATACATCCTATTTTTATCTTCTTCCAATGTGAAGTAAAAATATTTTAGCAATTTTTGTATTTCATTTGCAACAAACAGCAACAATATTTCAAGGAAATATTGTGAGAGTATTGAAAGAAAATAGCTATTGTTGGACGAATATCAGAAATCTTTGTTTAGGTCATATTACCCTGGCTATTGATTTTTGGGGGCTACTAATGAAATCTTTAAACTTTAAGGACATTGTTTTGTTAAAAAAAAGGAGAGTTATCTTGTATCAAATCAAATGTTTCAGACACATCGACTCTGTTCCTAATTCCTCATAAATCTTTTAATCTTGTAAACTTGAATATAAAATGTCTGTCGACATGACAACTTTTGAGTCAGCAGACAACACTCACATATTCAATTGTAAAAATTCAAGTCACATGACACAGTGGCTTCCTTGAACATGCACTGATATTTTTTGTGAAGTTAGTGCAAATGTTTCATTAGCAAACGTGACCCGAGAAATAGATTACAAATTATCTTAAACTGACTATAGTAAAACTAAGAGAATAGAGGTTTTAATTTTATAGATATTTTTAAGCAACATTTAGAAGTCTTAAATTCTTAGTTTAATCCATAATTATTTAAGATAACACTTGACTTTTGGCACATAAATTAATTTATGAATAAATTATGAAATAATATAAATTGAAATTTCAAATATTATGTGCATAGTGCTTTGTATTTGATTTATTTATTTAAATCATTTTTATTTTCTTACCTTTTGATTTCAAGCATGTCTTAATGACCTGAGACAAAGATTATTTCATCAGCAATACAGATTTCAAAATAATAATACAGTTCATCCAAAGATATTGGCAGTGTGTCGTGAAGCTAATGGTATAATACAATCTAAAACTGATGATAAGGTAAGTTTAGAGATAATATACATCTTTAAAGCTATAGTATTAATCATCATTTGAGAAATGTTGAATCAACTTGAATTCCACGCAAATTAAAATATTGTGAAAATTGATTGAAAATTTCACAACATTTGGCATCCTCTGCAAATGATTTTGGGTAAAATCCTTTAATCAAATTGAGATTATCTACCATTTTGATTTTGTTTTCTTATTTAAATGTTAAATAATCAGTTTGAGTATATTTGAGCAAGGATTAATCTGTGAATATTTAGTTATCTGATTAATTCAAATGATGATCAATGATGTTAATAATAAACACCATATTTTCAGGTACTACTAGTTGTCGTTAAAAGGCCAGTATTAAGTTTAATGACATTATTGAAGGATAATTTAGCTGTTGATGGTACAATAACACCATATATAGTTACAGACAACGATGATTGGACCTGTCTACGGTAAGCTGCATTTCTATTTTTCTTCCCTCTTAACAAAAACATACAGATGTAAATTTGACAATTTACATGTTGATTTGAGCTGTCATTTGAAAATGTAATACATAAATAAAATTGATTTAGGATGGTGTGATGCACATTTCTAGAATATTTTGGTTGTAAACCATTTGTTATTATACTGTTATTGCTAATGTATTTCTGATCACAACGTTACAAGATATGATCTGACAACATGTTAGTGAGGTTTCTGTTTACTGATTTTAAACTTTATTATAGATAGGCCCATATAATTCATGTTTGTATTGATGTTTTATTTTAGGAACAGCACTAATAACTGTTTGATAGTGTCCCAGAAGAAATTACAAGATATAGATTTATCTGATGTAGAATGTTTATTTGAATATGAAAGTTCAAATGAATCTATGCTAAAAGGAATATGTGAAAATCAAGAAACCAACTTTATAGGATTTACTACTCAAAATTTCCTTAATATTCCTCCAATTAGTAAGTTATACTTTATTTACATTACTACATACCCATATTTTTATCAGCTGTCAGACTGGGATTGTATGACGTTTCATGACTCAGGAACCCTGTTATGCACTGGGGCTTTGTAGAGTACCTGTAGTTGTCATTCGAGATGGATTTTGGACAAAATATTACTGTGATTATTAGGCATGTTATAAAGAGTTTGAGTAAAGAAATGCAGAGCTACATGGCAATCATGTTTTGCCTCTGTCATCAAAGCCTTTTAAATATTCATATTGTCTGAATTTTGGAAGTAAATATTTCACACTTGCTGGGATTGTTAGTCAAGTATTAACAAGGAAGCATGTTAAAATTCGTACTTTTGTATTATTTTTACAGACTTATTGTTTCTTTCTAAACCGTATAACCACTCAACAGGAGTAAGGGTTAGGGGGTTGATCTAGAAAGATGTTCTACTTGTTGTATAACTTCCTCGCTTGTGTATTGATTTTTCACAGGGTTATTGTCTTTGTCATTAAAATAAAATCTGGTAAACACTACAGCACAGGTCAATATTTTTATGTGCACACCTTTAATCTGCACAAAATTTGTCATCACCTACGATTGCTGGTCCATCCAACTAATTTTTTTGTATATGCTGGATTTTTTTCCAATTATAGTAGTAGAAATTGTACGTTTGAGGACTCCAGTGTGGTTTTTCATTTTGTCAGTAGTGCAAACAAGGGTCTGTCAAGGAAAAGCATCCAGGTGATTGGATGGGAGAAAAACCTTTGTGCAAAAAAACCCATGACAGTTGGAATTCAATTGCGGTTTTGAGCAAAATTTCCCTCATAGCAAACATGTCCATCTTCATTAACCCATTTGGAGCCGGGAAGTAGGATGATTGAAATTCACAATTTACATATAATCTTTTAAACACATACAAAGTGCTGTGTAGAATATTTCAAATCTATAATTGGTGGCATTATTTATAATTACTATTACTATTAGGGGGAATAAATTATAAATTTCTGACAATTTTTGCTGATTTATATTTCTGATTCCGATACAGAACAAATTTGTTAACAAAGTACTTGGTTGAATGCTTTAAAATTGGTATTATTTATTGGGACCTAACCCTATCAAACTTTAGAATTTTTTAGAATGCTAATTGTGGAGTTTTTTTTTGACTATTTACGTTTAAATTCATGAAATCTTTTGAACATGATGCACAAAGAATTATTGAAAACTCATTGAGATTGCTAATTGTGGCATGAGAAATATACCTATGGAATGCAATACCTGACAGCTTTCAGTAAGTAAGATGTTGGTTCCCTAACCTGGAGATCCCTGTTCGATCCCTGGATTGGCTGAGAAATTTCATCAGGACTTTCCGGCATGTTTTGCAGGAAAAGGGGGCAGAAAAAAAGATCCCTTGGCAGTTAGAATTCGATATGAAAGTAGGTCTTAGTGCCACTGCACTGTCCATGCAAATATTTTCCTCATAGCACACTGTTCGGTGTATGCCTGTCTTCATTAGCCCAGTTGGAGCAGAACTGTAGGACGTTAAACCCCATTTCATTCAATTTAAAATCTTAGAAGAATTTGAGCTTGTAAATACTATATCCGGAAAAAGTTATAAATGCTTTTTTAAAAAGCATGGGTGGGATTTCCATAGGTAATAGGTATGTAAAAGGGAACCCTATTTAAGTTCAGATAATTTTATGGTAAATTTCAGAATAATTCCCCCATTTACTTCCAAATTCATGAAATGTTTTGAGTATCGCATGATAAAGTTTTCTCTGTGAGATTGTTCATTCAGCAAATGTACGAACCCTAATGAATTTCAAAATTTCTACCATAAAGTTTACTATCAGTACATCCAGTATCAATCTGCCATGTCTACAGCTGTCAAGTAAAAAAAGGTGTTAAATCTGTTAACTGAATAAAATGTTAGGTTTTTATACGCCCACATTTTCATGTGGACGTATATTGTCGTCGCCCCTGTTCGCTGAATTGTAACTTCATGAATTATGGCCCTTGATTGTAGGAAAAATCACCTTCTTTTTAGCTTGTTCTCTATCCATCCCTCGAAAATGTGGGCGTATCCTGCCTGGCAGCTGCTGGTTTTTTATAATAAGGACAAAGTACATAAATACATGTCATGATAACATTGTCATTTCTCCTGGCAAACAGTAGCAGCACTAAAGGGGGGTAAGGCAGGGGGGCACACTCCTAGTTGAAGCTCGTGCATTTACCCCCTTAACCTTGGACTTTGCCCCTCCAACCCCCCATAAATCTGGTCTTCCCTCTGTTTGTACCCCCCCCCCCCCAATAATTTTAGAAATTTTGAAATACTGCCAGACTGCGTTTCGGGCAGTCTACTTTTCAAATTATTGGGGATTTCATTGAGGTTCTCAAGTTTGTTTATTTGACACTTTTCTCTCTTGGGTCGGAAGTACTAGTGATCAGACGACAGATGGCATCCGATCAGCTCTATTTATCTCTACGATCGGTGCATGAATACTGTCAGGCAGCATTTCCGACAGTCTATTTTTCAAAATTTTCTTTAAGAGGTCCCCAAAACCCCCACAAGGATTCACTACTTTGGCGCTTACAAGGGTACTTCGTTGAGGTTCGCAAGTTTGTTCGTTTGACATTTTCATCTCTGGGTGGATAAACTAGTGCCTGACTGAATACTGTCAGATTGCTTTTCCGACAGTCTATTTTTCAAATTTATTTATCTCGACGATATTGCCTGATTGAATATTGTCAAACTGCATGTCCGACAGTCTGTTTTTCAAAATTCCCTAAGAACTCCCTATTTTGGCGCTCGTGAGTCCATTTATTTGACACTTTACCTCAACGATCATTGCCTGAAATACTGCAAGGCTGCATTTCCGGCAGTCTGTTTTTCAAAAAAAAAAAATTTTTTGGGGGGGGGGCCCATACTCCTAGTTGAAGCTTGTGCCTTTACCCCCTTAACCTTGGACTTTGCCCCTCCAACCACCGACGGCTGGTGCCACCACTGCCGGCAAAAAGAATTAAATATCGGCTCTACAAATTTTCTCACTTAATGTAGCATCGATTTCAGATGATATGACCAAAACTAAACAAGGTCCAGATAATATTAGAGATGTTTACAAACACTTCCAACCAATAACTGTTATTGGATCTACAAGTCTCACGCAACATGAAGATATTCTACATATATTAGAATCAAAGTAAGTGACATCTTGACACCATGAAAAATATATAGATAGAAGTTAATGACCACTGAATACCACTTGAGTTATTCAATGGGAATTGAGTTCTGTTTTTATACACCCACATTTTCATGTGGACGTATATTGTCGTCGCCCCTGTTCGTCCGTCCGTCCGTCCACAATTGTTTGTGAACAGTCTACAGGTCACAATTTTTATCCGATTTCATTGAAACTTAAAATATAGGTTTATCACCCTAAGATCTCGGTTCCTTTCGATATTGGCATGTATCGGACTGTAACTTCATGGGTTATGGCCCCTGATTGTATGAAAAATCACGCTTTTTAGCTTGTGAACAGTGTAGAGGTCACAATTTTGAACCGATTTGGATGAAACTTGAAATGCATGTTTATAACCCAAAGATCTTGGTTTCTTTCGATATTTGCGCCAATCGGATCGTAACTTCCTGAATTATTGCCCCTGATTGTCCGAAAAATCGCCCTTTTTAGCTTGTGGTCCCTCTGGAGGTCAAAATTGTTATCCGATTTAAAAAAACGTTTGATTATATCATTGTTCCATGGTTATGAAGGTCGAGTTCGAATTTCGTGAAAATCAGACCAAAATTGACGGACAAAATGGCCGCCATTTGTACGCGAATAGTGTGAAAATATGTTATATCAAGGTTGTGAACAGTGTAGAGGACACAATTTTGAACCGATTTTGATGAAACTTGACATGTATGTTTATAACCCAAAGATCTTGGTTCCTTTCGATATTTGCGCCCATCGGATCGTAACTTCCTGAATTATGGCCCCTGATTTTCCGAAAAATCGCCCTTTTTAGCTTGTGGTCCAAATGGAGGTCAAAATTATTATCCAATTTAAAAAAACGTTTGATTATATCACTGTTACATGGCAATGAAGGTTGAGTTTGAATTTTGTGAAAATCGGACCAAAATTGACGGACAAAATGGCCGCTGTTTGTAAGCGAATAGTGTGAAAATATGTTATATAAAGGTTGTGGACCTTATAGAGGTCACAATTTTGAACCGATTTTGATGAAACTTGACATGTATGTTTATAACCCAAAGATCTTGGTTCCTTTCGATATTTGCGCCCATTGGATCATAACTTCCTGAATTATGTCCCCGGATTGTCCGAAAAATCGCTTTTGTTAGCTTTTGGTCCCTCTGGAGGTCAAAATTATTATCCGATTTAAAAAAAACTATATCACCGTTACATGGTAATGAAGAGAGAGTTTGAATTACGTGAAAATCGGCTAGAATTGACGGACAAAATGGCCGCCGTTTGTACACGAATAGTGTGAAAATATGTTATATCAAGGTTGTGGACCCTATAGCGGTCACAATTTTGAACCGATTTTGATGAAACTTGACATGTATGTTTATAACCCAAAGATCTTGGTTCCTTTCGATATTTGCGCCCATTGGGTCATTACTTCCTGAATTATGTCCCCTGATTGTACGAAAAATCACCCTTTTTAGCTTGTGGTCCCTCTGGAGGTCACAATTATTATCTGATTTAAAAAAAAAACGTTTGATTATAAAAACCAAACAAATTCTAATGATTTTCTGATAATTCCTTAATATGCGACAACTCTTGTTGACTGCCCGGACGATTTGGCTGCTGTGTGGGCGTATGTTTCGTTGCCTGGCAACCTATTTTTATTCTATTAATACATGTAAATCAAAAGATACACTGTACAATCCAGATTATCAAAATAAAATTAACAAATAACATTAAATTTCATCATAGGTTCTGCCCTTTTCTCTTTCTTTTTTACAAAAATTGTGGTTGCTAGTGGTGACGTCATTACAGTTTGACATAATTCTGAAAGTGACGTCATTCTTGACAATAAGTGTCCAAGCCATTTAATACAACCATAGGTTATTCAATGGCTGTATTCAATATTTGCATGTATTTGCATGTAGTTATAGAATAAACATATAGCTTACATATAGTTTTTTTTATTCACAATAAAGTACTATTATAAATAAGACATTATTTATTTAACTCTTGGCTTCATATGCAAAACGTGAGCACATGCTTAAATGATGACTAATGGTTCTTAAGGTAATGAAACAACAAATTGCTCTGTATAATTGTTTTCAGTTTTAGAACAATTGTACAAATTATTCTCATTTGTTAATTATTTTCTATAAAGCAAGTATTTCTGTATTAATATCTCACATGTAAGTGGAAAGAATGTATTCATTGTCACATTAGAAAATTGCTAAGACTTGAATGTTAGTCACAAATGATAGTAAATGACATTGTATATTATTTTATATACAGGTATGATATATCAGTGATAGAACGAGATTACAGCGTCATTCAAGAATTAAAGAGCACATCATTTGCTGATATCATTTTAGATCAGAATCAAGCTATATTACTTAAAGATTTACTACATTTAACAGAGGAGAGTAACATAGAACTGCTCACAAGACAACTGGCTGCATTTGCTCTCAAATACAAAAAATGTTGGATCATACTTTTTATGTTTGATAATACAAAAGGGTATGTTGTTCTTTGTCATTTTAGAGAATCCTACATATTCATTATATCTTTCAACAAACATTCTGTACTAATTTTGGTAAATTAATCTAAATGAATCTGATATCTGATTTTAAGCTAGTTTTTAACTAGCTCATTTTTTATATGAGATAACAACTGAGTTTTTTAATTAAAAATCTGGATCACAAGAATCTGGACATTTTAATATACTACTCAAAAAAAGTAGGGGATATTTGATTTTTAAGTGTTATTAAAGTCACCTAATGAAACTGACGAAGAAACAAATGACAAAATGAAATGAAGTTCACATTCATCGATTTATTCCAAATGATCGTTAGACTAAGTAAGGCACAGACTGACCATTATAAGGGTAAAATGATACCCGGGGTCAAACAGCAAAGTTACCACAGCATCACAACAAAGTCAGTAACGGGTAAATCCTCCTCTGTTTGCCAAACAAGCATTGATCCGACGTGGCATACTCCTAATGAGACGTCTAAGGTCATTTTGGTCCAGATTGTCCCATTCCTGTTGCAACGCAGCAGCAAGTTCTTGGACATTGACGTAACCTCTGTCCAAGCATGTCCCAAACATGCTCGATGGGGGAGAGGTCGGGACTCAGTGCTGGCCAAGGTAATGTGGTGATGTTCTGTTGTTGGAGGTAACCTGTAACGATCCTGGCCCTGTGACATCTTGCTTTGTCATCCTGGAAGATGAAACGGCGGCCATGACGTCGTGCGAACGGCACAACACGGACTGCCAAGATGTTGTCCCGGTAGTACTGGCCTGTAACACGCCCCGCAACAACATGTAAAGCCGTTCTTCCAGCAACAGTGATGCCTCCCCACACCATAACAGAACCACCCCCAAATCGACCATGTCTGATGACGTTAATGTCTTGGAAGCGCTCGTTTCGACGACGCCACACCCTCCTACGTCTGTCCAAAAAATCAACAGTGAACCTTGACTCATCTGAAAATATCACATTGCTCCAGCGTCGATTATCCCAGTGTTGACGATCCCTACACCAACGACGTCTTGCCTGAATGTGATGATCTCTCAAACAAGGGATCACGCGAGGACGTCGGGCGTGAAGGTGACCCCTATGCAGTCGATTCCGAATCGTCTGGCCACTCACTCTCACACTAGTGTCTGTTTGAAGACGAGCGCTGATCAGATTTGCTGTGATGACACGATTTCTCAAGGCCAAGGTACGGATAAATCGATCTTGGGCTTGAGTTGTCGCCCTTGGTCGACCTGAGCGTGATCTGTCCTGTACAGATTGTGCATCACGGTATCTGGACCATAGCCTGCTTATGACAGACTGAGAAACATTCATCGTCTGCGCCACAACCGCCTGTGTTGTGCCGATCTGTAGCATGCCAAGGGCACGTAACCTTTCATTTTGGGTAAGCCGACACATATCAAAATTTGTTTTCGGGTCACTAAAACAATTAAACTGATGTTTCCACCCTGGAATTCAATGCCACAATGACTGTAACATTCAAAGTCAGAGTCGTGCAAATCTTGGGTTGGACCCCCATGATGATCCCAAGCATCACCTGCATTCCATGTGGTAGCTATTGGTGCGTTTGGGCGTCACATGTAACTGGAAATGTTTCTTCTGTTAGGTTCTATAGTGACTTTTTTCGTAGTCATTTGCATATTTTAGTATTATGCCCCCAAAATCAAATATCCCCTACTTTTTTTGAATAGTATATTAATTATAGATATATTTGAGCTTTGAAATTAAAAACTTGATTTTTTACATACAATTACATATATTCTGCTTTCCAGTTATCCCCTGTCATCACAAGTTTTGTCTAACTTGTTCAAGCTAGAAGCTGCGTTAGCCAATATGTCACATAAAGGACAACAAGATGTAGCATTCAAGGTAAAACAAAATAAAAACACTGTTAATCCTGATTGAAAGCCTAATATTATTTTGTATAGTGCCTGGTTGAACATGGAAACATTGGAAATTCCATAGGCTACAAGCTGCATGAACAGTCCATGAAGGCTGTCACATTGTGATTCCTTTTTTTTTATGTATACAAGGGGCACATCTATCTGATATTTTGCAGATCTAACCAATTCTGAATATTTGAAGTTGTAAATGATACATCAAAACAGTATTATGTGGGATTTTATAAGTCTATGGTAGAGAATTTATATTTCCAAAGAATGTTTATTGGAAAGAGTACGAAACATAGATAGTAAAGTACAAAAATGATCCTTTCAATAGATTATGTCTCTTTTCTATTTGATAAAACTGAAAGGAAGACGTTCAATTTGTGTCATCTTTATACTTTATTCCTTAATCATAACACAAATGTATACATTCCAAGGTACTACTGTGTCATCAGAAAGAAGATATTTGTTGTATAGTTAGAGAAATATGTGACATGGTTTGTCAAAGTACTCTTCATGAAAATTTAGAGAGACCATGGTTAGCACAAACAATGAGTAAGGTGAGATATATAATCTAAGAAGAATCTTAAAAAGGATCAAAATTTACTTCATTATCAAGGTATATTTTAATTTTTGACCTTTTTGAGTGACATTTACACAAACTTTGTTTTATCATCCTACTTTTCTGCATAAACAAGGCTAATGAGTGAAGATTAGAAACTCTTCCTTGCCAGACCCTCTGTCATGCACTGACATCGAGAAACCAGTCTTGAAAATTCTTAAGAACTTTCTCACCCACCACACAGGATCAAACTTGGGACGTCTTTGTTAGTTAGTCAGAAAACATAGATGTCAAATTCTAATATTTTCTTTACAGGAAGAGAAGATGCTATTGTGTATACCATGTTTAAACTCTTTTAGTTCTCAGCTATTATTGAAAAAAGCCAGTTTGAAAGAAATTATAACCATGTCACTGGAAGATTTACATCATTTGTTTCCAGAAATTCCGTATAAAGTTCTTGAGGTACTAAAATAATATATTGTAGTAATTAGGTAATTTCAGGACTAACATATGGTTAATTTTATTTCAATAATTCACTTGTGTGTAGAGTGTAGGGGTCTTTAGCAGTGTGAGAAAACCGAAGGACCCAGAGAAAACCCACAAGGTTGGACAGGTGACCCTACTCCTTGTCACGTAAAACCAGGGATACGAAACCATGCCAGTTGACTCGATGACAGGCTTTATGATACAGCACACACATGCTAACCATTCCATCACCCAGACCCCTGTAGTAATTCAGACGTTTTATTTACTTGGTTGGCATGGGTCAAGGTGACGATAAAAAATCCAGCAAATTAATATGATATATTAAGTGCTACATTTATCTACATGTATAATAGAATGAAAGCTGTCTTTTTAGGATTTGTACTTGGTATTACTGATTTTTAAAATCTTATTTTAGGCTTTTTATAAAGTATTTAACAATGATAATGGTCTACATCTCCAACCTACTCCTTCATCACAGCAACTTTCAGAAAGTGATGAATATCATATAATACAGAACGGTCTAGAAAGTCCAGATATGTATAGTGAACCACATATAAAAAACAGAGATGTAAAAAATGAAAGTAGATTGTCGTCCATGCATAATACTGACAACAACCAAAGACAGATAAATAATTGTGATTCGCCCTCGAAACGAAATTATCGTGATAATGTTTACAGTGGTCAGTTAATTAGTAAACGGTCATTAAGTGAAGACTTTTTAGTGGATTTAACAAGTGAATCTCAAAATAGTAGTGTTAGTGACTCACAGGACATGTCTGATAAACCAAACCAATATGTTGTTGCTGAACTGGAAGGAAGAGAGTTTTATAATAAACTAGCAGATAATAATTCAAAATCAAGTGAATGGCTTAACACTAAAAGTGATATGTATACTTCTCAATGTAACATACAAAATTCAGCGAAAAATTGTGAATTAAAAAAATTCCACTACCTAAAAAATGCTACACAATCCAAATATATGCATAAAAATGCTACAATGTATGCTAGTTATTCAGAACCAGAAATAAGAAATTTGGATAGAGAACTGGATAAAAACATTCATGATATTGGCTTTGATAAATATCGAAGTGACGAATCATCAAATTACACAAAGATACCACACAATTTTCGGGAAAGACAAATAATATCTCCACGGAAACAGCCTCATTTTCCACACTTATCTCAAGCCTGGTCAAATTTATCAGACTATCATTCAGCCATCAATACCTACAGACAAACAAGTCAAAGAAGCCCAGAAAAAGCATTCCCCCCTAAAACATGTATACCAATAGAATCAAATCAAACTGTAAAACGACTACAAGAGAGAAATGCTATTGATATATCAGGCATCTCAATTCGTGATAAAATACAGGTTTATGAAAACAACGACAATAGGCAATTTGAGGATAGTGTGTCACCGTCAATGAGATCACACAGAGATAGTGCTCGACAATCCTATTGCTTTAGTCCAAATGCTTCATCTTCTAGAAAGATTGCAAGATTCAGTGCTGACCTAACATCAACCACTCGTAATTTACTACGCCGGCCAGTTTTACATGAGACACTGCAAAATAATTTACTTCATCCATCTGTACAGAGAATAAGTGTTGGTCTAGCTCAACCACTCAGACGTGTCACTGAAAATCAAGGTAATACCGGTAATTAATTTATGATCATCAGTGTTTAATTAATTAGAAATTTAAAAATTTACAATACATTTATTTAAAAATACATTATGCAAGCACTAAATTTACCTATTGCTGGTCTTTGTTTAGGCCTGAAATGTTTTTTAAATTATTAATTAGACATTAATCAACTGATCCAGGCCATCATCAACTGTCGATGGAATCGGATTTCTCTGATATTAAATAGATTGGAACGGTTCAGCCATATTTAATTTAAAAATGGAGTTGCGAGACTTAGCTTCGAACAACCAGTATGGTGGTTGAAATTAGTGGACACGTCTTGTCAAACCCTCAAAGGCTAATATATTTGCTCGCAATAGAGTAATTTGAATGAATTTTTCAAATTTTTCATTTTACATTATCTTTTTTATACGCCCACATTTTCATGTGGACGTATTATGCCGTGTCCCCTGTTTGTTCGTCCCTCCACAATTTGCTTGTGGACACTCTACAGGTCACAATTTTTATTCAATTTTAACGAAACTTGAAATATAGGTTTATCTCCATAAGATCTCCGTTCCTTTAGATATTTGCATGTATCGGACCGTAACTTCATCGATTATGGCCCTTGATTGTACGAAAAATCGTGTTTTTAGCTTGTGGACACTCCCAATTTTTATTCGATTTTAATGAAACTTGACATGCAGGCTTATAACCCCCAAATCTTGCTTCCTTTCGGTATTTGCGCCCATCCGATCGTAACTTCCTGAATTATGGCCCCTGATTGTCCGAAAAATCGCCATTTTTAGCTTGTGGTCCCTCTGGAGGTCAAAATTATTATCCGATTTAAAATAACGTTTGCTTATATCACCATTACATGGTAATGAAGGTCAAGTTCGAATTTCGTGAAAATCCGACCAAAATTGACAAACAAAATGGCCGCTGTTTGTAAGCGATTAGTGTGAAAATATGTTATATCAAGGCTGTGGACCCTATAGAGGTCACAATTTTGATGAAACTTGACATGTATGTTAATAACCCAAAGATCTTGGTTCCTTTCTATATTTGCGCCCATCGGATCGTATCTTTCTGAATTATGGCCCCTGATTGTACGAAAAATCACCCTTTTTAGCTTGTGGTCCCACTGGAGGTTAAAATTATTATCCGATTTAAAAAAACGTTTGATTATATCACCGTTATGAAGATTGAGGTCAAATTTTGTGAAAATCAGACCAAAATTGACGGACAAAATGGCTGCCGTTTGTACGCAATTAGTGTGAAAATATGTTATATCAAGGTTGTGGACCATATAGAGGTCACAATTTTGAACTGATTTTGATGAAACTTGACATACATGTTTATAACCCAAAGATCTTGGTTCCTTTCGACATTTGCGCCCATTGATTCGTAACTTTCTGAATTATGGCCCCTGATTGTACGAAAAATTACCCTTTTTAGCTTGTGGTCCCACTGGAGGTCAAAATTATTATCCGATTTAAAAAAACCACTGGAGGTCAAAATTATTATCCGATTTAAAAAAACTTTTGATTATATCACCGTTACATGGTAATGAAGATTGAGGTCAAATTTCGTGAAAATCAGACCAAAATTGATGGACAAAATGGCTGCCGTTTGGACGCGAATAGTGTGAAAATATGTTTTATCAAGGTTGTGGACCCTATAGAGGTCACAATTTTAACACAATTTTGGTGAAACTTGACATGTTTGTTTATAACCCAAAGATCTTGGTTCCTTTTAATATTTGCGCATATTGGATCGTAACTTCCTGAATTATGGCCCCTGATTGTACGAAAAATCATGTTTTTTTTACCTTGTGGATCCTATGGAGGTCACAATTTTATTCCGAATTAAAAAACATTTGACTATATATCACTGGTACACATTAATGATGGTTGAGTGTGAATTTCTTGAAAATTGATAATTGAACAACTAAATCCATAATATTAAATGTTTCGTATAACGTTAGCATTGGGCAGAACTTTATAAAAACCAAACAAATTCTAATGATTTTCTGATAATTACTTAATATGCGACAACTCTTGTTGACTGCCCGGATGATTTGGCTGCTGTGCGGGCGTATGTTTCGTTGCCTGGCGTATGTTTCATTTTGAATTTGGAGAAAAATCTGTGGATATGTATGTATAGGAATATATTTTTCAGAGACCAGTAATGTTACTAACAATTTATTATTAAATGGAAATCGAAATGATACAATAAACAGTAACCAACAAAACATACCACACGTGGGGAATAAAATAACAGATGTGCCTTTTTTAAATAATATAAAAGATACAGTTATAAATTTACCATATAACAGAGGCATGCAAGGACCAAATCATAAAGGAGATCCAAATTCTGCATTTCGCCAAAGAAATATTTCAACTGAAAATTATGTAACTGATTATTCTCCACCAATGGACCTAGACTCCTTTTCTCCAACTACAGAAGATCAAATGGTAAGACTTGAATTTTATGATGATTGCTATCTCAAGTAAGCATAAAAACCCCTGATAAGACAAATCTGCCGACTAGACAAACTACACAGACATTGCAAGAAATAAACAACAAATATCAATAGTGCTAACAAACTATTGCATCACGGTAAACACCGAGTGAAATTACAAGAAGTGTTAGTTTTAAGGAGCTAAATCGCTATTTTTTGGTACCTAAACGCATATAATGTATCATGAATGTTTACATTCAATCGTTCCTGTTTTGACTGTAATTTCTTATCAGTTATGTTCGGCGAAATACGTGAAGAGTCCAAATTGAATGGCAGTCTTTGGCATCTGGTTATTCCAGTCTGCACCGGTAGTATTCTCCTGTGGGGTATATTTAGCCTCGTTCATGGCAAATGGCACTCGAAAGCATTCTGACATGCGATTCATATGCTAATTTTAACATTTTCCATTTTGTCTTAAATATTGGATAATCAGAAGTCCATCTTTTCACGGGAAGATAAAAACATGAATGTTGATTTAAAATGACCAATAAGTTGGTTATGTTTGCAATGTCAAAGACTGTATGATATTGAGTTTAAAATAAGTTTTCAATTATTCTCATTACAGTCAAGAATGTTTTCAGAACAGAATTATTGTCACAGATCCATGACAAATATTCCCACTAGTAAGTTTGAGTCTTTTTTAATGGATTATAAAATATGAAAGTGTGTTGAAAATTGTAATGTAATTAATGCAGGCACTTCAAAGCACACAATACAGTAGATCTGTCATGAATAAATAGAATTAATTATTATTATTATCCAGGAAATGTTTCTAGCTTTGTTAAATATTCTTGATTATTTGACTGGACTGTGTTTATTAATATTACAGTTGATGAGACTAGAGTACATCATGTATCAGGAGAGAACAGTATGTCTAATATAAAACACAGTAAACTATCATATAAACCTATACCAGGCAGAAAGGGTGGACAAACTGTTTTATCATTTAATTAATTCATATTTTGTTGTCATGTTAGTATAAAAACCTTATTATTAATTACTACTGTAATAAGTGTATGATGGGTAAACGATGAGGAAAGCCGTGCCATAATTTCATTCTTTTCGTAAGGAATGGAACTGCAGTGGCTCAGTAAGACACTTGCTGAGTAGCCAGGATATTGAGAAGGTTTTTTTGGAGTGGTTTCTAATCAGTGTGGGGGGAGGGGTCTCAAGAACTGTGTCTTAATCATAGAGATGGGAGAGAAATGAAGTCCTGTGTCAGAAATAAGAGTGCTGTCCAGGCAATAATTACCTCATTGTTAAACCCAATTTTAATGTTGTCAACATGAACTGTTTGCGTATGATCTTATGTCAAGAATAGCTCGATATTGTTTGTAAAAAATTAAGAGACTTTTTTTTACACAAAATATACAAATGACATTGTATGAATCTCAATATTTCGCTTATTTTATATTTTCCAACACTGAATAATTTACAATCTTATAATTTTATTGTCATAGTTTCCATGTATTGCCATCAATGTAATGATTGCAAATTATCATTTCATTTTATCAACCAGCATTTATTACTGGCTCATGTATGTTAGTTATTCATGGACTTAAATCATGCACTTACATGTAAATGTTTTTTGGCTGTCTGTTTTCAATTTCCATACATGTGAGAGTTGTTAATTATTTTAATGTTTACTCAATAAAATTTGTTAAACGATTATATTTTCAAGATATTGGTGTAATGAAACTATACATCATTCTCACTTAATTAGGATCAAAGTTTTCATTTTAGCTGAACTCTGCTCAGCCTATGCAGAAAATGTTCATCACCGAACTCATTAAAAACAATTACATAACAAACCTCTACAACAAATTAGAACCAGAGTTATTGTGTTTCAAACATTGATTCTGATAACTGCTATACGCAACAAACATCTACACCATGTTTCCCCCCCGAGGTCTTGGCCAGTCAAAAAGCTTATCTCTCAAATTAACCTAATGAACATATACACATCATTCTACGTTGTTAGAAGCAGGGTCACATGTATTGTCCCGAATAGGATGAAATGGGGTTTAATCAAGACAGGCATACATATGCAGTGTTCTTTGAGGGAAATTTTTGCTATAACAGCAACACTGTGACTATGTGTACTCTTATGAGTCTTATATTGCATATAAACTGTCCAATGTGTACATGGGACCTTGGTATTTTGTCCCATCCAAATGACTAGACATCTGTCCTTGTCAGACAATGACAAGGAGGATCTATGCTGAAAAATCCAGAGGAATTTTTTCGCCCAACATTGAGGGTTAGCCAGAGACATCCTGGTCCGTGAACCAGTGGGGGGTTGGGATGGCCTAGTGGTCTAGAGTGCCGCGCTTCAACCTCTAGCTGGCCGGTCACCTCTGGCTTGCGGCTGTGGTTTCGAGCCACGGTGTGAGCGTATGTGGCACGGAGATAGGGGCACCTTCTCAATCTTGTGGGTTTCCTCCCACTGCTAAAGACCCCTACGTGCAAGCGAATTATTGAAATAAAATTAAAACCACGTGTTAGTCCCGAAATGACCTAGTTTGTGTTGGGTGGACGTTAAACCTCATTTCTCTCTCTCTCTCTCTCTCTCTCTCTCTCTCTCTCTCTCTCAGTGATTCCTTCCCCAATAGTGTGACAGACAGATAAACCCATATAGTCTCTTACTACATGTACCTTCAAAAGACAGGAGACAAAAATGTAGTACCATATTCTGCGTGTTTGTAAACCACATATTTTACATTTGTGCAAATGAAATATATATGACCTGTTTTAAAAATGTCTGAAGTTTCCATCCGTAACTGGTAGCAGCTCAAGACCCAATCAGAATGTCTGTAATTAGCACTAGGGTGATATAATTATTTTGCTTAAAATTACATGTATAGTTTTAAGTGTAGTTCTGACTCTGACAGACAGGTGAAAGACAAACAGTAAAGAAAAGGGACTGTTAAGCCAGGTCATGCTCACCACAACTAAAACCAGTGTATCAGTTTGTTCTACAAACTAACCCACAGGGTAAGAAAGACAACATTATGATTGCCATACATGTGTTCAGACAACCAGAAATGAACTATTCAATAGCAAACACATGTCTGAACAACACAAAACACTTATTCAGACTAGATATCTGATATATTTACACACAAAGTTATGTACAATTAATATAACAAGTAGTATATATCTGTAGTTCCTTGAAATATAAATTCCATCAGCATTGTGAACACTTACAGTTGAAGTATGTGTCAGTCTATCTTTAATAATCACTTTTCATTATCACATAAATAGTCACTGAATAGGGTAATATTTTTTACTCTCTCAAAGTTACAACCAATATCACTATTCATAACAATTATAGGTGAAACTTTCTTCTACTTGCTTCCATTTCATGACGCTGTAAAAAAAACCCCAAAATAATAAATTTTAGAACCATCATATAATTATTGTATAGATGCTGGATGTTCATCTGTGATTTTTATCAAAATGTCCTCAAAGCTATTGGTTTCTGCAGAGCAATGATTCATGGTTGTTAAATTGGATATCTTAATCAATAAAATATTAAAACACAAGGCCTGATCCATAATCCAATTACTAGGATTAAACTATTTTCTAATTTCAACTCAAAAGTGTGTGGATTGCCACTGGATTTGAATTAAATTAACTCTTCAAAACGATTTCCAAAATATTTAGGAGGGTTGTTGCATGCGTGGGGAAAAATATATATGATACAAAATAACAATATAATTATTGTTGAAGTACCTTTAATCGAGTATATGCTATAAATATTTTTAAGTCTGTTCAAAATAATAATTACTGAAATGTGTTACCTTATGAACCCATTCATATTCTCCATATTTTGAATTGAATGTTCCTTTTTGTAATGATCTTAATTTCAGTGTAAATCTTGGACCCAATTCATGTAAACCGACACGCTTCGAATTTCGAAAAATGTACCTGTAAAATAAACAACTCTTTTAAAATGTAACAGTTCATTTGGTCAAAATAAAGTGGGTTGCTCTCATGCGTTATTTCGAGTATGGACAAAATCGAAATTCAAAATAAATCATTTTGTCTACATAATCAATTTTAGTTTTGTATTTGGTTTCAGCTGTTGACAGCAGACTTGGAAATGACGGTTTTAGATGTACCTGACAAAATGTCAGGCACTCATGAAATAGTACCTGACATTTTCAACTTAGTGCCGGACATGTATTGATAATATCAATAAAATAGGCAAATCAGTGCCGGACAAAATGACAGACACTAGAGGTTTTGACTTTGTGCCTGACAAAGCCTGAATCTGTGAACACAATCAGATATATACATGTATCTTAATATTTGCAGAACTAAATTTTTTAATGTTGATAAATGTAAATGAACCCAACAAGCTCAATTATATCCACATTTATATTATCTACACGTAATTATTTTAGAGAGATCTCCCCATAATGCTTGACATTTTCATATTGACACGTATACAGGAAAATCCAGAATGCTTTATACTACATACATACTTTATGTTAAAAGTTTGTGTCTATCGGTAATATGACACAAAGCAGTACAAACTAATAACCCATTGGGTACTGAATGCATGTGGGACGATATTGTCCAAAATGAGTTATTACGTGTTACTATGGGTGTAAGATCAATGTTGTCATGACCGCTGATATGACTACCATGCATTAGTGACCTGGTGTGATGCTTCAGATAAAATTCTATGTCAGACAACTACCCTGTATTGGTGCCACTATGATAAGGCATTTAAATATAAGATTATAAAAAATGATGAAGACTACAAACTACCATACCTGTGTTGACGGAAGAAAATAAAATCTCTCTGATTATGAAAGGTCATCACTCTCCTGCCCTGAAAATTTGGATCATAGGGGAAAAGAGAGGCAAACATACGACCAACAGAATGACCCAACCTTGTGTTGAAATTGTTGAGGATTACTTCTGGTTTATGACTAGTCCACTCTCCTACACCCTAAAATAAAACAAACATGTATTATGAGAGAGAGAAAAAGTAGCAACCCTTCCATTACTAATACAACAATTAGGATTAATTTAACTGCACATCAGATTCCCGTAAGTCTTCGATTTTTAAAATATATTTCGATACTCTGTCTGCATTGTGCTGCTTTTACTGTACATGAATATTCTATATTTTTTATACTGTCTTTATAATTATAATAATAATGTATATTTATATATAGTGCCAATTCCATCCAAAATTACATGCTCAAATCATATATTTATCTTGTATATTTGCCACAAAGCAGACTTACAAACTGGATTCTGGCATTATACAAGTTCAATATTATTATTATCATTATTATTATAATCCATTTGACATGTACATATACAATAAGAACACACATTCATTTGTTTCAATTTGACAGTACTAAATGTAAATACTTACCTTAATTTCCTTTGATAACTGCACTGAAGAAAGTTTGAAGTGAGCTGTTGGACCATTTGGTAAATGACATATTACCATTCCATCTGTTTTAATGTTAAGATAAACATGGAAATGTGATTATAGACAATCAATACAAAAATCAAGCATTTAAAGTAAGAAAACTTTATATAATGATGTAAATATGTGGCTGTATTGAAATTTGACCCACATTCCACCAGACAGTACAATGGATGTAATCTTCATCCAAGATACTTTTCCAAAAGTATGCTGAACAAAACACATATAAATTCTTAGTAAAGGGGTGGATAATATTCCTTCAGTTTGTTTTAATTCATAATTGATGTGAAAGGATACTTGGTATCTTTCTGTCTTCATTAATAACAATAAGATCTGTAAATTCTTTTTCAATTGCTTGTGGTATTATTTTCTTTAAGTCAAAACCTCTCCTTTTCATTGTCATGGCATTTGGTATAATCCGTGCCAGCTCTTTGCAAAATTTTCTAGTTTTCTGAAACGAAACATATCCATTTGTGCAATATGTACGTATATTTAATAAGTACAAATAAATCCCATAACAAAGAACACTGTTCTGCTGTATTTATATCATTTGTCTGTCTGCCTGTTCAGGGTTGGAGGTGTAATACACTTGGGCTATCTCGAGGCTGAAACACATTGGCCTACCACTTCCAGAGTTATACTACTTTTAACCTGCACAGCGCAGGATCCTCCGCTAGTGTTTTCACAAATTTACATCTAAAACTTTTCCAGGTGAAACTGAACCAAGGTCTTAACCTCAATGCCTCTGTATATTGATAAATACGAAAATCATTAACTTTACTGAATAATTGATAGATAACCAACATAATTCAAAGCTATTTTCATTGCAGTCAAAGCTGAGATAATTTCGGCTGTAATTAGTACTAATTCTCATCACATGACCTGCTACATTTATACTTACTGAATTAATTCTATCATCAGATGTTACAAGTATTTTTGGTGTTGATTCTCTGTTGAAATAGGAAGCCATTTCATCTTGAGATTCATCTCTGATAACCTAATATAATAATAAATTGTGCAAAATTATTACATATACCAAAGTGACCCAAGGGCCTTAGCTGCTCATTATGCATTTGAGATTTCACTTGGTAAATACATGTACATATATGAATACCAAACTGAAAAAAGTATTTTCATCACTGGTAATAAATTCCTTGAACAAATACATGTACTGTATGTAAGATAATCAATTTGTTATCCATAACCATTTTCAACACTATGGTAAAAGGCATACACATGTACATTGTATAGTAATCAGAAAACCATTTCAAATTTATATTTTATCACATACACATATAAGCTTACCTCTTCATCATCCGGGGTAACCATTGTCTCATCTTTAATTCTCATGTTCTCAAGAGTCTTAGGAACTTGTTTTGGAGGGGCCTGTGTTAAAATAAACCCCTCAAAACATTAAAAACATATAGAACTGATGAAAAAAAATATAATCATAAACTATTTTCATTTCAAACAGACAAATGACATAACAATATACAAAACACAGGAATTAGACAAATTTTAATTTATGGATTTTATTATGTTTATCTCTTAAAACTTCAACAATTGCATCCTGGTAGTGAACTTCATTAATTACATGTAACCCAATCTGGCCATCTGTTTCTACTAGATACATGTTACATATACAAATACATGTAGTCTTGAAATGTTATTCTAAACTGTGATGTGTTCTTGTACACGTAGTTTGTATATCAGCATGTCTGATTTTCATTGTAGAGTTATCACTCATTGTCTATCGGTCAAAGTTATGAAAATAACAAGAATCCAACCAGCAATGAAACACATGTTATTTGACATTTTCGTTTGATTTAAGGTGCTCTATATGTAAGTGCTATGGACTTACCTCGTCACCTAACATTTTTGCTTCTGTCTTCTTTCTCTTTTTTAGTGCAATTTTATCCTGCAAATAAACATTTAAAAGGTGGAATAAAACTGCACTTATTTTTCTATATGCTAGTGTTTTGAGATCGAGATGGGGTTTAACCTCCACTTGACACAAACTAGGTCATTTTGAGACTAATACATGATTCAATTTCATTCCAAGTTGTATGTGTCTTTAGCAGAGGTAAGGGGGGACCGGAGAAAACCCACCTGATTGGACAGTACCTACTCTGTATCATGTACAAGCGGGGAATCGAAACCACACCACTTGACTTGACTCATGAGTCAATCTACAAACCTTATGATTTCACATGCACGTGTTAAATGACTAGATGATCCAAACATGTGGTGTATTACTGTTAATTTTATCAATAGAAGGCAGTCATGGTTAGTTAACCATGTACTGCTTACTATTATTGGTATAAAAAATATCCTTTTTTCAAATGCCACATGACATTGATGTTAATAAATAAAGAAAATATGCAAGGTGAAATTAAAGACCCTGATCGTTTGGAACTAAAAACAGATACATCAGATTTAACAGAACATTTTCGCCGACGTTCTTGTAGCCAGTTTTCTCTTCCTCCATACCATACCTAACCATGAGTATGAGCATGGCATCATCTAGAAATGGTTCCACTACTGATGCCTTCCGTCATACTTCAGGCACAGTAGTGGCTTTTCCTACAGAGTTCCTTTGCGCAAGTTTTGTAGTCAAATTTCAAATGACTACAAAAAGTTTACTGGCCTATAGCTCCCTTAAAGCTCCAATAGCATTTTTTTAAGTTATATTTTTAAAATGTTTGAAAATAAAGCCCCAAAATAGATTGAACCTATAAACAGTCCTACCTTGTTAAAGAATAATCCTATTTATCCTATAATATACTATTGCCAGTTGAGAAATTGGCAAAAATATCATTTTCAACTTCAAATTCAAACGTTTGAAGATGGCCGTCCATGGAGAGGAATGGGAAAACAAGGGAGGTAATTGAGTAACTATTTCCTCAATCACCCTGTGTCACCCTTTCTAATGCCCCCAAAATTTTGCCCATGACCGTATAATAGTGAGTTGTAAACCTTTTGAGCAAAAGACATAGAAATAATTATGTTTTGACTTTCTTAGAAAATATGAAATTGGAACTTTAATTTACACAGACACTAACCCAACACTGTACTGCACATAGCTTAACATATAATAAATCAATTCCCCATTGAAATAAAGGTGAAGCCTTACCGCATAATTATATGATTTGATAAAATCAAATCCTTTCATGAAAATTCTCAAGTTCTGAAATTATAATGGCCGCCCAGTCAAATAGAGCATGCGCAATCCAACTCACGTGATCATACGCCCCTTTCCATATATGGCATATGACCATAATTATATGCTAATGACCTTAGCGTGGGAAAATATGTCAGAAACAATAATAGACCGCGTGTTGGGGAGGTTGTAGTTATGAAAATAACTAGGGAGGTTGGGCATACATTTTTCGCTCAAACCTGAACAAAAACTGATAATAGATTTTATTGTTCAAAAAAAGGATGTAATAGGCGTCTTTGACATTTCAGCCGAGATTCTCTTATAGTATTTGTGCTGGGTCAGCGTATCGTAGGCATTGCCTTATATAGAAAGTGATGGGCGGAGTTAAGGCGTCGCGGTATTTGGCGAGATTTCAACTGGCCTGTGTCATGGCTGCCTGCACATTACAAGAAACACCGCTAAGAAAATGTAAAACGCATTACCACAAAGAAAAACTGTTCGGTAACTCTTTTAGTTGTTAAGACTTCATTATGTATGATAGGATTACTTATTTTAATACAAACTGTAATGACAATTGTGCGTTTTAACCTATTTGAACTTGCGTCAACAGTCTTAGACTGTACCACTTGTAACGATAACCAGCTATAGTTATCGTTACATTATAGTAACTAGGCATCATCATCATCATCTGCATGGCACCAACCTTTTCATTACGCGTTAAATTAATAAATACGCAATGATCAAATTGCAGAACTTACTCTCATCCACATGTGTACCATTTCGTTTGTGCATTTTTCCTATAACCATGTGATTTAAGATCGCTAAATACTTAACATGTATGATAACAAGGATCAACATTATTATTTAAAAGTGTCTGTCTCCATGAGAAAATTTAAATCGTCTGTTAATAAAGACAGTAATAAAATCGTAATACCTTTTTCTTTTGCTTCCTCATTTTTGCATATAGTTGTTTTCGTATCTCCTTGTTTTTAATATCCGATAAACTTCTTTCGGGAAGAATAGATTCATTTTCTAATTTTTCTGAAACCACGTTTTTATTTTTTGACGCCATTTTGTCTTGTTATTGAAAGGAGCGTTCATTTGCTATTCATAATCGTTTGATGATTATGCTTTATTCTGTATGAATGCGTAAACATACATTAATCATGAATTCCAAATATTTGTTAGATATAGCATATCTATAGTAATCGTCACCACTGGTCTATATCTCAGCGTTGATATTCACAAAACAATAAGTAAGATACACGTTGTAATGATCACTCCCGAATTACCACAGACCTCTTATGGAAAGCTGGCATCGCCAAAAATTATAAAATAGAAAACCTACAGAAAAAAGAAAGGCTATCTTTTACGTAGGCTACACGTCAATGTATACATAATACAGGGGACCTCAGATTTTCGTCTAATCCGAACGACTTGACAGCTGTCCTAGACAGATCCTCCGTCCTGCACCACTGACAAGTGGAAACGACGTGCCAATGCAGGGATCGAACAGGGAAGGCAGAAGTAGTTCAATATAGCTCTACTTTTATGTGGCTTGCAATCGAAATCCTACTATGCCCAGTGTTCTTTTTATGGGTGGCGAAGGTATCACCATTAATTTATGAATATCATCGACGGACGCAAAAGCACTTTCCCCCTATTTCAGCTTGGAATTGGCCCAATGTGCAGGAATCGAACAGGGAAAGGCAGAGGCAGAAAGCGGTAACTAACAGCATCTCGAAAGTAGTTCAATATAGCCCTACTTATATATGGCTTGCAATCAAAATCTGACTGTGCCCAGGGTTCTTTTTATGGGGGCGAAGGTGTTAGAGGCGCCCCCACCCACCATTAATTTATGAATATTATAGACGGACGCAAAAGAACTTTTCTCCTATTTCAACTTGGAATTGGCCCAATTTATAGCATTGTGTATATGACTTTGCCCACATGAATTCCAATCAAACAATTAATCAAGCTGTTACAGCTGCATTCACTGGACACCAGGAATCTCACTTCCCCAAAAGTTGATGAAACAAATAATGGATTAACCTCAAAATATATAATATATTGTTTTATTTCCCTTAACCAGCCTGTTCGAACAATTTGATAGCCCTAGCGCATATGAATGCCTATATGCCAGGGCCCTGTTTCACGAAATTTTAACTTAAAGATAAAATCCAATTTTAGTAGATACTTTAATTTTGATTGGCTAAGCACTAAAATCAATCTAATATTATCCAATCAAATTACTAAAATTGGGATCTTATCTTAGTTAAAATTTCGTGAAATAGGCCCCAGGTCTTTAAAGTGTTGGTAGAGTAAGTGGGGGGGAGGGGCAAAGAGAAAACCCGTGTCTGTTGGGAAATCGGCGCTAATTCATGCGACGTATAACGCGTGGGATGGAATCCACACCCCTTAATCCAATGGTAGAACTTTGGATCCAAAGTGCACACGTTAGACAATTCGACCGTCAGTCCATATCGTACTAGCGCTAAGTGAAAAAAAATTCCGTGGGCAAAAAAGGGTGTTTCTATACGTAATGAAGAATTGAATATGAACCCTATTCTTTTCACAAGAACAGCAAAGCAGACGGAGTCACTTTCTACCAGAAAATGGATGATAAAATAAAATTATTGTATTTAAAAATGTTCCAAGTTAGCCCAAAAAGTTTATCCGACTCGTTCGAACCCCAGCCTCTTTTTTATGGTTAATTTGAGAGATGGTAGCTATCCAATAGTTACCAAACAGGGCAATTCAGGCGGATTCAAAATAACTGCATACAAGTAAGCCTTTATATCTAGCTAATTAAATCATGGCAAGTAGAAAATTAATTATTTTAAAGTTCATTCCATAGATCTCATAAGCGCATTTTTGGGTTATCCATGAATTGGGTATAAACTAATTTTCGATGTGGGGATTGGGGTGTTAGCAAAATTTGAGGGAAATCTGTCAAATCATTGCCGACATAAAAGTTGTTAATTTTCGTTTTACAATTTTATGTAAATCTTACTAGAACTCCCACTCATATAGATTTGTGTTCATGTGGGCAATAAAACAACAAAAGAGAGTTGGTGTTCACATCTTGGTTACTGAAGAAAGTCGAAGTCAGTAATCAGTGATCATATGACGAACATTGAGAATTTCTAAACTGTCCCCATTTCAAACCAGAGATCATACCAACGACGACGGACAGGACTGGAGGTTTGTATTTACAAGTTTATTTTAGTTTATTGTTTCATTTCCCACAATTTGACAAGTACCCAAAGCGTCATTTGAGATAAGCTTTAAACAGACTAGAACATATAGAATCCGAAGACCGGTAACTGTCACGTTAATTTTGTCATCAGGAATATATGAACTCTGAAATAAAAAGAATCAAAGCTAAAGACAAAACTAACATATTTGTATTTTTAAATTTCAGAAAAAAGCGGCATTCTATCTCCATTTTCATCATCAGATAAAACAATGAGTCAGTATAAGAAACTATTGGAAGATAATTTTGACTTTGAAGACGATTTTGTTACCCGGGATCATAACATGTACACAAAATCAAAACTTAGAAGGCGTTCTTCCAGTCTTATTAAAGGAGTCTCTAGTATTCTTGGTGGTCATAGACGATGCCAGTCTGAATACAATTTAGAGAAGGCTGTGAATGGTGAAGTTCTGCAAAATGCTTCCAGCGAAGAACATGTTACACCGGAAAAGAGAGTTAAAAGAAGCAAATCACTGTCTTGTTCTGGTTCAAAATGTAGGGTCCGATCAAAGATTTTCAAGGTCAATTTAAGTGAAAGATGGATTGAGATATCTGACTTAATTTTGAGCAAGAATGACCTTGAAATCATTCGACTGGGTCTTTGTCTAAATGATCAGATAATTCATTGTGCTCAGCTGATCTTAAAAAGGCAATTCCCGAAATTAAACGGATTTCAGGATTTTAGATCCCACGAAATAGCCCAATTTAAGCGTTACACAGAACCAGCTGTCCAGATTCACCGCATTAGAAGATATCACTGGGTTTTGTCGATCGTTGATAGTTATTCGGAAGATATTTTAGTACTTGACAGTTGCGATGAAGGTGGAGATGTGTCATCCATTCTAAAATCTCAACTTCACCAACTTTACGATCTTGGAAGAACAAGACAACACGTCAGTCTACCTAGTGCCCAACAACTGACCGTTGCCCAGGACAGTGGACTCCTTACTCTGGCGTTTTTGGTCGAATATTGTATTAACAGATATCGTGGAGGCTGTTTCGTGATGTTTAAAACCGCATTAATGAGGGCACATCTGATCCGATGCCTTAATGACCACCACTTCACCCCATTTCCGAAAGAAAAGCTAAAACATTTTAGACAATTCTCTGAGTGATGTAATTTAAAAAAGATTTGATAATAAATGTATATATGTTATTACCAATATTTATTTAAAGTTTTTGTTAGATTCCAAGAGTATGTTGAGGTCACATATTAACTTTAGTTTTGCAAATAGATATCTTATTGGGTTTAGTGGGTATGAGATCCAAGACAGCGTGCAACTAGATAAGAAACCCCGTCTCTCCAGATAGAAGACGGTACTATATGGTTTCACCTTGCAAAGCACAATGCGAATCAGATAGTACTTCAATAGGCAGAACTGTCATTTTTTTCTATAAACCAACGATTGATTATTGTTAATACATTTCTGCCACATCCATCAACAATTACATGTATACATGTAATCCTACCTGACACAACAGTATTGTCCCGACATTTTATGTTTGACGTCATGAAGGACGGGCCAAATATAGGTCTTGTACAACATCCATTTAAAATACCAGAGCAGTCTAGAACTAGTCGCATATGACTAACGCTACGTAATTATGAATGTCCATATCAATTTTGATAAAAAAAAAGTAAACCACTTGATTTACCTAACTGACAATATTTGCAGATGAACGCAAGTTTTTCACAACATTGGGTCAGGCACGTTTCATTAGTCCTAAGTGTATAAAATAAATTATTTTCAAGATCCCACATGCATTAATAAATGTGAAATTTGCCAGGTGAAACTAAAGGCATCAAATCTTAGCTAAATACAAACACATGACAGTATATCTCAACGTTTTTAGCTATGGGCAACTTGATCTTTTGTTGAACTTGGATAGACTACCAGAAAAGGCTACATAAGTACAAAACTATTCAACATAGTTTTCAATTACACGGTATATCATCCCATCCAAACTACTAGACCATGTACCTGGCAAAGCCCCCCAACCGGGACCACAGGCAAGGGAAAACTGACCAACTCCAGGACTGACCCTCAAACCCCTCGACTGATCCCCAAGTGTGGTCTATGACATCAGGTACACAATATGCCATTGCTTGTTGAAACCACCAATATTGTTAATTCAACGGAGGGAAATAATTTACAATACTATTATGTACCTTGTTGAACTTATGCAAAACTTGGCTTTATTTTTTTAATTTTTATTTGAACATATATTTACATGGTATTCACAACTCAATATTTACTCAAGAAAGATGGTTTAAAATATCTATGGATTGGTATAAAAAGAAAACAAGCTTAAAATAAGAGAATTCCACAAGGCCTGATACTACCTATATTGTGATATAAACATGATACCTGTATATTCAAAGTAACAAACTTTCACTATTATTATTATACAAAGCAGCAGCCATTAAACATTTTATGATTACACTGATGGAATAGAAAATACTAAATTGGTAACTCTGGCCCAAGGGCCTAAAACTTCATGTACTTAAAGAGTTCTTATTCACCCAACCTATTCTATACACACTTGTTGACTGGGATGATAAAGATGTACTCAGTCATAATTGCATATTATATTTCAAGCTATCAATCTGATTAAATCACAGATCCTATTTTGTTTCATTTTTTATAGTTTAAAATTTGATTTTACTTGCCTTCTCTTACTTTAGTTAGTGGAGGCCATCAAAAGTATAAAAAAACAAAACAAAATATAGATCTGTATTTTAATCAGATTGTTGAGCTACAAATAAATTTTCAATAAGAATTAAATTTTAACAATAAAATGGGGTCATTCCCTTGGCCAGACCAACAGTTCCCATAAAAAAATCAGACAGGTCTTGTATGAAAGAGTTTTGTATTTGAATAAACATTCTGTGCTATATTTAGAAGGAAAGTGAATGTTCAGATGTTACCGAATACCGATTCATAATTCTGTTCTGACATGAACAGTAAAAAATATATGGGGTTTTCAAAACAAATGACTGGAAATTGTAAATGAAATTAATCGCCCGATAATCGATGGTTTCTCTTTAAATTGAGAAGTAGTAAATATGGTTTGAGAAATATTCAGACTATAATAATTTTATTTGTTTAAAAACTGTACAGAGATCAATAAGTTTGTTAGATTTATAACAAATTATACAGATGTATAAGTGTGAGCAAAGATTATTTAATTGTGAACAAATACATACAAATTGTGGAATTCTTACTGATATGTTCAAATATGCAATTGAATAATGCCATAATAAAGATCTATGATTTTTTGCATTGTCTTCCATCAGATTAAAAGTAGTAGTGACAAGCAGCAGCCTAAAACTAAGATACTTGTAGCATAGAATGGGAATTTATTTTATTCAAAAGATAACCCATTATGTCCAGTCTAAGTAAAAACATGAAAACTTCTTTCCTGTGAAGTAAATTCTTTGGTGAATACCCATATATTAATAATAAATTAATAAAATTCCAAACAAAATATTTTAACTACCGGTATATATTTTGACACTTCTGTACATAAAAAAGCATTTGACACCATTTTATCCAATTTTCCCAAATACTTAAATAGAAAGCCATTTCACAACATTAATTAAATAAGTTTACACACAAGCAAGGCTGTGAATTTCGATCTAATACCAAAACAAAGTTTAATTAAGGCAGTTTAGTAATGCTTGAAGTCAGAAGATCAAAAAATCTAAGCCATTAGGTTTTCATACATACTGAAATATTCAACTATTTACGGTACTTATAAATTATATCTCTACGAATATAATAAATATGAAAATCCAATTTCTTTACTACATCTCGTTTCGAAACAGACTGATGTGAATAATAGTTTTCATTCATGCACATGAAATATACTTTGTTACTGTGAATTCCAGAATTCCTTAAATATGATAAACACTTCAATAATCTATACAGTAATTAAAAAGATTTAATAATATAATATATACAGTGATTTTCTTATTTTTTTTGTTTTTAATTATAAATTCAAAACATGTATATACCATATAATAAACTGAATTTTAAATGCCCTTACATTCAAATTCAAATCTAAATGAAGATTCCGAAGCTTTACAATAATAAATATGCTGTATAATTTGTAACTGATTGGGTAAACATCTACAAATCCTTTGTAGGTAATAAGTATGGAATGAGAAAGGAGTGAGATATTTATCTGCGTCAAATTTCATTCTATGTAGCTTATTTTAATATGGTTCTCATGTGATGCTAGTCCTTTACAAAAGGAGTTAACACAAAGAATATTTACCCCTTCTAAATTCAACACAAAAAATTCTAAAGATATAAATGTACCATAAATAAAATCTTTTGATCAGATTGTATTGATTTTTAACTGTCTTTGTATTGAATAAATTGTAAAGTTTGTGAAAATATATCTATAGTTTAAGATTATTCTAGGTTTCAAAATGATCCCAAAGATCTCTTTCATATCCTTCATGAACATGATCTAACAGAACTTTACGACGACTTTCACAGTACCTGAAATAAAAATAGAAATAGTATTAATTCGTAACGTATGCTCTAGCATTAGCTGTTCACAGATATGTAAGAATATTCTTTCTAAAACAGAATCTCATCATTTTTCAAAAGGTCGTATAAAAAATATTCCTTGCACTACTCTAATTAAAAATATATGTTGCAAGGCACAAAAACCTACTCCAACCCAAATCTATGTCATCCGAGCAATTATGAGCTAAACATTTCTAAAATGATTGAGAGGAAGAAATGGGGTTAAAGGTCCACTAAACACAAACTAGGTCATTTTGGAACTAACATATGGTTTAATTTCATTTCAATAATTCACTTGTACATAGGGTCTTTAGAAGTGGGAGGGAACCAGAGGATCCAGAGAAAACCTACAAGGTTGGACAGGTGACATTACTCCTTGTCATATACAACCGTGGAATTGAAACCACACCAACTGAATCAATGACACTTATTAACAGGATTTTGAAATAAAGGGAAATGCATAGCATTTATTATTGACAATCATTGAAAAAGAATTAAACATACATTATGGAAGAGCAAAAACTGACTTTTGTCGGTCTTCCTTTGAGCCTCAGATGTCATAGAATTTATAAATTAGATCTTTATTTAAACAACAAGCCCAAAATGAACACTGTAGACCCACGGATGGCTTGGATTGGGCTCGGATTAAAACAGGATTTCGTCGACTGATTTAATCACTATGGCGTCGTGGATGGGGTTTCTCCGTGACGTTGACGTCATCATACTTCCGGAAATTATTCATAAAAGACAGCGATGACCGAGGCTATACACAAGCTTCACTAGATACCGTTTGAACATTACTTGATGATCGAGACTATGTAGGTGGAGTTAACGCCTGTCAATCAACAATCGGCCATAGTGGGAAAAGGGTGTCGATGAATTTTAACTACCATTTCTAGTAAAAAATTATAGTGGTAACAACTTTGTTCAGGATAAAGTTATTTGACTGAAATTTTCAATATATTCTTGTTTCAACATCTATTTTTGAACTTTTACAGCAAGAATGGCTAACTCCTTGTCAAAATCTCCCATAATGTATCTTTAAGTCTTTGTTTCAATAGAATGGATAATAAATCTAACAGAAGATGGTTAATAAATGCTACCTACACGGTTCTAAAATTTCAAACATGAGGTGTTAGTTTGCTCATTAAATATCAATTTCAAAAAGATAAATCAAGCATTGTAGACTTATGTGAGAGACAGACTATCTAACGCAGTTGTGATGGCAACATACTATAAAAAAATGCAAGTGTAAGTGGACCCTAAACACTAATAAAAGAAGAAGAATGCTTGGTCAATTCTCTGACACCTCTTGCAGACTCAGTTTAATATTTTTTGAAAAAATAAAATCTTACAAGGGAGATAACTACATTTAGGAAAGCTAGGTAGTTACAAATTTATTTATTTGAGAACATTTACATGAAGCTAATACTCATCAAAAATAATAATCCATGAAGTAATTTCAGCAATAATTAGGAGATAAACACTTCCTGTTTCGTATTTAGGGGGGTGTTATTGTCCAATAGATAGACATGTCCTGAGATCATTAGGACCCAACACTCGTTATCGTCAGGGGCTCTAATGTAAAATCTCAGGACATGTCTATTGGACAATAACACCCCTCTAATATGCGATACAGTGAGTGTTTATGACATTGCAACATGCTTTTTAGGATATTAAAAGTTTTAAAAGAAATCAGTAAAACAGAGGGGTGTAATTGTCCAATAAACAGTGTCTATTTGACCAATCAAAACACAAGATTTACCCTTAAGCATGTTACAATCACAACTGATTAGAAATAATAGTGAGCAGTAATTGAAAAAAAAACAAGCTAATATTAAAAGTAAGATCACGAAAAGTTAAGTGAACAAAACCAATAAAAGACCTTTAATCTTACCTATATTTATCTTGTACTTTTTGTTTGATGTCATGCAGCATTTCAGAAGATATATCTCTTTCTAGATATTCTGATAACTGTTCAGTGGCAATTTCTAAGTCTTTTTGGTTATCCTAAACAGTAACAAAAAACAAACAATGGTAGTACAATTTGTAAATATTTAGGACACATTCTACAAAATCACTTAAGTATGATTGATTAACAATGTAAATCATTGAAATGTTACAGATATAACCTATAGACTGTATTTAGAACCAACAGAAAAAGATTTGTTATTCCAAAAACTGATGTCACTTCTTTCTTACCATTAGCATCATAAAATCAAAAACTTTAAACCCATACCACCAACAAATAACTGAGTGATCAGTTTTTAATTGTAACATAATTATATTGTAAATTGTAATTACCTCAAAAATAATTGATTGGTTATTTTTTCTAAGAAAGTAAGCAAAAACATATGTGTACATTAAAGTTTGTCTACACTGACATAATACATCTACAGCTTTCCGTAAAAATTGAACTTCAATCCATGACATGTTATGCTGTTGCATTTCTTCCATTTTGGTACGAACAGATGCATAGAGCTGTAAAAAAAAAAGTGGAAAATTTAACCGTTAGATTCGGGCACCAATGTCATTACTGTAGTCAGAATTGACAAGTCTTTCCATTGCCCTTTTGATGGCTATTGTCATAGTTTATAACCAGTAGATAACCAAGACAGAAAAGATCCTTTTTTTCCTGTCAGTTTTTGAAGGTTTTTGAGAGATCGGCTGTTACACATACCTATACAATCGAAAGTAGAATTATTTTCCTTTCCATAGATGTGTCTCTAACTTTTCTTTGACTTATTGTTTTATTTACCTAAAACTGTTAACAAAACAAGACCTACAATCTATTGACATTTTAAAATTTCAACATGATTTGTTGCCTTTGTTTTGGCGAAACTTCCAACATACAAGTCATAGAAATTTCAGAAATACATAATTAATAAGGTTTTTCAGGAAGGGAATCCACATGATAAATCTCAAACTGTGATTTTACTTACTTTACTTTCAAATTTTAAACTCTGCATATGATTCATATATCTATTGCAGTAGAATAGATATCGCTGCAGAGCAGACCGGGATTTCTGAAGAAAAAAAAAAACACCACGAAATTCAAGATATTGATTATGTTTTCAGTCATGAGCTGGATAGATGACATATCAGTTAAAATGATATCAGACACCACAGAAGGGGTAAGTATTGAGGGAGCTGGAGAAGACGAAGTAAAAGCTGGAAACTGGAATGACTAGTTTTGAGTTTGAAGCCAGATACCTCACTTCAGACTAAACCATGACCTATATTCATTACATTATCTGTAAGATTTTGGGTAACCTGTTACCACTATGCTGGGGTACAAATTTTGTGATTTGATGATATGTTTGGATGGAAAACATTTTTAAAGGAACCAATTCATCAAAAATTTGCTTCAGTTCCCTCTCAAACATTTGTTTCGCCGGGGATACCTGTAGTATAAATAGACTGTTGTTTAACGCAAAGTCTGTCAGCTTAGCTTCAGTGTAGGAGGGTCCTTTATTCAGAATGTATTTATCAGTACTTATTGTACATTTACCATACATATTGACGCCTAAGTAAATTCTTAATTAATTCTGTCAACTATTTTTCCCGCCTTTTAATTGCAGTCTTCTGCATCCATTTGATCAAGCCACCTAACCATTTGACCAAGAAATAACAACTGCTCTCTCACTTAAGCTGGCACACAATAAGCTGACAAATAACAGTCGGGTTGTCAGTTAATGATACTCTGACAATTTTGCCTATTGCTTCCCCCGTGGGCATTTTTCGGGTAATCCATTTTTTTTTCTAGTAAGATTGGGTGTCTATACTTTCCATGAATAACAAATTTGACATATTCTAATTGGAAATAACCACCCGGTAAATACTTTTCTGGGAAAGTATCTTTAAATGGAACAAAACTAACTTTTTCTTATAAAATTTATTCTAATTTCAGTTGGATAGTTGATGCTCAATATTTAATGTGTGATTTTGTAACTTATTTACCTCTTGGTTATCGCGAGCCTTTTTAGCTTCATCTTCATTATATCTATTACAGTTATACCTAAATAAAAATATATCGTAGTCATTTCTCAATTTCTCTTACAAACCAAACAGATAAACAATAAAACCCAACATGTGACTACGTTTTCAATTATATACATATGGCCTTAAATTAATCATGTATCATATGTGGTAATTCAATTTAATTCTTTATGCTCAGGTCAAGATTTCAAATCAAACTAATTTTTTTTTTAAACACTGTAGCCATAGAAAATTAAATGGTCAGGGTGAGAGGTCACTGCATAGAGAATTGCTAAAATGGAAAGATTGTGTTGGAATTGAATTTGTTCATAGTGTCACAGAAATTATGCGGTCTGTATGATTTGGACACCTAGATTAAGAATCCTCTATACTGGAAGATTGTAGGATGGTTTAGTGGAACTAAATACCAACATAGATGTTTTCCTGTAACCTTTCCAAAAAGATCAACTTTCAGAGACATTAAGCAAAAGATGCAGAATAAACCTTACCAAGATGAACCATGTGGTTCCCAAGGCCCCAAACAAACCCAGCAGAAATCAGCTTTACAGTTGTGATTTTTACATACAATATGATTACAGCCACCATCTTTTTCTATGGTTACATTACATTTTGGGCATTCCTGAAAGCACATAAGGTGAAACTTTATGTAGGTGTACACGTGTTAATACATTTCCAGAATATAGACTGATGTGGTGTACCATTATTATTAAACAAATTACGAGGTTTGTTGGTCACTGCATCTAAAGACAGGTATAGTAGATTTAACAGCAGTAAAACCATATTTCAATTTTTCACAATAAATAAACAGGTAATTAAATATTACCTTTGTATTTGCAGCAATCCAATTAGAAGTTTCACTATCATCATCACATTTCTTAATCCATTTCCTTAACCAGAAACAGCGCACAGGATCATGCCAGTTTTCACCACATGCAAAACTGTAATAATACAAGAAAAGCAGACTATACTCTGTCAGTTTGGCAATCAATATATTTTTACTAATTTCAGTGGTCCAAGGGAAATTTTGCCCCAACAGCCATTGAATACCAACTGTTATGGTTTCTTTTATGTGGATAGCAAGGTGTACGCAAGGACATGTTTATTTCGTTGCATCCAAACTATTCCCCACCCTGCACCACTTACACTGGAAAACCCTGGGAAACTTTCCGGGCGAACCCTCAGATCAATCCTGGGATCTGCAGCTTAAGCAGCCAGTGCTTTTCTCACTGGGCCACCGCAGCTTTCCCAAGCTGAAAACATGTGCACTTACCAGAATATATGGCTACAGGAACACTGAACAGGTTTACAATCAAAATATTTTACTTTAACAACATGACCACAATCTGGTGCTGGACACCAACGTAATAATCTATTACACTGAAAATGGAAAAACATACCATACAAGACAACTAAACATATGCCTAACTGCAGCTTTTACATCCACCCAATATACAAAAATTGAGGCAGATTGAAAGACTGCAGAATAAATTTTTTAACAGAAGCCCTAAGTTCACCAACAAGACATGTTAATGGTGACTAATGGATGTAGAATTTATAACAAAACTATACAAATCTATAGGATTTCTTCTGTTGAATGAGACAAATTTTACATACATCAGGTTAATAATAGTAGGCCAATCAGATATGTCTGGATGTTCAAATTCAAGCAAGCTATCATTTATGAATGTATATTTTACATTCATAAGATGTAAAGTTATTGTGATCCAAACAATTAACCAATCAGATTCTGTGGGTCAATAAAATATGCTTTGATAACAAATATGTATTTATCAAAAAATAAAATTATTGTGTATCATAGGATCAACCCATCACATTCAGTGGGCTTTTTAATGCGCATGAATACATGTTTGAGTCCCTTTATTGCTTTCAACGTGCTTGACAGAGGGACAGAAAGACTTCATTCATTCAAATACTGACCTCTACAAAACTGTTAGTTATAATCTGTTGATATTTCAATTTAACTTTAGGATCTTTTAAAAGGGACCTGAAAAATAATAAATATTTTAGGAAGGGTCTAGGAAATTTGCAGACAGGTATTTGTGTCATGTTGTTCCCCCTATCATTTTACACCAACATGTTGTACTCCTATTTTTATTTTATCATTAGTAGTAAAGAGATATTTGTTACCAATCATACATGTACATGTAAAGTAATGGAAGAAACACAACAATATCTTTTATCAAGAGTTTACATCAAACCTCTTTTGGATTAATTCAGCTACTGCATACTACTAAGAAAACACACTAAAAATGCTGAACAATCCTTTCATAAATGTTTTTATTAACTCTTAAATGACCCAGAGGTTTGACGTCATAAAAACCCACGTCATAATGGTCAATAGTACTAAAATATTGGTATGCATTTTAAAATCGTATCATTAAATATAACAACTGAATATAAACCCTCCATGTAAATGGATGGAATAATCTAAAATGCATAAATAAGAATTTTACACACACACACACAAAATTAATAATTTAGACATTTCATGCACATGTATGCCTATATTATAGATCTAATGGTTATTTCTTTTTTGGTGGGTTTTTGTAAATTAAAAATCATTTATCATGAATCTCGTTTAATTTAAGTTTATTAAAATTTATAAGTAATTAAAATTTGGGATGATTAGATTAGTCTACCATCTATCATGTTCTGGCGCAAAACTATAAATATCTAGGCCTACACCACCGATAAAATCTGAATCACTGTAGGGATGTTAATCCGTCGTAAGGAGAACGTTGTCGTATAGGCCTAGACATAACACCATTTTATTATAATTTTTCAAGAAGAAACAGTACGATTTTCAACTGTCAAAATGTCAAACAGGAAGTAAACAAATGAGAAAAGGGCTGTCTGCTTATAAGGGAAGTAACTCTCATTGCGCTTGGAACGTTGCATTCGGTTAACTGGTTTTGTCGACAAGTCGCCGTGGGTACTTAACGGTAATGTCATATAGCTGTCGACAAAAGTCGACGTGGGTCAATTAAGAGTTAAACATAATACAATCAATATGTATACAAATTTCTAACTCCCTAATGGCCAACAGCGCAAATGATTTTACACTAGAATGTGTATTAAGCAACCACTCATGGGAATTTTCATGATTGACCGCTTAACAGGAGTGACCTCTTAATAAAATCTTAGTACTGACATCAACTAAATTTTACGCTTGCATGCATTGTGATCAAATATCAATATGTGCATTGATCCGTAAATTTGGCCCTAGCTGAAACTTGCTTGGAATGAAAATTTTCTGATATAACTTCAGTAAAGTCATTTTGCACCAACATTGATACTATTGTCTACCATTGTGATGCATTCCATAATATTTATCCATTTGTGTGAATAAAATCCATGAATTAATTTTATTTTAATAAAAAAGCACATGTTCAAAAAATTCATCACTGAATTTGTCACCATATTTTAAGGGGTGTAACTCTGTATGTAATATAGGAAACGCTGTTCAGTTAGTAACAATGTGGCAATGGATTTTAGATTCTAGATGATTATGACAAAACATGGCTTTAACGGTACTTTTAGTTTATTATTTATTCAATCAGTATCAAAAAATGTTTTATTATTGTGAAAACAATGATCTGGGTTTGTCCTTAAATAAAACAAAAGATTAATTAACAGATAAGCCTCGTTTTATGCTTATTTTCACCGTTCTTTTTACCCAATTAGTGGTGGGGGGCCAGATAATTGACTATCAATCACAGGATTAGCAGAGATGCTACGATGTACGATAAGATGGTATCATAAGCACTATTCATTAGTAAAATAGTGACTGCTGGCAACGTTAGAGGAGATTAAACAATAGAATCTTTACAAGGGAGATTCTACTGTACAATTGATTTCCAAGTAACTTACATGACAGTAGCATCATCCACTAGTATATCACAGTTAAAGGCAGCACATGATATTGTCTGACCCATGCCTTCATCCATTATTTTTGCTGTGAGGTAGTCTGTCCAACACTCTGCACAAAACCTATGACCACACTCTAACCCAGTCATTGCCTATAAAAGAAAAACCAATTATACAGGTTTATCCAGTTTAATACTGTAGTTTTATAAAATAAATGATCTAAATCATAAATAAGCTGTCACAGAAAATATTAAGGATTCATTATGCATACTGTTAAGAATTGTAATAGCTTGTTCAAAATTATTAATCACAAGGGAAAAACAGAAACGTCAAGTACATGTAGAATTATTTTTCTTGCATTCAAGATTTTATATTGAGTACGACTCTTTAAGTTACATGTAAGCGATTTAATCACTGATTGGTTATGGAAAAATGCTTCAAAACATTCAATGAACTTACTCCCATCGTTTTTCCTAAGCAGCAAATTTCACAGACCATTTCCTCGCTACCAGCAGTTGAGCGAGTTACTCTTTGCTGGAATACAAAAATAAATATATTATATAAAGAATCATTCTGATGATTTGCTATGGTTACCACTGTCCACTCTACTACCATAACTAAATACAGCATAAAAAAATTTAAAGGTGTTACTTGCTTTGATTCCATCAAATATTTTTGACTGAAAATTTGGTTTTTTACTTGGTTCAAGTGAGCTTTTTGTAGCTCTCCTTGGGTTTACTGTAAGGTTTTAAATGCAGACTATTAAATGGCATAAAAATGTTTTATGGAAATTGAAGTACAATAAAGGAACATTATGTTAATCAGACATCTGAAACTTGCTGTATTCTTACTCTGGATTTAGCAGGTTCCCTTCTATGTGGATTTACAACATGAGCTTCATTAAACAATCTGTCTTGATCACCATCATAATATCTATAAATAAAACAAATATTGACTTTACTTTCAAAATTCAGTTAGGCTATTACAGATGCAATGGAAATATATGTAGGGTGATAGGTGGTTCATCAAGTATGGTTAGTTTACATTACCAGGGCTGTTTATTAAATGGCAGTTTATGAAATGACATCGGGCAATACAACATGCGAATAAATTTTCCCAGACAGTTGCATTTCTGCATACAGAGCTTACTTTCCTTCATTTAATTTAATAAGAATCAATACCAAGAGGATTTCTCCTGAGATTAAATTACTCCTTTAAGATGCATTATGCAAGAGCTAAATCTGCCTATTGCAGGTCTTTCTTTAGGCTTGAAATGTTTTCTAAGGTATTAATTAGAGACATTAACTAATCCAGGCCTTAATCAACTCTTGATGGCATCAGATATCTACGATATTAAATAGATTGAAACAGTCCAGCGATACTTTGATTTAATCAAATATGGCAAAACGAGACAAAGCTTTGATCAACCAGTACGGCAGATGAAATTATTGCACACCTCTGTCAAGCGTCCAAAGGCTAATATCTTCGCTTGCAATAGAGTAATTTGAATGAAATTTTAAATTATTCATTTTACATTATCTACTTTCTAACTATTATAGTTCTTTATCTAACTCTTACATAATGTATCTTTAAGTTTATCTACATGTACAATCTGAGTAACGTGATGGGGCAATACATTTCTAGGATTCATATATTACATGCACTTGCAAACCAGAGGATAATCTTTGTGTTTTATCTCATTAATCATTGAAGTAATAAACTGCTAAATTGAACAGTCAGCCAGCATTAATGATGACTACAGTCTGCAGGACACTTAAGCAATTATTGGGTAGCCATTAAATTAAGGTCATAAGATAAATATATCTAGATACCTCTCCATTAACTTTTCTTTGTCCCATTTGAAATGATTTAGTAGAATTCTTGTTATTGTAGCTGGAATCTAAAACACATAGTAAGAACATGATTGAAAGTTTAAGTACATTACAATAATTGTTATTATCAAATAGTATTTGATTGTAGTCTTAGATTGTGTTATTCTTTCGCCTATGAGTGACCATTAAATTTAAGAAAATCTGAATACATCATGTATGTATTTATGCTTACATAGGATGTGCAATGGCTTTATGTTTGTGTAATAATACAACGGTAGTAAGTGTCGGCCTACAATAATCACTGTCGACTGTGTCAGTGTGTGTGTGTGTGTGTTCTTGTGTATCTCGATCTATTTTTAGAATCACACAAGTATCCAACAAATAGTTAGTCACTGCAATGGCAATAGTGATCAGCCCAGGGTATGTACACAAACTTGCATATAAAATAATGGACATTATTTGATAAAATCCCTGTATTATAGATTTAGACATAGACAAAAGATAAAACGATTAAGAAAAAAAATGGAAATGGTTAGGCTATCTTTTTAGTTTTTGTATGTTGTGACCCACGACTCATCGAAACTGTCAATCAATGACAACATCCTGCTTGCCAAATCATTTTTTCTTTAAATATACAAATCTTAGGTAAGATACCTGTACAACTGCATTCACTTCTTTAATAGTATCTACCATAAATTTGACAATCTCATCTGCTGACAGGACTCTATGTTGAAATTCTTCGTCGTCCTGTCGTTCATTTGCAGAAGATTGCTCTGCGTTTCCCATTTCTATGGTTAATTCATCGTCATTATCAGAGGGCTCTGATTCAGATTCGTCGGGCAAATAATCCTCGTCGCTATCCATGGCAAGGTATTTATTAAATAGCTTCTTTTAAAGACGTAAATTAACAGCAACACACCAGTTCTTGGCTTGCTTTCATAGTCTCCCAAAACTGGCAGACTACACTGAATTCATGACTGTGACGTCACTTTCGGGATTTCTCTTCAGGTGGTTGCAAAACCCGAAATTAACGGTATCTTGTAACTTTATGTGACCTACTTTTGTATGGAATTGAAGAATAAGCAGAGACTGGGTCTTAAAATTGTGTATTTTGTTGACAATCTAGGAAAACGCAGACATATACACATTACGAAGATGACATCACCTTCGGTAGTATCTCCGAAAATGGCATTCTGGGAATCTGTCTGTTGATACCTTCAAAATAAGAGCATTAAATCAAGGGAGGTAATTTTGATAGTTTGGCTGTAGGAAACAGACCGCCAAAAATTCTTCCATTGACTATTATTAGAAATGAGAGAGAGAGACAGAGAAATGAAATGTTGTTTGATGGCATGTCATCTCCAACCGGGATATATTGCGCCATAAGAGAGAGATAGTGTGTGTGTATGAGTGAGAGAGATAGAGAGACCTGCCCGCTAAATATCTTTAATATTGAATACGGTATGTTACCGTTGTTTATCACGCAAATTAATATTTCACCATGTGCCATTAAATTCTTCTTCATTACATTATAATACAGAACGACTATCAGTGGCAATGCTCTAACTTTCTTATTGTATAGGTGTAATTTGCAACTCCATTATGCCGTGACTGGTAGTAAATGGTTTCAGTAGCTGGGCTCTAATGTTGCTATTTGAGATTTTTAGTGATAATAGGGCAAATAATTTGTTCTTAGTTAGGCAACAATAAATGGAATTTTATAAAACCTGTCCGTGAGGGTTTTTTTAAAAATTACATTTCAATTAAATTAAACGTATTTAATTTTAGTCCCGTTCTCGAAACCGGACTTCTTATAGGAATAAATAGTGATTTCAGATAATTTTAATAATCAGTCCATTACTACAGGTACAATAATTGTACCTGTAGTAATGGCCTGATTATTAAGATTTATCATCAACTGTTTTATTATTGCCGCTACAATTATTATAGCAGTAATAATAAAACAGTTGATGATAATCTCGGGTTATTATATAAGAGGTATACATTTTCCTTGATGTACAAATCGTATAAATCTTCGTATATTATTGACATTACCCTTTCAAGTTGTGGGAAAGGATGTGGGGTCGTTAGTTTTAGTTCCAGGCAATATTGGAAGAATAACAACACGATGTTAATATTAATAAATACCATTTATTATAAACAATTATTCAATATACTGTACAACGTTGGTGTTTCTATATACAAATTAAAACAATATCGTAGGATTCATTTGTATATTTCCTTCTTTAAATGGAAAGAAACCTTTTCACAAATATGACGATTAACATTAACTGTAGGCAATAAGACATGGAAATTGAACTGGGTGTCACTATAGTATTATCTGGGAAACGGTGACATTTTACCTCTTGATAAGCACTTAACCAGATGGGGCCTCATCTGCTCTGTTTTGAAATTGATTTTATATTCACCAAGATAATTTCTGAAACAATATTCAGTTAAAAATGCAATAGCATAAACACCACAATCATATTTATTCAATTGTTTAGGCACCCGTGGAATTGTTACTGAGAGTTTGGGCATATTTGTCCTATATATTTGTTTAAATTGGATTTGCAAAGAAGCTGTTATTGGGTCTTTATAATAAGCACTGTCTAAAAGAAGTATATCAGAATCTGGAGAGTCTTTGATGGACGTTACCCAATGATTTCTACCATTATGGTGTATCTGAGCACACGGTTCTTTCACTGGGTTGAATTTTAGTGGACTAGTCAAATCCATTCCTGTTTTTACTGGAGCATGATTTGGATCCTGTAGACCATGTATACCGGGAAACTGTTTTTTAAGCAAGAGTTGAGCGGCATGTATGATATCATCATTGAGACATTTTCCATCTAAAATCTCCGTTCGATCAGCATTTGTTAGAATGACATCAGAAACATATAACCAAGTACTTTTTGGTTTAGTTATAGTCATAACATCAATATCATTCACGGATAAAGATCTCTGACGTATTTCTATATTGACACAATCTTTGTTGGAAGATAGCCCTGTATCTACCGAACTACACATTTCTTTTCTTAATTTTTTTTTTCGATTACGTCGAAAGAGTTTATTAAAAACAGCCAGAAACCCCTTTTGCCGTCTTAAATCCTGTTCTGCCTGTTTGACAGCTGAATGCCCACCAAATAACCTTTCTTCTCTTTTGGACATATTCAATCTTTGCTCTTCCACCCTGTAAACATATTATAAAAACAAGCCAAATAAAATAATGCAAGGTTTTATAAAATTATTTCAAACATATATAAAAGAAGTTGAAGAAGAAAAAATAAAATATTAACATTGATAGCGCATTGGTATGTCCTCTTCAGTTCAGTGGTCAAAATGACCAAAACGGTACGCCCTGTTACATAAACCCGATCTGAAGGTACATGAATCATATCGTTATTTTTCGGTTGTTTAGTTCGATTTAATCTTCAATTTTTGATGAATGTCCAAATTCAAACAAGGTAAATAGTCGCCCATATTTAATACAAAGGTGTCTTAAAACCTCACTAAAATAGGGCTATGTATGAATTTGAACTATTTAATATGTTGCTTACCACATTGTATATAACTATAGCAGTTTATAACGTACTATTATTGTCCTCGACCACCCCTGCACAATAAAGTAAAGTCGCTTGACAGCAAGTATCTTTGAATATATACATATTGTATCTATTATATATGTAAATCTTGACAACTTGTCATCAAGTTGACAGCGTATTATAATGACGTAGGAATAGGGGTCACGGGCGTCATTGTCTTTGATATGAATAGAATCCTATATATTATAATGACTCGAGACCATGCCATTAATGTTAATCAGCCTAATCTGTGTACATATGGGGCTTCATTCTATCAATTAAGACATTATTATACAGTTGTCATTAATTACTTGCATAAACACTCGTACTACTGATTGAGAAAACACTATATTATACTTGTTTTTGTGCTCATGGCTTGCTTGAAATTATCAAAGGAAACATATAAATTAAATCCTAAAATTAATATGCAATCAAGTATACAGCGGTCCTGCTTAACACCGACAAGAGCGTTTGTTTGATGTAAATAGAACGTAAACTTGCGTGGTTGTTTTCGAAAGGTCGTATTATATTTTTCTATACAAGAAATGACACGGAATAAGGCTTGACGTTTTATACTAATCGGGACGTGCGTACGCAGAGTTCGAATAGTATGAATGAGCAAAGACATGTATTTTGGAAATGCAGATGGTTTGGACGGTTTATGTGGACAAATGCTGTCCTGTGGTGGTGGTATTATATCAAATGAAAGTGAAATATGTGTTAGCATCCTACTGTTCTGCACATACTGTTAAGTGGTATACCGCCTACATTTTAATTTGAATTCCAAGTCCCAACGTGTACATGGGATCTTGTTTTTTCCTACCACTCAAAGCACCGTTTTCGTTGTCAGGATCTTGGTCTTGCACCACTTACAACCGGAAACCACGCTGGAAAACGCCAAGGTAGGCCTGCAGCCACAATTTCTAGCGTGACGCCCCACTGCATTTTCTTCCCTGCCAAACAAGCCATACATTTTTGGAAAGCTTTTACACCAGGAACACAAATCTAGAGAGTTCCAAGCAAAAAGTTGCCACTAACTCGATTTGGGGCCAGATGAAAATTGTGACAATTGTCAAGTAAATGCTATATTTATACTGACAATTGTGAAGTTGAATTTTGATTTAAACCAAAATGCGGAAAACATAATGGCCAAAGGAACATACGGAATGTACGGTAAAAGAGGTTATATCCCTGTATGGGAAATATCAATAATTGTTGATAATACAATAAGGTCCATGAAAACAATAATTTGTTTACAGAATTTATTCGATAAATTGAATAGGATTTAACTACAGGCGAGGGCCTATATATAAGTTCACTCGTTTTACAGGTAGGATTTGAGACTAAAGTTTTAACAATATCTAAACTGAAACATATTATCTATAGATATTTAGTTTTCTCACTAAAATGGCCAAAACTAAATAATACCTCAATGGGAGTGACAACATTGTAAGGGAGAGAAATGAAATCAGATGGAGTTTAACGTCTTACTGTTCTGTCCCAGTCCGCATAATGAAGATTTCCCCTTCTTGTCAGTGGTGTAGGAAGTGGGATGAGGGCTGCGATGGGCAACGTCTAGTTCTTGGGATGGAATGTAAAACTGAGGTCCAGTACACACGTTGCCGCACATATTTTTAGGTTATATTTTAAAATGTATCAAAATAAAGCCTTAAAATAGATTTTATCTATAAACAATTGTATTTTGTTAAAGAATAATTCTATAAATCCAATAATTCACTATTGCCAGTTGATAAATTGGCAAATATATAATTTTCAACTTCAAATTCAAACGCTTGAAGATAGGCCTAGCTATTCCATGAGCGGAATATAAAAAACAAGGGGAGGTAATTGTGTTATTATTTCTGGTGTCAATGATTTTTAAATGTGGGGAATAGTGCCTATGATCGTATAATAGTGAGTTGACAACCTCTTGAGCAAAAGACAGAAATAATTGTTTTGACTTTCTTAGCAAATATGAAATTCTCACTTTAAAGGTGGTATAAAATCCACAATTATAAAAACAGTAAGGAAAACTAAACATAAAGAATTGAAAACCGTTACGTGTAAAACACGCGGAGGAGGGGGAAGCAAGGTGGTGATGATAACACTTATCTTAAAAAAAACCTGTGCTATTTGTGTTGAAGAAGACATTATCTTTGCCGCAGTCTTGCCCCGTGCTTTGGTCAAAAGACGCAGTTGAGGAGTGGTAAAAAAGAGTTACCCCCCTTGCACTGCAATACAAATTATATTTCACAATATGAAATCGACCCTTTTCAATGATTGTTTTACCTAAAAAGAAACAATTAGTTTTTGTCTTATATCTATATTTGTTAGTAAATTACACAATTATAAATACGGTTTCAGTTTAAATGTTTATAATTTGGCCTTAAATATCTGAACAAGGGGTTTACAGATACCTGTAGTAAAAATACCGTAGGGTCTAATTGAAAGGGTGAGTAGGTGTGGGTATATACTTTAGTTGGGAAAAACATGGTTTCAGTGCGATTTACAAATCTAGACAGTTTCTGGTCTCCGTTACTTCATAACCACATTGTATAAACATAATTAAACATTCTTGCTCATCAGGCTTGGCTCTTGGTAAACAGCTGCCCACCAACCCGGGACCCCATGAACGATATAAATATTGGGCTTGGTGCTGACATATGTTCTTGTGCGTCATACAACACCAGCAGTCAACACGCACCTGAAATCCTGTTTTCAATTGCAAACAGTTGACAGAAAGGGACGTAACTCTCTATTTTCGTTGATGGATTTCCAAAATTCGGTATGTTCCATTGTCCATTATGTTTCCCACATTTTGGTTTAAATCAAAATTTATCCACTACCATGCCGTGGATGAGTGTTTTTGCCAATATTTAATTTGGTGTCAATCTCACAATTATTAGTATAAATATAGCATCTATATAATTGACAATTATCAACATTTTCATCTGGCCCTAAATCGAGTTAGTGCTCACTTTTTGCTTGGAACTCTCTGGATTTGTGTTTCTGGTGTTATAAGCTTTCCGAAAATGTATACAGTGGACTCTGTCAATCCGACATCGTACGGAATCGGTACAATATGTCGGATTGAACAGAGTGGCGAAATACTCAGTTTTCACAAAACCTGAAATATTGTAACTTTGAAAACTTTGTTTACTAGAGAGGACCTTGAAGCGGAATTGTGTTTTAAGCAAGCTAGAAATTTTGGCTGCAGGCCTAGTCTACTTAGTGGTCCAATGCCATAATTACTGACCTACACAAGCAATACTTTCCAAAGACGTTGTCCAGAAAACAAATGTAATTATCGATATACGTGTACATGTATAATGATTTTATTTAGCTGTAACACTTACATTTTATCTTTTGATAGTCTGGTGTTTTTTCCCCATTATATTCGTTATAGCAATTACGTACAAAAATATTCACGTTTGTGAGCCACAAATTGGAATGAAAAGTCTTTAGTAACTTTCATTCGCTTGATTTTCGGTTCATAGTTGACCGATCTGGCTGAAATTTTCATTTCAACAAATTGCCTTTGCATAATTGCATTATGTAGTTTTAACTATTATAGTGCGAACTGCCAACTCATTATCTAATCCCCGATAATGTATCTTTAACCCTTGTAGGTGCACGTTGTGAGAATCACATAGAAGGTATCAAGGGATCAATATATGGACCCCAGTTATAATTCAAAGTTTTTACGTAGAGATATATATGAATTAAAAGGTAGTGGTTTAGTTTTTATTTGCCTTCATATTTGACAACTGAAAATCAACTAAATTATGATACAAAAACATTTTTAGTGACGTTTGGAAAAGATTTAATAATTCTAAAAAAATTACTACTTTGTGTATTATGTGATAAAGAGGTTAAAATATGGCTATTCGCTCTCGATACAAAAATCACTAAGTTTTTTCTTGATATACATGTGAAACGTTACTTTGATAATACACGTTTATAAAGGTTTTGAATTAAAAACCCAATCTGATGTGAATTTGCAAAACTCGTCCCCAGTATTGTTTTCGTACTTCCATGGCTACAGAAATATTTTAGATTTAGATATGATACCTTTAAGTAAATGGTTATGTGAATAACGTCACTTCCGTTGATAATCGTAAAATGTTACTCATGTTATTGTAGTAGAAACTAAGGAAAGCCCCCCCCCCCACAAAAAACCCCCAAAACAAAACAAAAAAACATAAACATGTTTTAATATACGTTTGAAGATGAATAAAACCAAAACACGTCATATTTCAATTTTCTAATATCAAATAAAATATAATTTAAACAAAAAACACTTCGTTTCGAGGAGTTTGTATATGTACAGAGTATTATAAATATATTTATTCTTTAATTGACAACTACAACGCCATTAAAGCGAAAGGATTCAAAGCGATATCCCACAAGTGAAATTGGAAAAGATTATCACAGAAATAAGTGTCAAACTCTAATAAATTAAGCATCCACATCATGATTAAAGCCATTGGCTGGATTAGGCATCGTTGGTTGATGGATTTGGACTGAATTTAGAGAAGATAGCAACATTTCGTCCAAGAGTGACACCGGCACGCTGCGCGGACACAAGCTCTTCTGATAAATCCGGAGATCTGTGCGCAGATCTGTGTGTATATCTGTAATACAAAAAGCCCACAACCACACCGGCAACAACTAAAACTAAAATTATTGGAACCACTATCGCTACCGTTTTATCAGGCGTTGATGAACCCGTTAACTGATCTCCTGATGGACCTCCTATAATTGTTGGTTCTCCAGATGGACGAGGAACTTTGGAACCTTAGGAAAAACAATTAACGGATTTAAATATTAAAGTATGGTAATACTTATTGTGCCATTATCGACGACGCAGATGTAATCTCAATACTAAACACGTCTGACCAGATCGTGACATTTACTGAATGTTTATTTTGAACCAACCGTTTAAACTTTACTACCCCATATAAATATTTAACCAGCTAAAATTGGGTATTATAAAAACAAAAGTATACTTACTATAACAAACTACCCCGGCATCCTGACTATGCTGACAATTATTAACCGAAAATCCGCTATTGGTACAATCCCTAATGTTCATTTCAGTTCCTATACAAACGACATCATCCAACCATATCGGACCGGTTCCGTACCCAAAGGTCTCCGCTCTTAAAACAGCAGTTCCCTTATCAAAGCCAAGTTGCCTACAGACGACAGACGCATCATCGTTTGACCAAGAGTTACCACAGACTGTTCCCCACCGATTTGGACCTTCTAGATAAACTTCTACTCTTCCAGAACTTTGGTTACCGCCGACCAATCGGACTTTGGTCAATTCTGAAAGTAAGAAGACAACAAGCTAATTGTTAAGAACAGATTTCTCAATATATATTTGACGAGCGCATTAATGGACTCTTGGGCGATATATTAGAATATTACCTAAATTAACTATTTAATCTTCGAATATTTCTCACACGTTTTCCAATATACTGATTGTTGTGATGTGAATGGTTATGTGAATAACGTCACTTCCGTTGATAATCGTAAAATGTTACTCATGTTATTGTAGTAGAAACTAAGGAAAGCCCCCCCCCCCCCCCACAAAAAACCCCCAAAACAAAACAAAAAAACATAAACATGTTTTAATATACGTTTGAAGATGAATAAAACCAAAACACGTCATATTTCAATTTTCTAATATCAAATAAAATATAATTTAAACAAAAAACACTTCGTTTCGAGGAGTTTGTATATGTACAGAGTATTATAAATATATTTATTCTTTAATTGACAACTACAACGCCATTAAAGCGAAAGGATTCAAAGCGATATCCCACAAGTGAAATTGGAAAAGATTATCACAGAAATAAGTGTCAAACTCTAATAAATTAAGCATCCACATCATGATTAAAGCCATTGGCTGGATTAGGCATCGTTGGTTGATGGATTTGGACTGAATTTAGAGAAGATAGCAACATTTCGTCCAAGAGTGACACCGGCACGCTGCGCGGACACAAGCTCTTCTGATAAATCCGGAGATCTGTGCGCAGATCTGTGTGTATATCTGTAATACAAAAAGCCCACAACCACACCGGCAACAACTAAAACTAAAATTATTGGAACCACTATCGCTACCGTTTTATCAGGCGTTGATGAACCCGTTAACTGATCTCCTGATGGACCTCCTATAATTGTTGGTTCTCCAGATGGACGAGGAACTTTGGAACCTTAGGAAAAACAATTAACGGATTTAAATATTAAAGTATGGTAATACTTATTGTGCCATTATCGACGACGCAGATGTAATCTCAATACTAAACACATCTGACCAGATCGTGACATTTACTGAATGTTTATTTTGAACCAACCGTTTAAACTTTACTACCCCATATAAATATTTAACCAGCTAAAATTGGGTATTATAAAAACAAAAGTATACTTACTATAACAAACTACCCCGGCATCCTGACTATGCTGACAATTATTAACCGAAAATCCGCTATTGGTACAATCCCTAATGTTCATTTCAGTTCCTATACAAACGACATCATCCAACCATATCGGACCGGTTCCGTACCCAAAGGTCTCCGCTCTTAAAACAGCAGTTCCCTTATCAAAGCCAAGTTGCCTACAGACGACAGACGCATCATCGTTTGACCAAGAGTTACCACAGACTGTTCCCCACCGATTTGGACCTTCTAGATAAACTTCTACTCTTCCAGAACTTTGGTTACCGCCGACCAATCGGACTTTGGTCAATTCTGAAAGTAAGAAGACAACAAGCTAATTGTTAAGAACAGATTTCTCAATATATATTTGACGAGCGCATTAATGGACTCTTGGGCGATATATTAGAATATTACCTAAATTAACTATTTAATCTTCGAATATTTCTCACACGTTTTCCAATATACTGATTGTTGTGATGTTTTGTTTTGATTTAATCATCGTTCAATTGGAAGCGTAGATGAATCAATTAGATAGTTCATCTTTCACAAACAAACAGGCAATCCAAAATGCCAATATGCGTGATAACTGATAAACAACAATTCCTGCAGGTATCAGAATAAAACTAATGTAAAGACGAATACACATTACTGTCTAGTTAACATGTATCATCAGCCTTGGCGAGTCAGTTATAATCTTTTAATCTCTCTGCATAGCAATAACTTTCATACGCATGCAAAACAAGTCAGAAATAAGACTCTGCCAAGCCAGCAGAACTTTGTGTGGCACACATGAAGGTATATCCAGCCCAAGGACAACAAAACATTTGTTCCATGCATAACCATAACGTTTGATATGATGTGGAAGTCCAGTTTAGTCAGCCAATCATAGATACATTTATGTGCAAAATATGTGTAATGAATATTATAATCTTAAAGTGTCATTTAGCGATTCGGAAACTCATTAACAGAATACAATTTCTATAGGAAAACAATCACTGGTTTTATTATAAAAGCACTTGATCATGATAAGAAGATACTTGTCGAAACGGCGTGCTTTTTAGAATAAAATCAGTGTTTGTTTCCCATAGAAATTGTGTTCTGTTAATATGTAATGAACAGCGTTATGCAAAGCATGTATCATCTGGACACAAATATAAAGCTTGCATACACTTACTGACAGAAAGAGGTTTGAAATATAAGACGTACAGGTTACGGTCAATTTTAATCCCGGGTACCACTTTTTACATAGCAAATAGCTAGTGATCTGGTGTATCATTACTCGTGGCAAACATGACCACAAGGAAAAACATTTAAAAAAAACCATCCCGCATCACTTCACTTAGCAGTATCAATCTATCATTCAGCTGAAACATGCTAATGAATGACTGATTGCTTTACTCAGTAGTTTGACCTCCGTATAAATCATTCATTTATGAAAGGATAACATTATCAATATATGTCAGCAGTTCAAAATATGTAATTTAGTTTTACAATTCGTAATTTCCAGTGCGCCATAATACGAATGTCACGGCGTTAAAATACACTTTTCAAAAATACAGTACAAAAGTTATTTTGCACATTACCCTTCTCCATTCTGCATAAATAATAGACAAACTACTTTACGTGAGATCTACGACGAAGCTCATTGTACGGGGTAAAAGTCCGGATAAGGACAGAAATTAATAATTTACGCGATCAATCTGCAAGACCAAGACCAGCAGAAGGGAGTGGTACCTACATTTACAGACCTCGGAAAACGAACAATGAAATGAAATGGGGTTTAACGTCCTACTGTTCTGTCTCGACTGGGCTAATGAAGATGTCCATACGCCACGCAGTGTTTTACAAGGGACATTTTGCCCGGGCAGCGGCACTATTATATCGAATTCCAACTGCCAAGGGATTTTGTACGCGCCCGCCAATGTACACAAGTTCAAATAAAATTTCACGGCCAATGCAGGTATACAACATGCGACCCCCAGAGTAACGAGCCAACGTCTCGCCCACTTAGCCACCGTGGCTCCCCACTTAAAAATTTATAAAAGGAGTGAGGATTGAGGCTGAAGTGAAGGGGGGAAATGGAATGAAATGAATTGGGTTTAATGTCCTACTCTTCTGCACCTAACCTGAGCTAATGGAAGTTGGTTATAAGCTATACAGTGTGCTATGAGGGAAATTTTGCTTGGCCAGCGGTGCTACGGCCTACTTTTATATCGAATTCCAACTGCCAAAGAATCTTTTACGTGCCCGCCAATATGTACACAGGACCTCGGTTTTTCGTCCCATCCCAACGACAAGACAGCTGTCCTTGTCAGGCCCTCCGTTCAGCATCACTGAGAAGTGGAAACCACGCCGGAAAATCGAGATGAACTTTCACGGCCAATGCAGGGATCGGACACCCGACCTCTAGGCTAGCGAGCCAGCGCCTTACCAACTTAGCCACATTATCCCCCCCCCTTCACTTCTTCGGGGGGGGGGGGATGTCATGTGGCTAAGTCAAAGTGGGTAAGGTGAAGTAAAAATGTGGAGTTTAGCTGAGGCCCGCATCAGCCATATCGTGTGCCTGATTTCTCAGAAATCAATAGAATTTATTTAGCTTCTAGTTCTGCCCCATGCTGTCGGTATAGTATACAAGACATAATTCAACTGTTCAAGTTATCGGACTTCATTGAAAATCAACATGCATGCCCGTACGTCTCAGGACCTTAAACTATTTGTATAAATAAGCCAATCGACTAATAAATGTGGCCTGTAGAGCGCCCGTAAGATTTTATGAAGTAATCAAGTGCCTAACTTCAGGCGCGGATCCAGAGGGGGGGGGTTTGGGGGGGGCCCAACCCCCCCCCCCCCTGCTCAGCTACATAAAAAAAAAATAATGCCTTGCATCAATGAAATTACATCACAAAGTGATCCTACATCAGTATAAAAATGATTTCTCTGTTTAAAAAGCTCAATTTGTATGTATGCCTATGTAATTTAGAGACGATGATGGCAGATTTTCGTAACAGAAACCTGGCAAACCCCCTCCTGCAAAAATTCCTGGATCCGCCCCTGAGTAACTCTGGCAAATTGCCTGGAAACCATGCGGAATCCATAGGTATATAAATTTAAAATCAATAGGATGATAACTTTTGTCTCCAGAGCATCTCTTCACCTTAAACACTGTACAGTGTACACAAGTGTCAATCAGATATTAGCTGGACTATTAGCTGGACACCCGAAAATGGTATACGGAAACATCGGACATATGAAAGACAACGTAAGGGAATATGTCCGTTTCATTTGTGTCTCTTAAAAATTGACGGCTTTATTCTTGTCTGACATTAAGTTAAATTGACCGAAAAGGACTGAGCATATACATGGCCCAAATAAATGCTTACACAAACACAAACATTCTCCGTCATGACAGTGTGCATTTGAAAATAGATACCATTTCGACGTTGACCATTACTTATACAAGTAAAATAATACATGAAGCAAGATAGTTTGTCCGGGATAGTGCGCCAATGAAAATGGTTTGCTAATAATCAATGGTGCGCGAAAACGTTTGGCCAGGTCCCCTGTATGTAAAATATTATTTGGATACAGGAGAAGTACATATTGTTTTACAGTGAAGCGTTATAGATTCATTAGTTAAGAGCTAAATCTTCCCATGCAAGTCTTCTTTAGGCTCAAGGTGTTATAGAAAATATTAATTTGACCTTTATTTACATGACAAGCTCGCCTATTTTATAATTAAAACAATTAATGACTGACCAAGCTAACGTCTACCCTTAGTCACTTACGTCACTACCTGCTAATCGAGTGTGCCATAGCCATCGAGAATGTTACTTGATAATCGAGAATATGTGGATGGAGTTATCGTATGTCAATCAAACGATGAGCAAGCTCTGAGACGGTGCGGAGACAGTTGATGCCTATTTCTAGTCCAAAATTCCAACAGTGACAACTTCTTTCAGAAAGAATAAAGTCATTCGACTGACATTGTCAACATTTTCCTTTCCATCATCTATTTTTTAAATATAGCAAGAGTGACTAACGATTTATTACACTCTTAACTAATGTATCCTTAATGAGCGATTATTGATATATTCATTATTAATGAATAGATTTGTTTTAAATTTATGTTGCAGGACGGTGGGATTGACGTCTAGACGTTCGGAGGGCCGAGGGAATAAAAAAAACGAGATCTCCTGTATACATTGGCGAGCACATAAAAGATCCCTTGGCAGTTGGAATTCGATATAAGAGTGGGCTGTAACGCCACTCTTCGGCAAAATTTCCCTTAAAGCACACTTTATGCCATTTGTCTTCATTAGCCCAACAGGAGCAGGACAGTAGGGCCTTAATCCCATTTTCTTTCATGTCATTTTTTTTTTTAAATGTAATTTTAATGAATCAAAACAAAATTCCAGTGCTCTTTGCATGTTAAAGGGACAATAACATTCTTGCTGGCTTGGTAGCTCCAGAAAATAAATAATACCCTTATTCTAAGTACTAGATGTTTAAATGTCCTACCTGTTGTGTAAATTATCCATTACAACCTATTTTATTTGTCCAGAGGGTTCGAAAATATTTAAAAATCCAAGTCACATTTGAAAAGGTTTACGTTAGACTTTTCAAATCAATTGGTTGAATTTTTCCAATTTTTTAAATTAGGTGTGTTAAGATGAAATTTATATCATCATTTAATTGGAATATTCTAAAATAATACGATTTGTTGACCAGAATGAAGATTGGGACATATTTTTCTGTTACAACAAGAGTGTTATTGGGGCTTTAAACATAGTAACTTACTAATGGATGAACTGTAGCACTGTATAGCAACTGGGCCTATGTTATTTCTACATGTTTTTTCTTTCAAATATCCACTGTTGTTAAAACCATAATTCCAGCACATAGTAATTGCGGTTTCGTTACCCCGACAACGAATATATTTGAACCAGTATGGCTCGTTACTGTTAATTCTGTATTTGGCACTAGACACCATTATACCATCTGCGAATCCCATTTCCTTACAAATCACTTTGCTAATGTTTGGATCTATGGTGTAATTACAAAATGCTCCCCACTGACCATCATAACTCATTTCCAGTCTTCCTCGACTTGTGTCGTTATCACCAGCCAACCGATACTGAATGCCTGTAAAACATAACACTCGGTTATAACAGATTTGATTAATAATAATATGAAACTGATTAAAACTGGCCACTGGCTACTTAATATTATTTGCGAAGAATGTACAAATCATGCTTTGGAGTTGGACACCAACTGTGCACCCATCGATCGATCTGGAAAGAATGATTCATAGTAGTGTCACTAAAATTACAAGACCAGTTCGGAAAAAAAAATGTTTAAACAGAAGAGCGATCCGGGTTGACGATAATAATAATTTGCAGTTTAAGAAATGTATATATCATAGTGTACTTTCGAAGCAAAATTTACCGTTAATCGTGTTGTAACATAGGACCCCCGCTCTTGGCGAATAATAATCACACCAGTTATTAGATGTTGATATAGTAGAGTGAATACATGTATCTAAAGATGTTTCTGAACCAGTACATTTAACGTCTGTCATCAAAATTGGATTTCTGTTACGTATGTACAGGCTTGGATTGTATGGCACACCTCCCTTGAAGCCTAACTGCTTACATGCTACGGTAGCTGCCTTATTATCAAATCCTGCTGAACACACACCTCCCCATACACCGTTAAGTTGCACCTTCAAGTAACCTGATATATTCCAAGCTGTATCCGCTTCAAGCCCCAATTTAAAACCTACAATGGCAAGGGTCATATAAATGCATATTGCCAAGATCTTCATGGATGGGTATCTCTAAACAATTGTGAATTAAATTTGGACCTTCTGTATCGACGTATACAAGGGTACGAGCCAGAACACAACCGATTTATGACATGTGGCTCCAACCTTTTCAATGGCGAGCAGGGGCGTGGTGAGAATGAGTTCATGAGTAGCCATACTCATGCGCCAAAAAGTTTTTGCGCCAAAATCACAATCAAATTACTCAAAAAATGAAAAACATTTGTAAGTGGAAAAATTGTTTCATCTGACCCAATTAAAAAAATTTTGAAAGAGTCAAGTTGGAAAATTTAATCATATTTTATTACCGTATTTCTTGTCTCGGATTGCTGGAGATTGCGTTTCTGGGCTTCTAATTTTCGAAATTTTCCAGGGGAAGGGCCTCCGCGGTCAGTAAAAGGGTTTTTGTGCCAAAATCTTTTTTGTTACTCATAATTTCTTCTCAATAATTGCCCTCACCACGCCCCTGATGGCGAGCACATATCAGAATCGGTACCCATTTAAATCAACCATACTGCTTTATTCCAAAGATAACTGGTTAGTTAACCTGATATAACCGCTCGGGACAGAACCCCCTGAAATACATAAGCGGAACAAAACCCCCTTTTAAATCCACAAAGAAAAGTAAATGGAAGTAAGGGTTTGAGATAATTTCATGGCATAAGAATGGTACCCAGAATATTATGTATCAGTGACATTATTTTAGATTAATTTACAAAATCTAGAGTTTGCATAGAGTTAAACATATTGCATACATTTATGGCTATTACAATACATTCTCTGAAAATCTGAATTTTAAATCAGTTGGCAACCATAATGACGTCTGTTAACAGTTAGAGTGAAATAACGTGTTGAAATATTTTACAATATTTTTGGCAAATGAAGGTAACTCCGGAACGGAAGGTCGTGGAGGTTCGGCCTCTTATGCCCAAATGTGAAAAATATCCTTTAAATCTTGAAAAAGTTTCAACCTTATTTACCAAATGACGTTATTTTTCTACAAACATATATTTTAGCATTTTTTTGGTTACTATTCCACAGTTTGGGGCTATGGCAATTAAGGTAAAATCGAGGTCTTGTATAAATGGCGACCTCATTTTTACAATCTACCAACGATTTTAAAATTCTGAAAGCCAAATTACCATCATATTGGTATAAAAATGATAAATTGGCCGAAACTACCTTGATATTTAGATCAGATAGTCAAATTATATTAAATTTATATTTCAATATACCGCTTCTTTATTCTGGAATTCACTACTCCAAATTGGGAAACATGCGTCATGTTTTGTTTTTAAAAAGGCGTAAGTAAAGCATGTAAAATCGTTTAGTCCTAAAACAATACCAGGCGAACATGAACGACGACAAAATACATTCAATATTGGACAATCATTAGGATCTATACCCACATGTGCATACCTAACTAAAGTGGTTTTGCCTTTTGGCAATATAAAAAAAACCCTTCAAACTCACCATTATCAACTATTTGTGCTTGACTACAAATCACTGAAGCATATCGTCCACTAATACACGTTCCCACATAGGTTTGTTCACACTGGGAAAATATTTCTTGTGTAGGAGAACATGTCACATTAACGACACCTATAGGACGTGATCTTCCGAAGCTAGATCCTGCTATTTTCACACCATCGGAGAAGTCCAGAGACCTACATACAACCTGTGCTGCGAATTGATCGAAACCATCGTCACAAACAGCTACCCACTGATTACCATAATATACTTCAACTGCTCCCGCATTCAGACCCAGGTGTAGACGCACTGAAATTGGTTTTACATCATTATTCCATTTTATAGCATGCTCGGTATCCCCAGTGGTTTCTTTCCGATCTAATCCACAAACCCCTTGGTTAATCTAAGCGGGGGGGGGGGACTTAATGTCTGTGCTACTCTAATACCCCCGCTAGACCGGGATGGAGTTCTTACTGCGCTGCTACGGCGACTAAAAATGGTCTCAGAGCGGTCCAAGGTCATCATAAGCGTGGTGGAAACGCCAGATATCGTGATGTGGTCTCCATGGTCGCCAATGATCGCCGAGCTCCGGCGTCTGCTTTGAGCATGTTCAAAATAAAAGCCAAGGTTCTACAATATGACCCGAAAAGCTGTGAGAACGTGTTAGGATCACGAAGGTCCTTACTGCGCTGCTACGGCGACAAAAAATGGGCTCAGAGCGCGCCAAGATCACCATAAGCGTGGTGGAAACGCCAGATACGTGATGGGGTCTCCATGGTCGCCAATGATCGATGAGTCACGGCGTTTGCTTTGAACATACTCAAAACAAACGCCAAGGTTCTGCTATATGACCTGGAAAGCTGAGAGAACGTGGTGGGTCGCAAAGGTCGCGAGGCAACCGTGGTAACATCTCTATGAACGTAGTACACGCACAGTACACACGTGGCAAAGACGCTGCGAAAATTGTAACATTTGAAACGGTGCCTTCATGGCGTCTTCACCACAACCTCCGCGTGTCCGCGTTCGGAGTCCTTATGGGGTTGTCATGGCGATGTTACGATGATTACACCACTGTTGCGCGATTGCGCCACGACCTCATGGGGCTACCACTACGTATATGGAGTTCTTTAAATACGACCATGGCGCGGTGACCGAGCTTGCATTACTCGCCTATTATGGCGACCATGCTTTTCATGTGCGACTTTCTTTGAGAACGGGCGATTCAAAGGTCATCTTGAAATTTCTAAAAAAAAAAATCTAACCAGCTTATATAGTCCCCGTCATCACGTGGTAGAAACGCACGTGCAGTTCAGATACACGTTGAAGTCGTGTGGTTAGAGCACCGCGGATTCGCGATGACCGCCGTTGCCAAGCTTATAGATCGTGACGAGCCCGCCGTGAGAATGCGATATAATCGTACAGGTCGCAGTAAGAACGCGACATTTTTAAGTTTGTAATTTTGGGACATTAATTTTTCCGCGTTGTGTTCACGCTTGCTGGCGACCTTGTGTATTTCCTGGCCGCCGTTAAGTCTCAGACAGCAGTAAGGTGACCACTCCGGTCTGACGGGGGCTTTATCGACCAATCCCATAAATCGTCAATTGCAAATGAAGCTGGCAAAGGGGAGTAACTCTCATTGGGCAAGTCTAGGAGTTAGCCTAAATGAGAGACGTCCTAATTATACTAAATTATAATATTAACACCAAATTATAATAAAGACCGGACGTTTATATTGAGAATCGTTCGTTCGTGCCCGGAGTTTTACATCCACTTGATATTGTAGACAAGTTATTGTGAATCAAATATATAGCCAAGTATATAAGTGCAATAATAGTCATAGGCGTACGGGGAAATTTTGACTGGGGGGGGGGGTGTGCCCAAAAACCGACTATATTTCCGATCCGAATGCTGCTAAGGGTGTCTGTGTTTGTTTTTTTTTTTTTACAAAATCGTGTATGAATAAATATGCATTTTAGGTGATTCTGAGGAGTTTTTACCAAATAAAAAAAAGTTCAATTTTTATGTGAAGGCCCATGGCAGGTTCTACAATATCTCTTTTGCAATGAATAAGTTCTTAATTTCTAAATCATCAATTAATTATTTACTTGTAATATACACAACTAAAACAGTTGTTTATGTAACTGTAACTCGTGGCTTACTGTACTCCAAACAATAGAGGGTTCAAGTCCTAAAATTTCTATTTAATTGCCTAACTACAGACACTCTGAATTTAAATTCGCTGTTAAATTGGACACATTCAAGGACACAATATTTTTATGCAACTTTTACAAAGTACAATATTGTGTGCCCTAAATGGGGGAGGGGGCGATGATAATAATAAACATAACCGAATAACTCTTATTTTCGACAAAGAACGAATAGTAATGATAATAACAAAAGTCAAAAATATAGATGTTATACACATTTGAAATCAGCGAAACATAACACAGATTTTGATAATACAATAAAAAATAAATGAATTAGAAATATAATAATATACATTATTTATATAAATCACTCAGCAAATGGACATGAATATTGTTATCTACCCTTATAAAAAAGAAGGCGAAAGGACAGGTTTGATTGGTTCGTAGATTGTAGCTACAATCAAGGCCAGCGCAGATAATTTGAAATCGTGGAAACCCCATGGATTAAGCCTGGGTATAGTCGAGGAGAACGGAATGCGAACACAGGGATTATCGGGGATGATCTTATAGTACATCCATTTTTTTCGACGATGGTATTATGTACAGAAATTTATTTCATTATTTAAAACTTTGTATAATTATAATATACGTATTTATAATAAAAATAAGTGTTTTGTTAAGTTTAAACACAAAGCTGGGCTAATCAGTAATTGCCTTTCTTAGTAAATTAGTAAACTAGTAGTTTATCTTTAAAACCCATCCATATTAAAGTAACACTCACCTTTATCTACACAATAAACTGATGCATCATCCCTATGTCGTTTACATAGATCATATCCATAGGAATTGCTATCTATAACTTCGCTACTGAATCCAGCATGCGGACATTTATGTAATTCGGTTTCCGTTCCTTTACACTGAAGACGACTAAGCCATATTGGCCCAGAACCTTGTCCATAATGAGCATCGTACATAGCATAACCATCGGAGAAACCAAGGTGACGACAAAGTACACCAGCTTCTCTGTCATCCCAGTTATAGTCACAGACTGTTCCCCAAACACCACCAACACTGATTTCTACTCTGCCATTCTGCTTGCTGGTTCCATTTACTAGTCGGTATTGAATTCCTGAATATATATCAAACCCTGATTTTTTATTACCCTGACTATTGCGCTGTAATGCTATTTATGGAAATATAAGTTTAATTTATGACCCTGTCAACACTCGCTCAATTCGGTAAACCTTAATTTCACCAATTCGCTTGAGCGCAAATGTCTTTAGTCGTGGTAGAAACCAGTTAACCAAAACACACCCATTAAAATATACCAGTCTTTGTTAGGCACTGTTTGACTGGTCGAATAAAAGCGAAATGACAGAAGGAATCGACACTTTCATTCATGCAGTGCACCTTTTGCTCTATCACAATGAACTGATCACACACACTCCCCGCTACTTCAGGTCACCGCATTATTCCTTACTGGCATTATGTATGAATCTATAATAGATAGTAACCCGAAGAGAACAATTTTTGTGTCTGAGTTAATAAGGAGATTTCATTAGTTTGATTTACCTTAAAACACACCATGTCCAATAATTATAGTTTTTTTTATGTTTAGATCTACACATTGCAAATCACTGATTCATTCTCTGTTTGAAATACACTTTTTAATTATGAATTTTAAAAATATAAATATCACTTTACCTGTGGTATAATTGAAACAAGCTGCTTCTGCTGCATAAGCCATGGAACAGTTGTCCAAATTTAATCTGTCGTTAAATGAGCAATTTACCAATGAAGATTCTGTTCCTGTGCAATTCACAGCACTTATCCAATAAGGACCAAGCCTAGAAAACCTCAAGTGAGTAGACTGATACGCTATTCCATCCTTGAACCCACGATTTTTACAAAACACTTTAGCATTGGTATCATCCCAGAAAGTGCTACAGATCCAACCCTGGGAGCCATAGTGATTGACAACAATCATTCCGAAAGACTTTGTTTGTGCATCAAATTGATACTGGTAGCCTTAAATATTGATAATGAGTTTCATGTAAGTATTCATCTTTGAACATTGAATGAATACATGCCTCACCCCAACATAAAAGAGAAAAAAGAAACAAAAACCCAACAAAACAACAAAAACCATATAATTTAAACAAAACCATCTGTTGCCATTATCTCGCTATAAGCGCGCAACATTTGTGAAATGCTAAAAGATTTACGAAACTAAACTGACTATTCAAAATATATAAAAAAAAATCAAAGTAATAATGGAAATAGAATAAAATACAAATTATGTACCTAAGAGATTACATGCATTGCTCCCGTAATCTGGAAAAACCTAGCAAGTCAAATTTTGGTGAAAATTGTGTTAGACCCATGCTTCTAATTATTTTCATCTAAAAAGACAAAATAAAATTGGTTTCTATCTAGTAGTTTAATTCTGAAACAAAACAGTTTTCTTAAAAAAAAACATCCAGCAGTGTTACTAGGTTTTGCCAGATTACGGGAGATTGAAGGAAGCATTATTTGCTACATTACGAACTAGAAATTATGCCGTGCATAATTACGACTCCAAAAACCGGTTATGTGATAGAGAGTAGAGTTTCCAACCTTCGCAAAAACGTTACACACAAGCAAATTATTGAGGTACGTGAAAAAAATCAAAGAATACGGAAAAATAAAATGGGAGAAAAATGCTAAAACCGATCAGAAAAATGAAAATTTACCCTAGTTTGGGGGTAGGGGCTAAAGGCAGACAAAAGGGCCCCACGTCTAACAAAAGGGCCCCTCTGGCCAAGGGAGAGGGCGCCCTAGTCCGAGTCAATCGTTTTCTATCCACTGTTACTGTCGAATCTATTACTGAATGAGTCTGGCATAAAAATCATCAATCAAGCACCCCCCTACGAAAGAAGGCCCTCAAAATAGTATAGCTCCCGCCATGATAAACCTTAAAACACCCCTGTCTAAATGACTTGGTTTGTGTTGAGTTCTTGGTAAAATGAAAATAACGACTGTATCGGTGGTTGCATTATAATCAATGATTCAATAAATTATGATCATCATATACTGCCTTCCACAATGAAAAATATTTAACGTATTCTTACTTTCATCAATTATATCAGTAGAATTAAAACAGATGGCAGAAGCATAACTCTGAGATTCACAGACTGTTGGTTGTAAGCAATCCATGGAACTAGATTCAGCTCCTGAACATACCATACTCATGTTGCTTAGATGTGATCTGCCGTTGCCAAAGAAATAGTTGGAGCCATACGCCGAGCAACAAAGAGCTTTTCCATCACTAAAACCAATATCCTGACAAAATCTCTTGGCACTTAGATCAGTAAAGTCAGTATCACAAACTAAATTCCACGTATTATTAGCATAGAACTGAATCGGTCCCTCTTTTTCACCCGGTGCAAAGCCGGTGGCCAAACGAACTAAAACATAAGAGACGGAAAAAAGTGATTGTTGATATTAAACAAAGATACTCGCATATGATATATGCTATTAAAACAAGATGACCAGTCATCAAACATCCCGCGCTCTTGCATTTGTTTCGAAGAAATAAGGAAAAATAACTTTTTATGCTATTGGTAATCAATGTAAAAATGTATCATATTTCGCAAACAGTGTCACTGGTCGTAATATTGTGGCCCTGTTTAGTAGATATTGCTCTCTATTTCTGAAAACTAATGACTGATCGCTATTTACAAGAAAATTCGGGATTTATGTTCAAGCTCTGGTTTTAAAAATTAGACATGACTACATAGCAAATAGAGATATTTTGCAAGAGGAGAGGACTGCAGCTTAATTTAAAAAAATTGTTATATATATACATTTCCTTTTCAAATTCCTGGAATTGTTTTTCTGGTCTTCGCGGGGGACACACTCGAAATTCGGAACTATTTTTTGTTAAAATAAATAATCAACTACCATCTCCATAACAGACGATTGCAGCATCAGATATGTGATTCCAACAGAAGCTATCTCTACTGGTAGTCTTCCACTCGCTGTGTGGGCAATCCACTAATTGTGATTCATCTCCAGTACATTGGAAAGAAGCTGAATAAATTGGTCCAGGAGGGTTCGGATAAAGGTTAAAATTTCGCCGTTCCTCTCCGTCACTGTAGCCCAAGCTTCGACAGAAGACGTTGGCTTCCCTATCATTAAAATAATATCCACAAATAGAACCCCAAAGTCCATTCACAGATACTTCAGCCCTTCCTATGTTATCCTGTGGTCCACCAGTTATTCTATAGTAAATACCTATATAAGAAAGTGTTTTATATTACATGGATCTATCATGTTAGACAAACAAAAAATAATAATACAAATCAGATTGCTGATTTCGAATAAAAACGTACGATATATTGCCTCAATAGTATATCTAATTTAATTTTATGCAAACCGTGTGGCTGCAACTGGGTTATTTTCCTCTGAGTGGAAAGTGATATTTCTCTTGATTTCTTCAACTGTGGTAGTTGAAACATGTGTATGGTTTAAATATGAACTGTGTGATTATTGTGTGAGAAAAAGGTTAAAGATTTTCGGGTATACTTTTGGATTATCATGTTTTCACAGGGACTTGAAGGGATTAAAATAAAACTTCTTACTACTGCTTGACTATAACTAGCCTATATGATCAAGGGATGGCAGACGCCATCTTTGTTCTGACTTTTTTATGATATTTTGTCTGGTGTCATCTCACAATACTCACTAGTTCTGACACTTCATGTCATTTTTATTGCCAACGAGACTTTATTTGATCATTATTCACCTTCCGATGTAATTAAATTTGTCCTTTTACAGCGTTATTAATAACAAATCAAACTTAAAAAGCTATTATTTACCGATATTCAACTTGCCGAGACCGGAAGTATTCCGAAAATAGGTCAAAAGAAGTCTGTGTCACTCAGTCCCTTTATAAACCTATCATTACTCGATATGTGCATAGGAACTGGGTGATCAAGTCTCAATCAACAGCGGCCTGGCTTCGTAGGTAAGTTCTATAACGTGATAAAGCCTACGAAGCGAGGCCGCTGTTAGGCGAAACTCGATCACCCAGTTCCTATGCACATATAGAGTAATGATAGGTTTATAAAGGAACTGGGTGACACAGACTTCTTTTGACCTATTTTCGGAATACTTCCGGTCTCGGCAAGCTGATTGCGGATAAATGATAGCGGTTCAAGTTTGATTTGTTATCAATAACAGTGTTAAATGACCAATTTAATTACATCGGAAGGTGAATAATAATCAAATAAAGTCTCGTTAGCAATAAAAATGACATGAAGTGTTAGAACTAGTGAGTATTGTGAGATGAATTCAGACGATTCATGGTATCTCAGTCAAAACAAAGATGGCGTAGTGACTTACCTTCTTGTATTTATTAAGCAGTGGTAAGAAGTTTTATTTTAATTTATTTTAATCCCTTCAAGTGCCTGTGCATGTTTTCTAGTTTTTGGATGAAAATATTTAGTTCAGTATGGACATGTTTGTGTTATTTTTTGTATCTGCTTTGTCGATGTCACTACCAATCTGAATTGTAATCAAATTTATCAAGACTAAATACTATTCGGATGGGGGTGTTCTCACTTTCCCAGCAGCTATTGTTTTCCAGGGGCCGGTTGCTCAAAACTAAGTTATTTTAATGATCCGTTAAACTAACGGATTGTTATCTTTCATGTGTCGTTTGTTAACGGTCCGTTAAATTTCGATTACTGGAAAGTCAATTTCATTATCCGTTAATGTTAACGGGGCTTCCAGCAACAACCTTTCTCTTCGTTAAAGTTAACGATCCGTTCACTCCATGTTAACGGATCGTTAAAAGTTAACAGAGCTTTGAGCAACTGGCCCCAGGTAAAATCATTGGACCAGTACTAATTAGGGTAACAATGATGTTAAAACTATAGTCTTTTTCATATCAATATTAACCACTTCACATAAAAGCATGTACATATCATACATATTTTTCACATCAATATTAACTACTTTACATACAAGTTATTTTTATTTTAATTAACAAATTTAGTATCGTACATGTATATTTAAAATCCGACTAAATGTGATATCGAATTTCCGTATTCATATAAAGTCGTCAAACTAGTTAATAATCTCTGTTTAATTATATGTATTTTCTTTTCTTTGGACGTGAAACGTCTCCATTTCCATTTCTGACTTTAGTAGTTCTATGAATCTAAAAATATTCGGATGGTTTGACGATGCCTTCTTTAACTTTGAATGCCAACCTTCAACATTGTTGGTTGTTCTTGCTCCTTCAGTATAGAAATGGTCCCATAAACGTATATCTACACCTTCGGCCACTGTTCTCTAATATAGTCTGCAAATTCTCGAACCCCAGGAATATCAATATCCGGGTCTTCTTCGGAGTAAAAGCAAAAGTCTGCAATATCACCAGGTTTTACAAGGGCTAACGCGGTAGCTTGTTTCACAAAACTAGTCACAGAATTGTTCTTACCATACAGTTTCTGCAAAGCATGTTTCTGGGAGGTTAAATTGAACTGTTCATGCAATAATTAAAACAGAGTATAACTCACTAATCTATTACTAATCCCTAATCCGCTTAATTAGTAGGGTTAATCTGCTGGGAAAGTGAGAACAAACCTTCGGATGAACAATATAATTAAAGGAGCTATATCGCTAATATTTTGGGCCTAGAAATTGACACAAGTGGCTCGCAAGCCATAAAATAATTTAATATGGATGTATATAAACTGATTTACATTCAATCGTGTCCGTTTTTACTTTAATCAGTTATGTTTGGCGAAGTACACCAGAAGTCTCACACAATATATAGCGTCTGGTTATTCCAGTCTATATATTATTTATTGCGCATGCACACCGTTTGAGATGTAATGTTGAGTATACCTAGCCTTGTTCTTTGGGTCCCTAGCTGAAAATGAGTCTGAAACGCTGTATGGTACACGATTCATGTACCAATGGTAAAACAATTATTTCGTCTTAAATATTGGATATCAGAAGCCCATCTTTTCCCGGTAAGACCACACAATCGATGTTGATTTAAATTGACAAATAATTTGTGTTTTCAACGTCGAAGACTTCCGATGATATTGAGTTAGAGACTTAGCTACTTAACTTGAAGGCGAGTATAATCACCTACTTATTTTAGTAATTAGACTCTCCACTCACGGTGTATTTAATTATTTTCTCATTGCGATTTGCGCATGGTTTCGGATGGATTTAGAGCTCTACACATGTACATTATTATCATTATTATTATCATTAAACTGAAATAAAACTTTGGTCTAAGATTAACAGACTATTCATGTAAAATGGATACCATTGTTTTCTCAACGCTGATATACTACAAAATGGCTTTGAATATTTGTATTAAAATTGTTTTATTAAGGAATGTGATTGATTTTAATATGCCCACTTGTTATGTGTTTTGACGCCACCCCTGTCCATCCACAATTCTTATAAACACCGTAACCTGTTGTGATTGTTAAGCTGGTCCTGAGGAGAGACAATATCGGAATTTCATGTTTATAACAGCTGTCACCAAGCCCTTTATGTCAAAAATTTCGAGGGATTTCTTTTCCAAATTTCTGGGATTGTTGACAGCATATTTGGGGTGGGGGTTGGGATGGACTAGTGGTCTACATGTAGAGTGCGCGCTTCGAGCGCTAGCTGAACCGTCACCTCTGGCTTGCGGCTGTGGTTTCGATCCCTGGTGTGAGCGTAAGAGGCATGGAGAAAGGGGCGCCTTCTCAACCTCATGGGTTTCCCCCGGGCACTCTGGTTTCCTCCCACTGCTAAAAACCCCTACGCGCAAGCGAATTATTGAAATAAAATCAAAACCATATGTTAGTCCCAAAATGACCTGGTTTGTGTCGAGTGGACGTTAAACCCCATTTTTCTCTCTCTCTCTGGGTGCATATTGGTTGCCCGGTAACGCTATGTTATAGGTTAAAATACCTGAGATATCAGTACAGAGGATTCCAGCTACATGTCTATTTACACAAGTTTTAACTTCACCCAATACTGTAGTTGTTGGACAACCTGTGAGGTTTGTTTCTGCACCAGTACATGCCATTTTACTTATCCAGTAAGGCCCATTAGAGGAATGATATCTGATATGTTTATAGGCTATTCCATTTCTATAACCCAGTTCTCTACAAGCCACTCTAGCATCATTGTCGTCCCAACCATCAGAACAGATGCTACCATTTATACCCAAATAGTTTACTATTACTTCTCCCGTATATGTATTACCACCACCGAGACTCCACGTGTAGGCTGTAAATAATCAGATATATATTCAGTAACGATGCTATGTCGAAACTGCAATGTTAAAACTGCTTTGCATAATGTCAATTGTAGAATGCGTGTGTTAAAGTGGGTGTTAAACCCCATTTCTCTCTCTCCCTTTCTCCACTCTACATTCGACTTATGACATATGACTTTGTCATTTGATGTATTTTGACATGATCATTATCGATATTAGAACTTCGGGGAGTGTCTAAATTGTCGCGTGGTCGTCACCGACCGTCTCTGTAGTCGCGGTAAGACGTCTCGAAATAAACAGTAGGAATATGTGGCAGTACATGTTTTTGAACTTCACATTTGAACCCACAAGAAGCTTTGAGAGATCCAAAAGTCGCATCCAACCATCAATTTCACAATGCTTTTTTTTCAGTCATATATTATTAAAAATGAAAATAAACGTACTTGATGGTTTTGATCCATTATAACAAACTAATCCTACATTGTTTTTGTAGCAATGTCTGGAATGTGGAATATCGTGAGGACAATCTCGTAGTCGACTTTCTGAACCAGTACATCTTACATTCTCCATTATAGCTGTTTGTCCAGTACGGAAAACTCCACAACAAGCCATGACGCCATCTTCAAAACCTAACTCTTTACAAGCTACTCCTACAGAAAAGTTTACAAATAAGGGCGTTTATTATTAACATTCACTCACATAATACTTCCAAATGAAAGTGCTTATAATTATCAACTACCCTACCCCCACCCCTTCCCATGTAAAATTGACAATAACCACGGAAGTGTCACTTACGTGTATTTGTTGGAGACCAATTGTGATTACAGGCATATCCCCAGTAGTTATTCCAGTAGATTTCAACCGTCCCAGTCGACAGTTCATTACCACCTGTTAACCGAACTGAAATTTAAAAAAAGAAATAAAAGCTCATTATCTGCATTCTTTAATTTTCTGAGCCTTCATATTCACAACAAAAAAGCTCAATTAAATACCCATTCTCAATTTTAAAATTTGTATTTCAATTTTATATTCTTGTATTAATATACAGCGATGCCATTCTTATAAACTAGAATACAATAGCAATCTATATAAATTGTTAAATACTGTTGGCTATTAACAGTCAATGTATCATACAAAGTTTATTTCTCCGCCAACACCGTGATTGAACTTCAGATAGGCCTTATAATGGAATACGTGTTTTACGAACCCTTATATTACACTAGACTGCTCAACTTATACCAGTTGAAAATAAGTAGTCCAAGTGGTCCATTATATACGTTGTCGAATCCAGATTCTTAAGGCACAATGAAAAGCAAACACTTTCACAATAAAAAAAATATCACAGGGGCGTTAACAATATTCTGCAATAGTAAATCAGATAACTGGATACAAGCATTAAAATTTGGATAGGTGCTCGCTTATACCCCCGTCAGACCGGGGATGCGTCCTTACTGCGCTTCTACTGCGACCGAAATGGTCTCAGAGCGAGTCAAGATCGCCATAAGCGTGGTAAAAGCGTGGTGGAAACTCTAGATATCGTGCTGTGGTCTCCATGGTCGCCAATGATCGCCGAGCTATGACGTTTGTTTTGAACATGTTCAGATGATCTGGAAAGCTACGAGAACCTGTTGGGGTCGCAAAAGTCCTTACTGCGCTGCTACGGCAACAAAAGAGCGTGCCAAGATCACCATAAGCGTGGTGGAAACGCGAGATGTCGTGCTGTGGTCTCCACGGTCGCCAATGATCGCTGAGTCATGGCGTTTGCTTTGAGTATGTTAAAAGCAAACGCCAAGGTTTTACCATGGAATGCCGAGAGAACGTGGTGGGTCGCGAAGGTCGCGAGATAAGCGTGGTAACATCTCTATCAACGTAGTACACGCGCAGTCCACACGTGGCAAAGACGCTGCGAAAATTGTAACATTTGCAACCGTGCCTTCATGGCATCTTCACCACGACCCTCACGTGTCGGGCGCGACCCCACCAAGCGTTATGGGTCCTTATGGCGTTGTCATGGCGATGTTACGATGATTCCACCACTGTTGCGCGATTGCATCACAACCTCATTGGGCTTCCTCTAAGCATATGGCGATGTTATGAGGTCCCCACTACATGTATGGAGTTATTAATGCGACCATGGCGCGGTTACCAAGCTTGCATTACTCGACTATGGAGAGAGAGAGAAATGGGGTTTAACGTCCACTCAACACAAACTAGGTCATTTCGGGACTAACATATGGTTTAATTTTATTTCAATAATTCTCTTGCGCGTAGGGGTCTTTAGCAGTGGGAGGAAACCGGGGTGCCCGGAGGAAACCCACGAGGTTGACTCGACTATGGCGACCATGCTCTTCACGTACGACTTGCTTTGAAAACGGGCGATTTAAAGGTCATCTTGAAATTTCGAAAAAAAAATCTAACCAGCTTATATAGTCGCCGTGATATCGTGGTGGAAACGCACGTGTAGTCAAGATAAGACGGGAGGTTGAGCGACGTGGGTTCGCGACCGCCGTTGCCAAGATAGATCTCAATAGAAACACCATAAGCGCAGAGACACCGTGGCGAGCCCGCCGCGAGAATGCTGTATAAACGCACCGGTCGCAGTAAGAACGCGACTTTTTTAAGTTTGTAATTTTGGGACATTTTACCGTGTTGTGTTCACGCTTGCCGACGGCCATGTGTATTTCCAGTTCTCAGAGCGCAGTAGGGTCACCACTCCGGTCTGACGGGGGCATTAGCGTCATTTATTAAGAAAAGCACGATTGGAACGCTTTCCCGAGATGGCGGATATTTTCGTACACATATTTTTACTCACTGAATTGATTCAGAAGATTTTTTATTCACCACATTTGTCCGTTAACATTTGTTTGTAGACAGTCTACAAGATGTAATTTTCATTCGATTTTAAAGAAACTCTTAAAATAATGTTCATTTCCAAAGGATCGCGGATGTCTTTTCTGCACCAGGATGACTAATGAACACGGGCACCAACCTAAATGTTTGTTGCGTTGCCCTGTCATAACTAATTGAATTTTAATTGTACAACGTGTTCACGACTCGTTTGTCGTCGCACTGGAACGACTAGAGAAGCAAATTCCTTGAGAGTTAGCTATGACGCATAATGGTTATGTAGAAAGTTTTTCGATCCTACAGAGGCCCAATTCTGATAAAACTTATCACAATTTAACGATCAACATATCTTTGAGAAGATTGATTTTGATGCCAAGCAGACAACAATTTCTTGAGTTATGGCCCTGGTCATCTACGCAAAATGTGAATTATATAAACAGTTTGTGGCTCTCTGGGGCCCACAACTTTTGATCCTGTTCAAATGACTCTTAAATGATCTTGGAGGCGTGGTGGCACTAAAATCTGAATTGTAAAAAAATTGTGTATTCTCTACAACCCGATTTAGATGCAATTTGAAATATATGTTAAGGATCAATAAAAGAGGTCACTTTGGTCACAGGACGTGACGACGATTTTATCTTTTGTTGCATTTATACCATCAATTAATAACATGTAAGCAAGAGTAAACATATCAATCGGAGAAAAAACTGTCAAACCATTATCCGCAAGTTCGCAAACCTCGATTGGAGTTTAGAAATCTATCAACTAATAACAAAGTAATAAAATCAGTAACATAAAAGATCGATATTAAATATGTGGGTAATAATGATGAAAAACTGAAAAGTAAGACTTATCCACTTCTTGATTTCATAATTTTAAACTCTCAAATTTTCAAACAACCGAAGTTCCGGATCTTACAAACTGCAGCTATGTTAATACAATGCCCACATTTTACAAGAGATTGATAGAGAAAAGGCTAAAACAAAATATGATTTTTTTTTGTACAATAAGGGGCCATAATCCAGGAAGTCATATCGCAAGGAACCGAGATTGTTTGGATATAAACATATATTTTAAGTTTCATCAAGATCGGATAAAAATCTTAACTCCTTCGGGATCTACAACCTTGGTATTAATACGTTTACACAATTTGCGTACACGTAGCAGCCGTTTTGTCAAACAGTTTCGGTCCGATTTTCCTGAGATTCGAACTCAACCATCACTAGTGTGTAACGGTGATACATTTAACCTGGTTTTTTTTAAATCAGATAGAAATTGTGACCTCTAGGTAAGAAACGTGATTTTGCTTACAACCTGAAGCTATAATCCAGGAAGCTACGATATACGCGATTATCGAAAAGAACCAGACCTTTGTGATATTACCATACTTTTCAAGTTTCATCAAAATGAAATAAAAATTATGATTCTAGAGAGTTCACAACCTTGTGATTACACACTTTTTTTTACTATTTGCGTAGAAGGAGTGGTCATTTTATCTGGCAGTTTCGGTCAGATGTTAACACAATTCAAACTCAACCTACAATGAGGTGTAACGGTCATATATTTTAACGGTTTTTAAAACTGAATACAAATTGTGACTTCTAGAGGGTCCACAAGCCAAACATGATTTTTCGAACAAACTGAGGCTATAATTGCACATGTCAATAATCCTGGAAATTACGTTCCGATATGCGCGATTATCAAAAGGGACCACGACCGTTGTGATATAAATCTACATTTCAAGTTTCGTCAAAATTGAATAAAAACTGTGACTTCTAGAAGGTCCACAACCTTCGTATTACTACATACTCTTAGATCATTTGTCTGGCAGTTTCGGTCGGATTTTTTTTTAACGAAATTCGAACTCAACCTTCACTGAAGTAAAACGGTGATATATTAAAACGATTTTAAAATTGAATCCAAGTTGTGACTTATCAACAAGCTATAAAGGTAAATTTTTGAACAACAAGGGGCCATAATCCAGCGAGTTACTTTCCGATATGCATGATTAACGAAAGGAAGTGAAATCTTAAGGTTATAAACATAGGTGTAACGGGGATATCTTTAAACGGTTTTGTATATCGTATAAAAATTGTGACCTCTGGAGAGACCCTAAGTTAAAAACGCGATTTGTCGTACAACCAGGGGGTATAATGCAAGAAGTTACGGCCCGGTATGCGCGAATATCGAAAGGAACTGAAATCTTAAGGTTTATAAACATATGTTTCAAGTTTCATCAAAATCGATTAAGTAGGCGTGTACAACGTTAATAACACGTCGTCAATATATGACAACTAAACAAAGTTTCTAAGAAAGTTTGCAAGACCTACTAATGAACATACTATATATAATACGAACCAGGTATACAAATTAGTTATTTGTCACTAGGGCACCGAAATCCCTATTTGTGCCCTCTTGAATTGGGAGAAGGGACAGGAATGACCAAACAAATTCTAGTTTAGATTCCGTGAATTTGTAATTAGATGGCCGCTAGCGCGTTTTCTGCTATTTCAGCCTAAGACTTTAACAACTTGAAAGAATGCAGAAATTTCAAGGACAATATTCTGCACCGCGATTCATCCGTACAGCATCCCCTCTTAATTAGTACCAACATCCTATAACTGCACCACACAGCAGTAGGACAATGATGTCTTTAAAGTTGTGGGTCATTTGCTCCACTATTTACTGTATTAAAATAACTGTTACATACAGTCAAGGATTCCAAAAAATGTAGCGATACATTAACGCGTAATGTTTATTTCAATAAGTTCAATAGTCTTAAGGTTAACAGTAATAACAAACGTTATAACGGATATTTTTTGCAAAGTTGATAGTTGTTAACGTCGACACAATGGAGGTTATTATATCAGAAGCTCTACGTGTAATTTGTACGAAGATGACATATATTGAAAGCTTACTCTCATTATAACAGGAGATACCAAGATCATAACATTTGGCTCCCCTATAACTGTTTCTAATAGGATCCCATGAAAAACTGCACTTAAATAATGATGATACTGTTCTCGAACAACCTACTTCAGCCATCCATACTTTACCAAGTTGACTATACTGTAAAATAATATCATACATGCATAAAAAAGATAAACAAAAATCAAATACACAGCCTGTAAACATCTATCATATCTAATACCAATTCGTCCCACACAACCCTCCAGCCTTCAGTCTTATTATCACATTAAATGACCTTTGTGGAAAAGTACTAAACTAAATACAACTATTTACTTGGGTGAGTAGATTACCGCTAATTTCATTTGAAACTTTAACTCTTGTAACTCCCGAGCGAAAGTTTCAGATATTAGCCATACAATTCAGTTGGATTAAGTCCGTATGGCGCAAACGATCTTGTGGATGAACTCACCGCCTGCTATTTAGAAACCATTTAGAGTCATGAAAGTGCCAATACCGAGTTGAGGAAATATGGATTTTAAAGTTACACCACTCACGCAATATTCAGGCGAACTAATCAACTTTCAAAATCAACTGGATTATATGCAATCGTATGCCTTATTATTTATTTTCTAAGTTTGCCTGGAAAATCAATTGTGGATTGGGACACATAGACCATCAGTGGTGAACTGGGCCACAGACCATCAGTGGTGGTCTATAATAGACATCAGTAGTGGAATATGACTCAATTGATCATCAGTGGTGGACTGGGACGCACCCAGCATCAGTGGTGGACTGGGATTATAGGTAGTGGACTGGAACACACAGATTACCAGTGGTGAACTGGGTACAATAGACCTTCAGTAGTGGCATATGACAGATAATCAGTGGTGGATTGGGACCAAGAATGTCGTAAAAATGGCATATTGTTGGGTTTCTATGGTGAGATATCTTCATGTCGGGTTGTCGGGTTATCGGCCATGTTCCTCTCTCAATATACAGCTTGATAATGTACACTGATTTTGCAGCGTGGTTTCTCCTTGTCGGTAGTGCAGGACGAATGGCCTGGCAAAGAACAGTGTCTTGAATAGATTAAAAATGTCATAATGTCGCGTAGTGATCTCGAACTGTCAGTTTAAACTGTCGGGATTTCGGGTTGTCGTCTTAGGGCGAAATCACAACATTACAACACGATACCAATCACCCACCATACATACCATCAGTGGTGGACTGGTCCACACAAATCATCATTGGTAGACTAGAACACACATACCATCTGTAGTGGAATGGGACAGGCATACCAGCAGTGGTGGACAGGCCCACACACAGCTGACATGTCGTTATCATCACTAGTAAAATGACGACTGGCAAGTTTCATTTCCATTTTTGGAAACAGATAATGTCTGACGGGGCCAACAAATCTGGCCCAAATAGTACCAGGACCTGCTTCAAAACGGTGAAGATTGTCAAGGGATGTCAAGAATCTCAAACGTTTCTGATCCATAGTTAAGGGCTCTGGCACCTATCTTGCAAAAACGTTTGTCATTCCTACGTCGTTGGTGATACTGTGTTCAAGACAACACTGACAATCGTCGATAAGCCATCGTCATGTATCTGTGTTGACCCAACTCGTACTTGGAACCTCGGTTTTCTTGCAATTCGATCAAATAGAGGGCTGTTCCTTTTCGGAGCTCCCAACTGTTCCAACTTGACAAGGGTAAACCGCAATGGAAAATTTCAAAGAACATATCTGGACCTTCAGGTTAGTACACAAGCTCCTTATCACTGATCCACCGCGGTTTCTCAAGATTTAATAAATTGCCCTCAAAATAATTTATCTAATGATAAGATCTGATAATGTTGGCAAATGTATGTTCACTAACTTAGCTTATGCATCTTATAATTAGAGTACACATAATTTTTGGAATCAGTGATCTGATCGTAACTATAGATCCAAGTAGTTGATCCGATGCGTATGAAATATCTCTCAGCTTTATTCGAGGGACTGGTAATCCCTTGCAAACTACAACATTGTGATTACGTTCTAAATGTTGTCAAAATTATCTAAAGGTATATCACCAGATTCGTATGAAATAACAAAAATATTCAATAGATCATTTTGACGAATTTTATTGTCGTTATTACTAGTCTGTGGTCGTGTTGACTTAAGTTACGTCTGTTTTGTCCAATTTGTGGGCCGTGTTTTATTTGAGGTCATTTCTTTCTTTTATATATAAATCATTGTCTTTAATCGTCGCTAAAAACCGTTGATATTTTGATTTGGTTTTCCTAATTCAATGTTAATGAATGTGTGCACATGTTAACTTGGATTAAATCATGCAATATTTGATTTTTCCCCAAAAATGCAAATGCCCCACAAAGGCTTTAAAGAGGCTTTAATTTTTTGAAACAGCAACTCCGTTTAAGGTTAAAAATAAAAAAAATGCATAAACCAATTTCAGAAGTGTTCCCACTAGAGTTGCTGGATCCCTAATTACCTGAATTTCCGTGGAATAGGTAGGGTCGATAGTGCCACCTCTAAATCCTAACTGACGACAGGCCACATTAGCTGAGGACGAACTGTAAGATGTCTGACAGACACGTCCCCATGTCGTCTCATATAGTAGCCTTACTCGACCTGCTCTTGGCGTACCATTAACCAACTGAATATCAATACCTGGTTAAATAAATGAATAAAAACAACTATAATAATATGCTCGTCATTCTATAGATCTTGAAACTTTCTGCGATTTTTCGGCTATTCAAGAACAGGGAACTCTGAGGAAATTCAGAATAATACCCTTTCTTCCGCTGCTGTTGGTCGTATTTTAGTTACTGATAATGTACTGTTTACCAAAGTAGTTATGTATAAATAAAATAAAAAGTACGAACAATTCAAACCATTAGACAAAATTCGAAGTCCTGAAAAACGTTATAGGAAAAATAGTGTAGTCAGCAAATGGACTGTTCATCGTGTACGAAATACACAACAAACGGTGGTAACAGGTGTCCGGAAGAGTAAGCTTATGTATATTATTTCTGTTTTACCTTGTAGATCTGATGTTGTTGGAAGATCTATAAGACAAAATTAAAATAAAATACATAAAAATGCTACATGTGTGAACAATATTTCGAAGAACGTTCTTTTCTCAGCCCACCAACTGAACTTACCTCCATTATTATAACACAGAACACCAGCAACTGGTCTACGGTATGTGTAGCTAGCAGAACACCCTTTATCTTCACCAAAACCTTTAGAACTGCAATCATCTAAACTTGTTTCAGTGCCAGTACAGTTGTACCCTCCTAGTACCATGGGCTGACTGGAATATGTTGTTGCATAGACGGCAACACCACCAAGTTTACCTGTTTGTCTACATGTAACATTAGCTTCTGTGTCTGTCCACCCAACATTACATATTGGTCCATAGAAACCATACTTAGAGGCATTTACGACACTATTTGATAGAGGATCTTCTATCTTCACTATTGTGTCTAGAGAAACAAAATCAATATGACTTTTTGTGAAAGAGTTTTTCGTAACCTTAAAAGGATAAGAATTGGCTTAGGGAAATACTAGTAAAGATTGGGTCGTGGTTAGGGTAATCATTTATCATAAATATAGTGTCTACGAGTCCAGATCATTTCGGGACTAACACATGGTTCAATTTTATTCCAGGAGTTCCTTTACGCGTAGGGGTCTTTAGTAGTTGGAGAAAACCCACGATATTACACAAGCGACCCTATTCCTTGCCACGTACAAGCGGTGAATCGAAACGCGCCACTTGATTCACTGACAGACCTTGTGATTGAAAGCTCACGCGTTCAACCATTGGGTCAGCCAATCTTGATTGGTAAACACAAGGTTATCTTTATTCGTAAACATATTGGTCACAGGGTAATCTTTATTCGTAAAGATGTGACGAATATGGTTGCATTTTAATTCATCTGGACCCAGTTAGTTTTATATGTAATATATTTCTAGATGGTCAGTTCACATGGTTAACACTTTTTTGAGGTGTCCTGTATGAATTATATTAATGAATATGAAGCAATAATTAAAGGAGACGAATGATCCGAAACACTTACTTCCGGTCTTAATGGGTGTCACTGAACAATACACAGTAACGTAATTTCTTGAATCACAAACACCTGTCGTATACTGACATGCCGTAAGACTTGATTCAGTTCCAGTACAATTGGTGATGGTGATGCTTGGTTTGGTACGGCCATAAGATGAAAGACTAACTGCGTTACAACACTGCATCTTACCGTCAGCGTAACCTAATTCCTTACATACGACACGGGCTGCCCCATCAGTAAATTGGTCATCACAAACAGGAATCCACGAATTACCTTGCTTCATTTCCACCCTTCCATAGCCAGGTCTACCCTCAGCTCCCAAAACTCGAACTATTGGAAGAAAAGGACATATAATATATCGTATTGATTTATAATTGCACGTGGATCAAGTAATTAGGGTGCGGAGGTAGGAGTGGGGGAGGGACGGAAGTGTTTTCCGAAATTCAGCTCTGTCCCCGAAAAAATTTCCAATTAGGTATGTATTAAGAATAATATTTGTTTTTCACATTGCCCACCTTCCCTACTATCCAATTTCCCTGAAATTGTACCCCCACCTCCATCACGTCGTACGTCTATGGCTAAAGTGATAAAAAGTGATCTAGACAATAACTCTAAAAGTAATTAGTTTCTAGTAACCCAGGTGTTACATATAGCAACATTTTCAGACAATAAAAAAAAAATCCCTTTATAGGTAACTTAGACATTTACAAGATACTAAAAGTTGAACAACTAATGAATGTATTTGTGCGCAACTGTGTAAATGTGAATGGTTTCTTCGTTTTGTTGTTGAAATGCTAAACATTCCATGTATATTTTCATTGCATATAAAACAGCGGAAAAGTAATCATTTTCAAAAAAGCTTAAAATGCTAATTTATCTTGCTTTCTTAACGAAGGCTAACAATTTCAATCAATCGATGTCCACTTCAAGTTCATTTAATACCAGAATCTCAAGTATCTAGTTATGCTTTTTTTAAAAATAAGAAATATATTTCCACACATCGGGTTTGCTTTAATATTCCATATTCGTTGCAATATGAAAATGAACAGCAAATGTCAGTTTTTCGGGTTGAAATCATCTAATAAGGGTTTGATGTTTATTATATAAAAATAATAATAAAAAAAAACCCCAAACAATGTTGCCATTTTTTCGGATTCGGTTTTGTAGTACTGACGCCTTTATTTCAAGAGTTGCCATTTTGCGATAATATTTCCGCAATACTATATACCGGAAACAACGGGAAACTGTCGGAAACCTACCGGAAAACACAATGATACGGAATACCAGAAAACCCCCAAATACCGGAAAACATACTAAATAATGGAAAACCCCCTAAATAACTAGCGCGGAGTCTGGTTCTCTGTGTGCGGGGGGAGGGGGTAGGGTTAGCGTTATGTTCTTCGGTTGTTTTCCAGAGGCCAGGTCCTCTGTGTGCGGGGAGTTGGGGTAAGGGTTAGATCTTTCCGATGTTTACCAGAGGACCAGGCTCCGGGTTGCCTATTTAGGGAGATTCCGGTATTTCGTATGTTTTCCGGTATTTAACGTTTTTCCAATCTTTTCCGGTATTTAGTATAACATGGAGTCTTCCTGTAATTTCCCGACTGTTTTCCGGTATATAGTATATTTTGAACTTATTTATAACGTTTTCGACATATCAATAGAGATTTAGCGTTGTATTAATAAAAACAGGCGGTCATGACTATATTTCAGATCATTTTCCACAACGGTATGAAGATATTTCTAAGATGGAGGTCATCTTTTGGCGGGAAAACTGGGCCACGTGCAGATTTTGATTGATTAGTCGTGTTTGGTGTAAAATTATCACATGTTCAAGATGGCTGCCATTGATGGCAGGACGTTTATTAAACATTAAAAAACATTAATTCTATTGTTATTTATTATTATTATTTTCAATTATCAATATATTTAATTATTATGTTTATCGACCCAATTGTGCGTAGATTAGCTTTAAACATGTTCTCGGAAGTCGGTACTATGTCGTACCCATGCCAAAAGTTGCTCATTATCATACTGAGCTGATTTCGATGTTCACACTGCAAAATGCATATATTATGCCAGTAATTCAAAGTACGTATTTTAATTTTACAATTTTACTGATTTCACCTAATGAGTATTTTGTTACAGAACAACTTCGCTTTCAGCTAAATTACATGGTTGATGTTTCTGAAACTGTATGGCGTTTCTCTAAAGTCATCTTTACCCGCATAATAATATGTCCTCTTGACTGAAATATATTTAACTTGGACGGCATTGTCTGGGACATTTTATTCTTTAATTCGGAGGTAATTTGCCCGAAAATTTTCTTTGTCAACCGAATTTTCAGAAGGAATCAATCATTAACTAAAACGAATTTTACACAACTAAAACTAACACACACAAAACAAAAAATCCCTCAAACTATTTTATGTTCCCCATTGTCTGATGTTTGTGCCAGAAAAAAATGAAATACATTGCCCCCAAAATGAATGATTCCCTAAATCTTAGGAAGTGGGGGGGGGGGGGGTGCTTCTACTCCTACGGGTTTTAAAAGCGTAACCACGATAAGTCTGTTCTGTAAAATAATCATACAAAATGGTCAGCAGTAAATATTCGCTTGGCCACAACATCATTGATATGTACAATATCGGTGCTTGACTAAACGCAGTGATTATAGTCCATAGAATTGTGACTTGTATATTCCAGTTTAATCACTAAATGCCATTGAAACAAAACATCGGTGCCAGTCGCTTAGCCCAGGACGTGAACTTTCTTTACGTCATAACGTCACCTAGGACAAATACACTATAATACAACGTCAGTGGCTGTTTTTCCATAAGTATGTGTAATAGTTTATTTATCGGCCCAGTTACTAAATGCCACTTAAAGAACAATGCCATCTAGGACGCGAGGTCAGGGGTATAGACACCCCCTCCCCACTGGATACCCACCTGCTGGGTGCTTGTATTATACTACATGTATGGAGTTTGTATTTTTCTGTTATTGTATATGCACTGAGGATGCTGGTGCAGGTGAACAAGATACGGTGTTTTTAAATACGAATTTTTTTTCACGTAATCAAATTTTCTTATATTTTATCATTATGATTTCCCAGTGTCATTTTTAAAAATATACAAAAATAATATTATTGACAGATTTTATAAAATGGTATTCGCCCCCCCCCCCCCTTATTACAGTAGCATCCTCCAGTATTGATATTAAACTGATCAGTTTTATTGTCACTTTGTCATTCCACACTGATAAACAGTGTTTATCCGCTAGGCAGATAAAATCACTGATAAGGATGGCATCGATGCGACTTAAAGGGCCAGTCCCGATAATATGTTGTGATAAATCCTTTAAACGGGAATCGATTATCAGGTTAACCAACGTAAAAATTGACCCGAAATCTTAAAAGGGTTACGTTTCCGGATAAGCATTTTGTACTTTTACGTCCTAAGGACTTGATATTTTGAGCTGAAAACTTGAGACAAGGTAAATATACCATTCCTCTATATTTTTACGATTAAATTTCAAACATACTCGGACTTTTAATTTTGAGGCTCCGTTCAAATTGGGACAGTCCCTTTAATGAGCGTGACAATGACCCCGAATGGTGATATTGTAAGTTACATTCCACTTCTACTCGTTGCCAATGACAACCTTTGATGAAACTGTCCTGTTCATTTCCTATACATGGCATAAAAGTATCCGTGTATCAGAAATGAACAGTACACTTTCGTGAAAAGAGTACTGTTCATTTCTGATACACGGATACTTTTCTACCGTTTAAGAAACTTATCAAGCAATAAGAAGTGGACGTTTAGTCCGACCCAGATCGCAATAATAACTAGTTGTTTCGTACTGCACTTGGCTAAGGTACATGAGACAACTAATCAAAATCATAGTAACAAAACAAACCGGTAGGAACTACATGACAAACCGACAGGAACTACATGGCAGTGCAAAAATATATACAATGACATTAAATCAACGTAACAACATTTTACGAAAATCAATTATTACACATATCATTTGGCATCTATTCCATAATTTGGTTTAATTTATTATGCAAAACATATAAATGAGAATATTGAATAATTATTTTAACTAATTGTGATTCCCTTGCTAGACACTTCACAAGCCTTGAAAATAAGCAGGATATAAAAAAAACCGCCGAGAAAGTTATAAATTTTATTACAATTAAATTTCAACGGACGAACCATGCGCCGATGCATACTTTGACCAGGAATGACCCACGTTTCGAATTTCCTTTCCACTACATTTAATATCATCGCAGTCCTCTACGTCATAGACAAGTTGTTTTGACGATGTGGTCTAAACAAACACTTGGCTATTTTAAGCTCGGGGTGTCACAACAAGACGCACGTGTAAATACTACCATGAAATGTAACGTAAGGCACAGAAAGGGATAAATAAAAGAGCTGAAATTATTTGTCACTTTTCGGTTGAAACGACTCGATAATAAATACTATTTTTCACATTTTGCTTCACAATACTCGATAGAAATGTGATGTAAGTAACTTATTAGCACCTATCCTCGGTGTATCGGTGAATATCAGGACAGTTTTGGTCGTTGGCCGCCTCGGCTGAGCCCCCGACCAAAACTGTCCTGATATTCACCGATACACCTCGGAAAGTGTGCTAATAACTATTACATAACTCTAAACTAAGTTTTTTGTTAAAAAAACTGAAAGTGAATATGATGAAGTGCATAAGGGATATCGCAGTCTAGATGAAACCCAATTTTCTAAAACTAACTGATGTAAAAAGTGTTGTGCTTCTCATCGGCTCACGAACTCCACTAATCTTAGCCGACTAATAAAGAGACTATATTATCATTGGCAACATCGATATATATATATATATATATATATATATATATATATTTAAAAAATGCAGGTGTAGTCGTGCTTAAGGACATAATCAGGAAAAAAATCCCTAAATCAAATCATGCCGTGAAGTACAAAGATTATTATATTGATAAAGATATGTAACTGTAATTAATGTTAATTTGTACCACTGTGAATGTGATCAAAGGTATTAATATTACCAGTTCTAGTCGATGGGGTGATATCTCTCGCCTCTGGTGTGTCGACAATAGGCTTCATTATTTCACAAAGAAATATATATTAATTTGAAAAAGACTACCCCCCCCCCCCTCAACCACTTGAACGTCTTGCCCATTCCTTTCATCAAATAAAAGAAACTGATACACGACTATTGAATTTCATGTTTTAATTCGAATTAATTTGACTAACCTGGTCCGTGACACTTGACATTAATATGGTAACACGTACTGGTTGTGCCCCAGGTTATTGCACATTCTTTAAGAGAATTCTTCGTTCCCACACAGTCTACATCAGTTATATAAACAGGACCAGTGCCTTGGTTTCTTGTTATAGGGGTAGATATTCCTCCTTCGAAACCCTTCTCTCGACAGACAATATCAGCAATCTTGTTTCTAGAGCTGTAGGAATACAACTTATAACACAGTTTACCCCAAACACCATCAACGGCTACCTCTACTCGTCCGGAACCTTTGGTTGTCCCTTTTAAACGAACCTGGAACCCTATAAGGTACAATAAATAACAGATTATTGTGGACTTGTATTTGTTAACGTGTACTTCTTATTACTGAGCTACGTTTCGATTAGGCTTCTCTAGTCATTATCAAGTATTGTATACACAAATAGTTGTTTAATGCTGATAAACCAGGGATAACTTTTAATTACATTACACGTCCATTAAACGAAAGGATAGATGAAACGTCGCTCAGTAATAAGCAGTAATTGCTTTCCATAGAATTGTGATCTGTATATTCCAGTTCAATTATTAAATACCACTGAAACAATTTATTGTTGGTCTGATAAACGCTACCTGAAATATTCTACATTATCCTGATATAGTTCCATTTTTGTAAGTGTTAATACAATATTTTTTTTTACATTTTTTTTAGAAGTACGCATCGTTTTCCATTCAATTAGGAGATAAACACTTCCTGTTACGTATTTAGAGGGTTTTTTTTTGTCCATTTAACCATGCTTGAATCATTAGAGCACGAGACGCGATAGCGTCGAGTTGTTCTAATGGATAATTCAAGCATGGTTAAATGGACAATAAACCCCCGATAAATACGTAACAGGAACGTGTTTATCGATATTGTAGCTCAAATATTTAGGGATTTTCTTAGGAACTATTTAGGAAACATTTTTACACCTATTTCAAAAAGCCGTTATTTGCCCACGTGCTTGCGTTCATTTTTCAAAATATTCTCAACACAGAGGCCGTCCTGGCTTTCCTTCAAATTTAAAATTCTGGATTCTCGAGTGTCTAGTAAATGAATTATGACAGAAAATGTTATTCGGATATCGATATAAATTTTTTTAAACGTTTGAAGATTTTTTTAAAAGAACGGGAAATTAGTCTTACTGTGGCATTTTAAGAGACGGGTGTTAGCGTGATAGAAATAATTCCGGCCTGCTATCCGATACTAAAAGTGGGGTAACTCTTGGCAACAAAGGTTTCTTCGCTTCGTGAGTTTCATGTAAGTTTTCAGTCTTTATTGTCCCCCGCCTTTCGAAGAAAGTTGGGGGACTATTAAAATGGGTTCGTCCGTCTGTCTGTCTGTCTGTCTGTCCGTCTGTCTGTCCGTCACACTTTTTGGGACACAATAACTCTCTTCCTAATTGAGCTAGAATGTTCAAACTTGGTGTATGTGTTTATTAGGTCAATGCCTTGACGGAGTTCGAAGATGGGCATTTTCCGCTTAGAGTAAGCAGAGATAAACAATTTGATTGGTTGATGCTTTGGGACACGATACTTTTAGTTCTAATTAAGTGAGAGTGATGAAACTTGGTGTATAGTTTCATTATAGTAATACCTTGACTAAGTTCGATAATGAGCATTTTCTGCTCAGGGTAAGCAGAGCGATACGCAATTTGATTGGTCGAGACTTTGGAACACAATAACTCTCCTTCTAATTTAGTTAAAATGTTCAAACTTGGTGTATATGCTTATTAGGTCAATGCCTTGATGGAGTTCGAAGATGAGCATTTTCCGCTTAGGGTAAGCAGAGATAAGCAATTTGATTGGTTGATGCTTTGGGACACGATAACTTTAGTTCTAATTAAGTGAGAGTGATGAAACTTGGTGTATAGTTTCATTACAGTAATACCTTGATTAAGTTCGATAATGAGCATTTTCTGCTCAGGGTAAGCAGAGCGATACGCAATTTGATTGGTCGAGACTTTGGAACACAATAACTCTCCTTCTAATTGAGTTAAAATGTTCAAACTTTGTGTATATGCTTATTAGGTCAATGCCTTGATGGAGTTTGAAGATGAGCATTTTCCGCTTAGAGTAAGCAGAGATAAGCAATTTGATTGGTTGATGCTTTGGGACACGATACTTTTAGTTCTAATTAAGTGAGAGTGATGAAACTTCGAATTGAGTTAAAATGTTCAAAATTGGTGTGTATGCTTATTAGGTCAATGCCTTGATGGAGTTCGAAGATGAGCATTTTCTTCTTACGGTAGGCAGAGATAAGCAATTTTTGGATGACACTTCGTGTTCAGTTTGATTGGTCGATACGTTTGAAAAAAATAAATGTGCGATTAATTAATATGTGTCATCTATTTATTTTGGGATTTCGGCGGGGGACATCAGCCTCACTGTTGGCTTGTTATTTTATTTGCAGACTTTTATCACAACTCAGCAGCTTGTTCGTGTTCAAACAATTGCATTTCGTACTTACATCCTCAAAAATACCGTATGACAGTGGTGGCTAGCCTAAGATTTCAAGTGGTTGCTATGTATACTATTCTGACCTCTTGTCAACAAATGTCAATTTTGGCATGATTAGATATTCAGCTGCTATTTTCGACCCCCTCATTAAGCGGTTTCGTGTGACTAATCACTTATTATTAGGTAGATCATGTTAGCCAGACTTTGATCAAGCCGTGATTTAATAAAAAATCTACCTGATTAAGAAAAAATTGATTGGTGAGTGAAGCTATATCCTACCAAAAAAGAAAATAAATTTGTCCATACTGTGACAGCCTAGTTACGAATATATTTAGATACCTGAAAACGGTTTTAATTAATATATGGACTGATTTTCTACTGTTTTATGTATTTCAGAAATGTGTTTTCATAAAAGATGATGTTTGAAAATGGTGTGATAGTCATATGTGCAGAATTTCTTGAAGATATTTGCCAATAAAGATTTGAGTTGAGGAAGATCATGGAGCACAAAAATGAAAAAAAGTACACTGGAATATTTATACGCAGTAATTCGCCTTGATAATTCAGAGGGGGTTTATTGTCCATTCGACCACACTTTTAGACCAATCAGAATCGAGGAAATTTCTAATTTGTGCTACAATGAATAATAATACCTGTATTCTGATAACAGTAAACAGCGGCATTGGAAAACCAAGAAGAATTTTGTAAATCACCCCAAACCACACCAGCACAACTTTCTAAAGAGGATTCGGTGCCAGTACACTGTATACTAGATAGCCATCTCATACTTTGGGACACCCTGTATTGGTCTTTTATATCCACATAAGCAAACCCATTAGGGAATCCTTTCATCTTACAGATAACAGTAGCATCATTATCGTCAAATCCAACAGAACAAATGAAACCTTGTATACCCATATACGTTACATGGACTCGCCCATGGTTTGTTGAACTTGAACCAATCTGTAACTCGTATGCTGACAACGTGTAAAAAAAACAAAAGATAAAATTCTATACTTTTTGAAAATTATACAAAGCTATATATACGTGTTGTTTTTTTGTTTTTTTTTCTGGGGGGGGGGGGCTACAAAAATATCTAATGTTCAAATCGGAATTTCTTTCATCTGGTTTATTTTCAACACTTTACTACTACTACATTATTATACAGAATTACCGTAGAAACAAAAAATTCATTTAGATTTTGAACCCGCTGACAAATTATATTAGTACAGTTTTTATACTAAAAGTTCCATTTATATTTTGAATCCGATAATGACGCTAATAGTTACGCGTTGCCTTTCCGTAGTTTAACTCTATGAAAAATCCAAAATGAAACACGGTAGACTTTCGCAACACTTGCACCAGTGGGTGTAAATCCGCCAGTGTTTGGACGTCAGTTGCCACAAAGGTCTACACAAACCAGACGCGTCGCAACACTGCGTTACTATCTGCGTCGATTTTTCTGTAGTGTAGAGTTTGGCAGTAGACTACCTTTACGACACGTAACTATCGACACACGATTGGATTACCTTAACAGCGCACATTAACCTACACAATAAATATAGTTTACGTCGATCAGTGACGTAATCGTGCCAGACAGGCTTTTAGAGCTAAAATAAGCTTGCACACCTCCTGTCGCTCACTATTTCATTCCGGAACATATGTCTTCTGTGTTCGCGCCAGATTCAGAACTGGTGCATAGACCTTACGAGCCAACCAGATCTTTGAAATCTGTTTAACCATGCTAGTTAAAACTATGGACTACACAACGTTATCTTTTAGACAAGAAATATATAATAATATCTTACCTTTTCCTGGTAAAGTATTAGAGCACGCAACAGAAGCATAGTGTCTAGTAGGGCAGTAACGTAAGCTACGTTCATAACTACAGTTTATCAATGATGGTTCACGCCCAGTGCATGCTATCTTGGATCTTACGATAACCACATAATCATGTGTAACAAAGGCCGAACAACAGATACTTATACCATATTCATAGCCAAGTTCATTACAGGTTACTGTGGCATCAACATCTGTAAAGTTGTCGGCACAAACCAAACCATATCTTCCTGTTGATGAGTCGTACAAGTGAATTGATCCAAACTGTGGATCGGGTTGAAGTCGCACTAAAAGACAAGATAGGTTGCTAGCAACGATACATACGCCCACATCAGATACACACGGCCAACCACAAAGAGAAGTGACTGCAGTATTCAAAGGTCACAAATCTAGATGCAATAAAGGGGCCTGTGTGTCATTTATAGGTCCCTGATATCAAATATTTAAGACACTGTGAACAATTTTAAAATCGGTACATACCGCCACCTTGATGAACGAGGTTAAACGTCAGTGCGTAAATGAAATGTCTAATAGTACTTATGATATAGACAGATGTAGACTGGAGCTACCAGACGCAACCGACTGTCATTCTTTATGAACTGCTCGCGTAATCCGGTAAACAAAATTGATTAAATATTACTATGAAAGTTTTAAAAAAGAATGTAAATATAAACTTATAAATAACATAAGCAGTGTGATCCATTTGTGACAAAGCGCTCAAATTTCTATTTTTTAGATACAGTGAAACTATAATTGACCAATCTGAACGACAGAATCACCTTACCTGCAAAGAAGTGACTCTGACACAGTGAATAGCCATGATATCCATATGACGTTATCTAAACGTCACAGGTCATGAGGTCATGTCAACAAACAAATGTCAACACCATAGAAATATATATATTTATATATTTCTACGGTCAACACAATGTTGCATTGTAAACAATAGCCTTCTTGAAGCCTTTAGGACTATATAATCCGTACAGCCATAACGTCTTGCATCTTCCAATGATTTTTCACAAAAATAACATTACAAATTTAGATTTGACGTATTGGCACTATTTTGTGCTTCGGTCGTGTCTATGTCAGATATACACAATCAATTCTGTTGATGTTTTTAAAGTGGGGATTGACTAATAGTTAATTTATTTCAGTTCTAAAAAGAAATTTAAAACTTTAACGCAATTTTTAAAAAAAAATAGCCAAATTCTGACTGGGATTACTGCGCAAAATGGCCATTCATTGTATACGCGCGCGCAAAAAAAAAGCCAACTTCCATTTAACTTTCGTACGTTAGTTACGTACGCATATTGACCTCCAGCTGGTGTTGATAATGCATGCATACGTACGATATTATCTTTTCAACTGGACTGTTTTGGAATTTCAGAATAAATTGATCCGATGTTTATAACCTGACCCTCAAATATGTATGGGGTCAGGTATACATACAATGACCTGGTAAACAGGAAACTAAATATTATGTCAAGAGAGAGGGAGAGAGAGAGAGAGAGGGGGAGAGGGGGCGAATGGACTCATTCGAGTTCAGCCGCTGCCGTGGCAAAAGGGCGGAATGGTTATATTAAACTATTCATGTACTTACTCGTGTATTTACGCTACCATTCTCTTTATAATAGTGTTGTATATTTTCGGCACCAAACAATAGAGATTGATCGCTATTGAGTCGTTATACTTTAGCGAGAGTACAAATGCCGCATTGAAACTTTAATGGAGCTTGTTGAAAATGAATGGGTTCGGTATGCGTTTTTTTCCATCCACTGGAGCCAGGTGTTATGACGTCATAATATGTGGATTGTGGGTTAGGATAAGGGCTGTGGCCTGCAGATTTCGTCAGTCTCGAGATGTAGACAGGGCTAGCCCTAACCCTATCCCTGGGCCAAGCCTAACCCTTATCCTAACACCTGGCTCCAGTGGATGGAAAAAAACGTTTACCGATAAAATGATGACGAACAAGATCTGTGATTGCAATCACACCAGATAAAAGGTCAATAACTCTGGAACAACTGTCTTAATTCTTAGTTAAGGTATTCATAAAATTATAAAATTATGAAAGAATAGAGAGTGGCAGAATTTCAAACAAAAAATAATGCACCACGAAACATACCGTATCTCGTGCATAAAACTCTGGCATCATCACGATTTTGGTTTAAACAAGATCGTGTTGTAACATTGAATCCTGAACTCGGACAGTACCATATTTTACTCTCTGATCCAGTACATCTAGGACGTCTTAAGTACGCAAGTCCAGTTCCATTACCATACAATGATCCGGGTTGAGCGGTTCCATCAAAGTAGCCCAATTGTCTACACACTACTTTAGCAGCACTGGTACTAAAAGAGCTGTCACAAATAGTACCCCATTGGCCATTGATTTTAATATTAACGATACCCTGGCTGTCAGATATTCCCCCAGTAAGCTTCATTTGGATATCTGTGAAATATAATTACAAAATGTTTAACGAACACAGATTTGCCATGAACGAACACAGATTGTTAAAAGATAGACACGCAAAGTGTGGAAAAACGCACACACAGCAGCTTTGTCTCGAAAAAATGATAGCAATAGACAGCATTGAAGTTTAACCGTTAAGACAAATAATGAGGCCTGCAAAAAGCGGATAGGCCAAATTACGCTAATTAAAGGGCTATTACTCAGGAACAGAAATAATTTGTTTAACGTGCATTATGCCAGACGCTCGTTTACAAACTTATTACAGCAATATGGAGTGTTAAGCATTTCTTACTGTTCTCACTAACCGTTGTCCGTATTAAAGCATACGACGCTTACTCCGTATCTTTCAGATGAACACGATGACGGTATAACTGTAGAATAAGAACAGCTCTGTAGGTCATTTTCCTTTCCAGTACAATTAAATCCGGATAAAAGACGAGGATAGGTGCTGAAGCTGTAATATGTGCTTGGTCCAAGGGCTATACCAGAGATATAGCCGGTCTGTTTACATACTACATTAGCTTCTTCATCACCCCAGCCATTAGAACACACAGTACCATTTATACCATACATGTTGATAGTAATTTTAGATGGGAAGTTGTCACCAATGGATACTCTGAAACCTTTTGAGAAAGAGAGAATTTTAAAAAAACGTAGGATTCATTGATGTAAAAACCTGAAGTTTGGAGCTTTAATACATAAACTACAATAATATATACAACACACATTATAATCTTCCAAATTTATTTAAATGATTATAACATAAATCAATCTGTGATTTCTGTACGTACACGTCCAACTAGTCTCAGTCACCCAGAACCTCCTTGTCTTCAATGTACGGGGGTCTGGGACCGTTGTCAGTATTTGATGTAAAGTCCATTCATTGCCTGTGCGTAACCGGGAGTTTGGTTTTTTAATGTGGTTGATTATCCAGTATCTTTGGCAAAGTCGGCAGATTCCGTAACCTCCGGAACCTACATCTAACCTCGGCTATATGACGAATTCCGCCATATTGAAACTACTTTAAAGGTCCCGGATGAAATATGGCTGCGCCCATACCGAACACAAATTGGCGACCTATTTGGCTAGCGACCTATTCGACCGATCCAGCTGTAAGATAATGACGAAATTACACTTCTAATCTTAGCTAAAGGAGTGGATAAAAAATAATATATTCTACTTTCATTTGATGGACATAACGTTGGATTTTATTGGGTGATAAATAGATGAGTTAAGGCGACTGTTGTCTTTATTCTAAACGAACAGGTTGCAGCTCGATCGGTCGAATAGGTCGCTAGCCGAATAGGTACCCAATTTGTGTAATAGCGTCAAGTTTTCCTGTTAAAGTAAATCGGTAGCGGCATCGCAAATGTATGGACGGAGGTACATATCACTTACTGTCATACAGCCGAGATTAGATGTAGTTTACGGAATCTGTCGAGATTTGCCGAGTGGCACCCCTTCCCGCAATAAATCCCACAATTCTTGCATTAATCTAAACAATTATGAAACGTGACGACGAACTGGGATTAATTTTAAAAACAAAATAAACAAAACCAAAGCCCGCGAAGAGAGACATTTTATAATTTAAAATAAAGAGTGTTGGATATTGAACTACCATGCAATCAAATGGATTTTCTGACATGGTATTCATAAATTAATTTCGTATGCTTCAAGATCTTGTTTTATGACGAGTTACACTCCTTAGACGTTGTTTATGATCATGTAAAAGACTGGATAATCTAGCCAGTGACCTATTATTCTCAAATGTTGACAACGCATCCAGAATAATATTCGTAGAATATTTTTCTGGATGATAAAGAGTAACGTCCAACACATACCCAATAAACAGGCGCCCAAAGAGAAAGCATATTCACATTATAATTTGAATCATAAAAGATTGTAATGGTTAATATTTTTGAATATCTTTGTTAAATACAAGATCTTTATAGCATAAGCCGTCTATGGTGTGATTTATCCTGGATAACCAGGAACGGATCCAGGAATTTTTGCAGGAGGGAGTTTGCCAGGATTCTGTTACGGTAATCTGACATCATCGTCTCTAAATTACAGAGGCATACATACAAATTGAGCTTTTTGAACAGAGAAATCATGTGTATACTGATATAGGCATTATCTATTTTATATAGCTGAGCAGGGTGGGGTTTGGACCCCCTTCCCCCTGGACCCGCCCTTGCATACGTTGTCCGGTAGCACATAAGTCTGCGATATTAATATATATTTTATTCTTCACTAATTAATACTCACGATTAGACATGTTTGTATTGCTACAAGCGACGGAGGCATAACTCAAGGATTGATAACCTCCATGACAATTGTACAGCACAGAAGTAAAACTACAGTTAGCTAAGGAAGCTTCTGACCCAGTACAATTAAATCCACCAAGAGTATTATTGTCAGTTGAACTAAAAAAGCCAACCGCACCAGGATACAGTGCTTTACCATAGCCATATCCAATTTCTCTACAGGCAACACGGGCTTCGTTGTCATCAAACATAGTACTACACACAGATGCCCATCTATCACGGAAATAAAACTGTACTCGACCAGTGTATGTACTGTTTGTTCTGCTACCGCCCACAAGCTTAACTTTAAAACACAATAATTAAAAAAAAAAATAACGATTAGTACCCAGGTCGAAATTTTAGTACGATACACCTGTCACATAATCATGTTGATTGGACGTATTGTCCCTTGAGAGGATTATTGAAATGTCCCTTTTATGTACCCATAGATTGTTTAGTCATTATCCAGACTGCAATAAATGCATTAAATTCAAAAAACTGTACTGATTGTCCAATAATAAAGCAATCGGCGATGCACAAGACGTGTGGATGTGACTATGTGGAAATCGAGCTTTGTTTAAGTTTTAGTTCACGGTAGGGTATTGAAGTAGATATTCCGAATTTGTTAGTTGCTATTCCTGAAGTTTATTAAGAAGTAAGCAACATGTCTAATTGTTGGATACACGTATTTTTAAATGTGTTAATGTAAAAGTCTTAGGTTAATAATTGCTTCTCTTGGTGACAATAAATAATCTTCTTGTCTTCATGGCAAATGCTTGTCTTGGTGACATGTTTATTTCCGTGTCTTTGTGACATTGTGTACATCTATGACAATCTGTAAGTATACCCCATGATTTTAAACTAGTGTACTTAAGAATTTGATATTATTTGTGCCGTATAAAATACTGCGTAATTTACTGTTTGAACCATCATAAATTTTAAACGGATTTTTCTTCGATTATTAACAAACTACTTAATTATGGTTATTAAAAATTGGTCTGTGCATTTGAAATCACCTCCGGTTAAATAAATTCCATTGTACAATTAAACTTCCCAACGAAATACTAAACAAAACAATCTTAATTCTTGCTTTAGGTTTCGTAAGTTTTTGAAAAGATAGATAGTGGCGGAATTTTGAACAAAAAGATGACTAGCGCCACGAAACATACCGTATCTCGTGCATGAAACTGTGGCAGCAAGGTTATGGCGTAAACAATATGGTGTAGTAACATTGAATCCTGAACTCGGACAGTACCATATTTTACTCTCTGAACCAGTACACCTCGGGCTATTTAAATATACACGTCTAGTTCCGTTAACATACAGTGATCCGGGTTCAGCAGTTCCATCAAAGTAGTCCAATTGTCTACACACTACTCTAGCAGCACTGGTACTAAAAGAGCTATCACAAATGGTTCCCCATTGACCATTGATTTTAATATTAACGATACCCTGGCTGTCAGATATTCCTCCAGTCAGCTTCATTTGGATAGCTGCAAAATATAGTTAAAAAAGATAACCACGTTTAGTGTGGAAACACGCGCACACAACAGCCTTTTATGGAAAACAGCATTTCAACTTACCCGAAAGAACAAGAGATTTGTACTTTTTAAAATGATGAAAAAATATAAATAGGCACCACCCTGTTATTGACAAGTTATGCTGAATTTGAACATAATCTATCAATACTTACAACATTTTCAGTGTTTACAAACAAAAAAAAAATAAAAAATAAAAAATAAAATAAAAAAATAACAAAAAAGTGGGTGGTCGGAACGTGCACCAAAATAAATTGTTGTTATCCTTATATATTGTTCATATATTGATCACTGGGTTACATTCTAAAATTGATAATTTTTTACAATCTTATTCATTTTCATTATCTTACTTCGGTTCAGCAAAGGTTGCATTTCAAGATAACAAAAAGGGTTCAGACGTTACTACAGTATTTTGCATTGTTCCCACTAACCATTATCCGTATTGAAGCATACAATCTTTACTTCAGATCTTTTTGATGAACAAGATGAAGGTATAACTGTAGAACGTGAACAGTTCTGTAGGTCATTTTCATTTCCTGTACAATTAAAGTCGGACAAAAGATGAGGAACGATAGTGGAATAATATGACGTGCTTGATCCAAGAGCTATACCAGATCTAAAGCCTGTCTGTTTACATACTACATTAGCTTCTTCATCACCCCAGCCATCAGAACACACCGTACCATTTATACCATACATGTTGACAGTAACTTTAGATGGGAAGTTGTCATCAATGGATACACTGAAACCTTTTGAAAGTGAAGGAATATTAAAGAACGTAGAATCAATTGATGTATTGATTAATGTAATTTCAACGTCGGACTTGTTTTAAGAAAACAAAAGGGGAAATATTACTTGTGAAATCAAAACAATATTACAGATATGATCTCCCAATGTATCGATATATTAATAAAGAAGAATATAAACCGTATTTCTTTAAATGATTACCAGGGCTGCAACGATTGTACGTATTATAGGCTTGGGAGCCCGGGTGGAGCTGGGATTCGGTAAACCGTCCATTTTGCGGTCAACGTATTTCCGTTTTTCGGGCACAAACATCAGAGAAGGAGACCATTTATCATAGAAATATAATTGTATAATAAAATCGCCCACGGTGTACGTTTTGAATACTATAATAATATTGACATTGCGCAATAATGTTTGAGGAAGACTCGTTTTAGTTAATGATTGATTCATTCTGTACATCCGGGTTACACAGAAACTTTCCTTGGAAGTAGCCTCCTCCTCCCCAAATCGGGAATAGACATCTACGCCTATGGCCCGTGTGGCCACTGGTTATCCAAATAATGATTTCACAAAAGTAGACCGACATTCAGTCGTTTAAATGCGTAAAAAAGTCCATGGCCAAAATAACCATTTTTTTTTACTTTCAGCGATTGTCAAGGCGTTTTCGGCACGTGGAGTGGCTTATTATTGATATTTCGTGAAGATTAAAATATAATCAGTCTGGTTAAGCAAGTCGAGCTGGGAATTGATTTGCTTTTTACATGACATACTTGAATAGTATATTGTTTCAATGGAATTTAGTAATCGAACAAATACTGGTTATTACTATTCGCTGAATCTAATTACATTACACCGTAGTGATACATCAGTTTCGCTATTGCAAAGTCCTATATATTGACCCAGTATTTCATTCAAGGTCAATTAAATAACAATTTCTTTTTAACAAAAACAAAAGTCACCTTTTTGTTTAAAATAAGTGGTTTCTTTAAAATAAAAGAAAGTAGTTCCTTTCTGATTGACCAATCAAATTCATGTAAAGCGATATCCCCTAAGGAGATATAGCAGTAGATTATGTAATTTATCACACAAGCGATATCTACTGTCAAATGTTTTACTGGGTGATAAAGTAAAATTTAACAGCATTTTTAAAATTGATTTCGCATATCGCGATATCAATCTATCGTGGGGTATGAATCATTTCTTTAAAATAAAAGAAAGTAGTTCCTTTTTGATTGACCAATAAAATTCATGTAAAGCGATATCTCCTAAGGAGACATCGCAATACATTATGTAATGTATCACACATGCGATATCTACTGTGAAATGTGTTATTGGGTGCTAAAGTAGAATAAAGACTATTAAAATTTAACAGCATTTTTAAAATTGATTTCCCATATCGCGATATCAATCTATCGTGGGGTATGAATGAAGTTGCGCAACGTACCATGGCCTGGGGTATCGCTGCACTTCTAAGTACTACTACAAACTATTAGCCGTTTCAGGACGCACACGCCAAACGCATAATAAATAGGGTCTAAAAGAAAGCATACACAGAAATCCCTTATAATTTGGATCATATTGTTTAATAAGTTTGAATTTTCATCTTTGCTAACTACAAGTTCGTTATTGAATAATTTCTCTTTGGCGTGGTAATGTTTATTCTGGACGACGATTTTGTTAGGTATTACATTAGTCTGGGGCCCTGTATATATATTAAGCAGCAAAAGAAACCTCAGGTTGGTATATTACTCTGAATAGACGCAATGCATAAAACTTGCCAAATTTTTTTTTGTATATTTGTGACCACATCTCCAACTTTACCTGAGCAATAAGGCTCCTTCCCAAACACAGAGTTGAAACCAGGAAATGTTCTTAAAAACGCCCTATAAAATGCGATAGCTCAGAGGAACCAGGCGCTTGGAAGACTCGACGCTGGCCACACTGCCCAGGTCAATGTACGGAACATCTACAGTCTTCAGCTTTCGAGCCACCAGCACCACGGATGATCGCCCCCGAACTGTTAGACCAAGGGTTACCACAAGGCGACAAGACCGCCATGTTGTGCGACAGCACGTGCAGGATTCCTTCAAACAGGCATCAGAGACAGCACTTCAGACAGTGGGTACACACGGATGACCCATCAGTACCGATAAAGTGCACCGACGTCTCAACAGAGAGACCCCTTTGCCGTAGTCCTTACCGTTGACCGATCCTCATCTCTCGCCATCGACGTGAGCGTATACAGTTTGCCCAGAAACACCAGAACTGGCGACACAGGCAATGGAGAACTGTGCTGTTCACAGAGGAGGGTCGGTATTGCTTACCAACTGCAGATGGCAGGACTAGAATATGGCGTCGACGTGGCCAGCGTTATTCTGATCAATGTGTCATGGAACGAGACTCATGGGGCGGGGGTGGGGGGTTCTAAACATAATGGTTTGGGGTGGAATCGGCCTGAACCAGAGAGTGGGTACCGTGGTGTTTCAAAATCTTGGTCCAGGGAGAGAAGGCGGCATTACAGCAGTGCGCTACGTCCATAGAAATATATATATTTCTATGGCTACGTCGATCAAGCTCTCAGACCCCACGCCATACCACATTTAGCACGTCATCGAAACAACGTTTTCCAGCATGACAACGTCCGTGCCCACTTCCTGTTTAGTATATTTTATTCATCTCTAATTAATACTTACGATTAGACATGTTTGTATTGCTGCAAACTACGGAAGCATAACTCAAGGAGTGATAACGTCCATGGCAACTGTCCAGCACATTAAAACCACAGTTAGCTAAGGAAGCTTCTGAACCAGTACAATTAAATCCAACGAGAGCAGTGTTGTCAAATAACCTTAAATCTCCAAACGCTCCAGGACTTAGAGCTTTACCATAGCCAAATCCAAGTTCTCTACAGGCAACACGGGCTTCGTTTTCATCGAACATAGTGCCACAAACAGATGCCCATCTATTACGGAAATATAGCTGAACTCGTCCAGTGTGTGCACTGTTTGTTCTGCTACCCCCAGCAAGCTTAACTTTAAAATACAACAATGTAATAATAAGTACCAGGTGGAAATTGTAGTACGATATTCCACAAATAAAAACACATAATTATTTCTACAGTAATAATGTGGAATGTATGTCCTTCTATTACAGTCGAATCCGACCAGTGTATGTTCCGTAGCTTCTGCTACCTTATAACAGGTAAACTATTATAATATTTTAGAGACGTTTAGTAACCAGATAGAGCAATATGCAATAACACATACTTATGGAAAACAGCTACTTATTAATTTGGGCGACGTTTCGAAAAGTATTCTCCCAACCTTACCAAGCTAGTACAGTAATACAAAAAATGTAAGGCAAATACATACAGAAAACATCATAACAACAAAATCTAAACCATACACGACAACAAGATCAAAGTCCTTGGGTAGAACAGGCTCTGGTTTTCATACTATCAAGCATTATGACAAAAGTTCGACATTTCGCAAGATTTTCTGTGGTGTGTTATATACCACAAGAGTTACACGAGATATTGTAGTTAGGAAAAAAATCAGACCCCATTATATCCCTGGTATAACATCCCGAAAGATATTTGGTGGAGTGTTTTGGTCTGTGGTGTTTGTACCACACGAGTTCAACAAGATATTGGGCATAAAATGAGTTTTGTGATTAACAATGAAAAGTTCCACGGTCGAACCTGAAACTGTAGTAGTATGATTATTTAATCACGGGGTAATCATAACACTACAAGTTAAATTTATAAATTTACGGATGGACAGAAGGAAAGGACGGAATCAACATATTACCCCCGGAATGACTGGATGCAAAATATCAAATTAAATAACAAACCGTCTTCATTAAAGCATATGACTCCAGCGTCGTTATAATGGCTGCAATGCCAATGATTGATTCCCCATCCTGGAAAAGTACAGTTTACCAAGGAGGTTTCGTTTCCTCTACACTCCACATTATTCATATATATTGGACCAACGCCTCGGGGGAAGGAATACTTTACCTATAAAACAAATTCGTATTTCAAAATTTTCCCTAGTATTGATTGATAATGCTCTTTATTGACATGCATACACATCCATAAATTTAATCTCTAGTTACAAAGAAGGTTTGCTATATTCCCAGCAGTGACTGCTATATTTATAAAGTTACCTATTCAATCCAACAAATTATATTCTTCATTGTTATAGATATATGAAATAACATTCTATTATATATAATATCCTGTTACGGACTAAAGCTTTTATAATTTTCTATACGTTTTTAAACATGTATAACCTTTCCGCCCTTTCTAAACCCTTGTCTATTTACAGTTTAAATCAGCTTGTATGATTTACATAAACCAAATCAAGTATAAGAACATACGTCCCCAACACCGATACCAGCTCAACAAATATTACTTCTTACCGTGCCATATTTATAATCGAACATTCGACAAACCACAGTGGCATCAATATTGTCCCAAAGGTCATGACAGACGGTTCCCCATTCTTCTGTTGCATTACCTCTTACTTCTACCCTTCCTTCACCAACAGAACCACCTACAAGTCTAATACTAAATCCTAGTAAACAAAATGTGCAAATTACTAAGTAAATCCTATAAACTAGTTTTTAGTTAAAGGCGACAATCTTTTATTTAAAGACCAGGTAAGTGATATCATCCCCCGTATCTTGATTCAAAATTCGGCAAATCTTGCCGTTCCTGGTCTTAAAGCATACTTATAGACATATTAAAGTGAGATTCCCAATACTACCACCCCTCGGATCTGCGTCTGTGGTGGCGCCCCATAGCCTCCACATAGGTGATATAAGAGTGTTGACGCCCTTAAAACCAAACGATTGATCAATGCCTTAAGAGCATCACTGTGTGATAATAAATACGTGTATTGTTTTATAAGTGAGAATTTGTCAAAAGTTTTTGAGGAGGGGGCGCCTTATTTTTCTGGGGGTGCAATGTACCCCTGCATCCCCGCTAGATACGGCCCTGGGTAGAGTGGAATAAACAGACACCAAAGACTGCCATTGTGTCCATTTCAACATGCCACAGAATAGCCATTTAAGCTCCTTTAATCACAGGGGGCTACTGCAAAACATTTTATTTATATGATAATATTATGATCAACATATGGCCCGTAGAAAAGCAGAACTATTAAAACATTTATTTTATAACTCACCTTCTACTGTAACTTCTGATATGTCTGCTTCTGATACCTGCAATAGAGGCCACATCAACGTCAACCAGGCAAGAAGCATTCTAATAAAATGACTCGGATGGTTGTTGTTGTTTAGACGCACAATACTTGAGCACGAATGAAGTAATTCTGACCCGGCTCACTAGTAAAATAGCAATGAATTTCAATAAGTGCTTAAATCGCTTTGATAATGAATACCCTACAGTCCGGTATCTCGGAATTTGTATTCAGGTGTGAATAACATGCTAGGTCGTCTAAACTTAGTGTAATGTTCTGCACATTAAATGCAATGCGTGAATCATATTTACTATATTTAAATATAGTGCCTATAGTAAATATAGTAAATGTGATTCACGCTATGCATTACGTTGCAATGTGCATTGAACATCTTTTATAGCTTTTCGAAGTATACCTCGCTAGGTTTGAGGTCACGGGATCGGTCCCGGCAAAGCCGTATATAGATAAAGTTGCGACAACTGTGAAGCCAGAAATTTCATCATGAAAATATGACGTCAGGTGTAAAACGACGCCATTGCTGTGTCGAAGTCGCCTGCCCCGACAGGGGTATGGAATGTGAATAAATATGTTATAGAATTCCGCGAAAAAGAGTCTATAGGCGATAAAACATACATTTTTAAAACGAAAAGTATAGCTGAACATACTATCATTATAAATTATTATACAACACAAAGAACACATTATTGTTATAGACCTATAGCCTAATTCATTATAAGTAAACGAAGTAAAAGATACACCAGATAAAAACACTATTAAATATATTTAACTTGCATACGCTTTTAAAAATCAGATTTTTCTTGTGCAGACGGGTAAAGTGAAAAATCAAAATATATATAATAATATGGGAAATAAACCATTTTGCCTTCTAGCCGGCAAAATAGGCGCCTGAAATTACACGATTGTTTTGGTCTAGAGCCATTCCCGATTGCATGTCAGTTTTCGGTCATCGATCATTAATTTTATCATCAATTTTTCGAAAATCGAAATTTCTTTAAATTGACTGATGGATAAAACATTTAAAATTAGTGTAATTTAAATAAAAGGTGTCTAGGGCCACTCTGCTCTATGTCAATGCGCGATATGTGTTTCGGGCATATGTTTCGCTCTCCGAAACTTTCTGGTTTCTTTTGCAATTTGTCTGGAGTACAACGCTATCACCCCCGCCTATGTGTAAATAATAATATTAATTTGTCTAATATATAAACGACACAAATTTAACATTCAAAGACATGCATTCCGCGGGTATATGTCCCTAGACAATGAATGGAACGCAGTTAGCTTTGAGTTTGTTCGACACCTTTGGGTATTTGCACCCCCCCCCCACACTACCATTTCCAAAAAAAAAAGAATGGCGTTGTTCTGATGCTCCAACCAGTATCAAAAATATATCACATTTGTTACAAATTGTCCCGAGCATATCCACCCATCTCAACCTTTATTGGCTTTTTGTAACATCTATAAAAGCATACATCCCTACTAAATGTGAAACAAGAAAATTCAAAGGCTAAAAGGAACAATAGAACAAGTACACCTTTCTATGATATGATTCAACCGAAAGGTACATACATATTTATGCAACGTAGATTATTAATATATCCATTCACATTAAACCAACTGTATATAATATTTTTTAAATTTTTCGTCGAGCTGATTAAAGTGTATAAATAATTGACAATAAACATCTATGCGTGGCTACCATTGTATACCTAGACTTTTCTACACCAGATATTTAAAGCGCGTTAACATATTATATTCATTTAAGAAAATAAATATGTCATTTCAGGATTAACATATCGTAAAATTCATATTCATTTGTCGATCAACCTCCTATTTACAAAACTATGGTTTATCCCAACTACAGTGTAAGCATGGTTTAGAGACTCTATCTGAACTACAGGGTACATCATATATACAGGATAGATTATGGATTGGAAACTATCTAAACTACGGGATACATCTAACTAAAGGGCACACCATGGTTTAGAGGTTCTATCCGAACTACAGGGTACATGATTGTTTAGAGGGACTCTATCCGAACCACAGGATACATCATGGTTTAGGGACTCTATCCGAAATATCCGAACTATTATTTTGCAATTTGTATAGGATAAATTGTATCCCGTAAAGCTCAGCTTATGTCGCCCTACTACGAGATAAAACTGACGGCGACTCGAAATCGGCGATTGTTTTACGCTCAAGTAAAACTGATAGGCCTAAGTCTTAAGAATGGTGTAAGTCGGACGCCAACCAGTCGCTGTCCAGTTGTCTCCAGTTTCTCTGAGTCGCACATGTTCTACTCCTACGACTGGAGACAACTAGTTGTCCCTAGTCGTAAGCGACATAAGCGCACCTACAACTGGCTTAAGTCGGCGCCTCGCTGACGTAGCCAACAGGATTCGGTTATTTAGGCACGTGGTACCCGGGGCGGTAACAACCATTGAATGAGGCCATTTTGAAGGTCATCACGTGTCAGTCATGTGGTCAGTTGTGGCTCTCATTCTTCAACTGACGCCGGGCGACATGAGCTTGCTCGCGACTAGTCTCTGTCACCCAGAACCCCCTAGTCTTCAACGCACGGAGGGTCTGGGTCGGTTCTCAATTTTTGACGAAAATTACTGGATAATCTACCACATAAAAAAACAAACATTTGGTTACGCATGGGCAATGGAACCTTTTGGCTAAAGTATCGGTAAGTGCTAGATCTTATGAAGCCGGGCCGATTTTGCTAGTTGAAATATATCCCACAATTCACTTGGCACATCTATTATTAGAAACAAAATAGAGGCGAGGAATAAGCATGCATTGCGATGAAGAATTAAGAAGATTGTGAGAAGCCATACGTCTGATTCATGACGAGAGAAAATTACCATTTCAATTGAAACCTTTACACAATAAAATTTTAAAGAGTGTCATCGTTGACAAGCGAGCTGTTTTGATAGATTCAGTACGTGGTAACTTAAAAGACTGGATAATCCAGACAATGACCTATTTTCCGTCAAATTTTGAGGACCCATCCAGACTAATATTCGTAGAATATTTGTATGGATGATAGAGACTAGCTCGCGACTGTGATCAACTGGCTGCTTGTGATTGCGTCCACTCGTGGATAATTCGTTGTAGCCTACGTTGTGCCCGATATCAACACTAGAGGCCCGCCTTCACATAAGGTAGTGATGTCACACGGTGTGTGTTCCGGTTAGTGTTGAATGTATATATTGGCGTGCACGTAAAATAACTCTTGACAGTTGGAATTGGATACAAAAGAAGACCGTAGCGCCGATACCCAGGTGAAATATGATGGCGTATGCCCGTCTTCATTAGACCGGTCGATGCAGCCTGCCATTGAGTCAACGGGCGTGGTTTCGAATCTCCGGTTGTACGTGGCGAGGAGTAGGGTCGCCTGTCCATCCTCGTGGGTTTTCTCCGGGTACTCAAGTTTCCTCCCATAGCTAAAGACCCCTATGCGCAAGCGAATTATTGAAATAAAAGTAAACCATATGTTAGTCCCGAAATGACCTAGTTTGTGTCGAGTGGACGTTAAACCCCACTTCCTTCTCTCTCCGGTCGATGCAGAAAAGTAGGATGTTAAACCCCATTTCGTGAAAAGTATACAATCACCATACTCCGCGCAGTGTTGCGTTTGATTAGAGGTAATCCTACTACACACTGCTATTATGAGTGGATATTGTTGTTTTAAATTTTGATTGGTCAGTAGTCCGTCTACCAACCAATCACTAGCTGCCCTACAAAAGCTTTACATTTAAAACGAGTGCCAATATTGGACCAAATATGTTTACTTAACGTTACGTCATGGCTTACGATTTTATTATGCCTAATTAACCCATGCATAGCAGAATACTGCAGTCAAACTAATTGCGTGACAAACGAGGCTATCAAGTCGAATGAAATTTAAACAATACTGTTTGGAGACGAACATACTTTCACCGTTTTTAATCCCTTAAATCACTGTCCAAAGTTTTAGGGAAGACCCAGATTAAACGAAGTGCTGTCATGTTGTTGTACTTGAGATAGATTTGATTGAACGGAAAGAATAGGCACATTCCATCACAAGCTTAAGTATCTGAAACCAATTCAGCAATGCTACCAAATATGTTTACATAACGTTACGTCATCTACTTTTTAACGTTTAGGATATATTTCTAACCTAAAAGTAAATTTACAAAATAATTGTGAATAAACTTAAGATCTCTAAAATTACATGCTTGCTTATTCATTTTCCGTTCTGTTTGTAAATATTATGTATTTTTACTGTGTCTATTGTAAAAAAGACACGAAACTCTGTAAACATACATGAAAATCCGTAAACATACACGAAACTCCGTAAAAATACGTCAGAGTTATTAAAACTACTATATTGTGGAGAATATACCGACAATTAAGGTACTGTAGTACTATAATTTTACAAAAATTTCTAACAGTGTACAGCATTACATTATAATGCACTATGTAAAAATGTATTCCACCATACTACTACTCTGAAATCGCAGAAAACGTGCATCAAGAGTGTGAATAGTTTGAATCATTGGTTCCAAATTATGACTGATTAACAACCAATAGCTATTAAACTGTGTAACAATATCATTCCGCTTTAACGGAGCTCCAATTGGACCAAATATGTTTACATAACGTTACGTCATGAATCACGATTTTATTATGCCTAATTAACCCGTGCATAGCAGAACACTGCAGTAAAACTAATTGCGTGACAAACGAGGCTATCAAGTCGAATGAAATGTAAACAATACTGTTTGGAAACGAACGTACTTTCACCGTTTTTAATACCTTAAATCACTGTCCAAAGTTTTAGGGAAGACCCAGATTAAGAGGGATTTCTCGGGCCATTGCTTCAGGAATATGACAATGCACGCGCGAATATTAATTTTTTTTTATTACAGGGCTTACACATGTTCTTCCGTTTCTTGCAAACTGGGATATTGGGGAATGGTAATGGAATGTAATCAATAGATTTTTGAGTAATGACCATGTAGTGAGTAATAGAAGATTTCATGAGTAATGGTATATCTGACACGAATCCAATTCATTGGAATTGAAAAAAAAAGATTGAGCACTTTCGCGACTATACAGATCTAGACAATGACATGTAATAATGACTGCCATGCATTGTTCCAGATATCCATGTGTCTTGTAAGAAAAAATCTGGTAAATTTACATGAAAATTACTGGCAGCAAAAGTTGCAAGTAAATTTACTGTAAATAAACATTCAGTTGTAATTTTACAGAGTTTCTGTAATTTGACCCTTTGTGTAACTTTACCTGAAAACAGTAAATGGAAAATAACTATGAGTTTGTTTTTTAACTTTGGACTGTAAATAAACGGTTACAGTAAGTTTGTTTTTTAACTTCCAAATGTAAATTTACCTAAAAGCAGTAATTGAAAAATTACAGACAAATGTTAAAAATCACCACAATGACCGAAAATTAAGCACCCCCCTCCCACACTTCTTTTTAAGGTAAACAACAATTCCCCGTAAAGGAAATAAACTGAATAAGGGGAATCTGAAACCCCGATTGTGTTGTGTGTCGAAAACACCAGCCTAATCTTGTTTGGCCGATTTATCTCACAAACGAACACAGGTTGAAACCGCCGCTCGTCGATGATAGTTGGCGGTTCCAGGCATTCAGATGTAAGCCTGCGGTACTGTCTATTGCAGTCACTGAAACTGCTTTAGAGACAGTCCAGCTAACACTGGCCAATAGGTGTAATTAAGCGTCTTCAAGTGACCTTGACTACGACATAATTTTAACCTATGGCCGGAAAGTAAAAATACTTTCAATACGTTTATGAACATACTTACAATCTGATTAATGTACGATGAATAACAATACCGTTATAGGTCGTATAAATAAAGGAAATTAGATATACATAACATGCAGTATACAAAATTTCACAAAATGTAATTGTCCATATTATGGTTAATAAATTAGAATGAATACTTTTAGAAGATAGTTATTAGGAATGGTTCGTTGCTATGGAATACTAAGATAAGAGACAGTAAATTTACCTTACCGATAAGTAAATTTACCAAATAATGTGAAAACACGTAAATCTGCAAAACCTTCTGGTTTTGCTATTTTCAGTGCAATATTGAAATACTTAATATATATATTTTACCGGGGTTTAATGTGCCTTTGATTTCATCAAAGTTCGTTGTAAAAAAAGACTGAAACTTGGTAAATATACATCATTTTTGTAAATATTCCAAATATTTTGCTTACGTTTCTAACCCGAAAGTTAAAAATACATTATGCTAAATTTGCCTTTGGCAGGTCTTTCTTTAGACCTGATATTTTATATAAACTATGACTTAGGCATTTATTAACACGAAAAGGCCATACTCAACTCTTGATGCCATCTTAGGTGTCAGATTTTCATTGGTGATTAAATTCACAAAAGGATAATCATGACGACGTTTTTATCGTACCGACTGTTGTAATACTGATCGAGGATAGGCTTAACATTCAATCGCTAATATCTCGGTTCAGAGTTGAGCAATTTGACATATTTTCAGCATATGCCCTTTACATTATCTAGTTTTTAACGTTTAGGATATATTTCTAACCTAAAAGTAAATTTACAAAATAATTGTGAATAAACTTAAGATCTCTAAAATTACATGCTTGCTTATTCATTTTCCGTTCTGTTTGTAAATATTATGTATTTTTACTGTGTCTATTGTAAAAAAGACACGAAACTCTGTAAACATACATGAAAATCCGTAAACATACACGAAACTCCGTAAAAATACGTCAGAATTATTAAAACTACTATATTGTGGCGAATATACCGACAATTAAGGTACTGTAGTACTGTAATTTTACAAACATTTCTAACAGTGTACAGCATTACATTATAATGCACTATGTAAAAATGTATTCCACCATACTACTACTCTGAAATCTCAGAAAACGTGCATTAAGAGTGTGAATAGTTTGAATCATTGGTTCCAAATTATGACTGATTAACAACCAATAGCTATTAAACTGCGTAACAATATCATTCCGCTTTAACGGAGCTCCAATTGGACCAAATATGTTTACATAACGTTACGTCATGAATCACGATTTTATTACGCCCAATTAACCAGTGCAAAGCAGGAATATTGCATAAAAAACAATTGCGTGACAAACGAGGCTATCAAAACGGATACATTGTAAGTAATACTGTTTGAAGACGAACAATACTTTCACCTTTTTTAATACCTTAAATCACTTTCCAAAGTTTTAGGGGAAACCCCAGATTAAACGAAGTCATGTTGTTGTACTTGAGATAGATTTGATTGAACGGTAAGAATAGGCACATTCTATCAAAAGCTTAAGTATCTGAAACCAATCCACCAATGCTACAGGAATATGATGTGTATCATACAGGTCAACATTTCCAATTTCCCATTTTCCAGCCATTCGCCAATCGTGCCCAAGAGACGATGGTGGATTCCATATCTGCTTCTTTTTCATAATGACAAATAAGAGTTTGTATGACAGAATTTTGATAAATTTGTGGCACGAATCTTACTTTGCATGTGTTGTTCAGATTGATTTGAATGTAATTGATCGACCCTATAATGGTTGTACAAAAACAACATGATTGAGGAAATTTTCGATTCCTTGTAATCCACTTTAGTAGGTGGCGGGAGAATGACGGTTACGCGATGGGGGTGGACTGCTCAAGGCCGCCATTTCATAGGGAATTCGATCAACGAGTGAAATTAAATTTTAAATACCTTAGGGCGATCCTTACCAGGTGTCAGAGAAATCCAATCAGCTATCATCGAAACGAAGGAGGTTTTGTAACTACTCAGACTCTTGACACAAGTTTTCAAAGAATACATTATTATATAGTGCATTATAATGTATTATGAAAGCTGTAATATATGATGGATAAGATATCTTGTTTTTAAAACTATATGGGCAAGGGGGAGATAATTTTGAATTGAGATTTTTGTATACAGTTAAATGGATTTCACATAGTTCAACCAACGGGTCTCTTCTGGCACCCTACAGTGTGTTTGCTCTTCTTGACGTAGGAGTTCAGGATTTCTACACCATCCCAGTAGTAGTTCACGAAATCACTAGATTCCAGTCGATTACCCCCTGGCCCGTGATAACCCCCTGGCACGGTCTTGCAAAATCGACATTCATTTCATTTCGAATAAATTTCGTTTTGAATTTGGCGTCTCTAGCTTCGATGACATATTCAATACTGACAATGTTTATTTTGTTGGGACGTTATGGTTTCGCCCCAATCTGAGAAGAAATATGTTGAATTCAAGAAGTGAGGTTCCGCTAAGTACAAAATGAGATAGGCCGAATATATTATAGAATCGTCTGTTATGAACCAAATGGCGAAAAGGGGATGAAATGGGGTTTGACGTTTTACTGTTCTGCTGCGACCGGGATAATACAGCGTGTTATGAAGGTAATCTTGTCCCCACAGCGGCAATACCTACACTGCCTAATTCCAACTGCTAACGGGTCTTTTACGTGCACGCCAATATGTGGGCCTAGCCTAAACGTAACTTAGGTTTTTGTCATGCCCTCTGCAATGCACCACTGACAAGAGGAACCAGGCCGGAAAATACCGAAGAACTTTCTCGGGAAATGGGCTAATGAAGACAGACAAACGCCATACAGTGTACTGTGAGGGGAATTTTTCCCGGCTTGCGACGCAGCGGTCTAAATTCCAATTGCCAAGGGATCTTTACGTGCACTCCAATGTGTACACGGGACCACGGATTTTCTTTCCATCGAACTACTACCAGTAGTGGTAATAATAATAGGCTTATTACCGTGAAGGATGTATGTGAACCGGGCGGTCTGTTGGTTCTGAATACAAATTTACAAAAATAGAAATTATTTTACAAAATTAGAAAGTTTATTGCAGAAATTATTTTACAAAATAGAAATTATATTAGAAAATAGAAATTATTCTAGTAAATAGAAATTATTTTAGTAAATAGAAATTATTTTAGTAGATAGAAATTATTTTAGAAAATACTATTTTAGTAAATAGAAATTATTTCACAAAATTATAAATTATTTCACAAAATTATAAATTATTTTCAAAATTAAAAATAAAAATAGGACATAAAAAAATTACAAAATCTAAAATTAAAAATAAAAACAGGAAATAAAGAAAACGAAAATAGTTCGTATTTGAACTTCCTTTAACAATCCAGGCGGACCATAAGTTTACCTGTAGACATCAAATTCCAACAGAGATAAAAACGATTTACGTGACCCTGGCAATAATAAGTTGGGTTTATTTATAATAATAATATGATGCATTTGAAAAGTGCACACGCACATCTGCTGATGTAGCTGATTCTTATAATTATAACAACCTTTAACACATAACACAGAATACAACAATAAACCACATCGACATTAAATGTATACACAAATAAATAAAATCAACACATAGTGACGTAATATAGGACTAATATAAACATATTTAAATAATTTGACAGATTATTAACGGCATGTTAAAGTTCGGATTTTATATATATATTTCTCTTAAATAATGCATGAAGTTTGTTCCATAATATCAGGGTTGTATTTGAGAAGGATTGTATAGCTACTCCTGGGATTTTGAGAAGACTGAATTGGGCCTTTCAGATATTTTGGAGCTATATTACAGTTCAAGAAAGGAGAAGTTAGAAATTCGGACATTAATATAGGAAGAAAAGGTAAGTCTTTTAAGCACTGGTGTTATATTTATTTTTATACGACTTTTTGTTCGGGAGAATTTCTTTTGAATGAAGTGCAACGTTTAGATATGGAAAGCAGTGCAGCAAGCAATTAAAACACTTTGTTTAAGCATGCGAAACTAAAACAGAATATAACAAACAATTTATGGCGTACTCAAAATTTATAAAATAATTAAAATACCAAAATATAAACTATGAAAACAATTAAGCATTCTCCTCGCCATAGGTTGGATTAGATATCCCAATGTCTCCGTTAGTTGGTGGATTTGAACGAAATTTAGAGAAGAATGCAACATTCCTACCGAGACGGACACCGTCACTTTCTGACTCGGGAACAAGTTCTTCTGTTAAATCAGAAGGCCTGTTCCTACGTTTATAATAACAAATTCCCACAACAGCACCCGCAACAACTAACACCAATATTACAGGAACAGCAATGGCTGCTGTTTTTCCAGGCGTTGGTGAACCATTCAGTTGGCTCCGTAACTTAACCCCTTTAGTAATGGTTATTTCTGTAACGGTTGGTGTCGAAGAAACGTATGTCGTAGGAACGTAGATGTCCGTTGATTTACTTCCTTCAGTAGCATCTGTTTTACTTGATGGTGAAGTAATTGTTGGTGTTGTGGGAACGTAAGTACCTGATAATAATAAAAAAAACACCTGTTATTTAAAAACATGACAAATAATATTATTTGTGTCATTATCTATGCGGGCATGCGAAATACAAAACAAATACGACGAGGCTGTAAAATTCATTTATCACACTATGACGTTGCATTAAAGTGAATTATGTTAAATGTTAAAATTCAGTATTGTAGAGAATAAAAGAAGACAGAATTACCATTGCAGATAACACCGACATCCCCACTATGATCACAATTACGAGGCGAAAAGCCACTATTGGTACAATCCCTGATGCTCATTTCAGTTCCTATACAACCAACATCATTCAACCATATTGGACCTGTTCCGTGCCCAAAGATCCGCGCTCGTAAAACGGCAGTTCCTGTAGCAAAGCCAAGTTGTCTGCAGACAACAGATGCATCATCGTTTGACCAAGAGTTATCACAGACTGTTCCCCACTGATTCGGTCCTTCTAGATATACTTCCACTCTCCCCGAACTTTGGTCACCGCCAGCTAGCCGAACTTTGGTCAGTTCTGTAAGAAGAACAGTAATAAGTTTTAAGCGTTTCCAAAATATTTTTGAAAAGGGCATCACCTGACTCAATATGCCATATTATTAGACTTTCTCAAAAAATCTGTACGAATTTGCAGTGGGAGTAGGGTCAACAACCTTGGTATTACATCCTTTTACACTATTAGCGTAGGTGGAGCGACCATTTATGGTGCAACGTGGATCTATTTGTACGTTTTTTAAAATCGGAAAACAATTGTGATATCTAGAAGGTGCAGAAGGTAAAACGAGATTTTGCGTACAATGGGGGCTTATAATCCAATAGTTACAGTTCGATATCAGCGATCTGAGGGTATAAACATACATTTAATAAAAATTGTGAGCTATGGAGTGTCCACACGCTAAAAATATGATTTTTCGTACAATCAGGGGCCATAATCCATGCAATGGCAGTCCGATACATGCCTCTCTTTCGACGGGAACCGACAAAGAAATGTCTTCTTAACCCCATAGAGTTTCTAAAGGTATGAAGCATAGGCACTATAAGAAGACGATCTTCTTCGAGTTCTAGCGTTCTCCGATTCTCCATGCCTTTCCGACAAGCGATAGAGGGTATAGCTTTGGTGGAATGACCAACCGAAAGTCACATTCTTATGACAGCAAATTCAATAATAGAATTTCTTGTCTATGTACGTTATGCGAGTTATGCAACTCCCTTTAAAACAAAATGGTGCCTAGAAAACGACACTACTCAATTTTTTGGAGGGGCTGAGGAAGTGACCACCAAGAAAACTAAGAAATCATTATTTGCAGTCATTCAATCTAATAATAACAAGATCAAAGAACTCATTTTGTGGTCTGATGGTTTGTCATTTGTCAAAAATATTTGGTTACTGGTCACACTACCATTGGGTGCGATTCAATGCACAGTGTAATTGATAGAAGTATCCGAAGTGACATATTCTTGCAAGAGAGTTATTGATGACAATGGGGACACCCAGAAAAACTCCCGAACTTAAATTGTTCAGTAGCTATCTTGTGATAGCTTTAGGACGATGAGTGTTAGTAATATAATACAAGCAATACGCTTTTACAAGGAATACAGAGTCTCAGAAAATATGATTTCGGTTGGTGATAAACCATTTTCGGCAAATTACGAAACCAGTATCTTAAGGACAATTACATAAAGGATTTCTTACCATATAGTGTTCGAAAGGGATGAAGCATATTTGTGTTAGAATAATAGCTCATTCAAGATAATAATGCTTTGATTCTACTCAGGAAAAGAAATGAAATGGGGTTTTAACGCTCTGCCCCAACTTGGCTAATGAAGACCGGATTCTACATATGATTGGTTACGTCTTTATGTAGAAAGGGTTTGTAAATAAATATACTTTAGGTACAGAATGCGAAAATATTGTTTTATAAAATAAATTAAGTATTAATGATAAATGGATTTGTTTTAAGCCTGTACCCCGTCTTCATTAGCTCAGTTTAGGTGTAGAAGAGTAAGACGTTAAACCCCATTTCATTTAAAGTCTGTGCTCTTTACATGTTAAATATATTCTGCAATGGTACTTACTGATTGGCGAATCATAGCATTGTACAGCCATGGGTCCATAATATTCGCAGCTGAATGGCCTCGGGGGATAAGAATAATAAGTATTGTTAAAACCATTATTCCGGCACATAGGGATTGCAGTTTCATTACCCCGACAATAAAGTCCCGAAAACCAGTAATGACTGCTAATTCTGTATCTGGCACCAGACACCATAATACCATCCACATGGCCAGTTTCCTTGCAAATCACTTTGCTAATGTTTGGATCGTTGGTGTAACCACACAATGCTCCCCACTGACCATCATAACTCATTTCCAGTCTTCCTCGACTTGTGTCGTTATCACCAGCTAAGCGATACTGAATGCCTATAAAACATAACATTCGGTTATAACAGATTTGGTTAATAATACAAAACTGACCATACTCATTCTATAGTTATATCCGCGTTATTGGAAAAAGGGTATGCAAATGAGGATTAGAAACTAGAGACGTACTGAGCATGAAATGAAGCGAAATTGGGTTTAACGCCCTGCCCTTCTGCTCCTAACCTGGGCTAATGAAGACATGCATACGCCATACAGTATTCTATGAGGGAAATTTTGGCCGGGCAGTGGCGCTGTGGCCCACTCTTATATCGAATTCCAACTGTCAATGTCTACACGACTAAGAGAGAGATTAACGTCCTCTCCATACAAACTAGTTCATTTCGGAGCTAAGATATGGTTTAATTTTATTTCAATAATTCGCTTGCGCGTAGGTGTCTTTAGCAGCGGGAGGGAACCGAAGGACCCGGGCAGGCGACCCTACCCTTTGTCACGTATAGCCGGGGATTCGAAACTACGCCAGTTGACTCAATAAATGGCCTTATGATACAGCACCCACGTGCTAACCATACGGCCATCCAATTCCCCCACCCCCGTGGATTGATATGGAATGAAATTCTAAATAACTCGGGAGAAGTCAACAACTTGTGTTCTCTTTTAAAAATGGACAAAATTCTATAAACATTATTCTAAGCTTAATTTACAGTTAAAACTGTAGTAACACAAGCCTCCAAAGTCAAATGTAAATTTAAAAATAAAGGAAATGAGCAACGGCGGATTATTTACCTTTAACTGTGTTGTAACACAGGACTCCCGCTCTTGGTGAATAATAATCACACCAGTTATTAGATGTTGATATAGTAGAGTGAATACATGTATTTAAAGATGTTTCTGAACCAGTACATTTAACGTCTGTCATCAATATAGGTCTGGCATGACGCTGATAGAGGTTTGGCTTATAAGGTACACCACCTTTAAAACCTAACTGCTTACATGCTACAGTAGCTGCCTTATTATCAAATCCTGCTGAACACACACCTCCCCATACACCGTTAAGTTGCACCTTTAAGTAACCCGAAATACCTCTAGTTGTATCTTTCTGAAGCTCCAATTTAAACCCTAGAACAATAATGGTTATATAAATGCATATTCCACAGATATTGAACCTAATATATCCTCAAAGATGCGAACCAATCTTCTACGTATCGGCGGATACTAATCTGCAAAATTAAAACAAGTCGCAAATTAACCCGATTCCGAACTTTTCATTTTTCTCATAAATTATTAAAGTCGTATTCCCTCCTTCAAATGTTTATAATGTTCATATTAAAATTTCGTAAAACGCCAATATCGCAAATTAAGCTTCAAAATTGAAAATGTCCCTCATTTTCAGGTGAAACCCTGTTTTCAAATTTTCGGGGTGGGGGGGGGCACCATAGGCAAAAGTGCATGAAATCTAATAAAACATTAAATTGACTATGGATTAAAATTTGTTTGGAGCCACTGTACTTTGTACCAGACTATTCGTACATCGGTTTTTATTTGTGATTGCAGCTGCAACAGTCCGATCGGATGGTTGGAATTCAGGTCGGCATAGAGTGAGATTTCGGTTACAAAATGGATTCTGGTACAATAGCCGAAAAAGCGCGGTTGTTTGGGATCCACCATATTTCTGAAGCAAAGGCCCAAGATATCCCTTTCTGACCCTTCGCTTAATCTTGAGTCTTCCTTTGGACGGTGATTTAAGGTATTGTATCTGTTTAGATAGCCTAGTTTGTCACACAATTACTTGTTCTGTAACATACACTGGTTAATTGGGTATAATATAAAGTCGTGAGCCATGACGTAACATATTTGAAGCTCTGTTAAAAGCGTAATGATATTGTTACGTGGTTACCTATTGGTTGTTAATTGGGCCATTGACCAGTCACAATTTGGAACAGACATTTACTTCCATTACAGCAGTGTTAAGCGGGATTAGCTCTAACCAAACGAAACACTGCGAGGAGCATGGTACGCCACCTAAGGTAGACTATATTGGACCACATTTAAGTTGCTGTATTCATGGGCTGGAATAGCAGGAACACACGTTTGCGGCTGTCAAAATTTGCTACCGACAATGAAACAGGTGAGAGCAGGACAGGGCTGCCTAGTGCACGCCGACAAACCAGTCAACACGCTATTCGCTGGACAAATGGTCGTCTAGTTGTGAGTCTGTCACCCAACTGCGGTCTTGGGTAGCGAGGAAATTGATTGGATTCCCCGTAAGTCGGTCTGTTTTAGTCGCGAATCCGGAATCCCGAATAGCGTGCTGGCTCGTTATTCGTTATTGGCGAATCCCGAATAACGAGCCAGCACATTATTCGGGATTCCGGATTTGACAATAAAACAGGTGATTGCTGGAGATGACTGCCCCGAGCACTCTAAATAACCAATTAGCACCCTATTTGCTTGATAAATTGTCGTCTCCGAGCTGGTCGGTCACACAACGAGGAAATGGTCGGATCCACGATAGATGGTTCTGTCTTGCTGGCGAATCCCGAATAACGTGCTGGCTAGTTATTCGGTATTGGCGAATAGCGAGTCAGCACGTTATTCGGGATTCGACAATAAAACAGGTTAGTACAGGACAGGACTACCCAGTGCACGTCGACAAACCAATCAACAAGCTATTCCCTCGACAAATAGTCGTCTAGTTGTTAGTCGGCCACTCATCTACTGTTGGGGGTAACGAAGTAATGATCGGATGCCACTTCAGTCGGTCTGTTTTAGTGACGAATCCCGAATAACGTGCCCTTGCTAGTCGGTCACCCAACGTTCACTTACTGCCCCGTGCACTCCAACAAACCAGTCAGCACCCTACTCGCTGGAGATGCTGCTGTATCCGTGCTAGTTGGCCACCCGACGTTCACTTACCCCTAGGGTTCGGAGTTATGGAGGAAATGGGGGCATGAAAGGTAGACCGCTCTTTTTAGTGTCGAATCCCGAATCGCGAAAAACGTGCTGGCTCGTTATTCGTTATTGGCGAATCGTTATTCGTTGTTTGAATCCCGAATAACGTGCCAACTTCACGTTGCCAGTTTTTTCATCGAGTTAAAAGACATTCGATGGCCAGCTACGAATTTCACGACTTATGCTTTACAATTATATTGCAAGTTTTTGGCTGTCCGTGTTCTTGGATCGGAATGTTATGGAAGACCAAACAGCTCTTTATTCAGTGTTTCGTTCTTAGCTTTTATTAAAATACAATAATAAAGAGCTGTTTGGCGTTAAAATAGAATGTTAGTGCATAATAGTTAATCTGCGTTCAGTTATAAAACACTAATCAACCATTAATAATGACTCACATAACTCATAGGGTGTACATATGAATAAAATTTCAATGTCAAATCTTTTTTGTTTCTTTGTAGGAATTGTGTAAAACCCACACAAAAATGTTGCCTTTGTTAGGGTAGTTTGGTTTTCACGCTTCGTTAATTTGAAAATATATGAACATTGATCACCTGAGTAACATGAGAACTTTACTTGCAATGTACACATATATATATATATACATAGTTTTACTTTTGGTAACTTCTAATCTCACTACTTACATTTCACACTAATAGAGGAAATTCCGTTAAACTCACCATTATCAACTATTTGTGTTTGACTACAAATCACTGAAGCATATCGTCCACTAGCACACGTTCCAGTATATATTTGGTTACATTGAGAAAAATGTTCTTCTGTTGGAGAACACGTCACACCAATGACACCTATAGGGTTTGACCTTCCGAAGCTCGAACCTGCTATTTTTACACCATGAGTGATATTCAGAGATCTACATACAATCTGTGCTGCGATTTGATCGAAACCATCATCACAAACAGTTACCCACTGATTACCATGATATACTTCAACCGCGCCCATATTACTCTTCATACCGAGGTTTAGTCGTACTAGAATTGTTTAAAAATAATCAATATTCAAACTAATTTATAGTATATTCTACAATGAAATTACTGTATGATTAGAAAAATAGTATATAAAATTTTAATTCACTGAAATAATTGGTCTCATTGAAAAGATTATATGGTAAACGTATGTGACATTCAAAAGTCAGCTTTAACACACAGTTAATTAAGCTAAGCAATACGTGTCTTAATAAACTTTTGTAAGAAGACTATCTTCAAAATAACAGTTATAATATGGGAACACCCACCTTTATCCATACAATAAACAGAAGCATCATCTCTATGTCTTTTACATAAACCATATCTATAGGAATAACCATATATAACTTCGCTACTGAATCCAGCATGCGGACATTTATGTAATTCGGTTTCCGTTCCTTTACATCTAAGTTGACTTAGCCATATTGGCCCAGTACCCTGTCCATAATAAGCATTGTACATAGCATAACCATCGGAGAAACCAAGTTGACGACACATAACACCAGCTTCTCTGTTATCCCAGTTATAGTCACAGACTGTTCCCCAAACACCACCAAGACTGATTTCTACTCTACCATTCTGCTTGCTGGTTCCATTTACTAGTCGGTACTGAATTCCTGTATATAAAACCAAACTGGTTATTCAATAGACCTTTATGCCGTTCACCAGGACAACAGATAATATGAGTTTATCGACCCGTCAACACTTGGTCATTTTGGTACTAACTTCGGGTATATTTTTATTGCACTAATTCACTTGAACTTTTGGGCTTAGCTGTGGGGGAAAACTGATAGCCCAGGAAACATCTATAATTTCTGCAATCGTCATTGACGACACTATGGCACTTCACTCAATGGCTTTTGACTCACAGCCACCCCTGCTACTTCTGGACTCTTCTAAGTACCATACCACATTGCCATTTTACATGACGCTATACTACATTACATACATTTTGTTTCAAAATTATTGAAGGTGATATTCCTTTTGTACGATTTACTTAAAGGGATATAAACGGAATCTCCCAAAAAAAATAATAAAAAAAAATAAAAATCCGAGATCGTATGACATTTAAGCCCCAGAATGTACAGGAATTGTGCATTTACCTTTGTCTCAAAATTTTCGCTCAAAAGATAGAGCCGTTTAGACGTGAACGCTATAACTGCTTGTCCGGAAACGTAACCCTTTTAAGATTTTGGGTCAGTTGTTTCGTTGGGTGACCGGATAATCTATTGCCGTTCCCTTAGAGGTCTATACAATGAATGACCCATTGCAGTAATTGATAACCAAATGGAGATTTCACCTACGCGTTATTTTTATAAAATAAAAGTTGAGTTTTATCCAGACACGGCATAATACAGCTTATGATACTGGTCTCTATTTCCAGATGAAAACTGACGGGTTAAAATTGTTTGAAAATGTATCACGAAGCCTATATTGAGTTGGTGGTTCGGTCCTAGGGTAAAGGGTTTTACGGGCTTTTAACATAAAATCTAATAACATGGAGTAAGAAATAAATCTGTTAACAATCGAGCCTCTTTCACGTTTACAAGGTTTTCGGAAACTTCGGAGGAGAATGTCACAGATCGCTAACTAGCGATACGGTTCGTCCTCTTGTGACCCAAATGCTACACACCAAATTTGAAATAAATCCTAATTCCAATGTTTCACATGAAATAAAAAATAAATCTGTTAAAAACTGTAGCCTCTCTGATGACCCTTATGCTACACACCAAATTTAAAATAAATCTGTTAAAAACCGTAGCCTTTATCGCGTTCCAAATGTGGGGAAAACTCTAGAACGGAACGTTGTGGGACGATGAATATCGATAGGGTTTGACCTTTCATTAACCCAATGCTTAACAACAAATCTGAAAATTCAGGTAAGGTGCCATAACTGTAGAACAAAAGGTCACCAGACTTTGCTTATCGATAGAGTTCGACTTGTCATGGCCCAGTGCTTCAACTATACGCCCACATTTTGCAAGAGATGGAGGTAAGTTTGTAGAAGATGTTACCCCATTGTTCCAATGCTTCAGTCCGAATTTGGTTTAGAATGTTGATGTATAAAAACATCATACATATTCCACATTTTGTGTTCTTCATCCACGAAAGTCGAACTCACCCAAGACCGTTCGATCCATATTATGTTAGTTTCATTTTGGTATTAGATGCTTTATCACTATTTTCATTTCTAGCCTTGGTATTACATGCTTTTACACTATTTATGTAAGGAGGCGGTCGTTTTGTTTGGGCAATTTCCTTCCAGAATTCGAATAATTATGGTGCAACTGTAGTAAATTTGAACGAGACCATAATTCAGGAAGCTACAGGCCCATGTGCACCAATACTGAAAGGAACCAGTAAAGGGCCGAAAACCAAATGTGTAAGGCCACACGACGGACAGTGACGAAGACATAATACGGAAAAATTAGTATAATTGCGGATTGGTAGATTAGATGCGCACCAACATCAACAGATGCGCACCAAAATCAAACTCATCCAAAATATTTTCATGCTTAACACCCTCCTGGGAGAGGGGTTTAAAAAAAGGCTACCTCTCTGTTCCCCAATCTGAATAAAAATATTGCTTATCCACTCCTCCCACACACATACGTATTTTCAGTTTCATCAGACAAATATTTTGCACAAAACGTCAGGAGCATTAACTCTAGAATGGAAGGAACTCTGGTGCGGACAAAAATCGAACTCATCCGATATCGTCTGCCCCATAACATATAATTTTAAGTTTCATCTAAATCGGACACAAATCGTGGCCTCACGACGGTCCACATCCTTGGCGTACGGATAACATGCTTTTGCACACATTTACGTGACGCGGAGCGGTAACTCTGACGAGAAATTTTGATCAAATTTTCACGATATTATGGTTTAACAATGAGATGTTAGAACGGTTTGTAAATTTAATTGAATTTGTGACCACGATAGGGACCACAGGCTACAAACGCCGTTTTTCGTACAATCAGGGGTCATAATGTAGGAAGTTACCGTCCAATACGCACCAATATCAACAGGATCCACGATGGGTGGGATATACACATTTATATCAAAGCGATAATTTCATATTTTCAAAGAAAGTCAAAACATAATTATTTCTATGTATTTTTGCTCAATAGGTTGTCAACTCACACTATTCTACGATAATAAGCATTATTTCCAACTCCTTTAACTCATACAGAAAATAATAACACAATTACCTCCCTTTGTTTTTTTTCTATTGTCGGGATATATGGGACATAACGATTTATTTTAAGTTTCACTAAACTCACTAAACAAATAAATGTGACCCGTGGAGTTTCAACAAACAATTGTAAACGGATACGCTGACCGTTTAACAAGTTCGACGACATAATACTTCCACTGGATTTACGCATTTAAAAATTTGACTTTACCTGTATCGTCATTGAAACAAGCTGCTGCTGCTGCGTCGGCCCCCGAACAGTTGCCCAAGTTTAATCTGTCGTTAAATGAGCAGTTTAACAATGATTGTTCTGTTCCTGTACAATTCACAGCACTTGTCCAATACGGACCACGGTCTTCAAGTGAAACATATGTCGAGTAAGGTGATTGGTACGCTATACCATCCCGGAATCCACGTTGTTTACAATAAACCTTAGCATTGGCGTCATCCCAAAATGTGCTACAGATCCGACCCTTGGTGCCATAGTGATATACATCAATCGTACCACCAGTGTCTTTTGCCCCATCGAATTGATACTGGTAGCCTTAAATATTGATAAATAGTACCATACAAGTATTAACCTTTGTACATTAATTGGATACATAAAATATTATACAAATTATAGCCCCGCAGACGAAATACGCATGCACGACAGTTTGGTCTAGCCATATAAATAGGCAGCGCCTATCTGAAAAGGAAATGTTTAAAATGTATCAGTAAAGGTGGGCTATATCGCTTGAATGCTAAAATGTGCTCTTATAACCACAATGCTTATTGCGTTTATACGTTTTTTGCAAAATGAGATATAACCCTGGAAAGGGAAATTGTCGAAGCGTGTAAAGCGACACGGTTTGTCCTCTTATGGCAAAATGCTTCATAATGAAATGTGGGCGTTTAACAGCATGATTGCTACTTTTAGAAAAGAGAGAAATAATCAAATTGTTCTTACTTTCATCAATTATATCAGTAGAATTAAAACATATGGCAGAAGCATAACTCTGAGATTCACAGACTGTTGGTTGTAAGCAATCCATGGAACTAGATTCAGCTCCTGAACATACCATACTCATGTTGCTTAGATTTGATCTGCCGTTGCGAAAAAAATAGTTGGAGCCATACGCCGAGCAACAAAGAGCTTTTCCATCACTAAAACCAATATCCTGACAAAATCTCTTGGCACTTAGATCAGTAAAGTCAATATCACAAACTAAATTCCATGTATTATTAGCATAGAACTGAATCGGTCCCTCTTTTTCACTAGGTGCAAAACCGGTGGCCAAACGAACTAAAACATAAGAAACAGAAGAAAGTAATTCCCACATATATAATATAACATTGAATCATTATAAACTTAATTAAAATGCGCACCCGTGTGTAAAACAATACCAGAAATTGTGCAAAACATTATTTTAGTCTAACATTCGCCCTAATACAGATTTACCCATATTATATTGACCCATGCTGTAACCCTTGTAATTGTTGTAAACACATAAGCAGTTTTAATAAATTTCCATTTGAAACTTCTAGGGTTGTTAGGCGTAGTCTCGGTGTTCTCTATCGAAAATCTGAGCTTTTTAAATAAAATGAATAGTAAATAGCATTTTACCATCTTCATAACAGACGATTCCAGCATCATATTGGTGATTTCCGCAATAGGAATTTGTATTGCCAGACGCCTTCTTCCACCCACGGTGTGGACAATCTGCTAACTGTGATTCATTTCCATTGCACTGGAAAGACGATAAATAAACTGGTCCAGGAGGGTTCGGATATTTTTTTCGATTCGTCCGTCCTGCACTGTAGCCCAGAGTTCGACAGAAGACGTCCGCTTCCGTATTATGAAAATACGATTTACAAATAGAACCCCACACTCCATCCACCGATACTTCAACCCTTCCTATATTATCTTGTGGTCCTCCTGCTATTCTGTAGTAAATACCTATATAAAAAACAATTGATTACGTATGCAGTACATTCCATCTTAATGTTAATTGTTAACGTTTAAGTCCGGTCTATGTAATTTCTTATTTATATTGTGACTTTTATTAGGGAATTAGCTTGGTTATTTACATTGTATCTTAGGATGTTGTCACCATTCCCGTCTGTCGGTCCATAATTCCAGTTCAGGTCTGAGGTCATAGACTATAAAATGTTTTCAATAAGATAACTAATCATTATTATAGCCTGTCCGGGTGGAGTACCCCCCCCCCCCCCAAACCTGTGAAATAGTACAATGATTTTATTTGTTCCGAAGAAACGTTGGATTCAATGCACGGACCAAAATATTTGGCCCTTTGTTTTATCCTATTGTAGAAAATAAGAATTGACCACTTCGTTTTTGGCACTTATCGTCCTTATCACAAGCTGTTGAAAACCAAAAACGTGTTGGTGTGTATATATTGTTGGCTTGGTCAAGCGATATGTATAGGTTTAAATACCTGCCGAATCAGAACACAGGATGCCAGCACTGTTACCATTGACACAAGTTTTAACTTCACCCAATGGTGTAGTTGTTGGACACGCTGCAAGATTTCTTTCTGCACCAGTACATGCCATTTTAGTAATCCAGTAAGGATTAGAAGAATAATATCTATAATGATTATAGGCTGTTCCATGTCTATAACCCAGTTCTCTACAAGCTACTCTAGCATCATTGGAATCCCAATCATCAGAACATATGCTTCCATTTATTCCCAAATAATTAATTATTACTTCTCCTGAATAATTATTACCACCACCGAGACTCCAGGTGTAGTCTGTAAAGAACGAGAAATGTTTTCATATAAAAACGATTTTAAGGAGTTTTACATTTCTCTTTTATATATTTAAAGAAATAGTATGTCAATATGTATACAGACACGATTCCATTAAAGCTGTCATATTTAATGCCGTCAACCTCTCGTGAAATGTATCTATATTTTGATACGCAACAATTTTTCATAGTATTCTGTCCAATTAACATTCTCAATTTGAGGACAGCCAGATTGGTTTACATTTTAACCCGAAATATTGGTTATCCGGAAAAGTAACATACCCTCACTAACGACTTTATTTTCCTAGCTGCAATAAGACACATTTTCTAATAATTTGTTACCGTTTTGGTTTAACATACGCCCCCCCCCCCCCCCCCCAAAAAAAAAAAATAGCCAGGATCCAAATTTAAAATCGGGTCACATTCTTTTAATAAAGAATTATCAACCCAGGCACAATAACTCTTGAGTCCTATAATGGCTATTCTTCAAAATTTATCTCTATAGTGTGAATGCAAATACGGTTATTGAGGTTGGTGAACAATTCAATAAATCAGGAGAAACGATTCTCGAACTACATTTTAAAAAATGATCAAAATCATTTGTCTCCAGAATTACGTTTGTGAAAATCAGTCAAGAACTGAAATCTCAAAGAATGCCAATGTACATTCACCAATACTCAAGTATCAAGAGTAATAACTTTGGAACTATTTTTGCGATCTCCGCGTTCAGAAACCTAATTGTTTAAACTGTCAATGTTCGTGTTCAACCCACACTCTCTGGTCGGTCATCATGTTAAGAGACGTCTGAACTTCAATTAGGAATATGTGGCATTGTATGTATTTGAACGTAGAACACTTGGTATTAACCTCAACGCTCTATGGAATCAAACAGCTAATTGATAAATAACGACCTGTGAATTATTGTCGAAACGTCGTGTGCATATAATATAGTGATTGTTGTGTTATAATATGTTCAATCACTAAATGTCATTCAAAGATTAAAGATAATCTGTTTTAGTATCCATTCATAAATTGGGGAATGCTTACATTTCAAGTTGCTTATTAAATAAAGAAATAGACGTACTTGTATGTTTTGTTCCCTTATAACAAATTAATTCTACATTGTTTAAATAGCAATTTCTGGTATGCGGGTTACCATGAGGACAATCTCGTAGTCGACTTTCTGAACCAGTGCATTTTACATTCTCCATTACAGCTGCTTTCGAAACACTGAAAGCTCTACAACAAGCCCTGACGCCATCATCAAAACCCAACTCCTTACAGGCTACTCCTAAAATTCAGTATGATTAGTGAATGAAATGGGATTTAAAGTCTTACATTTCTAATCCAACTGGTCTGGTGAAGGCTAAAATATGTCATAAGATGTGCTACGTAAGAAATCGCGACTGTCGAGGCTTCTTACACGGGGCGACTAAACATCGTTCCTTGCCAGGCCATCCATTCTAACAAGGAGAAAACACGCCGGAAAATTCCGAGTAACTTTCTAGGTCAATACTGCGATTGAATCGTCTTACTCGCCGATCCAATAATTTAAGAGAAAACTGTGATTCTAATCATATTAAAGTTTATGAACACTGTTGCGTCAACTGCGTATGAAACCAGCGTGTAATCCCCTCAAAAAACAGATGAAATACGGCGATAAACTGCTCAAGGTCTAGAACTTAAAGGACAATATTGGTGTCGGTCATTATCACATATGTGAGAGAACTTTCCACATCTAATTTTAACACAGAGATCATTGCTACCAGTTTTACAACATATGTGATAATGACTGACCTTAATATTATCCTTTAAGTTAAAGATAGGCTGGCACTGCCAGGCAGGATACGCCCACATTTTTGAGAGATGGATAGAGAACAAGCAATACCGAAAGTGATTTTTCCTACATCATTATTTCCTATATTTCATACTGTATTAGGAGCAGCCATTTTGTTGGTCAGTTCCAGTCTGATATTCATGAAATTCGAAGCCAACAATGATTATGGGTTGACGGTACATAACCTAGAAAAGAGACTTTTCATCAAAATCGGATAAGAATAGTGACCATGATATACCATTTTTTAACAGTATTTGCGTACAAATGGCAGCCATTTTTTCTGTCAATTTTGTTCCAATTTTCCCGAAATTCGAACTCAAACCTTTCTTAAGGTGTAACGGTGTTATAATCAAACGTTTTTTTAAATCGGAAAATAATTGTGACCTCCAGAGGGACCACAAGCTAAAACAAGCAATACCGAAAGTAATTTTTCCTACAATCAAAGGCCATAATTCATTAAGTTACAATTTGATATGCGCAAATATCGAAAAGAATAAAGATCTTTAGGTTATAAACAAGTATTTCAGGTTTCATCAAAATCGAATTAAAATTGTCACCTCTACAGGGTCCACAACTTTGACATACCACATTTTTACACTGTTCGCGTACAAACGGCGGCCATTTTTTCTGGCAATTATGGTCCAATTTTCTCGAAATTCTAACTCAACCTTCCGTAAGGTGTAACGGTGATAAAGTCAAACGTTTATTCAAATCGGATAATAATTGTGACCTCCAGAGGAACCATAGGTGATTTTTCGGACAATCAGGGGCCATAATTCAGGAAGTTACGATCCGATATGCGCAAATATCGAAAGGAACCAAGATCTTTGGGTTATAACCATGCATTTCAAGTTTCATCAAAATCGAATTAAAATTGTGACCTCTACAGGGTCCACAACCATGATATACAATTTTTTAACAGTATTCGCGTACAAACGGCGGCCATTTTGTATGACAATTTTGGTCCGATTTTCCCGAAATTCGAACTCAACCTTCCTTACGGTGTAACGGTAATATAACCAACCGTTTTTTTTCAATCGGATAATAATTGTGACCACCAGAGGGACCACAAGCTAAAATAAGGCGATTTTGTGTATAATGAGGGGCCATAATTCATGAAGTTACGTTCCAATATGTGCAAATATCGAATGGAACCAAGATCTTTGGGTTATAACCATGAATTTCAAGTTTCATCAAAATCGATTTAAAAATGTGACTTTTACAAGGTCCACAAACCATGATATACAATTTTTTAACAGTATTCGCGTACAAACGGCGGCCATTTTGTATGGCAATTTTCGTCCGATTTTCCCGAAATTCGAACTCAACCTTCCTTAGGGTGTAACGGTGATATGATTAAACGGTTTTTTAAATCGGATAATAATTGTGACCTCCAGAGGGACCACAAGCTAAACAGGGTGATTTTTCGGACAATCAGGGGCCATAATTCAGGAAATTACATTCCGATAGGTGCAAATATCGAAAGGAACCAAGATCTTTGGGTTATAAACATGCATGTCAAGTTTCATCAAAATCGGTTCAAAATTGTGACCTCTATAGGGTCCACAAGCTAAAAACGTGATTTTTCGTACAATCAGGGGCCATAATCCATGAAGTTTTCATCTGATACATGCCAATATCGAAAGGAACCGAGATCTTTTGGGGATAAACCTATATTTCAAGTTTCGTCAAAATCGGATAAGAATTGTGACCTGTAGAGAGTCCACAAACAAATTGTGGACGGACGGACGGACGGACGTCCGGACGGACAGGGGCGACGACAATATACGTCCACATAAAAATGTGGGCGTATAAAAACTATTACCGTATTAAACCCAAAATACAGTCGGCAATGTCACCTACTTGTATTTGTTTGAGACCAATTGTGATCGCAGACCGATCCCCAGTGGTTATTTAAGTAGACTTCAACCGATCCAGCGGACGCAGCAGGCCCACCTGTTAATCGAACTGAAATGAAAATATATAAAAAACTAGGAAAAGTTTTATCAACTGGAATACTATTCGAGAGTTTAAACGGGTCAATGCGGGGCTTTGAAATTCTGCCAAAATACAATCATGTATAGATGCTGTGGTTAAATGTGTCCTAGAAAGCAATGATAACCAAAATATATTTATAAAATGGTGTCTAAGTAAAAATTGTTGACTATTTTAAATATTTTCATAACTAGGTGGTTAACACGTGTACGCATTATCAAAAGATCTATCTTTGATTTAACTGGCGTGGTTTCAATACCACAGCTTACCATCATTGTAGCAGGAAACACCAAGATCATAACATTTTTGATAACGATAGCTAAAACTGTATGTACTGGGATTCCAATCATAGCTGTTACACTGGAATAGTGAGGATTCTGTTCCTGAACAAACCATTCTACCCATCCATATTTTACCAAGCTGTCTATACTGTAAAATAATATCATGTATACATGTAATAGATAAACAAAGATCACAAAATCAACACATAAATGTCAATACTACATCCAATTGATCAGATGACTGTCAGATTCCCATTTTGATAGTATGATGCTAAATACAGCAATTAAAGGTGCTGTTATTCTACGATTTCTTCACAATTTCGAATTCCAACCGCCAACGGTATTTTAGAAAAACGCCTTTGTCCACACGAGACCTCGATTGTTCGCACCATACAAACGATTAGGCACTGTCCGGCCAGGCCCTGCACCACTAAAAATGGGAAACCGTGCCGAGAATCTTAGGAACTTTCCCGGCCACACCAAGAGCGAACTCGAGATCCTCTGGTTAGCGAGACAGCGTTTCGACCAATCGCTTCTGCTTCAAATCTTAAAACGCATAAATACATGGTCGTGCTCCATTAAAAGCAATGACTTCCAAGAAATAAAATTTTCAAAATAAGTTTTAACATGTAGATTTTAAATAGAATTACAATAGTATTGGAAGTCCTAACTAACTTTCTCTAACTAGTGCTAAAAGTAACATTGTATTTCAAAACATAGTGTTGTAACGTTTTATGCGAGATCCACAAATATTTTAGAATCAGTTACCAACTAATTTCTATGTAATATAAACTTCAAGTATTCAGACCTCATTTTAGGCATGGTGAAAACGCTTAAAATATTGTCAAAATTATGTAAATATACATCATTGTAATCAAATGAAAATGATTAGTCGAACTTTTTGACTTGTTTTTTGTTGTTATGACTAATTTATGATCGTTTTGACTAAAAGTTATGTTTATTTCAACCGAGCTGTTATAATAATAATAATATGTACATTTATATCTCGTACAGTTCCACGCTAGTATGCATGCTCAAGGTGCTAAATAGATACATTACGCAAAATGTAGACAAAGAGCTAGACAAATACATGTATAGTTAGTTCGAAAATAGATGATTCAGAATGAATATATTGAAAATTTCAGTCAGATTACTCTATTGCTTGCGAAGATATTAGCTTTTGGAAGTTTGATAAGATGTGTGCATTAACAGCAACCACCGTACTGTTTTTTTTCAACGCAATTTCTCACTTCTCCCTTTTGCAATTAAATCAAATTATGACTGAACCGTTTTAATCAACTTAATATCGAAGATATCCAATGCCACCGAGAGTTGATTATGGTCTTGTCATGTTAATAAATGTCTAGAGGGATTATATAGGCTTTGCCTGTTTCCCAATCCTAACATTCAATAAAATATTGTTTAAAAAAAAAAAAAAAAAAAAAATGTCTAATTAATAGATTATATAGATTTCAGGCCTAAAGAAAGACCTGTAATAGGAAGGTGTAGCTCTGGCTTAATGTATGGTTAAGGCTCTTCCGTCTATAACCTTAATAAATAAGTTTCGTTTAGTTCTTTTGCTTGGCTTCCCGAGCCTGGTTGTTACATACCCTTTATATTATGTTAAATAATCAGTGTGCGAGCATTTTAAAGTGAGGAGTAAGCCGATGAATATTTTTCCGAAAATTCAACCATAATAGAGAGGTTTTAATGAAAGGGTTATTTTTGAGAAAAAAATGTAGTCAATATAGTCACGTCATTTCATAATAGCAACTTTGTCTATCATTAAAAGTAGTAAACTAACAAAGAACTATTTTCAGATTTATTCCAACCAGAGCCACTGGAACGATAATTACCGAGATTTTAGTGGAATAGGAACGATTTATAGAACCACCATTGAATCCTAACTGACGACAGGCCACATTAGCAGTTGACGAACTCAAATATGTCTGACAAACACGTCCCCAGGTCGCCTCATATTGTATCCTTACTCGACCTGCTCTAGACGTACCATTAACCAACTGAATATCAATACCTGGTGAAAGAATAAAAAGAAAACTGATAATACATTACTCAAGAAGTACAAATTAAATGGAGCCCTTACACACATATAGTGGGCGGATATTGAAATGTACGTGCACTTCCGGAAAGAACCGTGAAAATTTGGCCAATTGGTTTTTTGGGTATGCTGATATGAAAAATGGCGGGAGCCACGACATCACTCCAGCTGTTACCACCAAAAATTGAGAAATTCAAAATGGCCGCCATTAAACACGTTCTCGTCTATAATTAATGTCCCGATTTCAATGATCTTGATGTTTATCTATACCCATGTTATTGTTGCCAAGGAATTCAGTAAAACACATACGAAGACTCATAATGTTTTCCTTCATAGTGTTTTCTAAAAATTGCAGTGGAAATTAGCTATTACTCATCAAACACAAACAGTTTAATTTCATGTCCATCACCACATTATATAAGCACACGATTGTGTTGTAAAAATATTCAATGAACATCTGAACTTTCTTCATCAGTCACCATGTTATATATTCACGCGATAGTATTGTAAACTATTCAATAAACGTCTGAACTTTCTTCATCGATCCGATATATTCAAAACAAAATATCAGTACACTTTTTGAATGTGAACCAACCGAACTTACCTCCATTATTATAACACAAAACACCGGCAGCACGTCTGCTGGAAGAGCTAGCAGAACACCCTTTATCCTCACTAAAACCTTTAGAACTGCAATCATCTAAACTTGTTTCAGTACCAGTACAGTTGTATCCTCCTAGTACCATGGGCTGACTGGAACGTGTTGTTGCATAGACGGCAACACCACCAAGTTTACCTGTTTGCTTACAAGCAACATTAGCTTCTGTGTCTGTCCACCCAACATTACATATTGGTCCATAGAAACCATACTTAGAAGCATTTACAACACCCTTTGATATTGGATTATCAATCTTCACAACGATACCTGGCGAAACAAACCAATATTTGGGAAAGAGGATATTTGGAGGTTTAGGGTAGAAATCTTTATTCGAAAACACAGTGGTTACAAATGTTGCTGTCCTTATTTTTATTTTATTGGCGCCATGTCAGTTTTCTATAATGCTGGCCCGAAATTGATGGCCATACATTTTTGCGCGAACATTGCCCCGAACTTATCCAAAAAACAATCAACAGCCGAAGCAAGTGCTATGCCTACAAAACGTCACATGATTGTCCCCGAACCACGTACAAAAAACCGCGGGACACCCAAAGTTGCCCATGACTGATTCCGAAAGATGTGTTCCTATTTCCCGGAATCGACACCAGATTCGCCATAAGATCAGTGCCGAATTTAAAAATATTTTCTCTGTCGTATGTCCATCTGGTCGCTTAAGATACAGTAACATAGTAACATATCATGTATGACTACGACGTAACTATTACAGGAAATCAATAATCTCTATTACTTACTTCCAACCTTAATGGGTGTTGCTGAACAATATACAGTGACGTAATTTCCTGAAGCACAGACACCTGTCGTATACTGACATGCCGTAAGACTTGATTCAGTGCCAGTACAATTGGTGATGGTGATATTCGGTTTGTTATTGTAATAATACAATCGACGAATTGCGCTACAGCACTGCATCTTGCCGTCTGCGTAACCCAATTCCTTGCATGCGACACGGGCTACTTCATCAGTAAATTGGTCATCACAAACAGGAATCCACGAATCGCCTTGCTTCATTTCGACCCTGCCATAGTCAGGTCTACTCCCAGATCCAACAACACGAACTATTGGGGGAAAAAAAGATATCCCATATTTATTAAACGGGTAAAATAGAATATAGTCAAGATTCTGTTAGTTTTGTGTTATTTCATGTTATGTCTGCAGTATGTCCAAGGCGTCGAACATTAGATGTAAGGGATACACAACATCATTACCCAAACGGTCCCTAGAACATTCGTCTCTGTGGAACTGGTAGGTGTACATAGGCATCAACAATAATTACAGTGATGAAAATGGTGACAACGGGAATGAACTGACAGATCACATTAACACTACAATAAATCTTAAATATCATCTAGTTAAGAAGTGTTACGACAACAGGAAACAGTCGGTAACTGTAAACATGGTTGCTACTGTATCAGAAAACAGGAGTGGTGTTTTGTTGCCCTGGGAAATACTGTTTTTCAATTTGCCTGTAGACTCTCTTAAAAGAACAGCCCCAAAATCACGTTGGGCTGTTCGAATCTTCGATTCGTTTAACGACTTCATGCGGTTGTAACACCATGTAATCCGATAATGTAATTTTGCTCTTGGGCGCTATAATAAGTCGATTAATATTATTACTAATTAATACTGGATATCACTATTTCACTAAGCAGTATGAAAAGTGTCTCCGCCCAACCAAATCTCTCTGCCTAAACCACTCAACTCAACTCGTGCTAATTCCTCCAAAAAAGAGAAATTCGTGAGCTGCTATTGGGTCCTTGTTTTAATTAAAATTAATTCTACTAACCTGTTCCGTAACACTTGACATTAATATGGTAACACGTACGGGTTGTGCCCCATGTTATTGCACATTCTTTAAGAGAATTCTCTGTTCCCTGGCAGTATACATTAGTTATATAAATGGGACCAGTGCCTTGGTTGCTTGTTCTTGTCGTATATATTCCTCCTTCGAAACCTTTCTCTCGACATACAATATCAGCAATCTTGTTTCTAGAGCTGTAGGAATACGAGTAATAACACAGTTTACCCCAAACACCTTCAATGGCTACCTCTACTCGTCCGGAATTTCTTGCTGTTCCCTTCAAACGAACTTGGAGGCCTGTAGGATACAATAAATAACCGATTATATTTATTGTAGTCTTATACTCAGTTCTAGAACGACACAAAAGCCAATATCTGAGTATGAAATGACCAATCAGTGAGATCACAGCTGCACAATCTGTCCCGGAATTAAGCCCATTTGTTTCATATAATTGAAGTACTATACCAGTTTATCATAATAATAAGGTAGCGTAGTATGTGATTGCATTTGGTAGTACTGGGTTTGAGTGGTATTGGGCAAATCGTCCTGTCCAACAGAAGGATAGTGCAGTTTAATTGTGTCAGAAATAAAACTTAAAAAATATAAATACGATTACCTACATTTTTTTGTCTGAAATACTGAATTCATCTAAAATATTCTATTTGTTTTAAAATGGGTCAAGTTTTGTCAGTAGATTAACAAAATATTTGCAATATACGTAGAATATAACTGTGGTGTGCAGAGTTGTCGTGGTCCTTGATTGTATGTCCCCAAAGAATCGAGTATATGAGAAAAGGGCGGCATTTTAACTAGAATTCAAAACATATGAAATATACTTATTATTCAACTTCATTGGGACAATCTTGCACAACAAAGTTATTAGTGATTTCGTCAATTTAAAAAAAAACAAAAACAAACTGAATTGCACTATTAAATTGGATGCTGCCCTGAAGTGAATACCCACTGGTTGAATCTAGCGTACGATATTTCCATTCATTGCATATGATACCTGTGTTTTGATAACAATAAACAGCGGCATCACCGACCGAAGAGCAGTTATCGGCATCACCCCAAACCATTCCACCACATCTATTTATCGATGATTCGGTACCAGTACACTGTATATTAGACAGCCATCTCACATCATTGACTGACCATTCATAGGTATTTCTATGCACATAAGCAAAACCCTTGTTAAATCCTTTCATTTTACAGATAACGGTCGCATCATTATCATCAAATCCATCAGGACAAATGTAACCGTTTATACCCATATACGTGACTTGGACTCTCCCTTTAGAAGCTTGGGTTGTTGCGCTCGAACCAATCTGTAACTCAAATCCTGGCAAAATAGAAAAGACAAAATTATACACTTTCTCAAATCGATCCATTTGGGATTCCAGTATACTAATTACCTCTTTAATATTTCAATCTGCTAACAAATTACAGTAAATACTGAAAGTTCTCTTTATAATTCGATCTCGTAAAAATTGATATGTTTTAATGAATGAAATTAGTAGCCAGGTTAGTTTCATAAACAATCCTTCAAATCAATGATTGATTTTAATACCATGATCAGAATAATGTCTTTCATTTTATATTTTGTATATTATTTTTCACCGGACTCTCATCATCCAACAGATTTGAAATTAAGATAGGATTTTAATAAGGTTTAGCGTCTATGGCGTTTGATATAAATTCCCAATTCAATCAAGAACACTTAATGTTATCCTAACTTCGCGTTATCCTGTAGAGAGAGAGAGAGAGAGAGAGAGAGAGAGAGAGAGAGCGAGAGAGAGAGAGAAATGGGGTTTCGTCCAGTTGACACAAACTAGGTCATTTCGGGACTAACGCGTTATCCTTTAAATTAGAAGTATAAATGCTATCTTACCGTTGCCTGGTAAAGTAGTAGAGCACGCCACTGAAGCATATTTTCTTGCAGGACAATAAGTTAAGCTTCTTTCATAACTACAGTTCATCAATGATGGTTCACGTCCAGTACATGATATCTTTGATCTGACGATGTTGTAGCTAGCATACCTTCTACCCAAAGCCGAACAACAGATACTAATACCATATTCATAACCAAGTTCATTACAGGTTACTGTGGCATCAACATTTGTAAAGTTATCTGCACAAACCATACCATATCTTCTGGTTGATGGGTCGTACAGCTGAACCGCGCCAAACCTTGCATTGGGTTGAAGCCGCACTAAAAGAAAAGATAAGCTGCAAGCAATGCAATATAAGCCCAAGCCAGATACATACGACCGGTCCCAAAGGCTGCAACATTGTGGATTTTTGAGTTTTCGAACCTGTTGTTGACAATTCTATCATAGCTATCAGCGGACGCATTCAAACAGATTATCGTAAACCCAATTCCTTGTAACGCAAGATTGCGTGCTAATACACTGGACCAGGAAGCTATTGCTTCTGTAGACTGTTTTTGGATAAGCAACTGATCTCAATTGATGCAACACTAACGTATATTAATAGGTAGACATTCACAATTACACCAGGCAAGGGGCGATGACTCAAAATTATTATTTTAGGTTTATACATGTATATATGCGTAAATAAAATAGGAAAGAAAATCACGGAATATAAAACAAAAATATGAGTGACATCATTAAGCATACCGTATCCTGTGCATGAAACTCTGGCATCATCCATATGGTTTAAACAAGATCGTGTTGTAACATTGAATCCTGAATTCCGACAGTTCCATATTTTACTCTCCGATCCAGTACATCTGGGGCTACTTAAGTATGCAAAACCAGTTCCATTACCATACAATCGCCTGGAACTAATGGTTGCACTGAAATAACCCAATTGTCTACACACTACTTTAGCATCACTCGAGCTAAAATATCTATCACAAATAGTACCCCACTGGCCATTGATTTTAATATTAACGATACCCTGGCTCCTAGAAATTCCCCCAGTCAGTTTCATTTGGATACCTGAAAAATATAATTACAAAATGTTTAACGAACGCAGATTTGTCATGGAAGAACACAGATTTGTTATTATCTCCTCTCTATTCGTGTATTGGTCACGTAATTTATATTAAATTATTTCTTAGTTAAATAAAAACTCGATTACTTAAAACATTTATTATCAATTATTTCTTGGTAATTTAAAAGTGTATTATTTCAATCTGCTGTGTTGGTGAATAACAGTTGCATTTCAAGTAAAAAAACAAAAAAAAACAACAAAAAAACAAAACAAATCAAAACACACTGTTTCTAATAATTATTTTTGATTGTTCCCACTAACCATTGTCAGTATTGAAGCATAAAATCTTTACTGTAGATCTTTCTGATGAACAAGATGGAGGTATAGCTGTAGAATGAGAACAGCTCTGTAGGTCATTTTCATTTCCTGTACAATTAAAGTCGGATAAAAGACGAGGAAAGGTAGTGGAGTAATATGACGTGCTTGATCCAAGAGCTATACCAGATCTAAAGCCGGTCTGTTTACATACTACATTAGCTTCTTCATCACCCCAGCTATCAGAACACACAGTACCATTTATACCATACATGTTGATAGTAACATCAGCTGGGAAGTTGCGACCGATGGATACACGGAAACCTTTGGGAAACAGATGAAAACTAATGAACGTAAAAGTCGTTGATTTAAAAGACTTAAGTTGAGGGATTTAATAATATACTACACTACACTATGAATAACTAAACTGACCCAAACCTACCATGTGAACTTGCGTCAGCATATCCGATCGGGTTATGTGTATTACATTATTTCAAATATGATCGTATTTCTACATATATGGGACCTTTCGGTACGAAAATAAATTCGAAAACAGAAACGTCATCGATTCGGCCAGTGAAAAAAGTCGCATGTTTTTGGAGCTTGATTCACGTAGGTATGTACATGAAAATGCTTCTTGCCGCATATATTGAATTTTCCATAACTTTTCGATGCTTTGTGAATATTGCTGATTATGTAGAGTGTGCAGAATATGCTCAAATGTAATATTCTGTTTGATTTGTTGAAAATCCGTCAAAAATCTATTGAGAACTTTGCCTGCACCGAAAAGTTCATAGAGTGCAATTAACACCATATAGCTATTATTGAACGTAGGATTTCGAAACCGCGTGTTACAGGACACGAAAACGTAAACGAACATATTTGGACGGACCCTATAAATAGAGAAGAGCCGAATTTCTTTAATTCGTTTCCCTAAAAAGCTACAGTAGTTTTCTAAATGTACACACACCAGAAAAGAATCACCAAGAATGACTTCAAATTATGAATCATGGAACTGGGTATACGTCGTTAAAATGCACATTAATTTGCGATTATATATTATTTAATTAATTTATCTCTAATTAATACGCACCATTAAACCTGTTTGTATTGCTGCAAGCCACTGACGCATAAGAGGTGTACGGATACCTCCCATTACAGTTGGACGAAGAAGTAAAACTACAGTTAACCAAGGTTGTTTCAGATCCAGTACAATTAAATCCTCCAACACCGTTACTGTTTCGAAAAGTAAGAGGACCAAACGCACCAGGTGGCAGAGCTTTACCATAAAGATAACCAAGTTCTCTACACGTAACACGGGCTTCGTTGTCATCAAACATATTACTACAAACTGTTGACCACGTATTACGGACGTAAAGCTGAACTCGACCAGTGTGTGAACTCTCTGTTCTTACACCTCCTACAAGCTTAACTGTAAAATACAATAGTAGTAATTAGGTGAAAATCTTTGTACCGGACTCCAGAGATATAATCATATATCCATTTCTATAGTAAAACTGTGAGATGAGTGTATTCAATACCCCCCCCCCCCCACGATTGGCTGTTGACCTTGAATATCACCTTATTGAACTCATGTGCTGAAATATATATGTTTAATACTTTATAAATCTTACCATGTTTATAACATATGACGTTTGCCTGTTTGTTACAGGTGGTTTTACTTCTCCAGCCAGCATTAGGACATTGAAACACAGAAGACTCCGATCCTTGACAATAAACACCATCCATAAATGCCGCTCCTCCCGTGGGCAAATTTTTCCTGGAACCGAATATGATTTTAACATAGAAATTTGTTTAAATATAGTATGAATTTAGTGATACAAGGCAATAATGTTTCCCAAGCACTTGCAATTTCTAACCACGTGAAAGAATGGGTTAATCCGTAATAATTGATTTACACAGGATTACTTTATGGGTGTTTTAACTTTTCAGCATAAACAAGAGCCTGAACTCACATACGAACAAGAAGAGAAAGTTTAAGAAAAAAAAATATAATAAAAAAATATATATAGAATAATAACTTCTTACCGGATTATTATACAAAATATTGATTAAAGCAGATATCGACATAACAGTAGGCTTAGTCAAAGTATATATTTTTTTGATCCTTTGGCACTACCTTTAGTTCAGTTACTAAGGAACTTAACTCATCAAGTATTTATTAGCAATACCATGCACGTAGTCATAACGTTTGTATAATCTAGAAGAACTGAAACGATGTTACCTTGGGGCGACACCATCTGTAAATCCCATCTGTTTACAGATAACTTTAGCTGTACTACTATATATATATCTATCTGCACATATATAACCACGTTCATTATCATACGTTATCTGTACTGATCCAGATGATCCAGTCCCACCAACCAAAGAGAGAGTTGGCGCTGGTAAAAAAAAATAAAACAATGAAAAATATAGAAAGGTTTTGTAGGCCAACAAGCAGTACATATTAGTCGAAATAAAATAAAATACTATTGTTCTGCTCCAAACTGGGCTAATGAAGACTGACATACACCATACAGTGTGCTATGGGGGACATTTTACCCGGAAAGTGGCACTAAGGTCTACTCTTATATCGAATTCCAACTGGCAAGGACCACGGTTTTTCGTCTCATCCGAACGATTAGAAAGGAACCACACCGAGCAACCTGGATGAACTTTCTCGGTAAATGCAGACATCGGGCATCTGACCCCCAGGTGATTGACTTAAAGAAAAGAAAACCCACGCCGACACAGCTAGTTATTATATCCAATAGGAAACTTAATACGTTGACAAATTTGATATGGATCCCTTTAAGAAATATGACTTCTATCCTCTATCGAGTTCACAGGTTTTAGAGAGTGGAGAGATATCTCTGGAACAGAATATCGCAGAATGCTGAATCCAGATCGGGTTTATCCACTCATGGCTTGAATGCTTCCAACCAATTTTTTTTAAATTAACCGTCAAAAAATAGCTTCTATCGCATTCACATCCCAATTGTTGACGACTTGTCTCACGGACCGACCGAAGAAAGACAGCTTGAGGACATAATACGCCCGGGCTTAATTGTGGTTGTACAAAATAATTCGTTAATAACTGTAACCTTTATCGCGTTCGAAACGGGCATACATATGTACGGGACGTTCCTGGAACGCTGAATATCTATATGATTTATCGACGCACGACCCCAATGCCTCACAACAAACTTTAAACATGTAGTCTCTAGCGCGTCCATGTTCACGCACGGGGAAATATTATACTCAGTTGTAGAAATTAAAAATGGCGTGGATTTCAGATTATATTTAGAAAATCAGTTGAAACGATTCATAGACGAGATAATTTGTATTTGGGATGCACGAATTGGCAACATTGCAGTTATGCAATAAATAATGAAAGACTGAGATCTACATGTAAATCTCTAATTCATAACTGAAATGAAATGAAATGGGGCTTAAGGCCCTACGGTTCTGTTAAGAGAGAGAGAGAGAGAGAGAGAGAGAGAGAGAGAGATATTTAAAATCCACTCGACACAAACTAGGTCATTACGGGACTAACATATGGTTTAATTTTATTTCAATAATTCGCTTGCGCGTAGGGGTCTTTTTGTCGTTGACACTAAAAGTAAAATTAGCAGCAAAAGAAACGTCTGGTTGTTATGTTACTCTGAATAGACGCATTGCATAAAACTTGCCAAATGTTTTTATTGTATATTTGTGACCACGTCTCGAACTTTACCCGAGCAATAAGACTCCTTCCCAAACACGGAATTGAACCAAGGAAATGTACCCAGGAAATGTGCTCAAAAACGCATCCTGACTTCAAAGATGATAATGTGCACGTGCTATTCATCGGGACCAGCCTATAAAATTCGTTTAATCTGGGGTCTTCCCTAAAACTTTGGACAGTGATTTAAAGTATTAAAAACGGTAAAAGTCTGTTCGTCTCCAGATAGTATTGTTTACCTGAGTAATAAGACTCCTTCCCAAACAGGTAAACAATACAGCATTGTTTACATGTCATGCACTCTTTAATTGGGTAGATCAAGGGTTAGCCCAAGGCAACACGACCGTCATGTTGTGCGACAGCACATGCAGAATCCCTTCACAGAGGCATTTGCGTCAGCACGTCAGTCAGTGGGAACACGTGGAAGACAGATCAGTACCGATACCGTGCGCATATGTCTCACCAGAGATAACATCCATTGCCGTAGACCTTACCGTTGACCGATCTTCAACCCTCGCGCCATCACCATGAACGTCCAAAGTTTGTCTTACACCAGAACTGGCGACACAGGCAACGGGGAACTGTTCTGTTCACAGATGGGAGTCGGTATTGCGTACAAAAATATGGCGTCGACGTGGCCGGCATTAGTCTGACCAATGTGTCATGGAACGAGATTCAAGGAGAGGTCCAAGCATAATGGTTTGGGTAGAATCGGCCTGAACCAGAGAGTGGGTCTTGTGGTGTTTAAAAATCTTGGTCCTTGTTGTGTAGAAGTTGGAATTTTTTATGAGAAATGACAAAGTTATAATATTATCCGCATTTGTTTTTACTTTAGTAGCCCTGGTTTGATGTCAGGAGTGTCCTACTCTCGTGTATTTTTACAGAAGATGGGATGTTGGGTGTTATGAGTAGCGACAAAGGTAATGATATTATCCGCATTGTTTGTTGCTTTAGCTTTAGTAGTCCCCAATGTTTGGATATCATTTGCGTAAAAGGTTATAGTTAAGGCTATATAACCATTCCGTTTCTGAAACTTCCAATCCGAAAATAAAAAGGCTTGTTTCTAATTCGGCACTCTAATCATTATTAGTATTTTCCTTTCATCAATTTAGTCACCTCCTTTCTTACAGACTATAAAAAATGTTCAGTAAAATTACCAACCTCTATTTGATGTGTAACAAAGAACACCAGCATCTTTATAATAACTTCTAGATATACATCTTTCTGGACCAACCGAGCATTGGGATAATTTGGTTTCATTTCCAAAACAGCCAATCTGAGATAACCAGAATGGACCTCTACCGCTCTGTCGATACGTGTAAGCTACACCGCCTTGGTTACTCGACGATAGCTGTCTACAGACAACACTGGCATCAACGTCAGTCCAATAGTCTTGACAGATTCGACCTTTGACACCATGTTTAGTAACTACAACTCGCCCTGTTTTAGATTGGTAAGCAGTAGTTCCACCTTCTAAAGATACTGATGTCGCTGTATGAGATAAAGAAACGTAAGATCAGTGGAAGACAAATATCGATTAAATGTTGATAAGAATAGTTTTAGAATCAGTATGCACTGTTGTTGCAAAAGTTTGGTTAAGCTCCCTCACACATAACGAAGATCTCGCTACGGGAAATTGATTAGTTAGATCGCGTTAAAGTACTGAAAATCCCGTCAATGTGAATTCTTCTACGATGCCCAACCACATTTCCACTACGCTCTAGAAGAACGCACCACACTGGCTCCACGTTCTAGTCCCGTGCTTGGATCCACTATAAAGTTATTCAGCGGAGAAATTTCGAATGTGTAAAATATAATTTTTCAATGATTTAATCAGATATAAACCGGAATAAAAACTGCTTTGTGTGGCAATAAAATCTGATTTTAATACATAACTATATTTCGTTTCGTTTCAGCATACTTTCGATGAAGATGTCACCGGTTGTAGTGGAATGTCGTGTCAGGGATTATACTAGAGGCTTTTGTTCCTATGACGCGGGACTTTTGATTAACTAATCAGCGTTGATATTTCTAGTGTGACACCCACTAATCGCGGCACCGGACTGTTTCATTGCCTAATCCCTCATTTTGAACTATGATAAACGAAACGAAATAGGATCTTTGTTTTAATCACATTACAGATATATCTAATAGGCAAAATACATAACTGCTGTAACTAGATGATATAGGTATGTTGCCCATAACGATATCTTACACAGCGTATGTGGTATGACCCAGACTAAAAAACGTGTATAGAAATCATTTTTAATTCATGAAAGGACAGAATTTAAATTCAGAGAATTAGCAAAGGGCAAACCTACTATTATAGATTGAAGTGTAGTAAATTTCAAAAAGATATCTTTTAAGGGTTGATGCGCCAAAAGATATATACCAAAAACTATGTTAAATGCTTTGACACGCACACTCAAAAATAAATCGGAGTTTAGCATTGCTGTTTAAGCTTTGTGGGATGACAAACACTCGAACAGCTCCATCAAAAGTGACAAAAACGTTACTTGACTTTAGGAAAAGTTAAAACTATATCAGCTTCAACAAGCTTATCCAGACATTAGAAGCGCATAGAGCACGCCTCCGCAATGTAGACAACTTTACTATCATTATTAATAAGGTTGATACGTGTAACAAGGTTAAAGAAAAATGTTTCACGGGATATGCACCAGAATAAAACATTGTGTACCAAAACCAAGTCAAATTTGTTTCCACAGAAATCCCCTCCGCAAATCCCAATTACACCCAAGAGTTTCTAAATAGCAAACGGCAAAACATGGGTTTCAAAGTTTTGGAATTTTCAGAAAGATATCTTGGAACGGTTTATGGAATCTGCTCCGGAATAAAGGAAAATATACTCAATCTAAATTAAATTTACGGAAAAACAAATGAAAATCATATAAGCTTTTGTATATCAAAACGCACACATATCAAAATATATCTTGAACGGTTTTTGTTCAGGATATAAAATCGGGATGGACTGTACCCATTTCCATATTCCTCTAGAATTCCTTTCGGTCTGATGTAATAACAGGAGGCTTCTATAAAATCAAACAGTGGGTTAGTTGCTGTATGAATAATTCATTGCTCGAGTATTAAGCAGGAATATATATCCATTCAGCCAAATTATTGTGTACTTACTATTATCGAGACTACCATTAAAGCAAGCAACAGAGGCGTAGTTAGTGTTTGAATTACTGAAACATGTAGACCCAGCATAAGAGCAGTTGAGAATTGAAGATTCGGATCCTGTACAAGCTATGTTGTTTCTGATGTAGGATCGACCGTAATACTTTCCGTAAGAACCTGCTGGTAATGATCGACCATTTGAAAACCCCATCTCGTGACAGACCACTCGGGCATCCGCATCACCGAATCCACTTCCACACAGTGCTGTCCATGTTGTGTAACCATATCTCCTATTCATAATCTGTACAATACCACTTGAATGATCTCCATTTCGCAATCGTACTGTAATGTGATACCAAGTTACAACATAAATATAAAGAAAGAAGACATACCATTAGGTGTCACTGGATGAAGGGACGTTCCATGAATTTAGTATTACACTATTTAGCCCGTTCAAATCTAAGTTTTATGACGATCAAAAGTTTATCAAGGATGTGTGTAGCAATGAAATATTACTCAATTCAACTGGATGGTTTGCCAGATGTAAAACCACACCAAAATTTACAGTAATGACGACACTCGTATACCGGACATTATGTAAAAATTGATCGAAATCAGCAAGCGGTTATGTTGCTTAACCCGCCACACATCAATGCTACAAATACATGCATTGCCAAAATCGTTGAAGGGCAGCTATGTTGTGTGAGTGAATTAAATTGTCAGCGAAAAGACTGGGGCGGTGACAATTTAAGACCCAACTCTATCTAGTTCTTAAAAAAACTGCTAATTCATATCAGCTATGTTTTATCAACAATCATATCAAACATTATCAATTATACTGTGGCATGGTTTTACTCCGATATCTTAAAGCTTTTATGGACGCTATTCAAGGTAAAATGGGTACACGCGGCTGTGCGAGGAAGGGTAGGGTATTAAAACATTACCTTCACCATGACAAACAACGGATGCATCTTTTGAATGACCTGCGCATGATGCATCGGAAATTCCCCATCCTCTATTCCGACAGCTAAATATAGAAGCTTCTTTGCCAGTGCAGTACATCCTATCCATTAAAATGCTGCCACTTCCACGTCCATAGTAAGAACCTTTCAATGCAAACCCACCCATATAACCAAGACTTGTACAAATAACAGAAGCATCGATATCCGTCCAACCGTTGTCACATATAGTTCCTGTTTCTCCATTAATTGTGATTTCAACTCTACCATGTCTAGAAGTACCACCAATTAGTCTTAAAATTGGAGGACCTATAAAATACAACGTAATTATATGTATGTAGTTTAGTTCATTGGCCAATTACGCTACTTTACCGAGATTTCATCTAATGGTTTGGATGCAGCATGACGGGTATTTTGTACACGACTAACAGTCCATTTGCTGATTACACTGTTTTGCTTAAACTGTTGTTGGGACGAATTTTGTCAAATTGTTTGGATTGTTCGTACTTGGTTTTATTTTATTTCAAAAGTTGGATTCGCTACTCGAGTACCCGTTCGAGGAGCTGATGAAAATTGAAACCATGATTGTGTAGAGTTTATAACTTAAATGAGATCAAAAAATAGGTCATTCCCGTTGTTAAGCAACACAAACCTTGACCCCAGAAAACAGTGCCAATTCATATTTTTGATCACCACAAGACTTACCAGATGAGTAACACATGGCCCCGTTTGGTATACAATATCGAGTCTGTTGGCCCCATGGTTCTTCAATACAGTTCTCTAGACTACCCTCTGAACCAGTACAGTTATAGCTACTAACCCATGATGGTAATGGTAGATGTATCGAAGATGATGTAGCGCCATAAGCTATACCACCTTAAATAATAAAATACACATAAGAAATAACACGTGAAAATGCCTAGTTGTTATATTTACCTACATCTATTTATAATGAACTTTACCTTGATGTTTCATTTGTTTACAAGCAATATTGGCTGTCGTATCGTTCCAATTATCGGCACAGGAAATACCCCATTTGCCAAGATGGCGAACCTGTACCATTCCCCACTGCGGACTTTCAACACCAGTTGATCCATTCTGTAGCCGGACAGAAAAAGCTGTAAAATATTATAATATCATTAACCCATCATAGATGGCGCAATAAATTTATTTTAACGCCTTTATCAAAATTGGAACTGAATATATGTAGAACATTAAACATTTTTACTATGTTCCTTTTTTTCCAAAGACGCGCGACGCCTAGACGAAATATCGCAATATTTAGCGTTATAACTTTAGATGCTCTTTAGTAAATTTGTTTAGCCCGAATGTCTATATTAGCATGAATAAAAACTTACCCATGTCAGCTTGTGACGCAATTGGTTTGTAACACACGACAGAAGCCATGTTTTTAATATTACATATTCGGTTGATTGTGGAGTAACTGCAGTTCGTCAGGAATTGTTCTGTTCCCGTACATGTAAAGTTGGTGAATGATGATCTCGGGTAGCCGTAATAATAATTCGAAGGAATACTCAACTTGGAGCAGCACATAGCTTTACCATCATCGTACCCCATCTGTTTACACACTACCTTAGCATCAAAATCATCCCATTGTGAATCACAAACATGCCTCCATCCCGTTAATTCTCTTATTTGCACAACACCCATATCAGAACCAGCCCATGCTATTCGAACTGTAAATAAAGGATAATCCAAATATAATACAGAGGTCATTGCTATGATGGATGAATAATAAAGGTTTCAACAATCGGAAGTGACGAACGTGAATGGAAAACACTATATATCTGACTGAAGTGACGAGTGATAACAGATACATGGACGAATTTCTGCTCACTAATAATTCCTTCGAAGACCAAAAGTTACTACAAAATTCGCTGTCGGAGTGGATGTCAGATAATTTTTTCATCATAACTGGAGCATGAGGTCAAGAAGGCGACAATGTTTTGCACATTCATGCTACCTTATTTGGATGAATGTAGAAGAAGAATGCTCTACGCGTTAGGGGTGGGCGAATTATTATATTCCACTGTAAAGGAGGTATAGACAGAAATGGGGTTTAACGTCCATCCAATACAAACTAGACCATTTAGGAACTAACACCTGGTTCAATTTTATTTTAATAATTCGCTTCAGCAGGTGATAGCAAGTCGGGGACATCCACGAAGTTGGACAGGTGACCCTACTTCTTGTCACGTTACTCAATGACAGACCAAACGCTCCAACACGCACGCATTAAGCCATTCTGCCAACCAACCCCCATAATTGATTTTTTAAAATGTTTTAATGGTTAATAAGCTAATACTTTCTGGATGGGTGGGTTTTATGGCAAAGTGGTCTAGAGTGCAGCGCTTGGACCTCTAGCTGGCCGGTCACCTCTGGCTTGCGGCTGTGGTTTCGATCCCTGGTGTGAGCGTATGTGGCATGGAGATAGGAGCGCCTTCTCAGCCTCCTGGGTTTCCTCCGGGCACTCTGGTTTCCTCCCAATGCTAAAGACTCCTACGCGCAGGCGAATTATTGAAATAAAATTAAACCATGTGTTAGTACCGAAATGACCTAGTTTGTGTCGAGTGGACGTTAAACCCCATTTTTCTCTCTCTTTCTAATGAAAATAGTTTGGCGGACTGAAATTTTAAAAATTAATTCCCAGATTTCCTTTCACTGGAAGTTAACTCATTGCAGGAACAGTCAAGTCAATAAGACATCAGAACACCAAACACATATGGAGATATATGGCATTGATGTACCTCGTTGATTAATTGTAATAATGAAGATGCATTTCATGTTTTAACAGTTTTAGATGTAAAGTGTGGCCTGTGTTAATGATCGAACTTAATTGAGTGATGGTATTAATCAATTTATTAAAATATACTAAGTAAAAGTAAAGTTATTGCATTTCAAAGAATTGATGACGAAGTTGTGTAGATAAATTTAATATGCAAGTGGTTGTTGGCGTTGAAATTAAATCTCAAAATCATTTCATTAGAAGTATACTTTCTGTGTTCCAATTCAGATAGATGTCATTGGTGTAAGAACGGGGTGTTTATGTTCGAGTGATTGTGATAAAGGTAGGACGGAATCTATTAAATAGACCCCTTCCGCGTTGAATAGCAAAGTGCCAAGGTATCAAATTGAATAACAAACCATCTTGATTGATGCATTGGACTCCAGCATCTTGATAATGTTGGCAATCATGGTTACCCCATCCACGAAAGGGACAGTTTACCAAGGAGGTTTCATTTCCTCTACAGTCCACATTATCCATATAAATTGGGCCAACACCCGTGGAGAATGTGGCATACCTCTTAGCCTGTAAAAGAAATTTATATTTCAAAGGAAACCCTAGCACCGATTTATACGGCTCTATGTTTATATGCATAACATTCATATTTAATATCTTTACTTACAATGAACCTGCCATATTTATACTATTACCTATTCAATCCAACAATTCTATACTTCCATTTTATCGATTTACGCAATAACATTCTATTATATATAGATATGTATATCCCGTTGTGAATAAATGCATTGGTCGTTTTTATAGTTTGACATTCTAACCTTTCTCCCTTTTCCCAAACTTGCTATCTACTCATGGTTAGAATCACCTTGATGGTATAATTTACATAAACCAAATCAAGTATAACAACATACGTCCCAAACATCGATACGTCTCGTTCACAGCGACAAAAGTGGCTTCTTACCGTGCCATATTTATAACCAAACATTCTACAAACGACAGCGGCATCAACATCGTCCCAAAGGTCATTACAAACTGTCCCCCATTCTTCTGTTGCATTACGTCTTACTTCTACCCTTCCTTCACCAATAGAACCATTGACTAACTTAATGCTAAATCCTAATAAACAAATACATGTGAAAATTACTATGAAAATGGGAAATTATCTAGCTTTAAGTTTTACCAAATAGAAAATTGAATGAAGTGATTTAACGTCCTCCCGTTCTGCCCCAACTGGGCTATTTATAATCACGACGTGCATACTCCATATACAGTGTGCTATGAGGGAAACTATTTACCGACAGCGACGCTGCAGCTGAATCTTACATCGAATTCCAACTTGAATGGAACACTGGACCCCCAGGTTACCTCGTCTTACTCCCCGAAACATTCTAGCTTCCTTTAAATAATAGAACCAGAACCCAATGGCAGCAAAATCAAGTGGCAATGGCATAAGCACGTTACAAAGTATAACAATTATTTCCTTATGGGTCTTTTGTGTAAAAAAAGGGTACTCTGCGCAAAGACCATGACTAAAAATGTTCAAATTTTATATCTGCATTCCTTTACAGAAAGATCTAGTGTTAAGGGGTACCTAGATTCATGAATTGAAAAATCTTTCCCATTTTATATCTCAAAGTGCATGAATAGACTGAAAGTTATTGATTACGATTCCAGGTTCGATTTCCGCTTATGAAACTCCTTTAAAAGCATACACTTTTATCGATTAGGATTTCAGTTTAATAAGATTCTTTTAAAATCATAAAATATGTACATATATTACTGAATACGCTTTAATGTATAATACATACTTCCTATGCCCCACAACAGCGCCCTGGGTTTAAAAGATTATGTTAAGTAATGACACAGGGGTAAATTATTATCGTTTATCATTAAATGAAACTGTGAGGTTATGTGAGTTTAAAAACGATGCTGTATTTTGCAGACGACGACACACCACAACGTAAGAAAGGTGTTTATTTAATCGTTGAATTGTGTTCTATCTACGCGGAATCAAACATTTCAGAGAGCACCGGTTTCAAGTAAAACAGGCACATTTCTATTAAATCGGAACCCCAAAACATGATGATAAGTTTGTGGTTCAGAGACACGGGCGTCACATTTCCAGGGCGTATATGATCAGGTTATATTCCCTTATTTCAATTGGCTTTACAAACTATCTTCATTACTAAATATATCCTTTTACTGTTTCTCACAATAAGCCTGCCCAACCTACTATTCGTGATTGATCTCCGATATTGTTTTTAGTCATCTGAGATTGGGCAATTTAGTTCTTGTATTTCCAATTTTTAGTGTATTCCAGATTTTGGTAATGGTCTCATCTGTATCACCTCACTAACTATAACATGTTTTCACCTAATGGCTCCCTTTGAAGGTCTTCATAATAAGTTTATAGTATTCTTTTCCTGGACTATTTAATTAGTAAGGCTATGATCTTGTTTATGTTTTTTTTTGATCTTCTTTTACTTTTTATTATTTTTGCATTTTTATTATTTTAATATGAATTGTAGGTTTGAGCAGGCTAGTTGCTATCTTGTTTATTTAGTCAAATGGAATTGGGCAATGAAAATAAACTTGTGTTGGATCTCAACACAATTACTTGTGTTAAAACTAACCTACACAAGTTTGTGTTGTTTTGCATTGCATTAACACAAACTTGTGTAGATTTATACAATCTTGTGTGTTTTAATATAATTAACACAAGTAATGTGTTGTTTTAATCTATTATTAATTACGGGTATGTCGTGAAATATAAAATTGCATAATAACCCCTAGGTATTGTTTATATTCAGAGCAAACTTTTGTGTTAAGTTTTGTGAAGAAAATTCTAACGTATCATTATATTTTCGACTGAAAAAGTACTGTTTTTTGAACGAAAACTAAAATAAGAGGTCGAATTATGTCAACTGATATTATTTCTTTGTTTCTGTTTTTTATACGCCCACATTTTCATGTGGACGTATATTGTCGTCGCCCCTGTTCGTCCGTCCGTCCGTCCACAATTGTTTGTGAACAGTCTACAGGTCACAATTTTTATCCGATTTCAATGAAACTTAAAACATAGGTTTATCACCCTAAGATCTCGGTTCCTTTCGATATTGGCATGTATCGGACTGTAACTTCATGGGTTATGGCCCCTGATTGTACGAAAAATCACGTTTTTTAGCTTGTGAACAGTTTAGAGGTCACAATTTTGAACCGATTTGGATGAAACTTGAAATGCATGTTTATAACCCAAAGATCTTGGTTCCTTTCGATATTTGCGCCAATCGGATCGTAACTTCCTGAATTATGGCCCCTGATTGTCCGAAAAATCGTCCTTTTTAGCTTGTGGTCCCTCTGGAGGTCAAAATTGTTATCCGATTTAAAAAACCGTTTGATTATATCACCGTTCCATGGTTATGAAGGTTGAGTTCGAATTTCGTGAAAATCGGACCAAAATTGACGGACAAAATGGCCGCCATTTGTACGCGAATAGTGTGAAAATATGTTAAATCAAGGTTGTGAACAGTGTAGAGGACACAAATTTTGAACCGATTTGGATGAAACTTGAAATGCATGTTTATAACCCAAAGATCTTGGTTCTTTTCGATATTTGCGCCAATCGGATCGTAACTTCCTGAATTATGGCCCCTGATTGTCCGAAAAATTGCCCTTTTTAGCTTGTGGTCCCTCTGGAGGTCAAAATTGTTATCCGATTTAAAAAACCGTTTGATTATATCATTGTTCCATGGTTATGAAGGTCGAGTTCGAATTTCGTGAAAATCAGACCAAAATTGACGGACAAAATGGCCGCCATTTGTACGCGAATAGTGTGAAAATATGTTATATCAAGGTTGTGAACAGTGTAGAGGACACAATTTTGAACCGATTTGGATGAAACTTGAAATGCATGTTTATAACCCAAAGATCTTGATTCCTTCCGATATTTGCGCCAATCGGATCGTAACTTCCTGAATTATGGCCCCTGATTGTCCGAAAAATTGCCCTTTTTAGCTTGTGGTCCCTCTGGAGGTCAAAATTGTTATCCGATTTAAAAAAACGTTTGATTATATCACCGTTCCATGGTTATGAAGATTGAGTATGAATTTTGTGAAAATCGGACCAAAATTGACGGACAAAATGGCCGCCGTTTGTACGCGAATATTGTGAAAATATGTTATATAAAAGTTGTGGACCTTATAGAGGTCATAATTTTGAACCGATTTTGATGAAACTTGACATGTATGTTTATAACTCAAAGATCTTGGTTCCTTTCGATATTTGCGCCCCTTTGGATCGTAACTTCCTGAATTATGTCCCCGGATTGTCCGAAAAATCGCTTTTGTTCGCTTTTGGTCCCTCTGGAGGTCAAAATTATTATCCGATTTAAAAAAATTCCTTAATATGCGACAATTCTTGTTGACTGCCCGGACGATTTGGCTGCTGTGTGGGCGTATGTTTCGTTGCCTGGCAACCTATTTTTTAAATGTTTTAGTTACTTAACAAAAGATTATTAAGACAATATCCACTATTTAGTTCGACATTTGTTGCACAGACAGTGGCTTGACAGAAATTAATTGGATGTTAATTGGTGTTTAGATGTCTGTTATAGTTAAAATGTCTGCAAGTTGAGGATTTTTATTGGCCCTATAAACTGGTAGATCAAAGGAATATATAATCTAAATGTGATTTAAGTACATTGTTGTTTTTACAGTTGATTCAGCCTGCGTGGGAAAAATTAGTTAAAGTCTCATTTAATTTAATTGGTTGTTAAAATGGAAATTAAATATTATTGATTCACTAAAATATAACCAATGAAAATTATTCTTTCATGCGTCAATTAACATTCATTACCAAATGTATCTTCTCTAAGTTTAATATACCTCTAGTGGCAAATTCTTTTTGTGGAAGCAGACGTTAAACAGCCCGACGGCTGCTACTATTGGATTATAATATAATACCGACGATCAGTTTAGCTACACTGAATCCAATCAGCCATTTTCTACCGATGTTTGCCAATTTCTGCAGCCATGGGACACCGGAAGTAACCCATGTATTTCTAAAATGGGGGACAAAGCAAGGGGAAGAAAAGGTAGGTTAATTCTGTAATCATAATAATGTACTTTTAAGTAAAATCATCTACTTTTTCTGAAATTTTACACGATTATCACTAGAATTCCAAATATTCAAAAAAAAAAAAAAAAAAAAAAATCGTTCGACTAGGGTTAGTAGGTAAGAATTTGTACGTTCCACGAGCGAGAGTCAATTCATTTATTTTTCTTCGAAGCCGCCATTTTGATTTGGAAAATTTGCCCAAAATAGAAATTAACTCGTGCATAAACTAAATAATATGTTATTGCTCTTTTGTGTTAGTTCTTTGGTTGAAATGAAATCTACATTATGTGAAAGATTTCAGCGAAAGTCAATATGATTAGATTATTTTTTTTTTCAGACAATGATGTAGTGCATGTACATATGGCTCTCCAATTTTAAGCAGATCGTTTAGAATTTGCAAAGAAGGACCGGTAACATTTTTATATTATTACTTTTTTTTTAAACAATAATGCCCTTTGCCTATAATTATCATTTTATATAAAGATACAGGAAAATGAATTTATGTAAGCCCATGCTTGTTTCCGATCCCACAACTAAATACTGTATCTTCTAACCAGGCGCGGATCCAGGGGGAGGTACCCCCCCACCCACCCGTCAACCCAGTGTGACATAGTTGATTTTCGTTTTCGTTTGCTTTGTTACTGTTGTAGTTCACATATCTGCTCTTTAATAGATGATTTAAACATGATTTTCGCATTATCTCCGCTGGGGATAACACCAAACCTGATTATTACCATTTGCTCCAATGTATGGCCCCTCCCTCGACAAAATCCTAGATACGGGCCTGGTTATTGACTGAATAAAAGTTAGAAAAAAGATAATAAAAGTATGACATATTACGAATATGATTTTCTGCATATTATAGTAAAGGAAGTACATACTTAAAAATCTTACTACAAAAATCAGGCGCGGATCCAGAGGGGGGGTCCGGACCCCCCCCCCCGCTCAGACTTGAAAATTTTATTGGCGACTTTATTAGCGACTTTTAGACATGTAATTTTGGAATTTACCTTCCGGAAATAGTCAGAATGCACCAAATTGAATCTAATTTACCAAATTTTCCTGGGGGAGCCCCCCCCCCCCGTTAATTGGTTGAGTGCCTTTTATCAAACCTAGACCCCCCCTGCAAAAAATCCTGGATCCGCGCCTGAAAATATCGGATTCTCTAAAACAACATTCATGTACAGAACAAAAATGTGAGGGTATCAGCATATGATTATGGTTTTGGACTTATATTTTACACGTTTTAACTGATCATGGGTAATTGTGAATATGATCAAATCAAAACTGTCAACTTAATTCAGGTCAACTACCATCTGGCATATTTATTTCAGTGACCAACCGCCAAAGGGACAGTTGAAAATGGCTATGGAAATTTTGTTCTCAGAGATTGCCAATCAGTTAAAGGCTATGTAAGTACCATCCACAATCCAGTAGACATGGTACAAGGGTTAATCAGCGAAATGGATGTGTGAGATGTGTTGTTGACGTTTGGGAAAGTAGACGAGGGAGTGTAGGGAGTGATGGTTAGATGTATTATGAATGGTTAGAGTGGCTGTGGTGTTACGGTGAAATACTATGCCGCCACCGTAACACCACAGCTTTATGATTTGTTAGACAGGAGTGATGTAATAAGTGCGACAATAATAAATAACATTTCTGATTTTATTGTCGTCTTTTCCCACTTGCACTGGTTGTACGCCATTTTGAAACTAGCTGACGAAGACAGCTCGGGCGGCGATTGCTCGACTCCGGGCTGCTCTGTCAGTATCTAACAAACGCATTTAGTTCGCGTACAACTTTTAACGAGAGTTGCCAGGCAACGAAACATACGCCCACAGCAGCTAAATCGTCCGGGCAGTAAACAAGGGTTGTCGCATATTTTACTTTTTTCGGTATTGAAACATTTATAATACACTAAAATATGATTATTAAAGTCAATCGGTTATTAACTTTAGCCTCTAGAGGGTCCACAAGATTTTTTGAAGTGATCAGAGGAGAGGGGTGATATAGGCGTTGCCTGTTCCCTGATCCCATTTCATGTATTTCTGAAATAAAATATTGTTTACAAAAAAAAAAAAATCAAGGGCCATAACTCTGACAGTAATTATCGGAAATTGCTGAAAATCAATAGGCTTATTCGTCTCATGACCTTAAACACTGTGTATAAATTTAAAGTCAATCGGATATTAACTTTGGCCTCTAGAGCATCCACACGAATTTTTGAAGTGATCAAGGGCCATAACTCAAACAGCAATTATCGGAAATCGCAGAAAATCAATAGGCTTCTTCGTCTCATGACCTTAAACACCGTGTATAAATTTAAAGTTAATCGGTTATTAACTTTAGCCTCTAGAGCGTCCACAAGATTTTTTGAAGTGATCAAGGGCCATAACTCTGACAGTAATTATTGGAAATTGCTAAAAATCAATAGGCTTCTTTGTCTCATGACCTTAAACACCGTGTATAAATTTAAAGTCAATTGGATATTAACTTTAGCCTCTGGATCGTCCACAAGCAATTGTGGACGCCGGACCGACGGACGGACGGACAGCACTTACTACACTCGTCACTAGGCTTCCTATACATATTATAATATTCAATTTACACCCTTTTTAATTAACACACCTTGTCTAGAGTTATAATCCGAATGTTATTTTTTTTTATCGACATTCGTAGGTATTTACCTTGTTTGCTAGATTTTTATGCGGCAAACGTATAAAACCTTGACCTTTTACTCAGTGATAAGCTTCCGCTGCAAAAAGAGTTCTCGCCTTTTATTATGAGTATCATGTGCGGCAGGTTACTTTGCTTCTAAAATCGCTGTTCTCCGTTCCAAAAAATACAAAAGTAATTTTCTACCAGACAACCATGGTTCTATTCACCGAGACTAGATAATTTCTCTCGGTGTAAGGATATTATCGCTATGAATAAATTCATACACTGTTGAGAAAATAATACCGTTGGTTTGCTTTGCAACAAATGGAGCGCGCATCAACTCAGTCCTAAAAAATTTTCGCGTAATAAATATGAACGGTCTTCAGACATTCGGTTTATAATTAGCGATACACAGGTACAGTGGCAAGTGTTATGCTTCACAGAATAATAACTCAAAAGTACCTACGCGCGAAATCCCAGATTTTGGTACATGGAAAACAAAAAAAAATAGTGCCCGTGCGCGTGCCAGTAATAGAAAAACTAAGAGTTCGCGCATAAAAAATGCACGAACGTACCAGGCGCGATGTCATCTAGTTTTTCTTCGGCATGCAATGTCTTGGGCTTTGTCATTTCAAGTACGAACACCAAGAAACTTTTGACAATTGAATTTCTTTGACTTTTGTTAATTGAATTTAATGAAATTTCCTGGCTCATGTAGTACGCTATTTCTTGTTCATATACACGTATTAAGCTTTTACTTGTTCATATGTTACACCCTTTCATAAAAAAACAATAGTCCCTAAAAGCGTTAAAATGCATCAAAATTTGTTAGAGCCAAAAGCGCTAAAATATAAATAATATACTAAAAATACTGTTTGCAAATATTGTATTCCCAACTGCCATGGTGGAACTAACTGATGAAACGTGTCAATTTGTCAAGGGGCTTCTGACTTCATCTTCAGTTGTTATTATCCATTTTTGAGCAATTATATATTTTTATCCAGGAGCCGAGAACAGTTTCATTACAAACCAAACGAGGGAACTATACAGAAGATATGACAAAAGTCAAGAAATAATGCTTGGTATGTTGATTTTACCTAAATGCATAATAACTAAAATATCACTACTTGCTTTATTAAGTAATGACCACAACAACTTTATTCTACAGTTGGTTGATGTGTCTACTATAATTGTAGTTTACTTAAATTAGCAGTACTTAACGCAAAAAGCTTAAAATAAATAATCACATTTGATCACTTTGATGCACCGAGAACAAGTGTTGTAGAGAAGTTCTCTTCTGCTTATTTCAGATGATAAAGAATAATATGACATTATTGACAACAAAGAACTACAGTTAAAGAAATTTCAAAAGACATTTGTGGTGCCAAGACTTAGTTTAATTTTGGGATATAATAATACGTTGGTAAAGTCGTCCACACGACATAGTTTACTTTCGCGACATGGGTATTCCTTTCTTATTAGTAATATACTATTCAAAAAAAGTAGGGGATATTTGATTTTTAAGTGTTATTAAAGTCACCTAATGAAACTGACGAAGAAACAAATGACAAAATGAAATCAAGTTCACATTCATCGATTTATTCCAAATGATCGTTAGACTAAGTAAGGCACAGACTGACCATTATAAGGGTAAAATGGTACCCGGGGTCAAACAGCAAAGTTACCACAGCATCACAACAAAGTCAGTAACGGGTAAATCCTCCTCTGTTTGCCAAACAAGCATTGATCCGACGTGGCATACTCCTAATGAGACGTCTTAGGTCATTTTGGTCCAGATTGTCCCATTCCTGTTACAACGCAGCAGCAAGTTCTTGGACATTGGCAGGACGTTGTTGACGTTGACGTAACCTCTGTCCAAGCATGTCCCAGACATGCTCGATTTGGGAGAGGTCTCGACTCAGTGCTGGCCAAGGTAATGTGGTGATGTTCTGTTGTTGGAGGTAACCTGTAACGATCCTGGCCCTGTGACATCTTGCGTTGTCATCCTGGAAGATAAAACGGCGGCCATGACGTCGTGCGAACGGCACAACATAGAAAGCCAAGATGTTGTCCCGGTAGTACTGGCCTGTAACACGCCCTGCAGCAACATGTAAAGCCGTTCTTCCAGCAACAGTGATGCCTCCCCACACCATAACTGAACCACCCCCAAATCGATCATGTCTGATGACGTTAAGGTCTTGGAAGCGCTCGTTTCGACGACGCCACACCTTCCTTCGTCTGTCCAAAAAATCAACAGTGAACCTTGACTCATCTGAAAACATCACATTGTTCCAGCGTCGATTATCCCAGTGTTGACGATCCCTACACCAACGACGTCTTGCCTGAATGTGATGATCTCTCAAACAAGGGATCACACGAGGACGTCGGGCGCGAAGGTGACCCCTATGCAGTCGATTCCGAATCGTCTGGCCACTCACTCTCACACCAGTGTCTGTTTGAAGACGAGCGCTGATCTGATTGCTGTGATGACACGATTTCTCAAGGCCAAGGTACGGATAAATCGATCCTGGGCTTGAGTTGTCGCCTGTACAGATTGTGTATCACGGTATCTGGACCATAGTCTGCTTATGACAGACTGAGAAACATTTATCGTCCGCGCCACAACCGCCTGTGTTGTGCCGATCTGTAGCATGCCAAGGGCACGTAACCTTTCATTTTGGGTAAGCCGACGCATATCACAATTTGTTTTCTGGTCACTAAAACAATTAAACTGATGTTTCCACCCTGGAATTCAATGCCACAATGACTGTAACATTCAAAGTCAGAGTCGTGCAAATCTTGGGTTGGACCCCCATGATGATCCCAAGCATCACCTGCATTCCATGCGGTAGCTATTGGTGCGTTTGGGCGTCACATGTAACTGGAAATGTTTCTTCTGTTAGGTTCTATAGTGACTTTTTTTCGTAGTCATTTGCATATTTTAGTATTATGCCCCCAAAATCAAATATCCCCTACTTTTTTTGAATAGTATAGTATACGTTTTTTGTGCCGAGTTCTGCGTGATCATCCTCACTCGTTAGTGGAGTCGTCCACACAACTTAGTTTAATTTCCGGATATAATAGGATACAGTCGTCCACGAGCTTGAGCGGCCCCGTTCATGAATAAATAACAAAGTAAATCATTTTATTCAATAAAACAAATCTAATTTCATCAAAATAAACCCCATGCAGAAATATATTCCTACACCGCTACCAAACGACCCACGTTTTAAATTTGTTTTCTGAAACCCGCGTTTTTATACGCCCACATTTTCATGTGGACGTATATTGTCGTCGCCCCTGTTCGTCCGTCCGTCCGTCCGTCCACAATTGTTTGTGAACAGTCTACAGGTCACAATTTTTATCCGATTTCAATGAAACGTAAAATGTAGGTTTATCACCCTAAGATCTCGGTTCCTTTCGATATTGGCATGTATCGGACTGTAACTTCATGGGTTATGGCCCCTGATTGTACGAAAAATCACGTTTTTTAGCTTGTGAACAGTGTAGAGGTCACAATTTTGAACCGATTTTGATGAAACTTTAAATGCATGTTTATAACTTAAAGATCTTGGTTCCTTTCGATATTTGCGCCAATCGGATCGTAACTTCCTGAATTATGACCCCTGATTGTCCGAAAAATCGCCCTTTTTAGCTTGTGGTCCCGCTGGAGGTCAAAATTGTTATCCGATTTAAAAAACCGTTTGATTATATCATTGTTCCATGGTTATGAAGGTCGAGTTCGAATTTCGTGAAAATCAGACCAAAATTGACGGACAAAATGGCCGCCATTTGTACGCGAATAGTGTGAAAATATGTTATATCAAGGTTGTGAACAGTGTAGAGGACACAATTTTGAACCGATTTGGATGAAACTTGAAATGCATGTTTATAACCCAAAGATCTTGATTCCTTCCGATATTTGCGCCAATCGGATCGTAACTTCCTGAATTATGGCCCCTGATTGTCCGAAAAATTGTCCTTTTTAGCTTGTGGTCCCTCTGGAGGTCAAAATTGTTATCCGATTTAAAAAAACGTTTGAGTATATCACCGTTCCATGGTTATGAAGATTGAGTATGAATTTTGTGAAAATCGGACCAAAATTGACGGACAAAATGGCCGCCGTTTGTACGCGAATAGTGTGAAAATATGTTATATCAAGGTTGTGGACCTTATACAGGTTACAATTTTGAACCGATTTTGATGAAACTTGACAAGTATGTTTATAACCCAAAGATCTTGGTTCCTTTCGATATTTGCGCCCATCGGATCGTAACTTCCTGTATTATGGCCCCTGATTGTCCGAAAAAGCACCCTATTTAGCTTGCGGTGCCTCTGGAGGTCAAAATTGTTATCCGATTTAAAAAAACGTTTGAGTATATCACCGTTCCATGGTTATGAAGATTGAGTATGAATTTTGTGAAAATCGGACCAAAATTGACGGACAAAATGGCCGCCGTTTGTACGCGAATAGTGTGAAAATATGTTATATCAAGGTTGTGGACCTTATACAGGTTACAATTTTGAACCGATTTTGATGTAACTTGACATGTATGTTTATAACCCAAAGATCTTGGTTCCTTTCGATATTTGCGCCCATCGGATCATAACTTCCTGTATTATGGCCCCTGATTGTCCGAAAAAGCACCCTATTTAGCTTGTGGTGCCTCTGGAGGTCAAAATTGTTATCCGATTCAAAAACCCGTTTGATTATATCACCATTCCATGATTATGAAGGTTGAGTTTGAATTTTGTGAAAATCGGACCAAAATTGACTGACAAAATGGCCGCCGTTGTACGCAAATAGTGTGAAAATATGTTATATAACGGTTGTGGACCTTATAGAGGTCACAATTTTGAACCGATTTTGATGTAACCTGACATGTATGTTTATAACCCAAAGATCTTGGTTCCTTTCGATATTTGCGCCCATCGGATCATAACTTCCTGAGTTATGTCCCCTGATTGTCCGAAAAATCGCTTTCGTTAGCTTTTGGTCCCTCTGGAGGCCACAATTATTATCTGATTTAAAAAAAATATTAGATTATATCACAGTTACACCGTAGTTATTAGAGTTTGAATTATGATTTTCTGATGATTACTTAAAATGCAACAACTCTTGTTGACTGCCCGGACGATTTGCCTGGCAACCTATTTTTTATACTTCGTATCGTAGGCGGGCTGAGGTTATTTACACATATATTTGTCTTTTTTGTCGGTTTAATGTCTTTACATATTATCGTGCTTACCTTTGAACTATAAATGTACGTGTCGGTATAACACTACTTGCTTCAGATTTTAATATCCCTAAATATATCATTTTTTTATATTATTAAAAGTTCGAATATCATATAATATACTATCTATATAATAGCTGTCTTTGTCGGTTTATTTTTTGCAATATTTTGGATGAAAGAACGCTTTAAGCGGTTCTTGTTTCACGTGCTACACTCATGGTCAGGGGCGCCGAAACAATTTTCATGTGCGGATGCAGGACCAATTTTACCACCACCCCTAAGAGTACGGCATCAGGTATCGGACCGCGGGCTCTGCTGCACAAATACTGGCCATGTCGACGTAAATAAAATTTAATAGATCTTTATGGGCCTCCGGGGGCTTCATGGGCCTGGGGCGATGTATCGACTGCACACACCCCTCTAGGGGCCCGCCCATGTTTTCCAACGAATGTCGTGTTAGGGTTGCGCTGATCGTTATGGTTCATTAAATTACAAGCTGAGATGGTATATTATGATTAAATTACATCCTGATTGGTTGTTTCGGTTAGGTCCATAAATATTTAATCAGGTAAACATGTTTAAAGATATGACAAAATGTCTGATATTTTCGTTATCTGAAAATACTACAATCTGTAGCATACAATCCAAATAAAGAATATTACATGGTATATGAAACACTACAATCTATAATATACACTCGAAATAAAGAATATACCTACATGCTAAATGAAACGCAGTGAGGTTTATCTCCGACTAGCTAATGATACTACGGTCTACTCTTATACCAAATTCCATGCGATCTTCTACGTGTACACGGGACCTCGATTTTTCGCCCATCCGAACGAATAGACACTTTCCATGTCAGGCCCTCCACCTTACACGACCGACATGGGGAAACCGTCGCAAAATCTGAAGGACTTTTTTCGGTCAACACCGGGAAAAAACCCGAGACCTTATGGTAAGCGTCAGCGACTTAACCATTGAGCTACCTGTCAATGGTGTTTAGGGTAATTTTATTGTATTTTACTATCCAGAATTAGCAATCTACTCTTTGTTTTTTCCCACAGACATACGGGTCAGATGAATGTCGGAGGGGGGGGGGGCTTGAAGGCTAGACAAATCCCTGTTTACAAAGAAGAAAAAATTAGAAAATATTACGGCCGCATCATGGCAACGCGCTTTCCTGCTATTGCAGCCCATGGTTCAAAATGTAGCCTATGAATAGGTAAAGAACGCAAGCTTGTGTAGCGTACCCAAGGGTTAATATTAACGCAATACGCAACCCCTTTCCGCTAACATAAAAACATGATCGGTAGACGAGGGATAGATGTCAGTCAAAAGGTAACACTTCCCTGAACAGAACAACACAGATATTTGGTCTAGAGACTTTAATATAAATCAAGTCAACATAAAATGTGAAGAGAAACAAAAAAGTTATAAGGTGTAAAATAGATCTGCAATAGGTGTTGAATGTAATTACGAATTGTACTTCCGTCGGCCCAATCTGTTTCACAGAGAATTACTTACGAATTAACTCTGTAACAGATGACTGTCCACAACACGTGCTTTGACAGCAGGCAGCGTCAGTCATTGGCTCAACGGCAATGTTTACTTAACACCTAACTGCTTCGGGCAAAATGATGCATTTTACTCATTTTAATACCCATTTACACTAAATAGGAAATATTTTTTAACTACAAATACTTTAAACGTCTTTATTTATTTTTCTTTTACCTCAAAAAATGTTTGAGAATTTAATTTGTCGGAGTAAAAAAGTTAATATGCCGTACTCATTAAGCCTCGTCGATGTCATGCTTATCAGTGATTGTAGAGGCCAAGCGAATATTCACTGTGGGATCATTTTGCCGTCGGCCACGACGTACTAATCAATTGGGGAAAGTATATAGAGTAGGTACACACTGCCGCTACCCGAAAACTATCGTACCAGTTTATTTAGAGTGGTTGAAACTTTCAACCGCTTACCAAGTACGATCATACAAACAATACGATTAACTTTATTACAAATCATCGGTGATTCGATCTGAAATCAAATAACAAAATAAATAGTCAACAAGTACTAGCTATTTCTTCTATGCGATTAAATTGTGTACGAGTCTTATTCTTAGTTGTTTTACTAATCCTATTCTTAGTTGTGGACGACATCACCAATAGTTGTGGAATACATCACTAACAGTTGTGGACGACTCCACCAACGGGTGTGGACGACTTCACTGTGGACGACTTGACTGGTACCCCTAACATGTACATATACATTTAGAAACAGCCATATATGAATAAACAAGGTTCCCCTTCTCTGAGAGAAATTCAACATATCATCAGATTTGGATGTCGCTAATGTATAAGAAATTAAGATGCAAGGATGCATTTATAGGAGAAGAAATATTAAGATGGTTGGAAATAGCTACTTATATTGTGGAAACTTTTCTCACACAGCTTGATAAACAGGAAAATGTAACTAACATTTGATATGAGTAGACCTTAGGGTCGAGGTACCTGGAAAAATTGCTCTCATACCACACTGTATGGCATATGCCAAGTGGGAGCTGAACAGCAGGACGCTAAACTCCATTTCATTTCATTTTTTCATCTCGTTTCATCTGTGACAAAGCTAACTAAAACATTTAACATACAATGTAATTAAATTAAAGCTTTCATCTTATAACTGTTGAGTCTATTTAAGTCGACTAATATAGTATATTTTTTTTCTCAGTTAACTACATCAGAAAGATCAAGACAGTTTGAAATGTCTATTCATATTGTGGAAATTTTTTCTCACAAAATTTGATAATCAGGCAAAATGTAAGTAACATACATATTTGTATTTTTAATTAAGGAACTAGTTCTATACACTTGTTTGGTAATCTGGGTTTTTCTAATCGGGGCAATGCCTAGGACTCTGCCCTTTCAAGTACTTGGCATGCTTCATTTTTAACAATCACATCCATAGTTGTGATAAGTGTATTTTTACTGTAAATAGCAGTATAAATTTGTTGGACAATATTTTACTTTTCAAATAGATTTTAAAAGGTAATATCTAATTTGTTGCCAATGGAAAAAAATATGAATGGGCCAAAATAATTAGACATTGCCAAGTAAATAGGCGCTGTCCTGATGTAGTAGGGAATTTGGATTTGGAAACTCAATACATGTTGAAACCGGGTGAATTGTTGACCTATCCAGATCTCCCGATTTTTTTCTGACTTCTAAGTTCTAACCCATTTGATTTGAAAATAATAATCTGCCCGGGTCTGTAACTGGACAAGACATACTAAGTGTTACGCAAAGTTAAAACAAAATAGAGACTCACTCTGGATGTTGCAAAATAAGTTCTTTATTTAAACATTGTGAACCATAAAAAAGTATTCTTATTGCTTATTTTTTTTAAATTTTTTCGACTGGAACACCATTGAAAGAGATTTTGATGTATGATAACAACGACAGAACACAGGCATCAATTTATTTTATAATTCTGGAAAAGAATGCATTTGACCAATTTTTAAATATTTATTTTTGTTTTTAATGTTAAATATTCTCCCAAACACAATCAGATTTTAATTCTCTTTACAAAATTATGTATCATATAGACAGTAAAGTGACATATAACTCACTTAGAAATATGGTCGGAAATCATATAGTATTTAATAGGCAATATTTAGAAACCAAATGTAGATCAAATATACCCAGAATTACAAAAAGCCTTGACCTGCATTAAGGTGACTTTCCCGTTCTACTTTTCTGTGTTAGTAGGGTGATCCTGTCCTACAACTAACCTACTCTTATATCAAATATTTCAACTGTCAAGGGAACCCGAGAGGGGGCGCAAATGGTAAACACACCCACATTGGATCAGAAGGTCTTGTCATTAAGTCAAATAATTCAATTGTCTAGGGCCCTTAAAGTGAACACAATGGGGAGGGGGGGGGTCGATTCCGGGCTTGTGCCCAATTATACCTTGCCATGTCCTACACTACTGACATGATGGACCTATGACCTAAAATCTAGCTGAAAATTCTCAGCCAATGTCTTATACTCATTGAACCATTATGCTTCCCCTCCCTTGCTTATGTACATATTATTTAATAAATGTATTTGCAACTTTCTTTTAAATTATGTTATCTTGATGCTTTGCTCCATTTATGTAAAAATGTCATAAAATATTAGTGCATAATTAATCTTATTAGTGCTTGGTTTGGATGTTATTAAATTTAGACATTTTTGAGTTATATATTTTGGGGGTTCTTGTTTTAGTGTAAAAAAAAATAACTTTTTTATATTTTGGCATGGGGAAAAGGGGGGGGGGAGGGGGCATTATATAACATAATTTTGTTAGTATAATAATTATTTTTCAAATGTATATTTACTTTTTTCTCATCATGTTTGAATAAATAATAATTTAACAAAAAAAATATTATTGTTACCTCATTATTCAAACATTACAGGTTAAACAGAGTAAAGGGGGTGGGGGTACTGCAAGGAAAAGCTTGCTATAATGGATACAAATTGGGTGAAAATACAACACAAGTTTTTGGTTGGTGGTTATACACAAGTTTGTATTGAACCACACAAGTTTCAGAAATTTCAACACAAGTTTCAGAAATTTCAACACAAGTTTCAGAAATTTCAACACAAGTTTCAGAAATTTCAAAACAAGTTTCCGAAATTTCAACACAAGTTTCCGAAATTTCAACCCAAGAATTGTGTAGCTTTTCACACAAGTTTCAACACAAGTTTGTGTTGTTTGCTAAATTTTAACACAAGTCTTGTGTTGTTTCAACATTTAACACAAGTTTGTGTTTTTTCAATACAAGATTATGATAAATAGTAACACCCAACTTGTGTTGTTTCAACACAATTTTTTTTCAGTGTGGTGTTTGTATTTCTATTTATTAGTGTTATTTATATTTTGGTATATAGTCTCATCTTTATAGCGCCCTATGAAGGTATTCATAATTAGTTAATATTTTCCTTTGCCGGGACCGTAAGCATCTTGTTTTAGGTTTTTGTTTTAAAATCCTTTACTGTTTATTGTTATTTAATATCTGTAAATGGCTTCATCATGAATTCATATATTAAACTCAAGTATATTATGTTTTCGGGGGGGGGGGGGGGGCTAGTAGGCTAGAGTGTCACGTTTGGACCTCTAGCTGGTCGGTCACCTCTGGCTTGCGGTTGTGGTTTCGATCTCAGGTGTAAGTGTATGTGTGAGCGTATGTGCCTTCTCAACCGTGTGGATTTACTCCAGGCACTCCGGTTTTCTCCGAAAGCAAAAACCTATGCGCGTGCGCTAAGATCATTAAAATGAAAATAAGACACCTTCCCGGGAAGCGGACGTTAAGCACTAAGTGCAACAACAATTATGTCAACTATGTCCTGTTCTGTGTTGGTGTTGGCTTTTCTTTTTCTTTTCGGGTAAGATAAACCCTAATGGAATTATTTTAAAGGAGCTAAATCGCTACCATTTCAAATCAGTAATGTTCGGCGAAATAAGCCAGCACTCTCAATCGAATGCAAATTTCTAGAGTTGGTTATTCCAGTCTACAAACGCCGGTGCAATGTGTTTAGCCTCGTCCCTCGATTCTCTTGTCACAAGTGGGACTGAAACGCATTCGTGTACCAAAAGTAAAATGTTAACTTTGTCTTGAATATTGGATATCAAATCACAGCATCAATGTTGATTTAAATTGACAAATAATTCGTGTTTTCAATGTTGAAGATTTGGGATGATATCGAGTTAGAGACTTAGCTACTTTAACCGTATTATAGGACGTATAACCAACCATATGGATCTTATAAGACGGGCAGTTTTGAATATGTAAATAATCCACTGGTCCAGTTAAGTGTTTTTTACTACGAGCACTGCACTTTTCCACAAAACGCAAAAGGGTTCCTTTCCCGTACGAATTCTTTTCTATCCGCACTGATGACGCCCAAACAGCCAGCTGTGCCCTCTGTTTTTACCTGTTTTTATTATAACAAAGGGAAAAATTGACCCGCCCTCTCTTCTCACGACACCATTTTTATAAGTGTGTTTTAAATTGACGTTTTGATATACAAGAACTTTTTATTTTGTGTTAGTTCACTCTTTACCAATTTTAAGGTGACTTTTGATATACACAGACGTTTTTTTTTTACCAATTTTGAACCCTTGAAGTATAATCTATGATAACTACAAGAGGATAATTGTCGAAACGCAGTGCTTTTATAATAAACCATAAAAGTCATGTTCTGTTAATGTGTTTACCAATCCTTAAATGCTACTTCAAGATTAAATTTAAATCTTGTAACATAAAAAGCCTTGTTTTATAACTCACCTCCCACTGTAACTTCTGACATAGCTGCATCTGATGCCTGCCATAAAGACAGCATCAACGCCAAACAGGCAAGAATCATGCCAAAATTGGACTCAGTTGTTGTTGGTTGAGTGGTAGCGATGTTTACGTCCACAATGCTAATGGACAAATAAAGCAACCAAGATCCGTTTCACTAGTTTAACAACAATGAAGAATTTAAATACCTGCATGCCCAGGCGCGGATCCAGAGGGGTGGTCCAGGCCCGGCTCAGACTTGAAAATTATTTTATGCGATTTTATTGGCGATTTAGACCTGTAATTTTGGAATTTACCTTCCGGAAATACGTCAGAATGAACCAAATTGAATCTAATTTACCAAATTAATCGGTTGAGCGCAATTAGTTAAGCAATTATCAAACCTAGACCCCCCCCCCCCCTGCAAAAAATCCTGGATCCGCGCCTGATGTCACTTGAATAATGAATACCGTACAGTCTTGTTGGTTGAAATTTGTATTCAGGTATGAACAATATAATTGTTTTGAAAATTCAAAGTAACTTATGTCTCAATGCTGCTTTTCTACTGTTCAATATACAGACAGGGGCGGATCCAGGATTTTCAGAAAGAGGGGGCGTGCTGCACCAACTTGGGAGTGCGAAGCCCGGAACCGTGATTTTTGAGTGTAAAAAATGCCCACAAGGACTAATTTCGTACTAGTACTGTAAATTACGATTTCCAACCTAAACTATTTTTGTTCTCCTTTCTTGCGAGAATATATGGAGCTACAAATTGTTCGCCACCTCAAAAAATAGAGGGGGCGTGCGCCGGGTGCGCCCCCCACTGGATCCGCGCCTGACAGATATATGTATATTTAACATAACTAAATATAGTAAAAGTGAGTCACGACAAGTACTGCGTAATAATATAGTTCATTGAACATTTTCTATAGTGTTGGAAAGTATCCAATTCACTTTTGAATAATAACACAAAATCATTTACAGGGCTTACATTTATTCTTTAGTTTTTTGACCCTGTGTAAGTTCTTTTTATATAAAAAAAAATTCTAACCGAATAACAGTTATCTATATAACGCAAATAAAATGTATTATTTAGTTTTGAATTAAGAATATTGCAAAATAAACTCGCAATATTTTAAATTAAAAGAAACGTCAAGCACTACGCGAATGGCCGCCAAATATACCCAAATTGTTTGCTAAGCTATGCTAATATTCTAATTTCAATGCATGTAAATTCCTACTAAAACATTTAAAACTGTGAATTTATTAGACATATTTGTTAAATATTGTAATCAGAATTTGAATTTCGTTCAGTATCAAATACAGGTCTACATTTCGTTTCGTACATCTGTACTTTCGATGGTCTCCACTACATAAATATCTGACCGGTTGTGGTGGGAGATTACATTATTCATATATTGACATTCATTTCATCTTAATATACAAGGGCTGACTGAAAAGTTCTCAGCTTATTTGTGATAGACAGTAGTAGAGCTTCCTGTTTAGTGACGCACTGGCCTTTACCTTTGACCCTGTGACCTTGAGCCCGTGACCTTGCATGGAGTGACCCTATGACCTAGTCCATGTGAGAGAGAAGAAGAAGAAGAAGAGGAGAAGGAAGGGTCAAACAACTCTTTTTGCATTAACTAAGCTGGTCCTAACTCGAATGTGAGGGTGCGACGAAATTTATGCCGACATAAATTGCGTCTACTGGCCTCCACTAATTCGGGTGGATGGTCTTTTCCTGGCAGGTGTTTTTAATACCTTGTCAGGTAAGACGAAGATATCGCCAGGGATAATCACGACAAGAGTATGACCCCTGAGAACAAGAGTGTCCATGCTGCGGTTTTCATCGATTCGTAAGATCGGAGCAGCGATTCTGATACTGGGAGACGGGTGATGTGTCGGTTTATAACCGTAAGGACGAATCCATTTGAGGGGTACAAGTCCATTCACATGACGTCATGAAAATATGGCGTTATGTGTAAAAAGACGCCATCTTGGGTCCCAAGTACCTACGCACTATCTATTTATAATATGCCCTATTTTATTGTTGTGTCGCAATTGACTGTCCAGACATACAGGGTGTGGATAGATAGTGCGTAAGATTCTATTGTAGATAAAACATATTTTTTAAAACGAAATGTATAGCCGGACATACTATCATTATTATTATACAACACAAAGAGTATGTTATAATATAACCTAATTCATAAACAAAATAAGGTATAAGATCGTCAGATAAGAGCGCTAGCCTATGTATTAAATAAATTTAGATCAAGTTCACCTAGAAGTTGACAAATACGTAAGACTACATGAAATAAGATATTTTTTATGATATGATTCAACTATGTAAATGGTATGCAACAAAACGGTATTGTATGTCTTATGTTGAGCTGAATAAATTATGATTTTTTCCACTATTTGATTTGTTTATTTTTTGCAATGTCTATTTGCTGTCTTGTCAGAAGGTTTATCTTTAAGATTTTGGTTTTGCGTGTAGTGCGATCCTCCTGTACTAAGCCTACTATTGTTGTCATTGGTTGTTGGGTAGTTAGCAATGTGTAGTCCTACCTAGAATTTTCTACACCAATCTACTGCAGTCAGATATTTAAAGCGCGTTAACAATATATTCAATTAAGAGAAACTATATTATTTCTGGGTTAACATATCGTGGGCTACAATTCATATTTACAAAACTATGGTTTATCCCAACTACAGAGTACAGCATGGCTTAGAGACTGTCCGAACTACGGGATACATCATGGTTTAGAGTCTCAGTGTCATGGTTTAGAGACTACCCGAACTACGGGTTAGATGACCACGACCCCCGATCAGTCCTGGTAGCTGTGTTTGAGGAATTTAAAAAGAAATTATTTATCCTCCCACCACTGAAAGACACTGATTACGAGGTATCGCTCTCCGAAAATCTCCGGAGAACGTGACGCCGTATTGAATTTAGTCTCTATCATCCACACAAATATTCTACGAATATTAGTCTGGATGGGTCCTCAAAAATAGGTCATTGTCTGGATTATCCAGTCTTTTAAGTAACCACGTACTGAATCTATCAAAACAGCTCGATTGTCAACGATGACACTCTTTAAAATTTTGTTTGTAAAGGTTTCAATTGGAATGGTAATTTTCTCTCGTCATGAATCAGACGTATGGCTTCTCACAATCTTCTTAATTCTTCATTCATGCTTATTCCTCGTCTTTATTTTATTTCTAATAATAGATATGCCAAGTGAATTGTGGGATATATTTCAACCACGCTTTATAGAATCTAGCAAAATCGGCCGGGCTTCATAAGATCTAGCACTTACCGAGACTTTAGCCAAAAGGTTCCATTGCCCATGCGTAACCAAATGTTTGTTATTTTTATGTGGTAGATTATCCAGTAATTTTCGTCAAAAATTGAGAACCGACCCAGTACCTCCGTGCGTTGAAGACTAGGGGTGACCGAGACTATATTGAATTATGTTAATTACGTCATTTTTTCCTTGGCCGAATTCGGCCGATTTTGAGTATGAATTTGTCTGACATTTTTATCAATGAACCAAACAGCATTGGTTTCTTTTCCAATTTGTTTATATATTTCTATGCTTGGGATAACGTTATGCATCGTAGGTTGAATGTTTGGGGCTAAAAATAGACCTGATGCAACGTTATGCTTCGTAATGTGTACATTTGGAGACTAGATATAGACGTGATGCAACGTTATACAACGTATGTGCATCCTTATACTGCGTAGGGTGTACCATATCGAACGTTTGATGACGTCAGGAAATAAGGGGGGGGGGGGGTAAAGGAGGCGGGACGCCATGAGAGAGCGAAGCAAGGTGAGTTTTTGTTTACGACCCATGAACAGAAGATACAGAAGATTGTTTAGGACCGAATCGCAATGTGTGGAAATAGACTTTCTTGAAGATTGAACTCCCGTTCCGGCCATAGATGTGCCACAACAATTACACGATACCTTTGAGGCCATCATTGAGGAAATTCACCGGACCTTGGACGCCAGAGACAGTAACTACGTTAGAATCGCCATCAGTCACCAAGGACTCAAATCACCGATCTGGTTACCCTATAGTGAGCATCGCTTGTTAAAAGCCTAAGACGTTTTACAGAAAGGGGCTGCCGTATTAGAGAGTAATGAAAAATTTCGACTGGATCAACACATGTCTGAGTATCCATTGTCGTCGCTCGCCACTATGCGAACAAATAGGCCCCATCTGAATGGGAAAGAGAAAAGAAAAAAACAGAGCAGGGCAGGGTCCCTATCATGCCAGACCAGAAACGGAACTGTGTATTTGGGTGAACATGGTGTTCTGATGTATAATAATATCAGTTGTTATTATATTCATATTTACCGCGTATGTTAATGCGCATGTTTGATTAGTAATAAAGAAGTTAAATGGCCGCCATTGTTTAGTCATACCACGACATGGTGTAAGAAAAAAAAAAGGCAAAATAGTCTGAGCATTAGATTGCCGAACGAATAAAATGGCCAAATTTAATCCACCAGAAGCTTTAAGGTTTGATCGCCCGTCAGAATGGCTCGAGTGGAGGGAAGGATTTTCTCGATATCGCCTTGCAAAGAAACTTCACGACGAAGATGGAAATGTGCAGGTTAGCTCAATGATTTATGCTGTGGGTCCCGATGCGGAGCACGTGGTTAAAAGTTTTACATTTAGAAACGACGACGAAAAGAAAGATTACGATGTAGTACTGCAGAAATTTAATGATCATTTTATTCCAAAGAGAAATGTAATATTTGAAAGGTCAAAATTTCACCAATGTGTCCAAAATGGGGAAGAAACGGTTGAAGCGTTTGTTCGTAAACTTTATGATTTGGCTGAGCATTGTGATTTTGGTGCCACTAAAGACGAATGCATACGTGGCAGAATTGTAATAGGCGTATTAGATAAGACTGTTTCACAGAAACTGCAAATGACCCACAATTTAACGCTAGAATCAGCACAGTGAACTAATTAAAAGTCAAAATAATTCCAAAAGTACCGGTAGTGGCGGTAGTATGAATAATTTTGGTAGCATGAAACGAGAAATAGATGCAATAGTACGAAGATCCGAGACTAACGGAGCATATCATCGACGTTCAGATGACAATTTTAGAGGTAAAGGAAGATTCAGAGGGGGACATCATTATCATAGTAACACTAATTCAAGGCAATTTCAAAATCCAAGACAGTGATATTATTATCATAATTATAATCCAAACAAGTATAGAGAATACCGAGAAAACAGAAGAAATTGTACACGTTGTAGTCGTAAACACTGGTTAGATGAATATTGTCCAACTAGTTATTCCAAGTGTAGGAAATGTCATCAAGTAGGCCATTTTGCAGTGTGCTGTAAGACAAAATCTATAAGGGAGATAACCCGGACAGTGAAAGACGAACCAAACTGTAGTACCCTTCAGTAATGTTGATTCTCATGAAGCAACCCGCAGTTGTTCCCCTTTAGTGATTCCTGATAAAAATCAAACTGAGTTTGTCCTTGGTTCATTGACATCCACAGATTGTTTGCAAGATTCAGAACCGGCGTGGAATATTTCATTGAGACTTGAAAACACCTTACTTCAGTATTAAAATTGATTCTGGAGCCGATGCGACTGTAATATCTGTATTAACATTTTATACATGTCTGATGTTAAGTTTGGAAGTCCAGGTGGAAGGTTAGATTGCCTAGGATATTTTATAACAAACCTTGTTCACGTTGTTAGAGGTAATTTTGTTCAGAATCTGCTTAGCCGCACAGCAGCAGTTTGGATGGGACTTATAAGTAGAAACGATATCAGTTGTAAGGTTGACAGTGTTGAAATTGATACTGAACTTTTTGCAGATATAGGTCTCTTAAAGGGGGATCCAGTAAAAATAATACTGAAAGATGATGTCGTTCCATATTCTGTACATGCGGCTAGACGAATACCAATTGCGTCATTACCTAAAGTTGAATTAGAATTAAAGAGAATGATTGATCAAGATATCATCGAAAAGGTCACAGAGCCTTCCGACTGGTGTGCCCCAGTGGTCCCGGTATTAAAACAAAATGGTCGTGTTCGATTATGTGTCGATTTACGTCAATTGAATAGAGGTGTTAAACGCGAAAGATATGTTTTACCCGCATTAGAAGATATTTTACATAAAATGTCAGGAAGTCAATACTTTTCACGTCTAGATGCATCCAGCGGATTTTTATCAGATACCACTTGATACAGAGAGCTCTAAATTAACCACATTTATTACACCTAATGGACGATACAGATTTAAACGGTTACCATTTGGAATTACCAGTGCACCAGAAATATTTAAGAGAAAAATGTCTGAACTATTAACAGGTTTGGACGGAGTAACAGTGTACATGGACGATATATTTATATTCGGAGTAACGCTTGAAGAACATGATCGCAATCTTTCAGCCGTCATAGAGCGTATTAAAGAGTCGGGACTTAAACTAAACAAAAATAAATGTACCCTACGTCAAACCTCAATTGATTTGTTAGGTCATGTTGTCAGCTCAGGTGGTATTAGCCCACATCCAGATAAAGTACAAGCTATCCAGGAATTACGAATACCCACAACAGTTACAGGATTGAAACGCGTCTTGGGCATGATTAATTATTTAGGCCGATATTTGCCGAACTTGTCTGATGTATTACAACCTTTTAACAAACTTTTAAAGAAAGATACTGTTTGGACTTGGGGTTCATCCCAAGAAAACGCTTTTAAAACCGTCAAAGAATTGATAAGTAGCGCTCCTGTATTGTCACTATTTGATGTTAGTAAACCTACAATGATAAGTGCAGATGCTAGTCAATATGGAATTGGAGGTGTCTTAATGCAGCAGCATAATTCTGATTGGAAGCCAGTTGCCTACTGTTCTCGTACTTTGACAGATGCTGAGAAACGATATGCCCAAATTGAGAAAGAGTGCCTAGCTTCGGTATGGTCGAGCGAGAAATTTTCCAGATATATTTGCGGACTTGATTCGTATAAATTATTAACCGATCATAAGCCTTTGGTACCTCTTATTAACCTTAAAGATATTGATCAGGTTCCTATTAGATGTCAACGTTTATTGATGAGATTAATGCGTTTTAATCCAACAGCTGAGTTCGTTCCAGGAAAAACATTGTTGGTGGCGGATACTTTAAGTCGTAGTCCCTTAAATAATGCAGAAGACCGCAGTAAAGAACAGGAAATTCGCATGTTTGTTGATTTGATAACTTCTTCGTGGACGACATCAGATAAATTACTTATTAAGATTCGCAGAATGACCGAGGAAGATGCTACGTTAAAGAATGTTCTTTATTACGTTCAACAGGGATGGCCTGAATAAACTATAGACGTTCAAGAAAACGTTAAACCCTATTTTACTGCTCGAGAACGTCTGAGCAGTGTTAATCGCGTACTTACTTATGGCAACAGAGTTATTATTCCGTCACAACTAAGAGATGATATTTTAAACCGCATCCATGAAGGACATTTAGGTGTCACAAAATGCCGAGAACGCACACGTTTGTCCGTGTGGTGGCCGAAGATTTCGACAGAAATCCGTAATAAAGTGTCTTCATATTTATATTGCTTAAAACAACGACCTACACAAAACAAAGAACCTTTGATTCCAAGTACATTACCTGATCGACCTTGGCAAAGAATAGCTTCAGATCTTTACACATTTAAGAATAAACAATATTTAATAATAATTGATTATTTTTCGCGATACCTAGAAATCATCTATATGCCGACAACTACAAGTCGTTGCTTAATATCCAAGTTTCAAGATGTGGTCGCAAGATTTGGTATCCCAGAACAGTTAATTTCGGACAATATGTGTCGCATGAGTTCAACAGCTTTTGTAATCATTATGGTATAGAACACATTACCACCAGTCCACACTATCCACAGGCAAATGGGGAAGCCCGATCCACACATCGCTCTCCTGAATTATCGAGCAACCCCAATAGAAGCTACTAAATGCAGTCCAGCTCAACTACTAATGGGACGTCAATTACGTACAACGTTACCTACTTTACCAACAAATTTAGAACCTCAATGGCCTGATTAAGAAAGGGTGAGAGGGAAAGATGAATTGTATAAAAAAAAGTCAGAATCTAACTTTAATCGGTTTCATGGAGTTAAAGAGTTATCCGAATTAAAACCTGATGATAAAGTCTTTATTAAACTTGACAATGATAAAAAAAAGGCTAATTCCAGGAATAATTGTAGATAAAGCTACAGAGCCCAGATCATACATTGTAAAAACAAAGCGTGGAATTTATCGTCGCAATAGGCGTCACCTTCGTCTTATTGGAGATCATCACGATGACTTTAATATATCCATGGATGATGACGACGATGATTGTTTAGACATGGATATGCCAGTTGAGAATATAATTCGTCCAAATCTGCCAGTTGATAACAACTATATTCCCGAACTACCATAACAACTTAGAACTCGATATGGTCGTATTATACGGAAACCTTTCAGATACAGATAAACTGTACACTCATTAAAACAGTTAAATTATGCTTAAAAGTATTGAGCTGTATTTTCATTTTATTTAAGACTTTAGTTTGAAACATACTATGACTGTATGTAGTGACTTACTTTATTTTAAAAGGGGGAGATGTTCTGATGTGTAATAATATCAGTTTTTATTATATTCATATTTACCGCGTATGTTAATGCGCATGTTTGATTAGTAATAAAGAAGTTAAATACGCCACCGGAAAACCAAAACACCTGATCCTGTATTTACACGACAGACATTACGACGTCATTACCTCCATGGTTTCAAAGCCGTATATAGATAAAGTTGCGACAACTGTGAAGCCAGAAATTTCATATGACGTCAAGTGTAAAAAGACGCCATTTTTGGGTACCAAGTCATTGCCCACTCACTATCTATTTTATGCCCAATTATATTGCTGTTTTGAAGTTTCCTGCCCCGACAGGGATATGGAATGTTCATAGATATGCTATAGAATTCCGCGAAAAAGTCTATAGGCGATAAAACATACATTTTTAAAACGAAAAGTATAGCTGAACATACTATCATTATTAATCATTATGGAGAGGGGGTCTATAGGCTTCTGCCTGTTCTCCAATCGAGCTTCTGTGAATAAATATTGTTTAAAAAAACAAACATTATACAACACAAAGAGTAGATTATTGTTAGGCCTATATAGCCGAATTTGTGAGAAAATGAAGTAAAAGATATGCCAGATAAAAGCGCTATCAAAAATATTTAACTGGCATACGCTTTTTTGTATAGACTGTTAAAGTGAAAAATCAATATATATATATATATATAATAATAATTTGGGAGATAATCCATTTTGCCTTGCAGTCGGCAAAATAAACGCCTGGAATTTCACAATTTTTTGGTCTGGCGCCATTCTGGATTGCGTGCCGGTTTTCGATCATTGGTGATTAATTGTATGTAGGCCTATCATCAATTTTTCAAAAATAGAAATTTCTTTAAATTGACTGACGGATAAAACATTTCAAATCAGTGTAACTTAAAATCCATGTAGGCCTAATTTAACAAAAGGGTGCCTTGCGCCACTCTGCTCTAGGACCTACATGTACGTCTACGCACATGTGTTTCGGGTACATGTTTTATCAGTGTCCTGCGATACCAGATGTCGCTCCCCGAAACATTCTGTTTCTTTTGCAATTTGTTTGGGGTAAGACGTTATCACTCCCCGCCTATGTGTAAATAATAATATTAATTTGTCTTATATATAAACGACACACATGTAACAGATACAAATACATGTTATTCCGCATAAACAACATGCGCGGGTCCAAAGGGGGCGCACCCGGCGCACGCCCCCGCTATTTTTTTAGGTGTCGAACAATTTTTAGTTCCATATATTCTCAAGGGAAAGGATAACAAAATAGTTTAGGTTGGAAATCGTAATTTACAGTATACTAGTATAAAATTAGTCCTTGTGGGCATTTGTTCCACTTAAAAATCACGGGCCGGGCTTTGCACTCCCAAGTTGGTGCAGCACGCCCCCTCTTTCTGAAAATCCTGGATCCGCCACTGAACAATGAAGGGGACGCAGTTATTTTTTTTTATTTTGTCTGACACCTTTGGGCATTTGCCCCCCTCCCTTTCCAATGAAAAGAATGATGTTGTTCTCATGCTCAATCAGTATCAAAGATATATCAGACTTATTACAAATTGTCTCGAGTTCGTTCCACCCATCTAAACATTTACCGCCCTCTTGTTCCATCTATAAAAGCTTAGATCCCTTCTAAATGTGAAACAAGAAAATTCAAAGGTTAAAACGAACAATAGAACAAACATCTTAATGTCGACAAATACGTAAGACTTTATGAAAAAGATATTTTTATGATATGATACAACCGAAAGATGCATATACATACATGTATATATGCAACGTAGATTATTAATATCTACATTCAAGTTTAACCAACTGTGTCTAGATATATATTTTTAAGTTTTACGTCGAGCTGAATAGAGTATATGAATCATGACATAAAAAAACATTCATACGTGGTTAACAGTGTCTATCCAGTAGACGTGGTACAAGGGTTAATCAGTGAACTGGATGTATGAGATGTGTTGTTGACGTTTGGGAAAGTAGGTCGAGGGGAAATGTGTAGGGAGTGATAGTTAGATGTATTATGAATGGTTAGAGTGGCTGTGGTGCTACGGTGAAATACTATGCCGCTACCGTAACACCACAGCTTTATGATTTGTTAGACAGGATTGATACCGTAAGTCCGACAATAATAAATAAACTATTTCTGATTTTAATGTTGTCTTTTCCCACCGGCACTGGCCGTACGCCAGCAACTGAAAATAGCTGACGAAACAGCTAGGGCGTCGATTGTTAGTTCGCGTACAACTTGAAAAACCGAATGTCGTACGCCATTGTGAAACTGAAAGTAGCTGACGAAGACAGTTAGGGCGCCGATTGTTAGTTCGCGTACAACTTGAAAAAAACGAATGTCAGTATGGTATTTCTGACATAATTGGTTATCGGTGACCTGAAAGCTGATAATCTCGACTCAAAGCGAGTAATCTCGACTCAAAAGTATAGTGTATAACCTACTTACTGTCTACAGTCGTCGCTAGTATAGTTCCTTCATGATTGTTTGTGGACGATTTACTACTCAGTAAGAAAGCCTGTGCCCAAAAAGAGTTCTCGTCTGTTATTATTAGTATAATGACTTCCTCATGTGCGGCAGGTTCGTTTGTTTTTAAAAACACTGTTTTTCGTTCCAAAAAATAGAAAAGTAATTTTTTACCAGATGATCATGGTTTTTCACCGAGACTAGATAATTTCTCTCGGTGTAAAGATATTATCGCTTATGGATAACTTCATACACTGTTGAGAAAATAGTCCCATTGGTTTGCTTAGCGGCAAATAGAACGGGAATAAACTCTGTACTGAAAAATTTTTGCGTGATCTATATAAACTGTCTTCACACACTCGATTTATAATTAGCGATACAGAGGTACAGTGGCAAGTGTTATGCTTCTCAGGCTAATACCTCAAAAGTACCTCCGCGCGAAAACCCAGATTTTGGTACATGCAAAAGAAAAAGAAATAGTGCCCGTGCGCGTGCCAGTAATAGGAAAACTAAGAGTTCGCGCATAAAAATGCACGAACGTACCAGGCGCGATGTCATCTAGAATTTTCTACACGAAGTCTATGGCAATCATATATTTTAAGCGTGTTAACAATATATTCATTTAAGAGAAACTATGTCATTTCTGGGTTAACATATCGTAAAATTCTTATTCATTTGACGATCGACATTCTATTTACAAAACTACTGTTTATCCCAACTACAGTGTAAACATGGTTTAGAGACTCTATTTGAACTATAGGGTACATCATGTTTTAGAGACAACAGGGTAGATTATGGATTTGAGACCAAGGGGTACACTATGGTTTAGAGCTATCCGTGTCTGATGTGCTGTCATTTTTGCATCAACAACCAAGAACCCTGCGAGCACTGCGACTTATATAGGAATCAGCAACGTGAGGAGTGGTTCGGCTGCAAGTACGAGCTCCCCAGTCAGAAATGCCGATCGTGTCTGGGATTACAATCACTACCTCTGGGTGGACGAGCCGAAACTTCAAGACATCGATAGCGTACTAAGCAGTATGGTGGACGATCCACGGGATCAAGACAAGAAGTGGGAGGTCGAACAACGATGGCGTGGAGATGTCGACGAAGCCTCGAAAAAATTCTGGACTGTGGTACCGGGCTTTAAGACGGCGTTGATCAAACGCAAAGATTGAGTTCATCGAAAACATAGACGAAGATGACCCCATACGACATTGGGTGGACGAATTACCGAAGAAAAAGAAACAATGGTCCCTGGATCAAATGAATAAATTGTCAGGTTGGGAATGTATTGGCAGATATCTTTTTATTGAATTCAATAAAAATACATTTTACAAATTTGATATACATGCTTAAAACAATTATATCACACTGCTGATTCTGGGCAGAAAATGCCCACTATTCAGTCCAAAAATGCGTGGGGTGGGGGTTAGCAGCAAAAATATCAAAAGAAGAATGTTACCTTATGTAAAACACTCTCTGTAAAACCCATTTGTTTACAGATAACTGTAGCTGTACCATGAAACCCTATGTAATTTTATAAGAAATGATTTTAATATTAGAGGGTTTGACATTGGTCATGAAACATTAAAACTAATTGCTTTTGCTGATGACGTGACATGTTTTTTAAAAGATTATAAATCAGCTAGACATCTATATGAAGTTCTTAAAAAATTCAGTAAAGTGTCAGGATTAGAAATTAATATTAAAAAAACTGAAGCAATTGATCTAAATAGTGGAATACCTAATCTGTCATCTGAAATACATGAATTTGGTTTTGTATATCAAAATTCGAACATAAAAATCTTAGGTGTAGTATTCTCCAAAGACACAAAAACAGCTGAGAAATTAAACTATGAAAACAGATTGATTGAGATTGATAATATATTAAATACATGGAGAAAGAGAAAACTTACATTAATCGGCAAGATTCAAATAATTAAAACTTTCTGTATATCAAAAATTCTGTATCCAGCGTCGGCTTTAATGATCCCAGAGTACGTTATTAAAAGATTTAATACGAAGATTTTTGCATTTTTATGGAATGGGCCAGATAAACTTAAACGAACTGTAATCAGTCAAATGAAGAATATGGGGGGTTTAAATATGATAAATTTAAATGAAATGATGATAGCTCGTAGCATTTTTTGGATAAAGAAAATTTAAACTAATACAACGCAGACTTGGAAAACAACATATAATTTTATTCTAGACACGTATGGGGGTGAGTTACTACCAGCGTGCAATTACGACCCTAAACTTAAAAACTTATCTCCCTTTTATCAAGAATTATTTCAAAATTGGTATACTATATATACTAAACATGTTGATAACTTGATACATCCGAAAAATCAAATATTCTGGAATAATAGACGTATAGGACTAGATAATAATATTTTTAGAAAGAAATTTGAAAATAAAAATATTCTGTATATGTATGAATTTATTGAAGATAATTTAAATGAACAGGTAACCGACGAATATATCAAAAATTATATAAAAAGTACATCGTCAGTTGTCAGAAGATTTCTGAAAACTACCCCACACAACGAAACACAGAATTGTAAGAGTGTCACTTATTTAGAAGAAATAAACACTAACTTAATATCTTGGTATAAACATGACTTAAAATCAATCAGTGCTAAACAAATATATTCCGCGCGGATCAGGTTACTATATAAAAAACCGTTGGCTATAAGTAAATGGGAAAAGGAATTAGAAATTGAAATTAACGAACAGCATATGAAAGATATCTTTAATCTTGCACATGACATAAGTATAGACAGCAAACTTCAAAATTTCCAATACAAATATATTCATAAAATAATATACACAAACATACTTTTATGTAAATTAAACTTAACTGAAACCACCCTCTGCACCTTCTGCCAATCCGATATTGAAACAGTAAATCACTTATTCATTTTCTGCAGTTATGCCCAACAAATTTGGAGAGAAATGCTCGAAGTTACCCTTAAAAGTAATAATAATATAACATTAACAAATACTAATATTCATTTTGGGTATCCAGGAAAATCAAAGTTCAATAATTTATATGAATGGGACTTTACAAACCACTTGATACTCTTAACCAAATATTATATATTTTGATCTAAATTAGAAAACGTTAAGTCGTCACTATCGCTATATAATGCTTTTTTAATGAGTAAAATTTCATTAGATTTGGAAGTATTTAAATCAAGTGTCTACACCCGAAATAAATGGAAATATGTAGAATGCAACGCAATATTGTAGAATTAGACTGGTCGCATACCCTTATCATTCAATTAATATTATAATATACCTATGATATGAACATAAACCTTATAACACATTACATGTACCAGGCATTTATTACTAAGGGGAGCCTAAATCTCCTTCCTTTCCTGTTTCGACTTTTCGCAGAAAGGAGTATAGCAACCTGTTTTTTTTTTTTTGGGGGGGGGGGGGTGTTTTTTGTTTTGTTTTTTTTTCTCCTTCTTCTTCTTCTTTTTCTTCTTCTTCTTCTTTTCTTCTTCTTCTTCTTCTTCTTCAGTGTTCTGTAACCCTCGAAATATGTATACTCCCCAACTCAAGCAAGGGAGACAACATAACTAAAAGGGGGGATTTTTGAAACTTATGAAAATATCATATTGCAGTAACTTGTGAAAAGATCATATTGCTTAACTTAAAAAGGTTTTTACTTCTCAAGAGAGTGATACAAGTATACTTTAAAAAGAATATTCATATATAGTAAAACGCTTTATTTTATTGCTGTAAATTGCTGTAAATGTTTTGTATAACATGTTTTGTATAGTATGAGAAATCGTTTTGACGCCACATATATAAATATAATCACCTTATTTTATGATAATAGTTAAAATTGTATACAACATGTTTCATTTAAAAATAAAACTGGTTTTTTTGTCAATTTTCATTCGGTCTGGACAAAAATTGTAAACTTGGGGGGGGGGGGGGGCTACAACCTACATTGATACATATCTTATAACTTTAACACGGAAGGTCTGATGCGAACCAAATGAAACTCAACCAAGTACATGTTACGTTTCATATGATTCAGACACGAATTGTGCCCTTAATTTGGAGTGTCCAGTGTAAACAACTTTAAAATCTAATTATTCCAAGAATGTTTGATCTGAAACACATGTATGAAGTTTTATCACAATCGTACAAAATTGCTGTATCTGAGCAGTCTGCGACCTTTATACATATTTAATTTTATGTATAAAAGCCAGAGGATATTCTGCCACAGGTGGTGCGATGCGCATCAAAATCGAGCTTATCCACGATCTTGCTATACGCTGCTATACGGATAACATGCTTTACAGTATTTTTTGTCCCCCGCCTTTCGAAGAAAGTTGGGGGACTATTAAAATGGGTTCGTCTGTCTGTCTGTCTGTCTGTCCGTCTGTCTGTCCGTCACACTTTTCCTAATTGAGCTAGAATGTTCAAACTTGGTGTATGTGTTTATTAGGTCAATGCCTTGATGGAGTTCGAAGATGAGCATTTTCCGCTTAGGGTAAGCAGAGATAAGCAATTTGATTGGTTGATGCTTTGGGACACGATAACTTTAGTTCTAATTAAGTGAGATTGTTGAAACTTGGTGTATAGTTTCATTATAGTAATACCTTGACTAAGTTCGATAATGAGCATTTTTTGCTCAGGGTAAGCAGAGCGATACGCAATTTGATTGGTCGAGAATTTGGAACACAATAACTCTCCTTCTAATTGAGTTAAAATGTTCAAACTTGGTGTATATGCTTATTAGGTCAATGCCTTGATGGAGTTCGAAGATGAGCATTTTCCGCTTAGGGTAAGCAGAGATAAGCAATTTGATTGGTTGATGCTTTGGGACACGATAACTTTAGTTCTAATTAAGTGAGAGTGATGAAACTTGGTGTATAGTTTCATTATAGTAATACCTGACTAAGTTCGATAATGAGCAGTTTCTGCTCAGGGTAAGCAGAGCGATACGCAATTTGATTGGTCGAGATTTTGGAAAACAATAACTCTCCTTCTAATTTAGTTAAAATGTTCAGACTTGGTGTATATGCTTATTAGGTCAATGCCTTGATGGAGTTTGAAGATGAGCATTTTCCGCTTAGGGTAAGCAGAGATAAGCAATTTGATTGGTTGATGCTTTGGGACACTATAACTTTAGTTCTAATTAAGTGAGAGTGATGAAACTTGGTGTATAGTTTCATTACAGTAATACCTTGACTATGATCGATAATGAGCATTTTCTGCTCAGGGTAAGCAGAGCGATACGCAATTTGATTGGTCGAGACTTTGGAACACAATAACTCTCCTTCTAATTGAGTTAAAATGTTCAAACTTGGTGTATATGCTTATTAGGTCAATGCCTTGATGGAGTTCGAAAATGAGCATTTTCCGCTTAGGGTAGGCAGAGATAAGCAATTTGATTGGTTGATGCTTTGAGACACGATAACTTTAGTTCTAATTAAGTGAGAGTGATGAAACTTGGTGTATAGTTTCATTACAGTAATACCTTGACTATGATCGCTAATGAGCATTTTCTGCTCAGGGTAAGCAGAGCGATAAGTAATTTGATTTGCCGAGTCTTTGGAACACAATAACTCTCCTTCGAATTGAGTTAAAATGTTCAAAATTGGTGTGTATGCTTATTAGGTCAATGCCTTGATGGACTTCGAAGCTGAGCATTTTCTTCTTACGGTAGGCAAAAATAAGCAATTTTTGGATGACACTTCGTGTACAGTTTGATTGGTCGATACGTTTGAAAAAAATAAATGTGCGATTAATATGTGTCATCTATTTATTTTGGGATTTCGGCGGGGGACATCAGCCTCACTGTTGGCTTGTTATAAAGGAGGGTGACCATGTTGACGGGAAGCCTACAGTTGTGGTTCAATTTTTATGGAATTTGCAGTGGTGACACGTTTGACATTGGCCAAATCTGGATATTTGACTAACATTCCTGCTAAAAGTATTAATGAAATACGATTTAACGTCCTACTGTTCTTCTCGAATGGGCTTATACAGAGGGTGTTAAAAGTATACAGATTGAAGTAAAATAGAAGTGAGTACACAGTTGATCTAGAAAATAGCGTTGTATCGAACCGGGCTTATGAAGATGGACATACGTCATAGAGGGGGCTATGACGAAAATTTGTCCTGGCAGCAGCACTACGACCTACTCTTATATCGAATCCCAACGGGACCTCGTTTTTTTGTCCCATCCGAACGACTAGACAGTTGTCCTTGTTCGGCCCTTGATGCTGAATCACTTACAATTGGGAATCACGATGAAATTCGGGATGAAGATCCGACCTCCAGGTTTGTGAGCCAGCGTCTTACCCACTTAACTACCGCGAATCCCTTGCATAACATGGAATGAAATGAAATATGTTTACACCCTTGTTCTGCAACGACTGCGTTAATGAAAAATGGGCATATAGTGTGCTATCGGTTAAATAATGTTGACAAGGCAACTTCTTACCCACCGAATCATCGCAGCGCTCACTGTATACAACAGTACGTCTCAACAGATCATACGAAAATGCAGTTTAAAATTGTCTTTATGTCATTATGTTTAGGTGTTGATGGAATGACTTGTGGACAGGGGCGTAACATTACCTTCACCATGACAAACAGCAGAGGCATCCTTTGAATGATGTGCGCAGGATTAATCTGACACTGACCATCCTTTATTCTTGCATCTAAATATAGAGTCTTCCCTGCCATTGCAGAGTATCCCTTCCATTAAATATTGCCATTCCCACGCCCATAGTAAGAACCGCTGAAAGCCATCCCATCCACAAAACCCAGGCTTGTGCAAATAACAGAAGCATCACTAGCCGACCAATTGTTGTCACATAATGTAGATCATGTTTTTCCATCAATCGTAATCTCAACTCTACCATATTTATAAGATAGAATTGCTTACTCCTTGGATACATTGTTCACTGAAACATAAACAGGAATCCTATAAAATTCACCGACGTACCTGCCTATATTTCGCAATGATTGATTGAGTGTTCACACCCATCATTGCCAAGCAACAAATGAGGAGAAAACCCACGAGGTTGAGCAGGCGACCTTACTCATGGGAATTGAAGTCCCGTCACTTGATTCAATAACAAACCTTATGATATAAATTCATTGCATTAACACCCTTCCTTATTATTATTTTACAGGTTCTTTTAAGACGGAAATAAGTAAGAACAAAATCCCTAGTGTGTAACTGCATTTCAATCCAGTTCTTCTCTAGTACACAAGCCTAACAGGTGTACAGTGTGACCACACAGTTTGTATTCTGATTTTTAAAACCTGGTTTCTATACAGGGCGGGCATATTGTGATTATTATTGTGGTAATCACAGTTACATACTGAGTTAACTCAGCAACGATATTTACCTGAGGAATAACATATAGCGCCGTTTGGTTTACAGTACTGTGTCTGTTGACCCAATGGGGTTACCACACAACTTTCAAGACTTTCCTCCGAATCAGTACAGTTATAGCTACTAATCCACGATGTTAATGGCATATATATTGATGGGAGATCATGATCTACTCCACCTTAAACAATTAAGTAAATGTTTTATAAGAAAAGCCTTGTACTTCCAGTATCTGATCTGCAATTGATATGCATAACTTCATCTAAGCATGTTATAATAAACTTTACCTTGATGATTTATTTATTTACAAGCAATGTTGGCTACTGTATCGTTCCAATTATTGGTATATGAAATACCCCATTTGTCAAGATGACGAACCTGTACCACCCCCACTGTGGACTATCAACGCTTGTTGATCCATTCTGAAGACGGACAGAAAAATCTGTAAAATATATTAATGTATTCTTCATCCAACACCTTTCGCTCAAAAACCCATTGTTTTAATTCTGTGGCAAAATATTAACACAACATCTTTTTCTAAAAACTCATTATTTTAATTCTGTGACAATCTATTAAATATTTATAACATATACAGTTTTTTAGCACTTTATTACATTTGCTCATTTTGTGACAAAGTGTTTCATAAGTACCTACACGTATTCATAGGGTTTTAATTACAGACTTAATAAATTCCGCATGTGTTATTGACAACGCTGTTTATTAAATAGACTTCACATAAACTCCATGATGACCTTATGTGTATACACCCAATTCCTTATACGCAAGCTTGGAAATAAGGCACCGGTCACTGACATTGTCAGGCGCAGATTCGGGATTTGTCAGGCACAAAACCTCTGGTATCTGTCATTTTGTCCGGCACAGATTTGTCTATATTAGTGATAATGTCAGTTACTATTTCATTTGTGCCTGACAGGTACACCTACAACTATTATTTCCAGGCCTGCTTATACGATCTATTTTCTCACCTGTTTTCTGTAGTTAGAGAGACTTGGTTTGGGAATGACCGAGAAGATGGAGGCGGGCGGATAGGAGACACTCACCCGAGTTGAGCAACTGGCTTGACAAAGGAATTGTTATAAACTAGTGATGTGCCCTGTTTATCTTATTGTTTATGTTCCTGTGTATTGATGTCTCTATTCCCGATGCAATTTATGTACGAAAACTGATCTTCTTTTATACACAATATTCGCATGTGTCCTGTTGCGTTCTGTCCGTATTTCTAATTTGATAACAAACTTACCCATGTCGACTGGTGATGGAAACGGTTTGTAACAACAGATGACAGAAGCTGTGTTAATGATATTACATTTTTCGTTTATTGTGGAGTAACTGCAGTTTGTCAAAAAAGTTCTGTTCCTGTACGCGTAAAGTTGGTGTATGGTGATCTCGTGTTGTCGTAGTAAACACTATCCCATGTTTAAAGTCTACCTTAGCATCAAGGCCATCCCACCCTGATCACTGACAAGCTTCCATCCTGTTATTTCTCTGATCTGTACAATACTCGTACACTTGCGATGTCATACCAACAATGTACAGTGGGTTATATTTCGTACAGTGTGAACATTGCTTTTCACGCGACGTCACACTATACCCCATTTAACAAATGAAATCGTCTCTCACTGCCAAAACAAAAACCGACACGCAAAAACCTAATGATGAGGCGTTGAAAACAACAAACGGGAAAACAACGAAATAGAACAGCGCTCTTATTAGGTCCATTCTAAACTTTGGATGAAAGGGCAGCGACTCCTTTTCAGGACCAACAAATTGATTTTCCCCAAACTCTACATTCTGTTTCCTTAGCTCGGTGTCAACCTTTCCCTTCTATTTCTTCACGTCCCAAAGGCGTACATACTTTTAATCGTGGGTGATATCTCAGATAATCTGTCGTACTTGCAGTAAATTCAGCACATGAGCAGGGGTCTTATGATGTACATAAACCTCACACCAAAGGCATTTTTGTATCTCAGTGGAACGTTGATGTTCCAGGGCTAGCATAGTCCTTAAATGCTTCGGCCAACTAGCTTTGGATGACTATGTTTGACTGATTCCTGATTAAAAATGCCATGTTCTATGTCCTCCGATCAAGAGAGAGAGAGAGAGAGAAATGGGGGTTCAACGTCCACTCAACACAAACCAGGTCATTTCGGGACTAACATATGGTTTAATTTTATTTCAATAATTCGCTTGCGCGTAGGGGTCTTTAGCAGTGGGAGGAAACCGGAGTGCCCGGAGGAAACCCACGAGGTTGAGAAGGCGCCCCTATCTCCATGCCACATACGCTCACACCTGGGCTCGAAACCACAGCCGCAAGCCAGAGGTCGAAGCGCGGCATTCTAGACCACTAGGTCACCCCCCCCCCTCCGATCAAGACTTCTGCTTGTGTACTGATGTGATGCAGTATGCTACCACCTACTCCTGTTCTGACTTCCAACTTTACAGGCTAATGAACACGGGACCTCAAGTTTTCGTTAAATCCGAACAAATTACCAGATCGTCCGTCCTGTCCCACCGACGAAGGGAAACCGTGCTCGAAAATTTTAAGAAACTTCTATCGGTCATCATAGAAGCGAACTCCACACCCTACCCACTGAGCCATCGCACGAAAGGAGATTGCTTGAAGCGCAAAAATGGCAAATAATCGGTAAGCATTCGGCAAGAATGTGAAACGGTTGCAGGTTTACCGATCAGGAAAACGTGTCGCTTAACAAAAACATTTCTTAAGAAGGCATTTCAATGTTGCAGGCGAAGTCAAATTGAAGTATTAAATCCGAGGTAGGCCGAATATATTATAGAAGCGACAGGGGAATGAAATGGCGTTTGGCGTTCTACTGTGACCGGAATAATACGCCATGCAGTGTGTTATGAGTGGAATCCTGTTAGAGCAGCGGCGATACGGCACACCCTTGTATCGAACACCAACTGCTAACTTTTTTTTACGTGCACGCCAATATGTGGGTCAAGCCTACACGGGACCTCGGTTTTTGTCATGCCCTCCGCCCTGCATCACCGACAAGGGGAAACCATGCCGCAAAATACCGATGAACAGGGCATTCCAGTGGGCCCTGGGAGGAAAAATGGGGTTTAACTCCTATTGTTTTGCTTCGCCTGGGCTAATGAAGTTGGACAAATGACGTACAGTGTACTATGATGGAAATTTTCCCGGATTGCGACGCAGCGGTCTACTCTTATATCGAAATCCAACTGCCAAGGGATCTTTTACGTGCACTCCAATGTGTACACTGGCCACAGTTTATTACCGCGAAGGATGTATGTGAACCGGGGCCGTGGGTTGGTTCTAAATACAAATTTACAAAAATATAAATTATTTTAAATAATTAGAAAGTCTATTGCAACACTATAAATTGTTTTACAAAATTAGAAATAATTTTACAAAATTAGAAATAATTTTACAAAATTAGAAATAATTTTACAAAATTAGAAATAATTTTACAAATTAGAAATTATTTTACAAAATTTGAAATTATTTTACAAAATTAGAAATTTGAAAATAGGACATAAAAAAAATTTAAAACTAAAAACTATTCTACAAAATTGAAAATACAAATAGGGAATAAAGAAAACAAAAACAGTTCGTATTTGAACTTCCATATATTTGTCCATTGTTCAGATCCGACCTAGCCCATGATGGATGAGACGCAGGACACAGGGATTTTATACTTGCTACTGATTGATCAGGATAAGGATGTCATATAGGTACACAAATGAGACATTTCTTATCCATGAGAGCCGCTTCGATAGGCATCGACCAACTTCATTAAAGGAAACAATTATCGTGTATGTTGATTAGCAGCAATCTGTTTTTTTGACGATTTTTTCATATAAATTACCGCGAGACCATAAGACATTTGCCAGTTTTCGATATATCTATCGTACCTTAGCTTTGTGATGTAATTCCCACACATAATCTATCGTCCAAAGTTGTTAAGAGATGCAATAGATGTATTTCACATAATTAGAAAAATTCCGGATAAATAACGACACACAAACACAGGTAGGTGGTAGTGGGGGCATGTGGGTTCTATCTTGTTGACGTATTCGAATCAAAACATAAGTATTGTGTACATCTATATGGCCTTCAACAATCCAATGTTGTGTACATCTACATGTCCCTACATGCCATATGTTTACCTGTGGACTACAAATTCCAAAAGAGGACAAGAGAGATATAAGTGGCCCTTGCAAGAATAAGTTGGGTTTACATCATTTATCATAATAATATGATGCATTTGAAAAGTGCACACGCACACCCATTGGAGTAGCGCTATTTAAAATAACAATACATTTGAAAAGTGCACACACAGCCCAGCTGATGTAACTTCCCAGTGGCGCTGGTGTTTTAATATCATTTACCCAAACCGAATACAAAATATCCCACATTAGCATTAAATGCAATATATAAGATTAATGTAAACATGTTTAAATAATTTAACAGATTATTAACGGCATGTTTAGCATTCTCTTAAATATCGCATAGTTTGAGCTACATTTTTTTTTTATGAAAGTTTGTATCATAATGCCGGGGTAGTATATGAGAAGCGGGATATTAAGAAGAATTTGTAAGACTGAATTGAGCCTTTTAGATAATTTGGAGCTATATTACAATTCACGAAATGATACGTTAGAAATTCGGACTTTAATAGGAAGATAACGTCAGGGGCGGATCCAGGAATTTTTGCAGGAGGGGGTTTGCCAGGTTTTTGTCACGGAAATCTGCCATCATCGTCTCTAAATTACATAGGCATACATACACATTGAGCTATTTAAACAGAGAAATCATTTTTACACTGATGTAGGATAACTTTGTGATGTAATTTCATTGATGCAAGGCATTTTTTTATGTAGCTGATCAGGGGTGGGGGACCCCCCCCCCCCCTTGGATCCGCCCCGGACTATTGGTTCGGCAAATTTTTTACGGAAAGAAAGGCGGCAAGTATTTAAAACATTTTGTCTAAGCATGCTAAACTAAAATAGAATATAACTAACAGTTTATGTCGTACCTTAAAATTGATAAAATAATTGAAATGTGAATATAATTAAGCATTCGCCTCGCCATAGTTTGGATTAGATATGCCAATTTCGCTGTTAGGTGGTCGATTTGGACGAAATTTATTGAAGACTGCTACATTTCTACCGAGACGGACACCGCCACTTTCTGACTCAGGAACAAGTTCTTCTGTTAAACCAGAAGGCCTATTCCTACGTTTGTAATAACAAATTCCCACAACAGCACCTGCAACAACTAAAACCAATAATATAGGAACAGCAATGGCTGCTGTTTTTCCAGGCGTTGGTGAACCATTCAGCTGGCTCTGTGACCTAACCCCTTTAGTAAGAGTGTTTTCTGTAACGGTTGGCGTGGAAGGAACGTATGTGGAAGGAACGTGGGTGTAGGTTGATCTACTTCCTTTAGTAGTAGCTGTTTTACTTGGTGTTGTTGGAACGTAAGTACCTGATAATAAAAAAAAACACACGTTATTTAAAAACATGCCAATTAATATTATTTGTGTCATTATCAATGCGGGCAAATGTAATTCAAATACAAAACAAATACGACGAGGTTGTGACATTCACTTACCACACTACTATGACGTTGCACTAAAGTGAATTATGTTAAATGTTAAAATTCAGTATTGTAGAGAATAAAAGAAGACAGAATTACCATTGCAGATAACACCGACATCCCAACTATGATCACAATTACGAGGCGAAAAGCCGCTATTGGTACAATCCCTGATGTTCATTTCAGTTCCTATACAACCAACATCATCCAACCATATTGGACCTGTTCCTTGCCCAAAGATCCGAGCTCCCAAAACAGCAGCCCCTGTAGCAAATCCAAGTTGCCTACAGACGACAGATGCATCATCATTTGACCAAGAGTTACCGCAGACTGTTCCCCACTCATTCGGACCTTCTAGATATACTTCCACCCTTCCCGAATTTTGGTCACCGCCGGCTAGCCGAACCTTGGTCAGTTCTGTAAGAAGAACAGTTATAAGTTTTAAGGGTTTCTTAAACATTTTTGAATAAGACATCACCTGATTCAATATGCCATATTAAAATTTCTCAAATTATCTCCAGTGGGAGCATAACATAGGACGTTAAACCCCATTCTATCTCATATATTCGTATGTTTTATGCACTCACGGTGACCCAAAGAGGGTCCACAAACTTGGTATAACATCCTTTTACCCTATTTCATAGGGGGAGCGACCATTTATGGTGCAACGATGATCTATTTGAACGGTTTTTAAAATCGGAAAACAATCGCGATCTCTTGATGGGACAGAAGGAAACTAGATTTTTCGTTCAATGAAGGCCCATAATCCAAAAAGTTACAGTTCAATATCCTTGACCTGTGGGGTATAAACATACATTTGAAGTTTCATTAAACTCGGATAAAATATTATTGTCAGCTAGGCATCAGAATGTATGATTTCGCCTGGTAATAAACCATTGTCGGCAAGATATGGAACCAGTATCTTAAGGACAAATACATTAAGGATTTCTTACCATTTAGTGTTAGAAATATGGAAGACCAAACAGCTCTTTATTCAGTGTTCTTAGTTCTTAGTTCTAAATTCTTAGTCCTTAATTCTTACTTCCTAATTTGTTGTCGTATTTCGACATTTGTACACTAAAGTTAACATTTATATCTTAAAATCAATATTGGTTTCACAAATCAGACATTTGTCATATCAGATTTGTAAAATTTATTTTAATATAAGATATTAATTTTTTTTTAGAAAATCAAAAAATAGTCTATATTTACATTTCATCAGAAAAATACAACAAAAGGTAAATATCAAACAACAAATTTCAAAATACAAATCTCCAAATACAAATCTTGCAAAATATTTCTCCAAAAACATTTCTCTAAATACATTTCTTTAAAAACATTTCTCCAAATACATTTCTCGAAAAACATTTCTCGAAAAACATTTCTCGAAATTCATCGAACCGGAACAACCTGGCATACAATAAGTCACTATACAATAATGGGAATCACGTATAAGCACATGTACAATAAGAACAATCGCTCGGTGACTGCGACGCTTGTGATACGATCTCCCAATAAGCTCAATCGCTCGGTGACCGCGACTCTAGTAAAACGATCCCTTGGCAGTTGGAATTCGATATAAGAGTAGGCCGTAGCGCCGCTGCCCGGGCAAAATTTTCCTCATAGCACACTGTATGTCGCATATCCGCCTTCATTACCCCAGTTTAGGAGCAGAACAGTAGGATGTTAAATCCCATTTCATTTAATTTCTCTAGTGAAACCACGTGCGTAGAACGGCTAATCGAACCGGGCCTTCGATAACGAAAATAAATTGAAAGTAGTCTATTTTCAGAAATTAGGCTTTGTCTGATGGCGACATATCTCTTTGTTCAAAGAGAGGGAGAAATGGAGTTTAACAACCACTCGACACAACTAGGTCATTTCGGAACTAACACATGGTTCAATTTTATTTCCATAATTAGCTTGCGCGTAGGGTCTTTAGCAGTGGGGGGAAACCGGAGGCCCCGGAGAAAACCCACGAGATTGGACAGGCGTCCCTACTCCTCGGCACGTACATCGAAACCACGCCAGTTGACTCAATGACAGACCTTATTGTACAGCGTGTACGTGCTATTCATTAGACCATCCAGCCCCCCCCCCCTCTTTGCTCAAACGAAAGAATGTTTTACTTCTTCTAAATCATGTTTTCGTGAATGTGTCTGGGAATAAGTTCATACAGATTTTCTGGCGTTATTTCCTCTTGTCAGTGATGCAGGAGTGAGGTCCTTACAAAGACAGCCGTGTAGTCGTTTGGATGGTACACGAAAAACCGAGGCCGCGGGTACGCATTGGCGTACACGTAAAATTTCCCTTGGCAATTGGAATTCGATATAAGAGAAGGTCGTAGTGTCGCTGTCCGGGCAAAATTTCCCTGATAGCCCACTGTATATATACCCGTCTCAATCGGCCCAGTTCGGAGCAGAATAGTAGGACGTTAAACTCCGTTTCCTTTCATTTCATTTATTAAGTGAGGGGAGGTGGCAGGGATTTAAATCTTAACAAACGATCTCAATAAGAAATTCTCAATATTTGTTCATATACTACAGGAAAGTATGTTTTTATGCTTGCTACAAAATGTAAATTTATATTTACATAACTTGCAAAAAGAAAAACAATTGACTGGCACTAACAAATGAGGGGTGGGGAGGGTATTTAACGTCAAAATACCGGCCATAACACAAAATACAAGATATCGGGTTGCACACCATTAAGAAGGTCCAAATACATTTTAACAATATACATATTTTCTGACATATACATAATTTAGAAGAGATAAGTCCTCTTTCATTGATCCAACTGCTTTAAATTTATTGTATTTAATGCTATATCATATCAACCAATATATTTATATATAGAAACATAACAAGCACATGATTTCATTAAAGTCACAGTCATTGTACGATTTTACTTGTTGTATGCTTGCTTGATTCTTCTTTATTGTATGGTGACTTATTGTATGCCAGGTTGGTTTCTAATGTTCCGTGTAGATGAATTTCGAGATATGTTTTTGGAGAAATGTATTTGGAGAAATGTTTTTGAAGAAATGTTTTTGGAGAAATGTTTTTAGAGAAATGTTTCACAAGATTTGTATTTGGAGATTTGTATTTTGAAATTTGTTGTTCGATATTTGTTTTTTGTTTCATTTTTCTGATGAAATGTAAATATAGACTAATTTTTTGATTTTCTAAAAAAATTAAATATCTTATATTAAAATACATTTTACAAATCTGATATGACAAATGTCTGATTTGTGAAACAAAAGTTAATTTTTAGATACAAATCTTAATTTTGGTGTACAAATGTCGAAATACTACAACAAATGAAGAAGTAAGAATTAAGGACTAAGGATTTAGAACTAAGAACTAAGAACACTGAATAAAGAGCTGTTTGGTCTTCCATATAGAAATGGATAAAGCATTCTTATGTGTTAGAAACAATAGCTCATTCAAGATAATAATGCGTTGATTCTACTCAGGAAAAGAAATGAAATGGGGTTTTAACGCTCTGCTGCGACTTGGCTAATGAAGACGGGATTCTACATAGGACTGGCTACGTCTTATAGATCGCCAAATTCGACTTCATGTAGAAAGTGTTTGTAATTAAATAAACTTTCGATACACAATGCGAAATTTTATAAAGTAGCCATTATTAATATTTATAGTAATAATAAATGGATCTGTTTAAAGTCTTGCTCTTTTCATGTTAAATATATTCTACAATGGTACTTACTGATTGGCGAATTATAGCACTGTACAGCAATGGGTCCATAATATTCGCAGCTGAATGTCCCCGAGCGATAAGGATAATAAGTATTGTTAAAACCATTATTCTCGCACATAGGAATTGCGGTTTCATTACCACGACAATAAAGTCCCGTAAACCAGTAATGACTACTAATTCTGTATCTGGCACCAGACATCATAATACCATCCACATGGCCAGTTTCCTTGCAAATCACTTTGCTTATATTTGGATCATTGGTGTAACCACACAATGCTCCCCACTGACCATCATAACTCATTTCCAGTCTTCCTCGACTTGTGTCTTTATCACCAGCTAAGCGATACTGAATGCCTGTAAAACATAACACTCGGTTATAACGGATTTGATTATTAATACAAAACTGAACAAAGTCACATCTCTATAGTTATATCCGCGTTATTCGAAAAGGGTATGCAAATAAGGATTAGAAATTGGAGACGAACTGAGCATGAAATGAAATAAAATGGGGTTTAACGTTCTACTGTTCTGTTCCTAACCTTCGCTAACGACGACGGGCATACGCCATACGGTGTGCTATGAGGTGAATTTTGGTGGGCAGCGGCACGACGGCCTACTCTTATATCGAATTCCAACTACCAAAGGATCTTTTGCGTGCAAACCAGTGTGTACACGGGACCTCGGTTTTACGTCCCATCCGAACGACTAGATAGCTATTCTTTTCAGGCCCTCCGTCCTGCATCACTGACAAGGTGAAAGCACATTATTTCATAGAAATGCGCCTGGGATTCCTTTTAACAAATGGGCAAAATTCTATAAATATTATTGTAAGCCTCAAATGTCAAATGGAAATTGAAAAAATAAAGTAAAAGAGCAACGGCGGATTGATAAAAAAGAAAATCATTCAATAGCACTTTAAAGAAAATTACAAGAACAATCTGAACCTCACAGACTTACTTTGAAACAGGTTCGTACCTACAAAAAATATATTAACATTATTTACCTTTTACTGTGTTGTAACACAGGACTCCAGCTCTTGGTGAATAATAATCGCACCAGTAGTTATTAGATGTAGTAGAGTAAACACATGCATCAAGAGATGTTTCTGAACCAGTACACTTAATGTCTGCCATTAGAATAGGTCTGGTATGGTGTGTGTAGGTGCTTGGCGCATAAGGTACACCACCTTTAAAACCTAACTGCTTACATGCTACAGTAGCTGCCTTGTTGTCAAATCCTGCTGAACAAACACCTCCCCATACACCGTTAAGTTGTACCTTTAAGTAACCCGAAATACCTCTAGTTGTATCTTTCTGAAGCTCCAATTTAAACCCTAGAACAATAATGGTTATATAAATGCATATTACCAAGATCCCCATGGAGGGTATACCTGTACATGTTGAATTTCATTGAACCTAACGTATCTTCAAAGATGCGAACCAATCTTATACGTATCGGCGGATACTATCAAAAACACGGCCCTTCGCAAACACGCTTACTGATTGACCCCGGCATCCATTCACTAGGTTTAATATAATGTCGTTTATTCCTTGACATGTATGTGATTTGTATCTTGTTGTTCGAACAGTTTTGTTTGCGTTTAGTGCAGTTCTCCTGCATTTACTACTACAGTCGCCCCAGTCACTTTTATCTTAGCAGTAATTAGACATAATCCCCACTGTCAGAACGCCCTAAAAATGCATTTTCAGAACAAAAGCCTTGCATAAATTTCACAAATACCGCTCTCCACTATGCGGAAACGTTTGAATTTAAAGATTGATGTAATTTTATATCAGCTACAAAATAAAAATACGTCTAGTTTTTACATCGAGTTGAAACACATTCGATGGCCAGCTACGAATTCCACGACTTATGTTTTACAATTATATTGCAGGGTTTTGACCGCCCGTGTTTTTGCATCTGAATGTATGGGCATACTAGTTTACTTTGCGTACAGTTATAACACGCTAATTAACCATTATATAATAATGAGTATCATTTCTTATAAAACCACAAACTCTAATCACTGATAGGGTGTACTGATCAATAAAATTTCCATATCAAAATTTTTGTTTATCTTTGTAGAAATTGTACGGTGGCTGATTTAGGACACTCAATTTTTTTTTATATCTCGAGCGCTTAGTAACTCGAGCGCTCGAACACGTCTCTACCGATGTTTTAAGCTTTATGATTTGCGCATTACATTCAATGGTAAACTTGCAGAATAAAGATTCATTTGTTTATTTTTACAGCCCATCCAATGCTGCAGTGACAGGACGGATACCCCCCACCCCACACTCCATCCCATACTCATCACCACTAAATATTTCCCCTTATATTTTCCCCCTTCCAAGTGGGGAGTATATCGCATGTTATTATACGAAGTAATAAGTATAGGATAATTGCTCGATAGTTACCGCCAAATATGCGAAAATTACCGAAGAAATCACATGCACGTGTTTGTTTATACGTCGCCATTTTGTAGTAATTGAACTGAAAGCTAAAACAAAATGCCTCACTCAACATACTGGCTTCCTTTCTTACTTAGTACATTATTACCTGTATATTATTACCAAAATGTATATTATTACCTTTGATCTACTAGTTGTTAGGTATGGCTTCCCATCTTGTTAAAACAACCTTACCGATTAATGGACTATCAAGTTAATTAACTCTCTATCTGCTTTTGTATAATTAAATAAGTGTTGGTGTAGGCCTTTGATCATGTTATTGTCAAGTATGGTTTCAGTTATGTTATTGTATTTTGTCTATATAACTGTTTGCCTCATAACTGTTTTACTGTATTAGCTTGGAAACGTTGAGAGAATACTCTACGAAACGTCGCCTAAAATACACTAGTTACTGTTTTCCATAAGTATGTGTCTTGTTGTTAAAACAAAATGGATAGTTATCATATTGACTTAATATCTCGAGCGCTCGAGACAAATTTTTTTGCGTGTCCTAAATCAGCCACCGTAATTCTGCAAGTTTATTATTGAATATAATGAACAAAATCATATCATAGCTTAAAACATCGGTTGAAATGTTTTCGGTTGTATTATCTCGAGCGCTCGACTTAACTTTCTCGAGCGCTCGAGATATTATTTTGTTTTTTGCGTGTCCTAAATCAGTCGCCGTATACGTTTGGTGACATCTAATCTCACTACTCAAATTACATAATAATAGAGGAAATTCCGTTAAACTCACCATTATCAACTATTTGTGCTTGACTACAAATCACTGAAGCATATCGTCCACTAACACACGTTCCAGTATAGGTTTGTTTACATTGGGGAAAATGTTCTTCTGTTGGAGAACACGCCACACTAATGACACCTATAGGGTTTGACCTTCCAAAGCTCGAACCTGCTACTTTTACACCATGGCTCATATTCAGAGATCTACATACAATCTGTGCTGCGATTTGATCGAAACCATCATCACAAACAGTTACCCACTGATTAACATGATATACTTCAACCGCTCCCATATTACTCTTCATACCCAGGTTTAGTCGCACTGGAATTGTTTTAAAGAATCAATATTCAAACTTGTTTTAGGAGGGTATATTGTCGTATGGAAATATTTATAAGATTTTAAATTCACTGAAATAATTGGTCTTATAGAAAAGATTATATTATGGTAAACGTATCTGACATTTAAAAGCCATTTTTTGCCCATCTTCAAAACCACAGTTATAACAGTGTAACACTCACCTTTATCTACACAATAAACAGAAGCATCATCACTGTGTCTTTTACATGCATCATATCTATAGGAATTACCATATATAACTTCGCTACTGAATCCAGCATGCGGACATTTATGTAATTCGGTTTCCGTTCCTTTACACTGAATACGACTAAGCCATATTGGTCCAGAACCCTGTCCATAATGAGCATTGTACATAGCATAACCATCGGAGAAACCAAGGTGACGACAAAGTACACCAGCTTCTCTGTCATCCCAGTTATAGTCACACACTGTTCCCCAAACACCACCAACACTGATTTCTACTCTGCCATTCTGCTTGCTGGTTCCATTTACTAGTCGGTACTGAATTCCTGTATATAAAACCAAACTGGTTATTCAAAAGACTTTTATGTCATTCATAGGGACAACAGATAATGTGAGTTTATCGACTCGTCAACACTCGGTCATTTTGGAACTAACTTCGGTATATCTTTATTTCACTAATTCGCTTGAAGTTTTGGGCTTCGCTGTGGGGAAACCTGATAGTCCATGGAACGTCGATAATGTATGCAATACTCATTGACGACACTCTGACTTTTGACTCAATGGGAGAAATTTAAAGTTCATGGCCATCCTCTATTTCCCCACTAATTCTGGACTTTTCTAAGTACCACATTGCCATTTCATATGACGCTATGCTACATTACATACCCAAATTAATGAAGAGGATATTTCATACATATTTTAAATTTTGTGCTCTACACCCACCAAAGTCGAACCCATCAAAGATCGTTTGATCCATAACATATTCTGTTAGTTTGATCTTGGCATTACATGCTTTTATACTATTTACGTTTCTGGCCTTTGTATACATACTTTTACATTATTTATGTAAGGGGCGTGTATTTTATTTGGACAATTCCCTTCCGGTATTCGAACTCAACCATAATTATGATGGAGCGGTGATGAATTCAGGAAGCTACCGTCCCATGTGCACCAATGTCGAAAGGAACCTGTAGAGCGCCAACAAACAAATTAGAACGGCCACGAAAATGTGTCCGCGTAGAAAACATTGCCTGCATAACATTTTGCGCGCCAAAATATTTTCACCCTTAACACTCTCCAGGGCGAGGGGTTCAAAAAGGCTATGACTGCTATGGATAAGAATATTGCTTATAACCCCCGCATATTTTTTAGTTTCATCAATCAGACAAAAGTTGGGTCCCTTGTACATATTTCTAATATTTTGCACAATACTGTAGGAGCATTAACTATAGAATGGAAGGATCCCAGGTATGGGACCAAAATCGAACTCATCCAAGATCGTTTGTCCCATAACATATAATTTTAAGTTTCATCTAAATCGGATACAAATCGTGTCCTCACGACGATCCACATGCTTTGCTCTATTTACGTGACGGGGAGCAGCCATTCTGACGGAAAATTTTGATCAATTTTCACGGTTTAACGATAAAAGGTTTGAACTGTTTGTAAATTTAGTAGGGGGATAGGGCTACAAACGGGTTTTATCGTACTATAAGGGGTCACAATGTAAGAAGTTAACGTCCAATACGCACCAATATCAACAGGATCCGGGATCTGTGGGATATGGACATATATTAAGTTTAATCAAAGCCGAATGACTGCAACCTCTAATTTTCCCACAGGGGCCATAATCCATGACATTACGAATCGAGACATGATAATACCGGAAGGAATCGGGATATATAGAACACAACGATATATTTTAAGGTGCTTTAGAATCGCTTAACATTAAAATCGCTTAACAAATGTGACCCGTACAGTGTCAACAAACAGTTGTGAATTGATACGTGATCCATGACGTAACGTTATGTAAACATATTTGGTCCAATATTGGCACTTGTTTTAAATGTAAAGCTTTTGTAGAGCAGCTAGACATTGGTTGTTAGTCGGACTACTGACCAATCAAAATTTAAAACGCGACACTGCGCGGAGTATGGTTTGACACGGGCGACGACATAATACGTCAACTGGATTTACTCATTTAAAAATTCGACTTTACCTGTATCGTCATTGAAACAAGCTGCTGCTGCTGCGTCGGCCTTGGAACAGTTGCCCAAGTTTAATCTGTCGTTAAATGAGCAGTTTAACAATGATTGTTCTGTTCCTGTACAATTCACAGCACTTGTCCAAAACGGACCACGGTCTTCAAGTGAATCATACGTCGAAGAAGGTGATTGGTACGCTATACCATCCCGGAATCCACGTTGTTTGCAATAAACCTTAGCATTGGCGTCATCCCAAAATGTGCTACAGATCCGACCCTTGGTGCCATAGTGATATATATCAATCCTACCACCAGTGTCTTTTGGCCCATCGAATTGATACTGGTAGCCTTAAATATTGATAAATAGTACCATACAAGTATTAACCTTTGTACATTAATTGAATACATAAAAGTTTATACAAATGATAGCCCCGCAGACGAAATACGCATGCACGGCAGTTTGGTCTAGCCATTTAAATAGACAGCTATCTGAAAGGAAAACTTAAAAACGTCCATTTAAAACTTGAGCAGCTATCTTGTTTAAAATGTTTCATGTGTGCTGTATCGCTTGAATGCTAAAATGTCCCCTCATAACTTTATAAGTTTTTCGCAAAAGGGTATATAACCCTTAAGGGAATATTGCGGAACCGTGAATAGCGAAACGGTTCGTCCTATTTTTGACAACAAAGCTTCACAATCAAATGTGGGCGGATGACAGAATGATTGCTACTTTAAGAAAAGAGAGAAGTACTCAAATTGTTCTTACTTTCATCGATTATATCAGTAGAATTAAAACAGATGGCAGAAGCATAATTCTGAGATTCACAGACTGTTGGTTGTAAGCAATCCATGGAACTAGATTCAGCTCCTGAACATACCATACTCATATTGCTTAGATTTAACCCGCCGTTGCCAAAGAAATAGTTGGAGCCATACGCCGAGCAACAAAGAGCTTTTCCATCACTAAAACCAATATCCTGACAAAATCTCTTGGCACTTAGATCAGTAAAGTCAGTATCACAAACTAAATTCCACGTATTATTAGCATAGAACTGAATCGGTCCCTCTTTTTCACTAGGTGCAAAACCGGTGGCCAAACGAACTAAAATATAAGAAACAGAAGAAAGTAATTCCCACATATATAATATAACATTGAATCATTATAAACTTAATTAAAATGCGCACCCGTGAGTAAAACAATACTAGAAATTGTGCAAAACAATATTTTAGTCTAACAATCGCCCTAATACAGATTTACCCATATTATATTGACCCACGCTGTAACCCTCGTAATTGTTGTAAACACATAACCAGTTTTAATAAATTTCCATTTGAAACTTCTAAGGTTGTTAGGCGTAGTCTCGGTGTCCTCTATCGAAATCTGAGCTTTTTAAATAAAAGGAATAGTAAGTAGCATTTTACCATCTTCATAACAGACGATTCCAGCATCATATTGGTGATTTGCGCAATAAAAATCTGTATTGCCAGACGCCTTCTTCCACCCATGGTGTGGACAATCTGCTAATTTTGATTCATTTCTATTGCACTGGAAAGACGGTAAATAAACTGGTCCAGCAGGGTTCGGGTATTTTTTTTGATTCGTCTGGCCGGCACTGTAACCCAGAGATCGACAGAAGACGTCCGCTTCCGTATTATAAAAATACGATTTACAAATAGAACCCCACACTCCATCCACCGATACTTCAACCCTTCCTATATTATCTTGTGGTCCTCCTGCTATTCTGTAGTAAATACCTGTATAAGAAACAAGTGATTACTTATACAGTACATTCCATCTTAATGTTAATTGTTAACGTTTAAGTCCGGTCTATGTAATTTCTTATTTATATTATGACTTTTATTAAGGAATTGGCTTGGTTATTCACATTGTATCTTAGGGTGATGTCAACATTCCCGTCTGCCGGCCCATCCACAATTATAGTAAACGTCTCAGGTCATAGCCTTTAAAATGTTTTCAATGAGATAACTTATTATTATAGCCTTTTCTGGTGCAGCACCCCCCCCCCCCCCCGAGAGTAGTATAATGATTTTATTTGTTTTGAAGAAACGTTGGATGCAATGTATGGGCCAAAATATTTCGCTTTTTTATCCTATTCTATAGTATCAGAATTGATCATTTCGCTTTCTGTAGTTATCGTCCTTATCAGAAGCTGTTAAAAGCCAATAACTTGCTGGTCTATATATTATTTGGTCTTGTCAAGCGATATGTATGGTTTAAATACCTGACGAGTCAGTACACAGGATACCAGCACTGTTACCATTGACACAAGTTTTAACTTCACCCAATGGTGTAGTTGTTGGACACGCTGCAAGATTTCTTTCTGAACCAGTACAGGCCATTTTACTTATCCAGAAAGGCCCCTTTGAGGAATAATATCTATAATGATTATAGGCTGTTCCGTGTCTATAACCCAGTTCTCTACAAGCTACTCTGGCATCATTATCATCCCAATCATCAGAACATATGCTTCCATTTGTACCCAAATAATTAATTATTACTTCTCCTGAATAAGTATTACCACCAGCGAGATTCCAGGTGTAGGCTGTAAAGAATGAGAAATGTTTTCACATAAAAACGATTTTAACGAATTTTACATTTCTGTTAGTAAGTCAACATGTATACAGACATTATTCTATTGAAGCTGTTATATTTAATACTGCCAACCTCTCGTGAAATATATCTATACTTTGCTACGTTATTTCATACTATTCTGTCCATTGTCAATTTGCGGACAACCAGATCGGTTTATATTTTAACCCGAAATATTGCTTATCCAGAACAGTGACATACCCCGACTAGCGACTTTATTGTCCTGGCTGCAATATGACACATTTTCTCATGGTTTGTTACCGTTTTGTCTTTAACGTATCAATAAAAAGTAGTCGGGATCCAAGTGTAAAATCGGGTCATATTCCTTTAATAAAGAATTATCAGTCAGACACAATAACTCTAAAATAATCACCATCTTGAATCCCATAATAGCTATTCTTGAAAATTTATCTCTTTAGTGAGATACGGTTATTGGGGTTGATGAACAATTGAATAAATCAGGAGAAACGGTTCTCAAACTACATCTTCAAAGTTATCAAAATCACCTCCAGATTTAATTTTGAGAAAATCAGCCCAGAATTGAAATCTCATAAAATATCAATGTACATTCACCAACACTCAACTATATCAAGAGTAATAACTTTAATTTTGAGAAAATCAGCCCAGATTTGAAATCTCATAAAATATCAATGTACATTCACCAACACTCAACTATATCAAGAGTAATAACTTTGGAACGTTTTTTGTGAAAAGGCTGAACATCGATCTGCACGTTCTGAAACCTTATTGTTTAAACTGTCGATGTTCGCGTTCTCTGCTGGGCATCATAATAAGACACGTCTGAAATTGAATTTAAGGAATATGTAACATTGAATGTATTTGAACGTGGAACACTTGGTAATAAACTCAGCGCTCTTTGGAATCATAAAGCTAAACTGTTTGAGTATCCAGTCATAAATTGGAGAATACTTACATTTCAAGTTGCTTATCAAATATGGAAATAAACGTACTTGTTGGTTTTGTTCCCTTATAACAAACTAATCCTACGTTGTTTGGATAGCAATTGCTGGAATGCGGGTTACCATGAGGACAATCTCGTAGTCGACTTTCTGAACCAGTGCATCTTACATTATCCATTATAGCTAATCCTGAATCGCTGAAAGCTCCACAACAAGCCCTGACGCCATCATCAAAACCCAACTCCTTACAGGCTACTCCTAAAATTCAGTAGCATGAGTGAATGAAATGGGATTTAAAGTCCTACATTTCTAATCCAAATTGTCTAGTGAAGGGTGTGCTATGTAAGACATCGCGACTGTCGAGGCTTCTTACACGGGGAGACTAAACGTCGTTCCTTAATTGCCAGGCCCTCAGTTCTGTGCCACTAACAAGGAGAAAAACCTGAGGAACTTTCTCGGCAATACCGCGATTGAATCCGGGACTTCCAGATTATTGAGCGAAGGTCTTACTCACCGATCCAATAATTTAAATCATATTAAAGTTTACGAACACTATTGTGTCAATCGCGTATGAAAAAAGCGTGTCACCCGCAAAAAAAACCCAAACTATACAGATATGTTTTAGATGAAATACGGCGATAAACTGTGACATACTCAATGTCTAGAACTTACGTTAACAAATATTACCGCATTAAACCCCAAAACACAGTCGGCAATGTCACCTACTTGTATTTGTTTGAGACCAATTGTGATCGCAGACCGATCCCCAGTGGTTATTCAAGTAGACTTCAACCGATCCAGCGGACGCAGCAGGCCCACCTGTTAATCGAACTGAAATGAAAAAATAAAAAAAACCAGGAAAGGTTTTATAAACTGAAATACAATTGTAATCTAATATAAATTGTTAAATATTGTTGGTAATTTACGGTAAGTTGATAATCTAAAGTTTATTCCATTCAGAATTGATTTAGCGTGGCAATTCGAGGGATAATCAGGTCAATGTGGGGCCCTGAATTCTACCAAAAAACAATCATGTATAGATGTTGAGGTTAAATGTGTTCTAGGAAGCAATGACACCCAAGAAATACATTTATAAAATGGTGGCTAAGTTTAAATTGTTGGCTATTTGAAATATTTTCATAACTTGAGACACAAATGTCTAATATGCACGTAGCCTTTGTATAATACATTAGTTGCACAAGTCTAATGAACCAGAAAGGCGTCATTGTTGTCTGCTTTCTAATATAGTGATAGTTTTAGTCACGGAAGTTAAGGCAACGTGCAACTAAAAGATCGCATAGTACTATAACAACCTGCCTAGAATTGTCTGCTCTATCTAAATCTGACACCAAGCACTTTTTTTTAGGTTGGTCAGGAGATTATGTTCGACTATATGAGGTTTAATGTTAAAATATGTATAACAATATGTTTTTCTCTGCCTATCTGTCTCTTCATTTGAAAGGGGAGGGCCGGGGATAAGGGGTGGGGGGATGCCGGATGGTTAACGCGTGTGCGGCTTTTCGAAAGGTCTGTCATTGAGTCAACTGGTGTGATTTCAATTCCACGGTTATATTTGGTAAGGAGTAAGGACGCTTTTCTAACCTTGTGGGTTTTCTCCGGGTGCCCCGGTTTCTTCCCACTACTAAAGACCCCCACCAGCAAGCGTGTGTTAGTCCCTAAATGACCTGGTTCTTAGCGGGTGGACGTTAAACCCCAGTTCTCTCTCTCTCTCTCTCTGTCTCTCTCTCATTAATTCGGAAAGGGCCATAATGTCGTGTGGTATCTGCTTCGCAGTCACGTTTAACAGTTTCATTCACTATGACTTCTGGGTCTTATCAATGTCTCGGGACGGGGATCGGGTCCGTAGCTAGCTCATAAAATTTAGTGGGGCTACCGAATTCTTTGGAGAGGCTGAGGATATGGCGGGCTAAGCATCTGAGTGCATTCCTGGGCCTCAAATTGAAGTGCCTCGGGCAGGGTTTTGTGGCTGAATTTTCTGAAATTTCCTTCTTCGACTCCTCCCGCCAAAATCATCTTGAGGGTAGTTAATAGTGTCATTTGATTTACGCGGAGAACTCTTGACCGAGCAATACAGCTGTAGAATCAATTTTCAAGTGAACTATAGGTATTCTATTATTCTAGTCATATAATTACCGTATGGCTGCACAATAGGCACCTTATGTTAGACACAATAGGCACCTACATTTTAGGAGCCCGTAGGCATCCTACATCGGATGTACGCAAATGCAAGTATTTAGACCGGCGCTGATAGGACTACGCGAGACGAGAGGAGCCGCGAGTGCGTGAGCGTGATGAGCGAGCACACGTATTTAGTGACAGTAAACCAACACGCCCCACAGGAGTTATGTACAACGCAAGTATGGTATTATAAGACAAGAGGATCAGGAGCTATTAATGACACCCGCCCTTCGCCCTTGCTCCTTAGCCAAACATCCTGCAACCACCACTGCCTGGGTTGGGTGGGGGTATTCACTTAGAAGAAACGTGCAGTTTCTTTGATGATACTAAATACCGACAGCTTACCATCATTGTAGCAGGAAACACCAAGATCATAACATTCTGGATTCCGATAGCTAAAACTGGATGTACTGGGATTCCAATTATAGCTGTAACACTGGAATAGTGAGGATTCTGTTCCTGAGCAATCAATCCTGCCCATCCATATTTTACCAAGCTGACTAGACTGTAAAATAATATCATATGTGCATGTAATAGATAAACAACAAATTCATCCCTCTTAATACAAAATCGCTGAAGTTCAAAATGAATTCCTCCTCAAACAATGAAAATGTTAAAATTCAACGCTAATATCTAATGCTTACAATATTATTGGACATATATCCTAACTAACTTTCTCTAACCAGTCCTAAAAGTAACATTGTATTTAAAACACATATTATTATTGTTGTAACGTTTTATTTATATTTTAGAATCAGTTACCGACCAATTGTAACGTTTTATTTATATTTTAGAATCAGTTACCTACCAATTTCTTTGTAATATAAACTTCAAATATGTGAACATTAGTTTAGGTATGTTGAAAACGCTTAAAACATTGTCAAAATTATGTAAATATAACATTGTAATTAAATAAAAATGATTAATCGAACGTTTTGATTTGTTTTTGGTCGTTCTGACTAATCTATGATCAGAGTTGGTTTCAATTTTCGACATTGCCCTTTTTTTGCTGCTGAAAGTGCCTTTTCTCAGACCCAAATATGTCCGTTCCGAACGTTTACTTCGACGAAAATATCAGCCAAAGCTCTTGGAATGGCTACAGATGCAAGGACATGACAGGTAATTTTCTTGAGGGACACCCCCCCCCCTCCTTCAGCGGCGTGCCCCGTCTCCACGGTCAGTGCCCTCATTTTGCGGCGCCCCCGTTTTCAAAATTCCTAGATCCGCCCCTGATGATAGTTTTGACTAAAAGTAATATTTATGTTTATTTCAACCGAGCTGGTTTAAATATGCATTATGCACAATGTAGATAAAGAGATAGACAAATCTACATAGTTCGAAAATAGATAATCCAAAATGAATAAATTAAAAATTACTCTATTGCGAGCGAAGATATTAGCCTCTGGGGGCTTGACAAGACGTGTGCATCTACTGCAACCATCGTACTGTTTGTTCGGCGCTAAGTCTCACTTCTCCATTTTGACATTAAATCAAATTAGGGCTGAACTTAATATCGAAGATATCCAATGCCACCGTGTGTTAATAAATGTCTAATCAATAGACTATATTATATAGCAATGCAGGCAATAAGAAGATGTAGGTCTGGCATAATGTATTATATGTTTAAGTCCATTCCGTGTATATAACCTTAATAAATAAGTTTCGTTTAGTACTTTTGGCTGGCTTCCCTTAAACTGGATTAAAACCGAGTCTGTGTGTTAAACACACTTTAAAGTGAGGAGTAAATCGATGAATATTTTTCAGAAAAATTCAACCAACATAGAGAGATTTTATTGAAAGGGTTATTTTTTTTTGAGAATATAGTCGACGTCATTTGAAAATAGCAACTTTGTCTATCATTAAAAGTAATACACTAACAAAAAACATTTTCAGATTTATTCCAACAAGAGCCATTGGGAAGATAATTACCGAAATTTTAGTGGAATAGGAACGATTTATAGAACCACCATTGAATCCTAACTGACGGCAGGCCACATTAGCAGTCGACGAACTCAAATATGTCTGACAAACACGTCCCCAGGTCGCCTCATATAGTATCCTTACTCGACCTGCTCTTGACGTACCATTAACCAACTGAATATCAATACCTGGTGAAAAAGGAAAAAAATGATAATATATGATTCGCAAAATACAAATTAATTTGAGCTCTTATACACAAACTCGTTGGAGCATTTCTGCTAGTCTAAACATTCTGAGTCTTCCTGTGGTTATTCAGCTATTCATTGGTCTCGATAAAACTAGATACATTTTATCAAGGCTTTCACGTAATACCGAGGATATTTCAGCACTAATTTCAATTGGGTATACACCCAGCTTGAGAGTTTATCTAATTCCGCGATCATCGCGAAAACAAAGTCACGCGTTTTCCAGCTAAAATGTCTACATAATATATATAATGATATTTAAGGTTCGTCAAAATCAAGGTTTCCGTGGAGATCACTATTTGAATTAAACATGTTTGTGTCATAACCTTTGATTGGACGTTACTGTTCGCGTGTGTGCTGTAAATGGAGATAACGTAACCGTAAGTTTACGAATTGAAAAGTAATGTTAAAGTCGTTGCTTCAGGAACATGCTGCTGGGTAGATTGTTGTTGCTAACATTGCACTGTTGTTTACCAAAATAATTAAGATATTATTTCTCTTTTTAACCCGTAGTTCCAATGCCTCCAGTCTCATTTAAAGAATCAAAAGAAACTGTTTCGAAAACATTCCTTTCACAGTCCATTAAAATGTGACCCAACCAAACTTACCCCCATTATTATAACACAAAACACCGGCAGCACGTCTCCAGTAAAGGCCATCAGAACACCCTTTATCTTCACCAAAACCTTTATAACTGCAACCATCTAAACTTGTTTCAGTACCAGTACAGTTGTATCCTCCTAGTACCATGGGCTCACTGGAATATGTTGATGTATACACGGCAACACCACCAAGTTTACCTGTTTGCTTACACGCAACATTAGCTTCTGTGTCTGTCCAGCCAACATTACATATTGGTCCATAGAAACCATACTTAGAGGCATTTACAACACCTTTTGATAGTGAATTTTCATTTTCAATCTTCACTACTATACCTGGCGAAATAAATCAGTATTTGGGAAAGAGGTTATTTGAAAGTTTAGGGTAGAAATCTCTATTCGTAAAGACAGTGGTTACAAATATCGGTGTCCTTATTTTTATTTCATTGGAGCAAAGTCAGTTTTCTAGAATGCTGTCCCGAAATTGATGGCCAGAAATTTTCGAGCGAACATGGCCCCGAACTTGTCCAAAAAGCAATCAACAACCCAGAAGCGTTTTAAGGTTTATCATGGTGGAAGCTATACTATTTTGAGGGCCCTCTTTTGCGGGGGTCGGCGGGGGGTGTGTGTCTTAACTGCAATGACCGCATTCTCATTCAGTAGTGGATTCGACAGTAACAGTGTAAAGAAAACGATTGACTCGGACGCCCTTTCCCTTGGCCAGAGGGGCCCTTTTGTCAGACGAGGGGCCCTTTTGTCTACCTTTAGGGCCCTCCCTAACTAGGGTATATTTCTTTTTTCTCATCGGTTTTAGCATTTTTCTCCCGTTTTATTTGTTCAACTTCTTTGATTTTTGTCGCGAGGAGGCTGGTGCCTCCAGTGCCTCAGCTATAAAACGCCTTTGCAACAATCGAAGCAAGTGCGATGCCTACAAAACGTCATATGATGGTCCCCGAACCACACACGAAGATGTACTCGCGGTACACCCCAAGATCACACGATAGCTCTGTAGAGATGCCACCAGATAGTCATACGATCATAGCCGAATTTGAACATTTACTCTATCGGGTAGTAACAGATCCTTTAGTCCCATGACTGACTTTTGCCTTAGATGTCCATTCTATATTACATAAATGAATATGACGTAACTATTACAGGAAAGTAATTATCTGTAACACTTACTTCCAACCTTAATGGGTGTTGCTGAACAATATACAGTGGCGTAATTTCCTGAAGCACAGACACCTGTTGTAAACTGGCATGCTGTAAGACTTGATTCAGTTCCAGTGCAAGTGGTGATGGTTATATTCGGTTTGGTATCGTAATAATACAGCTCACCAATTGCGTTACAACACTGCATTTTGCCGTCTGTGTAGCCTAATTCCTTACATGCGACACGGGCTGCCCCATCAGTAAACTGGTCATCACAAACAGGAATCCACGAATTGCCTTGCTTCATTTCCACCCTTCCATAGCCAGGTCTACCCTCAGCTCCCGAAACTCGAACTATTGGAAGAAAAGAAATGAAAATGAAATGAAATGGGGTTTAACGTCCTACTCTTCTGCGCCTAACCAGGGCTAATGGAAGACGGCCATACGCCATTCAGTGTGCTATGAGGGAAATTGTCCCTGGCTTTTACGTGCACGCCAATGTGTACACGGGACCTCGGTTTTTCGTCCCATTCGAACGAATAGACAACTGTCCTTGTCAGGCCCCCCGTACTGCATCACTGACAAGGGGAAACCACGCCGGAAAATCTGGATGAATTTTCACGGCCAATGCAGAGGTCGAACACCCGACCTCCCGGCTAGCGAGCCATCGTCTGGACCGCTTAGCCACCTGATCCCCAGGAAGAAATGATATTCCATATTCGTTAAACGGGTAAAATACAATATAGTAAAGAGACTGTAAGTTGTGTGTTATTTCATGTTACGTTATGTTAGGGATATGCGATATCATCACCCAAACGGTTCTTAGAACAACATTCTCTATGGAACTGGTAGTTGTACAGGCAAATCACATAAATTCTTCAATAAATGTGAAATATCAACCCGTTCAGATGGGTTACAACAGAAAACCTTCTGTAACTGTTAATCCCCATGAAAAGTCGTTATATAACACCATAAATGGAATTCACTACAGTGAGAACAGAAAACACACCCAAAATAGAAAAAAAGTCGTTCATTATATTCTATCTAGTAAAATGGGTAGACATGCATTTCTAACAACTTTTCCTGAATCGTCAATTTTATGTGTTGGGTCTCGTGCGTGACCGTGCAGTTTTCGCATCACATTGGATTAATTCACTATTGCCAGTTGAGAAATTGGCAAGAATATAATTTCAAATTCAAATTCAAACGTTTGAAGATAGCCATTCCATGGGGGTTTGAATGGGAAAACAAGAGAGGAAATTGTGTTATTATTTCCTGTGTCACTGATTTTAATGCCTGGAAAATAATGCCAATGATCTTATAATAGTGAGTTGACAACCATTTAAGCAAAAGACATAGACATAATTATGTTTTGAAAATATGAAATTCCCCCTTTAACTTCAATTCTCAATTCCTATATTATGATTAGCTTGTATTTCTTTACTTCTATAATGCCACATTCTATATTTTGATCGCGATAACTAACCAGTATTTCACTAAACTTAGACCCCTTAAAACAACAATATTTGTGGTTGAGTATACAATAACATAAACTATTATAGCACATATAATATGTAGCACTGACATAGCACACAAGTTCATCAACGGGTTCATTTACCACAAGTCGAGGTGGAGTGGTGTCTTGTTGCCCTGGGCTAACTATGGGTGATTAAAAAGCACAATACTGTTTTTTAATTTCCCTGTAGACTCTCTCTCTCTCCTCTTAGAGGTGCAATTCTAAAATCACGTTGGGCTGAGTGGCTATGCCTGAATGTTCGATCGTTTAACGACTAAATGCGACTGTGGACACCCCATCACCAATGTAATCCGATAATGTAATTTTGCTCGTGTTCACTATAAGAAGTCGATTAATATTATTACTAATTAATACTGGGCATCACTATTTCACTAAGCAATATGAAAAGTGTCTCCGCCCAACCAAGTCTCTATGCCTAACCACTCAACTCAACGTCTTGCTAATTCCTCCAAAAAAGAGAAATGCGTGATCTGCTATTGGGTTCTTGTTTTAATTAAAATTAATTCCACTAACCTTGCCCGTGGCACTGGACATTAATATGGTAACACGTACTGGTTGTCCCCCAGGTTATAGCACATTCTTTAAGCGAATTCTCTGTTCCCCCACAGTATACATCAGTTATATAAACAGGACCAGTGCCTTGGTTGCTTGTTCTTGGGGTGGATATTCCTCCTTCGAAACCTTTCTCTCGACAGACAATATCAGCAATCGTGTTTCTAGAGCTGTAGGAAGACGAGTGGTAACACAGTTTACCCCAAACACCTTCAATTGCTACCTCTACTCGGCCGGAACTTCTTGTTGTTCCCTTTAAACGAACCTGGAGCCCTGTAGGATACAATAAATAACCGGTTATATTTATTGTAGACTTATACACAATTCTAGAACGATACACAAGCCAACATCTGAAGGTTAAGACAACGTATTGTCATTCAATTAATTGCTCTTTTATAATTTATATTTTGGTAGTGTTGGCCCATTATTACACAGAAATCAGTTGATTTGTGTGAGTATGAAATGACAAGTCATTGTGATCACAGCTGCACAATCTTTCCCGGAATTCAGTCCATTTGTTTGATATAATCTAAGTATTTATGGAAGACCAAACAGCTCTTTATTCAGTGTTCTTAGTTCTTAGTTCTAAATCCTTAGTCCTTAATTCTTACTTCTTCATTTGTTGTAGTATTTCGACATTTGTACACCAAAATTAAGATTTGTATCTAAAAATTAACTTTTGTTTCACAAATCAGACATTTGTCATATCAGATTTGTAAAATGTATTTTAATATAAGATATTTAATTTTTTTAGAAAATCAAAAAATTAGTCTATATTTACATTTCATCAGAAAAATGAAACAAAAAACAAATATCGAACAACAAATTTCAAAATACAAATCTCCAAATACAAATCTTGTGAAACATTTCTCTAAAAACATTTCTCCAAAAACATTTCTTCAAAAACATTTCTCCAAATACATTTCTCCAAAAACATATCTCGAAATTCATCTACACGGAACATTAGAAACCAACCTGGCATACAATAAGTCACCATACAATAAAGAAGAATCAAGCAAGCATACAACAAGTAAAATCGTACAATGACTGTGACTTTAATGAAATCATGTGCTTGTTATGTTTCTATATATAAATATATTGGTTGATATGATATAGCATTAAATACAATAAATTTAAAGCAGTTGGATCAATGAAAGAGGACTTATCTCTTCTAAATTATGTATATGTCAGAAAATATGTATATTGTTAAAATGTATTTGGACCTTCTTAATGGTGTGCAACCCGATATCTTGTATTTTGTGTTATGGCCGGTATTTTGACGTTAAATACCCTCCCCACCCCTCATTTGTTAGTGCCAGTCAATTGTTTTTCTTTTTGCAAGTTATGTAAATATAAATTTACATTTTGTAGCAAGCATAAAAACATACTTTCCTGTAGTATATGAACAAATATTGAGAATTTCTTATTGAGATCGTTTGTTAAGATTTAAATCCCTGCCACCTCCCCTCACTTAATAAATGAAATGAAAGGAAACGGAGTTTAACGTCCTACTATTCTGCTCCGAACTGGGCCGATTGAGACGGGTATATATACAGTGGGCTATCAGGGAAATTTTGCCCGGACAGCGACACTACGACCTTCTCTTATATCGAATTCCAATTGCCAAGGGAAATTTTACGTGTACGCCAATGCGTACCCGCGGCCTCGGTTTTTCGTGTACCATCCAAACGACTACACGGCTGTCTTTGTAAGGACCTCACTCCTGCATCACTGACAAGAGGAAATAACGCCAGAAAATCTGTATGAACTTATTCCCAGACACATTCACGAAAACATGATTTAGAAGAAGTAAAACATTCTTTCGTTTGAGCAAAGAGGGGGGGGGGGGGGCTGGATGGTCTAATGAATAGCACGTACACGCTGTACAATAAGGTCTGTCATTGAGTCAACTGGCGTGGTTTCGATGTACGTGCCGAGGAGTAGGGACGCCTGTCCAATCTCGTGGGTTTTCTCCGGGGCCTCCGGTTTCCCCCCACTGCTAAAGACCCTACGCGCAAGCTAATTATGGAAATAAAATTGAACCATGTGTTAGTTCCGAAATGACCTAGTTGTGTCGAGTGGTTGTTAAACTCCATTTCTCCCTCTCTTTGAACAAAGAGATATGTCGCCATCAGACAAAGCCTAATTTCTGAAAATAGACTACTTTCAATTTATTTTCGTTATCGAAGGCCCGGTTCGATTAGCCGTTCTACGCACGTGGTTTCACTAGAGAAATTAAATGAAATGGGATTTAACATCCTACTGTTCTGCTCCTAAACTGGGGTAATGAAGGCGGATATGCGACATACAGTGTGCTATGAGGAAAATTTTGCCCGGGCAGCGGCGCTACGGCCTACTCTTATATCGAATTCCAACTGCCAAGGGATCGTTTTACTAGAGTCGCGGTCACCGAGCGATTGAGCTTATTGGGAGATCGTATCACAAGCGTCGCAGTCACCGAGCGATTGTTCTTATTGTACATGTGCTTATACGTGATTCCCATTATTGTATAGTGACTTATTGTATGCCAGGTTGTTCCGGTTCGATGAATTTCGAGAAATGTTTTTCGAGAAATGTTTTTCGAGAAATGTATTTGGAGAAATGTTTTTAAAGAAATGTATTTAGAGAAATGTTTTTGGAGAAATATTTTGCAAGATTTGTATTTGGAGATTTGTATTTTGAAATTTGTTGTTTGATATTTACCTTTTGTTGTATTTTTCTGATGAAATGTAAATATAGACTATTTTTTGATTTTCTAAAAAAAAATTAATATCTTATATTAAAATAAATTTTACAAATCTGATATGACAAATGTCTGATTTGTGAAACCAATATTGATTTTAAGATATAAATGTTAACTTTAGTGTACAAATGTCGAAATACGACAACAAATTAGGAAGTAAGAATTAAGGACTAAGAATTTAGAACTAAGAACTAAGAACACTGAATAAAGAGCTGTTTGGTCTTCCATAAGTATTATGCCAATTTTTTTATAATAATAAGGTAGTGTAGTAAGAGGTGGTATTTGGTAGAACTGCGTTAGTATTGAGTGGCATAGGGCAAATCATCCTGTCCAGTGGAAGGATAGTACAAATACAATTACCTCCTTTATTGTTTAAAATATTTAATTCATCCTAAATATTCTATTTTTAAATAGGTAAGGTTTTATCAGTAGTTTAACACAAATTTTGCATGATATGTGGTATGTAACAGTGGCGTGCAGAGGTGTCGTGGTCATTGATTGTATGTCTACAAGAATCAAGTATATGAGAAAGGACGGCTTTTTAAATATGTCAAAACATACGAAATACACTTGTTATTCAACTTCATTGGGATAATTTTGAACAATAAAGATATCAGCGATTATGTCAATTTAAAAACAAACTTAAATGCACTCTTTAATTGAATACTGCCCCGAAATGAATACCCACTGGTTGAATCTAGCGTGCTATATTTCATTCATTGCATATAATACCTGTGTTTTGATAACAATAAACAGCGGCATCACCGATCGAAGAGCAATTATTGACATCACCCCAAACCATTCCACCACATCTATTTAGCGATGATTCGGTACCAGTACACTGTATATTAGACAGCCATCTCACATCATTGACTGACCATCCATAGGTATGTCTATGCACATAAGCAAAACCCTTGTTATATCCTTTCATTTTACAGATAACGGTAGCATCATTATCGTCAAATCCATCAGGACAAATGTAACCTTTTATGTCCATATACGTGACTTGGACTCGCCCTTTATAAACTTGGGTTGCTGTACCAATCTGTAACTCAAATCCTGGTGAAATAGAAAAGACAAAATTCTAGTCTTTCTCAAATTAATCCATGTTTGATTCCTGTGTGGCCAGTTAACTCCAAAACATAATACATTAAAATATTACCGTATTTAAATAAAAATATATATGGAAGTCGTAATGAAATGAAATTGAGTTTAGCGTCCTACTCATATGCAGATGGGGGCCGGAAGTCCACTTACTGGTATCCTATCTTTGCGTTGTATACGGAACTCATGCCTAAATCTTGCAAGACAACCAGGTACATTATCCTTTAAATTAGAAGTATAAATGATATCTTACCGTTGCCTGGTAAAGTAGTAGAGCACGCCACTGAAGCATATTTTCTTGTAGGACAATAATTTAAGCTTCTTTCATAACTACAGTCTATTAAAGATGGTTCACGTCCATTACATGATATCTTGGATCGGATGATATTGTAGCTAGCATACCTTCTACCAAAAGCCGAACAACAGATACTAATTCCATATTCATAACCAAGTTCATTACATGTTACTGTGGCATCAACATTTGTAAAGTTATCTGCACAAACCATACCATATCTTCTGGTTGATGGATCGTACAGCTGAACCGCACCAAACCTTGCATTGGGTTGAAGCCGCACTAAAAGAAAAGATAAGTTGCAAGCAATGTAATATATGCCCAAGTCATATACATACGACTGGTCCCAAAGGCTGTCGCATTTTGAATTTTTAAGTTAAGAAAAAAAACTCTAACAAATTTGAGTTTTCGAACCCGTCGTTGACAATTCTATCATAGCTATCAGTGGAGGAATTCATATAGATTATCGTAAACCAAATTCATTGTAACGCAAGATAGTGTGCAAATACACTCGATCAGGAAGCTGTTGTTGCGACAATCAATAATTAAACACGCTAAAGTGACCAGGAGTATGTATGGGCCTGTCACACATTGACGTATAGCATCAGCGTATGGTAAATTTAGCAAACACGCTGGTGTACGCTTTTAACAAGTTACAAGCAAGCTGAAATACGACGGTATAAGTTGCTGTACGCCGAACGCGGCACAAAATTTTGTGCATGCACAAAATTTTTAGCCTATGCCGACGTATTGCTTACACGTTAGGCGTAAGTTATAAGTACGCGACAGGTAAGTTATGCACCCGTTCACGCACGGTACGTGTAAGTTACCTATAAGTTGACATACGTCGGCTACCAGCAGGGAAATTGAACAGCGTACGCGTAACCTATTTCTAACCCATAGGCAACGTACTTCTGACGCCCTTAGAACTTACTGAACGTATGGAATAATTATCCAACAAGCTGGCACACGCTGAAGCTGAATTTAAAAATCAAGAGGGCGCGCGTTTTGGACGCATATATAACGTCCTTCTAACGCGCTGAACGAATATATAACCTATGTTTAACGTATGAGTAACTTATTCATAACTTATAACTCCAACGTAAACAAAACTTATACAAGCATATGACAGCGTGTGCCCAGCGAATGTTTAGCGTTCTTGCTTTATGCGGAACTCGTGCAGAACGTGTTGGAGCATACTTCGACAAACACGTGACGGCAGATATAAAAGTGGAGGATCCGCCATGATTGTAGACTTCTGCACACGCGCATCTCTAAACACATTTCAAACACGTTCAGGACGTCAGAAGTAACTTATGTGTAATTTACATGTAACGTGCCTGAACGCGTGCATATCTTACCCGTCGGGCACTTCTTATTTATGCCTAACGCGTAAGCAATACGTCGGCATACGCTGAAAATTGTATGCAAGCACAAAATTTTGGGCCGCGTTCAGCGTACAGCAACTTATACCGTCGTATTTCAGCATGCTCGTAACTTGTTAAAAACGTACCCGTAACGTAATCAACGTACACCAGCGTGCTCGTTAAATTTCACATACGCCGGCATACGCTGATGCTATACTTCAATGTGTGACATCCCTGTAATGTCTTGTGGTTCTAGCGAGCCTTATTTGACATCACGTGGTCGTCAAAATAGGCTCCAACATGTTATGGATAAGTTAGGCATAAGTTAGATTAACGTTGTACATGAGTTCTTCATACATCAAGAACGCTAAAAATTCGTTGGGCAAATGCTGTCATATACTTGTATAAGTTATGTTTACGTTGGGGATAAGTTATGAATAAGTAACTCATACGTTAAACATTGGTTGTATATTCGTTCAGCGCGTTAGAAGTACGTTATATAATACGCGTGATTTTTGAATTCAACTTCAGCGTATGCCTGCGTGTTGGATATTTATTTCATACGCCAGAATAAGTTGTCTAAGACGTTATAGTCTGACAGGCCCATTAATAGGTCAAGATTCACAATTACACCAGGCAAACGGCAATAAGTCCAAATTCTTATTTTAGTTATATATGCATGCGTAAATAAAACAGGAAAGAAAAGCACGGAATATAAAACAAAAATATGAATGACATCATTAAGCATACCGTATCCCGTGCATGAAACTCTGGCATCACGGATATGGTTTATACAAAATGACGTTGTAACATTGAATCCTGAATTCCGGCAGTTCCATATTTTACTCTCCGATCCAGTACATCTGGGGCTATTTAAGTATGCAAGACCTGTTCCATTACCATACAATGACCTGGACTCAGTGGTTCCACCCAAAAAGCCCAGTTGTCTACACACCACTTTAGCATCACTCGAACTAAAAGTTCTATCACAAATAGTACCCCACTGGCCATTGATTTTAATATTGACGATACCCTGGCTCCTAGAAGTTCCCCCAGTCAGTTTCATCTGGATAGCTGCAAAATATAATAATAAAATGTTTAACGAACACAGATTTGTCATGAACGAACACAGTTTGTTATTATCTCCTCTCTATTCGTGTATTTGTCACGTAATTTATAAAAAAATATTTCTTAGTTAATTAAAATTTCAATTATTTAAAACATTTATTGTCAATTATTTCTTGGTAATTTAAAATTGTATTATTTCAATATGCCGTGGCTGTGCAGTAGCAGTTGTATTTCAAGTTCAAAAACCCACACTCTTTCTAATAAGGATTTTTGATAGTTTCCACTAACCATTATCCGTATTGAAGCATACAATCTTCACTCCTGATCTTGCTGATGAACAAGATGAAGGTATAACTGTAGAATGAGAACAGCTCTGTAGGTCATTTTCTTTTCCTGTACAATTAAAGTCGGATAACAGACGAGGAACGGTAGTGGAGTAATATGACGTGCTTGATCCAAGAGCTATACCAGATCTAAAGCCTGCCTGTCTACATACTACATTAGCTTCTTCATCACCCCAGCCATCAGAACACACCGTACCATTTATACCATACATGTTGATAGTAACATCAGCTGGGAAGTTGCGACCGATGGATACACGGAAGCCTGTGGGAAACAGAGGAAAACTAATGAATGTAGAGGTCGTTTATTTAAAAGACTGAAGTTGGGGGACTAAACTGACTCAAACCTGACATATGAACTTGCGACAGCATATCCGACCGGGATATTTATATTACATTATTTCAAATATGATCGTCGACTCTACATATTTGGGACCTTTCGCATCGACACGAATACGAAAACGAAAACGTCATCGATTGGGCCAGTGAAAAACGTTACACGTTTGGAGATGGATTCAGGTAGTATGTAAACGAAAATGAATATTGCTGATTGTGTAGGGTATGTAGAAGTTGCTCAAATGTAATATTCTGTTTGATTCGTTGCTCATCTGACTAAAATGATTGAAACTTTGCCTGCACCGAGAAGTTCATAGAGTGAAATTAACACTATCTAGCTATTATCGAACGTCGGATTGCGAAAACGCGTATTACAGGACACGAAAACGAAAACGCAAACGAACATATGTGAAAGGTCCCTATTAATAAATCGGAGTCAAATTTCCTTTAATTCGTTTCCATAAAAAACTACAGTAGTTTTCTTCATGTACACACATTAGCAAAGAATGACCAAGAATGACTTCAAATTGTGAATTGTGGAACTGTGTATACGTTGTTAAAATACACATTAGTCTGCTTTTATCTATTTAATTTATCCCTAATCAATACGCACCATTAAACCTGTTTGTATTGCTGCAAGCCACGGACGCATAATTGGAGTACGGATACCTTCCATTACAGTTGGACGAAGAAGTAAAACTACAGTTAACCAAGGTTGTTTCAGATCCAGTACAGTTAAATCCTTCAACACCATTACTGTTTCGAAAAGTCAGAGGGCCGAACGCACCAGGTGACAAAGCTTTACCATAAAGATAACCAAGTTCTCTACACGTAACACGGGCTTCGTTGTCATCAAACATATTACTACAAACTGTTGACCATGTATTACGGACGTAAAGCTGAACTCGACCAGTGTGTGTACTCGCTGTTCTTACACCTCCTACAAGCTTAACTGTAAAATACAATATAGTAATTAGGTGAAAATCTTTGTACATGACTTCAGAGATATTTTTACAGTAATAATTTGGGATGTGTATGTTCAACAGAAAACCATTTGTAAGATCTCAGCATTCCCAGATCGGCTGCTGATCGCGAAGATCATCTTAGTGAAGTCATGTGTGGAAATATATCATGACTATACTATTCAATACACATCCAAATCTTACCATGTTTATAACATATGACGTGTGCCTGTTTGTTACATGTTGCTTTACTTCTCCAGCCATTGTTAGAACATTGAAAAACAGAAGATTCAGATCCTTCACAATAAACACCATCCATAAATGCCGCTCCTCCTGTGGGCAAATTTGTCCTAGAAACGCATATAATTTTAAAATAGAAATTTATTAAAATATAGTATGGAGTTGGTGATATAATGCAATAATGTTTCCCAAGCACTTTCAATTTCTAACACTGCGATACATGTAGAATGGTTTAATCCATAATGACTGATTTATAGATTTAGTGATCCATTGGTACTAGCTTTGGTCCAGTTACTAAGGAACTTAACTCATCAAGTATTTAGTAGCAATATCACACATGTAGTTATAACGTTTGTATAATCTAGAAGAACTGAAACGATGTTACCTTGAGACGACTCCATCTGTAAATCCTAATTGTTTGCAAATAACTTTAACTGTAGCACTATAGATATAATTATCTGCGCATAAATAACCACGTTCATTATCATACGTTATCTGTATCGCTCCAGATGATGCTGTTCCACCAACCAAAGACAGGGTTGGCGCTGGTAAAAAAATAAAACAATGAACAATATAGAAAGGTCTTGTAGGCCAACAAGCAGCACATTAGTCGAAATGAAATGAAATGGGGTCCCGCTGTTCTGCCCCGAACAGGGCTAATGAAGTGTGCTGTGAGGGACATTAAGCTCGGGACAGCGGCAGTACGGCCTACTCTTATAATTGTCAAGGATCTTTCACGTGAACGCCAATGTGTACACGGGGCCTTAGTGTTTTGTCTCATCCGAACGACTTCACCTCTGTCCTTGTCATTCATTCCGTCCTGCATTACTGACAAGGAGGAACCACACTGGACAATCTTGATTATCCCCTATTGTATATAAACCTTCAGGTGTGCCATGGTTGTCATTTTTGCTTGATGAAGACGGGATAACCCTTGTCGAAACGTCGCTGAAATAAATCCTTCAAGTAATTTGTATTCCATATAATTGTGTAATGTTTATCCTCATCCAGTTACTAAATGCCACTTAAACAACTTGTAATGAATGAAGCATGCTGTAAATGACTTGTAATACTGACACCTGCTCAACATGATCGTTGTTACTTACGGTAAACCCACCCCACTTCATTATGATTTCTACTAAAACTATCGTAAACCAGTAAAAGTGTGCAATGACACTGAACATGTCTATTTATTGCAGGGTTACGCCACAGGGAGTTTAGTAGAGGTAAAACAATTTGCTTATTGAACGAAAAGAACAAAGGAAGATCTCCTGTCCGTGTTACAAATGGTGTTTAGGGTCCTAAGGTTCTGCTACGAAGGAAATTTCGCCCGGACAGCAAATTCCAACTCAAGGGATCTTTTGCGTGTACGAACAACTAGACAGCGTCCTTGTCAGGCCCTCTGTTCTGCATCACTGACAAGAGGGAACCATGCCGGAAAATAATTTACAATTGAACGGAACGATATGCAAATCGCAGACTTGGACGTTGTAGTGAAACGATGGGCAGAACCCTTTACTACGGATATGTATTCTAAAGAAACAGATACAAATCAAGTCACCCGAATGGGATAAATAAGGGTTTGGCAACTTCTTTTTAAAAAATGCACGGGATCAGGACACTCCAAACTTCAAACGAAATTTGATAATGTTTAATTCATTAAATCACAAAGACAGCCACCTAAATTGACACGCTATGCACAAAAGAGGGTCACTCCTGGCATCAAACGATCTCAGAAAGGAATTTGAAGATGTTTAATTCAGAAAGACAGTCACCTAATCTGAAAAACCTCCTATAACCAAAGCAAAATTCAATTCATCTAACACAGGGACCATATTACGCCAAATAACAAACAATTATTTTCATGAACTCAGCGACAATCTGAATTGTGACACAAAAAATCTCATACATCGGGGAGTCGGGTACACATCTGCAGGATAGAGTACGCAATCATCGACGGGATTGTAAATAGACATATCTTTAGATGTGCACAACATAATTCTAATTGGTCTTTTTATAAATTGAAAGCCGATGTCATCACCCAAAGGAGATTAATGAAAACACGTTACTCGACTTATTAGTCAATAAGTAACAATGAGCCATTAAATTCCACTCACTGTCCCTAAATTGTACCAATATACAACAGATTAAAGAATATGTCTAGTTGCGTACTCTATTCCGTATGAAATGTGCTCAGAAACGCAAACCGTCTTCTGAGATGGTAATGTGTTCTCCATGATTCTCACGTAACTCATGCTGCACGTGCTATTCACCGGGACCAGCCCTCTAAAATACACGCCCACTTGAATCTTTCACACAACAACGTCATCAGCATGCCACGACTCACGACAACACAGAGTAATTAGGCGCTTGGAAGACTCGACGCTGGCAACACCACCCAAGCCGTTGCCAACACCACGGATGATCGCCCCGGAACCGGTACTAAGGCGACAAGACCGCCATGTTGTGCAACAGCACGTGTAGATTCCCTTCACACACGGAAGACCCATCAGTACCGATACAGTGCGCCTACTTCTCACCAGAGAGAACATCCGTTGCCGTAGACCTTACCGTGGACCGATCCTCACACAGGCAGCGGAGAACTGCTCTGTTCACAGGTGAGAGTCGGTATTGCGTATCAGAATATGGCGTCGACGTAGCCATCGTTATTCTGTCCAATGTGTCATGGAACGAGATTCATGGGGAGGTTATAGCATAAGGTTTGGGTTGGAATCGGCCTGAACCGGAGAGTGGGTCCTGTGTAACAATATCATTTGGGATCTAAAATGTAATATTGTATTGTAATATTGTATTTTTAATTCATATTTTTAATTCATATTTTATATTGTAATTTCAATTGTAACTCATTTGGACATATTAAGTGACAAGCTTTAACCTGTTGCAGGTGCGAGCTCATCTGACATAGTATTATGTAAGATGTATTGGTCGTACAAACTTGTATCATCGAAGTGTCTATTTGATATAAGTCGTAAGCTTAACACTTGTTGTTTTAGAGCTGAAATGTGTTTATCTTACTTAATCGTTTTCATTGTTCTCATTTTAATGCTATTAACTATGGCGTGCCTCAGCTATTTGACAGGCATTGTTGGATAGTATATATAAAGCCTAGTTTAGAGAGGAAAAGCAGACATCAGGGACCAGAGACCAGAGGCAGGTCTTAGGGTGACCCAGGGAGAAGTCGGTCCGTCCTGGACTATGGGGGTCTGCCCTCAGACTCCCCAGAGAGTTGGGTTTTCTGTGACCTAGGGAGAACATCTTTAGTTAGCTATCTCCTCCTGATCCAACCACCATAATTGTATGTATATATATTATGCAGTAATAAAACGTCTGTTTAATAAAAAGAGTTATGTATTCTATTACACCTGTTGTGTTCCTAAAATCTTGGTCCGGGAAGAGGAGACGGCATCACAGCAGTGCGCTACATCGATTAAGCTCCCAGAACGCACATCATACCCATACCCATACTCGGGATTTTCAACGTTATGCACTGGCCAGCCCTTGGCCCGGACTTAAACCCGATTGAACATGAAATTCAGGGGATACATAATAATGTCGTAGTGAGAACGAACACAGCCGACGGATCGCTCAAGGCTAATCTGAGAGTGTGGTTCCAGGTGCAAATGGCGTTCACTCCATGTACAGACGCTGCGCTGTTGTTATTGACAATCGTGGTGTAAAGACCGTGTGCACACTCTAAATCTTCTCGTTATGAAATTTTAATTAATAGTTCACAAAAAAATGCTTTGATCCATTTAGTTAGTCGTTTTCTAGAATGATTTGATTAAAGGGACGTTTTTTGGCTGTTCCGTATATTTGTGAATTGGCGTAACATGGTCCCAACATTTAAATCGCAGATCCGGGCATTTAGATTTATAAAAACCGACCGTTGTGGTAGATGAATTGAATTTTGCTTTGCTTATAGGAGGTTTTTCAGATTGTCTTTCTGAATTAAACATCTTCAAATTCCTTTCTGAGGTTGTCTTGATGCTAGGAGTGACCTTCTTTTGCGCATAGCGATAAAGGTAATGATATTATCCGCATTGTTATTTGCTTTAGTGGCCCTCGATGTTTGGATATCAATTAAAAGGTTATAGTTAAATCTATATAACCATGTATTTTATTCGTTTCTGAAACTTCCAAACCGAAAATAAAAAGATTTGTTTCTAGTATTTCGACACTCTAATTATTATTAGTATTTTTTCCTCTCATCAATTATTAGTTACCCCCTTTCTTACAGACTATAAAATATGTTCAATAAAATTACCAACCTCTATTTGATGTATAACAAAGAACACCAGCATCTTTATAATAACGTGTAGATGTACATCTTTCAGGACCAACCGAGCATTGGGATAGTTTGGTTTCATTTCCAAAACAGCCAATCTGAGATAACCAGAATGGACCTCTACCACTCTGTTGATACGTGTAAGCTACGCCGCCTTGGTTACTCGACGATAGCTGTCTACAGACAACACTGGCATCAACGTCGGTCCAATAGTCTTGACAGATTCGACCTTTGACACCGTGTTTAGTAACTACTACCCGCCCTGTTTTAGATTGGTAATCAGTAGTTCCACCTTCTAAAGATACTGATGTCGCTGTATGAGATAAACAAACGTAAGATCAATGGAAGACAAATCCCGATTAAATCAACATCAACACATTCCAGAAATGTCTAATAGGCAAAATACCTAACTGCGGTAACTGGCTAATATAGGTGCCTAGATCATAAAGATACTTATACGGCGTATGCGATATGACCCGGAAAAAATTGTTTAGAAATCATTTTTAATTCACGTGTCGCAAATCGGTGCGTGGCAATGCTGTTCAAACGTTGTGGGATGACTTAACACTAGAATAGTTCTATCAAAAGTGCCAAAACATAACTTGACGTTAGGAAACGGTAACTAGCGGCTGCCAGGCAGGATACGCCCATATTTTCGAAGAGATGGTAAAAGAACGAGCCAAATAAAAAGCGACTCTACGGACAATCAAGGGCCATAATTCAGGAAGTGACAATCTGATATGCGCGAATATCGACAGGAACCACGTGCTTTGGGTTATAAAGATATATTTCCAATTTCATCAAAATCGGATCAACATTGTGACGTCTAGGTCATTTTGTCCGGCAGTTTTGGTCCGATTTTCACAAATTTCAAACTCAATCATCAATAGGGTGTAACGGTGATATACTAAAATGTTTTGTTTTTTTTAAATCGGATAATAATTGTGACCACAAGCTAAAAACCTGATTTTTTGTACAATCAGGGGACATAATTCAGGAAGATACAATCTGATATGCGCTGGGTTATAAACATTTATTTCATGTTTCATCAAAATCGATCAAAATTGTGACCTGTAGAGGATCCACAACCTTGATATACGAGGTGTTTACACTATTTGCGTACGGAGGGGCGGCCATTTTGTCTTGACAGTTATTGTCCGATTTTCGTAAAATTCGAACTCAACAAAAAATATGGCGTAACGGTTCTATATTGGAACGTTGTTATTAAATCAGATAATAATTGTGACCTCTAGAGGGACCATAAGCTAAAGACGTAATTTGTCGTACAATCGGGAGTCGTAATGTAGGAAATTATAATCCAATATGCGCAAATGTCAAAAGAAACCAAGATCTTTGGGTTATAAACATGCATTTCAAGTTTCTTTCAAAATTGGGCAAAAAATGTGACCTAGAGAGTCCACAAACTTGATATACCATATTTTTACCAATTTGCGTACGCGGGGCGGCCATTTTGTCCGCCAGTTTTGGTCCGATTTTCACTAAATTCGAACTCAACGGTGTGAGGTTATAATTCACATGTTTTTTTTTAAAAATCGGACAATAATTGTGATCTCTTGAGGGACCACAAGTTAAAAGCGTGATTTTTCGTACAATCAGGGGCATAATTCAGGAAGTTGCGATCCGATATGCGCTAATAGAGAAAACAACCAAGATCGTTTGGTTAACAAAACTAAGTCAAATATTTTTCCTCGGAATTCCCCTTCAAAAAATCCCTATTACATCCACGAAATTTCTAATAAAGGCCCGTTCTCACGGTGCGACTTGTAGTAACTACTTGTAGAATCTACGTGTAGTATCTACATGTAGATTACAAAATCGTATGTAAATGAGTTGATACGACTTGGAATCTCGCGATAATCTCGTCATGTCTCAGTATAATGCCGTCATCAAGCGACGAAGAGACACTGGCCTATGAAATGCAAAGATGATTAAATCTGGTAGCTACATAGTGTATACACTTGCATAGACATATGAAATCGGGATTCAGGAAATAAAATCGCATGAATGAAGGTACAGTAGCTAGGCTAGTTAAAAGTTCATAAACTAAATTTAGTCTAGTCTGTCGTCTGCTATACTATAGGCCCACTCACCTGTCATAGCTCGGTCGCAGCTCTCCTGCATCTGCATGGCGATCATCGCCAATGCAGCCTGCCGCACGTCTCTCTTGGAATAAGTCTTATGACTCACATCGCATAAGCAAGGTTGTGCGAGGTAAAAATTGACAAAATTCTGTCTCAGTTTTGCCGAATGGTTCTTGATAGGTGCGCTTCGCGTCCATGTTTACAAACAACAAGGGGAGAGAACTCGTGTTTGTACTAATACTCGACGTCTCCGATTGGTCAATTTCATACGATCTGTTGACTGAAATAGGGAAGTTTCTATTTCACCCAATTCGCTTTCAACTGGTTGGGAGCCTGTAAAAGTTGGTACGACTAGGGCGTTCTCACGCTGCAACTCGGGTAGATACTACAAGTAGTTACTACAAGAAGTCGCACCGTGAGAATGGGCCTTAAGCAAACAGCACAACATTGTACATTTTTTTGAAAGATATCTTGGAACGGTTTATGGAATCTGCTCAGGAATAAAAAGAAATATACTAAATATAAATCAAATTTGTTTGTATGGAAAAACAAATTTAAATCAGATAATTTTTTTAAATAGCACAACCCACATATCAAATTATATCTTGAATGGTTTTTGTTCCGGATATTAAATCGGGATGGACTGTACCCATTTCAATATTCCTCAATAACTCCGTTAAGCTTGAGGTGATAACAGAAGGCTTCTATGAAATCAAACAGTGGGGTGAGAGAAAGAGGAATGGGGTTTAGTGTCCACTCGACACAAACTAGGTCATTTCGGGACTAACATATGCTTTATTTTTATTTCATAATTCGCTTGCGCGTACGGGTCTTTAGCAGTGGGGGGGGGGAACCGAAGTGCCCGGAGGAAACCCACGAGGTTGAGAAGGCACTCTATCTCCATGCCACATATACGCTCACACCAGGGATCGAAACCACAGCAGCAAGCCAGAGGTGACAGGTCACCTAGAGGTCGAAGCGCGGCACTCTAGACCAGTAGGCCATCCCACCCCCACCCCCACAAACAGTGGGGTAGTTGTTGTATGAATAACGTATTGTTTGAGTATTAAACATACCCATTCAGCCAACTTATTGTGCACTTACTATTATCGAGACTACCATTATAGCAAGCAACAGAGGCGTAGTTAGTGTTTGAATTAATGAAACATGTAGACCCAGCATAAGAGCAGTTGAGAATTGAAGATTCTGATCCTGTACAAGCGATGTTGTTTCTGAGGTAGGTTGTATCGTAATGCTGCCCGTAAGAACCTGCAGGTAGTGATCGACCATTTGAAAAACCCAGCTCACGACAGACCACCCGAGCTTCCGTATCACCGAATCCATTTCCACATAGTGCTGTCCATGTTGTGTAGTCATATCTCCTATTCTTAATCTGTACAATACCACTTGAATGATCTCCACTTCGCAATCGTACTGTAATGTGATACCAATTTACATCATACAACGTAAATATAAAGAAATGAGGCATACCATTCGGCGCAATTGAATGAAGGGACGTTCCATAAATTTAGTATTACACTATTTAACCCGTTCAAATCTAAGTGTTAAAACAGCACCAAGGTCAGACAAGTACTGAATATCATCTAGAAAATCAATTTGCAGTGATGACGACACTCGTATACCGGACATTCTGTAAAAATAGGTCGAATATGAGAGTGTATGGGCGAAATGATACCAGCAAGGGGCTGTGACTGTGGGGTTAAGTTTGGGAAAGCGGTCGTGTCAATGCTACAATTATTGTCAAAATACTTGGGACGATGACAATTTAAGACCCAAACTAGCTATTTCTTTAAAATCATATCAAACATGAGCAAAAATAGTTTGTCTCGATTTCGCTGTGACATCTTGAAGATTGTATGAACGCTATTCAAGGTAAAGTGGGTACAAGCGACTGTGCGAGGAAGGGTATTAAATCATTACCTTCACCATGACAAACAACTGATGCATCTCTTGAATGATCTGCGCACGATGCATCAGATATTCCCCATCCTTTATTCCGACAGCTAAATATAGAACCTTCTATGCCATCGCAGAGCGTTCCATCCATTAAAATACTACCATTTCCACGCCCATAGTAAGAACCGATCAGTGCAATCCCATCCACAAAACCAAGACTTGTGCAAATAACAGAAGCATCTATATCCGACCAATTGTTGTCACATATAGTTCCTGTTTCTCCATTAATTGTGATTTCAACTCTACCATATCTAGAAGTGCCACCAACAAGTCTTAAAATTGGAGGACCTATAAAATAATTATAACTCTGTAGTTTAGTCCATTGGCCAATCATGTTTTTTTTTACGTAGATTTCATATACTGGTTTGGATGCAGCTGTGGCGACAGGCAGGGCAAGCTTACTCTTCCGGACACCTGTTACCCCTGTTTGTCGTGTACTTTGTACTAACTGAACATTCCATTTGCCGATTACACTATTTTGTCTACACCGTTTTAGGAAGTCGATTTTTGTCTAATGGTTAGGACTGTTCCGTTTTATTTTGTTTCAAAAGTGGGATTCGTTAGACGAGTACCCGTTCGAAGAGCTGGTGAAAATTGAACGCAAGATTGAGTTTAAAATGAAACCAAAAGAGAAGTCAAATTCATATTTTTGATCGCAAACCAATCACCACAATACTTACCGGATGAGTAACACATGGCTCCGTTTGGTATACAATATTGAGTTTGTTGGCCCCATGGTTCTTCAATACAATTCTCTAGACTACCCTCTGAACCAGTACAGTTATAGCTACTAACCCAGGATGGTAATGGCAGATATCTTGAAGAGGATGTGGCGCCATAAGCTATACCACCTTAAATAATAAAATACACATAATAAATAACACAACAAAGCAAGTGAACATGCCTAGTTGTTATTTTTACCTACATCTATTTATAATGAACTTTACCTTGATGTTTCATTTGTTTACAAGCAATGTTGGCTGTCGTATCGTTCCAATTATCGGCACATGAAATACCCCATTTGCCAAGATGGCGAACCTGTATCATTCCCCACTGTGGACTTTCAACACCAGCTGATCCATTCTGCAACCGGACAGAAAAAGCTGCAAAATATTATATTATCATTAACCCATCATTATTATGGTTCAATAAATTTATTTCAACGCATTTATCTGTAGCTAAATATTAAAACAATTGGAATTTAATTAATTTAGATAATTACAGATTCGCGTGAAGTGTATACGAAATATCACAATATTTAACATTATAACTTTAGCTGCTTTTCAGAAAATGGATTTAGCCTGGATGTCTATATTAGCATAATCAAAAGCTTACCCATGTCAGCTTGTGACGGAACTGGTTTGTAACAAATAACAGAAGCCGTGTTATTAATATTACATTTTTGGTTGATTGTGGAGTAACTGCAGTTCGTCAGGTACTGTTCTGTTCCCGTACACGTAAAGTTGGTGAATGATGATCTCAGGTAGCCGAAGTAATAACTCGAAGAAGAACTCAACTTGGAGCAGCACATAGCTTTACCATCATCGTACCCCATCTGTTTACACACCACCTTAGCATCAAGATCATCCCACTGAGAATCACAAACATGCCTCCATCCCGTTAATTCTCTTATTTGCACAACACCCATATCAGAACCAGCCCATGCTATTCGAACTGTAAATAAAGGATACTGCAACATAACAATAATTTTAATGGTCTAGATAGTTTTCTGGAATTACGCAGTGCAAGCGTAACACCAATTCTAACGACAGGGCGGTCTTAAAAATTAGAAATAATGTGGATTCTTAAGCAAACGAAAGAATTACTAGAAAATTCGCTGTCATTGTGGATGTCTCCGTAACAGGAGCATGGGGTCAAGAAGGCGACAATGCTTTGCATATTTATGCAAATTTATTTGGATGAATGCTGAAAACTTCTCTACGAGTTAGGGGTGGACGAATTACAACATTCCGCTGTGTGCGAGGTACGGACAGAAATGGGGTGTAACATCAATCCAACACAAACTAGGCAATTTAGGGACTAACACTTGACTCACTTTTATTTCAATAAATCGCTTGCGCGACTAGCCTTTAGCAGGTGATAGGAAGTCGGGGACATCCACGAGGTTACACAGGTGACCCTACTTCTTGTCATGTTACTCAATGCGCACGCATAAAGTCATTCTGCCACCCAACCCCAATAATTGATATTGAAATGTAACACTGGTTAATAAGCTGATATAGTTGTCCTAATATTTTCTTATAAAATTGTCCGTCGGAGTGATATTTTAAAAATATATTTCCAGATTTAACTTATTGAAGGAACAGTCAGGGGAGGGGGGTTGGAGTGGCACTGGTGTACCTCGTTGATTAACTGTAATAATGAAGATGCATTTCATGTTTTATCAGTTTTAGAAGTAAAGTGTGGCCTGTGTTAATTTTCGAACTTAAGTGAGTGCTGGTGGTAATCAATATATCACACGGTTAACTAAAATATACTCAGTAAAAGTTATTGAGTTTCAAAGAATCGATCATCGAGATTGAGTAGATCAATTTAATATGCTAGTGGTTGTTGGCGTTGAAATTCGATTTCATAATCAATTTATTAGCAGTAAACTTGCTGTGTACCAATTCAAATAGATTGCAGTACGCTAATTACATATGGATAGATGACATTGATATAAGAACGGGGTGTTGATATTCGAGTGGCCTATTTAATAGGACCTACCCCGCGCTGTGCTCCCATTGGACAGAAAGGTGTCAAAGTGTCAAATTGAATAACAAACCGTCTTGATTGATGCATTCGACTCCAACATCTTGATAATGTTCGCAATTATGTTTACCCCATCCACGATACGGACAGTTTACCAAGGAGGTTTCATTTCCTCTACAGTCCACATTGTCCATATAAATTGGCCCAACACCCTCAGAGAATGTGGCATACCTCTTAGCCTGTAACAGAAATTTATATTTCAATGGAATCTTTAAAACCGATTTATACATACTCCGCGCAGTGTTGCGTTTGATTAGAGGTAAATCCTACTACACACTGCTATTATGAGTGGATATTGTTGTTTTAAATTTTGGTTGGTCAGTAGTCCGTCTACCAACCAATCACTAGCTGCCCTGCAAAAGCTTTACATTTAAAACGAGTGCCAATATTGGACCAAATATGTTTACATAACGTTACGTCATGACTCACGATTTTATTATGCCTAATTAACCCGTACATAGCAGAATACTGCAGTAAAACTAATTGCGTGACAAACGAGGCTATCAAGTCGAATGAAATGTAAACAATACTGTTTGGAAACGAACATACTTTCACCGTGTTTAACCCTTTCAGACTACACTTTTCAGAACAGGAAAGTACCCATGGAATCCAATTAATTTGCAAAATTTGGTTGAAATACTGATCATTTTCATTTCATGGTAATGTATAAAATCCATTGAGCATGGTATGTGAAAACTATGCTTTTTTGGGTAAAAAAATGGTCAATGTACTAAATTCTCAAATTTGGACATGACCAGTTCAGTGGTCTACCAGCAGTTACCATGACAACAACAAGGAAAAAAGGAGGAAAATGTGAAGTCAAATACAACAATTTTAAAAAGCTTTATTCTCTGTGTAAACTCAAACTATATGATAAAATTTATCACAGAATAATTATTCAACATCAGGGTAACAATAACAAATGTAAAATATGAGAAGTTATGCGTAAGAAATATAATCAATTTCACCAAAAATACTTTGGTATTTTGACAAATCTCATGATAACCTCAAAGATCAGTCATATAGGCATCAGACAGATATTCACTCATACACATAAGTAGTGCTCATACTTACTCCTATGGTATGAATTAAAAAAACAAGTTCAGATATTAAGGGAGAACTACTAAAGTTTTATGGTTGCCATAGCAACAGATTTTATTAAGCACTGTTTTACCAATATTGTTAGTTTTAATAGTTCAAATATGTACATTTACTTCATAAATCATCATATCATGCAATGGCATGTAACAATTTATCCCAGAATAATTATTTAACATCAAAGTAACAATATAACAAATGTTAAATATGTGAACTTATACATAAACAGAAATATAATCTATTTCACAATAAAATAACATTGATATTTTGACAACATTCAAATAGGTATCTGTCAGATAGACCTTAACAATGCTCATGCTTGCTTCTATTGTATGAATTAAGATTAGATGTTTAAAGGGGAAAACTACTAAATATTGATGGTTGCCTAGCAACAGATTTTATAGATTAGTATCCGAATACTTTTAGTTCAAGTATTTCAAATTTTTACACTTATGTGAATTTAAATAAATCATTATATTATACAATTACAGCAATAATACATTATAATGTGTAAATATTTATCAAATATTTAGCAATTTGATAAGTTTGTTACAGTGCCCATATTATTATGTACCGAGTGATAACTTGACATGTGACGTTACACAGAGAGCCACAGTGGCTCAGAGAGTAAGATTCTGGCTTGCTAACTATAGGGTCTCGGGGTCACTCCCAGTGTTGGGCAAGAACTTCTTTGGAATTTTCTGACCTTGTTTTACCTTGTCTGGTACATGACGAACAGCCTGGCAAGGCGCAGTGTATAGTTTTTCGGATTAGAGGGAAAACGGGGTCCTGTATGTCATATTGCCGTGCACATAAAATAACCTTGACAGTCGGAATTAGGATTAATAGTAGGCCATAGTGCACCTGTCTGTGCAAAGTTTCCCTCATGGTACACGGCATGCCCAAAATCATTAGACCAGTCGGTGCAGAAAAGTAGGACAACCCCATTTTATTTCATTTCATTTACGATACATAGATTCAATTTCCATTTCTTAGGGAGATCCTATCACATCAATCGTTATCATAAAGTCATACTGTTGTCAAAACATTGCATATAAGCTATAGATGCTACTTTGTTAATATTAAATATCCATCGTAAAAAATTAAAAAATTATACAGGTAACTTCATGATATTAACAGTTTTTGTCATGGGTTCAGAGTTTTTGTGTCCCTCTAAAGTGATTTCATTGCGGTTTTGAAAGCTATAATCATAATGATCAGCTTGTGTCAAACATAGGTGACTCAGATAAAAATCGACTCAAGCATATTCTGCACAGCCCAAAATGTCTCGGGGCTGGGGGAAGAGACACAACCCACTCCCCAAACAATATAAATATTGTTTTTTTGTGTCGTCAAGGGATTTTGTTCCTAATGTGAAATCAGCAGTCACCACGCCCAGTTGCAATGCAAATTTACATGACTACTTATGTAAATAATTTTATATCACAGTAAACTATAACATCAATAATAATATAACAATAATACAGGCTTAACAAATATGTAGTACCAGGTAACCACAAACCAAATTAATTAATTCTGCTTTTTACGTTTTCTGGCAGGAGCAGCATTTTCTTTTTCTGGATCATTATAAGCAAAATTTACACAATAATGATATCTATAAAAACATGGATAGGGGCACATTCTTTTATTACAGACACCACATCCATAAGTTGTGTCAACACGATTTGAATGTACAACACATTTAGATTGAGTTGAATGTTTGACTGGGGCATGATAAAGCTTCCTATCAAACCTGATTTCATGGGGCAATTCTGCAGATGGACGTCCTTTCTTTTTGGTAAATGACCGACCACCAATAAGACCTTCTGACAACTTCACAAAAAAGTCATACTGACTGAGTTTTGAGTCTTTGTGAGTTTTACGGTACAACAGAAATGCCTGAACAGCAGAAAGTCTCAGTAAATAAAAGAAAATTTGCAGGTACCACGTAAGAGACTTCATGTGGCGTCTGTAGGAGGCTACACGCTGATCAGACAGGTCAACACCACCCATATATGTATTATATGTAACAATAGCTTGTGGTTTGGTTAGTGTTAACTGATTTGTATTTTTCTTCTCCCAACGACTAACTTCAACATCATCCAAATTTCCAGGAATGTTAGTAAGAAGGTTGACAACACGAGTATCTTTCCATGACACAGCCAACACATTTTTACACTGACGTTTCAAACTATCACCCCGCTCAAGGTTTTTGATGGCAGTTGAAGCATTTTTCATGTCATTAGGAAGACCTTTCCTATTACTGTTCACAGTACCACAAGACAGCGTTTTCAATTCAGAAAGTTTAGTTATCAACTCAATACCTGTATAATAATTATCCATAAACAATCTATGACCTCTATGGAGATAAGGCTGACAGACATCGAGAACAATCTGTGCACTCTTTGGAATTGAAGTTTCATCCCTTTTACCAGCATAAGGAATAATATTCAGAACATAACCTGTAGTAGATTCAGCTAGAGTAAATAGTTTTATTCCCCATTTAATAGGCTTATTCTTGATGTACTGCTTTATTCCCAAACGGCCCTTGAACTTGAGCATGGTCTCATCAACAGCAATTTCACGTTGGGGGTGATACACATCTTGAAACCGTTTGACGACATAATTCAGGGGTTTACGAATTTTCCACAGTTTATCAGATTTGTCAACAGTGTTTGAAGTATTATCAGCGAAGTGGATGCAGGATAAAATTTGCAAAAAACGCCTACTTGTCATCGTCTGGTTGAAACCAGGAGTCTGCAATAACCAATTTTTTGACCAATAAGCTGCCAAACGACCCTTCTTCTGTACTAAACCTGTTGCTATTATCAAGCCAAGCCATGTCTTTAATTCTGGCACAGAAATATCAGACCAATCTTTATGAATGTCTTTACTTTGTTTAGACTGGGAAGCATATCTATTCGTCTCCAACACAATATCACGTAGGATGTAATCTGTGAAAAACAGTTCAAAAAAATCTACAGCCTCAAAAGTGGTCACATCCCCAATACTGGGATCAATTCCAACCTGATCTTCGTAACAAAATTTTATATCTGGAGGTTCTGTCAAATCATATTTCCATTCTGATTCAAACGAATTTACTGCAAATGTAGGCCTAACTTTGCCACGTTCATCTTGAGGAGATTCTAAAGTTACGTCTCCATACGCTCTATCACACGGGGAAACGTCAGGAAAAGGTTTGTTTACATTACCACTATTATCATTACCGATATCGCCGTCTACATTTTCCTCGATCAACGAGTCCCCGTCACTTGCATCACTGTCAAAACAGACTTCTCCATCGCTGTCCCGCTCTAAGTCGCTCTCAACGTCATCGTCGCTTTCCCAAAAAGACGGATCTGCTAAGATTTCATCAACAATTCTTTTGGCCATTTAACAACAAAAATAGATCGTAAAAAAACATTCCGAGCTGTCGTCTGGATAGTAAACAAACCAGAGTTACGTCCCCTATATGAACTGTCAAAAGGTCAAGGTAAAATTTCCCCGAAACTTTCAATTACTCCAAAGTACGTAATAATACGTACAGTAGTCGCAATGGTTGTTTATTTTATGACGTAATATTACGTATAGTAGTCTGAAAGGGTTAATACATTAAATCACTGTCCAAAGTTTTAGGGAAGACCCAGATTAAACGAAGGACTGTCATGTTGCTGTACTAAAGTGATAGCTTTCATTGAACGTAAAGAATAGACACACTCCCGCATAAGTTCAAGAAACAGACGCTATTCCAGCAATGGCCAGGGAGGGATTTCTCGGGTCATTGCTTAAGGAATATGGATTTATACGGCTTTATGTTTATAATCATAACATTCATATTTAATGTATTTATTTACAATGAAGGTATGATTTAGCAGAACTTGCCATATTTATACTATTACCTATTCAACACAACAAATTATATTCCCCCATTTTATAGATATACGCAATAACGTTCTACTTATTATATGGATGTGTATATCCCATTGTGTACAAATGCATTGATAGTTTTTATAAGTTTGACTACATGTATAACCTTTCTCCCTTTTCGCTAAATCACGATCTATCTATAGTTAGAATCAGATTGATAGTATAATTTACATAAACCAACTAGAGTATAAGAACATGCGTCCCAAACATCGACAAATATTGCTTCTTACCGTGCCATATTTATAACCAAACATTCGACAAACGACAGCGGCATCAACATCGTCCCAAAGGTCACCACAAACTGTCCCCCATTCTTCTGTTGCATTACGTCTTACTTCTACCCTTCCTTCACCAATAGAACCATTGACTAATTTAATGCTAAATCCTAGTAAAGAAATACACGTGCAAATTACTATGTAAATTGTACCTGCAGCTGCCACGCAGGATAGGCCCACATTTTGCTAGAGGTGGATAGAGAACAAGCTAAAAACAAAAACAATTTTTTGTGCAATTAGGGGCCATAATCCAGAAAGATATGGTCTGAAATGCGCAAATATCAAAAGGGGCTGAAATATTTGGAATATAAAGAAATGTGTTAAGCTTCATCAAAATTAGATAAAAAATTGTGCCTCTAGAGAGCCCATAACCTTTGAATTACAATTTACATACCAAGAGCGGCCATTTTGTCTGGCAGTTTCGTTTCGATTTTCCCGAAATTCCAATTCAACCTTCATTATGGTGGAATGGTGATATATATGTAAACGGTTTTCAAAATCGGAAAAAAAATTGTGACCTCTAAAGAATTTACAAGATAAAAGTGCGATCAGGGGCCATAACCCCGGAACTTACGATCCAATATGCGCGAATATCGAAAGGAACTAAAATCATTGGTTTATCAACATGCATTTCAAATTTCATAAAAATCGGAAATAATTGTGACTTTTCGAGTGTTCACAAGCTAAGAACGCGATTTGTCGTACAGTCAGGGGCCATAATTCATGTTTCGGTCCAATACATGCTAATATCGAAAGCAGCCGAGGTCTTTCGGAGATGAACCTATATTTCAAGTTTCGTCAAACTCGGATACATGCTAATATCGAAAGCAGCCGAGGTCTTTCGGAGATGAACCTATATTTCAAGTTTCGTCAAACTCGGATAATCATTGTGATTTGTAGAGAGTCCACAAACAACTGTGGACGGACGGACAGGAGCGACGGCCTAATACGTCCACAGGAAAATGTGGGCGTATAAAAATTATCTAGCCTTTGGTTTTACCAAATAGATAATTGAATAATAAAAGATTTTAACGTCCCCGCGTTCTGCTCCATCTTGGCCAATTAAGACGGGCATGCTTCATACAGTGTGCTATGGAGGGGAAAGTATGCATCGACAGCTTAATCTTACATCGAATTCCAACTGGAATGGAACACGGGACCCACAGTTTAGCACGTCTTCCTCACAGAAACACGTTAGTTCCCTTTAAATAATAGAACCAGTACAACCCAATGGCAGCTAACTATTGCGGCAATGGCATAAGCACGTTGCAAAGAGTAATAATTATTTCCTTTTGTGTCGTGGATGCAAAAAAAAAAGATGCTCTTCGCAAAGACTATGACTAAAATGTTCAAATTTTATATATGCATTCCTTAAACCTCTCCTATAGAACAGCACACTCCCATTTATTGGAATTTAAAGGGAGGGGGAGGGGTAAAGGGATTTTAGATTGTGTTATATTAAAAGATGACAAAGGGGTAAATTATTATCGTTTATTATTATATTAAACTGTGAGGTTATGTTTGATATTGTGTGAGCTTAAAACGGTGCTGTGTTTTACAGACGACGACACACCACAACGTAAGAAAGGTATTTATTTAATCGCTGAATTGTGTTCTATCTACGTGAAATCAATCATTTGAGAGAATGTCGATTTCAAGTAAATCAGGCATATTTCCATAAAATCGGAGCCCCAAAACACAAAAATAAAACGCAATAAAACAAAATGGCGCTGCGAATTACAGTTGTGTAACCCGCAATGGCATTTGGGTGGTAGGCGGATGATTGTTCTAAGTAAGCCCGGGTATTACAGCAAGTCGTACATTCGTACCAAAGCCCTGTATAGGGAAAGTTACGACACCTCATTTACAGGCACCATTTTGAGTCCCAACTATGACGCCATAAAAACTATGACGTCATGTAGCTTTACTTAACAAAACGTTTTATTTCTTCTTGGTAAAACGTTTTACGAGCTACAATTTATCCTACACAAATTGCAAAAGAATAGATCGGATAGTTCGGATAGAGTATCTTAACCGTGATTCGGATAGAGTCATTCGAAACAATCATGTACCCTTGTACTCTCTAAACCATGGTGTAGACTACCCTTTAGTTAGATGTATCATGTAGTTCAGATAGTCTCCAATCCATTATCTATTCAGTACTCTCTGTAACACGATGTACCCCGTAGTTTAGATTAGAGTCTCTAAACCATGTTTGCATTGTAGTTAGTAAACCGTAGTCGATGTTAATCCTGAACTGACATAGTATCCCTAAATTGAATATATTGTTAACGCCCTTTAAATATCTAGATGCAATAGACTTGGTGAAGAAAATTCTAGTTACACACTGTTAACCACCCATGAATGTTTTTATGACAATAATTCACATACTTTAGGCAGTTCGGCGTATATAGACACGGTTGGTTTAACTTGAATGTAGATATTAATAATCTACGTTACATATACATGTATGTACCTTTCGGCTGAATCATACAAAAATATCTTATTTCATAAAGTCTTACGTATTTGTCGACATTAAGGTGTACTTGTTATGTTGTTCCTTTTAGCATTTTGAATTTTCTCGTTTCACATTTAGTAGGGATGTGTATGCTTTTTTAGATGTAACAAAAAGCCGATAAATGTTGAGATGGGTGCAACATACTCGAGACAATTGGTAACAAATCTGATCTTTGATACTGGTTGAGCACCAGAACATCATTTTTTTCATTGGAAATGGGGGGCAAATACTCAAAGGAGTCGGACAAACTCAAGACTAACTGCGTCCCCTTCATTGTCTAACTGTGGAATGGCGTCTTTGTATGTTAAAGTTGTGTCGTTTATATATTAGACAAATTAATATTATTATTTACACATAGGCGGGGGTGATAACGTCTTACCCCAAACAAATTGCAAAAGAAACCGGAAAGTTTCGGAGAGCGATAACTAGTATCGCATGAAACTGATGAAAACATTTACCATAAACACATGTCGCGCATAGCCTACACATAGAGCAGAGTGACGCTAGACACATTTTATCTGAAATGAAATGGGGTTTAACGCCCTACTCTTCTGCGCCTAAATTACACTGATTTTAAGTTACACTAATTTCAAATGTTTTATCCATTAGTCAATTTAGAGAAATTTCGATTTTCGAAAAATTGATTATGCAATTAATGATCGATAAGCGAAAACTGACACACAATCCGGAATATCTCCAGACCAAAAAAATGTGTAATTTCAGGTCCTTATTTTGCCGTCTGGGAGGCAAAATGGTTTATCTCCCAAATTATACCCTTATGTTTTGATTGTTCAATTTACCCGTCTGCACAAAAAAAAAATCTGATTTTTAAAAGCGTATGCAAGTTAAATTTATTTAACAACACTTTAAACTGGCATATATCTTTTACTTCATTTTCTTATGAATTAGGCCTAGCACATTTCATTTCATTTCTTATGAATAAGGCTATATAACATGTACTCTTGTGTTGTATAACAATTAATAATGATAGTATGTTCAGCTAATGTTTTCGTTTTAAAAATGTATGTTTTATCGCCTATAGACTCTTTTTGTCGGAGTAGGCAACATCGACACATCAGTGAGTAGGCAATTACTTGGGACCCAAAATGGCGTCTGGCTTCACAGTGGTCGCAATTTTTTCTATATACGGCTTTGATTCGTACATGCGGAACTACGTGCGAAATAACGTCCCGGCTGTTGTAGTCTGGAGGCTCGGTGAAATTTTCCGATTTAGCACTAGGAATCTTTAAAGCAATAAATGTCAGCGTAAAATACATGTATGAAAACTAAAGCGAAACCTGTTCTAATTAATAATAGGAACATTTAAAATGTATCTTTAGTTGATCTTAGCACCGAACTTTTATTTACTTTGAAAATGAAACGCCAAAAAAGATCTTGCGTAACAAAACACAAAAACCTTGAAACCTGTTTCTAAAATACCAAATATCTGACAAATCAAAATTTCTCCGAAGTAGTTTTACAACGAATTTTATACATATTGATACTACATGTAGTTGTCTGACCAAAAACAATTGGAAAGGCCGCAGGCCGCGTCACAAAGCCCGCTAAACATTCCCACGTTAACATTTACCAATACGACACTTATATCCCGTGAGCTATTATGTACATGTACAATGGCGAAATTCATAAAAACTCGTAAAAACTTTGCAAACTTTTAATCTCGTCGTCAGATACATGTTTTCCGGTCATGTCAGTTTTCCCAGATTGGGATTCCCGGAAATCCATGCGGCCCCCGGGCTGGAGTCCTTCCATGAATCTATTCAATTGTTTCGATAACTAGTTTCATTATGTATAACAATCGCTGTTAACTATTACATATGTTCACCCATGGAGGAATTCATGATTAGTTAAAATGACCCTCTGCCTAAAAGCTGGTTTTGTTTTATTTATTTATAATCTCTGCAAATGGCTGAATTCTCATTAAACTCAAGTTTACTATGTCTATCCAAGACTAAGTAAACACGAGAGCTATGAGTTAAACTACGATTTTGTGTGTGAGCCAGACAATATGAAGTGACCCCGGAGGTATGAAAAGAGTGTTCAACTCTGTGTAGACTTGAGGTTTAACCCCGAAGTGCCGAGGGCTACATTTCTGTTTTTTCGGTGGTGGGAACCAACGGCTAGACAACGTCCAGGCCGAAAAGCATCGCTTGCACTCCCTTGGCTAAGGCCGATCAAGTCATCCTTGGGCCCGACTGACAGGCAAACCTAAACCACTTATACTCTCACGCACCCTACTATCTATGGCAAAGTAAATTTGTCCGAAATGAAATGGGGTTTAACGTCCTACTCTTATGCACCTAACCTGGGCTTATGGAAGATGGGCATACGCCATACAGTGTGCTATGAGGGGCATTTTGCCCGGGCAGCGGCGTTACGGCCTACTCTTATATCGAATTCCAACTGCCAAGGGATCTTTAACGCGCACGCCAATCGAGATGAACTTTCTCGGCTAATGCAGGGATCGAACTCTCGACGTCCGGGCTAGCGAGCCAACGCCTTACCAACTTAGCAACCATGATTCCCCGGGCGAGTCTGAAGTAAACAAAGACAACGTGTTGATGCATTTACACCCCGATCATCAGTAAGTAGTCTATCTATGTACGGGTTGCAAAAAAATGTAGCAAGATTAATAAAAAAAAAATATGAATTGATTTCTGTTTCTTTGCTTTAAAACATAATACTGGTAATTGCGCGAGGGGGGGGGGGTAATTTTATTTTAGTCACGATTGTCAGGTCTATTTTTGCTGCGGCACAGAATTCTAAAGGCTTCGTGGGCGTTGTCTGTCCATCTATACACAGTCCATTGTCTTACCCTATAGACCCCCCCCCCCCTTTAGGAAACACTTGTCTACGATATCCCCCCCCCCCTGTGGAAGTGGACGTAAAACTCCAGTAACCAACCAAAGATCTATATATGTCTTGGTCTGTGTTGCTGATGACTCTTCTTTTTCTTTTCGGGTAATTTTATCTGGGGAGAGTCATACACAAGAAAAAACCTAATGGAATGCCTTTAACTTTTAATGTAATGTTATGTGTTTCCCAATCCTTAAAAGCCACTTTAAGATTGAATTTAATTCTTTTAACTTAAAAAACCTTGTTTTATAACTCACCTCCCACTGTAACTTCTGGCATGGCTGCTTCTGATGCCCGCCATAAAGACAGCATCAACGCCAACCAACCGAGAATCATGCCAAAGTTGGACTCCGTTGTTGTTGGTTGAGTCGCGGCGATGTTTACTTCCACAATACTAGTGGACAAATAGAGCAATCCTGATCTGTTTCACTAGTTAAACGGCAATGAAGAATTTCAATACTTGCATGTCACTTGAATAATGGATACCGTACAGTCTTGTTGGTAGAATTGTATTCGATATGAGTAACGTATGTCTTAGTGCTGCTTTACTATGAATGTTCGACTTCTGCTGTTCAATAGACACATATATGTTTATTTATCAAAACTAAACATAGTAAAAGAGAGACACGACAAGTACTGCGTAACAATATAGTACATTGAACATTTTCTATAGAATAATAACACAAAAACATTTACATGACTTACATTTATTCTTTAGTTTGTTGACCCTGTATTAGATTTTTTTTTATAAAAAAGTCTTGCTGAATAACAGTTATTCAGCTATTTTTTTTATTTATCTAAATAAAAAACAAATATAAAGTATTATTTAGTATTTAATTAGAAATATTGCCAAATAAAGCAATATTTTAAATTATACACTATGCGGATATTCTAATTTCAATGCATGCAAATTCTTACAAAAATATGTGAATTTATTAGACATATTTGTTAAATATTGTAGTCAGAATTTGAATTTCGTTCAGTTTCAAATACAGATCTACATTTCGTTTCGTTCTTTTGTACTTTCGATCAGGGGCCATCGGGTGTGGCCGGTCGGACAAAAAATGAAGAAAAATAATTTTGTCCAATTCGTCTAAAAAACCCTTTTTCTGCCGAACATTATATGGTGGAAGGGGGTTTTAGACAAGCCATGGAGTGATGGTGATCATGTTGTATGTGGCCGGTGGCTTTAACGGGCCGCCACGCCATCACTGGTGTCTGGAATGGGCTGGTATAATAGACTTTCTGGGTCGGTTGTGCTAGGTGTGGGCCAGAATTCTCCTGCAATGGGGATTTAAAATTTCATCCGAAAATTTCACCTGTACCCTGTTTGTGGGGATACGCCAGAATCCAAAATTCAAAAAGCAGCTTTATGAATTTCACTTTCGTCACTCTGTACCAATGTGTCTCGTGGCCTTCCATCACAGGAGGAATCAACTAGCGCTCCCGGCAACAAAAATGGGACATTTTTCAATGAAAATATTCCTACTTAATCAATATTCATTCCTAACTGGTTAATCAGTGGTCAAAATTTTCTCAATGATAATACGCTCATTAATAATATCACGATATGATAATTTCACAAGTTGATGGTTATAAATTACTTGCAGGTCGGGGTTTTGGCTTAAGTTAATCGATTTATGAAATATATTATTTGACAGGGATTATAGCCCGGGCCGGTTCCCGGCCCCAATCCGCCCCTGCTTTCGATGGTCTCTGTTGTAGTGGGAGATTACATAATTCATTTCATCTCACTATACGAGGGCTGACTGAAAAGTTTTAAGCATAATCGGTGAAAGTCTTGTATAAAGTCGGGGATCACGTAGCCAAGACTTAGATCCTTCGAATTTGGATGACTTTACTGAACCCTGTAAATCATTTTAAAAAAGCACGAAAGCCTTAAATTAGTTTTCATGTACATACTAAATATCTTAATTGTAAATTACATATTTTATAAGGTTTTTAGGATTTTAGTTACATTAAAAGAAAAAAAAACAATATTACGCAAATTTGAAATGTTTTAATGTAATGCACAAAATACCCAAAACAAGTTTTTATATTGTTAATAGCTGTCTGAGTAATGATTAATTACGATTCTATTCGCAATGAACATGTAATGTATTTCTGTGAATAAATACTACTAAGAAAAAAAGCACCGATCCCTGCATTGGCCGAGAAAGTTCATACAGATTTTCCGGCGTGGTTTCCGCAGGACGGAGGGCCCGACAAGGATAGCTGTCTAGTCGTTGTAATTGGCGTGCACGTAAAGAATCCCTTGGCAGTTGGAAATCGGTATAAGCGTAGGCTGTAGCGCCGCTGCTTGGGCAAAATTTCCCTCATAGAACACTCTATGACGTATGCCCGTCTTCATTTGCCCAGTTTAGGAGCAAAATAGTAGGATGTTAAACTACATTTCATTTCATTTCTGTATAAAGTCGATGGTTTCCTTTTATTTTTCTAAAGTCAATTCGAGGTGTACAAACCTTTTTGCCAACAATGTAATTGCAAGGACTGGATGCCGGTCAGATTAACATTTTGTTTGGTCCCCTAAACAATATTATTTGTTCACAGCTGACATGACGTCATCATTACTACGAAAATGACGGCTAGGTCCTTTTTCAGGTTTCATTTCATCCATGGTTACAAATCTGGCCAAAATAGTATCAGCTATGGCGGGTGTTGGCACCAGGCAGGGTAAGCTTACTCTTCCGGACACCTGTTACCACTGTTTGTCGTGTATTTTGTACACGATGAACAGTCCATTTGCTGATTACACTGTTTTGCCTCGACCGTTTTTATTGGACTTCGAGTTTTGACTAATGGTTTGGATTGTTCGTACTTGGTATTATTTTATTTTTTATATCTAATTCAAAACGGGGCAGATTGTCACGAAATCTCAATAATCTGACACGTTACTGGTGCAAAGTCAAGACCTTTGGCACCCATCTTGCAGAAACTCTTGTCATTCCTAACTCTAAATCTAATTGGCCAACCAGGCAGATTGTCCTAACTAATTACAATAGCGTGTATATTCAGAACATTATATCTCGACACAAACCCTAACACTCCAGGGGCGGATCCAGGATTTTTAGAAAGGGGGGGGGGGCGTGCTGCACCATGTTGGGAGTGCGAAGCCCGACCTAGGATTTTTGAGTGGACAAAAATGCCCACAAGGACTAATTTCATACTAGTACTGTAAATTACGATTTCCAACCTAAATTGTTTTTGTTCTCCTTTCCCGCGAGAATATATGGAGCTAAAAATTGTTCGCCACCGCAAAAAAATAGAGGGGGCGTGCGCCGGGTGCGCCCCCCTCTGTATCCGCGCCTGCACTCGACCATATGTAGGTCATGCACCTGATATACTAAACATAACATTGGGCCCTATATTCTTAGACCTTATAGTATTATAGTTAATCATCATTCTATTTAAAGAGGCCATATTATATGAAACCTCGTATATGTCACGTATGCCTAATGGAGTAGCTATGGTATTATGGACATTTCAATTTGATTAAAATTATTTACACACGAAGAAGCAATAAGGTGTCATGTATGCCACGCATGAATGTCCCCTACATGTTCACGCCAATAATGCGTGTACATTGATAAATATAATACACATGTTATTGTTGTTTATCAAAGTTTATAATATCTGGGGTATATATTTTCAGATTGTGGTAATACAGTTTTATTTAAAAGCATTTGATGTATTCTTAAACTCCGATAGTAAAAGGCCCCAGAGAATGACCCCTGGGACCAATGATGTAGCCTACTATTACTTGATTGGGAATTTATATATATTTTAACTAAGATTCAAACAGCATGCTCTAATATGGAACCGCGTGCAATGTTTTCTAAGAATTAGCTGTGAGGGAAGACGGAGAGAAATGGGGGTCGTGAGTAATGATAGGTACCATAAACTATGACCCAATTCGGATTTCAACCATAACTGTTACAATACTACTGTGTGAGTCCTGGTAAATAATAAACAGATTTTTTCGATTATGAACAAACTAGTTAACTTTGGTTATTATAAACTTACCTGTGTGTTTAAAATGAACTCCCGTTAAATAAAATCCATCGCACCACTAAATGTCCCAACGTATAAAAACAGTTCTCTCTTGAAAAATTGAAATCCCACAAACTTTCGTTTAAGAAAAATATCAATATGGCAGCTGGTAACGTCACACCTCGGGAGTTATCACTTTGTATTAGGGGTGACAGCAAAATGTGGCATTTTTACGTCAATTCAAGTTTGGTTTAAGTTAAGCACGTCTCGACTCGGCATTGAGTTTTAGCGTTCGCACACATAACAACCTGTATTTTTTAAAAATTTGTTACCGTCTTAATTATTTGATTAGCGACTCGGATGGGATAATTTTCTTTTTAACACGCACGAGGAACAAAAATAACTACATTCTTTTCACGGGCCTTAAATATTACTCATCTTTATAATATGGTATGATAATGTTATTATTTAACATATATGCAGGCCATTTACAATTAATGTTCCGCTTCTTACAGGGCGTTACGGATTTATCGGCATTGCATACGCCACCCAATGCCATTAGGCACTTTGAACGCTGTCGCAACACGCTTAAAAATGTCACCGAAGTGGTTATTATTTGATCGAAAGAATGAGATCAAATTAATAATACACTCAGAGTCCTCAGCCACTTCGGCGATGTGCTTCATGATCCGTTTCAAATTATTTATTACATAAAGAAGATAGGATATTAAAATCTATATTTTATATATGACTTTATTTTTACGAGTATCCGTGCAATCAGTGATTCTTTCATTGTGAATAAAATTTGATAGACTGGCGATCAATGGTTTCAATATAAAGATAAAGCGCCTGTGTAATTGCCTTCAATTGATATTTTTGTCGCCCAAACTCAAACGATTGTAATGTTGGCGCTTTGCTTTGAGTATAGCACGTGATTGACAAAATATGCATCAAATTTAAACAACCTCGCTTCCGTGTGTTGGCTTCGTCCAATATGTGACGAAAGCAATGTTATTATCCACACTGTCGAAATAACAAGTAAATATTCAAATCTTTCAAGAGAGAACCGTTTTTATTCGTTGAGATATTTTATTGTGCAATGGATTTTATTTAACGGGAGTTAATTTCAAACACAAGGGTAAGTTTATAATAACCAAAGTTAACTAGTTTGTTCATAATCGAAGAAATCCGTTTATTATTTACCAGGACTCACACAGTAGTTTGTTTCCAAGATATCACTATGACATAAGCAAAATGGAAGCAAATGAAAACATCTACTTTTCAAATGTTGATCGACGATGTCGACTGGAGTGTATCAATAGAATTGTGACAATCACATTGCCTGGCATTGAGTCGAGTGGCATGGTTTCGTTTCCCAGCTGGTACATGGCAAGGAGCCCGGTCGCCTGGCCAATCGCGTGGATTTTTCCCGGTTTCCTCCCACAGGTAAAGACCGTAACGCGCAAGCGATTTATTGGAATAAAATTAAACCGTGCGTTGGACCTGCAATGTTCTGTTGGCTTTATTTGGAATGAGGCAAGTGGGACTGCAATTCAGGTTATAATGAGATATATACACAAATTTGTATAGTCACACGGTTATGAATATTATGGTTCATTGACAGATATTTCAACTAGAAGATTATGAGACTGTGTTTCATTTATTAATATATATTAGTAAAGACCTGTCCTTTGAAAATCAAAGTATGTCAAAGGTTTATCTGGGGCTGCAAATTATGTGATAGCCATTAAAACGAACCCTAAATCAAGCCGATACATACTCCAGTTAGTGTAACTGCTCAGCGGCGATGACATTCTCCAAGTAAAATATAACAATTAATTGTGACATGACATTTAATGTATAAAAGAGAAAACATAGAACACAAAAATTTTACAGATATGATTAATGATTAATTACTTCAGTTTACAATGATAAGATGTGATAGATTACTTCAATTAAGTTTTATCTGAATGCTTGTTCGATAATGTATTTAGGATGGCACTTTGTACCATTTAAATAATGGTTATCGGGATTTGCATAAGATTTTGTGAGATTGGCTTAAGTCTTTAAAATATTTTGCTTTTACTCCACTATGCGTTGCAGTTGCAACCGAACCCGAGAACTCAATACTGGATGAAATAGGAGGCCAATGTCGGTACATTACACTAGTTACAGCCATTGGTTCAGCACATGTTTCGGTGGCTTAATTTCGAAATAACTGTAACGGGTTGGATATATTATATATACAGTAAAAGGACAAGAGAGCAGCAAGTAATGAGTTGCAATAGTCGAGTAACCATTTGCATCATGCCTTGTGGGAGATAATAATATAACAAAAAATGAACACCAAACATTTCAAAAGAAATTTAGCGATTGTAATATTAAAACATGAAACCAATTTGTTTAGTTGGTATATTTGAATGAAATTTAGATAAGTATGCAACAATCTTACCGAGTGCGACACCGAAAGCCCAATGGTCTCTACGGCCATTGTGCGAACCCCTCCGGTGCGGAACACCACAAGTGACGCGTAAGTCTCTCGCGTGGGTTTTCTAAAAGTTAACCCGTAGATTGTACGTAGTAGCACACACGGCGGGTTTTGAGCTAGGCTTTAATAAGTTAGCCTTGTAAACCGTATGACCTCCCCTTGCGTTTGCAATAACAAATGCCCACAGCAGCACCAGCAATAAACAAAACCAAACTTATGGGAACAACAATGGCTACTGTTTTTCCAAGCGTTGATAAACCAGTCTGCTTGTTCATTGATATATTTTCAATTGTTGATGTTTTCGCAATTGTTGAGTTCGTGGAGATACTAGTTGATGACACAGTAGTTGTTGCTATTGGTGTTGTAGGAGCGTTGGTACCTGAAAAGAAACATGTATTTAACATATGAGAACTTGTGTCATTTTCAATGCGAGAACACCTGATCTGAATGCAAGACTAGGTTGGATATTTTTATTATCTCACTATGTCATTGCAATAAAAAGCTAAGTACCATTGCAGGCTGCGACGACATCCTCGTTACGTTGAAAATCACGTACTGAAACGATTTGGCTCTTACATAATTCATCTTTAAACCTCATTTCTTTGTCTTTCAAGCAAGACGATCCTATCTAGAGCAGATACACAATTTCAAAATCAATTGGAGAAATCATGGACAATTGTTAAAAAGTCAGAAAATGGTAGAGTGCTTACAAGATTTACGTAATTCAGAAGGTAGCTTTAAGCGGCCGAACAATCAGAAAGAGTTGATGGAAATTGAGACTTTTAGTCTGTTACAAAGCCTTTGTAAATCAAAGGGAAAAATATAATGATAATTATTGCATTCCCTGGAATGTTAAAAAGGATTTGTAAATGAGAGAGTTAACTCCGGGAGTAATTTGCCGGAATCGTTAAAATGGATCCCATTTCTTAATCCATGTAAGTAACATCCTACGCAAATCACATACAATTGTTGTTTCTAGGGTGTTAACAAAGAACGGGGGACATGGTGACGACAATATACGACCACATTACACACATTATGTTGGATTTTACAAATATTTTTGATATCATTTAACATACCTTTACCTATGCATGAAACACTGGCATCACTGATATAGTTTGGACAGGGTCGTGTTGTAACACTGAATCCTTCACTCGGACAGTGCCATATTTTACTCTCTGATCCAGTACAATTGGGATTATTTAAGTATGCAAGACTAGTTCCATTACCATACAATGACATGTGCCCAGTGGTTCCACTCTGATAGCCCAATTGTCTACACACCACTTTAGCTTCACTCGCACTAAAAGAGCTATCACAAATAGTACCCCATTGGCCATTGATTTTAATATTAACGATGCCCTCGGTGTTAGAATTTGCTCCAGTCAGTTTCATTTGGATACCTGCAAAATACAGTTATAAAATATTTAATGAACATAGATTTGCCCCACCCCACATACATGTACACATAAACTAATCCCTGGGTTAATTACAAACCATGCAGAACTGGTTTTCCTACTAAACCAATGACATAATACATGTACATCAACGGCAACGTGGTTTTATACTCGGGAAATGAGTTGCCGAGTGCGCTGTGGTTCATAAGATCTGTTATAAGGTTTTTACATAAGAATTTGTAGGGTCTACTTTTAAAACTCGTGGTTTATTCTCCTATGTTAATTCTTCATACTAACCATTATCCTGGATGAAGCATGCAACTGTTGCTCCATGTAAGTCTGTTTCTGATGAACAAGAGGATGGCAGAACTGTAGAGTATGGACAACTCTCAAGGCTGGACTCATTTCCCGTACAGTTAAAGCCGGATAATAGACGGGGAATGGTGCTGGAATAATAATAATATGATTTGCTAGGTCCAACAGCTACACCGGATTTAAAGCCTGCCTGTCTACACACTACATTAGCTTCTTCATCACCCCAGCCATTAGAACACACCGTACCATTTATACCATACATGTTGACAGTAACTTCGGCTGGTAAGTTGTAACCAATGGATACACTGAAACCTTGGGTGGACAATGAGACGTACAATAAGGTAAAATGGGTAATTAGGAACGTAATCAGAGTTACTTTAAAAATCAAAGAGATGAATAATTGTCGCGTGAAAATGAAATACATTTACAGATATGAGGTGTTTATTACATAAAAGTACAGAGATTTCATCCCAAAAATACTCACGGTTGGACATGTTTGTACTACTGCAAGCGACCGAAGCATAATTTAAATAAGGATAGCTTTCCGGGCAGTTGTACTGCGCAGCATTAAAACTACAGTTAGCCAAGGAATCTTCAGATCCAGTACAGTTAAATCCACCAAGAGTATTACTGTCCCAAGATTTAAGGCGACCAAACGCGCCAGGAGATAGGGATTTACCATAACCAAATCCAAGTTCTCTACACACAACATGAGCTTCATTATCATCAAACATAGTGCTACACACAGATGTCCATCTATTACGGAAATAAAGCTGAACTCGACCAGTGTATGTACTGTTTGTTCTATTACCCCCTACAAGCTTAACTGTAAAATACAACAAATTTAAGACTTGCCATTTTGCTAAAATCTGTCTACGATACTCCCAATATTTATTGATAAAAAAACACAATTTAGTCTACAGTAACAATGTGGTGTGGTCTATGGAACACCAGGTATAAAATCATTCTAATGGCTGAATTATTCTCTTGGTTCAAAGCCAAAGGGGTGGGTGGGATAATTGCTTATTTTTGCATCACACAATACAATCCAAATCTTACCATATTTATAACATATGACGTTTGCCTGTTTGTTACAGGTAGTTTTACTTCTCCAGCCATCATTAGAACATTGAAAAACAGACGACTCAAAGCCTTGACAATGAGGTCTATCCATAAATGCTTCCCCGCCGGTAAGCCAATTTGTTCTTACACTACGTAAACAAAAACAGTTGATAAAATATATGTTGATAAAAATTAAACAAGACTTCAATGTTTCCCCACGCGCTACAAAATTGATATAAAAAGTAATACTGGAGAAGAGCAGTCTGGTATAAAATAAACGCCGATACAAAGAAGCAGAAACTGTATACTCGATACATCTGTCGTATGTTACACATGTAGGGAACTGCATACCGGCTTATAAGGCATAACCTCCGTACATCACAATTGTGATTATTGTACCGACAGAATAAATCCACGGTGTCCGGAAATTTTCGACATGAGTTCCTATGCATTATGCTTAGAAACATATCACAATGCTGCGTCTGGGCAGAAAATGCCAACTATCCAGGTCAAAAACGCACGGGAGAGGGATTAGCAACAAAAATATCAAAAGAGGAATGTTACCTTGGAAAAACACCCTCTGTAAATCCCATTTGTTTACAGATAACTGTAGCTGTGCCATGATATAGATTTTTATCAGCACATATATATCCACTTTCATTATCATATTTTATCTGTACTGCTCCAGATGATGCAGTTCCACCAACCAAGGATAGATATGGTGCTGATAATAAATACAAACAAGGGGTTGCTATGCATGATGTACGAGAACAGGGAAAATCAATAGGACTCATTTTCTCTTTGTCCCAATGTTTCACATGGAAAAGATATCTAAAAACTGATTGAAAGATTTACCGTTATAAGTTTCACTTTCCGAAAGGGGCCAAGTTTTAATTATAGTGTCCTTATTGATCAAGACTATTGTATAAGTTTTGGGGAACTAGCCCGTATTGGAATCAAGGGACATTTAATATCGTTTGATTCATAACATATTTGTCAATTGTCGTTCGGTCTGGACAAAAATTCTAGCCTTTGAATGAAGGGTCTACAAACTACCTTGGTACATATTTCATAACTTTAGCACGGAAAGTCCGATGCGCACTAAATGAAACTCAACTAAGTACATATTACGTTTCATCTGAATCAAGACAAAATTGTTCCCCTTGGAGTGTCCACAACGGTTATACATATTTCAGATTTTTCATAAAACGAAATGTGAATAATTCCAAAATCGAATTCTTTCAAGAATGTTTGATCCTTAATACATGTATGAAGTTATATCAAAATCGTACACAAATTGTCGCCTCTGAAGAGGAAAATGCCTTTAAACATATTTCATATTTTGCCTAAAAGTCAGAGGGTATTCCGGCACGTAAGGTCCTATGCACATCAAAGTCGAACTTATCCACAATCTTGCTATATGCATAACATATTTTACAGTATTTTCATAAAGGAGAGCGATAATGTTGACGAGAAGCGGATAGTTGCGGTCCAATTTTCATGAAATTTTGACTCGACCGTAATTACTGTGCAAAGGTGATACCTTTGAAAGGTTTTTGAAATAAAATACAAATTGCGAGGTTTAGATGGGCCACCAATTAAAAGCGTGATTTTTCGCACAATCAGACGTAATAATCCGTGAATTTGTGGTCTAATTGTCAACAGATCAATAGTGAATACAAATTTTAACTTTCAACAAAATCGTATAAAATTTGTGACCTATAGGGGGCGGCGACATAATGCGTCCACAAGAAAAGTGGGCGTAATAAAAATATTATCTACCTTTGCCGCTCGTAAGCTATTATTGGCACTAAATTTCACATTATTCTTTTCATAAAGGCCCGATACAACTACTAACCTCTATTTGATGTGTAACAAAGAACACCAGCATCTACACCATTATAGCTGGATGAACATCCCTCGGGCCCAATCGTACACTCAGATAATATGCTTTCATTTCCAAAACAACGTACTCCAGACAACCAGAATGGGCCTCTACCACTCAGTCCATAGTTAAAAGCCACACCACCCCGGTTTCGCAACGATAGCTGTCTACAGACAACACTGGCCTCTGAGTCACTCCAGTACTGTTGACAGATTCGACCTTTGACACCGTGTTTAGTAACAACTACTCGCCCAGCTTCAGTTTGGTAAGCATGCATCCCACCTTCTAAAGTTACAGATGTCGCTGTTGAATATAAAATTAATATTATGATATACAGGATTTGTAAGGTAAGCTGCCATATAAATTAAGCGGGTGAGAATAGTTTGGAGAAGCCGTACTTTTAACCCAATTCGAAGGTAAACTTATTGCAAGAATTTTCTGTTCTCATCACCAAGAATTACTAACTATTATCGAGGCTTCCAATAAAGCAACATTTGCGTACTTACTGTGTGGATAACGTATTGCTAGGGCATTTGTTATTATTAACAGAAAATACCCACTCGGCCAACTTACTATATATACTTACTATTATCACGACTTTCATTAAAGCAAGCAACGGAAGCATAATTGGTATATGAATAACTGTAACATATCGGCAAAGTATAAGAACAGTTGAGAATTGACGTTTCGGATCCTGTACATGTGATATCGTCTCTGACGTAGGTATTACCAACATGCCGCCCATAAGCACCAACAGGTAGTGATCGACCATTCCCAAAACCCATCTCACGACAGACCACTCTTGCTTCGGCATCACTGAATCCATTTCCACACAGAGGGGTCCAGGACGTGACGCCATATCTCGTATTTTTAATCTGTACAATACCATTTGAATGATCTCCATTTCGCAATCGAACTGCAATATACCGAGAGGGGTGTCAATTTACTTCCCATTTAACCACCGTGGACCCCCTGCGTTGTATCATAACATGAAATGAAACGGGGTTTAACACCCTACTGTTCTGAAACAACTGGGTTAATGAAAAACGGGCATATAGTGTGCTATCGGCTAAATAATTTTGACATGGCAACTTCTTACCCACTGAATCATCGTAGCGCCCACTGTATACAGCAGCACGTCTCAATATGTCATACAAAAATGCAGTTTCTTACATCATTTAATCGACAATTATTTTAAGACCACTTTCTTGATTACGGTCAAAATTAATAGGTGTGTCATTGTGTTTATGCCATTCTCTTTGGGTGTGGATAGAGACACCTATTGACAGGGGCGTAACATTACCTTCACCATGACAAACAACAGAGGCGTCCTTTGAATGATCTGCACAAGATGCATCTGACACTGACCATCCTTTATTCTTGCATCTAAATATAGATTCTTCTCTGCCATTGCAGAGGATCTCATCCATAAAAATACTGCCATTTCCACGCCCATAGTAAGAACCACTAAAAGCCATCCCATCCACAAAACCCAGACTTGTACAAATAACAGAAGCATCATTATCCGACCAATTGTTGTCACATATAGTTCCTGATTCTCCATCAATCCTAATCTCAACTCTACCATATCTAGAAGTGCCTCCAACAAGGCTTATTGTCGGTGGACCTATAAAATATCAACAATAATTATAACTTTGTAATATTAAACTAAAAACGCCATTATCATTTTTTTGGGGGGGGGGGGGACCAGAAGATTTCCAAAGATGCCACGCAACAATTAATACCTAGAAATTTAAAGTGTGCGACCTGCTTGTGATGCCGACATCCGTTATTGGGTCACATGGATGTTTCCTCTTGTAAAATGATGCGACCGCCTATATTTCGCAATGTTTGAGTGTTCACGTCTTCCATTACCAAGCAACGAATGAGGGCAAAATGGATAAAAGCCACGAGGTTAGGCAGGCGACCTTACTCCATGGAATGGAAACTGCATCACTTGACTCAATGACAAATCTTATGATATACCCCCCCCCCCCTTCTGTATTATTTTTCAGGTTCTTTTGTGGCGGAAACTAGTAACAACTGAATCACTAGAGTGTAACTGCATTTCAATCCAGTTCTTCTCTAGTACAGGCCAAACAGGTGTACAGTGTGACCACACAGTTTGTATTCTGATTTTTAAAAACTCGAATGCTATTCAGGACGGGCAGATTGTGATTAATATTGTGGTAATCACAGTTAAATACTGGAATAACTGAGCAACAATACTTACCCGAGGAATAACATATAGCGCCGTTTGGTTTACAGTACTGTGTTTTTTGACCCCATGGGGTTACCACACAACTTTCTAGACTTTCCTCCAAACCAGTACAGTTATATCTACTAATCCACGATGGTAATGGCATATATATTGATGGGAGATCATAATCTATTCCACCTTAAACAATTAAATAAATGTTTTATGAAAAAGCTTTGTACTTTCAGTATCTGATCTGCAATTGATATGCATACCTACATCTAATCATATTTATAATAAACTTTACCTTGATGTTTCATTTGTTTACAAGCAATGTTGGCTACTGTATCGTTCCAATTATCGGCACATGAAATACCCCATTTGCCAAGATGGCGAACATGTACCATTCCCCACTGTGGACTTCCAACACCAGTTGATCCTTTCTGTAGACGGACAGAAAAAACTGTAAAATATATTATCACAAACCCATCATAGATGGCTCAACACATTTAGTTTAACGCCTTTAGTAAAACAACTGGAATATTCTGTAGACGGAACGATAAATCTGTAAAATATATTAATGTTTTCTTAGCATAACACCTTTCGCTCAAAAACTCATTGTTTTAACTCTATGGCAAAATATGAAATATGTAAAACATACCATATGTTTTAAAACATTACTGATAAGCACTTTACTCCATTTCCCACAAACATCTTCATATCAGTACGAATTCATTGTGTTTTAATTACAGATTTAATAAATTCCACATGTGTTATTGACAACGTTGTTTATTAAATAGACTTCACACTCTCAGCTATACGATCACTGATGGTACATAAACTCCCTACATAATGAAGGCCTTGTGTGCATACATCCAGATCCTTATACAATGTAAGTATCCAATTTCTCGCCTGTTTTCTGTAGTTAGAGAGACTTGGTTAGGGAGAGCAGGGGCGGTTTCAGGAATTTTAGCAGGAGGGGGTTTGCCAGGTTTCGGTTACGGAAATCTGCCATCATCGTCTCTAAATTAAATAGGCATACATACAAATTGAGCTTTTTAAACAAAGAAATCGTTTTTATACTTATGTAGGATCACTTCGTGATGTAATTTCATTAGTGCAAGGCTTATTTTTTTATGTAGCTGAGCAGGGGGGGGGGACCCCAAACCCCCGCTCTGGATCCCCCCTGGAGAGACCGAGAAGATGAAGGCGAGCGGACAGGCATGACTCGCCCGAGTTCAGCCACTGACTTGGCAGAGGAATTGTATGATTTTTATAAACTAGTGATGTGCAACGGTATTGTCTAAGTTCCTGTTTGGTTTATGTTCATATTTATTGATGTCCCTGTTCTCGATGTAATTAAATCCTACATGTACGAAAACTGGTCGTCTTTTATACACATTTCTAATATCGTATACAAACTTACCCATGTCGGCTGGTGATGGAACTGGTTTGTAACAAATGACAGAAGCCATGTTAGTGATATTGCATTTTTCGTTGATTGCAGAGTAACTGCAATTTGTCAAAAAATCTTCTGTTCCTGTACACGTAAAGTTGGTGTATGATGATCTCGTGTTGTCGTAGTAAACATTACTCAACTTGGAGCAGCACATAGCTTTGCCATCATCGTATCCCATCTGTCTACAGACTACCCTAGCATCGAGGTCATCCCACCCTGAATCACAGACTTGCTTCCATCCTGTTATTTCTCTGATCTGCACAACACCCATATCAGAACCCGCCCATGCTATTTGAACTGCAAATAAAGGAATAGTGTTGTGCCTAATAACAAGCATTTAACTAATGTTGTTTAAAAAAAAACGTGGTCGACCGAGTGAAACGCCGAGTGCTTAATTTCATGCGCGTTTCGTATAAAGTACTACCTTTTCCTTAAGGATACATTATGGGAAATTAGATAAAGAGTTGACAGTCTGTTCTATATTAGTTCATAAATAGATAATGTAACGGTAATTTGCTGAATATTTCAGTCACATTGATCCACTATAAGCCGAGATTTAAGCGATTGAAATTTCCACCTAGACTTGATCATCAATACTAAAGTCAGGACGATAAAAACATAGTCTCGATATCCATTTATTGATTTAATTATCAATGGGCGTAAAGCAGCATACATGATTGTAATCCAGTCAATATCGAAGGCTAGCATTGACATCGAGAGTTCATTATGGTCTGGGTAAGTTAATGCCTAATAATGCCTAAATAACATTCCAGGCCTAAATATAGACCTGTAATGACAGAGTTAGCCATTGCATAAAATACTATTCAAAAAAGTAGGGGCTATTTGAATTTTAAAGTGTTATTAAAGTCACCTAATGAAACTGACGAAGAAACAAATGACAAAATGAAATGAAGTTCACATTCATCGATTTATTCCAAATGATCGTTAGACTAAGTAAGGCACAGACTGACCATTATAAGGGTAAAATGATACCCGGGGTCAAACAGCAAAGTTAACACAGCATCACAACAAAGTCAGTAACGGGTAAATCCTCCTCTGTTTGCCAAACAAGCATTGATCCGACGTGGCATACTCCTAATGAGACGTCTAAGGTCATTTTGGTCCAGATTGTCCCATTCCTGTTGCAACACAGCAGCAAGTTCTTGGACATTGGCAGGACGTTGTTGACGTTGACGTAACCTCTGTCCAAGCAAGTCCCAGACATGCTCGATGGGGGAGAGGTCGGGACTCAGTGCTGGCCAAGGTAATGTGGTGATGTTCTGTTGTCATCATGGAAGATGAAACGGCGGCCATGACGTCGTGCGAACGGCACAACAAGGACTGCCAAGATGTTGTCCCGGTAGTACTGGCCTGTAACACGCCCTGCAACAACATGTAAAGCCGTTCTTCCAGCAACAGTGATGCCTTCCCACACCATAACATAACCACCCCCAAATCGATCATGTCTGATGACTGACGTTAACGTCTTGGAAGCACTCGTTTCGACGACGCCACACCCTCCTACGTCTGTCCAAAAAATCAACAGTGATGTTTGACTCATCTGAAAACATCACATTGCTCCAGCGTCGATTATCCCAGTGTTGACGATCCCTACACCAACGACGTCTTGCCTGATTGTGATGATCTCTCAAACAAGGGATCACGCGAGGACGTCGGGCGCGAAGGTGACCCTATGCAGTCGATTCCGAATCGTCTGGCCACTCACTCTCACACCAGTGTCTGTTTGAAGACGAGCGCTGATCTGATTTGCTGTGATGACACCATTTCTCAAGGCCAAGGTACGGATAAATCGATCCTGGGCTTGAGTTGTCGCCCTTGTCGACCTGAGTGTGGTCTGTCCTGTACAGATTGTGTATCACGGTATCTGGACCATAGCCTGCTTATGACAGACTGAGAAACATTCATCGATCTGTAGCATGCCAAGGGCACGTAACCTTTCATTTTGGGTAAGCCGACGCATATCAAAATTTGTTTTCTGGTCACTAAAACAATTAAACTGACGTTTCCACTCTGGAATTCAATGCCACAATGACTGTAACATTCAAAGTCAGAGTCGTGCAAATCTTGGGTTGGACCCCCATGATGATCCCAAGCATCACCTGCATTCCATGCGGTAGCTATTGGTGCGTTTGGGCGTCACATGTAACTGGAAATGTTTCTTCTGTTATATAGATTCTATAGTGACTTTTTTCGTAGTCATTTGCATATTTTAGTATTATGCCCCCCAAATCAAATATCCCCTACTTTTTTTGAATAGTATATATGTTTAACAGAAATAAGTTTTGTACCATAACTACGTTTTTCTTTCAAGACTATTAAACAACTTAAAATACAGACATGCACGTGTTTTTACAATGAAACAGTGACACGAATCCAATATTTCACTAGTATAGATAAAGAACGATTGGCAAGTTGCCCGTGTTATTTTTTGAAATAATGGTACGCCAACATCAGAGGGTGACGTCCCGTCTGTATTTTAAAAAAGATATATAAACATAGTAAACTAATCTAGGAGTAAAACAAGTACGCAACGTAAATTTTGAGACGAAGGGAGGCTGTGACACAGGTTACTTGTCTCCATTGTGTCACAGTTCGTCTTTGGCTATCGTGAACCAAAATAGTGTCACACAGGCACAGACATACTCTGTCACGTCGAGCCCCTGTTTAAGAAATTGGCCAAATTCCTATAGGTCCAACCGGAACATTGAGTGTTTTGTTGCGCTCTCGCATAGATCATACTTGTTAAACCCACGTTTTCATCTTAAAGCGAGTGCCTCGGTCCAAATGTGAACACTGTCAATTTCGCTTAACAGTTAAGTACATTTTAATTAAGTGCAAACATCTGAACAATGTGAGTTCCAAGCAGTGGCGTTGCCTGTCATTATTTCCCATAGAACTCTTGTGTTTAATTGGAATGCGTTCAGTAACTATATACCGTTTAAACAATGTATTAGGCATCAATGTGGAGATGAGACAGTGTAATAAATCAATCAGATCAGTAGGTTTGATTGTAAATATATACGAGTGAATATATACAGTTGTAAAATCCCATTACAGACGACTTTAGTTGAACTATGACTGGTACAGGTTTCTCGGTTCGACCTGTCGTGAATAACACCGAGCTAGGTCCGCTTTCTGTAAATCCATAAAGAACAAACGTTGCCTATTTGTCGCTGAATTGACGCGGAGACGTAAATATAACCGAATTGAATAACCTATTCGACTTGTGTTTGCCTTGTTTGTATCATTCTAACATAATCAGAAAAAATAACAAACCTTCTTGATTGAAGCATTTGACTCCAGCATCTGCATTCTGGGGACAGTTATGTCTTCCCCAACCACCAAAAGAACAATTTACCAGGGATTTTTCATTTCCTTTACAGTCCACATTATCCATATATATTGGACCAACACTCAGGGAGAAGGCAGAAGAATATATTGCCTATAAACATTTAGATTTAAAATGTTCATAATTCATATGCATGCATATTTGTTATCGTTTTTTTGTTAAAACAAAGGTGTGGTACAGTAAACACTCCTAAACGGTTGATATTACTTATTCATTGTAGACGTTTGTATTCATCTATGCAGACGACACTATAGACGGTGTCTCGTTCTATTATATCCTGTTTTCGGGCTGCTGCTTTTGACCTACCTTTCACAGTGTGTTCTCTTTTCAATAACCCACCTGTTCATGATAAATATATGCGTAACATACACCAAGTTGGATTTAAGTATTACAGCGATAAATGTTGCATCTTACCGTTCCGTATTTATAATTAAACATCCGACACACAACCGCGGCATCAACATCGTCCCAAAGATCCTCACAAACTGCTCCCCATTCTTCTGTTGAAGAACGCCTCACTTCTACCCCTCCTTCACCAACAGAACCATTGACTAGTCTAATGCTAAATCCTTGTAAGAAAAAACAGTTATTTGCCAAAGAAGTCATTTGAGTCAGTATAAAAATACATTGGATTCTTTTGTGTTACTTAGAGAATACTTTTATTGTCATCCTTATAGTACGTACAGACATCGTGAAGGCATTATAATTAACCTATTGATATGATATCCCCACTAAAATACAAAACATTGTCAAGAAGTTAATTAAATTATTTTTGTTCTTAGTTTTTAACGCCGCGTCCATCGATTGTGATGTCGCAGACAAGTTGTCTTATTCTTATTATCTTAGGGCACGCTCAGGGGTACCCGGTGTATAGAGCTCGAAGCGCTACACTTTAGACCCGAATCTCCCCTTTGTTACTTCTATCCATCTTTCTTTTATAACTCACCTTCTACTGTAACTTCTGACATGGCTGTTTCTGATGTCGGCCATAGAAACAACATTAATGCCAAGCAGGCAAGGGTCATACTTAAAGAATTGCACTCCTTACTAAGATGGCGCCCGTAAATGAGCGATATTGGTATGTAAAATGATAATGTCATGTGCACAGCAATACAGTCAATGCACTAATTTTATATCTGGCCGTCACACTCCGTTAAATAACACCTGTTTTATTTTACGTATTTATTTTAAACCTTAAAAAGACGCAATTGACCCATGAATGTCTTCTTTTATAATATGTATTTATTATATGCTAATGGTAGACTATAAAATGTAATAGAGCCAATACAGCGAGTAATACTATGTATTATTTTACATTATAACTTAAAGTTCAAATAGAGAGAGATAGAGAATGGTGTTTCACGTTCACTCGGCACAAACTAGGTCAAATCGGGACTAAGATGGTCAAATTTCATTTAAAAAATAAAGTCAGTGTCGCGTAGGGGTCCTTAGCAGTGGGAGGAAACATGAGGATCCTGCGAAAAACCCATGAGGTTGGACAGGCGATCCTACGTATTGTCACGTATAAATAGGGATTCAAAACTGCGCCATTTGGCTCGATGACAGGCTTTATGATGCAGCGCGCACTTGCTAACCATTCAGTCACTCGACCTCCTGAATGCCAATGCCGCCTCATCATGTAATAAAATAATACCGTATAGTGTAATGTATGCCAAATGAAATGAAATGGGACTTAACGCCCTACTGCGACTAGGATAATGAAGACGGGCATACTGTAGCGATGTCAAGTCGACACGCCTTAGTTTATTATTGTAGTAGCCTCCCTTGTTTGTCGAGATTATCAAGCTTGTATTTGGTGAGCGCGTGTGTGGACGTTGATAATAAAGATGGGGATGAACTGTGATCATGCTTTATGTAATTATTATTTGGTCCTGGTTAGCCTTTAACACCCCTACAAGTTACGATGGAGTGGGCAATGTGGACAGGAGCCCTGAAGTCGTAATATATGGTGGAGATGCCGAAGGTTATTATGGTTTGAATAATTTCGCTACTTTTTGTCAGGCCACCGCTGATTTTAGTGAATACAAAATGGCTACCGGTGGAAATATAAAGATTGACAGTTTTTTTGGAACGCCAAATGAAGACGCTCGAATGTGGCTGAGCCGATTCCAGGCATGGGTCGTTTTGCAGAGTATCTGAAATGAGCGAATAGGTGCTGCAATGATGTTGTCACTCCAGGGCGAAGCGCTGCTGTGGTTCAATGGGTTGCCCGAACAGGTGAAATTAAATTCAGCGCGTCTCTATCACCATTTTATGGAACATTTTATTGCCAGACAGACAGCTAGTTCATGGTTGATTGAACAACAGTTATGGTGTCGAACCATGCGTGATCAAGAGAACTTAGAGACTTACATTTTTGACATAAATTCCATGTGCTCCCGGCTCAATAAATCCGAACAAGAAACACTCTCTGCTTTTATTAGAGGTTTGAACCCTATTCTTCGGGCGTCTGTGATTCAAAGTCGACCCCAAACGATAAGTGCTGCAGTCCAACAAGCACGTCTTGTGTACGAGTCGTCATTTCTTATGTGTCAGTCTCATCCCAGCTCAGGGGCAGTCTCAGATTACATGGAGTTGGTGTCCCAAGTGTCAACTTTAAAGTCACAAGTGGAGGAAATGTCGCAGTCTCGGTCTAATCATATTGATGCTGTTAGATTTTCTGAGCGTAGAGGGCAGGTCATGTGTCAAATCTGTGACAGGGCCGGACATTCAGCCAAGACGTGTTATAGACTCACACAGGGTCGGGGACGAAATGACGACAGAAGAAATGAAGACCGCAATAATAACGTACAGGAAGATGTCACGTGTCATAACTGTGGTGGACTTAATCATATTTCTCGTCACTGTCGAACCAGAACAAGTAAAAGTAGTACGAGAAACGCGTAGACTCTGTCAAAAATGCCCCGTTTGCCAGAGATTGTGAAAATGGGGAAATGATTGGTAAAATTTCCACTGTTGGTAATTTGCTTGGAAATTATACACCTGTAACTATTAATGGTGTAAAAGCCACTGCACTTGTCGATAGTGGTGCAGATTTTTGTGTTATAAATTCAGACATTGTTTATAAATTTGGTGGTAAAATTCTGTCATCTAATATAAGAAAACATATTGTTACTGCAAATGATGTAAAGGTTCCTATCACTGGAAAAATTTTGTTACAATTACTTATTGATACTGTTCATGTTGATGTTATATTTTATATAGTACCAAAATTGTCACCTCATATTATATTAGGTTTAGATTTTTTACAAAAACATAATGTTGTAATTAATTTTGGTAAGAAGTCATTATCACTGGATCCAAAACGCAATTTGACAACAGATCAAGATGTTCATGTGCCCTCAAATTCGCAAGTAGTTACTATTGCACGTATTAAAGGCCCCACTTTACCAGATGGTGTAAATGGTTTAGTGAGTAGAAATGATTATGCATTAGGGTTACTCACTACTAAATCACTTTCTCAGGTTCATAATGGAAATGTTTATCAAGCAGTTTGTAATTTTAGTAATAATGATGTTATTTTACCAAAGGGTTCTATTATTGGGAAGTTCGTTTGTTAGTCAAAACGTGACACTGTTTGTAAGTTACCGGATTCAAATGTTCAGTTCGCTTATAAAAACAAGAATTTATATAATAATGGATGTAATCAAGTCAAGATGATAACAGTAATGTACCAATTAATAATGTTAACACTACTGAGCAAGAAATTAATATTAACCCTATAAATTCACAACAAATATCTAGTTACTTGACTGCTAGTCAATCAGGTGATCTACTCAAGCTTTTAAGTGATTATTCATCAGTGTTTGTTGGACTGGACAATAGACTTGGCGAGTGTGATATCCTGAGACACAAAATAGAAGTTCATGGAAATTTATGAAAACGGTATTGATTTATTTCAATTTTGGAAAAAAACTTCAGAAAGTGGATCGATATTATACTAAATGATGCGAGTGTAAAAAATTCAAAAGTTATGGAAACATTTTCTTAACTGGTTTAATTCGATCATAAATTTTGCCCTAACCTTATCTCCAGTGGATATAAAACCATATAATATGCAAATTAACATACTCTTGTTAATCATAAAAACTACATTTATAGAAATAAACTATTAAACCAAACAGTATCCCTATAAGGTATCATAAGAGAAATAAGATACTACCTAAAACTCAAAAAATACAAATACAAAATGAATTTCAATTATGAGATTTATATAGACAAATGGTGTGATTATGAAGCTTTGTTTGCTGAATGATCGCTATTAGATGACACAAGACTAGTTATCTTGTGGGGAATCAAGGGCGAAGATGATCATTTAAAAGTATTTCTTAATTTATTTATTTATTATTTTTTTTATTTGTTTGCCCATTTAAGTAATACTTGGCTGTGTTATGGCTATGACATGTACATTGTTTAGTATGACCTATACTGTATGTTTTAGTAATCGAAAAAATTGAAAATACCACAGCCTCACCTATCCTACTTCTGCTTTTTGTAAAGTGCTGACCCCAGGGCCCCATCCCTGGCAGCACTCCTTATAAATCTCTGTGGGGAAAATAAATTATTATTATTTTAAAAAAAGACTTTGCCCGTCCGGCGGTACGCGCTACGGCCTACTTGTATATCAAAATCCAACTCTCAAGGGACCTGTTACGTGTACGCCAATGTTTATACGAGACTCCGTTTTTTCGTTTCAACCGAACAATTAGATAGCTGTCTCACCATGTCCGTAACTCGGTACACTCATAATAAATTTGTTAAAGATGACCGTGGGCGGTGTTTTCCAGAACAGAATCATAAAATAAAATAATTGATTTTTTTTAACATTTTTTCTTAATTCTTCAGCCATCTTGCGAGGCAAATCGTCGCGTTTACGAGAACCGATTCGAATATCAACTCGAGACCTACATTTATCTTTTTCAAAATTGAACAATCAAACTCGTTATCAATTTTACACTAAGTTCCATCACCCTCTATCAAATAGAATCAAAGTCAAAGAAAGTGCTCAGCTCTGCTTAGCTCTAGCGGGCAATGTTAATTATTGAACTCCTTCAAGACATTCACCTAAGACACATTGTTATGTTCCAAAGTCTTGACTAATCGCTCTTTAGTCGAAGCAGAAAATTCTCACCAAACTTTGTCAAGGTAATGATGTAATGGATTTATACGAATTGTTTCATAGCTCCCACGTAATTACAACCTAAGTTATCGTACTCAAAACATCAACCACTCTAATTGCTTACAGTAGGCTGCCAATGTTCATCATCAACCTCCATCAACGCATTCACCAAGTATTTGCTCAAATAGAATGAGAGTTATTGTGTTTCAAACTCTTGACCAATCAAATTGCGTGTCACTCTGCTTAATCTCAGCAGAAAATGTTCATTATCGAACTTCGACAAGGTATTGGTGGAATGTACACAAGGGGCCCAGAGGTATGCCGAAAAACCGTTTTATCATTTTTTGAAAATATTGTTGGTGTAAATTAATAAAATAAAAGAATTGTAGAGGAACTAGATCGTGAAATAAAAGAAGACCGGTGACTTTTCTGAATATGGGCACCCAATAGCGTGGGTAGGATTAGAATTGAATTCTCGGACCTCCGCAGGGCCCCGGTCCACTCTAGTTTCACTTGAAGCTGTCCTCGTCGTCAGGGTATCAGGGCCATCTCCCGCTTGAATCCAGTTCAACATGTTTTGGGTATTGAAATAAATGAACGAATAGTTTATGAGAAGAAAACATTTCCGTTTTGATATGTTGGCGTCTGATGGTCACGGTATTAGTCCTTCCATTTGTTTGTTTGCTTAAAATGTCCTGTCACAAATCATGATTATTACATTAATAAAACTACATGTATTTGGTATGTCATGTGTTTGGGGTAAATCTCAGTTTCCGTGTTTTAGCAAAGTGACCCCCATTTACCACCGTCTCTGTGTATCTTTCGAAAATTTTCGAGCCCGGACCCACCCCTCGATGCTTTGGTTGTCCCAGGGCCCGTAGGTCTGTGTACCGGGCCCAGCATATAACTTGTTCATCACTCAATTGTAGCCAAATCTTGTTGTTATCTGGTTTGGAAGACCAATGTATACTGTAGCTTATACACAGCGAACAAGTCGATTAAGATACAATCTACAACATTTGCAGGGACATTTTACATCCACTAGGGGCTCAAATTTGCAAAGACTATGTTCTTCAACAATTCAGATGTGCAAAATATTAATCTGTAGAAATTCTTCGATAGCTACGGAGTGAGTCCTAAGCATAACCACTACTTTCCCAAAGAGAGCCGATATTTGTAAGTGAAACCTCGCCCTGGCAATAATAAGCTCGCCCTGGCAATAATAAGCTGGTTTAGCCTGGAATGATTTTATTGATAATAATAATGATAGTTAACAATAATACTAATAACAATTTTACAAGTTTGTAAAGCACCCACAATCCAGCCAGTGTAGCCACTTACTACTCAGTCAGTCGCACTGGTTTTACAAGTAAAATGTAACAATTAATTGCCGCAATCAACACATTGAACATACGTATTGTCCAGATTTTAATAAGGATGTCCAGATTGTTCAGTTTTAGGAATTCTCAGTTATAATCAGTGCGTTGCATGTTTTTCTTAAATATTGCATTTTGTTTCATATTGGGGTAATATATCAGAAGAGATATTTTGAAGCTTTATCACAGTTAAGATTGGGATTCTATTTTGAACCCAATGGAATAGAAAGCCAATGAAGTTTTCTTTAAAACACTGTTTGTACAACTATTGGACTGGGTCGTGATTCGGTGGCAATAATTTGAATTATTTTTAATTGTTAGTAAGGCCACGAAAGGCGATTAGACATCTATATCGTTGAAGGATTAATTTTGCCAATGCTGTATAAATAATATAACACGGTTAGCTCAATGCGGTTATCTGTGCCTTCACTAACATTTTGTGTCCAATAACCCACAAGTTCTTTACAATATCTCGTTCCAATATACAGGCCTACTGCATTGTAGGTTGAATTGTGATAATGGAAACGATTTGACAAATCAGTTTTGTCGCCATTCAGTTTTAAAAGATTTGTTTTCACCCAAACTTTCATATCTTTTTAAAAGATTTGTTTTCATCCGAACTGTAATATCTGTAGGAGAGGATCACGTGGCTAAGTGGGTAAGACGCTGGCTCGCTTGTCTGGAGGTCGGGTGTTCGATCCCTGCATTGGCCGAGAAAGTTCATCTCGATTTTCGGCTTGGTTTCCCCTTGTCAGTGATGCAGAATGGAGGGCTTGACAAGGATAGCTGCCTAGTCGTTCGGTTGGGACGAAAAACGGAGGTCCCGTGTATACATAGGCGTTCATGTAAAAGGTCCCTTTGTAGTTGGAATTTGATATAAGAGTAGGCCGTAGCGCCGCTGTCAGGGCACAGTTTCCCTCATAGCACACTGTATGGCCTATGCCCAGGTTAGGTGCAGAAGAGTAGGACGTTAAACCCCATTTCATTTAATATCTGAAGGACATTTTTCAAGAATAGTTACCTTAACAGATTCAGACGTCCCATTTAAACTTCGTAGAGTGGCGTGTTAGTATCGAATGGCGTTACCCAGGGAAGCTGTGCGGGATGTGACGAGCCCAGAGTGGAATCTTGTAGTAATTGCTTGATAACAAACATCGTCTATGGACAATTTCAGATTTGACTCAAACCATTTCTGATTGCATCCACTGATTCCAAATTAGGACCCAAGACCGTTCAATAGGATTTCTGGAATTATCCGACAAACATCTTTGTCGGAAAACTAAAATACCATGTATCGGTTTACAAACGGGACAGCTACAGCTTTTACAGAAAGATAGATTGGAAACCAGTCTATGATCGTGGAAGACGTTAGTATCAAGGAAGCATTTTACGTACGTATTTACAATTGCTGGTTTCAATAAATGGATACTGTTTATAAAGAGGTGTTTACATTATGTGTATTGTAGGTCAAATAGTAATTAAAATATAAATCTTTTAGGCAACGTCACGTTGGCACGTTATTCGGGATTCAAATAACGAATAACATGTTTTGTGACGTCCTTGGGTTTTTGAGAGTTGGCACGTTATTCGGGATTCAAATAACGAATAACATGTTTTGTGACGTCCTTGGGTTTTTTAGAGTTGGCACGTTATTCGGGATTCAAATAACAAATAACATGTGTTTGTGACGTGCTTGGTTTTTTGAGAAGTCAAATGTACTCTACAAAAAAAAAATGTGTTATGAAATGAGTGCAATATCTGTTAATTCTTTAGTCGTCATGTACAATATATGTACATTTAAATATCAAAAATATTTAAGGACAAAGGGTCTACCTAAAATCTTTAATATTATTTCATATAATAGCGTAACAATTTGATTAGCATTAAAAAACTCTTAACAAAGCATAACAAAAATATATAATGTACATTACAATTATTTACAAAATAATTTTAGCGAATGAAATCATAATGTGAAACCAATTAAGCATTGGTCTCATGATTAAAGTCATTAGATATTATGCAAATGTTGTCGTCGTCACTTGTTCGATCTGAACGAAATTTAGAAAATAATGCAACATTTTTACCGAGTGTGACACCGCCACGTTTTGGAACAGGCACAAGTTCTTCTGTTAAACCAGAAGGCCTGTTCCTACGTTTATAATAACAAATTCCCACAGCAGCACCAACAACAATCAAAACCAAAATTATAGGAACAACAATGGCAACTGTTTTCCCAGGCGTTGTTGAACCAGTAAACTGTGATCGATCTCCTTGAGTAAGGGTTATTTCTGTAACTGTTGATGTTGGAGGAATGTAAGTGTCCTCGGATGGACTTCCTTCAGGCGGATCTGTTAGAATCGACGGTACAGCAGCTGTTGATGTTGAAGGAACGTAAGTACCTGATACGAAAAAAAAGGTATTTTATAGCATGGTTTTTATTAAAACTAGTGTCAGTATCAATGCTGGCATTAAAACAACGTTGCGTTAAAGCGATTTATTTGAGTATACTAGATAATATGACATAATTACCATAACAGACTACTCCGGCATCCCGAGAATGTAGACAATAATTAACAGAAAACCCACTCTTTGTACACTCTCTAATGTTCAATTCTGTTCCTATACAACCTACATCATCCAACCATATTGGACCTGTTCCTTCGCCAAAGATCTGTGCTCTTAAAACGGCCGTTCCCGTAGCAAAGCCAAGTTGCTTGCAGACGACAGACGCATCATCGTTTGACCAAGAGTTATCACAAACTGTTCCCCACATATTTGGACCTTCTAGATAAACTTCTACTCTTCCGGAATTGTTTCCACCGCCGGCCAATCGAACTTTGGTGAGTTCTACAAGTAGAAAAATAGCAAGTTGTATGTGTTGGGAAAATATAACATACTTAAACAGCACGCAATTTTCCAGAAGAATGCGAAAACCTCAAAAGTTTCCTCTTCACTCAAGCTGCAATTGAACCAATCATTTACATAAGTAATACCCGCTACATGGCATGCCATATCTGTTTGAATTCAATCAATCGGTTAAGACCATGAAGTATAATGACCAAAACAAAGAATGTCAACCGTTATATAGGACCAGATTTAACTATTTGTTGGCTGTAGGTAAAATTAATCCGAGAGCGAAGAAGTTGAAAGTCATTGTTGGTCTATACTTATTGTAAATGAGCCCAATATTCCGGATCCTTTATTGTCTGGACACCCGTGTGGTTATAATTATATTATATAATGAAGTACCCGGTGTATACTTGAAACAAGATTATTCCTGGCGCGCCGCTGCGCGACGGATTAGTTTATCATCTAGTTTTTAAGTATTATAGTGAGAACTGCCAGCTCTTTATCTAATCCGGATTAACACCCCTTTAATATAGTGTACACGACATAAAACGAACATGAAATAAAAGAAAAAGTTAGGGTAACCCTCGATAAATTCTGAATACGCAACACTCAAGCAACTGAACTTGGTTATAAGTGGTTGAGGAGAAGTGGTTGGAATCTTGTGCAAAATGTCTAAAAATAATCGGAGGAAGTTATGGATGGAAGCACCGCATAACGTCTTTACTGGCATTTCACGGTATTGGCTTAACATCACGGGTTATTGCATGCCTTTCGAGTTGATTTTCTCTAATTATGTTGTTGTGCAAGGATATGTTAATTAGATAATATTCAAAATACCATGTTTTTTTGATCAGTAAAATTACTACCACATCGGGAAATAATTCGCCCCTAAAGCGCAAACAATTCGTATCAGAGCTTATCAGAGAGTAACATTACTTAAAAGATCGTGATATTTTTGGAAAAGTAAACAAAAATGATGGCGCTTTGCTCGCCGATTTAAAGCGCGACATTCGCCGTTGGTGTGAACTAGACTTAAATCAACTTTGTCATGTATCAAATGTAAAATATGTTGTGATATCACAACTTACGAATTGGTGATTTGTAGCACTGTACCGCCACTGGTAGTCTGTTATTCCTGCATGCATAATCCCTCCAACTTGTAAGTCTCTTGTTAAAACCATCATGCAAGCACATAGTAATTGCGGTTTCGTTACCCTGACAACGAAGACTTCTAAACCAGTATGGTTCATTACTCTCAATTCTGTATCTTGCACCAGACACCATAATACCATCCACGAAGCCGATTTCCTTGCAAATCACTTTGCTATTGATTGGATCTATGGAGTTATCACAAAATGCTCCCCACTGACCATTATAATTCATTTCCAGTCTTCCTCGACTTGTGTCTTTATCACCAGCCAACCGATACTGAATGCCTGTAAAATGCACAAACTTATGTGTTTTCATTCGGTTATCATAGATATTATTACAAAACTGATTAAAACTGGCCAATGGTTATGATATTATATGTGCGTTCTTTAGAAAACTGATTAAAAATTATTGTAAATGTAACTTATTTACAGAGAATATACACTGAAGACTTTGAAACAAGCCGGGCATTGGTGGAATCAAATGCTCAAAGGGCCACGGTGGCACAGTGAGTAAGTTTGCTTGCTATCTTGGGGGTTCCGTGCTCATCGGGATTTTCCGGTGTGGTCCCTTCTTGTCTGTGTTGCCGTCGTTCAGATGGGACGAACAACCCAGGCCCTGTGTACACATTAACGTGCACATAAAAGACCCTTGCCAGATGGAATTCGGTATAAGAATAAGCCGTGGCACCGCTGTCCGGGCAAAATTCCCTCATAATATGACAAAAACCCGTCCTCATTTGCACAGTAGGAGAGGAACAGCAGGACTCTAAAACTCCATTTCATTTCATTTCATTTGCAATAGGCACGCGGTTTCATGAAAATGGACAACAAAAACTTTGGAGGGTGATCTGGTGGAACGACACTTATTTGTTTTAATGGTACTGCAGCATATTATAAAGAGGCTTTTTGTACTGAATTTACCGTTAGATGTGTTGTAACAAAGGACTCCAGCTCTTGGTGAATAATAATCACACCAGTTTTTAGATGTAGATGTAGTAGAGTGAACACATGCGTCAAGAGATGTTTCCGTACCAGTACATTTAACGTCTGTCATCAAAATAGGTCTAATATTGCGCATGTACAGGCTTGGATTGTAGGGTACACCACCCTTGAAACCCAACTGCTCACATGCTACAGTAGCTGCCTTATTATCAAATCCTGCTGAACACACACCTCCCCATACACCGTTAAGTTGTACCTTTAAGTAACCCGATATACCACCTGCTGTATCTGCTTCAAGTTCCAATTTAAAACCTGCAATGATAATATTCATGCAAGTTTATGATCCAAAAACTATATCAATTGCATTACTCTTAAAGCCGTGAATTGCGTAGTAACGTATGGCAGGGTGGGTATGCTTATACTTTATAGAAAACAAGGTTCCACTTCTCGCAAATCTGAAATTATTGTCTTATTGTATATTGATCTTAATATAACACATCATTTGATAATTTCATAATCTTTATAGATTAGAACCTAACCGAAAACAGTTATGAACCTATACATGGCAAATTTTAGATGTACTACTCAAATTATACAGCATCATAAACCAATCCTTGAAACTCACCATTATCTACAATCGGTGTTTGACTACAAATCACTGAAGCATATTGTCCACTAGTACACGTTCCAGCATATATTTTTTTACACTGGGAAAAATGCTTCTGTGTAAAAGAACATGTCACATTAATGACACCTATAGGACTTGATCTTCCGAAGCTAGATCCTTGTATTTTCACACCATAGGAAAAGTTCAAAGATCGACATACAATCTGTGCTGCTATTTGATCGAAACCATCATCACAAACAGCTAACCAGTTATTGTTATAATATACCTCAACACCACCCTTTTCAGCATTCAAACCCAAGTTTAGCCGCACTGAAATTAGTTCAAACATTAATACTTCATCATGAAAATATTTATATAATATTACTTTATTATTAAAAGGAAGGGTTATAATATACTAGTCTTATAAACGGTAACACTAAAACTGGATTAAAAACGTATCTGGTGGCAAAAGGCGTTTCTTGGCTCTCCGACACAGAGATAGGCTTTGTAATAGCTTTGTTTCATGTGTGAACTATCTTTACTTTCGCAATAGTGTAACACTCACCTTTATCTACACAATAAACAGAAGCATCATCCCTGTGTCTTTTACACGAACCATATCTATAGGAATTACCATATATAACTTCGCTACTGAATCCAGTATGCGGACATTTATGAAGTTCGGTTTCCGTTCCTTTACATCGAATTTCACCTAGCCATATTGGTCCAGTACCCTGCCCATAATGGGCATTAGAAATAGCATAACCATCGGAGAAACCAAGTTGACGACACATAACACCAGCTTCTCTATCATCCCAGTCAAAGTCACAGACTGTTCCCCAAACACCACCGACACTGATTTCTACTCTGCCATTCTGCTCGCTGGTTCCATTTACTAGTCGGTACTGAATCCCTGTATATGAAAGAATACTGATCATACGTTGCCCTGTCCCATATTGTTATTATGTATGTTACTATAACTGTAATACGAAAACAAACGGGGGTAACAATTCACAATACAAACTGTTCCTTTTGAGAGCAAATTTTATTTTACTAATTCTCATTTTGAACTGCAACTTTTAATACGCATTTAAAACAAAGATTTCAATTAAACATACTGGATATATTTTTGTTTAAAGATTCTGCTTTACCTGCGGTATCATTGAAACAAGCTGCTGCTGCTGAGTCAGCCTTTGCACAGTTGCCCAAGTTTAATCTGTCGTTGAATGAGCAGTTTAACAATGAAGGTTCTGTTCCTGTACAATTCATAGCACTCGCCCAAAAAGGTCCACGGTCACCAATCGAGTCCCATATCACGCGAGAAGACAGGTACGCAATACCATTCGGGAATCCTCGCTTTTTACAGTAGACTTTAGCATTGGTATCATCCCAAAATGTGCTGCAGATCCGACCCTTTGTACCATAGTGATAGACATGAATCATGCCACCCGTGTCTGTTGGCTCATCGAATTGATAACGGTAGCCTAAAAGATTGACCGAATCGATAAAACACACAAATAAATAAATCAACATGAAAAGTCCAACAAAAGGACAATAACTGTGTTATCATTAGCAATTAAAGACAATTTTAGACTACCGTAAACACTGAAGAATATCTTAAGTATTCTTACTTTCATTGATGTTATCAGTAGAATTAAAACAGATGGCAGAAGCATAACTCTGAGATTCACAGACTGTTGGTTGTAAGCAATCCATGGAACTGGATTCAGCTCCTGAACATACCATACTCATATTGCTAGGAATTAATCCGCCGTTGTTCAAGAAATATTTGGTGCCATACGCCGAGCAACACACAGCTCTTCCATCACTAAAACCAATATCCTGACAAAATCTCTTGGCACTTAAATCACTAAAGCCAGTATCACAAACTAAATTCCACGTATCATTTGTATAAAATTGAACTGGTCCCTCTTTTTCACCCGGTGCAAAGCCACTGGCCAAACGAACTAAAATAATAAAAACAGAAAAAATCGAGTTACCGTGCAAATACGCCCATATTTTGCAAGAGGGCGATGAAGAAGAAGATAAAAGACCGTTAGTATGGTGTAACAGGGAATATATTAAGAGACTAGTGAAATAATAATAGTCAATAAACTAAAACCATGATTTTTCGTACAATCAGGGGGTCATAATCTAGGAAGTTACAGTCCTATATGCACTAATATTGACTGGAACCGAGATCTGTCGTGGGATATAAATTTAAGTTTCATCAAAATCGGATGTTAGTACGGGTAGCTGACACAATTCGATCTAGTAGATAAAACCAGTCCAAAGACGGAAGTGTGATGGTGTCCAAACTGTTCGGGGATCAGTCCTGGTACAAATACTCTCTTGAATTAACGCATTGTCTTCGTGTATGGTTTGCGTATGGATGCATGTTTCACAGAACTGTATGGGTCATACTGACTCTTGAAGCTTTCAAAAGGCCAAATTGTATACCCCATCTCCGCATCAGAACATCGTGATTTTCAACAACATTCTAATTCAGTCAAACGCTTTTTGTTATTTGTGTGTTGAATACAATTAAACAGAAGTTCGTTTACATGTAATGACAACAGCATTCTGGCGTGATGCAAACATTCAAAATTCTAAGATTAACGTGTGTCTCTGAAACGCGATTAACAAAAGCAATTTTCTAAAAGAGGTGTGTTTTCATTTCGCCTCCGTGTATATTATATTCAACCACTATTTATGGTCATGCCAAGTACACTCCACTAAAAGTACACAATGTATAAATCAACAACACGTAATCTTTCATTATAAGAGACTTTTGGCAAGGGCTAATTACTGGTCCGTATCAATTTTGCTTGTGACGTCATAAATGTGTGTGTACTTCTCATAAGTGATACAGCACACGGATACGCCGTATCGAACAGCTTTAATTGGAAAGAGTCTGTATAGTCAGACAGAACTATGGGTGAACCTGGAGACTGTATGCAAAGTTGTTTCATGATTGATTCTAGTAGCCTAAGGTGTCTCTTTTAAAATAGTCCCGTATAACTTTGAATTTCTTAAAACGCCAAAGGTGACCGAGCTTCACCCGAATGATTCTACACTCCCGTAATCTGGAAAAACCTAGCAAGTCAAATTTTGGTAAAAATTGAGTAGACCCATAATTGGACTTAGTACACATATAGGTTTTTTCTCCTTCACTGAAAAGGCTTCTAATTGTCTTCATCTAAAAAGACAAAATAAAATTGTTTTTATATTCAGTAACTTAATTCTGAAACAAAACAGTTTTCCTTTGTTTTCTCAAATCTACATTGAACAGTGTTACTAAGTTTTTACAGATTACGGGAGTGCATGAGGACACCTTAGACTACTAAAATTAATCAAAAAAGAAATCTTTGTATACAATTTCCAGGTTCACTCGAAACACTGGGTTTGGCGACCGGACTAGTATAACATCGTCGTCTTTTGGCCGCATTTTCGAAGTCCTTTTATACATCTATGCTTATCCTAAAACATGAATGTGTGTATTTGATAGAATTTTAACCACGATAAAGACTTGAATTTATTTCTTATTTTTGATGAGTTTTTCTCTGGAGTTTCATGTTTTTCCTGTCTGTCTGAATGCTGGTTGATCTATATACATGCTAAGATTAGTGAGGTGGGACCTTGAAAATCTGTAAATGATGTGATTCTATGTTTTCTTGTCAAGATATGATTGGTTGCAAGTGAAACTGTAGTTTACGTGGTAAGATATATGAATCTATGCAGTTACTCCAACGATGGATTTTGGGAGAATCGACAATTGCACGTATTCATTGATCATCATTCATGAATCATTGGTATAGATATTTCAACTAAATGGGTTTTAAACTGTGTGTCTTGGTGGTTTGCACAGCGTGTCTTTATAATGGTAAAAATTGTGACCTGTAGACTGTTCACAAACAATTGTGGACGGACGGACGGACGGACGAACAGGGGCAACGACAATATACGTCCACATGAAAATGTGGGCGTATAAAAAAATCACAACATTTCACAACATTTGCATCGAAGATTCAGACATTTAGATACATAAAAACCAGTCCTTGTGATAGATGAATTGAATTTTGCTCTGGTTAGGAGGCGTTTCAGATTAGGTGGCTGTCTTTGTGATTGTATATACATAAATAAATAAAAAATACGTCCAGGTAAAAAATTCTCCACTTTACTTCATTCTGACATACATTAAATATAAGCTAGCTATCTGCCTTCTATGGGCGATATATATATTAAAGTAGATAAAGTACAAGTACTTCTTTGTTTATGGTAGAAAAATGCAAAAATAAATAAAATATTAGGTCCAGGTAAAGAATTCTCCACTTTACTTCATTCTGACATATACAAGGAAAACAATAAGAAAACACATTAATCCTGATAATCATGTGTATTCTAAGCTTTAGAGTCCGCCGGGCTCTTCAACAGAGACACGAAAAAAGAAGTGTAGCTATTCACAAATTTTCAAGCTTCTATGTGTTTCAGAGGGCGGTGAGTACTATGTCACACTGGATACTGCGTAGATCACACAACCAATATATTATATTGTAGTTTTTTTTAAAGATATTTAAATTTTACTGTGTTTTTGTAATGAGAACTTCAAGTACATGACCGTCAATCCCCGCTCCTCAAGACCAATGGTTCAATTTTGTAAAAATAAGATTCGACATTAATATTTGTCACACAGCTCAGCGACTGTCGAGCGACTTAACGCTCTCCAGTAATTGTTAGGCTAGGCACTCCCCTATAGTACTGATTGTGATTTTGGAAGATAACTGCCATCGCATGCTGAAATAGAACTAAGCTCAGCTACCCATACATACGCGGCGCGAAAATCTGCCCAAACTTTAAAACGGCATTGACGTATCACGGACGGAAAAATAACTGAACACTTACATACAATAGCTAGAATATAGCTATACCCACCGAATATATATCTCATTTTGTTAGAAACCAAAATTCCACTTACCCTTTTCATAACAGACAATCCAAACATCATTTCTGTGATTCCTGCAATAATATGTATTGAAACGCGCCTTCTTCCATCCCCTGTGTGGACAATCTGCTAATTGTGATTCATCTCCGGTACAATGGAAAGACGATGAATAAACTGGTCCTGTAGTGTTCGGATAAAGTTTTCGCTGTGCCACTCCGTTACTGTAGCCAAGAGATCGACAGAAGACATTGGCGTCTCGATCATCAAAGCCATTTCCACAAATAGAACCCCAAACTCCATCCACAGCTACTTCAGCCATTCCTATGTTATCTTGTGGTCCACCAGTTATTCTATAGTAAATACCTGTTTCAAAAAAGTGCTTTATATTTCATCAATTATGTTATTAAGGGGGGGGGGATAATTTTACTTTCGATCGAGGACCCCTTAGAAACATGAGGCCTACTATACTGATTATTCAACAACAAAAAAATTGGGGATCGGAACCCTCTAACCCCCCTGTACATAACCCCTGAAGGTTCCTACCCCCATTTGACCCCCAAAATAACGTTTTTTTCGCGTAATAGTCCACAGAAATATGTAAAAGGTGGTTTGTATGTTGTCTTTTTACAAGTTTTAATGATGCTGAGTCTTATTATTGACTATATAATTATTTTCGATATTTCAAAATGACGGAAATTGAAAATGGCGATCACAGTGACCCCCATTTTGCTGGAGATCTTTGTTTATTTCTAATGTATGGCTTGTAATATGTCTTTTTATGGGTTTTCGCTGCTGCAAAGTCTGAATCGGATCTTGAAAAATAGTTTCGACCATCCAATATGGCGGATATTCAAGATGGTGGATACAAACATGGCCGCCATTTTGAACAAACACATACATAATCAGGTGACAACTTGAAAAAGAGCTCAAATTTAGTGTTTAATTTAAAGTGCTCATATGATCTCCATGTAATGGTAATGTCTGTATGTTTGTGTCTCTAACTGTGTCTACCATGTAACTAGATTAGCTAAATGTATACTCTGCAATTGTCTCATTCCATGGTTTCTATTTTAGCTCTCATTTTCTCAAAGGACTGCATATCATGATGTCGTCTTTCCATTGTCTTCGCCTATTATTTGTCGACGAAACGTTCGCAAAACTGTTTTCCTGATTGTGCTGAGCTTGTAGGAATTCTCACATCTTATTCCTCACAAAATATTTTAAATAGACATGTAAAATGTTCTTGTAAAATTTCAGATAGAATAGATTCGGCAGAGTCCTTACTTCGCTGATCTTGTCTAGCACTAGTCGGTCTAAGTAGGTACATCAAATTGATGATGACCATCAATTTGGTTGGCAATATTCCACTTAAAAAGCCTGCAGTTTCCATATACTTTCTGTCTGCCAGGTCTTTCCTTGCTGAAGACAAGTTGGCGTGTTTGATAAGCTGTACATGTTGGAGGTACACATAGGACAACATCACTAGTACATTACGATAACAAAATCTGAAAATTACACGAATGTTACGCCAATGTGCGAATCGTGCATGGGATGAGACAACAGAAGTGCATACGTGTACATCTAGTTAATCTAATTACATGATAGACACAGTTATAGACACAAATATACAGACATTACCATTACATGGACATCAGTTATAGACACAAATATACAGACATTGCCATTACATGGACATGATAGCATTTTAAGCACTTAATTTGAGGCGGGGGTCGAGTTGTCACTAGATTATGTACCAGTATGAGTTTTACAAAATGGCGGCCATGTTTGTATCCACTGTCTTGAATATCCGCCATTGGATGGTCAAATCTATTTTTCAAGGTCCAATTCAGACTTTGCAGCAATGAAAACCTACAAAAAGACATATTACAAGCCATATATTCGAATCACTAAAAGCTTTGTTCAAAATGGCGGCCATGTTTGTATCATCAGCTTGAATTTCGGGCATATTGAATGGTCAAAACTATTTTTCAAGATCTGATTAAGACTTTGCAGCAGCGAAAACCCATAAAAAGACATATTACAAGCCATACATTAGAAATAAACAAAGAACTGGTCATTTTGATTGCCATTTTGAATTTCCGCCATTTTGGAATATCGAAAATAATTATAAAGTCAATAATCAGACTCAGCATCATTAAAAACGTCTAAAAAGACAACATACAAACCATCTTTGACATATTTATGTGGCTTATTACGCCAAAAACTGCTATTTTGGGGTCAAAATAGGGGTAAGAACCTTCAGGGGGTATGTACAGGGGGGTTAGAGGGGTCTGATCCCCCAAATTTTTTTCACACATAACGAGTACATCACACCACATAAATTGAGTAGGTCCTCGTGTAGCAAGTAGAAAATTTTTGATTTAACAACCCCCCAAATGTTATGCAAACATTTTCTGTCCAGTTATTCTGATCGTCACTCAATTAACACCTAAGAATAGTTTAAATAAAAGATGAAAATGGCATTACATAATAAAGTCCATTGTAAAGTTGTAAGCGCCTTAGTGGCTGGCTGTGTTTTGTTGAGCTCTGTGTTTTATGTGTTTTTCATGTGGATTAACTGATGTGTTAACTGTGAATTTTGGCTTGGAACTTCTTAAAGGCATTGCAGACAGGAATACCTAAAAACCTTTTTAAAATTTTTATTACTTTTGGAACGATATGCATTTAAAATATTGATAATATTCTATGGATTTATGCAGTGTGGTATGGTTGCCACTAATTGGCTTAATCCCAACAGTGATGTAACACCTGTACAAACCATCTTCAGTGATCCGTTACTAAACCTTCGCTGGTTTAGGAAGAGAGGTGTTAGAGCAGGTAAACAATGGGACAGAAAAATTAAGACAGTAAAATTATCTCATAGTAGGGAAGATCAACAACATAACATTAGAGGTGTTAATGCGAATAACTTGATTGCAATCAAAACAGTGACAACCAGTGACAACAAATACTCTCAGTCAAACCCAAAAGAAAGAACAAAAGATCTGAATTTTTGCCATCTAAACTGTCGATCAGTCAGGAACAAACCACATCAGCTGTACAGTTATATTCTGGATCAAGAACTAGACATTTTTTGTGTGACTGAAACCTGGTTAAAATCAACAGACTCGATCATACTTAACAATCTTATTCCGAACAATTACAATATACATGTAGTACAGGAAAATCGCGAAAACAGAACAGGTGGAGGTGTTGCCATCATATGCAAGCAATCAATAGGAGTTAAGCAAGTGAAATCGTCAAAGTTTAGAACTTTTGAACACATCTGTGTGTCTGTATCGTGCAAAAACACAACCATACTTTGAATGAGTTCAGTGATCTTCTCCATGAAGTTAACAGCAGCAAAGATATTTTCATATGCGGTGATTTCAACATTCACCTTAACAAATCTGATGACCCGATTACAGAACAGTTCAATGAAGTGTTAAAATCATTTGGACTTAAACAGCATGTATCTGACCCCACTCACAAGAGTGGCCAAGTCCTTGATCTAATAATAACCAGAGAAGATTATGAAAAGTTAAGCAGTCTTAGTGTCACAAATCATTTAATATCTGATCACTACAGCATTCTGGGAACACTATCAATAGAGAAACCACCAAACCCCACTAAAACTATCATAAACCGAAACCTGAAGAAAATTGATGTTACTGAATTCAAGAAGGACATCATCAATTATGGACTCTTAGAAAAAGTATTAAAGAGAGAAAATGTGAATAATAAAACTAAACTCTACAATGATACTCTTACCGCCATTCTTGATAAACATGCTCCTTTATGCACCAAGACCGTTACAATTAGACCCAACACACAGTGGTTTACTGAAGATGTCAGGTCAATGAAGAAGCTTGAACGGAAAGCTGAGCAGGTATGGAGGACTACCAAGTTAGAGATACATCGCCAATTGTATGTTAAAGCGAAATTTCAAACAACCAGATGTATTAGGGAAGCTAAACAAACTTATATCCTTAACAAATTACAAGACGCATCCACTAATCCTAAACAGATTTACCAGATTATCAACAGTTTAACTAAACCTAAATCAAGCAACATCTTACCAGATACAAATAACCCCACAGGACTTGCTGACAATTTTTCCAGAACAAAGTTGAAAAGATAATGCAAAATTTTGACTCTAACAACATTACGGATTTAACCCCATTTGCTGGTAAGCCATTAAATCAATTCTCAACTGTCACTACCGAACAGATTGCAAAACTTATCTCGTCATGCAGTTTAGATCCAATACCGACGAACATTACTAAGTCATGTATATCTGAACTTGCCCCAGTCATAACAGACATTGTGAACAGCTGCATTGAAATGGGTATAGTTCCAGATCAAATGAAACTAGCATTAGTAAATCCGCTTCTAAAGAAACCATCATTAGATCCAGATGAACTTAAAAACTATAGACCAGTGTCCAATCTCTCATTCATATCCAAAATTATGGAAAAAGTTGTTGCCGAACAAATGATCTGTCATCTACGTTGCAACAATTTGATAGAACCTTACCAATCTGCCTACAAGTCCAAACACAGCACTGAGACAGCTTTAATGAGAGTACAAAATGATATCCTTAAGGAAATGGACGCCAATAAAACTGTATTTCTTGTTTTACTGGATCTTAGTGCAGCATTCGACACTCTTGAGCATCAAAGTGTACTAAGGCGACTTTCAGCAGAATTCGGCATCGCAGAAACAGCTCTATCGTGGTTTACATCTTACCTATGTGGACGCTTCCAAACTGTGGTAGTTAACGGGCATAGTTCTAAACCAGGTGCCGTGAAGTATGGGGTACCACAAGGCTCGGTCTTAGGTCCTCTGCTATTCACGACCTACACATCATCTATTGGTACTATCATACGCCGCAATAACCAAAATTATCAGCTGTATGCTGATGACACTCAGCTCTACATAGGCTTTGAGCATTCCAGTGAACAAGACGAGATTGGTAAACTGGAAAAGTGTTTGTCGGAAATTCGTTACTTGATGAAGGCAAATAAGCTGAAGCTAAATGATGACAAGACTGAATTACTTAAAATTGGAAGCAAATAACGTGTCAGCAAAACAAAAAGCAATTCTTTGAAAATTGGTGACACTGTAGTTGAAGCAAACACTAAGTCTGTGCGAAATTTAGGCGTGCATTTCAATTCACTGTGCGATATGTCTGATAACATTACGTCTGTGTGCAAGTCTGTCAACTTTCATCTTCACAACATCGGCAAAATACGCAATTTTATTGACCAGCCAACAGCAAAGATGCTAGTTAACTCCCTTGTAACATCCAGAATTGACTACTGCAACTCACTCCTATATAATTCTCCCAAATATCAAATTGGCCGGTTGCAGAAACTACAAAATAAAGCTGCCAGGATAGTTACTAGGATATCAGTCCAATTTTGAAAGAACTTCACTGGCTCCCAATCAAGTGCAGAATCGAATTCAAGATTTTATCCATGACCTATGCAACTCTAAACTGTGAATTTGTCCCAGAATACCTTAAAGATCCCCTGATCCCATATACTCCATCCAGAACCCTGCGCTCATCTTCAAGTAATCTGCTAGTTAAACCAAAAAATAAGACAATTGCCGGAACAAGAACATTCAGCTATGCTGCTCCTGAATTATGGAATGGTTTAAATGAATCCCTGAAAGATGCATCATCAATAACAACATTTCGGAAAAACCTTAAAACCGTCCTTTTCCAGAGAGCTTTCAAGTGTTGATTTTTTTAGTGCCTTACATGTGCCGTAATCGCTTGTCTCTGTTTGTAAAATGTACTATGTTTATTTTATTACTTCGATTTTTCGTTTTTACGAATTGTGTTTGTAAAGCGCCACTGAGCAATACTTGTGTTGGATACTCGGCGCTACATAAATGATAAATTATTATTATAATTATTATCCATTGGGAGCAGAATACAAAAACATAAATCACTTTAGTACAAGAAACACACACCACAATCATACTGCTAATTATCTTGGTCACTGCTAGTAGTACAGTAAAATGTTTAGGTGGCACATAGGAGACAACCTTCGACTTTTTACTTGTGCATTGGGTTTTTTCTTATTAACCTGGTTTGTCTTTGGTGTTAATAAAAGGAAAACAGACGACCCTTCGCAGAACCCAGTTGTGCTTATAACTCAATAATATCATGTCCAAGTCTACAGATAAGACGCGATAACATACCTTCACTAACAAATGAAGATAACTGGATACCGGAGACTTCAAGATGTTGCAAACCGAGCGAACCCAAAGAAAACAGTCACTGCCAATTTCTGACCTCGGATCAAATATTTTGCTAAACCCTGATTTGTATATACATGCCCAATTTAGCTTATATAAAGTAATTATTTAACTATACAGATACAACAGTATGTAACGTGTCTTAATGGATAAATGGCTAAACTAAAATATCTGAAAGGTTTAATCAAAGTGCATAACTCCTACATGAAGACGAACCTCAGAAACTATATGACAGCCATTGTTTCTAAACTGCAGATGACTATAGCACGGAAGCTTTTATAATTTTGCAATTAAATTTTTTATGTTTTTTTTAATTTTGTAAGTTAAACATGCATTATGCAAGTCTTCTTTAGGCCTGAAATGTTTTCTAAAGTATTAATTATACATCAATTAACTGATCCAAGCCTTAAACAACTCTCGATGGCATCAGATTTCTCCGATATTAAATAGATTACAACGATTCAGCGATACTTTGATTTAATCAAACATGGAGGAATGAGATTTGGCTTCGATCAACCAGTTCGGTGGTTGAACTTATTGCAAACTTTCAAAGGCTAAAAGCGTGGCTTGCAATAGAGTAATTTGAATGAAATTTTCAAATTATTGATTTTACATTATTTACTTTCGAACTATTATAGCAAGAATCGCTAGTTCTTTATTTAAATCTTTCATACTATGGGGATGCTCGATTCACAGTCCAGAACGTCCCGAATCGACAGAATTACAATCGAGTGACGCGGAATTCAGTCCTGTCACAGTTCTGCCAGTCCCGACAGCTGAGGTGGAGTGAGTAGAATCGTGACGTATTCCTAGGCAAAAAATATGTTTCAGCTGTCATGATTGGCTGAGATATTTTTTATAGACTCGACACCTGCGTTGTACTCCGAAATTCTCCTTTTCATTCGATTGACACCAGTTTTGGAATTTAGTTCCAGAACTGTGAATCCCCAATATCTTTAATTTTTTTAAATTTTGTAAGTTAATTTTTATTTTATTTTTTAATTTTGTAAGTTAATTTTTATATTTTTTTTATTTTGTGAATTTATTTGTAGATTAATTTTTTTACAAGATCTGTCATCCAATCAAGTGGCATGGACTCGATCCCCAGCTTGTACAGGTTTCCTCCCACTACTAAAACAATTTTTTTGAATTAAAATTGAACCATATTTTACTGCCGAAATTATCTGGCGGAGTTCAAAACTTTTAAAATTACACATTATGGTTTGGAATTAAAGGTTAAAATTATAAAATTATAAAATTTAAAATTATAAAATTTGAAATTGTAAAATTTGAAATTATAAAATTTGAAATTATAAAAATTTAAATTCAAAATACAAAATTGAATCTTGAAAATTAGAAAATAAAGTTCAGATTTAGAAATAAAAAGATAACTAAAAATAGAAATGCAAATATGTTCTACATAGAAAATGAACCAAATGGCTTGTTTGGTTAAAATACCTGAGGAATCAGTACAAAGTATGCCAGCTACATGTCTATTTGCACAAGTTTTAACGTCCCCCAATGCTATAGTTGTTGAACAGGATATAAGGTTTGGTTCTGTACCAGTGCAGGCCATTTTACTAATCCAGTAAGGTCTACTAGGCGAAAACTCATATCTAAAATGTTTATATGCTGTTCCGTGTCTATAACCCAGTTCTCTACAAGCTACCCTGGCATCGTTATCATCCCAATCATCAGAACAGATGCTACCATTTATACCCAAATAATTAATTATTACTTCTCCCGTATAATTATTACCACCACCAATGCTCCAGGTGTAGGCTGTAAAGAAAGATAAATATATCTACAAAGATTCAAGTCCTTGGAAGCTGCAGCTGCAATTAAGTGGAATTCACCACCTGTATGTAACAAATTTGCCCGTCACTAACACCATTTAAATCATGTTAAAAGACATACTCTTTTGACACTTTATTCAGATAACCTTAATTTTGTTAGCGCTTTGAGCAGACACTTTGTTCTGGAGTTTAGCGCAATATAAAAATACTTATTATTTATAATTACACAAAAAAACTATTTAGGTAGTAAATAAACATTGCATACTGACACTGAATGGATTACTACAATCCAATGGATATATATTTCTTCATTTACAACAGTACATGTATTTGCACTGTAGTATATTAATGCACAAGGCCTATCTGACATAACATGACATAAATTGAATATTTTTTAGGCGTGGATATTAGACTTACTTGTGGGTTTTGACCCATTGTAACAGATTAACGCCACATTGTGGTTGAAACAGGATCGTGAAATTGAATTATTGTGGGGGCAGTCAACAAGACGACTTTCTGAACCAGTACATCTTACATTATCCATTGCAGCTGATGGACCCTTACCAAAAACTCCACAACATGCCATGACGCCATCATCATAACCTAATTCTTTACAAGCTACTCCTACAGAAAACAACATAGATACACTGTAAGGTTGATATCGTTGACTAACATTTATAAATGAAAATATACGACACTAATAGATCAAATTCGTCGTTAGTCAGGTAGTAGTCATTAAGTAGGTGTTTTGTCACCATGGTGTTAAAACTGTGACTATTGAATTATATGCACCACTGTTTCCAGGTTTGCATATTCAATAGTGTTACAATTAGCCACACTTTTACACCAATAGTGACATCTTCTACAGCTAGTTACACACCTGCTAATTAATGACTCCTATATGATTTCTAACCACGTTCTATACATTATACACATTAGGTGTGGTTTAATGGTCGAGAGCGAAACATTAATAAATATATTGATACTGCACGAGGCATTAGCCGAGTCCTGCTTCAATATATTACGCAATGTCTTTAGCTCGAGACCATTAAACAACTTAAAATATAGACACAAACCCACACGTGCTTTTCAATGAAATACGCCACGCGAGTCAAATGTTAGTATAGATAATGTACAATTGGCAAGGTGCCCGCATACTCCTCGCAGTGTTTTGTTTAATTAGAGCTAACTCCACTACTCACTGCTGTAAAAGAAGAAAATTCCTGTTCTAAATTATCACTGGTCAATAGTCTGATTAACAACCAATGGCTAACTGGGTTACAAAAGCATTGCGCTTAAGACAGAGCGCCAAATTGGACCAAATATGTTTACATGACTCGCGATTTTATTATACACAATTAACCAGTATATAGCAGAATATTGCAGTAACATTAGTTGCGTGACACACGAGGCTATCAAATGGAATAAAATTTAAACAATACTGTTTGGAAACGAACATACTTTCACCGTTTTTAATAACTCAAATCATTGTCCAAAATTTTAGGGAAGACCCAGATTTAACGTAGGACTGTCATGTTGCTGAATTTGTGATAGATTTGAATGAACGGGAAGAATAGACACACTCCACGAAAAGTTCAAGTATCTAGAAGCCAATCCAGCAATGGCCAGGGAGGGATTTCTCGGGCCATTGCTTCAGAAATATGGTACACTATTGGAAATAATAAGTCAACGGTGTCAGCTAGTCAGAGATAGTAAGGATTAAATGTTGTGTCAATCGCGTCTGAAGTCAACACCCAGGCATGGAACACATTTACGTAAATCAACACCCAGGCATGGAACACATTTACGTAAATGGGCAAGAAATTGCCTGTTTTAACCCAAAGATAGCACTGTAAGTGGATACAATTATTATTATTAACTACCGTAACCGAGGCCCGTAACGTTGAAATATCACTTACTTGTATTTGTAGGAGACCAATTGTGATCACAGACGAATTCCCAATGTTTATTCCAGTAGACGTTAACCATTCCGACAGATGGAGTACCACCAGCCGTTAATCGAACTAAAACAATAAAACAATATTGTCCGTATTCCTTATTATTATGCTCCGTCTAATTGTAGACATTCGTATAGAATAAAATCAAATTTTAATTACGACAGATGCGCAATTTTAGAATGCAATTTTTACAAAGTGGAGGCAAATTGAAGAATCCCGAGAATTTGTAGGGTATGTTATCAGAAATAACGCGCAATTACTTTGATGAAGCATACTGACAACTTACTGTCATTATAGCAGAAAACACCAAGATCATAACATCTGGAAAAAGGATAGGTATAACTGGGATTCCAACTATAGCTGCGACACTTGAATAGCGAGGATTCTATTCCTGAACAACCCACATTACCCATCCATACCTTCCCACGCTGACCATAATGTAAAATAATATCATATATAATACATAAACGACACTCATATACTTAAATATATGATTTTTTAAAAACGGGAACAGAATATCAAACAAATACATAAATAGGCCTACACCAACATTACAGAAACTAACTAAACTATACCGGAACTATTACTACGTCGAGGCCTAGACTACATCGGTGGACTAAATATATCAACTCCACCATTCCGCCCCGCTGAGCGACTGAACTCGGGCGAGTCCTTACGCCGGCCTCTGCCGTCTCGTCGTCTGCTCTCTGTCTGCTCTCCGTCTGTTGTTGTCTGTTAACTTTGAGTAAACTCCTGCTTATAAAGCCTCTAACAATTTGGGAAGATGGACAGGAGTGATCATATATAGTATTTGCAACGATACTGCATATTTCATTTGAAGTCACTCAATTCTGCTGCGTGTTATACACAGCTTATGTGTAACTTGTAAAGAACACATTGGATAATTAAATTAGATGGTTAATAGGGTCGTGCCTTAAAATAAGTTTAGATGCTACACCCTGGGATTTAAGGCGGTGTTATTCTACAATTTCGTCTAAATAACACGTTCAACAAACACACTGCAAAAGGCAATCTGATTAAAATACAGATCTATATTTCGCTTGTTTTTTATACTTCATATGGCCTACACTACATGAAGATCTGACCAGATTTCTGGGATGTCACGTCAGGGGTCATAAGAGCAGCTTTTGAGCCTATGACGTCCGTACTGATTTATCAATCAGCGTTGACGTTTCTAGTGGTTTACAAAGAGTTCCGTGCAGAGCACGCCATAACAGACCGTTTCGTTGACTAATTCCTCACATCAACTTGAATGTCTGTTATGTAACAACTCTTCCAGATCCTATCGCATAGGCGCACGAGCCAGGGGTGGGGGGGCAAGGGGCAGCTGCCCCCTAACTTTCGGGAAAGCTGACTTTACGGCCAGACAGGTAAAGTAAAAAACAAGAAGCAAAATAAAGTGCCCTAAATCTAACAAAACACTAATTTTACGGGATGAAATTGCAAGACGCCGTTGCGGCCGTCAAATATTCCAAAACTTTCTTCGGGGGTCCATAGAAGGTCAGTTGAAGCTGCTGTATTTACAGACTGAAGTAGCAGGAAATCGCGTTTGCGGTAGTTAAATTTTCAAAATATTTTTCCCACCGAACCCGTTTTCGTGGACTGTAAACGATTGATTGCAATTCGAGTCAACCACCTTAATTAAGCTGTATTATACCACTTTGAATTTGTTTTGTTCACGAGTTGAAATAGCATGAAAACGTGTTTGCAGCTGTAAAATATTCCAAATTTTTCGGGGGGGGGGGGGGCATACAAGTTAAGCTCCGCTTCTATATCTCTCGCAGAAGACCGGCGCCGCTCTCTGTACACCCGAATTTTTTTTCGGGCATTTCGGGTTCTGCCGTCTTACTGTCATCGAGCCCATACGCCTATGTCCTATCGTGTTCTGAAGACAAGCGAAACGAAAGTTTAAACTATAAAAAACGAAACATGTGTGTTAATCAGAGTGTACAAAAAGGCGGCTTCAAAAGTTGAACGAAATAAACTGAGGATAAACTTCTTACTTTTCTGCACCGACTAAGATAATGAAGACGAACTTACGTCATATAGTGTGTCATGCGGGTAAGTTTGCCCAGACAACTTTCAAGGGTTTTGTTACGTGCACGCCAATATGTACACTGGACCTCGATTTTCCGTCCCATCCTTATGATTGGACACTCCTTGTCGAGCCCTGCACCACTGACAATAAGAGACCGCGCCAGAAAATCCCGAGGAACCGAGACCTTTATCAAATTTTAAACAGAAACTTCGTCTATCAATAAATATAATAAAATAGCATACAGCAATTTCAGATGTGTTCCCACTAGAGTTGCTGAACCCCTAATTACCTGAATTTTCGTGGAATAGGTAGGATCGATAGCGCCACCTCTAAATCCTAACTGACGACAGGCTACATTAGCAGTTAACGAACTCGGATATGTCTGACAGACACGTCCCCATGTTGTCTCATATAGTAGTCTTACTCGACCAGCCCTTTTCGTACCATTAACCAACTGAATACCAATACCTGATGAAAGAATACAAATGATAATATATGTTTCGCAAAATACAAATCAGTCGGGATTCTTATATGCACCTATAAATTCTGAGACTTCCTGTAGTTATTCAGCTGTTCATAAGCATTGAGCCCTATCGAAATTCAGGACCACACTGCTTATTGTTGAAGCTGACAATATACTGTTCTTTACCAAAGATTTATTAATTCTGTTTAGCCCCGTATTTCCAGTGTTCTCAGTCTAATTTGAAAAAAATATCAACAGAAATGTTTCAAATCGTCGGTGAAGTATATCTCGGGTGTTTCTCGGGAAATTAGTCAAATACACTTTTTTGTTTTTTAAAATCTCCCAATTAATATGTGCATTTCTGTCTAAGCTGTGTATCTCTACGCCAATTGGAACTGTTTTGGGTATCATGTGTCCAAATTTTATATCTTGATTTGTGGAAATTTTGAAATGCAAAATGTTCTATTTCTTAATCTTAGAAATTCTGAGATACACCCTTTTGACACTTCACCGACGAAATGTGAACAATATTTCGAAAACATTCTTTTCACAGCCCATCAAAACAAATACGCAGTACACTTTTTGAATGTGACCCAACTTAACTTACCCCCATTATTATAACACAGGGCACCGGCAACTGGTCTATTATTATAGCGAGCAGAACACCCTTTATCTTCACCAAAACCTTTAGAACTGCAATCATCTAAACTTGCTTCAGTACCAGTACAGTTGTATCCTCCTAGTACTGTGAGCTGACTCGAACGTGTGGTTGTATACACGGCAACACCGCCAAGTTTACCTGTTTGCTTACACGCAACATTGGCTTCTGCGTCTGTCCAGCCAATATTACATATTGGTCCATAGAAACCATACTTAGAAGCATTTACAACACCTTTTGATAGTGAATTGTCAATCTTCACTACTATACCTAGACAAACAAATTAAATAACAAAGGTTAATCGTAACCGCGGTGGGAGAAGGGTAGTCTCAGTAAAGATCAGCTGGTGGTTAGATTGATGATAGTGTTAATATTGGCGTGATAAATATTCGTAAACACTGTAGTTACGAGGTAATTAATTTTATTTCATTGGCGCCAAGTCATTTTTTTAAATATAGTAACAATATCCTTAAGTCACATGGTTGCCTTTATGCTTTACATGTCCTGTCTACATTATATCGATGAATATGACGTAACTATTACAGGAAATCAATGATCTGAAACACTTACTGCCGACCTTAATGGGTGTTGCTGAACAATATACAGTGACGTAATTTCCTGAAGCACAGACACCTGTCGTATACTGACATGACGTAAGACGTGATTCGGTACCAGTACAATTGGTGATGGTGATATTCGGTTTGGTATCGTAATAATACAGCTGACCAATTGCGTTACAGCACTGCATCTTGCCGTCTACGTAACCCAATTCTTTGCATGCGACACTGGCTGTTTCATCAGTGAACTGGTCATCACAAACAGGAATAAATGAATTGCCTTGCTTCATTTCGAGCCTGCCATAGTCAGCTCTATATCCAACTCCGAAAACACGAACTATTGGAAGAAAAGATATTTTCCATTTTGTGATTACAGAGCAGAATCATATTTTCATTAAACGGGTAATATATACAAAGATACAAAATAGGATATTTAAATCATCATTTAAATCAACGCGAACTCATTTCACACCAATTTTACCCCACCCCACCCCCACTCCACACACGCACACCTGCTACCTCCACCCCATAATTCAAACAGTTGTCCAGGGGCATCATAAACACTTATTTAGATATGGACAGTCCTAGAAATTTATGTTTTATTAATATATAACATGATCATCATTTATGTTAACATAATGTCAACTCCCCCCCCCCCTCCACATACGCACACCTACACCTGCTCCCCCCATCCCACATCCCTAAAACAGTTGTCAAGGGCATCATAAACACTTATTTAAAGATAGAAAGTCCTCAAAATTTATGTTTTATTAATATATTATATCAACATGTCATTCCATCCACCCCAAGACACACACACGTTCATTGCAGACATTTGACCCCCTATATCTCGGAAAAGCTCCCTCAAACGCCTGATCACCACCCCGATTCGGAATCTACACAAAAAACTGGTCTAGAAAAACCTGGTCTCATAACTTCACAGCTCGGGTGGCGCCCCCCCCCCCCCGCCTTCAGCCACTAAACTATATCGTCAATATATCAACACCCAATAAATTTACGGCACAGTTCGCCTTTTTAGCTGACAAAGGGTCTCTGATGGAAAATTACACAAATATATTTATTGGTGTGTCAAAACATTAGATTCAATTATTTTCACTAACCTGGCCCATGACACATGACATTAACATCATAACACGGAGGCATGCTGCCCCAGGTTATTGCACATTCTTTAAGAGAATTCTCTGTTCCCGTACAGTATACATTAGTTATATAAATGGGACCACTGCCTTGATTGTGTGTTGTTGCGGTAGATATTCCTTCTTCGAAACCTTCCTCTCGACAGATAACATCAGCAATCTTGTCTCTAGAACTGGAGGGAAAAGGGTAATAACACAGTTTACCCCAAACACCATCAATGGCCACCTCTGCCCTTCCCGAATCTTTTCTTGTTCCATTTAAACGAACTTGGAGCCCTGTAGGATACAATAAACAACAGACTATCTTTATCTATTTCCATTATCTCTTAGAAAAAAATCAAATATTTGAAGGATAGTACAGTATAACTGTATCAAAAATAAAACTGAAGACCACTATGTTTGGTCTGAGTATTATACGTTATTAAATCAGAACTGGGATTACCAGGTATAGTTTTACCGCAAATACGATGATTTTACATTAAATCTTTATTTTTCAAGTTTTGTAGGTAAGACACCAGGTAGCTAGCCGGAGGGTCTGACAAGGACAATTGTCGTGTCCTTCGGATGAAACAATAAGAGAGAGAGAGAGAGAGATGGGGATTAACGTCCACTCAACACAAACTAGGTCATTTCGGGACTAACATATGGTTTTAATTTTATTTCAATAATTCGCATGCGCGTAGGGGTCTTTAGCAGTGGGAGGAAACCGGAGTTCCCGGAGGAAACCCACGAAACCACAGCCGCAAGCCAGAGGTGACCGGCCAGCTAGATGTCAAAGCGCGGCACTCTAGACCACTAGGCCATCCCAACCCCCCATGAAACAATAAACGAGGTCCCGTGTATACATTGGCTTGCATATAAAAGATAACTTGGCAGTTAGAATTCGATATGAGTAGGTCATAGTGCAGCTGTCCGGACGAAACTTCTCTCATAGAACACTGTATGACGTATGCCCATCTTCATTAAACAGACGAAAAAGAACAGTATGACATTAAACCCTATTTCATTTCCAAGTTTATAAGATGTACTATATTGTTTCGCTCATTGGAAATACAATAAGTTTACATTAGAATTAGAATATGTTTAAAAGTGGGTAGAATCTATTGTAACCTTTTCTACTCAATGTATAATAATACCTGTGTTTTGATAACAATAAACAGCGGCATCACCGATCGAAGAGCAGTTATCGGCATCACCCCAAACCATTCCACCACATCTATTTAGCGATGATTCGGTACCAGTACACTGTATATTAGACAGCCATCTCACATCATTGACTGACCATCCATAGGTATGTCTATGCACATAAGCAAAACCCTTGTTATATCCTTTCATTTTACAGATAACAGTAGCATCATTATCGTCAAATCCATCAGGACAAATGTAACCTTTTATACCCATATGTGTGACTTGGATTCGCCCTTTAGAACCTTGGGTTGCTGAACCAATCTGTAACTCATATCCTGGAAGCATTTGAAAATAGGAAAGATAAAATTCTAAACTTTCGTAAGTTCTAAACAAAAACAACTTTATAATTGTGTTCTTTGGTGTTTTCTTTTTACCCAAACATAATTTTATAATTGTGTTTTTTTTACCTATAAAGTGTATAACAAAAACTAATCTTTCATCTGTTCGGTGTTTATTTGTTCCCTGGTAAATATGCATCGGTTGCTGGTTACCAGTATCGAATTATACAGTTATCTTCTAAAAGTTCCGTTCCAATTTGATTCCGTAATAATTCAAAATGTTATTAACATCAATAATTAATCCCCAGTTTTAGATTTATATCCGTCTTCCAGTTGTTTTAAAATGTCACTAATGTTTCTAATTAATTATTTGTATATTGTTTCGTTTCTCAGATTCTGATTTTATTGCAAAGCGAAAGATGGTGCAAATATTTAAATTGATAAGAAATAGACTTTATATTAGATCATCTGTTTGTAATTTGGTGTATTATTATTTTGGGTGAAATAAAAACTAGAAGTTTAATTTACAACATCTTACCTTGACCCGGTAAAGTATTAGAACATGCTACTGAAGCATATTTTCTAGTGGGACAAAAAGTTAAGCTTCTTTCATAACTACAGTTCGTTAAAGATGGTTCACGTCCATTACATGATATCTTGGATCTAACGATATTGTAGCTAGCATATCTCTTACCAAAAGCCGAACAACAGATACTAATACCATATGCATAGCCAAGTTCATTACAGGTTACTGTGGCATCAACATTTGTAAAGTTCTCGGCACAAACTATACCATATCTTCTGGTTGATGGGTCGTACAATTTAACTGCTCCAAACTTCGGATTCGGTTGAAGTTGTACTGTAAATGAACGAAATGGGTCACAAATGTAAAAAAAAACAAAACAAAAAAAACCTCCTAAGTATCGCACATTTGTAACAACAGGCAGCTTTACCGATAGCATTAATTGGGTTTATTTGATTTGATTATATACAATATCATATCCTCACCAAGCCCCTTTGTTTGATTTTTGTTTTCTTCCTATGTTCAAAGTGTTCCACTACCTAATATAGCATACCACACAAAAAATAATGAAAATCGTATGACATTTCTGTGGTCCACCGCGATGCCCCCCCCCCCACTGTTTCACTTCCTAAGTTCTTCTTTTTTGTGCAAACATATGCCAATTTAACTTTTGGTTGTATTGAACTGTACGGTCTTTGTATTTAAAAAATTCAGTGACTTCTTTTCTTGTGTTATAAGGCCAAAGTATACCTGCAGGGTACAATACAGACAATATTTAGTCTGCTGAGTGCAAATCATTCACAGTGAAGTGTGGTCAAGTCTTTTGGAATGACGCCCCAAATAACCCGCAAAAATGCGTGTCGGACCAGAGATTACAATTGCTAATGCAGATATAACAGGAACAAAATTACCCACGAAACGACAAGTACTTCGATGTTTGTTATACCACATTCAAGATGGACTCTCAACTAATCCAACAAAGATGCAGACCGCAAGTATTGTTCTTTCAAAGTTAAGCCTTTCTATTCTAAAGCCAACATTCCCAAGATACAAGACGTTAGTGCTTGCAAAAAGATTTTGAATATTCTAACAGTGAATGCTAAATTTCGAGCGATTCCAATAAAACGACACTGTAACCCACCAGTAATACAACAGCTTCAGGAAAATGACAAAGAACTTTCTAAAACTTGTCAATTGTGGGTTCCTGATGCAGAATCACTCATTTGCAATCCCGAAGATGTAACATTTCTCGTATCTATGAAAACTGACAGGCTACATTTGGTTCATTTGACACAGTGTTAGCTGGGAAAATGAGGCGTAAACAGCAACGAGAAATTGACCTGGAACGCCGAAGGAAAGAATCACAATCAGAAACAACAAAAACATATACAAGAGTATCTTCTGACATTTTGGAGGATACCAATATTCAGGATTTGACATCTAATGAAGATGGCACTACTACATTTACAACACCAGAACCCATGAGAGCTCATTGTCGAATGCATAGCGGCACTTCTGCGTTCATACCACACAGCATACTTAAATCGCCCAAACGGGTTGCTTTGGCCACTCGTATGAAGATGTTGCAAGCTCAACAGGCAGCCTATACGTCTGCCCTCATTGAGGAGGCAGGAAGGGGTGTATCAAAAGTCCATACATCATATTCAATGGCCAAAAAAGACCGAAATGGAGTAATTTAAATGATGACATTGCTGGTAAATACAAATCATCCTGGGTACCGCCTGAATTTGCATCTTTACAATGGGATGGGAAGCTTATGCAGTGTCTGGATAATGAGAGTAAAAATGAAGAGCGACTAGCAGTTTACATCGGTGACCAGGATAACCTAAGATGACTGGGAATACCGAACTTCAAGCTGGGAACCGACAAAAAGTCAGGAGAAATTATTACCAACTTAGTGATGGAGTTATTAGAACAGTGGAACTGTGCCAACTCTATTGTTAATATTATGTTTGACACAACCAGCAGTAATACCGGTCATGTAAGTGCAGCATGCACTGCTATTCAACAGAGATTGAATCGTGCTCTACTCTGGTCAGGGTGTCGTCACCACATTGGTGAAATTATGATTGGCCATATTTTTTACCGATTTAAAAATAGAAATTTCAAAATCTCCTGCTGTGACATTATTCACACGGTTAAAGTCAAATTGGGAGATGATTCCACGCACAGATACACATCTCACTGGAATAGATATGGGCAGTTTTGATGATAGTGTGACACAGCTAGTCACTGACTTAAAAGACGAGTCTCTACACTGTGCTTTTGTGAGAAAAGACTCACATAAACATCGCGACGATTATCTTGAATTTATAAATCTTTCTTGTGCATACTTGAATGGTGACAATGATGGTTTTGGCTTTAGGCGCCCAGGAGCAATGCACAAGTCTCGCTGGATGTCGAAATTAATCTACTGTCTGAAAGTATGCTTAATACAAACGCAGATTGATCAACTGCCTCCAGGAACAATCACTACTAGACAACAGACATCCAAAGTTCGTGATTTTACAAACTTTGTGACCTTGGTATATGCCCCATGGAACGACGTGTGCCTCTACAACGATATACTCCGCTACCATAACATGCATGAACAATATCTACAAGCGCCCAGAAAGCTCTTGATCGACATTTGTGGTATATAACCTCTGAATTAATAGAAAGGATATTCCGAAGTTGAGAAGTCCAAAAGCATCTAAGAAATAATCCATCATTGAATAATGTGAAATACTCTTTATGGTTGGATAGAAAAACTATAAATGTTCTTACATTAGATATATAAAATTTGTCACGATGAATGCCACTCAAACATAACAGATATCCTAAGATATTTAAATACACTTTCACAGCAAAATATTACACTTAATGAATACAATATATAACATCAAAATAGCACATCTCTAAGAAATAAAAAATAATGAAATTTTGATAATGAAAAACACTATTTTTTGGAAAAAAAAACAGTGGTTATACAATTTTCAAAATCGGTGTGGACCACATAGATATGAACTGATCTTCATGATTTTTTGTGTGGTAGTTTATATTTGGTAGTGGAACACTTTGCACAGTGGAAGAACTTGATAAATTTAATTTTTTAAAATCATGGGGCGAGACGAAGTAGATTAGTGTTAGAAAACTTTTGACTCAACCACCCCGACTTAAGTAAAGCACTGGGACGTGACACTTAAACTAACTGACACACTGGCACAAAAGTCGTACGACATTTTACAATCGCCAAGAATACCATCGACGAACACTATACGGTCAATAGTAGACAGTTTTCAAATATTCCTAAATCGATAAAAAAAATAATTCGGCATTGATATTAAGAAAAAAATGTTTTATCCACCACAAATCATTTGCGCATATATTAATGCATATAAGTTTACATTACAAATATGAAGGTATGGTGGAATTCGCTGACAAATAATCCTATTTTACACTGGTATTTCTTCTATTGAGATTAAAAATATTTTCCCAGAATATAAATCAGGTTTATTAATAATTATTTATGGAAAAGTTCCAAATTATTTACAATAATACTGGTCAGCAATACCACGGTCTATTGGCGTTTGTTCCGGTAAGGCTGGTGATTCGACCCATTTTGGGAACCATGACACTTTCTTAATTGGTCACGCTTTTGCCGATTTCCATTCTGGGAACCAAAATATAGATTGCAAAACTATACCCATATGACGGGGGATTTGAGTCAAAAGGCAGTGCTATGTTGTTAGTGTTTTTAAAATGTAAAACGTCCAGCAATAAACAATATAAATAAATTAAGTTTTATTGAATTGGTTATATCACAAAATGAATTATGCGTAGAAAAGGTGTCATTTGTCAAAAGTCTAGATGTCAATTTACGCGATGTAGTGATGTCATAGAGCTAATTCTTGTTCCATGTAATAGAAAAAAAAAACTTTGTCAGTATTGCAAGATTTTTGTAATTTGACTTGGTGCAATTTACACGTTGCATTCAGCATTTGCAGCATTGGAAATGTAAAAACACTATCAACATAGCACTGACATTTGACTAAATTCCCCGTGATACATCCAGGTGTTGAAAGGGCGGCTGTGTTTAATACAACCCAGCATAGAGACTGTATGAAGAATTGTCATTCCATCGCCTTTATGTTAACGAATGTTCAAGCAGAAGCAACGACACTACTTGCGTGCTGGTACGTGCCGATATTAGGGTTATATCACCCAGGGACTGGCGGATAGGTGATGACAATATTCAACAACATTACAATGAGGGATTATAAAAATCTTTGACATCATTTAACATACCGTATCTTGTGCATGAAACTCTGGTATCACGGTTATGGTATAAACAAGATCGTGTTGTAACATTGAATCCGACATTTGGACAGTTCCATATTGTATCCTCTGATCCAGTACAACTGGGGTTATTTAAGTATACATGTCCAGGTCCATTACCATACAGTGATCCGGGTTGAGCGGTTCCATCAAAGTAGCCCAATTGTCTACACACTACTTTAGCATCACTCGAACTAAAAGAGCTGTCACAAATAGTACCCCATTGGCCATTGATTTTAATATTAACGATACCCTGGCTGTCAGATATTCCCCCAGTAAGCTTCATTTGGATATCTGTGAAATATAGTAAGACAGTAATTACCACAGATTTGTTATTATGTTCCATAATACTGATCACTGAATGTATTGTAAATTATTTATTGGTCATTTAAATTTCAAGAGTAGAATATTTAATACTTAGATGGAAACCTGGTTTGAAGATTAATAGGGTTGCTGAGTGCGCTGTAATAATAAGGCATGCTATCAAACCCGGGGTTGTACATGACAAGTGCAGGGTCGACTTTCAGGATTGTGAGTATACATCCAAGGTATCAACAACTGCACCTCATGTCGGACCCGTTATGCTCCAAATCCCCCAATCTCGACAATCTTCACAACGTGCTTATAGTTATGACAATACGATATTGATAATACTAATGAGTTATTAATATTGTTATTACTACTAACCCATGTCCATACTGGAGCATACAACTCTTGCTGCGAAATGTGATCTTTTTGGTGAACAAGACGATGGTATAAGTGTAGAATATGAACAACTTTCTAAGCGAAACTCGTTTCCACTACAGTTAAATCCTGATAGTAATCGCGGATTGGATATGGAAGAATAATAATATGACGTGCTCGGCCCAATAGCTATACCAGATCTAAAGCCTGTTTGTTTACACACTACATTAGCTTCTTCATCACCCCAGCCATCAGAACACGCCGTACCATTTATACCATACATGTTGAAAATGACTTCGGCTGGGAAGCTGTTACCAATGAATACACTGAAACCTTCAGTGGATGAATAAAAAAGTCAGTTGTTAACAGATTGATTCCATAATAACAGAAGTAATTAGTATCACAATCATAGCTGTTTTCTTTTAAATAAGAACAAAAGTGGTAAAATGTTGTCAACTGGAATTGAATTACATTTACTGATCTGCTGTTTAATATTTTAGATTATAGTGATTAGATCTCAAAACTAATACTCACCATTGGTCATGTTTGTATTGCTGCAAGCGACGGAGGCATAATTTAAGTACAGATAACTTCGCCGACAATTGTTCAATGCAGAATTAAAACTACAATTAGCCAAGGAAGCTTCTGATCCAGTACAGTTAAATCCACCAAGAGTATTACTGTCCCAAGATTTAAGGCGACCAAACGCACCAGGTTGAAGAGCTTTACCATAACCAAATCCAAGTTCTCTACAGGCAACACGAGCTTCATTATCGTCAAACATAGAGCTACAAACTGGTGTCCATCTATTACGGAAGTACAGCTGAACACGACCAGCATATTCACCGTTTGTTCGTCTTCCTCCTACAAGCTGGACTATAAAATACCATAATTAATTTTAAGATTAGTAACTAGATGAAGACTCCGTATAATCACAGAATCATTTCAGTAGTAATAATGTGGGATGAGTATGTTTGACAGAAATTCAGTTATAAAGTCTTAGCATCCCCGGATTAATTACTGACCGTGAAAATCATATTATTGAAGTCGTATGATTCAATACTTTTCAAATCTTACCATGTTTAAAACATATGACATTTGCCTGCTTCTTACATGTGGCTTTACTTCTCCATCCATCGTTGGAACATTGAAACACAGAAGACTCAAAGCCTTGACAATAAGGACTGTCCATAAATGCTATTCCGCCGGTGGGCCAATTTGTTTTTACACTAAAAATACATTTTTAAAAATACTTGTAGCTAGATAGGAATACTTCACAAGACCAGAAAGCTGTTAAAAACAGAAGAGACCAGATAAGGGAAGTCCGATGATACCGATAGACCGAGGGGTTTGTTTATGACATAAATTTGGGGTGCTTTATCGACGCCTCCCTCAACCTCAAAATACTTGTAATTTCTTATAAACTATTGAGCATTAATTTTTTTGATACGACTTAACCAGGATATAACGTAGCCATTATCAAACATAGTTCAGGTAGTGTTGCCATGGTATTGGGTTTGGGGATATCGTGTTCGAAATGATTGGCAAACCAAATTGCTTAACTTAACCCCAGTGTAAAATGCTCTGCATTAAATTGACATAATAAAGAAGTACACCTAGTTTGAACATCCAACCTCAATTGGACACAGTTAATCTATTGTTATTGATTGTTATACTCCCCAGTGATTGTAATAGAATACACAACTCTTTTTTATTAAACAGATATTTTAATGCTGCATAACATATTTACATATCAAATCATTGTGGTTAGATATATTAACGTCTATCTTCTATCTTCTATAGCTGTTCGCCCTAGGTCTCTCTCTAGCCCCCCCCCCCCCCTTGGTCTCAAATGACATTATATTACATGCCTTCCCTAGCCACAATTTTAAAATAGTGGAATATATAAAATAATATATGAAACGATTTTAAAACAATAAAAGATTAAAGTATAATACAATAATTCAAAGCATCCAAAAGCAGATGGAAATATTGTATATGGTAAAAAAAATGTTCAGTATTCTATGAAAGACCAAACAGCTCTTTATTCAGTGTTCTTAGTTCTTAGTTCTAAATTCTTAGTCCTTAATTCTTACTTCTTCATTTGTTGTCGTATTTCGACATTTCTACACTAAAATTAACATCTGTATCTTAAAATCAATATCTGTTTCACAAATCAGACATTTGTCATATCAGATGGGTAAAATGTATTTTAATATAAGATATTTTTTTTTAGAAAATCAAAAAATTAGTCTATAGTTAGATTTCATCAGAAAAATACAACAAAAAACAGATATCAAACAACAAATTTCAAACTACAAATCTCCAAATACAAATCTCGCAAAACATTTCTCCAAAAACATTTCTCTAAAAACATTTCTTCAAGAACATTTCTCCAAATACAATTCTCCAAAAACATTTCTCGAAATTCATCGAACCGGAATATTAAAATCAACCTGGCATACAATAAGTCACCATACAATAATGGGAATCGAGTATAAGCACATGTACAATAAGAACAATCGCTCGGTGACCGCGACGCTTGGGATACGATCCCCCAATAAGAACAATCGCTCGGTGACCGCGATTCTAGTGAAACGATCCCTCGGCAGTTGGAATTCGATATAAGAGTAGGCCGTAGCGCCGCTGCCCGGGCAAAATTTTCCTCATAGCACACTGTATGTCGTATATCCGCCTTCATTAGTCCAGTTTAGGAGCAGAAAAGTAGGATGTTAAATCCCATTTCATTTAATTTCTCTAGTGAAACCATACGTGCGTAGAACAGCTAATCGAACCGGGCCTTCGATAACGAAAATAAATTGAAAGTAGTCTATTTTCATAAATTAGGCTTTGTCTGATGGCGACATATTTCTTTGTTCAGAGAGAGGGAGAAATGGAGTTTAACAACCACTCGACACAATTAGGTCATTTAGGAACCAACACATGGTTTAATTTTATTTCCATAATTAGCTTGCGCGTAGGGTCTTTAGCAGTGGGGGAAAACCGGAGGCCCCGGAGAAAACCCACGAGATTGGAAGGCGTCCCTACTTCTCGACACGTACATCGGAACCACGCCAGTTGACTCAGTGATAGACCTTATGGTACAGCGCGTACGTGTTATTCATTAGACCATCCAACCCCCCCTTCTTCGCTCAAGCGAAAGAATGTTTTACCTCTTCTAAATCATGTTTTCGTAAATATGCCTGGGAATAAGTTCATACAGATTTTCTGACGTTATTTCCTCTTGTCAGTGATGCAGGACCGAGGTCCTAACAAGGACAGCTGTGTAGTCGTTCGGATGGTACACGGAAAACCGAGACCCCGTGTACGCATTGGCGTACACGTAAAATTTCCCTTAACAATTGGAATTCGATATAAGAGTAGGTCGTAGTGTCGCTGTCCGGGCAAAATTTCCCTGATAACACACTGTATATATATCCGCCTTCATCGGCCCAGTTCGGAGCAGAATAGTAGGACGTTAAACTCCGTATCCTTTCATTTCATTTATTAAGTGGGGGGAGGTGGCAGGGATTTAAATCTTAAAAAACGATCCCAATAAGAAATTCTCAATATTTGTTCATATACTACAGAAAAGTATGTTTTATGCTTGTTACAGAATGTAAATTTATATTTACATAACTTGCAAAAAGAAAAACAATTGACTGACACTAACAAATGAGGGGTGGGGTGGGTATTTAACGTCAAAATACCGGCCATAACACGAAATACAAGATATCGAGTTGCACACCATTTAGAAGGTCCAAATACACTTTAACAATATACATATTTTCTGACATATACATAATTTAGAAGAGATAAGTCCTCTTTCATTGATCCACCTACTTTCAATTTATTTTATTTAATGCTATATCATATCAACCAATATATTTATATATAGAAACATGACATGCGCGTAATTTCATTAAAGTCACGGTTATTGTACGATTTTACTTGTTGTATGCTTGCTCGATTCTTCTTTATTGTATGGTGACTTATTGTATGCCAGGTTAATTTCTATTGTTCCGGTTAGATGAATTTCGAGAAATGTTTTAGGAGAAATGTATTTGGAGAAATGTTTTTGAAGAAATGTTTTTGGAGAAATGTTTTTAGAGAAATGTTTCGCAAGATTTGTATTTGGAGATTTGTATTTTGAAATCTGTTGTTCGACATTTGGTTTTTTTTTTTTGTATTTTTCTAATGAAATGTAAATATAGACTACTTTTTTGATTTTCTAAAAAAATTAAATATCTTATATTAAAATACATTTTACAAATCTGATATGACAAATATTGATTTTAAGATAGAAATGTTAATTTTAGTGTACAAATGTCGAAATACGACAACAAATGAAGAAGTAAGAACTCAAGGACTATAAATTTAGGACTAAGATCACTGAATGAAGAGCTGTTTGGACTTCCATACTATTCCACGGAGTTACGCTTGGGTAAATATAGTATCATAGCGGGCATATGTCGTAAAAGCACAACATCAAAACTAAAAATCTTCAAAAAAGTATAAGAGTCACTGGTCACATTACGCGTTTGTTCCTCTGTCAGTTTATTTCATTAATAAAGGCACACATTACGTGGGAACACAACACGCGGGAAAAATTCACACAAGTGAATGCCATATAAATGATAAATGAAACACACAAACATCATCACTATCACACGCGATCTAAATTCGGGAATCCCAAATTGAGAACCCCTATCATTATCTGGAACGGATAGTCTATAATCTTTGTTGGAGATATTTCCATTAATTTTCGAGAGATGGATGGATATCTTCACACGCGATCTAAATTCGGGAATCCCAAATTGAGAACCCCTAGCATTATCTGGAACGGATAGTCTATAATCTTTGTTGGAGATATTTCCATTAATTTTCGAGAGATGGATATCTTCCACCAATTATGCATATAGTATCCATCATGTCTGTATATATTTTCCACCAATTATGCACATAATTAATCACCACGTATGCATCATCATGTGTGCCCGCAGCCGAACTGTTTTCATAATATATGTTAATTTGTTATATTGCAAATAGTGATTAGAGGGAGGCAACTCTCTTTATTATAACGGATGATGTAAGCAAGCGGGAAGCGTGCAAAAAGAAAGATGGTGAAGTAAACAGCGGTCTCAAACTATTTGAAACCGTTGTCAACGGTATTAACGTTAAGGTTTTCCCGTAGATACTCAGTAGTTATGTCACACAGTTAACGGACATTCCAGGATATTGAGTGTTGATGGCGAACTGTACAAGCTGCTAGTTTAAGGTCTCAATTCGTCGTGTCTTTGTGGGAAAGGCTAAACGGTAAACAAGACATCGGCTATTGGCAACGGCATGGCTATGGCTGCAGTTTCAAGTTAATGAAGGGACGGTGACGCGTTTCAATACCGCTATGAACAAGGTTTACTTATAAATCCTATGGCGGACTGAATAAAGGAATTTTAACGTTTAAATGTATTTTCTTTATCGAGTTTTACGGCCATCATATCATGTATGCATATACTCTCAATCATGTCAGCATATATTTTCCACCATATATTCTCCATCAAGTCAGCATATCGTATTCACAAATGTTAGTGACTATGGGTCATGGACATTGCAGTCATCTCTGTGGCTGCAAGCTGGAGTGAGGGATACAAGGAGCTTGGATTCTCCTGTGGTTTCGTATACAAGCTTGTGGCTTGAGCCGCCATCATCTTCTTCAATACTCTATACTCGGTATTGTCACCTTCTTTGTTTCGATACTGAATGGCTTGGCGGAACTTAGAACTTAAACACTTTATGAGAATACATATACATAAAAACAACCCAATATTAAGACTGAAACCAATGTATACCTGTGTCCAATGGAGACAGGGGTTGCCTACTACTTTGACATTGCGAATGGCATTTAATTCAGAGACAAAAAACTTAATAGGGACGGAGTCGAGTTAACAAAATTTTCACGGCAATGGCGGAAGAGGTATTAGCAAAAGCATTTGATAAAGGTTGACATAAATTAATATTAGAAATATTGAAATGGGTATAAATTTGCTTAAAAATATGAGCCGCATTATAGCGAGTCTCCTTTTGAAAATAAGGCAAAAGAGATTAGATGCGGAGCAAGTCATATTTAAATGAATTAAATCTAAAGGAAGATGGGCTAAAATTTGGAAATTTTTATTTAAAGACTTTTTCCAATAACAGACTTAAGTAAAATGTAATGTGTCATAGGTAGCGATTGCCCCCATTCCATCTACTGGAAGTGCAGATGTAGACTGAACCTTAATTTCACATACCTTCCTTACTAAGTTTTTATCTTTAAGAAATATTGCTACTATGCATTGTTTATTTAGGTTAATAAGGGACCTAAGGAGAACATCCTTAGGTATACGTCTCTATATCTAACCACAATGACTTTGATATATAAATATGTTATGTAAATATGTCTCACTCTAGGCCCCTTAAATGATATTGTATTACACGATTCAACCTTCGTTCTTCAAGTGGTCGTAGCATATTGAGGATTCCAAAATATAATAACATCCAGGTGAATATTCTTTTTACGTCAAAGCAGCCAGAATGTGGAATGATGTTCCAAAATCTCTTCGAGAGTCCTCTTCCATCCATTTCAAAAGTGTGTTTGAACTGTTCTGTTGTGGATGCGCCACAAAACACCCATGTGTAATGAAGGGCCATATTAATCGAATAATAATAATAATGATAACTGTGTTCTACAGTCGCAAGTCACATTATTCATCCGGGTCAAGTTATATTATCTCTAAATGTAATATCATGTAAGTGGTAATAGTGTGGGTACCGTTCAATATAACAGCTGTCTTACCTTGGAAAAACGCCCTCTGAAAATCCCATTTGTTTACAGATAACAGTAGCTGTATCTTGATATAGATATTTATCAGCACATATAAAACCACGTTCATTATCATATGTTATCTGTACTGATCCAGATGATTCTGTTCCACCAACCAAGGATAGATATGGTGCTGATAATAAAAACAGAATATACAATTTAAAACTAGCTAGGTCTCTAATGACGTAAATAAAATTACTTCTATCCCGAAGGTCCCCTAGTAGAAATATACCAAAAAGACAACGCTTGGTAAGTACAGGTCACAATTCTATGGAATACAATTACTGCTTTATTACTGAGCGACGTTTCGACTAGGCTGCCATAATCATTATCAAGCAATGGTGTAATGTGAAAATATAACAAGGAAATATATATATGTACACAACAATACTCAGTTAATGATGACCAACCAGAGATACCCCTTCTAATTTCATGTATCTAAAAGGAATCTAATTAAGGATTAGAAAATTCAATGTTTATAACAACATTCAATACGACCACTTTACCTACAAACCAACACAAATGGATTAATAACTTGTTGGTGAGACTATACAATGGTTGATTCGGTTTTAATAACGACTAACGCTAAAAAAAAGATGGAATTTGATCAAATGTTATCAACGACCACTTTACCTGCAATAAACACAAATGATTAATGGATAGCTTGTTATGGAGTAAATGCAACGACTTGATGAGGTTTTAATAATCACAACACCCCAAAAAGATGAAATTTGAAATAACGAAAAATGTTGATATATGCATGTTGATGTAAGTGATTCCACTAAGTGATTCCACGAACAACCATTAAAACGATGACTGCACAAATCATCAATGGTCCCCTGATCAGCCTCAAAAAGCAAAATAATATCCAGTTATTAATCATCTATAGTATGTAATAATTACTATAATTTGTAAAAAAAAAAGATAATTAATAATGAGCTATTATGTGAGTTGTAAATTGCAATTATCCCGTTCATAAAGAACCGTCAATACAACTACTAACCTCTATTTGATGTGTAACAAAGAACACCGGCATCTGCTCCATAGCTGGAAGAACATCCTTCGGGCCCAGTCGTGCACTCGGATAACATGGTTTCATTTCCAACACATTTAACCTCGGAAAACCAGAATGGACCTGTACCGCTCTGTTCATAATTATAAGCTACACCACCCCGGTTACTCAACGATAGCTGTCTACAGACAACATTGGCTTCAAGGTCACTCCAGTACTCTTGACAGATTCGACCTTTGACACCGTGCTTAGTAACAACTACTCTTCCGGTATGAGACTGATAAGCAGAAGTTTCACCTTCTAAAGTTAATGCTGTCGCTACAGGGGGTAAAACGATAAAATAATAATAATAATAGAATCTTTCTTCGTACTTACATGTAATTGTAAACTTTCAAAGGAAAACAAACAACATTCATTATACCTAGTCTATAACTTGGAAGAACCAGTAAAACATCTCCATTACGGCAACCCATCAAATACGCCTAATAAGCGATTGATACAGTGCCAAGACAAATTTAGTTGCTGGAGAACACCTCTTTCTGATTACCGGGAATCAATGTATACTAACTCACATGGCAAACATTAGAATTACTTACTTTTATTGGGGCTTCATTAACGCAAGCAACATATGTGTAGTTACTGTGTGAATAATTTAATCTCAGATTAAACTGAATGTAAATTACTTGATGTTTTGTTATTATCGATAGCATACCCCATTCTGTCAATCCTTCGATAACCTATCAAATTTTCGGATTTTTAAACTGACATTTTTAAATACTATTCACCCCGTTATTGATGGCCCACAACTCCCGTTAGCATTTTCCTTACTGTTCTTTATTGTTTTAGTTCTTTGTATTTTGTAGCATAAATCATGATCAACAGTATGGAAACCTAGTGCTCTTTATTGTACTGTTGAATTGTATTATTTTATGTAATTATATTGAATAAAATATTGTTTTAAAGCTAGAATATCCATTAAAATTTATTAACAAGAATCAATACCCACCCAGTCAACTTACTAAATGTACTTACTGTTATTCCGACTTCCATTAAAGCAAACAACGGAGGCATAATTAGTATATGAATAACTGTAACATGTCGATGTAGCATAAGAACAGTTGAGAATTGACGTTTCGGATCCTGTACAAGTGATGCCGTCTCTAGTGTATCTAAGACTGCCAGTATACTGTCCATAAGCACCAATAGGTAGTGATCGACCATTCCCAAAACCCATCTCACGACAGACTACTAGAGCTTCGGTATCACCGAACCCCTTTCCACACAGTGTCTTCCAGGAGGTGACGCCATATCTCTTATTCATAATCTGTACAATACCATTTGAATGATCTCCATTCTTTAATCGAACTGTAACATATCGAGCAAATACCTTAATTATGCAAGCAATCCTTGCACACGAGTGGGTCATCCTATAAATTTATTACCATATGCATCACACTACATTGCAGGTTTTAACCATCTAAGACGGAAGTATATAATAGGCTCAATAATCATGTTAAAGGTATATAGACATAATACAAGAGGAAGTCCGTACAGTTTATCAAATATGTGCATTGGATGTGCAAGAACGATAAAGATTGTCATTTGAAAGGTTGCCAGATATATACATCGATGTATTTTAGACCAATCGATCGTCATTCTGTCAAAACATCAATTATGTCATATGGATCATTGTAGAAATATTTCAAATTTCTAGACAAGGAATAGAGATAAAAATTGCATTATATTGCAGTAATTAATTTTACTAAATGCGACTAAATTATGAGTGAAATATGGTATATAAAAAATATAGCTGGTTCTGTGTCGGCAACATGTTACCAGATTACACGCCATTGTAAATTTACCTATTGCGTCATTTGACTTAAGAGACCAATCATATCAGAAATTGCGCAGGTTCAGGGCCTTGAGTAGCCTAGTCTGTGCGTGAGGCTGAAGAAATCATGCCAAACATTTAAGCTAGATTTCATTAGATTCCGGAGAGATTATCATCTGGAAGGGAAAAGATGTAGCAATTTCTGCCAGAAGAGATGACTAGAAAAAATGACTTTAGTATTGTAATCTATAGGTATTTATGTATCCGGCTATGATATATAAAATGTAAAAACGAACTGTTGCATAGTTATTCATAGTAAGAACAACCTTACTATGACTGCCTGAGATAGATAAGAAGAAGTTTATACACAACGTGAAGTGAAATACAAAAACGATCACAAGGCTACTAAGATTTGTAGTAAGAAAAGATGCATGGGTAATCGCCATCTTTAGTATTTAGCGACCGTTATTAGTATATGGGCCACTGTCCACGTCTGACACAGAAATACCCATGTTGCTACATCATATCGGAATATCAATTATTCCTGAAGCATGGGCAATAAATGCAATACTATTTTCAGAGAGTACTGATAATCTGACTGTAACTAATAGTTACGTTGACGCCCAGTGATGCATTCACCCGATACTACCTATAACTACAAAGTTTGTGAAAATCATTCAACAGTCACAACCTTGTTGATTGGTTAGAAGTAATTGCGGACCAACGGACGGACCAGGACGACTTTTTACCGCCATCTTTGAATACAGTTGCCATGAAATGTAACGATTATTTGCCGTTCTTTTTTCGTCAGAAGAGTACCGATCCGAGGTTCCAGCTGTTACACGCCGATTATAATGTCAAATGATACACTAATCATGAATACCAGTGCCTTATGTTGAACCAAAAGGGGCTGATTTCAGATGAAGTTTTTTTTAATGATTCATACAATCTTACGCCACGAGGTTGGACAGGCGACCCTACTCCTTGTGACGTACAACCGGGGATTCGATACCACGCCAGTTGACTCAATGACAGGCTTTATAATACAGCACGCATGTGCTAACCATTCGCCCCCCCCCCCCACAAATGGATTGCAATGCATGACATGAAATAGAGTTTAACGTCCTACTCTTCTGCACTTAACCTGGGCTAATGGAAGTCGGGCATACGCCATACAGTGTGCTATGGGGGAAATTTTGCCCGGGTAGCGGCGCTACGGCCCACTCTTTATCGAATTCCAACTGCCAAGGGATCTTTTACGTGCACGCCAATGTGTACACGGGATCTCGTTTTATCGTCCTATCCGAACTACTAAACAGCTGCCTGTGTCAGGTCCTCCGTTCTGCATCACTGGCAAGGGGAAACCATGCCGGAAAATCTAGATGAACTTTCTCGGCCAATGCAGGGCATGACATCCAGGCTAGCGAGCCAGCGCCTTATCCACTTAGCCACCGTGATTCAGTTTTTACTCTTTTCAAATCAGTTATGGTTGACGAAATACGCATGAAGTCTCAATCGCGCTATCTCTCTCTCTCTCTTCTCCCTCTCTCTCTCTTCCCCAAAACATTTTATTTAGAACAAAAACTTTTGTCACTAACTCATGAATACACGACGGCATAAACTCCGAAACGAAGGTCACGGAACACTGAAATCTTACAGTATAAATATCGCTGGAGAAGGATTAGATTGAGTGCGAGCGGAACGATGGATTGGCAGGGTTGTAAACGTTACCTTCACCATGACAAACAACCGAAGCATCCTTTGAATGATCTGCACAGGATGCATCGGACACTAACCATCCTTTATTCTTGCATCTAAATATGGATTCTTCTCTGTGATTGCAGATCACCCCATCCATTACAATTTTGCCTTTTCCACGCCCATAATAAGAACTCCCCATAGCTATCCCATACGCAAAACCCAGACTTGTACAAATAACAGAAGCATCGCCATCCGACCATCTGTTGTCACATATAGTTCCTGTTTCTCCATTCAATGTAATCTCGACTCTACCATATCTAGAAGCACCATCAACAAGTCTTATAATCGGCGGACCTATAAAATATCAACAAAAGTTGGAATATAGTCATATTAAACCGGGAATTTTTTTTATTTCGGGAAACCTGTAAATTGTCAAAATAAGCTTACACAACAATAATTACCTAGTTGAATCGTCAACGTATACGTTTTCGGTTTTGTTTTAGGTTTGTTTTAGGTTTCTTTTTTAATTCTTACTGAGGTGAAAAGTTTTCATCAAAGTGAAAAGAAAAGGTTTCCATCTAGGTGAAAAGTTATCACCGAGGGCATACCGTTTTCACCTCGGTGAGAACTAAATAAACAAACCTAAAAATGAAAAACAAAACCCCAAAACTACAAAATATTTAAAAGTCAAATATGGGCCACCGTATCAATGACCCGGTTGGGCAGATGTTTCGCCTGGTTATGTTTTGCAAACGCCTTAGAGGACAGAATTGTTTTCTATCCTTACCAAATAATATTGTGCGTACGCAATAGAGGACAGTGTTCGCTTGTGTCTTTAAACCTACCATTGCCAAGCAACCGATATACAATTAAAGGCAGTGTTGACATGGGAGAGGTTTAAATGTGAAATTACTTTCAACTTTTATTTTAGCAACAAACAATCACTGTGGGGTATTTTATTCCAGTTCCTCTTTAGCACTAACAAAGTCTAAAATGTGACCACATTGCTTATATTCTGATTCTTAAAACTTGCATACTAAACAAGGAACACATGGAAGTTATTGTTATATAACTTCTTCAGGATTGCTCTTTGTCTGAAAGTAAGACAATTTACTTCCAAAATTGTCCTTTGTATGATGAGCAAAGGAGTATATTTTTTGATCAATTAAAAAGATATCATAACCTAAATCTGACGACATTGCTTTCGGGTGACCCGGAATTAACGATAATTCAGAATATGTATTTTGTTAAGCAAGTACAGAAATACATACAAAACACGAAAAGTATTACTTACCCGAGGAAAAACACATGGCCCCGTCTGGTATGCAATACCCTGTTTGTTGACCCCAAGGGGTTACCACACAACTTTCTAGACTATTTTCCGAACCATTACAGTTATAGCTACTTACCCACGATGGTAATGAATGATCGGTTGATCGTAGACCATAAGCTATCCCACCTTAAATAGTTAAATTAAAGTTTTTTTTTCATAAAATCCCCATACTTCTATAATATATTTGTAATTGCAAAACAAAATCAAGAAGATATTACGGGGAAAAACTGTAGATATCAAAACAAATCGGATGTGTATACCTACATATTTATAATAAACTTTACCTTGATGATTCATTTGTTTACAAGCAATATTGGCTGTCGTATCGTTCCAATTATCGGCACAGGAAATACCCCATTTGCCAAGATGGCGAACCTGTACCATTCCCCACTGTGGACTTTCAACACCAGCTGATCCATTCTGTAGCCGGACAGAAAAAGCTGTAAAATATTATATTATCATTAACCAATCATAGATGGCTCAATAAATTTATTTCAACGCCCTTTTTTCTGTAGCTAAATATTAAAACAATTGGTATTTAATTTTTTTTATAGTAAATGTTTTATATTAGCATGATTAAAAGCTTACCCATGTCAGCTTGTGACGCAGCTGGTTTGTAACAAATAACAGAAGCCGTGTTATTAATATTACATTTTCGGTTGATTGTGGAGTAACTGCAGTTCTTCAAGAATTGTTCTGTTCCCGTACACGTAAAGTTGGTGAATGATGGGCCATGCAGGTAGTAAGGGAAATAAGCCTGGTACGTACTCAACTTGGAGCAGCACATGGCTTTACCATCACCGTACCCCATCTGTTTACACACTACCTTAGCATCAAGATCATCCCACTGTGAATCACACACCTGCTTCCACCCTGTTACTTCTCTTACCTGTACAAGGCCCATGTCAGAAGCACCGGATAGACCCACTATTTGAACTGTAAATAAAGGAATGGCGCTTCTCATAACAAGCTGTTAGCCTGACATAATTATGTTAATAAAGAAATCCGCCACCGTAGTAGAACAACAATAACAATGTTCTTTAGATCGTCGAGCTGGGACCTGAAATCAGTTAACTCTTTGCTAAGGTGATTATTGTCACTTTTAGGATCATTAACTTTATTTCGAAGGCAGTCAATCTCTTGTGTGTGTTCACCGCGTAGTGAGATTAAATCTCTAACTCTAACGATGTATTCTTTTAGATCAAGAAGTAAAGTATTGTTACGCCCATACGATAATTCAGCATGACATAATAACCATAAAATGCTTCGTGGCAACCATCTTGGATATTCTAAGTTCCGTAAGGGATCCCAAGGTGACATGAGTGTTTATGGCACATTAGCTCCAACCTTGATATATTGTGCCAAACATTTCTTGTTTTTTGGTGCGTTTTTTTTTTGGGGGGGGGGGGGGGAGGCAAGATCTGGAATATTTGTCTGTACTAATGATTAAGTACAGTTGACCAAAGTAGCTGGGTCAACTATTTACCGACCGTTGTAAGCACTTGTCGCTAATATCAAAAGGCGAGGGTTTGTCCAATTTCTGTAAACCTATATGAAGCTGATTTGAATTCTATACTTGACCCCTGCTTTGGCTTGTTTGAAATATTTCTAAGAAAATCAATAGTAAATAACTAACCATCTTCATTAAAACATGTTACCCCAACATCTTCACCATGGCCGCAATCATGAATTCCCCATCCCTTGAAGGGACAGTTTACCAAGGAGGTTTCATTGCCTCTACAATCAACATTATCCATATATATTGGGCCAACACCTCTGGAGAAGGCAGCAAATTGTATTGCCTGTAAATTTAGATTTCAAATGTTTTCCTAACAATGATTTAGAAAACTACTGCTAATAATATTATACAACCTATTCATAATAACAGTTTCTATTCCTCTATACTGGTGAATAACGAACAACAAATTGGCCAGTTGTTCGTTAGGTGTCTCTATTTAACAACACAAGCTTCTATCGAAACAACATAAACTTGTGTTTAGAGTTTATGCAATAGCACAAACTTGTGTGAAAATCTACCCATCACTTGTGAAAAAAAAATATAAAGCTTATGCTGAAATATATGAAACTTATGTTAACATTTACGAAACTTGAGTTGTTTCATACAAACATGTGTATAACCACCAATAACAACTTATTTTGTATTTCCCAATTTATATCCAGTATAGCAAACTTTCCCATGCACTACGCCTACTTTTGTTCCGTTTAAACTGTAATTAAAAATGAAATAACAAGAAACTTGTTTGGTAAATTATTATTTATTCATTAAATGATAGGAAAAATTAAATTAATACTGCCAAATCAATACTGAATAGACATTTGGAATGTTGATAAACAAAGTTAATTCCAATACCAATACAATTGTGTTATATAAATCAAAATCTCTAGTGTCTAGAAGTAACAAGCATACACAGAACAACTAACCAAAGAAATATTCACTATTGCAGAAGTCATAAAATGATATAGAACCCTTTCCGCATTAAAAAATAAACAAAAATAAAATGAAACTTTTGTACATAAAAAGGGCGCTCTAAAAGATTTATACGTCACTTTACAGTCTACATTATACACTAAATTCTAGAGAGATTTAAAATCTAATTGTGTTTTAGGGAGGATATTTAACATACTCCCCCTCAAAAAAAAAAATAAATAAATAAATAAAATATATATATACATATATAAATAATAGGCTAAATGATGTAATGGTTTAATATTTAAAGGGTATGATTAGCCTAGCTCAAAACTCCTCCGAAGATGTTTCATGATGTACGTACTTGAAATGACATGCAGCCAGAGACCTAGTCCTCTTCTTACGAAACCGACTATGAAAAAACTATAAGAATTTCAGACCTGTTTCAAAAGTTTTTGAGAAAGCGGTCAACAAAAGGTTAAAAGAACATCTGAATTGCTACTCTTTACTGGTTAATTTCAATCAGCTTATAGCTTATAGACAAAATCATTCTACCGAGACTGTCCTGTTAAAGGGAGTAAATGACATCAGATCCACTGTTGATGCTGATTACCGCTGTCTTATAATGCTGTATTTATCTGCTGCATCACAACACTGTCTCTTCCGATGTGGGTAAGTGAAAAAAAATATACTATGTCAGGGTGCCCCGTGTGACTACTAAAAAGTTGTACTAGACACGTTGAATGTGCACGCTTCAGTGGCTTAATTCGAATTGATTTCTGACGAGTTTCGCACCTCGTTGAGTCTATAAATAGCCATATCACGTGAAATTCTCAACACACCATCAATTATTACAGCCGTAAAAATCTATTTTTGACGATTCTGAATAGCAGTAATATTTAGCTTTTTGGTTATTACAGCAGCTTTAAAAATTACTCTCGTTTTATTTTTTTAAATTGCTTTATCATTGAATAGACCGTTAGGAGCGGCATATTTTGGTTTAGTACAAATGGTATCTCTTAAAACAATTATTGAGTCGACCACCGTGCGTTATTTAAGTTCAATTTCTTGTTTCATCTTTCTGTCATGTTTCGTAAAAAAGTAGTCTTGATTAACCCGGCCTGTCAATCAGACGGAGAATGGTCGGTAAACTGGTTAAGTGAGACTAATTTCAAAACAAGGACACGTAACCTATTTTTGTGTCTTGTTGTTATGGACGACACTCCGAACCATTTTTCAGTATATTATTTATGGAGGGTTAAATGGTCATAGTTTTTTTAAGTACAATATGGCCGTTTATTTGGTGTGTGAAACAGATTTAAAGATTGGTATAGATATAAATATTGTCGAGCTATCTGGAGATATTTATCTATGGTAGGGCACCCTAACTATGTATTAGTTGACTTGGATTGACTAAACAGTTAAAAAAAATGAAAGTGTTAATTAAATCACATTGTATGCCTATCTAGACATAACTAAGAAGATTGAACTCCCCAACGCCCACTGAGTCAATTTTTAAAACACCGGTGTGTTCAAATCCACGTGCACATTATGTATTCCCTCATCTACAAGTTGATTGTGCAACTTGCGGGCAGTTTACCTACAGACAACCTAAAACAAATTAACATTCAAATCTGCCCGACAATGGAGTACAAAAATGTAAAACTAAACAGTAGACATTGCAGTCTACTTTGATTTATAAGATTTGCATATGGCTTTAAGGCTTCTTTTATTTTACATGTTTTAAATGATCACGTATTCTTGTGTTTGTGCTTCAGTTGATTAACTTATGTCCACACCTTTCCTGTGTAGAACATCATATAAGTTTCGCGATTCGAATTGAGCCTTTTTCTTCATTGCGTTTATAACTATGTATGTGTAGATAACAATGTTTTTTTGTTTTTTTTAAAAAAAACAACAATACTTGTACAAAATACTTCTGTTAATTATATGGAATAAAAATCAAGTTAAATCTACACAAGTTTGTGGTAATGCATTAAAAAGAACACATATTGTGTTAATGAAATGCAAAGCAACACAAGTTTGTGTAGAATAATTTTCACACAAGTTTGTGTAGAACAATATTCACATGAGTCCGTGTGTTGAGATCCATCAGAAGACTTTTTTCAGTATATTTATATAACTAGACGGTGTCTGGTTATATTGTGTTTATTTTTATAACCCGTTATGGACTTCTTCTTTTCACCTTGCACGATTTCTTCTTTTTATGATTACGCAAAATGCTAAAATAAATAAAGCATTAAATGTACTACCCCTTGCCCTATAAATACTGCTTCTTACCGTGCCATATTTATAATGAAACATCCGACAAACAACCGAGGCATCAACATCTTGCCAAAAGTTATCACAGACCGTTCCCCATTCTTCTGTAGAAGAACGTCTTACTTCTACCCTTCCTTCACCAATAGACCCATTAACTAGTCTTATACTAAATCCTAGTAAAGAGAAACAGTTCCTTGTCAAAGAAGTAATACCACCTATATTTAGGTCGAAATAAAATAATGAATTCTATTCCGTTAATTAGTGTTTGAAAACATAAATTAGTATGTAATGTCCACTGAAATGGACAATTTGATTTTCGACCGAGATCAAAGTAGATTTCAACAACCAAAAAAACAATAGCGGATTATGGCGAAGGCGCCATCCTGCCACTTGAAAAAATGGAAATCTCCAGAAATAAAGCTGACTGAAAAAAAAAACTGAATCTGTGAAGAAAACTTGACATGGAACTCCTGCTTCCAAGGAGTGGGTGATTGATTACACCATAACCTTCCTTTTTATGATGCATGTCAGTCTTAATTAGTCCAGTTGGTGCAGAAGGAGGTTAAACGAATTTCTGTATATGAAGCCCCCAGAAAACCCGTAATCCGCTAATGACCAAAAAATGAACAAATCCAAGCGACATTTATAATAGATAAGAATATTAGTTCATTGTTAGACCTTATGAGTAACTGTGGCCTGATAATTTACCTATTGTTAGGATACATCCACTAAAAACGAAACATTATCACCAAATTAATTAAATGAAGTTTCCCTCTTATATAACTCACCTTCTACTGTAACTTCTGGTATGGCTGCTTCTGAGGTCTGCCATAGAGACAACATTAATGCCAAGCAGGCAAGAATCATACTTAAAGAATTTCACTCCTGACTCAGTTTTTTTAGCGATATTTCCACCCACAATACCATTTAAACCAAAGTTAAATCAGTAGTCTCTTGAATAACGATTAAGTCTCACTTAAAAGTTATATTCAGGTATAAAAATGCACAGTGTTAGGTCTGCCTTCACCCTCTAAATAACACATACGTGTTTCAACGAGATATTTTAAGCCTTAGACGTAATATTAGTTTTATTATATGTGTTATTAAATGTTTAATAGTGAACCAGGATATACAGTTGAGCTAATGTAAATAAATCCTAAAGTATGTCGCTATATGTATGGAAAACTTTCTTTATTGTACTAGGCGTGGGTATATCCCAGTGTTTGTTAGTGATGATTTCAAGAAAAAAAATACCCCTGAATGTATTGTGAGCAAATCGATACAGCGGCACTACGGCTTATATATCGAATTCCAACTGCTAAGGGTATTGTTACGTGCACGCCAATGTGTACACGGGGCCTCGGTGTTTCGTTCCACCCGAACGACTTTACGTTGTCCCTTGCTAGATATTCTGTCTTTCACAAATAACAGTTAACTTCATGATTTAATTCAAATTTATTTAATGTTAAAGTAGCTAAGTCTCTAACTCAATATCATCCAGAATCTTCAACATTGTAAACACGAATTATTTGTCAATTTAAATCAAAATTGATGCTGTGATCTTACTGGAAAGGATGGGCTTCTGATATCCAATATTTAAGACAAAATAAACAGTTTACTATTGATACACGAATCGTGTACCATGAAGTGTTTCAGTCCAAGTTTTAACAAAATACTCGAGGGACGAGGCTCAACACATTGCACCAACTCAAACGGCGTATGTAGACTGGAATAACCAGACGCTAGAAATTTGCGTTCGATTTAGACGGCTGGCTTATTTCGCCGAACATAACTAATTTGAAATTAGAGTAAAAACGGAAACCATTGAATGTAAATCAGTTTATATACATTCATCTTACAGTATTATATGCGTTGCAACCCACTTGTGTCAATTTCTAGATCCCAAATGTTAGCGATACACACATGAATACAATGATCATAATTTTGCTATACACACATGAAGACATGATTTATTATCAACACGTAACAGGGATAAAATTAGATATGATCTGTACGTACATTAACTGACTGGTATGATTAGTGGCGCCTAGTACCGCCTAGTACCTAATTGTAAAATAATTGAGATGCATCAGACATTTATAAAAGATGTGATAAAGAAAACGTAAATAAGAAGCCAGTAAAACTAGACAATGGTTCAATGATTATTGTTTGAAAATATCAACTGATCTAGGTTTCGCGAGTTCGGTGATGACTGCATAAAATACCTAGACAATGCCCAAAACGTGTTAGGAGAAATCCAAGGGTTAGCGTGACCCATAAAAAAAAATAAATTGGCTCTATGAAAAAAAGATGAAATATCTTGAATAACAACTATGTTTGGTTTATTTTTCAATATGATATTTTAAAAAATCTGGGTTTGCCATTTTAAGCGCTATGAATGCCTTATAATATTGTGAAAACTGTCCAACAAGTCCAATTGCTTTTCGGGGGAGGGGGACTGGGTCTGAATATACTTTGCCCCTCCCCACCCCCCAAAAAAAGAATAAAAATGTGAAATCTATTTATGTCTTACAAGGTTTATGTTAAACAATGTACAAATTAATACACAAACACATTATTACTTTTCGAAATCCACTTATAATACACAAAATATACAAAATACTTTAAATATCTATACAACTTTCTTGTAAATGTCAATGTGTTTATGTATGTAGTATTGTAGTTAACAAGGTGATTGTCAAATATGCATCCTCATAAACTAAAGTTATGTGATCAAGTTTTGTTTCATTTGTATCATCATAAAAAAAAATCCCCTACTAAACTCTCTTTGTCGTGTGGTTCATAACTCAAGCGTAACATTCAATGTGTAAAAGGCATGATAAACATATGAAAACGGCACCCCCTGACTTAAACATGATAAACATTGTATTGGTGTCATTAAAATATTCTAAAACTGTGTTGACAGACGTGAACATTTAACCCACCTCAAAATATGTATTTCACGACTACGCCTCTGCATAGACATACTGAATTGAAATGTCTTGGATCTGTGCAGCTCGCTATGCAATAAGCTATTAGTCATTTTGTTGTCCACGAAAATGTAATGATAGCTTGTTTAAATCCGATTGAATCCAAGCCGGAACATTATCTATGATTTTGGTTTTCTTAAACATACATTATGTAAGAGATAAATATGCCTATTGTCGATCTTCCTTTGGTCCTCAGATGTCATAGATCTTTATTTACACAACAAGCCAAATATCAACTCCGTAGACCCACATATGGCTTGGATTCGGTTTGGATTTTAACAGAATTTCATTGATTGATTAAATGACGTCATAAGCGGAGATTAAAGCGTTACGTTGACGTCATACTCCCATAAAATGCAGTGATGATCGAGGCTACGATATCACCATAGGTGGAAGTGGGCGTTAAACCCACAGTCACCTGAAGAGATTAAAATAAACCTTCTCACTACTCTTTGACTATATATTGCAGTGATAACAATGGAATCAGCTGACATTTTGTTTTGACTTGTTGACAACATTAAGCATGGTATCATCTCATAATACTCACTAGTTCTAACACTTCCCGTTTTTATACGCCCACATTTTCATGTGGACGTATACTGTCGTCGCCCTTGTCCGTCCGTCCACAATTTGTTTGTGGACTCTCTACAGGTCACAATTCTTATCCGATTTTGACGAAACTTCAAATATAGATTTATCCCCATAAGATCTCGGCTGCTTTCGATATTGGCATTATCGGATTGAAACTTGTACGATTGTACGAAAAATCATGTTTTTAGCTTGTGGACCCTATAGAGGTCACAATTTTGAACCGATTTTGATGAAACTTGACATGCATGTTTATAACTTAAAGATCTTGGTTCCTGTCGATATTTGCACCCATCGGATCGTAACTTCCTGAATTATGGCCCTGATTGTCCGAAAAATTGCCCTTTTTAGCTTGTGATCGCTCTGGAGGTCAACATTATCATCCGATTTCAAAAACCGTTTGATTATATCACCGTTGCATGGTAATGAAGGTTGAGCACAAATTTTGTGAAAATCAGACCAAAATTGACGGACAAAATGGCCTCTGCTTGTACCCGAAAAGTGTAAAAATATGGTATATAGGTTTTAATCTGATGTTGATGAAACTTGAAATGCATGTTTATAACCCAAATATCTTGGTTCCTTTTGATATTCAACGGATAATATCGGATTGTAACTTCCTGAATTATAGCCCCTGATAGTACGCAAAATTGACTTTTTTAGATTGTGGTCCCTCTAGAGGTCTCGATTATTATCCAATTTTTGAAATAATATTAAATGTTTCGTATACTAAACGTTAGCATGGGGCAGAATTTGATAAAAACCAAACAAATTCTAATGATTTTCTGATAATTACTTAATATTTGACAACTCTTGTTGACTGCCCAAACGATTTAGCTGCTGTGTGGGCGTATGTTTCGTTGCCTGGCAACCTATTTTTTTATTGCCAACGCCCGCGTTTTCATGTGGACGTATTATGCCGTCGCCCTTGTCCGTACGGCGGGATGTCCATCCGTCCACATTTGTTTGTGGACTCTCCACAGGTCACAATTCTTATCCGATTTTGACGAAACTTGAAATATATGTTTATCCCCATAAGATGTCGCCTGCTTTCGATATTAGAACAGGGGTCCAGCGGGTTAACCAAGCTGAAAATGTACCAATTTTTTTCGTTTGTGGTATCAATGGATGTATATCTGGTATCATCAAAATGTAAGTCCGTCGGGTTTCTGATGGTGGGTGTGGTGTTCCAAGTGTACCTCATGAAATTCACACAGCAGTGTACCGTACATCTTCAGGTATCATAAAAACACTCTGACAGACACTCTTCTAGTGGTGGGGTATCCCTGACAGAGCTATGTAATTACCAGACGTGTAGTGTTGGAGTATTGTGATACAGTCGAGTGTAATGAAGAATAACAGGTTCTTTTTCAAATATAGAATAATCTTTAATCAGGATGAGTACAGCTTACAGAAGTTCAGTAATAAGATTATGTTTAAAAGTCACGAGTTCCTATATAGCCGTTCACGTTGTGTATTCCTCTTGATAGCCCTCTTGCCTCGGATCTCTCGTATTTTGACCTGGTTGTCTGTTGAGTCGGAATACCTTGGAGTTGCAGTTCGGTACTGATTTGGAATGTATCCGATTCCCCCTTATATAAGACTCTGGTCAATTTATCATCATCACGGTGCCCGAGGACATCGTGTGGTCATTAAAAAAGTATAGCGGGCGAGAACAAAGGCGAGTCTGAGGACATCCAGTGGTCATTAAAACTATAGAGGCCTAAAACAATAGGTTAGCCTTAGGCTAACCTACTAATATATCATTACTTAAATATCTTTAACAATGGTTCGACTTACATCGAGTTATATAAATATAAAATATAGGGCACGACTATTTTACAGTATCCCTGACAAGAGTTATCTAATTTCCAGCCAATAGCTAGGCTGGATTAGCTGAAATCTGTACCACCTAAAACAACTTTGGAGTTGTTCAGTGGGGGTGGGGGGGATTTTGGGCGTGTCTGTTAGAGGTAACCCACCAAACAAACTGTCTGGGAGTGGTCATTCAGGACTCATGTGGTGGTACTGAACAACTCCAAAGCTGTTTTAGGTGGTACAGATTTCAGTTAATCCAGCCTAGCTGTTGACTGGAAATTAGATAACTCTTGTCAGGTATACTCCATCACTACAAATATCTAGTAATTACATAGCTCTGTCAGGGGTACCCCACCACTAGAAATGTCTGTACACTGCTGTGCGAATTTCATGTAGTACACTTTTGACCTAATCTAGAATATTTTAAGGGGGTATCGCATTTTGTGCGTGGAATACCACTCCCACCGCGAGAAACCCGGCAGACTTACATTTTGATGATACCAGACATACATGCATCGATAAATAGAAGAAAATTGGTACACTTTTCAGCTGGGTTGGCCCTCTGGACTCCCGATCTATATTGGCATGTATCGGATCGAAACTTCATTGAATATGGCCCCTGACTGTCTGAAAAATCACGTTTTTAGCTTGTGGACCACCCTATAGGGTCACAATTTTGAACCGATTTTGATGAAACTTGACTTGAATAAAAATGGCGACCTGCAGAGTGTCCAGGGGCTAAAACGTAATTTTTCGTATAATCAGGGCCATAATCCATGAAATTAAGGTCTGATCCAATTTCGTCAAAATTGCATAAAAATTTGGACCTGTAGAGTGTCCACAAGCCAATTGTGAAAGGACAGGCGAACATGGGCGGCGACAATATACGTCCACATAAATTTTGGCCGAATGAAAATAAATAAGGTGTTATCTCGTTAAAACATTTCCTATTTAGTGTAAATGCGAACATACGGGGCTAGCTGAAAAGTACTGAGCATTTTTGCGAAAGACCTGTACGAAGTCGAAGTTTCCATTCACTGTTGTACATAGCCCCCTTCGAGGTGTACACACTCTTGCCAACGATGTTGCTAGGCCTAGATGCCGGTCTGGAAGACAGTTTCTTCAGCCACCCTAAAAAAAAGTCGTTCGTTCACAACTAACATAACGTCATTTTGCCTAGCAAATTGATGACCGACTACTTCCTTTTTCATTTCTAGAGATTGTCACGGGGAGCCTGGAATCCGACACTTTCTGATCTCTAGCGAAGAGCCTTGTCGTTGGCGATAGTATGTGATAGTGTCCACATCACTGGCAACATGTCAAGTGGTCAATCGTCATGCACTGGGTAATGTTTTCTTGAGTGGAACCTCTTAATCAGGGTCGGTGGAAGCAATTCTTGATTGCTTGGGATGGGGGGGGGGGGAACCATCGTTGGACTTTAGGCCCCGGAAACTTCTGGGGATCAAGAGACGCTATCTGGCTAATTCCAAGAGGTCACAATTTGTACACGATTTTGATAAACTGACAATGTATGTTTATAACCGAAAGATCTCGACATTTTTAGCTTGTGGGCCCTCTAGGCGTCGCAGTTTTTTTTTATTTAATTGTCAAAACCGTTCAATTATCACTGTTGCACCATGATTTCGTGAAAATCGGACCGAAACTGACCGACAAAATGACCGCTACCCTTAAAAGCATGCAATACCTAGGTTGTGGATCAGAGGTTCGAAGTTTCATCTAATTTTGATATATCCTAAATGCCCTGGTTCGTTTCGATATTGGCACGTATTAGACCGTAGTTTCCTGGATTATGACCTCTAATTTACGGCTTTTAACTTCCTAACTTTCGAGCAATCGTATTTTTGGGCAGACGGGTAAAAAAAAATATATTTCATCTAGTTGGAAAAATAAAGTGCCCGAAATCAAATAACACACTAATTGAACCTTTAAGTTAATTGGCTTCCACAAATTTGTACTGAATTTACTACGCATAGAAGCATTTTGTCTGGAGTCACACTATTTTGTGCGACAACGATTATTTTTTGTGAATGCTGCTGCAACTGTCTGATTGGATGGTTGGAATTCAAGTGGGATTTCGGTTGAAAACCGATTGCAAAGTTCGAAGTTGCTTTATTCATGAGCTAGAATATTGGACCACATTGAAGTATCTTTATTCACGGGCTGGTCTAGCAGGAAAATGCGTTTGTGGCAGATACATTTTCAAACATCTATCGTGCTCGTACCACTATGCATTTACATGACTGGAGCATTTTATATAGAGATTTATCTGATAGTTCTAGATTTATCTTGATAAAAGAATACCGGCAAAAACCCAAAACACCCTTCATAAGAGGCTTCTGGTCCAAATATATAAATGAATTTATTTATCGTTGTTGTTATACATACTTATATAGAGTCATTCATCGTCTTCCTTGTATTATATATTATAATTGACATATTTATTCAGCAAGGAGTTACTCAAATATCTATTTCATTTTCAAACATAGGGGCAAAAACGGTCTGACAATTTTATTTGTGGAAACCAGTGAGGTTTTACATAATAGACGATGCTGATACAATATCTTAGTGCTAGGTTTCCACTATCACGTTTCGCACCAGGAAAATGTGTCTGCGGCCGTCAAATTTTATTTTCCAAGTTATCTTTATAGAGGGAGGGACATTTTTAATTCTACACGCTTGTCGCAGACGACCGGCACCACCACCTAAAACCTGAAATTATTTTGGGGGTAAGTTCATGTTCTGCCCCCCCCCACCCATTAAGTTCATCGAGTCTGTACGCCTTTACTCGCAACCGGAAGATCAGTATAGGACATAAAGGGTTTTCTTCAGAAAGTCTATGTTCTAGAAGTCTCACTTCTATTAGTAAATGCAAGGGGACTGCACCACACACAATTTAACACAAAACACAAATACATTGACAAGACATTGCTCTCAGAGACCACATTCAAAACAATTCAAAAAGAGTGAATGGATCCGGGGACTAGCCGTGAGCGTCCACTGCGCTGTAAAGTCCAGGGCCTGTGGTGACACCGACTTCACTCATATTTGAAAACAATTGGGAATACAACCCAAAGAATTAATTATGTAATGTCAGCATGAGTCATGATTTGTCATATGTTGCAAGAAACACGAATGCAAGCATATTGTATTAATTCCGTTATACAAGTAACCACACCGGTAAATGTATCAGAGATGCATTAAATCAATAAAGAAGATCAAAGTATATTGAATGTATTTTGGGCACATATTACAACCGTCACAGAACCAAACAAAACTGAATACAATGAAGCAAAGGAATGTAGACTCAGAAGACAGCCGTCTGCTGACTGAATGGCGTGATGTTATAATCAGACCTCGTTGTGTGAAACGACATAACTCCTTGCGGCCAAATTATTTACTCCACCGGGCCTTTCAGGACACGGGTCATCGCTTAAATACCGCAGCCCACTTATTTACTGTGGAAAAGGAAAGGCATCATCCGACGATCCGTTAAAGTGGAGTCCAATGTCATGTATCTGTGTTGGGGTTCGTCCTTTCGGTTGCAGGTACAATTTGATGGCTGTACTTGATGACTGTACTCGATGACTGCCATGTAGCAAGTTTTTGTCCATTTCTGGCCATTTCAATGGGCAGGTATGTTCACAAGATGGCCTGACACAAAGACAATAATAACACTATAGATGCAGTTTTTATGTCTTGTGACTCATTCAATGATTGTACTTGATGGCTGTCCTATAGCCAGTTTTGTCCCATTTCAATGGGTAGGTTCACAAGATCGTCTGGTACGAAGTCAATAATAACACTATGTCTGTGATTCATTCAATGATTGGTTGTAGATGTTTCAGCCCAACAGATCTACCCTTTTCGAGCTCAGAACTTTTCAGCAAGACTTTGTAAAAAGTACCCATTATTTTCGGATCACTTGGTATTACTACGTCCGATTTGACAAGGCACGTGTTATCGACGCCATATTATGTGACGTCACACGTAGAACTTTACTGGGTGGTGTGAATTATGCGTTATAAACAGCTATGAAAAAATCTGAATTCTGAATCACATGAATATAGCACTGATATTTTAATAATCGTATAACGTTGAATAATACAACTTTTGACGACGGTGCTATCTTAGGAGATATGCAAAACTGACATTCTAAATATTACTACAATTTACATCCTTGACATTAAACATTCGAGGTCATAAATTTTATTCGATTTTTATTAAACTTAAAACATGTGTATATCCCCGAGAAGTTCGATGTAGTCGGATATCGGACCGTTACTCCCTGGTTCACTACGAAAATCGCGTACATAGCTTGAGGATCCTCTAGATCTCGGATGGGTTAGATTTTGCTGCGCATAGAACTCCCCATTCTTGAGTCCCGTCCCATTTCTGAAAACCCTGTAAACGCGATAGTGGCTATAGTTTTTAACAGATTCTGGTTGTTTTTTTTCTTAAACTTGGTTGAAAGCATTGGGGTCATGAGAGGAGGAACTTTATCCAAAATCTTCTTTCCACGATCTTTCGTTCCCGAGTTCAATTCCGGGTTCTAAATATCGCCCGGATTAAAAATAAAATATTGTTGAACTACTTTATATTGTCCGACAGTGAGGTTCTGCATTTGGTTCGCTCACATTACGTTCTACAAACGTCAAATAATAGTTACCAATAAATTGTTGTAGATATCAATAATCAATAAAACAAAGCATATGTTATTGATAAAAATATACAAAATTAAAACTTCTTTAAATTTACACTGGGTTCTAATTCTGAGGAGAGTTAATGCTAACATTGTAAACTGGATTTTTAACATCAAACGTCTGCGATGCCGGGTGAGAACTTTTCGGCTTCAGACGATCGAAGAACTCTGCAAGACGGGAAAACACCACCGTGGTCTCTGAAGATTCATTCCCTACCAATGATTCATTCATCTCCGATGCTTGTTTTCTCCGTTTATATATTACAAAAATGGCAAAACCAATTCCAACTAAGAGGAAAATAATGAAAAATGGCACACCGACACTGATTCCTAAATTGATAGATGAATGTGCCACGATTTTGTTAATAGAGCTGTTAACATGTACAACTTTTGGTGTGGTTTTGCTTAACCGAGCGTCGATACCTGGAAAACATAATACATAGCTTTAATGTACCATACCCATCTTTCTTCCTGGTATATATTATTTAAATAAAATGAACGTTTTGAGTATTCTCTTTCAGGTTTTGTACCCAGCAGACATTTAGATTCGATAGCCTTTGTTAGTAAATCGAAACAACAAAATTTTAGGAACCAATCGTTTAATTTTACACACCTTTACATATAACGCCAGCATCGTTTCGGTGTGAACAGTTGTGAGCGGAATATCCATTGTGTGAACATTCATTGAAGCTATGCTCATTTCCCGAGCAACCGACATTCTGGAGCCATATAGGACCAGTTCCTTGTCCAAACTTTGCACTTGTAACCGCTATACCTGTATTAAACCCAATTTGTCGGCAAACAACAGAGGCATCATCATCTGACCAATACTGATCACATACAGTCCCCCACAAGTTTGGACCTTCAAGATAAACTTCAACCCTTCCATAATTGGCGCCACCTCCTGACAGTCGAAAATTCGTTATTCCTTAAACCATAATAATATAAAAGAAATAAATTGATTTTATTTACGCGCACACATTGAAATGCTGAATGTACACACTAATCTATTGTGTTGGGCTTGATGTGACTAAGATAGAGGGTTCAAGGAAAATAACCGATTTGCAAAAGAATGATATAAACATCTTAAGCTAAATTGAGTACCAAACTTGCAATCCGTATAAAGACTAATGTCCCAGACTAAAATACCAGAGGATTGCATTCATACAATTTTCTAAGATACATACTTAATTTGGAACTGAAACAGCTAACTGCCAATGGCCCTGCTGTACTCCTACAAGCTCGGGCGAAAATATTTTGTTGGTTTTCTCTGTTATTAAAACCATCATTGGTACAAGTCAATAAAGTCGTCTCGTTACCGAAGCAGTTCATTCTTGTAAACCAAAAAGGTGTATTGTTGTCCGTCTGATATTTGATTCCTGACATTCGTATACCATCCACATATCCTAGTGTCCTACATGCCACTCGAGCTATTTTTTGATTCACAGCAACATCACAAAATGACCCCCACACACCATCGTAGCGGAATTCCACTCGACCCCTTTGTTTATCACTTCCCCCAACTAAACGATAATTCAGCCCTGAAAAGTAAACACGAAAAACTATAGTAACAATCCATTACGCAAATACCACTTCAACCAACTGAAAAATCAAATGGGACACCCGTTATCTTCTCGTTTGTTTCGAATAAGATTGGCAGACCAATGGCATTGTTACAGGATTATCTATTGAATCTTCAAGCCAACGTCAAAGTTGATCTTGCCGTTACGCCTGTCAAACATATAGGAGGTGATTTTATTATATGGCGTTTTAAAGTGTATGTGTTTGTAAGACACATGCATGCGTGTAATCGTGGATGTGGATTTAGATCACCTTATATCTGAGACCCGGTATTCAGAAACTGAACATATATATACATGCACTTTTAAGTGCCAACTTTTCTATCAATCCGTTTAATAACAAGCCCATAGAGGTGCAATTTCGCAATGTTTACATAGGAAAGGTAGAGTGAACCATGCTTACCATCTCTAACCTTGGAACAGATAACACCGACTCTTGGAGCATAGAAATCACACCATTTTATTCTACTCTTAGAGGTAAAGTAGCATTTGTTCAATGATTTCTCACTGCCAGAACACTTCACATCCGACATTAAAATCGGCAATTTGTTCGTATTGGGGGCGTTGTAGAGTACACCTCCAGCAAATCCGAGTTCATTACAAGCAACATTTGCTACTTTATCGTCAGTTCCTGTCGCACATACACCACCCTCTACCCCGGCTATTGTAACCTTCAACATACCACTCGATGATGATGCACTGTCCAATTCCATTTTTACCCCGAAACCTAGCCGATGAGACACACATTAATGGTCATTACATAGTACAAATTTTAATGACAGATCAATCATAAAGCTTAATATAAATGACGTCATTTATCATACTTTTAATGTATGTCGAGCACCAATAAAAAAATATGTAATAGAGCTAGGGTGACCCACCCCAACTGAATATCTCCAAATATCTCGACAATTACACCACAATACTAATATATTTACCAAGCCTTAAATCAGTTTCGAACATTTATAGTCACTAAATAAACGGTTATGTTGAACTTCATAAGCTATGACCATTTAACCGTCTATACCGAAACATGGTTCCGTGTGTCGTCCATAACATTCAGACACTTTTGAGTAAAAGATAGGTTATGTGCCCTTGTTTTGAAATTAGTCTCGCTTAACCAGTGTACCGATCATGCTACGTCTAATTGACAGGTCGGGATAATCAAGTTTACTTTTTTTACGAAACATAACAGAAAGCTGGAACAAGAAATTGAATTTAGAAACACACACATTAGACAACTCAACAATATGTAAAAGTAAAATGAAACTACTGCTAGTATCATGTTCTTGCTTTACGAACGTGATTCAGAGATATTATTTGCACTAAACCAAAATATGCAGCTTCTAACGGTACAGTTAATTATAAAGCAATTTAAAAAAATAAAACGAACGTAATTTCTAAAGGTGATGTAATAACCAAGAAGCTGAATTTTACTGCTATTCAAAATCGTCAACAATAGATTTTTTACGTCTGTAATAGTTGATAAATTTGCAGAGGGGTGCACGTGGAACGGCTATTTATAGTATCATTGACTCCACGGCCGATAATTTCTTACTGTGGAGTGAGCGATCATCAGTTGGGAAAAGCGTGCAGATTCGCCGTGTCGAAACCAACTTTCTGTAGAGAAATTTTAAGGGGATGTGTCACCCTAATAGAATGCTCTTTTGAATTATATGTAAATGATCTGATTTTGAATGCAATAGCCATTGCATAGTGAAGTTGAAATATACATCAATAAATCTCAATAAAATGACACAATCTATCCTATTTTAATGTATGCCGTGCACCAGCTATGTTATTATGTAAATCATCTGAAGTAATATTTACCATACCTTTATCAACTATAGGTTTTTTACTACAATAAACAGAAGCATACGTTCCAGACGAACACGCGGTTGATGTCAATAATTCCTTTTGGCAGGTTGAAAAATTCGCTTCGTTCCCTTTGCAACTAATGTTAAACACATTAATTGGGCCCTCTGTAACCCCAAATATCGATCCAGGTAAGTATATGCCATACTTAAACTGCAGTGTTTTACAAACAACCAGTGCATCTTTAGGTCCAAATCCGTCATCACACACCGCTTTCCAACCACCCTTTTCGTAGATCTCGACAGCTCCCATTGACGCATTTAATCCTTGATTAAGCCGGACTGAAATAAATGGCAAACATTTGGCGCAGATCAGCATTGTTACTCTTTGTCAATCGTAACGACTATGTCGATAAAGTGAAGATGAACATACTAATATAAGAGTACATGATGGTAGTGATAAACTTTAAACATAAATGTGGGACACGTAAAACATTTAAACGTAAATGACACATACTATTGAGAGTATACGGAAAAGGAAGTTAATAGAGACTTTTGGCAAGTGGCATTTTCCCTATCCGTATCACGTATCCATATTGTATACGTAACATGTTGCGTCAGAGTAGTTTTAGAGTTTTGGCAGATTTTTGCGTCGCGTACGTATGTATCACTGAACCGAGCTTAGTTCTGTACAGTATGATGGCAGTTATCTACAAAGATCACCATCAGTACTAGTCAAGTGCCTTGCCTACAATATCTCGCATGCGTGAAGTCACTATGAAAGCTGTTCAACACGGGCTGCTTTATCCGTGTGCCGTATCACGTATGAGAAATGCACACACATTGATGACGTCACACGCAAAATCCATACGGATACGCGATACGTACTAGGAATTTACGCTAGCCAAAAGTCTCTATTGTGGACAGTTAATGATCGCATCGTTACGGCAACTAAAACGTTGGAACTTGATATAGAAGTTATCTAATCTAATACGATGTAATTTAGAATGTTATGCTAGAACAGGTACTTTTAAGGTAAGAGGGCTGTTGAGACGGAACTGTAAGATGTTATTGTAGTTATTTGTAAGATGTTATTGTAGTTATTTGAGCGGCAGCATACATGAGAGAAAAAAATACTAACGTTCATCGATACAATATACGGCAGCATCGTCAATGTGTGTTTTGCAGGGTATAAAGATGAAATAAGACCTAACACTAGATACGGTTTCATGGCTGAATCCTCCATGTGGACATTTGTGTAGATCTGATTCTGATCCATCACATCGCAATTTACTCAACCATATTGGCCCACTACCTCCACCATAGGCATCGTTAGAAACAGCATAGCCATCAGAAAAACCCAGTTGACGACATATAACACCAGCCTCCCGATTATCCCAATATAAATCACAAATGGTTCCCCAATTACCACCAACACTGATTTCTACCCTTCCCTGTTTATTATTAGGTCCACCAGCAAGTCTATATTTGATATCTAGAAAAGAAAGATGGTGTTAGGGTACTAGTGACAGCAAATGAAATAAAATGGAAGCATAATATTAATAAACTAGCGTTTGACCGGGCGTAGCACGGGTCAGATAAAATATTAAGGCCACTTGCAGATTTCGTCAAGGTCTGCAGCTGTAAACAGTGTTAGGTCACACGATTGTTGCCAAGGATTTTGGTAAGGGTATAGCCACGAACCGGAAGTAACTTAACGTTTAAACCTGAAGTGGTAGTCTATCCCCACAAGGCATATGTTACCCCCTCCCCCCGCTCCGCGATACCTCCATACTCCACCCCTAGTGTAGCCGCCAACCCTGCACAGATAGACAAACAAATACACGACAGGAAAGAATATTAGTATATGGACGTGTCACAGACTTGTGATTGTTCAAGAATCTATGAAAGACCATGTTCAAACATGATAGGTAGCCTTGGACCCTGTGTTAAATTGGTAATTACCTCAAGGGATTGTATAAATAATGAATGATTAATATAAAATATCTTACTAGAATCGCCCTTGAAACAAATAGCTGAAGCCAAATGAGCAGCTGAACAGTTCCCCAGATTTAATCTGTCGTTGAAGGGACAGTTTACTAATGATGGTTCTGTTCCTGTGCATTTTATTGCACTCAACCAGTAAGGCCTTGGGTATAACACCATACTGGCCATCTCGGGTGAATGAAAGGCTACACCATCCGTAAACCCATTCATTTTGCAAAATACCTTAGCGTCCTTATCATCCCAAAAGGTATCACATATATAACCTCTTTTACCATAGTGAAAAACGTCTATACTCCCAGAATTCGTTGACCCTTTGCGGAGTGAAAACTTGTATCCTTGAATGAAAGTGAAATAACCATTGATCATAAACTCATATTAGAAGGAAATGGTGATAACTTAACCGAGGAAAAAACCTCCCCTACCCCTTCCAATCCTGAAAGTCCCACCCCTATTTTTGCCTGAAAAAAGATACACCAAAGGCGTATAATGTCATTTAACACGTTTTAAAGGGGCCTAGTATGATTATTGACTTCAAAATTATTTACACAAATTTAATATGGCGGATTTTGAAAATATCGACCAATTATGTCCCATATTTTGTCTTAACTCCATGCCTTTATCCTATATATTCGTTGTAATCTGTTTTTTACAGGTGTTTAATGCTACTTAGTCGGAGTCTGACTTTTGACCACTAATATGTCAGAAATTCAAGATGGGGGACACAGTCATATGCAATCATGTACGTGTAATATGACTTCATAGAATAACATCATCAAGCTTCTCAGCGGTTAAAATGTCAATATGGTGGTATTATGTAATAGTGATGTCTGTATTTACTTCCAGATGTAATAAGCGTTATCAGGGTGTACTATTAGTGATTAATAGTGATGTCATCCAATGTGTGACTTCAAACAATGAATAGCTTAACGAAAACGTCAATCTGTACTTCATTCAGGTATTAAAGACATAACAGCTTGATCGTGTGTGAAAACTACAGGCTTTCAAAGTGGAAGATCTGGTCGGTCTACGTACAAGGATGCAACTTGAATTCTTTATGCCCATCTTTTTCGTTAGCAATATTCCAATATTGGTATTTTTAAGCGCTGAATTTTGAAGTCAATATCCAGACTTAGTATCATCAAAAACCTAGAAAAAGTCACCATGCAAGTCACATTTTATGCCCAAAACAGTATTCCGCGGGCAAACATGGCGCGGGCCACGTAAAGGGGACTAGACAGGTCCGATCCCAAAAGATTTTTCACGCATGAAAAGTACACGATTCCCTATAATTTGAATAAAATGTCTTCATGGGCCAGCTCTTGAATTTCGGAATAACAATGCCACCTAGTTCTTACAGGAAGTGGTTGTGGCCTAATAAAGCAGTAATCAGACATAGATATTTCAACTGTATTAAAATATATATCACATGTTTAGGAAACCTCACCCGTCATTATATAGTAATATATACGAATTATCATACTCGTCAGAATAATTAACATTACCATATCCCGACAATTGTTTACATACCCTCATCAATAACATCCGATGCGCTAAAACAAGCAACAGACGCATATGCATTTGAAACACAGCGCTGGTGCTTTACACAATTTAAAGAATGAGTCTCTGTTCCATGACAAATCATAGATGTATTAGCAAGGATGTGCTCATTGTTTTGGGCGTGAATCGGACCAAAAGCAGAACAACATATAGCTTTTCCGTCTCGAAAGCCCAAATCACGACATACTCTGCTGGCACTAATATCGCTAAACCCTACATCACAAACCATGTTCCACTGGTTGTTGGCATAATATTCCACGGGTCCATCTTTACTTTTCGGGGGAAATCCCGTTGCTAATCGAACTGAAAGGAAATAACAAAAAGTAGAGGTAAGATTAGGAAGCCTAATGTCAAAAATATTTTCATGACGTCATGAATTACCAATGGTTGAAGAGGTTTTGCACCAGCAAGTTAAATAGAAGACCCCAACGCGTTATATCAAATATGTAACCAAACTCACCCTTTCCATAACAGGCGACACCCGCATCACGCCTGTGTTTCAGACAATAGAAATGTGAAGCTTTCTTCCATCCTCTGTGTGGACATTCTGATAGATTAGCTTCATCTCCACGACACGCAAATGATGTTGAAAATGTGGGACCAGTGGGATTTAAATAGTTCACTCTTTGTACACGTCCAGCAGAGTAGCCAAGATTTCGACAGAAGACATCGGCTTCTCGATCATCAAAGTTATATCCACAAATAGAACCCCATTCTCCATTTACAGATACTTCAACCCTTCCTATATTTTCTTGAGGTCCACCAGCTATTCTATAGTATATACCTGAGTCACAAGAAAAAAATATTGTTTGCTATTGTACTACTATGTGCGTAAATAAAATCTTTTTCTTAATTTGCGATACACTTCAGTGAAGCTCATTTTAGAATCTACAACTTAACAATTGGCAGTACGTAGGATGTAAATCTGACGATACATATTTGGGCGAATGTGTCTAACATGTGGGTACTTCAAGCCCACAAACACAAATTGTAATAACAGTGTACTACGGGGGAAAGGTTGCCCGGACAGTGGTGCTGATGCCGACTCCTAATTCGAATCCCAGCTGTTGCGGGTTCTATTACTTACACGTCAATGTGTTCATGGGTCCTCCGCCCTGATCATGGGAAACCATATAGGGGACCCTTTTGACATGTATTTGTCAAAACCAGGAGGGAACCCCCTGATCAACGAGTCAGGACCTCCGGTTTCATTATGTAACATGTCTATATGTCACGTTGGCCACATTAATGGAAGCTTCATTTTATTGGTTATCCATTAAACAGGCTCCGTGAGCTACATTTCAGAAATAAACGCCAACATTGGATCATTTTCAAAAATATGCAATAATGTAGCACATGGTGCAATTCTGATCCATTTGAGAACAATTTACTTGGAGGCATCTTCATCCAGTTCAGGGTCCTGCATGTCTCGTTGTTTTCTTTGGTCTATATTTATTAGCAGTCCATGTTTTTAGTTCTATGATAAGACTTAGTACGTCGATCAGAAACATAGATTAAGGAAGAGTCCAAAATCATTATTTCTGCTAACGAAACATATCCGAAATGACGAATTTGTAATTGAGCACGGGGGCAAAACGACATAAGTACTTTTTTAACGAACGCCAGTGAATGGCGCCATCTGGTAGCAAATTGTGTACGCTTTCAGTGGAACAATCAATTTTAAGTAAAAACGATCGGAGTAACATCGAACCAAGGCCCGTCTGAAATGACCTCCTGGACAAGTTCGTCCAACGTACCCTTTATTTGACCTTAATTTGGAAGTCAGTTGTTGTACTGGTATTATGATTCGTATTAAACATCATTTTGAATTTGTGATTAAACCCACTTGGTCGCGTCAAGTATCCTCGTCCAATTGCCTTTCATGCGAAAAGACAAAAGTGTGACTTGCATCGTTCTTCCCCTGGACTCTTCAATTGTAATACAGGAAATGGTAAATATATTTTTACACCGTTGGTGCTAAAGTGTTGTTTTCGAAAATGCAGTCGGTCTTGGTATAGAATTTTATTTCTAACCAAATGTTTGACCAATATATCCTTGACTCCAAGTTCACAGAGCATTCTCAGACTTCAGTTGAGAATGTACTCAACTTTCAACCTCTGTTTATAAGAAATATCATTGATCCAGAAACACAAAACTTTGCATATAGTTTCTTATTAGTGTGTTTGATACATTAAAACAACTAAAGTTTTGTAACATGCTATATTTTAGTTACGATCTGGCGAACAATTTGAGTAAATGCTTGACTTAAGTCTGAGAATGCTTTGTAAAACTCGGGGCCAGTTATATTCTGCACGAAAGCATAGGACCATAAAACTTACCTACATTATCTGAACAGAATATACCGGCTGATTTCATACTTGAACATCTGGTAACCCCACCTAGCGGAATGGACATATCGCACTCTGCAAGATGACCCTCTGATCCATTGCATGCCAATTTACTAATCCAGTAAGGTCCATTAGAAGAATAATAATAATCAAATCTGACATGGTTATAGGCTGTTCCATTCCTATAACCCAGTTCTCTACAAGCTACCCTAGCATCATTATCATCCCAATCATCAGAACAGATTCTACCAGGCGTACCCAAGTAATTAATTATTACTTCTCCAGTATAATTATTACCACCACCGAGATTCCAAGTAAATTCTGGAATATATTAATACATGTACTAGTAAAAGTACCCTATATGTTGAAAGTCAGTATCTGCTCAATACTGAAATATGACGGAATAAGCTCTAGACAGATAAGAAAGCATCCAATTCTGATTGCATAATGAAGGAGTACCAGATTACCGATACCCTGAATAAGTGCATCAAAAACATAGTACGCCTCGCAAGTAGAAAAACAAAAATGTGCAGAGTAAAAAGACGCTTATAAATTGACTGAAGGAAGGCGCAAGACTAGAATAAGCCATTCACTGTTATTCCACTTCCAAATTTGAAAAGCCAAAAGTTCTGCATATTGATCGGGATGCTCCTTATACCCTAATGTTCTTCACTTAATACGCCACTGACACTGTCAAATAGGAAATACAAATTCATAAGATCTCACTGCTGTATTAATCATTATTAGCTCTACAACAAATGCGACCATGAACAATTCGTCCGAAGATACTTTATCTGCGGACAACTCGTCCTCGATGACAATTCACACTTTGACTATTCGTCCATACACTATTCTTTCCGGGACAACTTGTCCCCAAGAACAATTCGTGTCATGACTATCCGTCCCTCAGGACAATTTTTACCCGGACAAAAATAATCGTAGTCCCATTATAAAAAACCGAATTTCGATGCGAGTTTTACATTTTTATACGTTTAGTATTAAATTTAGACCTTAAGTTAATTGTTACTAAAGTGATTATTGATAGAAATAGCATCTGCATAGTAAATGTTCTATTCCGATGGCTTCATCACTTTTTTGTGACTCAAATCACTTGTGGATAGCCTTTGCTAAACACCTTACTTAATTAAGCTCTATAAAAATGATCAAAGTTTAAATGGTTTGCCAATATGGATAGAATGCACGCACAACTCCGGGGGACGATTTGGTGGGGTACAAATAGTCCAAGGGGACAGCCGGAAAGGAGACAGCCGGAAGTGACGTAGTTGGTTCAACACGTTCACTTGTAAGAATACATATTCGGCATACGTTTATTCCTGTATTTTGTTCATGCATTGCACCAGAACGCACAAGCATATTCATGCAGACGAAATATCTCTCACTTGGCCGAAACACATGATTTTATAGTAATAATATCGCAATAATCAGCCCCCTCGGTTTTATTATCATCTAAGCGACGATGTGTAAAAATACTAAATCGCTAAACACACATCAACTATATGTGCTTCTTATAGAGACCATTACGGTTTTAATATAAAGAAAATAATAATTACAAAAACATTTTTGCATGTGTTACATGTAGGATTATTTCTGAATATATATTTAAGATTTATGGAAACCTTGTTGAAAATCGTCGGTCTACTCCTTTAAAGCCCCAATAACACTCTTGTTGTAACTAAATAATATGTCCCAATCTTCATTCTGGTCAACAAATCGTATCATTTTAGACTGTTCCAATTAAATGATGATATAAATTTCATCTTAACACACCTATTTTGAAAAATTGGAAAAATTCAACCAATTGATTTGAAAAGTCTAACGTAAACCTTTTCAAATGTGACTTGGATTTGAAAATATTTTCGAACCCTCTGGACAAGTAAAATAGGTTGTAATGGATAATTTACACAACAGGTAGGACACTTAAACATCTAGTACTTAGAATAAGGGTATTATATATTTTCTTGAGCTACCAAGCCAGCAAGAGTGTTATTGTCCCTTTAACGATTTATATGTACATAAACGCGAACAACTTACCTTTCGATTTTTTCCCATTAAAGCAGATAACAGCAACACTGTGTTGAAAGCAACTGTGTGTCTGTGGATCTCCATGGCTGCAGTCTACAAGGCGGCTTTCAGATCCTCTGCACTGAACATTTTCCATTATGGCGATTGGTTGATTGCCATACGCTGAACAACATGCACTCACCCCATTATCGTATCCCAATTCTTTGCAGGCTACAGCTGTTTATAATTTAAAATAAAAATATAGATTCCAATAAATAATATCCGTAAGGTGCTGGTAGTTAGTGTTGAACGGATGTAACGTTATTCCATGGTGCCGATTTAAATGCACGTAATGATAAAATGTAGTGGAATGTGGCGATATAATTTATGGACGATGGTGGTGGACATAAGATTTGGACAATGTGGTGTAGGTACATTTATATCGTGCATGGCATTATGCTAGTATACATGCTCTTGATTTTACAGAGCGGGTTTTTTTATAAACAATATTTTATTCGGGATGTCTGATTGGGAAACAGGCTTTGTCTATGTAAAACCCCTCTCCCTAGATAATATAAATATAGAATTAAAAGAGAGGAGCAAAATGGGTGTATATACAGAGTTAAAATGGCAAGCATGTACATAATGTAAATACATATACGATGAGACTGATGACATGTACAATATATATTATGGGCTACATCATCACGTTAATTAAAAACTAATGTTGTAAATTAAAACTGCGTATGAGCAAGATTAAAATCTGTTTGACATGTCAATAAACTTGTGCACAAAAAATGAAAAACATTTTCTTTGCTGGATGTGGGCCGGAATTCGGAATCCTGCAATGGGGATTTCGAATTTCATCAGAAAATTTCATCGGATTCACCCGACAATGTCGCCCGCAAATTTACTAATTGTTCAATCACATATTTGGGGTTCATTTTTCAAAATTTTCCAGGGGGGGGGGGCATTATCAGAAAGGGCCGCTCCGATACGGTAGCCCGGGCCGGTACACGGCCCCAATCTGCCCCTGGAGGTGCAACTTTTATTTTGCTTCAAAGAGCCGAGATATCTCGCAGACTCTCCTATGTAAGAATTATCCGTTGCAATGTTTATCAAGTTATCAGTATTTGAAGATCTAATTAGGGTTTTAGGTGTATCATCCTCCAATTCGTTGAAGAAAGGTGTTATTTTTGGCATAGTGGTATAAATGCGTGATGTATCGTCTGCTTGAAGCCGGGGATTTCGCTCTCGCATAAGCTGACCCGTTTGTCGCACAGATAGTAAGAATAACTGTCTTGGAATTGGTTACTCAGTTAATACGCCAGTTAGGATGATCTAAATTTCTTTTAAAAATTTGGGACGGACAAATTGACAGGCCCAAACAAAATGTGTATCTGACATGGCGTAAAATGTGGACGGACAACGTCCACGTCCGGCCGCATGTGTCCAGTCTTAAAGTCATGTACTTGTCCCTTTAAATCCCCAAACCTGTACACTAAACTACGGCATACCAGTTTGTAAAAATATTTAATTACGTAGGTAAGGCTTTGGCCCGCTAGCCTGGAGGTCGGGTGTTCGATCCCTGCATTGGCCGAGAAAGTTCATCAAGATTTTCCGGAGTGGTTTCACTTTGTCCGTGATACAGAACGGAGGCCTTGACAAGGACAGCTGTCTAGTCGTTTAGATTAGCGTGCATGAAAACGATCTCTTGGCAGTTGAAATTCGATATAAGAGTAGGCTGTAGCGCCGCTGCCCGGGCAAAATTTCCCTCATGGCATTAGCCCAGGTTAGGTGCAGAAGAGTAGGATGTTAAACCCCATTTGGGAAAATAGCTATTATTTTGAATTTTGACAAACATGTTATTCAGAATTAAATTTTTCCTTTCCACATTTCATTGGACAAAAAGTTGTATTAAATACACCACAAATCGGTCGTCGTTTGTAGTCTAGTTACACACATACGCCTTCGAAGAAGGTCGCCCCGGGCTTAAGCGCCACTAAGTTCGCCCCCTCCCCTATCAGAAAATTTCATCGGATTCACCCGACAATGTCGCCCGCAAATTTACTAATTGTTCAATCACATATTTGGGGTTCATTTTTCAAAATTTTCCAGGGGGGGGGGGCATTATCAGAAAGGGCCGCTCCGATACGGTAGCCCGGGCCGGTACACGGCCCCAATCTGCCCCTGGAGGTGCAACTTTTATTTTGCTTCAAAGAGCCGAGATATCTCGCAGACTCTCCTATGTAAGAATTATCCGTTGCAATGTTTATCAAGTTATCAGTATTTGAAGATCTAATTAGGGTTTTAGGTGTATCATCCTCCAATTCGTTGAAGAAAGGTGTTATTTTTGGCATAGTGGTATAAATGCGTGATGTATCGTCTGCTTGAAGCCGGGGATTTCGCTCTCGCATAAGCTGACCCGTTTGTCGCACAGATAGTAAGAATAACTGTCTTGGAATTGGTTACTCAGTTAATACGCCAGTTAGGATGATCTAAATTTCTTTTAAAAATTTGGGACGGACAAATTGACAGGCCCAAACAAAATGTGTATCTGACATGGCGTAAAATGTGGACGGACAACGTCCACGTCCGGCCGCATGTGTCCAGTCTTAAAGTCATGTACTTGTCCCTTTAAATCCCCAAACCTGTACACTAAACTACGGCATACCAGTTTGTAAAAATATTTAATTACGTAGGTAAGGCTTTGGCCCGCTAGCCTGGAGGTCGGGTGTTCGATCCCTGCATTGGCCGAGAAAGTTCATCAAGATTTTCCGGAGTGGTTTCACTTTGTCCGTGATACAGAACGGAGGCCTTGACAAGGACAGCTGTCTAGTCGTTTAGATTAGCGTGCATGAAAACGATCTCTTGGCAGTTGAAATTCGATATAAGAGTAGGCTGTAGCGCCGCTGCCCGGGCAAAATTTCCCTCATGGCATTAGCCCAGGTTAGGTGCAGAAGAGTAGGATGTTAAACCCCATTTGGGAAAATAGCTATTATTTTGAATTTTGACAAACATGTTATTCAGAATTAAATTTTTCCTTTCTACATTTCATTGGACAAAAAGTTGTATTAAATACACCACAAATCGGTCGTCGTTTGTAGTCTAGTTACACACATACGCCTTCGAAGAAGGTCGCCCCGGGCTTAAGCGCCACTAAGTTCGCCCCCTCCCCTCTTGCTAATATATTCGTCTTCGGATATTCTCATATTAATTCTGTCTAAAAATGTCAAGGCATGTTCATACTATAAGTAATACAATACCAGGCGCGGATCCAGAGGGGGGGGGGGGGTCCAGGGGGTCTGGCCCCCCTCCCCCCGCCCAGGCTTGAACATTTTTTATGCGATTTTATTGGCGATTTTTAGACCTGTAATTTTGGAATTTACCTTCCGGAAATACGTCAGAATGCACCAATTTGAATCTAATTTACCAAATTTTTCTGCGGGGGGGCCCCAAACCCCCCGGTAATGGTGGCGGTGGCAATTATCAAACCTGACCCCCCCCCCTGCAAAAAATCCTGGATCCGCGCCTGAATACTTGCGAACCTATAAAACAACTAAGGTAAATAATGGAAATCATACCCACAACGTTATCAGTATGCTGTCATCGTTTGTTTAACTATAATAGAGGTCACTCATTCACACTAGAGTTTTCGATTTTAAGTTTAGAACAGAGATTTAAAATATAACATACCTGTATAATCTCAGTATCATACAAAGAGAGGAATGGAGTTTAACGTCCACTCGACAGAAACTAGGTCTTTGGTAGTGGGAGGAAACCGGGGGACCCAACGAAAACCCACGAGGTCGGACTGGCGACAGTATTATAGAAATGCATTGTTATATTATAAAGGATACCAGTAGTAATGGCAGTTCCTTGTGTCCAAAATAAATTACTGTATTGAAGATAAAATACCAAACGGTAAATAAACTGCAAATGAATTCTCCTGGTACATGCGCATTTAGTCACCTTAGAAAAGGCGACGAAAGCCGACGTCGCTACTTTTTTTTCTCTATAGCTTAACATTGAAAAGGGCGACGCACGACGCGAGAAGTGGCTGAAATAGAACAGAATATTTCTACTAGATTCTGATAGATAACGAGACCATGTTTCGTTCAGACACGTGAGTTTAAAAACTATTTTCGGTTTAATGAAACTCTGTGACCGTTCGGTGTTCTTGTGTGGGTATCTGGAGATTCCAGATAAACAGCCTGGAGTTTTAATATCATGTTATAGGTTATCCCAGATAAGGGACCATTACAAAAGTCCAGTTTTGAATACACTAGAAATCGAACAAGTATGTGAGCTGCATCCTTATACTCTGATGACGACTGTTTCCGATAATATAAGTTGGCTATTTTCAATTTGTATAATTTGATGTGCGTAGAGCATATGCGGAACTGGTAGAAGGTTGTGACGGGGAAGGGTTGAAATTAGATGTAGACTATAAATTATTGCTAGTGAAAGATGCTGAAATTTACCACATGGTTGAATGCAGCTGGTGGAAAATAAAAAACAGGACGAACTTGAAAACATAAATCTGCTAACTCACCTGTATTTTTATCCGACCAATTGTGATCACAAACAGTGCCCCATATACCATTAATATTTACACCAATAGATCCAGTCGATATGTAGTTACCATTTATCAAACGAACTAATATAAATAAACAAAATTATCTGATGTCTTTAAAATTGGGTGACTTAAACAATTTCAAGTAATCTGTGGTTTGAATCACTGTGTAATGTTAAAGATACATTCCCGGGTACAAACTTTGTGATCTGATGATATATTTAGACTGAAAACATATTCAAAGTAACCAATCTATCAAAAAGTAACCTGGTGTTAGGCGCAATGTCTGTCAGCATAGCTTCATTGTGGAAAGGTTCATTTTTAAGAATGTATTTCTTATTACTTAATGTACATTTACCATACATATTGAGGCGTAAGTAAATTGTTAATTATTTTCTGCCAATTTTTTTTTTCCGCGGTTTAATTACTGAGTCTTTTGTAAGTTGGCGCCTTCAGTGTTGCGACCAGCTGCTGACAGGCAGGATACCCCCTCATTTTGGAGAGATGGATTAGATAGAGAACAAGCTAAACAGAAAGCGATTGTTCCTACAATCAAGGGCCATAATTCATGACGTTACAATTTGATATGCGTAAACATGCATTTCAAATTTCAGCAAAATTCGATTAAAATTGTGACGTGTACAGGGTACACAACCTTGGTATACCATATCTTTACACTATTTGCGTACAAACAGCGGCCATATGGTCAACCTTCATTACGGTGTAACAGTGATATAGTAAAACGTTGTTTAAAATCAGATAATTGTGAACTTCAGAGGGACCACAAGCTAAAAAAATGGTGATTTTTCGTACAATCAGGGACCATGATTCAGGAAGTTGAGATCCGATATGCACAAATTTCGAAAGGGATCAAGATTTTCTGGTTATAAATATGCATTTCAATTTTCGTCCAAATCAGTTCAAAATTGTGCCCTCTACAGTGTTCACAATCAGGGGTCATAATATAATTCATGAAGTTACGGTCCAATACATGCCAATGTCGAAAGGAAGCGAGTTCGTAGGGTGATAAACCTATATTTCAAGTTTCATTGAAATCGGAAAAAAATTGTGACCTGTAGAGTGTTCACAAACAATTGTGGACGGACGGACAGGGTCGACGACAATATATGCGTAAAAAAACACCGAACCATTTTGATCAAGTTGGGTTTACAATTAGTGATGCCCTGACATTTTGTCCAGTGCATGCCCCATGGACGTTTTTCGGGTAATATAGTATTTTTCTAGTAAGATTGAGTGTCTATACTAAATTTGAAATAACCACCCGATAAACACTTTTCTGGGAAAGTATTATTTCCGGTACAAGATAAGAAAATATACGATACACACTTGTGTTGTGACAGATTACACCAGCATCAGCACAATGAGTCGTCTTTATTGGAGGAATCCACCAACTTCTACATTGATATAAAGACTCTTCAGTACCATCACACGAACTTCTAGTTATCAAAATGTTCTGACTGACCATTCCCTTTAGTGATTGAATTGAAATTGTTAGACAAATATAATCAAGGTACATAAAATGCATTTAGCAGTTAACAATTCACTTAGTCATCGTCATAAAATTTGATGCAAACTTTAAAAATGTGGAAGGTATACTCACATTTGAATAGTTCCCCCTTCTTGCAAAACCACTACGAAATCCTAATTGTTTACATGCTACCGTAGCATCGTTATCATCCCACAGCCAATTACACACTCTGCCCCAGGTATTCCCAAATTTGAGTTCTAGACGACCATAGCTTTTGCCTCCACCCAGTAGTCGAATTCCAGTTCCTTTAAATAATATACAAGTATATTGTAAAAAGTAATATGTAATAACAATATTAATAATCTGAAAGTGATTTTTGAGGAACATTTCGCTAAATAGGACTGCAAATGATATTTTAACATGTTAGTTACGTCTAAACATGATAAATAAATGTTCCACGTATTCCAAGAAAACTGAATACTGCTATTTTGGCCCATTGGTATCAAGTAAATATGATAAATTTGGCTGTGCAGAAATTGTGTACTTGGTCTGCGAGTGTTGCCCAAGCGTCTCAACATAAAGAACGGGAAACTCTAAAATGACAAATGTATACAGAACAACATCTTCGTTACAATATTTAAGAGCACATATGCATTTATTTTAAAATCATATCGTACCGCCTGAGTTGTAACACCTAATACCAGCAGCTCTACCAGATGTTATTGCACTGAGACATCCCCGAAAGCCTGTTCTATCTTGTGGACAATTCTCTAGCTTATGCTCTTTTCCAGTGCACGAAAAATCAGCTGTAACCATCGGATTGAGAGATCCGGTTCTAGCAAACATAGCGACACCGCCAACCATGCCTAATTGTTTACATGCTACATTCGCATCTGCGTCCGTCCAGCCTTTACTGCAGATGGGACCATAGAAACCATACTTATTACCAAGAATAGTACCATTATTGCCAGATGAAAATTCAAATTTGATTTGTAGATCTGGAAAATTATATCAAGATACATAAATAATTTTGGAAATATTTGTGGGAAATAATGAGAGTATCTTTAAATATCTACTGAAAAAAAAGAGAAAACATGAATAGTTCAAATCTGCACATATGTTGGAAGCTAAAAATAATGAAAGTATAAACTAAATATATAACTAAAGAGAAAACGTGGATAGTTTAAATCTGCACATATGTATTAAGAAATGATGAATTTTAGGATAATGGTGTACATCCTAAGCGTTTTTACCTGACGGTACCATCCTTTTATAGGAACAATAAACAGAAACATATCTTCCTGTTGGACAAGAGCCATATTTTAAGGAACAGTCTTCTAATCGTCGTTCAGACCCGGTACACTTGGTAACTGTTACATTTATCGGTGTTTTGGATTTCCCTAAGCCACTGCAGCACTGATGTATGCCATCAATAAAACCAATTTGACGACAAACCACTCCAGCCGCCGTGTCATCAAAGCCATCATCACAAACAGCCGTCCACTTTCTGTTCACATGCATCTTCACCTGACCATATTCCAACCTCTTGTGGAAACCATCTATCTGAACTGCAAGAGTTACACACATAAAATTTCTTCTTTATTCTATTATAGGGTATATGTTCTTAAAAATCAAAAAATACCACATCTTAAGGAGATACTCAGATTTTAAATCTTAATCCATTTTCTTTCATTAAATGGCTATACTTGTTGGTGGAAAATAAAATATAATATTTCATTGTATTTTATGGTTAATTTATTTTGTGGAATGAAAGCTGTTGGATTTTACGTCGATAGGAAAAGCTTTTTTGCGATACCCGAATTCGTGATCCGCTGCCAAATTTTCAACTAAACTTCTAGTTAACAAGCCTGCTTCTGCCTCTCCTTTTAAAATGATATACATCAAATCAATCGTTTTAAAAATACCTGAACGAAAGCATTCCACATTCATACTCCTGCAGTGGTATGTTGTTCCCCAAGAAATATTACACTCATTTATAGTGGATTCCGTGCCTTGACAAAACATCTTATTGATGTAGATAGGTCCTGTTCCACCTACAGAAAGCGAGACATATCGACCACTTGTATAATTCATTTGTCGACATATAACATCTGCATTAACGAAAAATCTCGAGAAATGTTTGTAGCTAACACACAGTCGTCCCCAAACTCCATTTACTGCAATCTCAACTCGACCATGGCCCGTTGAAGAATGTTTTCCCTTCAACCGTAACTGTAGCCCTTCAAAAAAGTTTGACAGTTATATATATTCAAAAGTACGTACGAAACATTAGGATAAAAATTCATTTATGATGAGTAATTAATAAAGGGCGAGATTGAAATGGGTTGTAAGGTAGACTCGACAAACACTAAGTCAAGCCGGGACTAGTATATCGTTATACAACTGACTTGGTCGTAGGGGTCTTTTATCCTTGGAGAGGGAGGAGAGAGAGAAATGGGGTTTAACATCCACTCAACACAAACTAGGTCATTTCGGGACTAACATACAGTATGGTTCAATATTTATTTCAATAATTCGCTTGCGCGTAGGGGTCTTTAGCAGTGGGAGGAAACCGGATTGCCCAGAGGAAACCCACGAGGTGGAGAAGGCGCCCCTATCTCCATGCCACATACGCTCACACCAGGGCTCGAAACCACAGCCGCTAGCCAGAGGTCGAAACGCGGCACTCTAGACCATTAGGCCATCCCAACCCCCTGGGGAGGGAGGGGGTACAATATTTGGATAGGCAACCCTACTCATTGTCATGTATAATGTGGGATTAGAAACCATAAAACTTGACTCAATGACAAACTTTATGATCTAAAGCGCACGCGTCAGTCCTCTCGACCCACCCCCCCACCCCCTACACGTACAAATCCCTGCGTAATCAAAAAATCTCACCAGTTGTTTGATGACAATACACCGCAGCATGGTAATAAATTGAACAATTTTGTAATCTCCCCCAGATCAAATTTGAACAATCCTTTAAGGTCGATTCTGTACCATTACATTGTATGTTGGAAAGCCATCGTAAGGATCGTTTATCTCTGTATGAAGCAGCTTGATTGTAATAGAATCCATCATTGAAACCCTTCATCTTGCAGACAACTCTGGCATCATTATTGTCAAAGCCACGTGAACAGATGTAACCCCACTGGCCCATATATCTCACTTGAACAGCGCCCCTTGACGATGTTTCTGAGTAACCAATTTTGACTTGCAAGCCTGGCGAGAAAAGAACACGAACTATGCTTTCTATTACAAGATAAACCTACAGGATATCACGATTAACATTAGTGTGTTTGTGTCTGGTGCACAATGAACATTTAAATAGAACATAATTGTTGGTTCATTATATATATAGCACGAAATGTCAACAATTGGTACTCTGTAAACTAAAAGTTAGACCACACAGCAATACTTTTACAATGTATTAACTAGCTCAATTAATGTACCCATTGATTGAGGACTGACATGGATTAACTGTTTCAAAAACATGTCTGTTTTAATAATATTTGTTCTTAAACATTTGATTTTTTTAAATTGTAACGATATTTATGTTGCTGTCAATAAAGAAAATATATGACAGAAGCTCTAACGGGGACGTTTGCCTCGTTATTCGGTTTCACGTAGGCGTTTACGGACTGTCTGGTACGAGATTTTACGCCGTCCGGGAATTGCTGCGGCAGTAGAGGTCGCTGTTGAAAATCATTTACGCCAATGACGTAACCGGAAGAGACGATCCAGGACAGGTGGGGTCACTCTTGTTTGGCCTGAGCTTGGGGGTCACGTGTTGAACTTCGCTGTCGGTACCTATCCCAAAGGCGAGAAATGAAATTAAGGGAAACATTCAGCAGGCTGGATACATCAGTCTTGGATTCACCTGCCTGTAATCGACCAATAGCGTTGTCGCGTTGGTCTTCATTCAGATATGGCATCACTTGGTTCCTTGAGAGTTTACATGTGCAACTGATTTGGGAACCGAGAACCCCGGGAAGTTGTTAAATTCATGTTTCTTGGTGCAATCAAATGATAACAAATTTCGACAAAAATGATGACCAGTTATAATTAGTAACATTACATTTAAAACCAACAATGAATTTCTTTTATCCTTACATAATGACATTAAAACAAGTAAGATTTATGGAAAGAACGACTTGGTGTAAATAAAAAAAAAATGATGAAAATGGATTGTGCGTTTCTTTTTTTGAAGAGTATATTTCTGCTTTAAAAGTTTTATTTGTACAACTTTATGTCACTGTTAAGTTAGCTATATCTTACATACCTGAAGTTGGGGAAACATCGGAGCAAACAACAGATGCATAATTTCTGCTAGAACAATACGTTAAGCTGGTCTCGGACGAACATTTCTTTATGGACAACTCTCTACCAGAACATTGAACTCTGGTTATTCCTATATCTCCTCTAATATATCCAAATGACGAACAGCACATACTCATACCATACTGTCTTCCCAATTCCTTACACACGACAGTCGCATCTTTATCGTCAAACTCATCTGAGCAAACCTTAACGTATGAGCGGCGACTTGGAATGTATACTTGAACAGCGCCATATTCTTTATAGGGCGAAAGTTTAACTAAAAAAGAATAGTGGTGTCAATCATTCTCTGATCTAGTTAGGTTAGTTATAGAAAGTGACACGTATCAGGTACGCGGCATGGTATACATAAGACCCAAGGCAACAGCTTATTTGACGAGTTCACACTTTCCGAAAACATGAAAAGTGCTTAGAACCCGTTTTTAGTTATTGAACGATGTCATTGTCTGAACTCTGATTTCAGAAGCTACTGGATAATAGGTATTATACTAGGCAAACCCACAATGATAGCAGCCGGTGTTTAAAAACAAGAACCACATTCAAATTCAAATTCTACAAATAACAGTTTTTGAATTATCTTCGCCATTAGCACTCAACAAACGTCAGTTTTTAATCAAATCAGCATTTAAGGCCATATACTCTCCCATTTAAGGTTGATGTTCCTTCTTTGTAAATTTTCTTTAATAGAAAGTAGTTTGTTTTTGTTTTTTAGGGGGTAAGATTGATATACTTAGAAATGACCATTATTTTTGGGTATATCTAAAGACTCTTTAAAAGGAATATGTGCAATTATTGGACACTTTATAGTTACGTTTCTGATCCAAAAATAAAAACTTTTAATGATTACAAATATCCTTTGTGGTACACTATATCTCTCAATGATTGTTACGCCGACTATACAACTGACGGAAAGCTGATAGTATGTTGTTGGAGGGGGTAGGGTAATGGTTTTCTATGGCGACTTCACATCAAATTGTACGTCGTATGTCAGTCACCAGGACCAAGCCAGTATGCTTGTCTACTGAAAGTGTAGTAATTTATCTATACGCACCCATGCCTTCACAATTAACATGTACATCATATTTGTTAGATTTACAGGAGGATGTGCTTTTATTAAATCCACCATTAGGGCAACTCCATATCGTGCTTTCGGTCCCAGTACACTTCGGATCATAAAGTAGACTAAATCCTGAGGATGTGTAATTATTGCTTGTTTTCCTGGCTACGTTCCCCCCTAAGAATCCCAGCTGTCTGCATATTACATTGGTAGTTGCGAAAGGAGACTGAGTTGAACATATCGTCCCCCATTGGTTATTGAAACCAATGTTAACAATACCCTGATTATTGGTAGGGCCCCCAGTCAATTTTATCTTCAGACCTACACAGAATGTAAAAAAGTATAGCCTGTAAACACAGCAATTTTAATCGTCATATAAATAAAAACATGTTGAAATGAGCTTTGTATTTGATACGCGTTAAATATCAGCTTGCTTTGCAGTAAAAAAAGTTGGGGGATCTCGGCTTGGATCGATTCTTGCTTGTCGGGGGTGTTTTTTGTGGCTTATGCTCCGAATAGTGGCGAATCGAAAGTAGTCGAAGTTCGTAGCGATTAGACGAAAAAGCTTTAAATATCAAAGAGATACGGGAGCAGTTACAATTAGTTTAATAAAAAGTTACGATAATACGTGGAAAATTGGATGAAAAATATGGCATATGTCAAGGCACAATTCCACTTCGCATTGCATATCATACCATTGAATGAAAACTACATGTATCCTTCGGTTGTAATTAAACTGACATAAGTATAATTTTAAAATTAAAAACATGTTAGTCTCTTACCTTCTGATGACTTAAAACACACAACCCTAGCTCTATTGTCTCCAGAAGATAAACAACGACTTGAAACACCAGAATTATAAGGACAGTCTACAATGTTGTTTTCCGTCCCTTTGCAATTGACATCTGTCAAGAAGAGTGGGGTTGTAAATGAATATCCCGTATAAAGGGGGCCAAGTGCAGAACCATTTTCAAATCCCATTTGCCTACATAGTACACTGGCGTCATTGTCATCCCAGCCATTGGAACATATACCACCGTTGATACCATATTTTTTAATATTTACCACTGAGGTGTCGTTTTGGTCCAGGGAGACAGAAATATCTAAACGGGTATTAAAAAAGAATCAAATTAAAATAATGAAATTCTGCAGCAAGGAATATTATATAATAGTGTTACAGAAAATATAAAAGAACTAACAGTGCCTAAACTCAAAACGTCAGGCTTACAGAATAATACGCATTTGCTAGGAACTCTTTGAAAATAAATTTCAATTCAGATATATTATACAAATGGGATTATCTCTTTGAACCTCCACATTTGATGGACTTGCCTTGGTCGAGTGTCTTGAATAAGCGACATTTAGGTAATAGTAGTAAATGGGCGTTACGGTGAACGGGAGATAACTCTGTTAACAGTTCACAGAGGGCGCTTCATGTCTGTTACTGGCGTAATTTTACAGAAAAACATTAGAGGTGATTGTAAGGGGAAAACTTCAAATGATTCATGATGTAATGATTGTAAGGTGATGTCGTGATTACTTCTGGTACGCCTTTTTACTGTGAACTTCACGCGGTCTTCATAATTCAAGTACCACCGCGGATAATAGCTGTTATTCAGTGCGACAGCAGCGGGATTCAACGCGGTCGTCCCTTTTTTCCCGCCACTTTCAAGTCTGTTTGCGGGCCCGCTTCCATGTGTCATGTCTAAGGTATTGATTTTGGGTACTTCTCACGTATACTGGCTTAACCGATTTATGGACAACAATGCTGTGCGTTATCGTAATTTTAACCTCGATTCTTCGGAGGGCGCAATTCAAACTCTGCGTTTTGGCATTCGAGGGGGTCGAGTGTCCAATAGTGCTCACTGTCGTGAGTGGGAGGAGGCAATCGCACGTCAAAATGGAAGTAGGGGCCGCGTTGGGTCTACTGAAAATTTAACATCTACAATAGCTTTTATAAACAGTACGAACAAAATGCAGTTATCAATATTGGAAATTATTTGGAAACTATTACCAAACAAAACTAAACACATGTTCTACGGTACAATATCGTCAACAGCATTGTCATTATCAATCTATCAATTAAGCGTTTACTGACATTGTTGTTAACACCAAAAGCTTCTGGATTAAGGTCAATGAACAATTTGTTTACATCGACCATAAACCCGAAATGCCAATAACGTCGAAGATAGATTTTCGGAAATTAGAAACCTATATTGTGTTTCAGTCACAATTAGACATTAATTAACATATCCAGACCATAATATACTCTTGATGTCAAGTCTAGCTTTCGATGTTGGCGGATTAAAATTCCTGTATGTCGCTTAATGGCCATTGATAATTAAATCAATCAAGTGGATAATCGAGACTATGCTGTGTATATTAATAATTTAAGTAATGATGACCGATGCTATTAAAGTGAGAACTGCTATCTTTTTATCTTATCTCCCGTAATGTATCTTTAAATATTTCAAATATCTTAATAATTCGGCGAGAGGGTGGAGTAAAATGGGCTTAAACCTCAGCACAGATAATAATAAAGACTATATTGCACAACCTCACCTCAACTATAAACGTTAATAATGAATATTGTTTCACTTACAATATTACTAAAATTGGAAAAAACGTACATAATTGTAATATAATACGCTTTATTTTGGGTGAATTCTTCTTTTTTTTGAAATGAAACTCACCGTTTGTTCATAACTGTCTCCATATTCGATATATTTAAGTTTTCCAGAACGTAGTTTTCTTGGAATAAACAAATCACCTACCTGTAGTAAATCTCGTGGTGGAACAAACAATTGAAGCACCAACAGAATCATTAGCGGAACATCCCATTAACCAGGAATTGAATTTGCATTTGAGCAAAGAATTTTCTAAACCAGAACAGTTAAACCCGACAACTGGTCTGTAGCTAAAGAAGAAGGATTGTCGCATTCGCATCGGAGGAATTATTTTTGAAAAGTTATATCCAAGTTCTCGACAAACTACAGAAGCCTCTTCTTGACCGAAAGAACGACAGCATGCCTTTCGCCAGGTTTTTCGTATTAACATCTGAACCTGGCCATACGCTAGATTATGTGTTACCAATCCGCCTATTAACCGCACTGAAATACACAAATAGCATCCAACAATGAATTGGCATTTCAAAGATAACAAGAGAACAACTATACCCAATTGCGCATATCAATATATTAATGGGTATGATATGAAATTACATTAAACAGAACAAACAATATACAATGTTCCATTTTATAAGCCAACAAAGCATCGACAAAAAAATTGCCTAGCTTTAATGGAAAATATTAATCATTGATCTCAGTCAAAACATTCGCCTTAGCAAAAAAATTCTCATCGCCGAAATTAGTTCCAAATGGGCGAGTGCGATGAAACTGAGTAAAGATTTATCATACCAAAGGTATCGTTTTCCATAGTCTCAACCAATCAAATTGCTCATCTCGGCTTAGCCAGTGTGGATGAACGAACTATGTTACGGCATTCGCGTAATAGAAACCCACACCAACGTTGAACATTCCACCTCAGTTAGAAAGTGACTTATATCGTGTTATAAACTCTTGACCAGCATCGAACCGTATTAAGGTATTATTGTAATTCAACTATACACAATCGCTCAAATAAAATCAAAATTCTTGAGCTCCAAAGTCTTGACCAATCAAATCGCTTATCATTTTACATACCGTGAGGAGAAAATGCTTATTATCAAACTTTGTCAGGGTACTGATGTAATGAAACTGTTCACCAAATTTCATCACTGTCGCTTAATTAGAACTAAAGTTATCGTGTCGTGTCCCAAAGCATCAATCAATCAAATTGAATATCTCTGCTTGCCCTAGGCACAAAAATGATCATCTTCGAACTCAATCAAAACGTTGACAAAATAAACACCATATTTGAACAATTAGAAGGAAAGTTATTGTGCCTCAAACAGTGTGACGGGCAGACAGACAGACCCATTTTAATACTCCCCTGGTTTCTGCGAAAGGTGGAGGACAATGATGATAACCTACCATTTTTGTAACATTGAACAGCCAACTGTCGGTTACACTTTTGTAAAACTCTCCAGCCTGAGTTGAGACACCTAAAGACAGATGACTCGTAGCCATAACAATAGACATATGACATGAACGGCTGTATACTCCAATTCTGAAAACCACTGTAAAGAAAGAAAAAAAAAGAAGATACATCGATTATAGTAATTATACTTTTTAAGACATATTTATTGCTCTTCGCTTAGATTATCTCGAGACTTAAAACATTTTTAAATGTTTGAAACCTGGTATTGGCCATACTCCCCTAATTTAATCGTTGTCGATAGTGGGTATGGCTCAGGTGTCATTTAATTTAAGGACTATGTGCTATGTTCAGTATTTGTATTACGCGTAAGTTTCAAATCTTGTTCAGTAAAGATAATTATAACAGTTACCAACCGTACAACTGTACCTCCAGCAAATCCCATTTGTTTACAAACAGTATTACTAATGCGATAACTAGCATAAAGTCTAACACAAATGGAACCAATTTCAGAATCATAAACAATCTCTACACGACCTGTTGTGCTGTTACCTCCACTCAAACGCAGCCGTGGTACTGAAACAGTGAAAGAACACATAATGATTGTAGAATTATTAAACTGATGATGAAAATCCATACACAATATAATACACGAGTTAAGCTCAGAATTTAAAAGTTAAACGTTAACAGTCTAGTTGTTTAATATAAATGTCCATAGTTCACTGGTCTTGATACAAAGATTCATTTGTCAACTTGTTCTATATATAATACATAAGCTCGCCTGTCCAGAGGTTTACATTAAACCAGGGGTTTCGACTTAAATGTTTTGATATACAGAGGTTGCCGAAGATTTTTCACAAGCTGTTAATGTAACATAGTTTGAAAGAATTCGGGATATCAAGAACTTAAATGATCGTCTACAACTTACCCTAGGGGATCCCTGTGGCTAAGTGGGTATGGCGCTGGCTCGCTTGTCTGGAGGTTGGATGTTTGATCTCTGCATTAGCCGGCCGAGAAAGTTCATCCAGATTTTCCGGCGTGATGCAGGACGGCGGGAGGGGGGGGGGCTGACAGGGACAGCTAACTAGTCGGATGGCACGAAAAACCGAGGTCCCGTGTACATAATATTGGCATGCATGTGAAAGACCCCTTGGCATATGGAAATCGATATAAGAGTAGGCTGTACCGCCGCTTCCCGGGCAACATTTCCCTCATAGCACACTGTATGGCGTATGCCCGTCTTCATCAGCCCAGTTTAGGAGCAGAACGGTAGTACGTTAAACCCCATTTCATTTCAAAACTTACCCTGTTTGTGTTTGTAACACAGCACACCAGCATCTCCTGATGCCTTTCTATCCCTAGGGCAGTTACCCGTTGTATTTGAACACTGGAATATTGACGTTTCGTTCCCCTTACATTGGACATTTGACAACCAAATTGGTCCCTTTCCTTGTCGCATATATTGGTAAGATACACCGCCACTGTATATTGACGATAACTGCCTACAAAATACACTGGCATCTACATCGTCCCAAAGAGAGGCACAAATTCTGCCCCGTATCCCATTTTTATAAACTACGGCTCGACCAGTTAAGTTCTGGTTTTCTAAACTACCCCCATCCAGGGCAATGGTTAGACCTGAAAAGAATTTGGACAATTTTAAGTCCGCGTAGTGTATTTTATTTGTACTTATCAAATGTCAAAATATATCATGATAATTGTTTTTAAAACAAATTCTATCTGAACAATTTCTTACTCACACAATTAATTATAAAAAAAAACAATAGTAGAACATAAAAAATGTACCTGTGGGTAGAGATCCATTGTGGCAAGAAACCGATGCATACCCCAAGCTTGACTGTCTTGGACATGAACTCATGGAATAGGAACAGTTTAAGATAGATTTTTCGGAACCGTTACAGCTTATTTCGTTTCGAGCGTAACCACGATAGGAGTAATATGTCCCAAATGCACCGAGCGCCAAGGCACGGCCCTTCTCAAAACCAAGTTCCATACACACTACCTTGGCATCAACATCAGAGAAGCCGTTGCCACAGAGTGGTGTCCAGTAGTTATAAGAATAGCGCCTTTTCCTAATCATCACTACACCGTGATTCTGGCCTCCTTTGGTCAGTTTTACTAGAATTAAAGAAAGAATTCAGTGTACAACGAAACTTATGTTTAAAGTTTTCGCACTTTCACGTAGTTCTAACTAAATAGATATGAAAAACAGATAAAAGACATTCCAGAAATGATTGTTTGGTGTTGTTCATTTTTCTTTTCTTTTATAGAGGAAATTAAATAAAATGAAATGGGATTTAAAGGCCCACTCGTCTGCTCCAACTCGGCTAATTAAGATCGGTATCTCGGATTCCAACCGTCAAGGTTCTTTTACTCTTTTACGTGCATGAAAGTGTGTACAAGACACCTCTGTTTTTCGCCCAAAACACAAGAACTGCATTACATACCGATATTTTGGGATCCCTTGTTTAATAAATACATTTATATTCCTACCTTCTTTATGACAGACGACAGACGCATCATTCGAGTGGTTCAGACAGGCGGGCGAAACCCGTTTCCAGCCTTTGTTCATGCAGGCCAGAATGGACGCTTCGTTTCCTCTACATGTTACGCCATCAATAAATACTGAACCATTCCCACTTCCATGATATGAACCACGGTAGGCTGTTCCATCAACATAGCCCAAATGTTTGCAGACAACCTTGGCATCGTCATTAGACCACCTGTTATCACAAATACTTCCCGTTTCTTCATCAACAGTTATCTCAACTCTACCATAGTCAGCGCCCCCTCCAACTAAACTAACGCTATAGCTACCTACGGTGGAAATGGGTACATTTAGAATATGCACACAACATGATATTATCTTGTAATAAGAGATAGAGTGTACGATAACGTAGCAATTAGTCTGCATTCAAGAGTTTGACTGCACATTTACAAGAATGCAGCCAAGAGAGATTTAACCTATCGAGTATCATAGTACTAAGGCTTCAATCGGTAGACACAATCGCTTGTGTACATCAGAGGTAAATTAGCCAAATCATATGGTTGATCTCTCTGAGTTCTTAATAAATCCCCGGAACCTGTGTCCCCCCCCCCCTCCTCCTCACACACACACATACCTTAGCATAAGTATATAAACTGGTATCAAATTATACCACTGACATGTGAAAGCAAGAAAGGACAGTGGACTTGCCTTGTTGAAAACATAAGACAGCATTTGGATTACAAGTTCTGACCGGTTGTCCCCATGGCTCAACAACACATTCTTGTAAACTACTTTCTGTACCATTGCAGTTATATTCAGATATCCATGAAGGTAGATGTATATACTGGATATCAGAGCCATACTGAATTCCTCCTAAAATTCATAAGATGAGTCATGGTCTTAAGGAACATGCTTGGAGAAACTGACTAACATTATTTCTAGGTATAGATTAAAGGAACGAAATTTAACAATATTATATTCAGAATTTGTATTTGTCAAGAATGTAAATAAGAATTGCTAATACATTAAGAGCAATTAGAAAAAATAAAGTTACCTAATTATAGCGCATATGTAATCTTAGAAATCAGATTATAGAACATTATCAACCTTACTTACTAACCTCCATGTCCCATCTCTTTACAGGCAATATTAGCAACTGTATCATTAAAATTCTTGGCACAAGATATACCCCATATCCCGTTATAGAGGACTTGGATCGTCCCCCATGTAGAATTACTAACGGATTCGTTTGAACCGATGCGCATTGTGTAAGCTATAAAAAAAAGTTTGAGTTCAAGTTACGTTGAAGTATTGAATGGGGAGTATATATTGTATCTTTTTGTCGTCTATTAGCTGTTTTACTTTTTGTTTTACTGGTATCTAATTTTATTGTACTCGCTATTTTGTAAAGCGCGTCTGAACACGCTATATAAATGTTTAATAATAATATATGACTATTTTGCCTAAGTTTCCAGTTTCTATTCTCCCATTGAAGTATTTAAATGATTTTTTTAGCTGTATCGTACTACCGAATATGTTGTTGGTGGAGTTTTACATTGCAATACAAGCTATAAAACTATTTAGAAGAAACTTACCCAATTGCGGATTTGTATTATAACAAATCGCTGATGCTCGGTGGTCTCCAATCAGACACTTTGCATTGTTCGATATCGTATGAGAGCAATTGGACAGTCGATGCTCTTTGCCTGAACACTTAAACTCGTTATAAGATTTTGTCATTCTGCTGAGTCGGTAAATATAGGAAAGTTTAGAACAACAGAAAGCTTTCCCGAACTTAAATCCCAATCCCCGACAAACCACCTTTGCATCTTGATCATCCCACTGACTATCACATACCGGTACCCAGCCCGTGAGTTCTCGTACTTCAACGGCCCCTGAATTGACATTAGAGCCACTTGAAACTAATTTTACTGAAAAGATAGATACGATCGACATGTTAATTAGCTAAAATTAAGGGGTATTAGATAATACAGTGTGTTAGTAGTCCACGCAGTTAATGTCGTTTGTTGCGCTGCGAATCAATAATGCTGGCGTCACACTGTCCCGATATTGGCACCAGATGGCCATGCAAATATGAACCCGATGTATGTCAAAAACTGATCAACATCAGAAACAAATGTGATGCCTATAGAACGTCATACGATGGCACATGAACCACACATGAAGGTCATAGGAAGATTGGAATTTTGTATAGTAGTTGATACCGTCAGGACACGCGATGGCATCAGATAGTTAGTTACACGATAAAGAATCTGATCGAAGGCATCTTAAGCAATCGTATGACCGCCTGTGAAGTTTTTCGGGCTCCAGTAGTAACTTCGTGGGCGCTGGCAAAATTTTTGGCATGTCATAAAATTGCGACAGACGTTTGTAAGGCCACAGTGAATGCATTGTGAGGGCTTCGCGTAGACGTGTTGCTATGCTAAGTCAATCGAGCAGAGGAAAAAGTACAACCAGGGGTCATAATCCAGGACATTGGGAACCGATATGCGCGAATATCGAATGGCATCATGATTTATGGGTTATAAACATACAATTCAAATATCATCATAATCAGATAACAATTGTGACCTCTAGAGTGCCCACAAAGTAAAACCGAGATATTTCACGTTTCGTCAAAATTGGATAAAATTGTGACCTGTAGAGTGTTCACAAACACATTACATCCGCTATTGTAGAAGTTCATATCGCTTCAACATTCAAAGATGTAATAAAATATTATTAGATTGACGAGAGCTGATCATGTCAGTCTCATCTGTAGACTCGCAGCATTTTGATGGTAACATACTAAAAACATCTGACATTCTTCTATCGGGTGTTGACGAAGGCTGATCAATTTTTAGCGACCCATGACATATGATTTGACAACTGACGTTCGACAACACATCAAAGAGTATATTTGCAATTATAAACTGTGACAACACACCTGGCTTAATTTATTAACGATACGGGCAACAGGGGTAAGAGAAGTCGTAATTCAATAATCCCAAACAAATCGAGCGGGTCGCCTATTAGTGTCTGCCATTTTGAATATACAGAAATCATCAAAAAGAAACCGATTCGTATTTGAAGACAAACTATTAAATCGTTTGTCTCTTAATTAGTTTATTACTACTCTTACTGTAAATACTAATCACTCAACGGTGAAAAGACGAACTGGTTGGCTGGGCGCGACAGCAATATACGACCGGTATGTTAACCAATAAATGAATTATTTTGATTTAGACTAAGACCATCATATGGCCGGTATGTTAACCAATAAAGATATATTTTTTTATTACGATTAAGATCAACACGCATTTCTTCCTGGTGGGAGTTTAATTAACATTCCATACAAAGAAATGAGGGGGGGGGATGGCCGAGTGGTTAGCACGTGTGTGCTGTATCATAAAGCCTGTCATTGAGTCAAGTGACGTGGTTTCGAATCCCCGGTTGTATGTGACAAGGAGATGGGGCGCCTGTCCACCCTCGTGGGTTTTCTTCGGGTCCTCCGGTTTCCTTCCACTGCTAAAGACCCCTAAGCGCAAGCGATGTTCGTCCCAAAATGACCTAGTTTATGTCGAGTGAACGTTAAATCCCATCTCTCTCTCTCTCCCTCTCTCCCTCTCTCTCTCTCACACACACACACACACTAAGAAATGATATGTCCATAAACCAGCGTCACCACAATTTGTCTGCGATTATAAAAATGTGTGAGTACTTACCGCTGTGGTTAAAACATCGAACTCCTATATCTTCAGCATGGTGACAGTTATGTTTTCCCCATCCATTATATGCACACTTGGTCAACACGGTCTCGTTCCCTCGGCACTGGACATTATCCATATAAATAGGACCAGATCCCTTCACAACTCTGATTGTCTAAGAAATATCACTAAATTTAGTTAGGTGTTTTAATCAAGAAATATAAGATATATGGATGGATTGTGGAATGTAAGAAAGGATTACATTCACTGGGCGTTTTATAAAAGTTAAGGAGATTCGATATTTTGTACTTACCGATCCCCATCTATATCCAAGCATACGGCATAAGACCGTAGCGTCGACATCATCCCAATAATCCCTGCAAATTGTACCCCATGCCATACTGCTATTATATCTTATTTCTACACGTCCTTCTCCCAGTTTTCTTCCACTAGTTAAACGAACACTTAACCCTAAAATGATGATACACAGTATACAAAATGATATTGTATTGGCCACCACGGGACATCACAGGGCGGGGAATGCATGCTAAAAGCTTCTTAACTATTGCACTTATGGCGAAACGTTTTCTTTCCCTGGTCCTTAAATCTCCAGTCCTTCATCTCCTGCCATCCTAACCCTACACAGATCCATGCCTACCAAGAATATGAATTAAGCACTGGTGGGAGTTGAGAAGTTATCAAAGGGACCAATACCAAAAATGTCATACTTGAAGATGGTTAAATTTTCGGAAATATCGCTACTTGGGCCTAAAATCACATTCCTAAGGTAAAAGTCATCCTTACACCAAGCAATACATAAATTATAAAACAAACATACCTTCCAACGTTGTATTTTGAGGTTCAGCATTTTCCACAAATATCCACAAGGTAAGAATTATACTCCTTATAATAAGATTTCGGCTTGGTAGAATTAACATGTTCGGTCGTTGTCTCAAAACACCAGAATTTAAAAATCTAGCGAAACAAATTCTAATAGTTTAAACAATAAGCAGTCTTTAATTAAAAGGCCTGTAATAGACTGTGCCCACTCATATATTATATTATCAATTATGTAATGTAGTTTTCCCACTGCATAACTGACTGATAAATTTATCATCAATTATGATTTGTTTAAAATTCCTCTATTAAAAACAACATAAGGATTTTCACATATTTGGAATATTTTAATTATGTAAATAGATGACTCTTGTTACATATTTGTGAATATTCCTTTGTCATAATCGTATTTGCGAAAAACCATACCCTTATTCAGTACTAGCCGGTATTTATCAAACCTCAATCCCCATTCATGTAACAGTACGTTCGTTTGTACTTTTTACAGTGTATCTCTATTTTCTGTTTTACCTTATTTAAATAGTAAATGTTTAATCTTACCAGTGGTGCAGGACAGTGAGACTTGCAAGCAAAAGCGTCTTGTCGTGTGTAACTAAACGTAAAAGACATGGCGCATGGCCGTCTTCATTTTGTCTCTCTTTCACGTGGGCTATGTGAATACCACGGAAAGCGCTGAATAGTGCCGAATTGAAATTCGTGGCGATTCGGCAAAACAATTTACATATTCTTGGAGAATCTAGAGTTTCACCCCCATCGTTTCTTTGCATTTATAAATATAATGACGTAAAGAAGGTTTTGAATTCAAAGTAGTGTAAATATCTTAAATATTGAGATACTGTTTTTATATTACGTTGGCGTCCAACATCTTAAGACATGACTCAAAGTTACCACCTCATTTCTAACCCAATGGCAATTAATGTAACAAGCGTCCTGTTTGTTTAAGAAATTATGACAAATCCACAACATTTACTGCGGGTGTCGACAGTGTATTTAAAATTCTGACACACTTTGCGCGTTCGCAAATCAGCAGGTAAAAACAAAATTAATACATTTTGAATGTAAGGGTCCCACTTAGAGAGTTCATTGGATTTTAAATATGAGGGGGGGGGGGGGGGGGGCAACAGACTACCGTTACACTTGGCTTGAACTTTGATAATATGGGGCGGGGCTGAATGGTTAGCACGTGGGCGTCTCTTAGTATGATGTCTTATCTGTATATTTGTTTTTGTGTAGAATTGGGTGTGGTACATTCCCCCTGCACTCACTAATAAAGCCTGTCACTGAGTCAACTGGCTGGGTTTCGAGTCCCCGGTTGTACGTCACAAGGGTTTCTCCGGGTCCTCCGACCCCCATCAACTGCTAAAAAACCCTACGCGCAAGCGAATTATTGAAATAAAATTAAACCATATGTTAGTCCCGAAATGACCTATTTTGTGTCGAGGGGACGTTAAACCATTTAACGAGTTGGTTTTAGTTTCTGTTGGACTTACCTTTGAACTTGCAATTTGTAATTGCTACGCTGTATATTGAAAGTCAGTGGTGTGATATACGAAGTTATGCATCAGGTAAATCCATTCGATCTAAAATAGCTAAGGCGGGTAAGTACTCTTGGTCTACTGCATTACAAGACGTTGGGGGGGGGGCTTGGACCATAGAAGGATATTTGGTGTTTAATAGTTCAAACGGCACAAACTCTATCTTCCCCAATTTATTACCACATATCTCAGCTCGGCATAATATATACGCGTAGAACTGCAGCAGACATTGGACATTGACATTCACAGCTTGAATTGTTTTTTATACGAATATAACTGACAACCTACAAGAAATGATGATTTCACGTGTGCCGTGTATTATTCATGTAAATATGCGTTGTGGCAACTTGAAATATAAAGAATTTGTCAAAGATATATGTTCGTTACACCCAAGTTAATAAGGACACTGGTATTTCGTTCAATCTGAACCACTACAGGCCTTTTCCTGTACCATTGACAAACCTTTCTTGCTCACCACTGGAATCAAATCCGGGCCCCCCTGGTTAGTCAGCTGACGCCCAAACTTTCGCTTTGACAACAAATAAATGAGTTCTAGTATTGATGACTTTAATTCTTCAAAGCATGTTAAAATCCACCAATAAATGTGTTATGAAATGGACTACAAAATGTGACTTGACGAAAATATGTCAAAGTAAATTTTCATTAATAATTCTTTAATCTTCACATTTTAAGAATATATATATATACATGCGATTGTAACAGACCGGTTATTTACATATATACACAAGGTCTTAAATGACACTAAATAAATTCTATCAAATGTACAAAAACAAATAGTAAAGTTTTAACAAACTATTCAAAATATGTGCATTATAATATCAAGATAATGTTAGACAACCCAAAACAGACAGTCTTAAATATGACATTAAATAAATTCTATCAAACATACAAAAACAGCTAGTAACGTTTTAACGAAATGTATTTAAAATGACAATCTTAAATATAACATTAAATAAATTCTATCAAATACACAAAAACAGCCAGTAACGTTTTAACGAATTATTTAAAATATGTGCATCATAAATATAAAAATGATTTTAGACAATCAAAAATATAAAATAATAGTTTAATTTACTAAGAATTAAGCATCCGCTTCACGATCGAATTCATAGGTTGGATTAGACATGCCAGGTTGGCCACCAGTACCATCCGTTGATGGTTTTGCGCGGAATTTTGAGAAGAAAGCACCAGTCCTTCCAAGAGTGACACCACCCAATTTGGGTTGGTCGGCAACAAGATCCTCCTTTAATCCAGAAAATCGGTCCATACGTCTATAGTAGAAAAAACCGACAACGGCAGCAGCCACAACAATTATCAAAACTATCGGAACCACAATGGCAGCTGTTTTGCCGGGGCTCCCTGAACCTTTTAACTTGTCCTTTGATGGACCCCCTTTATCAGTTGTAGGCATACCGGTGGGGGGCACAGTTGTTGGAGGAATGTAAACACCACCTGAGCAAAAAAAAAATCACCAATTGTTTTAAGAATGGGAAGGGGATTATCCATTTGTTTCTAATATAGGATAACAACGATGTTATCATTACTATTATAATTTCAATATACTGAAAATGGGTGATGTTTTTTATAAATATATAAAGTTTGGTTATTTTGTGTCGAAGTTAATTTTTAGTCGCATTTCTAATTGCTAGATTGGATGACAATTGACAGAAAACATTTGTCCAATCATAAAATAGAAAATTCGTTAAATGAAAGCCAAGATCAAAAATAATCAATGCCCGAATATAGTAGTATAAAGTGTACCAGAAAGAGTAAAGTTTACTCTCCCTTTTCAACTATGAAGACACATCACAGTGGAATATATTTTATAACATGATAGTAAAACAGTAATTGTATTCCATAATAAGGTTTTGTGTTTATTACTTGTATCAATTGCTAAATGCTACACAAAGGACATGATAGTAAATAATAAAGGTCATACTTACCACCACAAAATACCCCGGCATCCTCATAATGTTGACAATTATGAACCGAGATGCCGTTATGTTTGCAGTCTCTTATGTCGTCTTCGGTTCCAAGACACCCGACATTGTCCAACCATATTGGACCTGTTCCTTGTCCAAAGTTCTGGGCTCTTTTAACTGCAGTTCCCGTAGCATATCCAAGTTGATGACATATGACAGCAGCATCATCATCTGACCATAGATCATCACAGACCGTTCCCCATAAGTTTGGACCCTCTACGTAGACCTCTACTCTACCTGAAGTGTTGTCACCGCCTGCCAATCGAATTTTGGTTAGTTCTGAAAAATGTTAGGGGATATAATGTATATGGTAATAGAACATGATGGTAGCAGGTGAAACATTTTCTCCTGAAATTCCCGATCTTGACATCCATCAAAGATACATTAAATATACCACAGATGTGTTTACTATGTACAATGAGTCAACACAACTACATGCCGAAGATACACTAATTACACCAGCAAGGTGGACTTCAGTTTCAATGTCTAATATCAGAGTACGGCATGGATCATCAACATATATCTATAACTACATAAAGTTTTCTAAAAAAACAAAATTTATTTAATTGAATGAAACCCTGTTTGGATTTTGCTTCAGATTAGACTTACAGTATAACGTCGTTGAAAGGTGTCATTGGCGCCTTTGAGATCGTGGTTGGTTCGTAAAAGAATACTATTCGCTTTGACTTGATTTGTCTGTACATCTTTTACACAGTGCATGTTCAAATGTAATTGCATACATAGATTGAAATATCTGACGGGCTAATACTGGTATATTTAATTTCTTGGTTTGGCCCACGAATTATACTTATTTCGTTGTTATCGTGATATTTAATCTTTAAATTTGAAACTTTTAGTGTTGTGATTACTTACTCAATGGCGATTTGTAGCACTGCGCAGACACCGGTCCTATACGATTTTTGCAATAATAAGAAATATATCCCCAATCACTGTTATTGAAACCATTATTTCTGCACATAGTAATGGAACTCTCGTTACCAGTACAACGAACATCTGTGAACCAGTGCGGTTCGTAACTATCAGATTTGTATTTGGCGCCAGATACCATGATACCATCTGCGAAGCCGCTTTGCTTACAGATGACTTTGCCCACTCGTGCATCTATCCAGGTATCACAAAATGCTCCCCACTGTCCATCATACTGCATTTCCAGTCTACCACGAGTAGGATCTTTATCGCCAGTTAATCGATATTGTATGCCTATAACAAAAAATGAAATAGAGTGTATTTCGATTCCCTATATTATCAATATTTAATGAATTTAATGTTTGTCGTTTAATTTCTTTGAAACTGTACCATATGAAATCGGGCAGTCCTGATATTTCAAGCAATATTATGATGCAATCACAATGTCATGAGAAAGAGAGAGGGGGAGAGGGAGAGAAAGAAAGATCGAGAGACAAACAAGGACATTTCGGGACTAACACATGGTTTAATTGTATTTCAGCAATTCGCCTGCGCGTAGCAGAGGCCTTTAACACTGGGAGAAAACCAGGGGACCCGAAGAAAACACATGTGGTTGGACTGGCGACCTCTCGCCTTGTTACTTTCAAACGTTGAATCCAAAACAGGCCAGTTGACTAAATGACAGACCTTATGATATAGCGCGTCCAGCTTACCCAGTCGTCCAACCAACCCCCTCATAATTAGATGCCATGTTCTGGATCCGTAGATAATTCAGGACAAAAAGTTAAATTGAGAGCTATCACAATCCTAGGGTGAATGAATGGAAGATTAGATAGTTTCAACGGTCCTACCGCAGCTGTTGCAAGAAATTTTAACTAAGATCAAATTCAAATTGTACTAATTTGATTGGATAATATTCAATATTAAGATCGATTATAATGCTTAGCCAATGTGGATTTTATCTTACACTGTAAGTAAAGATTTCGATACAAGGCCCCGGACATGAGTCATATAAGAGAACTAAAGGAACCTCGCTGCAAAGAATCTTGTATCTTAAATTCCAAGAACTACATGAACGACATTGTTCGCAAATATAGTTAAAGTGACTCCACAGTCTTTTTTATAGACGGACAGCTGATTCGAGCGAGGACAATACAATGCATTCTTTTGCAATCTGCGATAAAAGGAAAACTGATTACCGTTAGCTGTGTTGTAGCAAAGGACTCCAGCTCTTGGTGAATAATAATCACACCAGTTATTAGATGTAGATGTAGTAGAGTGAACACATGCATCAAGAGATGTTTCTGAACCAGTACATTTAACGTCTGTCATCAAAATAGGTCTAATATTGCGCATGTACAGGCTTGGATTGTATGGTACACCGCCCTTGAAACCTAACTGCTTACATGCTACGGTAGCTGCCTTATTATCAAATCCTGCTGAACACACACCTCCCCATATACCGCTATATTGCACCTTTAAGTAACCCGATTTACCCCCGGTTGTATCCGTCTCCAGCTCCAGTTTAAAACCTACAAGGAAATTGATGAATATTTTGAATAATTTAGCGAACGTAAAAAAACTGGATAATAATTTTGCAATTATTGTTGCTGCCATGCCTCGGCTTGGCTCTAAAGAAATGCGTTTCCTATTTCAGAAGTTACTACAAAATTAAAAACAAAAAATAATATTACCATTATTAACAATCGGTGTTTGACTGCAAATCACTGAGGCATACTGTCCACTGGCACAGGTTCCAACAAATTTCTGTTTACATGATGCAAAATCTTTCATTGTGGCGGTACATTGTACATTAAAGACGCCTATAGTTCTTGATCTGCCGAAAGTAGACCCTGCTAGTTTTATACCATGGGCGAAATTTAACGATCTACAAACAATCTGTGCTGCGATTTGATTGAAGCCATCATCACAAACAGCTACCCACTTATTAGCATAATATACTTCAACACCTCCCATCGAAGCATTCAGACCCTGGTTTAGACGCACTGAAAGTAATTTGAATTCATTTCAATTATCTCATTCGTACATATAATATAAAATTGTAGTTCACAATGGATAATGGTGCTACAAAGTTTTGTCAACATGACAAATGATATCGAAGTCTGTAGATTTGAATTATTTGGTTCGTGTTTGTGTTCTTTGCATCAACCGATTCCAAAATACAATACTGATATATTTCTATTACATAACAAAATACGTGGTTGGTAATTTTTTAAACAGAGTACTAATCCATGTTTAAAAGCGTACTTAAAAGCGAAGGCATGTGAACTCGTTTGATTTCAAACGTTTGTTACATATCGTCTATCTTTGGGTGTTAGGTTTAAGACAGAAATGAAATGAAATGGAATTTGACATCGTACTCCACTTTCAAACCTAAGTCAAAGAACTCTTTTCTGTGTAAAAAAATATAAATGTCTAGTGTTTTCTCACCTTTATCTACACAGTGGACAGAAGCATCATCATAATGTGTCTTACACTGCAGATAACTATAGGAATTACTATCTATAACTTCGCTACTGAATCCGGCATGAGGGCATTTATGTAGTTCGGCCTCCGTTCCATCACATCGAATGTTACTCAGCCATATTGGCCCAGTACCCTGTCCATAATACGCATTTCTAAGAGCATAACCATCGGAGAAACCAAGTTGACGACACATTACACCAGCTTCTCTGTTATCCCAGAAAGTGTCACAGACTGTTCCCCAAACACCGCCTACACTGATTTCTACCCTCCCTTGTCTATCGTTTCCACCACCAGCTAATCTGTACTGAATTCCTGTATACGAATCAATAATGAACAGTTATTACCCATTTTCGATACTTTCATGCTATTTAGTTCAGTTTGTGATAGAATACAAAGTATCACAATTTTAACAATCATTCACAAGTGCTTGGAAATATAAATTAAGTTTATTTGCTTTATTTAATCTAATCAAATATGCCACACGATCTTTTTGGGGTTCAAAAGATGCAGCCTGCGATTCTGATAACATATAACAGACCAGGGTTGTAAAACGGCGATAAAAATCACAATGTAAACAATCTTAAACCGACTTTGGTTAAAATTAAATGGATTTCAATTATACATAGAAACGATGACCTCGGGTACATTTTGCTTACTAGCTGAATTCAGTTAAACAAATGACATATTAGTTAATTTAGTTAAGATAAAGTTTAAAATAATAAATTTGACTTGAAGCTTTACTATTACCTGTTGCGTCACTGAAACAAGCAGCCGCTGCTACATCAGACTTTGCACAATCTCCCAGGTTCAGCCTGCCGTTGAATGAACAGTTCTGCAAAGCCGGTTCTGTACCTGTACAGTTTATGGCACTTGCCCAATAGGGACCTCGATCATCAATTGTATTCCATGTCCAGTACGAAGAGTGGTAAGCTATACCATCCGGGAATCCACGTTTTTTGCAATAAACCTTGGCATTGGTATCATCCCAGAATGAGTTACAGATTCGACCCTTTGTACCATAGTGATATAGATCAATCCTGCCACTTGTGTCTGTTGGCGCATCAAATTTAAAGCTGTAGCCTTAAATATTCAAACAAGGTATTGAATAAGTAATTAATTAATTTATTAAATGGATATAAAGTTGTAGGTGCATAATTCCTAAGAAAGTCATTACATGATTGTTTCTAATACGTTGTCTAATCACTATTATACGATCATATAAATCATGCTAGGTCTTCAAATACATTCACACAACAGTTTCAAATATTTTCTGCGGTATACATTGTATCATGGTTTTGTTTTCATTGTTAAACCAAGTCTGCGTAATGGAAGTCGGGAGTAGTCCCCGGTTGTCAAGGTTTATTGTCAGAGAAGTATAAGGATGCCTGGTTAAACTTGTTTCCCAGAGCCCAAAGAAATTTTCAGTTTCAAACTGAATTGGTATATTTGAATTTCTCAGCTGGCAATAGTGAATATGCTTTAACTAGGTAGGACTGTGCATAAATTTCATTTGGTTTATTGCTTTATTTTAACTTATTTTAGATATATGACTTTATAAAAATGAAATGGAATGGGGTTTAACGCCCCTCTGTTCTGCTCCTAAACTGGGCTAATGAATACGGGCATAGGCCATACAGTACTGTGAGGGAAATTTTACCCGGGCAGTGGCGCCCTACTTTTATATCGAATTCCAACAGCCAATGGAACATCACACCACAAACCTCATCTCATTTTTTCATTTTACGTCTCCATGGGGTTTTTAGGTTGGACCCCTATGTTGTAAATACTAATGGCTATGTCCCACTGGTCATTTTTGACCTCGGGGATATACAGGTTTGAGAGCTTCGCGAATCATGTGGAACCATCGGGAGTCATTGGGGGAAGATTTGTTTATTTCTACATCGCCGATGATTTTTTCAAAGTGGGACCTTGGCATTACACAAGATCCAAATTTGGCCAACAAACGTTTCTTAGTAGAACGAGTGTGTGTGAAGAACGAACCGAGCGACATACCGACGTAGTCGATTTCAGTTTGTGGAAATAGAAAATCCTTTTTGTTCTTACTTTCATCAATTATATCAGTGGAGTTAAAACATATCGCGGAAGCATAATTCTGTGAGTCACAGGGCATAGGCTGTAAGCAATCCATGGAACTAGTTTCAGCTCCCGTACATGCCATACTCATATTGCTTAGTTTTCTCCCGCCATTCGTCCAGAAATATTTAGTACCATACGCCGAGCAACAGACAGCCCTTCCATCATCAAAACCGATATCCTGACATAATCTCTTGGCACTTAGATCAGTAAAGCCGGTATCACAAACTAAATTCCATGTGTCATTTGCAAAAAATTGAACTGGCCCCTCTTTTTCGCTAGGTGAAAAACCACTGGCCAAACGTACTGAAATATTAAAAATGGATTACAGTCATAACGATGCTACTATTACAAAATAATATCAATAGTAAAAGTAAATAATTCTAGTTAATACATTTACTTTTTACTATCAGGTATATTCACAGTGGTTTGAAAATGATCATTTTCGATCAGCCATTAAGGTTAGGATATCGTTCATCAATTGGTGCACATTTGCAAGAAGTGGCGATTATCAATTATTGCATTCTGATTACTTCTGTGAAACTTCAGTACAACGACAACGTACACATGGTATATGTAAAAAAAACATTAGAGATAGTACCATTCTAGTACGTTTTTGGCTTTAATGGGCCTTCAAAACCCAAATACGCCCATATCGATTTCTAATATAGACTTTACGACCATACACAATCAACATTCCGTTTATAAAAAAACATTTGTACCAATTCTTACTTGTGGCCGTTTAAAGTTTCTAATGATTTGCCACTGATATCTTTATGTGTCTTATAACTAAAATCTTTCTTACCATCTTCATAACAGACGATTGCAGCATCCCTTTTATGATTCCCACAGTAATAATCTGTTCTTGACACCGTGCTCCAACCACCGTGTGGACATGCCGCTAAATGCGATTCGTCTCCCGTACACTGGAAACTAGCTTTATATACTGGCCCACTAGCGCCGGAGTATGTTTTTGTCTGTACCCGTCCATCAGAGTAACCCATATTTCGGCAGAAAACGTTGGCTTCCCTATCATCAAAATAATATCCACAAACAGAGCCCCATACTCCATTCACAGATACTTCAACTCTTCCAACATTATCTTGTGCTCCACCAGATATTCTATAGTAAATACCTAACAGACATAACAAATGAGTATTATATATACGTTGAATTGGGTGAAATAAATAAATAATAAGAAACAAATAGATGACATACTTTGACTTGTTACCCTTCATAATGACAATCAAATTAACAAAGATAAATAAATGTGCTATATGTCGAAAATAAACAACAGGCTTATTTGGTTAAATACCTGAAGAGTCTGTGCACATTATACCAGCTCCTTTACCACTAGAACAAGTCTTAACGGCACCCAATGTTGTAGTTCTAGGACAGGCTGCAAGATTTCTTTCTGTACCAGTACACGCCATTTTACTAATCCAGTAAGGTCCATTAGAAGAATAATAAGAATCAAATCTGACATGGTTATAGGCTGTTCCATTCCTATAACCCAGTTCTCTACAAGCTACTCTAGCATCATTATCATCCCAATCATCAGAACAGATTCTACCAGTTGTACCCAAATAATTTACTAATACTTCTCCAGTATAATTATTACCACCACCGAGACTCCAGGTGAAGGCTGAAAAAGGGTATAAAAGACCCTGGGTGAAATAATTGGAAGGTAATAACCTTCGGCTTTAAGCAAATAGGGCAGCCTTTCTATCAAGCCAGCAAGAATTCAATTCATTTTAACGTAAATAGTATGCTGAAAATTTCAATCAAATTGCTCCACTCTGAGTCGAGATATTAGCTTTTGAATTTTAGTTTAGTCTCGATCATCGCTACTTTCAACCGAAACGAGGGTAATATAACAACTCTTCCAAACCCTAGTGTAGTAAAGACAAGTTAAACGAAATTTGCATTATAAAAAACGGAACGAATAGGATCTGTTTTTTGATCAGATTGAGTGACTTTGTTCTAATAAAGAGTAATTGTATATAGTGCCCTATAATGTAACATGTGTACTAAATAATGTTCTCTGTTTTTTTTGTATTGTACTGTTTGATATCAGTTGGTAAATGATATGCACTTACTTGTTGGTTGTGTCCCGTTATAGCAAACTAAACCTACATTGTGCTTGTAACATCTTGTGGATAGAGGATTGTCGTGTGTACAGTCTTGTATTCGAGTGTTTGAAACACCGCACCTTACATTCTCCATTACAGCTATTTGGTGAGAGCTAAAAGCGCCACAGCAAGCCATGACTCCATCTTCGTAACCTAACTGTTTACATGCTACTCCTACAATAAATTTCATTATTTAATCAAATGATGGCTCTAGCACTCCGGAACAAGGTACACAAAGCTGTTGATAACCAAAAGGAGTGTTACTTACTAGTATTTGTTGGACTCCAGTTGTGATCACAGAGCGATCCCCAGGTGTTTTGGAAAAATATTTCAACCGTTCCGTCAGATGGAGTATTACCAGATGATAATCGAACTAAAATATAAAGGCATGGTGTATATTTAATTGTGAAAATATCAAAAACCTCAAGTATATTCTTATAGCCCTGAGAAATCTTCAAGATACGCTTACCAATTCTGTAATTATTTTTTTGTAAATTTACACAATGTTTATCTTTAAATTCTATTATTATGTAGTCCACTATTTATTTCTGTAAAATATAAACTAATCCATTGGTCAATAATCAATGTAAGCAGGATTAAAATTCCCACGAGAATCAGTGCCGGACTTGGCGATTCCTATAAATGTAACGTGTTTTGAAGACTCTTACCGTCATTGTAGCAGGAAACAGCGAGATCGTAACATTTTTTGTTTCTCGAGGAACCACCCCAACTCCATCTCCATCTAGAGTATCTGTAAGCGGATGTACCAGGATTCCATCTGTAACGGGAACACTCAAATAGTGACGATTCTGTTCCTGAACATCGCACGTCATCCATCCATATTTTACCAAGCTGACTATACTGTAAAACAGAATAAATAAATCAAATATTATCTGACCCTACTACTTGTCACATACAGTTGGGAAATCACCGTTTCGTTGACTCGCTGACATACCATACGATGCAGCGCTTACCATTCGCCCCACCCTACCCCACCCCGATACACACACAGAATATGGTCATTTGTGCCTATATAATAGTTTTCAGTGACATTTAAAGGGACAATAACATTCTTGATGTCCTACCTGTTGTGTAAATTATCCATTACAACCTATTTTACTTGTCCAGAGGGTTCGAAAATATTTTAAAATCCAAGTCACATTTGAAAAGATTTACGTTAGACTTTTCAAATCAATTGGTTGAATTTTTCCAATTTTTCAAAAAAAGGTGTGTTAAGATGAAATTTATATCATCATTTAATTGGAATATTCTAAAATAATACGATTTGTTGACCAGAATGAAGATTGGGACATATTATTCATTAACAACAAGAGTGTTATTGGGGCTTTAACGAAAAGAGGGTGTATGTGGTGTGCGTGTGTGTGTGGGGGGGACGACGGGGTATTCTCACTGTGCCACCCGCTATTGTTCTCATGGGGGGATTAATCAAACAAGGGGATTATCGAATACAATGGTGTTAAAAGTATAGTCCGTTTTTTAAAACTACTAGGTTTAAACTAATTAACAACTTTATTCACAATAAATAACATAAACGTAACAACAAATACATGTATTAAACATAAATCATAACCCTACTAAATGAGATATGGCGTACGTATATTCAATAGTACTTTTTACCCCATTTAATAAGTTTAAAACTTGAAAAAAAAGATCTGTATGTGGCCTGCTTCTTGTCTGGTAGTAACGCATAAACCAAAGGAAACATTTTATTGTCGATAAAGGCGTGAATCGTGTACAATTGAAAAAAAAGTTTCGGGCACATTTCGAAAGTTCCGTCACAAAAATACGTTTCGGCAAGAGATAAATATCTCAAATTGTCTGTTGTTGAAAAAATCAGCATGTTGTCATCTTGATGCAGAAGAAACCTGTCACCTCTGGAAGTATGACTGTAGGCATGTGGTAGTTCAATATCTGAGCGCTGACTTGGAAGTCGGGGTAGATTTTTGGATCTGGTTCTGTACAACGATGCATGTAGGCTATAGTATGTCGGAACATACTTGATTATATCTTCAGCTTCGCGTCTGAAATCTGGAAAATAAAAACCAGCAAATACAAAATAAATTCAAATGATAAAAATAAAAACTCCATAAATGAACATATTTAATAACATATATGAAAGAATGACTTAAACAAAACATGCTATACTAAATATTAATATAATAATGTTGCATAATTATTTGTTAAAGTTAAAAAGGGTAAACTTACCAGATAAACATTCGTTATAAATGGAAGGAATTGGCTGACAAGTATGTTCTAGTTTGGCGTTCATTGAGGTAATAAACTCTTGTACTGTTATAGCATTGTCGTCGGATGGGTGGTTGTGGTTCTGACCGTAGCTTCTTACCATACCATTTGGTGTGTTGATCGTTGCGGTACAAGTCTGTTTGCAACATCGCCAATGGGTGCTATTGGTTTTCGTATTTCGTACTCTGTACTTTTACCCCAAATTAACTAAATTTTGACCTCCTTGAGAATTAGGAATAAACCGTACACGCATTTGAGCCATTTTAAAAAATATAATTGAATTGGGGGTGACAACTATCCTTATAAAATGATAGTGAGTTTCTAATCATATATTTGATTGATTTATGAGTACTGTCTGAATGAAAGATGGGTGAGTAATATTTAAGATACTCGTCAACCGATGACACGTGAACTTAACATATATTTTAATCATTAAAATATTTAAATCTTAACTAGGTGAACAGTACTAATAAGGATACAGTCTATAATCCTTTGTTTATTTAAATTTTCACACCACTACCCCATAACACCAGTTGATTGGGTGGCACAGTGAGATTAAACCTGTGTGTGTGTGTGTGTGTGTGTGTGTGAGGGGATCTTGGGAATGTGGGTTGCTTATAAAGTCTAAAACCATGCAATGGCCATGTGAATTTAAACTTTCATGCTTTGCGTTTAAATTCATAAAATTATTTTTGTAATACTAAAGTATTTATTATACAAGCCGGTACGGGTCATGTTTTATTCCCATAAATTATTTGTCGGTTATGAACCATGGAATCTGTTCCTCTAAAAGACAAAAATGTTTGAGTAGTTTACAATTAACAATGTTTGTTAAAAAGTTAAAGATAGAGATTTGGTTATAATTACCGAAATTTGTTTTCTAGTTTTATCGTAATAACCGCCTCTGAATCCTAACTGACGACAGGCCACATTAGCAGTTGCAGAACTCAGATATGTCTGACAAACACGTCCCCAGGTTGTCTCATATAGTATCCTTACTTGACCTGCTCTTGAAGTACCATTAACTAACTGAATATTAATACCTGGTTTAATAAATAAATAAAACCAAGAATACTCATTAAAAATGTAATTTATTTGACATTCATTTTACAATGCATAAGGGCAAGTTAACATTTGACTGTCTACAAATCCAAAAAGACTTCAGGGGTAGCATATCTTGCAGAAGCTATCTTCAAGTCTCTCCTAAATATGTCGGAATGTTTCTTCACGCGTCAGCGTTAAGAATCATATTGCCGAACGACCAGTACCTTGCATATCAATAATTGGGCGAGTTTATGTCGCTTTTACATTTACATCCATGTTGGAAGTTCTTAGTATTGAATTTATATTTATTAGCAGGAAAAGGATTTGTTGTACAATGAGTGGCCATAATCCCGAAATTTGAATTCAACCTTCATTATGGCGGAATGGTGATATGTCTAAACGGTTTTTAAAATGAAGAAAACAATGTGACCTCTACAGAATCCACAAGCCATATATGAGATTTATCGACCAATCAGGTGCCATAATCCAGGAGGTTACGTTCGGGTATGTGTGCGTTTATCAAAAGGAACCAAAATCTTTATGATAAAAATATATATTTAAAGTTTTGTCCAAATCGGATAAAAACTGTGGCCTCTAGAGGGTCCACAACTTTGACATGCCATATTTTTTACACTATTTGTGTTCAAACGGCCTTTATGTCCGTCATTCTTAGTCCGATTTTCACGAAATTCGAGCTCACGAAATATGAGATTTATAGACCAATCAGGTGCCATAATCCAGGAAGTTACGTTCGGGTATGTGTGTTTATCAAAAGGAACCAAAATCTTTATGATAAAAATATATATTTAAAGTTTTGTCCAAATCGGATAAAAACTGTGGCCTCTAGAGGGTCCACAACTTTGACATGCCATATTTTTTACACTATTTGTGTTCAAACGGCCTTTATGTCCGTCATTCTTAGTCCGATTTTCACGAAATTCGAGCTCAACCATCATTAGTGTATAACTGTGATATATTCACGCGTTTGTTTTAAATCGGATAAAAAAAATTGTGGAATCTATAAGTACCACAAGTTCGAAACGCGATTTTTCGTACATTCAACGGACATAATTCTGGACGTTACCGCAAGTATCGACAGGGACCAAAATCTTTGCGTTATTAACATGGATTTCAAGTTTCATCAAAATCGGAGCATAATTGTGACCTCTAGTTGGACCATAAACTATAGCGTTGATTCTAATTGGGTTGTAGTTTCATTACATCAATGTATTAATTAAGTCCGATGGTGAGAATTTCTTGCTGAGGCTAAATAGCGATAAGCTACATGTATATGCATATCAAAATTGGATAATACCCTACAATTGGGTCAATTCAATCTGCCAAGCCATCCATCATTGAGATATAAATGAGTTAATTATCAATTTACAGCCCGTTCACAATTTGTATTTAATTCATTTCATTTTAACGAAATGTCGTGATATATATCTTACTCTCTTTGTATTTTAAGAGTCTAAAGACATTTCAAAATTAAATCTAATTCTTCCATAGGGTCTGTTTAAGCATAGTTTAATGATAGAGACCATGCGTCGCATGATTGTGACTTACCTCCATTATTATAACACAGAACACCAGCAGCTGATCTACTATAAGAACTACGGGAGGAACACCCTTTATCTTCACCAAAACTTTTGGAACCGCAATTATCTAAACTGGCTTCAGTACCAGTACAGTTATATCCTCCTAGTACCATGGGTTGATTGGAACGTGTTGTTGCTAACATGGCCACACCACCACGCTTACCTGCTTGTTTACATGCAACATTAGCATCCGCATTTGTCCACCCAGTATTACATATTGGACCATAGAAACCATACTTAGAAGCATTTACGGCACCTTTGTTTTGATTATTTTCAATGTTCACCATTATGCCTGGAAAAGAAATTACGTTTGTATAAGTTTATGCTTAAAATACAAGTAGGTGGGTTTTCTAGAAAAAAATTAAATTGTGATGATTTCATACTGAACGTGAACATTTTCTAAAATATAAAGTAACCAAATCTTTATATTAGACAGTATTTTCATATTACTGTAGTCCTCTGTTTCAGAGGTCCTGTCTGTTATATCTTAATCATATCGAAGCAAAGCAGAAATGTGGGCAACAACTGTAGTCGTTGTCTTTACCTGCAAACCTTATCTGTGTATTCAACTGAAACGTTCATTTATGGTGTACTAGATCAAAGCGTAGTTATAGCTGTTTCGAATTGCAACTTCTGAAATACTTACTGCTGGATCTAATGGATGTCGGTGAACAATATACAGTGACGTAATTTCCTGAGGCACAAACGCCTGGTGTCGATGTACATGCCTTAAGACTTGATTCAGTTCCAATACAATGGGTGATAGTGATATTTGGTTGGGTACTGTAATAAGACAATCGACCAATTGCATTACAGCACTGCATCTTGCCGTCGGCGTAACCCAAATTTTTACAAACTACACTAGCGGCTATATCCGTAAACTGGTCATCACAAATAGGAACCCACGAATCACCCTTCTTCATTTCGACTCTGCCATAGTCAGGTCTGTTATTTACACCAGCTAAACGAACTGTTAGAACAAGAAACATATATATATATAACGATGGCTGGTTTAGGGTTGTTTCGTTTTAAGACAAGTTTCATCAAAAGGAAAACTAGTGAGCCTCGGTTTAAAAAAATTTATATCATAACTTTTAACAACGTAGGCCTACATTATATAGGCCTGTCTTATATGCGAATCCTGACATTTTTAAGTGAATTAATTCCACTCACCGTCTCCGTGGCACTTGACATTAAGATTATAACATGAACGTGTTGTTCCCCAAGTTATAGCACATTCTTCAAGAGAATTCTCTGTTCCCTGACAGTATAAATTATTTATATATACAGGTCCGGTGCCTTGGTTTCTTGTGCGCGTAGTTGCTATTCCACCTGTGAAACCCTTCTGTCGACAGACAACATCAGCAACTCTGCTTCGATAGTAGGATGAGGATAAACAAAGTTTACCCCAAACACCATCAATAGCTACCTCTACTCTTCCTACACCATTTGTTGTTCCGCTTAAACGAACCTCAAGGCCTGTCGGAAAGTAGAAAAAAATATAGCACACTATATTCTTTATAAAACTTACTCTCGGCGATAAAAAATTATAAAAAATAAATCTAGGATAACTGTGTAAAAAGAAAGACAAACACAGATAACTATAATATGAAAATCAATAAAAGTTTAACCTCTAACTGTTTTGCTCCGACTGAAATAATAATAGAGGCGGACAAACGCCATACAGTGAGCTATGAGGAAAATTTTGTCCGTACCATCCGAATGACTAGATGCATGACCTTGCCAGGTCCCCAGTTCTTCACCACTGTCAAGGGAAAACCACGTCGGAAAATCCCGAAGAACATTCTCGGCCAACACCGGGAGCGAACCCGCGACCTCCAGCCTAGCGAGCTAGTGTCTTACTGACTTAGCAACTGTGGATCCCAGTGAACAAGGAATAACCACAATAAGGATTAAAATTATAGCATTTGTGACATGTCGAAATGTTTAAGAAACTAATCAGACTACAATCTTCTTTAATATTAGAAATAGCACATTGAATTTAAAGTAATCATGGAAATACATACAAATTATATCTATAATATTTAAGAAACAAATCTTATAAATTAGCAATTGTATATGTGTAAATATCCAATTTAACGTAAGTAAGAAGTTCCATGCTTTCGAATTAGCATAGTAGCATTGATGGCCTGTTATAATTATGGCATAAATTCCACTCTATATGGGTATTCCGAGTAGCAGGCGGATCCTGGTATGTCGCCAGTAATTTTATACAGATACTTAGGAAAGTTGCACAAAATTGATATTTGCAACACAAAGACAAATACAAGCAATTCTATTTTGCGAAACACTTTTGGAAAATCGATTGGAATTAATAGGTAAACTGACCTGAGGTTGCATAACAATAAACAGCGGCATCACCATATGAAGAACATGTTTTTATATCACCCCAAACCATTCCACCACATCTATTTAGCGATGATTCGGTACCAGTACACTGTATATTAGACAGCCATCTCATATCCCTGACCATGTAGCTATAGTAATTTCTATACATATAAGCAAATCCACCATGAAATCCTTTCATCTTACAGATAACGTTAGCATCATTATTGTCAAATCCATCAGGACAGATATAACCAGTTATACCCATATGCGTAACTTGAATACGTCCTTTAGAAGCTTGGGTTGTTGCGCTCGAACCAATCTGTAACTCATATCCTGATCAAGATATTCAATAAAAAAGAAAGATAATTAGTGTACTATTTTACCAACTAGCGACTCCGTTAAGTTTGGACAAAATAAACCGATTTATCATTCATGTGATTATATGGGCTGCGGTGGAATTTAATACAAAACGGTTTTGATACTTTTTTTCTAGCGTCATTTCCAAAAGTCAGCAAATGTAACAGACTGTTATATTAGTTTTGTCGTCTATTATTTTACATTATATGTGAAATTCCAGTAACTACTATTCTGTGTAAAAGTCTAGTATTATAATCCATAATGCCTTTACCTGTATTGGGTGATATATTGGAGCACGCTACAGAAGCATATTTTCTAGTAGGACAGTATGTTAAGCTACTTTCATAACTACAGTTTACTAATGATGGTTCACGTCCAGTACATGATATTTTGGATCTGACGATAGCGGAGTAAGAATACAGTCTACCAAAAGCCGAACAGCAGACACTAATACCATAATCAAAACCCATTTCATTACATGCTACCGTGGCATCAACATCTGTAAAGTTCTCTGCGCAGACTAAGCCATATCTTCTAAGAGACGGGTCATATATTTGAACGGCACCAAATCTTTCATTGGGTTGAAGTCGCACTAATGAAGTAAATCAAAAGTAGAAAATGTTTTATATTTAATGAAAGAGGTGACATAATGAGATTTTGAATAAAATAATAACACAGTCATTGATTAGTTAAAATAAGAAATTAGACACCAATGATATAGAAGGTTAATTAAAACGCAAGATACCTATTACTGTTATTATTTCTACCCCCTACATACCACGCACACAACAAAAGAAATTGGCCTACCGTATCCTGTGCATGCAACTCTGGCATCATAATTATGGTTAAGGCAAGAACTCGTTGTCACATTAAATCCTGAATTCGGACAGTTCCATATACTACCCTCTGATCCAGTACACCTGGGACTTCTTAAGTACGCAAGTCCAGTTCCATTACCATACATGGATCGGGATTTAGCAGTTCCATCCAAATAGCCTAATTGTTTACACACTACTTTTGCATCATTCCTACTAAAATAGCTATCACAAATAGTACCCCACTGGCCATTGATTTTAATATTAACGATACCCTGGCTATTGGAAATTCCTCCAGTCAATTTCATTTCGGTAGCTGCGAAATAGAAAAAAAAACCAGTTGTTATTAACCAGCAGATAAGAAACGATTTGTAACTGTGTTAATTTTTCAAAAACTATAGGAAGCTTACTGAAGTGGGCACACACGATCCCTAGATCAGATATGAGATCAACGGAACACTCTTTAGAATCCCCTTTCTAAATTAATTTTAATGTATCTTCATTATCCCATTATTTAAGTTCCATAATAATTGTGTTTCGTGTATCTTCATTATCCCATTTGAGTTCAATAATAATTGTGTTTCATGTATCTTCATTATCCCATTTGAGTTCAATAATAATTGGGTTTCATTATTGTCTATAGCCTAGTCTACGCGTATAACTACATACCTGCATCCGTGTTGAAACAATAAACTTTTGCTGCAGCTCGTCTCCTGTATGGTGCACAAGATGTTGGTATAACTTTAGAGTACGGACAGCTCTGAAGGTTATACTCCCTTCCAGTACAATTAAATCCGGACAAAAGGCTAGGGTTGGTTTGGGCGGAATAATAATATGACGTGCTCTGTCCTAGAGCTATACCAGATCTGAAGCCTGCCTGTTTACATACTACATTAGCTTCTTCATCACCCCAGCCATCAGAACACACCGTGCCATTTATACCATACATGTTGACAGTAACTTGGGCTGGGAAGTTGTAACCAATAGACGTTGTAAAACCTATGGAAAACCGGAACAAAAGTCAAATAGATATCATGTTTATTTGAAAATATCAATCATTGATACCATATCAATATCAATCCTGCTAATCCGTTATAATTCTAGTAAATAATTAATCAAATCATAAGCTTTAATTTTACGAATAGCCATATCTATCAACATTTTAATTATTCTAATACAATAATACAACATTGTTTCGGGTACATCATAGCTTAAAATTCGTTATTTTTTCTTTTTATCAACAAAACAATCTAATGACAATTAGTTTACTTAAATACATGTATATAGTCGAAACTATTCATATTGTTATATTAACTAATACAATTTTGAAAGTATACAATAGTATTTTTTTCAAATAAAAAGGTTATTTGATATACATAACGACTAATTTTGGTTTAAGGCCGAGAGTGCACTAATTTGTAAACAGAATCTAGTGATGGTAATGATAAATGACGATTGCAGTATTTAAAATATGCACCACAGAAAATATTAATTTATTTTGTTCAAGTGAAATACTCGTAGAACCGTACAATAGGAATTTGGTGTTGATGTATTCTGTTGGTATGCTTTTATGGTTGTATTTCGTGCAACTGAATATAAGGGACATATCAGCAGAAAGTGATAAGGGTCTTCAAAATTGTGTCCACATCGTCAGGTTGGAGAGTCGGTTATGTGTCTGTCTTAAAATGCATGTCCATTTTGATCACTGTTTGATAAACGCAGTCTTGGATGGATCATTTGATATTTTTTACCAGCAAGAGTTAGAAGCTTGCAAGAAACACGGTATATGGGAAGGGAGTCATTTTAGTTATTTACTCGAAGGGGAAAGATCGGAAAGCGTCCCACTGGGTTACTGTAGCTCTCCAGACAGTTACCATAGAACAGATTTAGAAGACCAGTCTGACACCGAAACAAAGATGAGAAAACGCCTGACCGAGTCAACATACCGCTGGGCCGGACAGATGATGATTCCTGGAGCAAGGAAGTGACACTACAAAACAGATAAAAGAGACACAGCAGTGAGGCCTGACTAAGTGTCAAAACAAGGATCACACAGGTAGCAGACAGAAGCGGGGTGATTATCATTTTTACAAATTAAGAATTACTTTTGTCTACCCAACTGTTATTTTGTAAGGAGTATACTGGTTATATTGTATTAAAAAATACTCACGGTCGTACATAGGCCTGTTGCTGCAAGCTATAGAGGCATAATTAACGTACGGATAACGTCCCCGACAATTATATGCCGCAGAATTAAAACTGCAATTAGCCAAAGAAGCCTCGTATCCTGTACAGTTAAATCCACCAAGAGTATTTCTGTCCCAGGTATTAAGCCGGCCAAACGCACCAGGAGACAGAGTTTTACCATATCCAAATCCAAGTTCCCTACAGGCAACACGAGCTTCATTGTCGTCAAACATAGTGCTACAAACTGGTGTCCATCTATTACGGAAGTAAAGTTGAACTCGACCGGTGTATGTACTGTCTGTTCTTTTACCTCCTACAAGCTTAACTGTAAAACATAAAGAATCAAAGAGTAGTACTCAGGTGAACATATCATATCTGCTACCACATTCTAGACGATGATAATTAGTTTCATCAGTCAGAAAGAAGGGTGGTTATGTGACCACGACCATTCCCTAAAGATAACTGGATTTTACGATGCTTTAGATATCTCCATTTTCAGACTGATTCCTGATAGTGGAACATTTATTTTATTCGCGGTATATTTGAAATGCCGAAAAACGAGTCAAAGTTTCAATCTAACAAGTTTAATATTTTCTAAATCTTTGTAAATCTTACCATGTTTATAACATATGACGTTTGCCTGTTTGTTACATGTTGCTTTACTTCTCCAGCCAGCATTAGAACATTGAAAAACAGAAGACTCATATCCTCGACAATATGGACTGTCCATAAATGATATTCCTCCAGATCGCCAATTTGTTCTTGAACTGAAATAGAAATAACAAACCGGCAGTGAGACTGGTGTCTCCTGATATAATCCCAAATTAAACAGATGACACTGCTCATCACCCTGCTAACGTAAGACGAAAATATGCAGTATTCCTTGTATTCATGCCATGAAACTATACGCACAGTTTCATCACGTTCACTCGATTCAAATCATCGAGCACAAAATTCTCACCATCGACCTACGTAAAGACATTCACAAAAGGAACATCTACACCAAGTTTGATCTGTTTTAAAGTCTCTGTCCCGAGTAGAAAATGGTCATTATTAAACCCAGTCAAGACACGAAGTTTCAATTTTCTACCTCAGTTTCAAGCAGTGTTCCAAAGGTGTCAATTGCTTCGCTTAGATACAAGTGTTGATCATAAGCTTAGACAGTCGCCTGGATATATAATGTGGCACAGCCCACTTGAATAGTCTTCTGCTTTCTTTAATAGGTAGGGAAGAAAAATGACCTTCGACAAAACTAATGCATTTTTTTGACGTAATGGGGTTGGGGATATCTTCCCCATTTTTTGTGAGAGTAGGATTTTCCAAGAGACACAGGAAATAAAGACTATACATTTTGGATAGCAGTTCTTATCATCCATTTCCTTTCTTAGGCTATAAGTAATGTTAAGTTATATAATCACGTTTTTAAATCAGACTACATGTTGTGTAGATAACGTTTAAAAATAATTAAAAAAAAATACCCTGAAACGATGCCATCTGTAAATCCTATCTGTTTACAGATAACTTTAGCTGTATTACTATAGAAATATCTATCTGCACATATATAACCACGCTGTGAATCATACGTTATCTGTACTGATCCAGATGATACGGTTCCACCAACCAATGATAAAAATGGAGCTGGTTTTAAAGACAAAGACAAACATTTATAGACATGATTAGATAAAACCTGAACTTTGTTTAGTTAGTTTAATGGGCCAAAAAGGGTATACAATGTAACTAGTCGTTTCGATGTGACGACAAATGGAGGTCTCTGTGTGTACACATGGCCCACAGGCAAGATGGCCCTATAAGACATACAAACATCTTCTCCCCTGTGTTGTGCACATGTCCATATGATATTAGTAGAAAATATCCCGTAGTCTTATAATGGCCGAATTTCTCTCATGGGTATGATTAATAACATAATATATTAAGTGAACCAACTAACCTCTACTTGATGTGTAACAAAGAACACCAGCATCCTTATAATAATCTCTCATCAAACATTTCTCGGGTCCAACAGGACACTGTGATAGCATAGTTTCATTTCCAAAACAACCAATCTCAGACAACCAGAATGGACCTGTCCCTTGCCTTGAGTATTTATAAGCTACACCACCCCTGTTAGTCGATGAAAGTTGCTTACAGAGAACACCAGCATCAACATCGGTCCAATATTGTTGACATATTCGACCCTTGATACCGTGTTTAGTAACAACTACACGCCCCGTTTTAGATTGGTAAGCAGGCACACCTCCGCTTAGACCTACAGATGTTGCTGGAAGGGAGAAAAAATATATATACACGATTGAGATACTTGACCAGAATCACTTGGACGTTATGTCCACCACAACCAAGTCTATCGTGAACGTCTAAGGTCCAGTATGTAATAAAATACGAACATTCAACTGGAACCGAGTAGACAAACCCTTCCAAGAGTTGAAAATAGACCTTGAAGAAGCAATAGTTTTATTATTATAGAGCTTAAGAATTTAAGTTACTTACTATCATCGATGGTTCCGTTGAAGCAAGCGACGGAGGCATAGTTACTATATGATAAACTGGAACATGTAGAGCTAGCGTAAGAACAGTTGAGAATGGAAGATTCGGACCCTGTACATGTTATGTTGTTCCTGATGTAGCCTCTCCAACTATAATATTGCCCATAGGCACCTGCCGGTAGTGCCCTACCGTTCCCAAATCCCATCTCACGGCAGACAACTCGAGCTTCGTTATTACCGAATCCAGTCCCACATAGTGGTGTCCAGTATGTGTAACCATATCTTCTATTTTTAATCTGTACAATGCCATGTTTTTCATCTCCTCTTTGTAATCGAACTGAAATTTGATTGAGGAATAATAAAGGTACATGTTTGAACCTGCTTGAACAATGAAAATAAGCCTTTATGACAAAGTTTGAAAGTTACTGAGATTGAATTTCAAACGAACTGTGAAATACACCGTCAAGTAAAATCAAAGTTCAAGCTGTCTATCGGGGATGGGTGTAGTAATATAATACCATTATAATTTATCAATTTAACAGGCATTAAATGTATAAGATAATTATGCGTCAGAAATTGTATGTATGAGACATAATAATTATATGAGGATGGCGATTGGCTGATTCAAAAATAACTATAACATTACCTTCATTATAACATACAACGGATGCATCTTTTGAATGATCGGAACAAGCAGAGTCAGATATCCCCCATCCTTTATTCCTACATGCAAAGATGGAATTTTCTTGGCCGTTGCACCTCATGCCATCCATTAAAATACTATATCGTCCGGGTCCATAGTAAGACTTTCTGAAAGCTTTACCATCCACAAAACCCAAAGTTCTACAAACAACAGCAGCATCGTTATTCGACCAATAGTTGTCACATATAGTTCCCGTTTCTCCATTAATTGAAAGCTCAACTCTCCCATGTCTAGCAGTGCCATTAGCGAGCCTTATTGACGGAGGACCTACAAAATTTACAAACAAGGCATCCACATTATATCTTATAGAATTTAATAATTTAAGATTGGCATTCATCGCCATCGCCGAGTTCGGGTCATAGCTCTGTGGTAATAATTCTCGACGACAAAAGCCATGAGGCAATGAAAAATCCTTGGTTTAAACTTGACTTTAAGGCTTGCGTATCTGATAGAAGACAAAGCCATTTTCTCAATTGAGACAGACGGAAGATCCATATCAAGGTTCCATCATAAAATAGACCAAGGAATTCCAAAATTCTGTGTGGTTTTTCTGACATTTATCTCATTAGAACTATTACAAACATGTATTGTACCCACCTGATGAATAACATAGAGCACCGTTTGGTAAACAATATCGACTTTGTTGCCCCCATGGTTCTACCACGCAATTCTCTAGACTACTCTCTGAACCGCTACAGTTGTAGCTGCTAACCCAGGATTGCAATGGCAGAGATCTTGATGAGGCACCAAAAGCTACCCCACCTTAAATGATAAAATACATATTAATTTATTAGAAAGGGTTTTTCCCCCGTGCAAATAAAATTCTAAAATGTTACATTGTCTGTGCATTCCCGGATTTGCAATTTTAAAAATCATATATAGTTTTAACTGAAGTTTTTATCTGCCCCCGTTGAACCATCAATAAACTTTACCTCGATGATTTAGTTGTTTACAGGCAATGTTGGCAGTAGTATCGTTCCAATTTCTGGCGCAAGATACACCCCATTTCGCCATATGACGAACTTGTATCATTCCCCATTGTGGATTTGAACCACCTACTGATCCATTTCGTATCCGAACAGCAAAATCTGTAAAATATTATTATTCATGCCTTAGTTAGTTCTCTGTTGTGGAATATTAAATATGGAATGAACTGGGGTATCTATTCTCGTCAACACAAATTACATCAGCTATTTTAAGACTATTATTTTATTTTCTATATATACGTCAGAAACGCTGATGGTAAGTCGGCCTATAATGATTCGTTTCTAACCAATCGGTTTCGAATTCTAACCGCCGCGAGTTCCTTTATGTGTACGCCAAATTGTACACCGGTGGACCCCGATATTTAATTCAATCGAAATTAACTTTTCTGCAACAACCAAACAGTTCGAAAATCAGTAAAATACATGTGTGTTCATATTATATTAATACTTTAACTATTAGCATATCAGGGATAGTTTGATACATAACGTTGTTTTTTCAATATATACATGTACGAATTGCTAACGGGATAATAATATGTAATAGTTTACCATTATCGCTTGTTGATGGAACTGGCCTGTAACAAATGACCGAAGCCATGTTTGCTGTATTACATCGTCCAGCTTGTTTGGCGTAACTACAGTTAGTCAAGTATCGTTCAGTTCCAGAACACGTGAAGTTGGTGTATGATGGACGTTGGTAGAAGAATCTGTAGGTGTAAGTACTCAACCTAGAGCAGCACACGGCTTTTCCATCATCGTACCCCATCTGTTTACACACCACCTTAGCATCAAGATCATCCCATTGTGAATCACAGACTTGCTTCCACCCTGTTACTTCTCTGATCTGTACAAGACCCATATCAGAAGCACCAGCCAGACCTACTATTTGAACTGCAAATGAAAGGCGTTAGTTTTGTCATGAAAAGTTGTCATCTAGAAACATCTTTGTAATATAAGCCTGCTACTAGTTTAATTATAAGACACGATCTCATTCATGTTGTTATGCTAGCTATATGGATGGAATTCGCAGACTAAACCAGTGGTGGGGTAACCAAACTCAACTGAAATGTACATAGAAAATGCCCCTGTTTTTGATCTACACAATCATCAAAATCAGATTAAAAGATATTATTTAAAAAAAAAAGATTGATAACAAACCATCTTGATTGAAGCATTTGACTCCCGCATCTTCATAATGACGACAATTATGATTTCCCCAACCAGCAAAAGAGCAATTGGCCAAGGAGGTTTCGTTTCCTCTACAATCCACATTATCCATATATATTGGGCCAGTGCCTTGTGCGAAGGCAGCATATTTTATTGCCTATAAAATATATATTGATTAAAAAACGATAAGCCATATACAAAGGTATTGGTAACAATTTACATATTAATCACTCTAGGTGTAGATCGAAAGATTTCTATTCTTGACAACCGTCCAGACTGGTCGCATTGTTTCTATTACGTCTTTCTTGTAAATCATTTGTCATTGTTTTGTTTTTCATTTTGAGTGTAGTCTGTATCATTACAGGCGCGAAATTGCGCAGCGCTGTGGACGCTTAGTGCTGGTTCCCAGGTCCATTCACTTGATTTGATATTTGTTGCTTTGTATGTAGTGTGGTTCCCCTGAACTATGATAGATACAAAATGTAAACAAATATGTAGGAGTAGTTAAGATACTAACAAAGCGATATCAACAGCTTCTATTCTCCTTCGTTATGTATAATTATTGTACAAATGTAGATGTAGATTATATATTATTAAGGATGTTTGTCGTTTCTATGTTCATATCTTTTATGGGTTTTCTTTATTTGTAATCTGAGTATACATGAAAGAATGGGTGGATGGTCCAATGGTTAGCACGTGCGCGCTGTGTCATAAGGTCTATCATTGAGTCAACTGGTGTAGTTTCGATTCCCGGTTGAACGTGACAAGGGGTTGGGTCGTCTGTCCAATCTCGTGGTTTTCTCCAGGTCCTCCCGTTTTCTCCCATTGCTATAGACCCTTTTGCGCAAGCCAAAATTTGAATTAAAATTAAATAATATATTCGTCCCGAAATAACCTAGTTTGTGTCGAGTATACGTTATCTAACATGATGCATTTAATAATTATGCATATAATATCCTGCCTCGTGTGCGACACCTTTAATTCTCTTTTATTTCTTACCGTTCCATATTTAAAATTAAACATTCGACAAACAATCGTGGCATCAACATCGCCCCATAGATCATCACAAATTGTTCCCCATCGTTCTGTTGTGCTGCGTCTTACTTCTACCCTTCCTTGACCAACAGTACCATTTACTAGTCTAATACTAAATCCTAAAAAAGTCGGCGACAGATTGTTAGTAAATTGTAAATCATTTAGTTTTGAAAATGTAAATAATAGACATAAAATTAACTAAAAAGGGATTTAACGTACCACATTTTACCCCTGTGGGCTAATGACGCAATGTAGTGTGATATGAGGAAACAAAGACACTGCGGTATAATCTTATGTGGATCTTTTATATGCAAGGAGGAATGATAGAAGAATTGGGGTCCATGGTAGAGGCATTTATTTCTTGAATATAAACAAAATATTATTTTTTTGGTTTGGTAATGGTAACGTCTACCATTGTAAGGATACGCCCACCAAAATTCAGAACTAATTCTAAAATTAATTTTACATGATATAACTTTCATTCTTCACTCACCTGCTACTGTAATAGCTGGCATGGCTGCTTCCGATGTCTGCCATAGAGACAGCACCAGAATTAAGCCGACGAGAATCATCCTCAAAGATGTCACACCCTACTCAAAGTGTGATTATTGAGCACAATCTTTCAGCGATGTTTACGTCCTAGCTTCCAGTGAACTTATGATGTCTTTCTGGTCAATCTTGATAATTTAACATCTATATAAATTTCAATGAAGTACGCCCCTTGATTTAATGAATAATTAATATTTATATACAGGTGACAGGGATACGGCGCCTAGGACTAACCGTTGTGAAGATCAAAAGTTAAATCTTTATGCTTACACAGATATAAGCTGGGTATGAAGTTACCTATTAACGTGTAATGAATATCTCAGCCTTTATTATGATTTAATATGTATTTAGGTATTATGTATTTTAGTGCGAAGATAATGTGACTTCTTTTAAATAATGTTTCTTTCTATTTGTAAGGGATGTGACTATGTGTGACATATTAAATTATATATTTTTTACATACTAGTTCGGGAAGTAATTTTGAAATGTTATGCATGGCTGCTGTCTTAGAAAAATGTTAAAAATAGAGAAAGGGAATTTTAAAGAAGATTTAGTGAATTGTGTTGTTTATCTTATTCATTTATTAAAGTTATTCAATAAATGTACTATTTGTTTCAAAAAACTTCAAAGTGCAGAAAGTCTATCAATTTAAATAAAACTATACATATTATGGGCTATGTGGTACTTCGGGCACCTGTTCAATGAATATCTCTTCTGTCTTAACAGGAAATAAAGAAGAAACAAAATAAAAGTCTAGATGTAGGCTAATCAGTCAAATAATTATACAGTATATTTTTCTAGAGTTAAAGCATTGATCGCAGTTCTTTTATTGATATTGGGCACCACCCGGGAGTTGAATCTCTTTAAAGATTATGCTGCCTTTCCTTGCATAAATTCTACACCACACGGAGGGGATTGGGTGGGGGGGCTAAAGCGTACGCGTTAAATCACAATGTCTGTCATTGAGTGAAGCGATGTGGTTTCGATTATCTCGCTTGGATGTGACAAGTTGGGTCGTTTGTCCAACCTCGTGTCTTTTCACCGGGTCAGCCCACTTAAAAGACATATTTGCACAAGCGAAGTTTTACAATAAGTTGCGAAACGACGTTAATGAAGTCAGTTTCTCATTCACCATTATGTGCGGATAGTTAAGTCTATGTTATAGATAACAGCGCAGTACAGGTGTGGATATCCGTTAAGTAATACTGGTATATCTGTAGGCTACGGAAGCCCATAAGGGTCAATCAAAGGAAAAAAAAATATATTCTAACTATCTTGTAACCACAAGATAGATAGCAATTTTTTATACCTATCTTGTAATTACAAATCCCGAAATGACCTAGTTTGTGTCGAGTGGACTTTAAACCACATTTCTCTCTCTTTTTAGCAGTGGGAGGAAACCCACAATTACAAGATAGGTTATTTTAGGCTATCTTGTAATTACAAGATAGTGAGATTTTTTTTCATTTGATTGGCCCTTATGTGCTTCCGTAGTAGGCCTATCTGGAGATGTTGAAAAACCAGTCCTTTCAAAAAACCCATATTTTTTTTTTCTTTCTCGCTAGAGATACTAAAAGTGGCGCGAACACTTGACTTAAAGACTTTAATTGTTTTGGTACGTGCTAATATTTGTGAACATGTTTTCAACCGTGATATGTGTTAGGTTAAAGACAGGTACAAGGTTTTATTTACTTGTTCTATTGCGTTCTGAAAATTATTCCAAAACGTTTTTGGTTGACTTTCTTTTATCTATTATATATGTAACTGTAATATAATTTCGCCTTTTGGGTAAGGGAGATGCTTATAGACAGGGGGTGACTGGCTGTGAATGCGCAACATGTAGGCCTAACATGTCTGTAATTGGCTGTCTTAATTAACATACAAATGAGTTTCATGATGTGAATATTGCGCGGTCGGGGTTTACTATAACCCATTAAGACATTGATATCATCAATGGTTTAGCATTTCAACGACTATTACGTGGAAATAACTTCTATTCACTCAAATTTTAATGGGGTCGTATATTGCTGCGACTTCAATTATACTGCATAAACTGTGCCAACTACCTCTGAATTATTGGATTGTTTAATAAACATTTGTGTTCCTTTTGAATAAAATGCTTCAATATGCAGTGTTCGATTTAGGAATAGCATTGGCTCGCAAAATTGTTCTGATCTTTTGGTATGTAGTTTTTAAAATCATATGTAAAAAGTTCTCTTGTGCAGTTTTGTGTGACTTTATACTGTCATTAATTTAAGTAAGAACTTAAGCCTTCGGCAGTGCAAAGGGCCTAATACAAGCGTATAATCACTTAGGACTTCATCAAGCGTAAAATCACTTAGGACCTCATCAAGTCTAATTCCGCCGATTTCAAGTGTTATAACTGCCCTACATAATATATATGTGTGTGTGTGTATACTTATATATATAATGTGATTGCCTAGAATGATAAGAGAGAAAGTAAGGGTCATTGTATGAAATTTGATACGTTAAAATCTGAACCTTAAACGATTAAGGTGCATGGTAGCGCTTACCGAGACGGATACAGTAGCAACATTCCAATCCAACTTAAATTAATAGTTTATAACGTTTACTTTATTAATCCAAACATTCCATCAGCTAAATATCGTACCAATCACACAACCATTCTGGGTTATATGATTAGGTTCTTATTGTCAAAATATAGAGGAACTGGACATCAAATGAGTTCACAGGACAAGGAAAAAAATATTTACCACAGACTTATTATGTGGCAAAACTAACCCAAAATTACCAAGCAGGGCTAGTCAAATAAAATAAAAAGAAGAAGACACCAACAATTTCCCAAACATTTGATTTAATTATACATTATACAATAAACTTAACAATGACATTTACAAATCTATGATGGCGTTTTGTTACTAAAGGTTAATTCATATATTTCATCTTCATCTTATATACAATAATATATACCAACTTTTATATAAATGAAATTAAGACCGATATCAACATCTGCTATCTCATTTTTTAAAAAAAATTAAACACAGGTTTGCAAGGCAATGATAGCTTGGTCATCTGTGGATGGACTTTATAAAACGTTTAGCCGAAAAGTCCAAGATTTCAATAGGCACCGTAAATAAAAGTGGGTATTCTGGGACTTCGGAAATAATAGTTATGCTAAACTTGGTTACATTATTTCAGGATTTCCATTCCTAAATTGTATGAGTGACTTAATGGTGGTGACAATTCCATGCCAATCTTAATTCGGAAAAGAATACTGATATGGTTATCCAGGCACTACCACAGTGTTAAATATATGGACTTAAACCCAACACAGAGTAAAACTTGAAAGTTTGTATTTCTTTGAAGACCTTGAGATAAAGGTTTACAATTACATGGATATGTGAATTAACCAGTTTTATTCACTAAAATATACCACATTCAAGTAAGAGCTAAACCTGAATACTGCAGGTTTTATTCTGACTTCAAAAGTTATATAAATTGTTATTTAATCATTTATTAACATGACAAGCCCTTAATTATATCCCTGGGCCATTTAATGGCTTAAATTTTACACCACGGCAAATCTACACTTCATTTTGTCAAAACTTTAGAATAAATTTCACTATATTTCATTATGTATTTTTGAACTAGTGTAACAAGTATGAATAGCTCTTTATTTAATTCTTATAATGTATATAATACATTTTTAAACCATAGGGGTAATAACTCTAATATGTGTATCCAATCTTGATTATTTACTAAAGGGATATTGACAGTAAGTAATGGAAAGAATCATCAAAAATATGGTGCTGCAGTATGTTAAACTCTGCAAACAAGTAATTTGGAAAGACACGATAAAAAGACCCATACAATCACCAGAAGATTGTAAGTCAAGGACAATAACTGACTGAGATATAAACAAATGCATCCAAATGCAGTCTTATGAAATGCAATGGCCTTTCTGCTTCCTCCAGGCCAATGAAGAGAGAAACTGTACCTGGACAGCAGCACAACAATTTCTGGGTCTTACCGAAGCAGTTGTTAATGTAAAATATCATTCATTTTTAAGTATCATAACTTATGGGTTCCTAATTCGGCTAATATGCCCATATCACAGATATGTCTAAAAAAAAAACATTTACAGCCATACACAGCAGCGTATCCAAAATAAAAACTTGGATGGTGAAAAATAGAGCTTCAAGAAATGTGATTTCTATTGTAGTCACAAGATTTCCAAACACAGAATGTCCTGAAATGCAGGATCTGAACCTGCATCATGAATTTGGGCAATAAATTGGCAGAGGCTACAGATATTCAAAAATACACTTGTACATTCCAACAGATGATCAAAAATACATCAGACAGGGCAAAATGCATAGTTACCATTTGACAATAAAAGAGTAACGAGATATCCAACAGGAACTAGAATTAGCCTTAGGGACTTATTCAGCAGATAGTTTACAAAAATCATAAATTCAGGACATACTTGTTCTTTTTAAATTGGACAACAATTCCCATTATCAGAATTCCCTGGTAACACTTCTGATAATAGGATATCTTTATTTTTATTAGGAGTGGGAAAAAAAAAATTCTCCAAAGACATTTATCTAAACTTGTATTTTCTTGTGATCAGCAAGTTATCTAGAGTTAATTTACCAGGGTCTACTCCCACCATGAATAAAACTAGTTGAATCCAGAGTAAAATGTCTCCAATATTCATGTAAAGTTCTCATGGAAATGAATGAGTTATCATTCAGTCAATATGATGTATGTATTTGATATGATATGATATATTGTACATATAGATATATATATATTACTATAAATATAGCATAGCAGCTGTCAATCACTGTCAAACATCTGTCAACTGACGTAAACCTTTTTTAGCACCTTGGTGAATATTTGGATCAAGCTTATCTGAAATATGTGATAAAAAAAGAAATATGAGTGAAAAATGTGGAGTGGCAAAATATATAACTACAGTAAATAAAATCTACCTCTAAACCAAATATATGGTAAATAATAACAAGTTTTCAGATTAATGCGAATTCTACACAGGACAAAACATCACAAATAGCCATTATCTTATAATTATTGGATTATGTTCTTCAGACAAATTTAAACATGGAAAACAAAGTAAATTCTTTTTAAAACTTTCTTGACTTGGGTGGAAAAGTCATTCGTTTGAAATAAATCTTACATGATCAGCGTATTGGGTTGCATTTTCATTTCATCATGATAAAAACTATGTCATCTGCATTATAAAAATGTTTTTTGGAATACTAGAATATTTTCTTGAATAACTTACATATTTTATGTTTTCCCTTCATAGGAAATTTAACTATTAATTCTTGAGGATATTGACATATAAATACATATGGTGACGCTGATTCACCTTCAGGAAACTATAAATATACAAGATAAATATATTAATGGCATTTGTAATACCGCACCCATTTCACACAATGTTTATATCATTAGGGGAAACAACACATGTATCATTTATAATCATTTCACTCAATCAAATATAAAAATGTTAATATGTGAACAGCTCTGGTTAAATGGGACACAAGTTTTGAGTTAAGCAAATATGACTAAAGTGGTCCATAAGCAATATATCTTATAAAGACTCGAAACCAATTGAACCTGTTTAAAATTTCAGTGCAACATCAAAGGAACCCATCAAAATATTCCAGATGAACTCAAGCTAATTATTGAAATGACCATGTCTTTTCTGTATTTTATAAGAACAGATGAAAGACATTAGTCATCCAGTAACACTTACCTTCTGTCTATATTCATCTTGTGATAAACAATCTACTAAATCAACACAACCTAATAAACAACCAACAGGATAATGACTGGGGAATGATAAATTCTCATCTGTAAACAAAATATACAAATATAAACAAATCTGGCTGTCTTGGCTGAACTCACTCAATTGATTCGAGGACCTTTTATTACAAATAAGTGTTGTTATCTGTTTAAAATTGTGAACAAATCTGCCTCCATCAAGCATAAAGTCACAATAACCTTTGAATGGAATTGCTGAAAACACAATTTTAGTGGGACTATGATGTAGCGGTGTCTATTGATTATTCTATACATTTACCTTCATAATGATATCTATAAAATTGTTCAACTTCTGTTGTTTCTTCCAATGAAGGTGTTTTAGATGTAGCAGCTATCCATAGTTTACCTCTATGAGCAGTATACCATGTTCTACCTTCATGACTGGTCAATAAAAATAAAATGTGTTACAACATAAGTAGGCCTACAATATATTATACAAGTTGATTCATTATAGATTTATCAACATATATTATGACCTATAATAAAAAATCTCAGCAAAAACTGTAAACCAGATGACAAAAAGATTTTAGGTTTCCAAAAAATGTTTATTTTCAAAATTAATCAAATCCTCTTTAAAGTCCCTGATGATGACTTGAGGGATTTTGATTCTGATGCAAACGACCGCATTGTTATTGTTTAATATCTAAAGGAATATCAGTCCGAAATGGATCAATGCCATTCAGTACAAATATAGGATGTGAACATATTACAACATTCACCTACTTCTGCAGATAATATAAACAAAAGGTGGGCATAGTTTACAAAGGGCATTCTACCTCAGGAAACAAAAACTTATGTTAGATAAATTATATTCTACTGCAGAACCCAATGATCACCAAATCAATGCTTCGTGGTATAAAACACATAAAAATTTCAATTTATATAGGATGTTTTAAGAAGCTTAACTTACATTTTAATGCCTTTAGTAAGTAAAGATGCCCAGGGTTGATGCATACTTAAACACATTCCTTCATCACTCATCTCTTGTAATTCTTTATCTTGTATTCTTAAAGTAGATTTCTTTCTCGGATCTACTCCATCAACTGTATGAGAATTATTTGTCAGTTTTTGACTAAAGGACTCGCCTGTTGCTACAAACTGAAATAAATGGAGAAAATATCAAATTACAAGAAAAGTTAAATAGAGAGACTATGATCATTTTTAGCCAACTATCTTTGTTCTCTGATGCTTGGCAGTGAGAAAGTTGACTGACCCTACAAAAAGGCAAGAAACATCCATTGTATTAATTTAAGAGAGCATAAGCACCAGGGCCACTGCACGTAGCATTACAACAAGAGTAGAAAAGGATACCACAAGCCACCATATTAATGTTTATCTATTCCATTAAGTGCATAGTGTGTGTATGGCTGTTACTGACTTCTGATTTTTTATTTGTTGTAAGTTGTTATGCCCTTAATGGATTGCTGTTGATTTCCTTAAGCCAAAATTCACATTTCAGCTGCATTATGTCCCTTCAACACTTGTAGTCAAATCAGTGATGCGTTTTCATTGCATCCCAGCATATTTGCATTACCTGAGGTGCTGGCTGTACTATAGTTGGGTTAACTAGAGGATTAAAATCACTAGGATCTAATTTGGGTATGTCTTTGGATGATTTAGACGATCTTCCATAATGTACTTGTTGAACAATTTCATCATCAACATCATACATATTCTTAGAATTGTCTTTTTCCGCATCAATAACCTTTCTACCAGCAAAGTCAAATGTTATTTTTCTGTCTCTACGAGAAGCATGTCGTTCAGATCGCAATTCCTCTTCTCTTTCTTTTAATTTTTGTCGATCTTCTGGATTTAACCATTTATTAGAATCTGTCGCAAAATAATCACATTCATCATCTAAAACTTTTGTTCTTTTAACACTGTAAAAAGAAGAAACATTATAAATATTCAACTCATGGAACAAAAAAAAACCATGCAAGGTGCCCAAGAGTTCACTGAACGTAAAGGGTAAAATAATTAAAATCTTTTTGTCCACGTAATCTCATTTAAATTAAAGGCAGCGCACAAATATAACCACAGCATCAATACATAGGTTAAATAGAGCTGGATGTATTACACATTCTTACTTTTGACACCATTTCCATTATTTTCTTTGGTTTTGGTTGGAATATCATATAGAAAAGAGATTTTAACATGTATTAATGAGTTAACCAATTACTAGCCTTCCAGGAGACTACTATTTTTAAGATCATCATTGTGTGTTGTCTTTAGTAGAAGACTTTCATCCATTTTTACCTTATATGAACAAATCTAAGCACAAATCACCTGTACATACTACTTACTTATAAAATGTGTGAAAAATATAAATAATTTATGCTGATTTAATAACAGAAGTAACTTGCATAATTTGATAGGTGAACAAAAGACATCATAATCTTACCATTAATATCATAAACTCTAATTTCATGTTCAACATAAACTTACCTAGTTTTATCATAATGTAAGAGACTATTTATCATAATTTAAAAGAATATCTCGTTCAATCATAATTTAAGAGAATATATCTGTTTAACACAAAACCTAACTCGTTCTTCATAAAAAAATAGGTTGCCAGGCAACGAAACATACGCCCACACAGCAGCCAAATCGTTCGGGCAGTCAACAAGAGTTGTCGCATATTAAGGAATTATCAGAAAATCATTAGAATTTGTTTGGTTTTTATAATCAAACGGTTTTTTTTAAATCAGATAATAATTGTGACCTCCAGAGGGACCACAAGCTAAAAAGGGTGATTTTTTGTACAATCAGGGGACATAATTCAGGAAGTAATGACCCGATGGGCGCAAATATCGAAAGGAACCAAGATCTTTGGGTTATAAACATACATGTCAAGTTTCATAAAAATCGATTCAAAATTGTGACCTCTGTAGGGTCCACAACCTTGATATAACATATTTTCACACTCAAACGGCGTCCATTTTGTCCATTAATTCTAGTCCGATTTTCACGAAATTCAAACTCTCTCTTCATTACCATGTAACGGTGATATAGTCAAAGTTTTTATTAATCGGATAATAATTTTGACCTCCAGAGGGACCAAAAGCGAACAAAAGCGATTTTTCGGACAATCTGGGGACATAATTCAGGAAGTTATGATCCAATGGACGCAAATATCGAAAGGAACCAAGATCTTTGGGTTATAAACATACATGTCAAGTTTCATCAAAATCGGTTCAAAATTGTGACCTCTATAAGGTCCACAACCTTTATATAACGTATTTTCACAATATTCGCGTACAAACGGCGGCCATTTTGTCCGTCAATTTTGGTCTGATTTTCACAAAATTCATACTCAACCTTCATAACCATGGAATGGTGATATAATCAAACGTTTTTTTAAATCGGATAACAATTTTGACCTCCAGAGGGACCACATGCTAAAAAGGGTGATTTTTTGGATAATCAGGGGCCATCATTCAGGAAGTTACGATCCGATGGTCGCAAATATCGAAAGGAACCAAGATCTTTGGGTTATAAACATACATGTCAAGTTTCATCAAAATTGGTTCAAAATTGTGACCTCTATAAGGTCCACAACCTTGATATAACATATTTTCACACTATTCGCGTACAAACGGCGGCCATTTTGTCCGTCAATTTTGGTCCGATTTTCATGAAATTGGAACTCCACCTTCATAACCATGGAACGGTGATATAATCAAACGTTTTTTTAAATCGGAAAACAATTTTGACCTCCAGAGGGACCACAAGCTAAAAAGGGCAATTTTTCGGACAATCAGGGGCCATAATTCAGGAAGTTACGATCTGATTGGCGCAAATATCGAAAGGAACCAAGATCTTTGGGTTATAAACATGCATTTCAAGTTTCATCCAAATCGGTTCAAAATTGTGTCCTCTACACTGTTCACAACCTTGATATAACATATTTTCACACTATTTGCGTACAAACGGCGGCCATTTTGTCCCTCAATTTTGGTCCGATTTTCATGAAATTCAAACTCCACCTTCATAACCATGGAACAGTGATATAATCAAACGGTTTTTTAAATCGGAAAACAATTTTGACCTCCAGAGGGACCACAAGCTAAAAAGGGCAATTTTTCGGACAATCAGGGGCCATAATTCAGGAAGTTAAGATCTGATTGGCGCAAATATCGAAAGGAACCAAGATCTTTGGGTTATAAACATGCATTTCAAGTTTCATCCAAATCGGTTCAAAATTGTGACCTCTACACTGTTCACAAGCTAAAAAACGTGATTTTTCGTACAATCAAGGGCCATAACCCATGAAGTTACAGTCCGATACATGCCAATATCGAAAGGAACCGAGATCTTAGGGTGATAAACCTATGTTTTAAGTTTCATTGAAATCGGATAAAAATTGTGACCTGTAGACTGTTCACAAACAATTGTGGACGGACGGACGTCCGGACGAACAGGGGCGACGACAATATACGTCCACATGAAAATGTGGGCGTATAAAAAATGTAAGCTTTAAGTAAGCATAAACATACCTACCAGAAGTTTTATCATAATGTTAAAGTTTATCTTTACGTTTTAACATAAACTTACCTAGTTTTATCATAATGTAAAAGTGTATCTTTATGTTGTTTAGCTTTCTCTGCACCCTCTTGTATGCTTTTCTGTGCAGCTGGTGTATAGAGAGTATCATTACATATAGATTGTCCTAACAATTGTAGAGCATCAGCACAACCCATTAACTGACTTCGTAATTTCTCACTCTGCTTATTGCCTTTAGATATGATGTCAAATTCTGCTTTTGTACACACCTGGTAAGAATTGAATATTCATATGTAAATTAGTGTAAGACATCTTAATCCTGTAAGACAACCTTGTCCGATAAACTTATTTACTTCCCTTGAGAATAATAGTCAGTGCAGAATGTCCTGAATTGATAGAATTACAATTGAGCGGCATGGAATTCAGTCAAATCACAGTTCTGAGGTTGAGATATTTTTTTGTTCAGTTGATGCTTGTGTTGTAGCCTGAAATTCCCCTTTTTATTCGATTGTCACTATTTTTTTTTGGGGGGGGGGGGGGGGTAGAGAGTTCGATTCCATAACGATCACACAATTATCCCCAAAATGGGTTTATTTTATCTTCCCTGAACAAGAAGTGTTATCAGATGTTTTAGAAAAACTAAAGATTACTATGCATCCAGCATGACCCCAATCTATATTCAAGTAATTTATGTGTAAAGATGACGAATTTTACAGTAATATTTAATTTCATATTTACCAAATTTCCACAGAATAAACAAGGACCAGAACCTTCCTGTGCACAAACAACTCTACCACACTTTAAACAATTACTTATTAATTTATGTTTAGCAGCTTGACATTCACATACATGACGTCCTGAAAATTAAAATAAAAATCATCTTAGAAAAGAAATTGCTGAGGTGTGTTTAGAAAGGGCATGGTGATATGAGTATGACCATACTACAAAATACCAATACATACTACCACATCATTGAGAAACAAATTTAATGGCCGATAGCATGCCATTCCAGTTATCTCCCTTGATCACTCAATACTAAGAAACACTCGGCAGTGTGTATCATATGAAACATATTACGCAGGTTCATGGTAAAAGAAACTTCCTTAACTTCCTAAAGCTGATTTTAAAGATATACACACAGTTATAAATGAAGAGCTCTTTTCGAAATAATGATTACCGCAATGCCATTTTGGGGGTACAACCAAAAATTTTGGGACATTTAAAAAAATCACTATTAACTTACCAGACAGTTTAATCACAGCTTTAGCTTGACCTTCTTGACTAAATAAAGGAACAAATTTTGATTTCTTCTTCGTACCATCTATCACAGGAGCTGACTTTGTATTTTGTTGATTTGAAGCAGATGGTTTAGAATCCTGCACCTGTAATAAATAATAATTATCTTATTTTCACGCCATTATCTAATTTTAACTGGATATATTAAGAAGATAAAGACAGTAACATCTTTTATCATTAAAAAACACAACACAATTTAAATGGAAAAAAATCACTGGTTTACACACATATAGCATGACGTTTCGACAAGTATTCTCTTATCGTTATCAAGTACAAATGACCATTTAACAACTTATTTGTACTTGATAACGATAAGAGAATACTTGGCGCTATAGGTGTATAAACCAGTGATTGTTTTCCATATAAATTGTGTTGTGTTTTTTAATGTGCTAAATCACTATTTGCCCCTCAAGGATTATATCTTTTATCATTGTTCTTCAATTCCCTTCATGGTCAAAACAGTTCTATACATGTATGCACCCATAAATCTGTTTTCAAACTTTCAATTTGCACAGGTATATAAACATAAGAAATCATTTTGGGAGATTTGCTAACATGGAGTTTTGATCTGGCGCATGGCATGTAACATTTATGATGTAGGCCTACCTCTTCTGCAGTATTATGACCATTTAACAACTGTCCTTGATTGATGACTTGTTTATTTTTTGGTGCTTTATTTTTCTTTTTTATTTTATTTGATCCTGCAAAGTAAACGTCTTCTTCATTCTTTTTCTTTAAAACCTAAAAATAATCATAATTACATATGAATTAATATTATAAAGATATGGGGAAAAGCTATGTAGGTTTACATCAGAGAAACTGTTGACTATCACTTACTGAGAGTCACTTAATTACATGTATATTCATCAAAATGTCTAAGACTTACAATGCATTCTGGAGAATTCTTTGAACTGCTTCTTCGTAATAATTCTTGAACAAAGATTCTAACTTTGGGGTCTTTTTTATCAAGTAAGTCATTCATATAATCTTCTAAATCTTGATTGTTTTCTATAGAAAGTATGTAGCTGAAAAAAAATGACAAGACTGATTACATACATGAAATAGGGTTATTAATCTTACTGTTCTAATTGAAGCAATGAAAATGGCCTCTGAACAACAAAGGAAACATGTGCTTGATGTAGTTTTAAGGATTCCTTTGAATTCATTATTATAAGAAGAAGCATCAAACAGGACAACATTTCTAATCCTATAAAATATACTGGTACCTACATGCAACTAAAATACAAATCTGTCCCGGCCAGTCTATTAGTAAATTTCTTTTATAAATTTTGCCATACAGCTTTCGACACCTTCACTGAATTCTCAGATCCAGTTTCTTCATGTGCACTACTGCCTTCGCTTGCAACCAACTATGAAGTCTACTAGCTTGTTTATGAATTTGTGTCCATGCAGTAAAAAATGAAATGAGCTGACTGGTGCAAATGAGATAAAGCAATGGAATATAATCATTGTCTCTGTTTATCGATGCAGATCTGTCGCCATTACTTGTAACCAGTGATCAAATAGGAATAACGCCGGTTTTGTTGGCCAGCTCGAGTGGCACTGGTTTTGATTGTTTGCCAAGAGCAACGTCCGTTTTAGTGGTTGGCATCATAACTGTTATTTGCCCCACCATGCCTACAGGCATCAACAATAATATAGGCCTTAATGCCTAATTGCATGTACAGCACTGAAATACGGTATTATTGATCCCACATAGGCAATTAACAGTATTTGTCATGTAGGCTACCCTGAGAAGCCCTTTTCAATCGAGGGAATCAATATATCCAACCTTACATCTTCCAGGCAGTTTAACTTGGTACGTGTACCTGTCAGATGTAAAAATCACATGTCAGACGTAAAAATTGCCAGTCGAAAACAAGTTGAAGTAGGTCAGACCGGCAAATATTTTGAGCCATGAATCAGTTATTATTATATTTCTGCTGTTCCCCTTCCCAACCCCACACGTAGAGGAAAATTATGACACTGTGGATAATTAACTGTCACTGTTATTGTGCTCAATCGAATCTAATCTAATCACCTGAAACTGAAAGTAGATCTTAGAAAAATAAGAAGTTCTGAAGTTATTGCACAATATGGGTGAAAAACGCGGTTATAATTCTTTATCTTTGGCGATCTATACAGACACGTTTATTATTACATCACGAATTTGTATTGCGACAAAAAACAATTATTACCTTGCATTTTCTGGAGTCGTATCAATGCCAAGTTTCGATAATTCGCGACAGACCCATTCCTCAATACTGGAAGCTGCCATCTTGCAATATTGACAAGGGAAAGAACTCTAAGTCTAAACAGGACTTAAACCCCTTTGTCTAAGTTTATATCCTCACCTAAGATTTAATTCAGTTTTTTACATGGGGAGAAACATTGTTTAAATATTCTTTAAATATAGCTGCTTTCATCAAATGTGGTCTTTAATTATAATAACTATGCCAGTGGTGTGTGACTGAACGATTGACAGAAAAATGCACTTACGGTTAATGACATCGTCAGTTAAGGCTATTATAATATGACGGACCACTAACCAGGACGCGACTATATATTGGTCTCCAAGGCTGGTTTAAACAAATCTTGATTGTGTTTGGGATAAGGGGGGGACTTTTGGTAATATCTCACATCTGTGTCGGGAAGCTGTCTGTTTTATGGGACTGATAGATTAACTCAACTTCTCTAGTTCTAATCTCCCCTTTTCACAAACTTTTATTCTGATATTGTCCTCGGATATAACACTTTCAAATTTAACTAAGAAGTACTAACGTGTTTCGGTTCGTCAGTGGATAAGAAGCCTCATCTCTTAGCTCTCCGTGTTTCGAGATAAGAGAGGGTGCTATATAGTTTCAAGTGGCAAACCCAACCCTAATCACATCGGAATTCAAATCAGCAAAATTGACAATTTTTTCTTCAAAACCACGATTGATTTTTGTTATTTATAACATTTCCGCCACACTCAACTACAGTTAAGCAGAAAATCTTACCTGGCATGGGTACAAATCACCTCTTTTTAAATCGAAGCGATAATAAATTTACGTCTTTAACATTGAGCGGGGCCACGTGTACAATAGCCGATCAAAGTATTTACCTGATCCGAGCTGGACAGGATTAATACATTGTAATTATAAATGTCCGTATCAATTTTGACAAAAGCAATGCTTGATTTACTTTATTGTCAATATTTGCTGATAAATGAAAGTTGTTTCAGTAGATTGGACTGCGTATGTTTTATACGTTCTAGTAGTTTTTTTTAAAAAAAAAAACCTTCTTTCTAAGATGTTACATGCACTAATAAAGAAATTAAGTTTGCCTGCAGGTGAAACGCCAAATCGCAGTTAAAATCAAGCGCATCAGCATATCACAACGTTTTTAGCCACCGGATAGAACGTCAAAAGTCGAACAAAATTCGATGTAAAACCGGATGTAAACAAAATCGAAGTTAAAATAATGGCTATTAAAGAAATGGCGGCTTAATATCGATTTAGAGGTTTGGGGGGTTTTGGTGGGTTTTTTTGTAAAATCCAAGATGGCGGCCAAACGCTTGAAAATGTTACCGAAAAGAGTCTTTAAAAAAGTAATTTTTAGTTTGTTTTTTTTTCTTTTAAAATGGAGAGAACTTAACAGGGGGAAAAATTGGAAAACCTCGGTAATTTCCGGAACTTCCCAGAAACCATCACAAAAAAAATGTAATTTGAAGACATCAATGTGTTTCTTATTCTTACCACGTTTCAATTACTAACGGATATGTCGAAAACATGCTGATAAAAAATTCGCAAATATTTGATGCTAAAGCTAATAATTAAACGTCCGCCAATCAGAGCCCTATGGGATTTGTCCAAAGAACCCCAAAATGAAAACCCGAGGAAAATCCATTAAGAAATAACCATGTTATGGCCAACTGAGATTATTTTTGTCCCTATCCTTAAAGCACTTCCCTTTTGTCAAAACCTAAGGTGTTCGGACCGAAGATCCGAAACCAGTAAAAGCGGAATATAATTCAAATTAAAGGTCGGTCATAATGTCCTAACAGTAACCTTTTAACTAGATTTTTAGAAAAGATAAATTTGGTATTAAAACTATATAGAAACTAGATTTTTAGAAAAGATAAATTTGGTATTAAAACTATATAGAAACTAGATCTAAGAGAAAGTAAAAAAATATATATTTACACGGCGTACTTCTCATTATGGCCAAATAGTAGATTTGCATAAACTGTTAAATAACTCTATAAATATTCAATGTTCTGTTAAAACTATGTAATTATTACGAAATTGCATGTGAGATGTCCTAGTTAAGGACTTGATAATCGAATCATGTCAGTCATGTGAATTATGCCATGTTTAAAATAATATGACGGAAAATCAGTTTTTTTCAGACGGGTAGAGTGATCTATAACCGTACAGGTTATAGTAGTTATATCTATTAAATTAAATCTTGAATATTTAAGATAATGCATTTATAATTCTAAAAGTGAAATCCTACAAATTGAATTTATTTAAACTCTCGGGACCATACTATTCTACTCCTTTAAAACATTAATTGTATGTGTGATATTAAAAGGTAACTAGCCAATGATGAAATGTTATAATTTATAATCATCCCTTATTTAGAGACAGAAGCCAACTGCTAATATAGCTAATATAGCCTGTCTCGTGAACATGCCAACCAGGGGCGGATCTAGGAACTTTGAAAAGGGGGGGGCCGCAAAATGAGGGCACTTACTGCGGAGACGGGGCACGCCGCTCTGAGGGGGTTGAGGTGGGGGGGGGGGGTCCCAAGACAATTATCCGTCACTTCCCCTGCATCTGTAGACATTCCAAAAGCTATTTGGCTGATATCTTCGTCTAAGTAAACGTTTGGAGAGGACATATTTGGGTCTGAAAAAGGCACTTTCAGCAGTAAAAAAGGCCACTGTCGAAAAATTAGGGGGGGGGCGCCCCTACTGGATCCGCCTCTGCCAATCGTGTGATTAATCTATTATTAATTGTTTTATCTACCATTGTTTTATTTCTTATATTGTACTTTATTAGATCATCAGTGCTTATTTATGTCAACACTAGCCATGTGATTAGAAGTAATTCCATATAAATATGCGACTGAACTTGATACTTCAGTTTATTATCCGCGGTCTTGTAAGTGTATGTAGATAATTATTATTATAGGCTTCCGGTATTAAAAATTTGAAGAACCGTTCCAAACTCTTGTAATATCTGAGGACCTCACGGTCACAATTGATGCAGAAGCCTTGTGTGGCAAGATTACAGAATCTTACAAGCCAAAGCGAGAACTCCAAGAAACAAGAATATGGAACAAATTATAGCCCGTAAATTAGTCCGCCAGCTAAACCCCATTTAAGCCTTGACATGGAATATAGTCCACTTAACGCTTTTTGATGGATTATACATCTTCAATATGTGTCGATTCAGAATTCAGAGGTTACCATCCTGCCACCTTTAGGGAAGTTTTAGTAATTAAAATGGCCGCCTTGGAGCATTTTCTGGTTATTTAGGGGGATAAAATTCATGACAAATTTCCGCGTACCCCGGTTTGAAGGCTGTTTCTGTAGGAATTTGACCCGCTGAATCCAATGAAATTTTTTGTTTTCAAAAAAATGACGGCTAATCCCGCTAGTGGGCCAAATTCAAAATGGGGTCTCATTTTGGCGGGAAACTCATAAAGTTCCAGGAATTCCCAAAATAAAGATGTGGATTATGTATCATCGATATGTGTAAAATTTGTGATCGATTGTCTCAGACCTCGGCTAATTTCTCTAGGGGACCAAATTCAAAATGAGCCTGGGTAACTCGTAAATTTCTCAAAATATTCCGAGCATATTTGGCGGGATATATCAATGTTAGTAACTTCATTGAATTCTTATCTGAATGTCCTATGATCGAAATAATTATGGTTCTCAAACTCGACGTTATAGCTATGTTAGGAGACCATAAAAAAAAGTTTAGTAATGTAAAAACATTTGTATCAAAAACAACCAACCCGAGGAAATACCCCCCCCCCCCCCTGTATTCTTATAAGAACTCAATCTCACATATTTGTCGCTTAAATCAATGGAAAACTCACGATCGTTTTGAACCATGACTGACAGTTATTAGATGTCTCAAATATCATCCCACTAAATAACCAGAAAATATCCCATGACGACCATCTTGAATATTTAAATTTTTCCAAGAGTGCCAGGGTGGCATCATGCGGATCCTGAATCTACACACACTGAAGATTATAATCCATCATAAAACATTGTGGGGGGGGGGGCAGTGGTCTAGAGTGTCGCGCTTTGACCTCTAGCTGGCCGGTCACCTCTGGCTTGCGGCTGTGGTTTCGATCTCTGGTGTGAGCTTATATGTGGCATGGAGACAGGGGCGCTAAGTCCCCTACGCGCAAGCGAATTATTGTAAATAAAATTAAAACCATGTTAGTCCCGAAATGACCTAGTTTGTGTCGAGTGGACGTTAAACTATATTGCTCTCTCTCTCCCTCTCTCTCTCCCTCTCTCTCTCTAAAACATTGGATGGTCTATATTTCCTGGTTTGTCGACCTGCTGCCGGACTAAATTAGAAGAAGTGATGGATGTGAATACAGAGGCACATCACTCGAAAATCGAAAATTGGCGGAATGTCTGTGGGCATAACATAGTAAGAAAATCGGCTATCAGGAGAGCATGAAATCTTAAAAATTTAAAGAAAGATGTGCCGTTAACGAAAACATTTAAATTCCGTATTTTAACACTGTGTCTGCGGCAGTTACCGAATTTGCAAAGATAGTTGTTAAACCAACAAAATCTGCTTTCTAACAGTATACACTAAAAGTAGTCAGCCAGTCGAACTGTTAAATTCATTAACAAAAACTTAATAAGCACCCTCCAAATCGAACACATATTCATGGCGTACCCGGGAAGATATGTAGACACGATTAAACAAGGAGCAGACAGTACCAAGTGAAAGAAAAGAAATGGGTTCATGAAAACAATTTTTCTGGACCCGTACCCGGAGTGATAAGAAATGTAATTGGCAAAAACTATTCATTATTACCAGAGGAACCAGATAAAATGACGTGGAACAGACTTAGTGATTTTGAAGGTCACTGAGATGGAAGTCGATGGAAATTTGTGCGCACTCTACCGTGATTTATAAACAGATACAGAATATTATCTGTCAAAAAGGCGCGTTTTCTGGACAATTAATTATAGTCTCCAGTCGGAGTGGATTGATAAGATATTCAAGGAAGACCCAAATTTCTGAGACGATTGTATCTCATTTCTAGACGATGTACCTGAAAAGAACATGACAATAATTCCTTCTTTTATAACTACATGTATATTATGTTAATTAGGAGATAAACACTTCCTGTTACGTATTTAGAGGGGGTTTATTGTCCATTTAACCATGCTTGAATCATTAGAACACGAGACGCCTAGTTACGAATATATTTAGATACCTGAAAACGGTTTTAATTAATATATGGACTGATTTTCTTCTGTTTTATGTATTTCAGAAATGTGTTTTCATAAAAGATGATGTTTGAAAATGGTGTGATAGTCATATGTGCAGAATTTCTTGAAGATATTTGCCAATAAAGATTTGAGTTGAGGAAGATCATTGAGCACAAACATGAAAAAAAGTACACTGTAATATTTATACGCAGTAATTCGCCTTGATAATTCAGAGGGGGTTTATTGTCCATTCGACCACACTTTTCGACCAATCAGAATCGAGGAAATTTCTAATTTGTGCTACAATTTATTATAAAAGTTTTATAGGCAGAAAATAGCTGCTTATATTGCCCGACTTGTGAACATGCCAATCGTATGATTAATCTATTAATTGTTTATTTACCACTGTTGTATTTCTTATATTGTACATTATTGCATCAACACTTCATCTAGCCAAGTGATTAGAAGTACATGTAATTCCATATAATTAATATGAATAGGTGGTTGTACTTAATGCGTCAGTCTTTTAGGTCCATCCGACTTAGTGGCAATATTTGAAGAACCATTCCAGACTCATGAAATATCTGAAGGACCTCGCGGTCACAGATCTCTCTAGTCGGTAGAATAAAGTGCTCGAAATCCGAAGACATTTTGATTTGACAGCGCGATCGTGATTCGTATCATCAATTTCTTCAATTTGACTAATAGATAAAACGTTATAAAAAATAAATAACAGTGCCTATTTACCACTCTGCTTTATGTGCGTCTGAATTTTGTGAAAGTGGTATCCACACTACTTGCGAACGATCAGGACCGTTAATTTGATAACGAAACACGGACCAACTTAACACCGTTTCTGTTTAATTGAATCTTTGAATAACTACACTTCTTAATCTGTGAGTACTGAATACTTCAGGCGGTCTATTAATATGAGAGTTTATGTTTATATAACTTATATATAACTTTATCATCAATTACCAATTCCCGAACCTTCCTAACCGACCCACAATTAGCATCTCCAAAACATTAACAGTGCCGTAGATTCACGCGAGATCGAGCGGGATCGTCATGCCACAGTGTGCGTAATAGTTCCCAGTTCTTTCACGCCGTGGCTAAGGTTGTGGATCATGATGTTGACACCAAATTATTAAACAAATTGTGCGTAAAATACGTTACCGAGTGATAGTCAGTCCGCCGTTGGGGCGTTTTCGAGATATTCGGGGCTGAAGGTCAAAAGGCGTCGTTTGCGCCGAAGGTCAGTGCGCGGCCATTCTCGTACCATGAAAACATGCTGAAAATGATCGAAAGTAATCGCCCTTGCAATAAAAATGTAAACTTGCTAAATTCACCTGGATTTTTTGTGACCCCGTGAGTCAAAAGGTCAAACGGTCAAACTATACGTTTTTACACAGGGTAAGTGTGGAACCTAGGAAAGTCTGCTTACAAATTTATAACGTGCCTAGTCCAATGGGCCGAGAGACCTCCATTGCCTACCATGGGGAGATATTAGAATTGGATCCTCCCGCTATAATAGGTGCTCGTAACTGCTTGTATTACTGGTAAATACGGATTTAGCTTAACTGATAAAATGTCCTTGATTCCATTCATTACTACACAACTTGAAATCCGAGGTTAGATCACAGAGGTAATGGCAGAATGTTTTAATGCACGGGTGATACATGACCGGGATAGAATCACGTTCTCTGTTTAGTGGCAGTATAGTGTCATTCTATTTATTTGGTGATCGGAACCGGGATAGTTTTACAGTCTCAATTTAGCAGACGTGGCATGGGATCGTGTGTTGGTGTCACATAATATACCGTACACTCTCCTCGGTGATTCAAATTAGATTGAAACATTCATTGAGAATATACATATTCTTTTCATGCCTTATTAAAATAGATAATTTAAAACGTTTTAATACGCAAGAATAAATCCCCATTTTTATCTTGTTTCAAAAAATTATCCTAGCATCCTCTCCCATTACTGTCGGGGTCTACTTTTGTGATACTCTAGAGTGTTATTCATCTGGACAGGAACTACGATTACCAAAACGAACTGAGAGATCACGATCAATATTATAACAACCGTACTCCTATCAGATTGACAAACACGTTAAATAAGTTGGCACTGCTCTGTCATCAACCCAACATATGGTGTTTGTATTTATTAGTGGTTTCGTATATAAGTCAACATAATATGTATGAATTCGTGATCCTGCCTAAAACTATTACCCAACTAATAGGCGTTCGCACATCCTTCTGGCAGACTAATCAAAGAGTTGATAAAACGAACAAGGAGGGCTACTCTGGGGTATTTTAGGTAACGAATTTACGTCAGGTATAATTAACTAGATTTTATTATGTGAATAACTTTGACTCAATCGATTAGTTTGAAAAATTAGAAATGACAGAAACAGGATCGGCACAAAACTTCAGCAAGTTCTCGATTTAAATATTTAATATTTGGATTTAGTATTTAGAATTATATAATAATCTCTACCGGATGTTCCCTGTATCTACAAATTAATGAAATGGTGATGAACGTCCATTTCTTCTGCACCGACTAGGACAGGATTATTCCACATCAAAGAAATATCGCCCAGGTTCAACGAAGGACACAGAAATTGAACCAGGGAAATGAAGACTTGGATATACCCTGTAGGATGCTACGAGGGAAATTATTCTCGTATAATAGGACCAGAGGGAGTGATGGACAGATTTCAAAGTCAAGCCCAAAGATTTCTCTTGCTGTATTATTATAATGAATAATATGTTATTCTATTTACTAAGAAAATTGAACTAATTTCACATAGATAAAGAGATTAATGCGAACCGATGGTCTGTTTATTTGACATTTCCACGTCTTTATCAAAATTGTTACCCAATTTCTTTTAAAATATAGCCTTTTTATGATAGCATATAAATATATGTCTAGTCTAGTGAAAACAAACAAACAGAAATAATCATATTTTTGTGTTTGTATACTCAAGTTTGGACGTTAAAAAAACAATTTAAAAGATTGGAAGCTTTTTTCTAATCGTAGTTTCATTCAATTCCCAATTAATGAAAATATAAAACAATGAGTTGTGCTTTATACTATTATGTTTTAAAATACGCGATTGCATGGAGTTTGTCTTGGTCTCATCTCTAGACGGCAATTCTTCACATATAATGTCATTTACATTGCGGCCCCTAATTGTGTGTCCTCGTCCATTTCATTTCATTTACACGATGATAAATCCCGCAAGGCCAAAACAAAATCTGAACGCTGAAATACGTGTATGCAGTTAGCACCGTGAACATTGAAATAATATTTTTCCACATAAAATACTGGACTGATTTCAGATTAGTTCACGAAAGTAAATCACCTTCTTAAGGACGTTATTCTAGCAGACAACTGACAATTGGCCAACAGGTTCTCTCGCAGTAAATATTCGATTGGTCGCTAATGTGGTTGTCTGTCTTGTAGAAGGTTTTGTCAAATTCTAGCATGTAACAGTATACCAAATATATATGGGCAGAAATATCGACACAGGTTGATCTCAAAACAATGAAAATGAAATGAAATAAGGTTTAATGCTGGGTGGCGGTATTTCCGTTTACTTTGTATCGAGATCTAACTGCCAAGGGGTCCTGCTTAGCGGTCCCGCCTTTTCAGGACTTTGTCGGTCAACGTCGAACCTCTTTGTTAGTGTCTTACTGACTGAGCCGCTTTGGGCCCGAAAATATATATAATAGGACAAGTACCCTACATTACTAGTTACAACTGTTAGTGCATAAATAATTCATACCTTCAACAGGCAATGTTAACACGCTTTTTAAAATAATCAAATGTCAATGAAATTCTATATACCAGTGATATTTCAAATGACCCGAAAATAATAAAGTATTATCATTTTGGTGACTGTACAGGAAAGCCTACTGTTTATTTGTCTGTTATACCTATTTGGAAGTACGCGACGGTAAAAAGAAACTAAACCATGCTAATATGTAGTCTACATTTAAAAGTGAAATTTGGTTAAAAGATTTTCATTAATTTTAAAATACGTTGCTATTGCAATTGAATTGCCTCCGTAAACTTCTCTTACTTTACTGCATACAGACACAAATTAGCCAGTAAATGTTTTGGCAACCCCTTGACTTTTTTTTCCGAACGCATAAATTGAAGATTGTGTTCCTGATGTCTCTACTGGCACCAAAATTAGCAATAATTCTGATTAAGAAAGCGTGCAGGCACGACTAACAGTTAGTTTCGACGCAAAAATAAAATTAGCTATATCCGATTTACCAAAATACCGCTGAAAACTTTTTTTAAAAAAATACTTTTAGCGAACCATTATTATTTTTATCATTTTTTAAACGTGTTACTTACAGACACGTGCTTGACAATGTTAAACCGGACATGGTGAACTAAATGACGTATCTTAGTCAATTAGATCATTTTTCCTGGTGTTTGGTCTTAATTACTTTATTTTTAGACGAAGTTTTCGGTTAATTGGTCCAAGATAATTCTTGTTTATGAGATATTTGTGAAACATTAAAGCCGGTCACATTGATCAATACCAGTGATATTGTTCCTTCTATACGATTTAGCACGCGAATCCGATATCTCGGCGCATGACACGTTTTCCGATAAATAAGCCAATGATTTTGAGGATATAAAGTTTTAGAAAAGTAGAAAAGTGTAATACTTGATAGTTGGATGACACCGATAACAACAATGAAATTAAATATATAATAGGTTAATACAGTATAATTGGTGATTTGGAAAAAAAAACAAACAATAGTACAGATTCTCTGTAATTTACAGACGGCACAGGAAAAGTTTGAGTCAATTATTGACTGTTTAAGTAGACATTTCAGTTCCTTGTCGTGGATGAACTTTTAATTTTTGGGTTAGTCCCACAAGTGCATACTTTTGTTATGTGAACTCACAGACGATAATACATTGGAATTTTATGATAGATAACTATTAAAAGCCTTCAAGACAAGATACAATACTGTTATCATGACAGCTAACATTTCCGACGTGGAGATTATTTCCAAAAACGTCTCTGAACCTTGCTTTCACGAACTTTTTAACAGTACCACTGGCTGTAACGAAACATTGAGTGATGATTATTATTATGATTATGACTATTCCATTTCTAATATACCGTTAGAAGAGTTGTTACCTGTAACGGTAACTTATAGTATAACGTTGTTAATAGGCATTGTTGGGAACTTTTTGGTTATATTTGCTGTTTGTAGATATAAGAGATTAAGGAGTATAACCAATTCATTTTTGACGAGTTTAGCTATAGCTGATCTACTGTTGTTACTGGTTTGTGTTCCAATCAAGGTGAGTCATTTATTTAATCAGAATTTGTAGCCAATAAATCCGTGTTTTTAACAAGTTGATCTGACGTGTAAAAAAATACTTACATGTCATTTGTAATTCATCGGTGTCGACATTTTTACGAAAATCACTGTTTTGCACAACTCAATTTATTAACATGAAACACATCATACTATCCTTTGCTGCAAAAACCACGTCATATATAAAAATATAATATTTATATTCAAACACATTTTGTAAGCTATATTATAAAGGTTAAACTATTACATATAAAAAATACATATTATATGTCTATCCATTCTCATAAACTTCGCGTCATTTATTCAATAACATTTTCCCAGTATAAATTGTGTAGCCAGCAATAAACTAGCCACAGTGGCTAAGCAGGTAAGACGCTGGCTCGGTGTTGACCGAGAAAGTTCATCCGGATTTACAGTGTGGTTTCTCTCTTGTCCGTGGTGCAGGCCAGAAGGCCTGGCATGGACAGCTGTCTAGTCCAGCATTAAGGTATGTCGTCGAGTTTAAAACAGTAGGCCTAATATGGGCGCCGAGATAAAGACTCGATTTATAAGGTTCATAAAGTCTTTTTGAGGACCGCCCGACCCCTACTAAAAACACAATGTTCATTTCATTTTTCCAGAAAAATAAAGCAAGACATGATAGTTGATAACCAAACTTTACATGAAGGTAAAAGGTATCCATTTAACGTCATTAGCTTGATTCCGGTCTTTTGACAAAAATACATGGTAAGACTACAACACAGAGAAAATATATCTTATTCACATACATAAAATATTTGACGCCAGGCCAGAGCGAGACCCAAATACACAGCCGTGTTGCCAAAGCTCGTTTTCGAACATATTAGGTGTAAAATGTCGAAATGAAATAGAAAAGGCGACAAAAATTGCCACGAATTTTGTTATAAGAAAGAAAAAAATAAACTAATATTCTCCAGTGTAATGGTTACATGTCATAATGTTTACATGTACTATTATTACGTTCTTGTGTCGTGAGGACATGGGCAATAATTGAGTCAAGATAAAAACCAATGCAAATAGTGGCTATGAAGTAGTGACTTTTGTAATCTACAGCAACACATCATGTCTTCGGGACATAATCCACTTGTCTCTGTATTTATAGATATTTGAAAGAATGGGTTTCTACTGAAACACCACGTGAACTGGTACACTAGAAAACATTTTAACAGTCCAATTAAATATCTTCATTGTTATATAAAAGAAAAGAAATAGGCTTTGACGTGATACTTTTCTGAAACAATCGGGATAATGAAAACAGTCATACGCCATGATCTGTGCTCTGGGGAAATTTTCCCATTATCGGCCTACATTTAGTCGAGTTCCCGCTGTCAAGGGTTCTTTGTGTGAAGACCAACGTGTACAGAACACGCGGCCCTTTTGGCGGAACTTCCCCATGAATCAGTGTCCCAGTACCTTACATTCTTAGTTCCATGTAATGTGTTCTGTGGAAACTTTTGTTCCGACATTGGTGTTTTTCACATAGCGACCACGCGGACAACGGGAAATTAATCAGAGTTGAAAATCCCTAAGGAATCGTACCCCGGAACTCCTGGTCAGGCAGACTATTAAAGTTAATATATTGATACAGTAATAAAATGAGATATACTATTAAATTAAGCAATAGTATTAAAGTACGATACACTACTAAAGTAAGAATTGATATTAAAGTAAGAATTGATATTAAAGTAAGAATTGATATTAAAGTAATATACAATATTCAAGTAAATAAAGTACAATATTCTGTAAGATATATAATATTAAAGTAAGTCACTCTATGATAAAGTAAATAATATGAAAGTAAGATACAACATTAAAGTATACCATTAAAGTAGCTAAGTCTCCAACGCAATATCATCCAACATTGAAAACACGAACTTTTTGTCAGTTTAAATCAACATTGATGTTGTGATCTTACCAGAAAAAGATGGGCTTCTGATATCTAATATTTAAGACAAAATAAACATTTATCCTGCACGAATCGCGTACCATAATGCGTTTCAGCGCCATTTGTAACAAGGGAAGCAAAAAAAACGAGGCTAGACATAATCATGCGTGATGTCAAATGGTGACGTCATATTCTTATCTGGAGAGCATGCGAAATTAACACTAGCGGTGTAGACTGAAAAAGACACTACAGATTGCCATTTGATTGAGACGTCTGGCGTATTTCACTGAACATATTTGACTTAAAATTTGAATAAAAACGGAAACCAATGAATGTAAATCATTTTATATACATTCATATTACAGTATTATATGATTTGCAACCCCTTTGAGTCAATTTCTAGGTCACAAATATTAGCGATTTGGCTTCTTTAAAGTAAACCTGTACAAAATATTCTGATTATTTAGGCTACATAATTTTCTTTTATCTAGATATATCTGTTTCTAGAGTCTCCATTTTCTTGATAAATCTATTCGTACTAATTCAAGTCCGCTACAAATCTAATTTACATCTAATAATTCTTTTGGCCAAATTCTTCTGTTGTGGTGACAATAATTTGTAATTACCCCCACTTGAACCGTGGCGCTGCCTGGAGGCAATTCGTCATAAAAATCCTGCAAGAAATGAAAGGATGTAGGATGCTGTATGTTAGAATACTCGCCAGCTGTCTGAGGAACGTGTTCTGTAACAATATTTACATTTGATTTGCGGCCATTATTATACCATCATTTATAGTTAAGGCAGACGGCAGCGAGACTAAATGACACACAAAGAGTCTTCCATCAGATTAACGTAGCATAATGACCGGTGTTGATTCTGGTCCACCCGATTGTTAACATCACAATGTAGACTTGGAGACCACAGAAAATTCAAATTCAAATATTTTTTATGACAGTTTTCATGACATTCCTTTTAGTTAATCTAATCAGGATTCCGGACATAACGGCACTCCATATTTTATAATCGCGCTAGATGCAAGCGAACAAATGTATCAAATTTGATTGACATTCTCAGTAAATCATCAACAAATCATTTCATTTTATTTCATTCCTAAAAACTAATCGGAATCTTAGAGTCAATTTCCATAGAAGATGTTTTATTACATTTTATAGAAACTATAATGGTCAAAGTTCAGGGTATCTATTCAGATCTTAAGTACATGTTGGGTAAAGTAACATAAGCCGAGCAGTTTCGTATCAGAAGAAATTGATTTTTTTCGCTATTGATGGCAACTGATGTTTACTCCCTCTACGACTTCCTAATCTTATCATTGTTCTTATGTGATTGGCAAATCTTCAAATATTTATACAAGAGATTTTACGATGCCTTATCAAATTGAAACTAAATGACCAATAAAAACAGCCGGAGAAAATGAAAGAATCGTCGAATTAAATTCGTAATGTCATACTCTTGTATACGATAATGAATAACAATTAAGTTGCAATGTGTATGTCATGTTTTCTTTAGTGTCACAAATATCTTTTTTGATTTTAGCATTTGTAATTGCCCTCATACGTAGTATCCGATTTTGCTAAAAAAAAAAAAAAAAAAAAAAAATTATTGAAATATGTTAGTCTCAAAATAACCTAGTTGATGAATTAAAAACACCTATTGTTCAGCAAATTTCTAAACAGCGAAAATCAGTGGCACGGGAGTTATTGAAATTGTTAACGGGGTTGTACCTCTTGACTTCGCAACTTCTTACTTACATAGAATAAAATGCTTTTTTTACACATGCTGATTTATATGGCATTTCTTACATACAATTCCTTTCATTCATTATTCTTTTCACATTATTCATTTTGCTTTACTATGGTGGCATTGCTGGTCTTAACGATATGTTATCGACTTATTGCCTCTGTTTCTTTCTACAAGACATACAATTAGATAATGTTGCTTGTTGCTTTGACAATAGTAAGAACTTATTAATGCAAGAAGCTGAATAAATAAATATAAATAATGCAGATGAAATCCATGTCAAAATGCACAATAATGAGGCCTAGTTGAAATGCTGCTGTGATAAAAGATGAGCAAATCTTACTTCATATAGTTCAAGCTGCCTAAGAAAAATTAGATAAAGAGCTGAAAATTCTAGCTATAAGGGTTGAACATTTCAATCAAAATGAGCGATTTTGGCGATACAATTTTTATCTAGCCTCGATTGTTGTTACTACCGTTATTACGAAAATAAACAAAATTTCGATTATTCATTTTTACGGTAATCCTATCAACCACAAAACGTGTTTAAATCTATTTATTCGTCTTTTTAAGTTAATTAATGTCTAATTAATAATCTCTTTAAAAAAGACCTACAATAAGCAGATTTAGCTCTAGTATAAAATGCATGTTTGATTTTATTTATTTACAAACTTTTCAATTAATAAACATTCATTTATTCCACGTATTTCTTGAATCTGAATAAAAAGTTGTGGAAACCGTCATTATAACATTGGGGTTCTGCAACGCCGGATTAATCATGGTGGGTAGTCTCTGTCACCCAGAACCCCCTAGTCTTCAACGCACGGAATATTTGTATGGATGATAGAGACTACATGGTGGGGGGGCCCTGGGGCCTGGAATGTATGGGGATCCCCTGATCACCGCGAGCGCTGAAGGCGCGAAGCCCCGCAAGAGGGGTCTGGATGATTTGATGAATGGAGGCCGTAACGTTACGACCAAGCCGGGCTCGATTTTTGACGAACGTCTAACACTGTAAGTACCAAATGGTAATACGAGATTTAATCAAGAAATCTGAATATTTCGTGTGATCATGATGTGCATCTCATCAAATTCAGCTTATACCCACAACAAATAACAACAACAACAACTACAGCTTATATACACTCGTATGTCAATCTGAGGCAAAATTCGCGCTACTCGAAATGATGGGGACGGGTAATTCGTTCGAGTTATACGATAATTCGAGTTAGACAATAAAAGACCATGTGTTACACCCTTAAATAAATCCACAAAAAGCGTTTATTTTTCAAATCTTCAAGTTTCCGAATTACCGGATTACAACAAATTCTCGGATGTCGATCGCGACACACCATGGATTGAGGGGGCCCCAGGGACTTCCGATGGAGGGCCCTCGGAGCATCTGAGGGTCCCCGTCACTAGGTCACCGGCCGTTGGAGTCCTGGGTCCGACCATGCTCGAGGCGCGCCCGTGGTTAATCCGGCGTTGGGGTTCTGTCTCATGGATTGTTATGGATACTTTAGTTATCTAATTTTGCTTTGTTTAATTTATTTATTTTCTTTCTAATTAATCATTCGGGCTATTGTAACTGGATAAAAAGTCCAACTTTATCAAAAAGGCTTCAACAATATGTTTTTAATACTCACCTATAGTTATATATTACAATACCCAACCCAATTAACGGTCCGAATATAGTTATTCTTTCCGTCAGACAATGTAACGCGATAGCATACCATAATTTTATTATTCTGCCATTTTATTGTCTTCTGCAATTATCACGTTACATAATCTGATTTAAACGAATTTCGGAAAATGGACAAAAATTGATTTTGCAACTCGTTCTGTCATATTTTGTACTTCAATTTCCAGTTATTGTTGTCAGGTTACGATTTATTCATCTTTTTACATATTAATCATTCATTCAATATGAAACGCAAATTCATTTATTTGAAACTAGCAGATGGTTCCGTCTAGTGCATGGTTCTTAAGCAACGTCCGCAAGTTTTACAACATCTTGTTTAGATGTACGTAGTTAAGGCGAGATCAAGCCTTCTATTGAAGATGGGTCTAGTGCGTGTTCCTTAAGCAACGTTCGCGAGTTTTACAACATCTAACCGTTGCTTCAATAATCAGCAATTCCCGAACTTTGCGCCCGTTGTTTTTTACACGTGACTAATTAGCATTGTCCAATCAGAGTTCGTGGCACATAACACACTCTAAACAAACAGGGTTTTTTAAATTGAGAAACTCGTGGAAAACCAGCAACATTGACATTGATCGATCTTCGAACATTGCAACTCGATTGTCACATGTAGGAATTTTAACTAAAAGCACGAAACTTGGTATTCATGACGAGCGATGAATCTGATAGGTTCACAAGCTGGGCTTGTGCGAATCGAACTTAGTGGCGAAATATGCAGGGTATTACGTGAAGGGCTTGATAAGATGTATGCAGTTAAGGTGACATCAAGCCTTCTATTGAAGATGGATCTAGTGCGGATATAGCCATGAACCGGATGTAGCATAACTCTGAAACAGATGTTACGGCTCGGTCAAAGCTAACCCTATACACCAAATTTCAGCCAAGGGACATTCCTACTGTAGTCGCCAACCCTAAACGGACAAACAAACGACAGTCACAAATATTAGTATAGCCTCGCACCCTGAACAGCAGACAGACAAATGACAGTCACAAGTATACCTATATTCCAATTGAGAAAATGACTTCTTTTTTTCGCCTATTTTGTTAATAATTGTTTATCATAATAATGGGCCTAGTGGAGTATTTGTAGAATAAAACCCGACACTTCGCATGTCATGATATTATTAGTTTTTGATTTTAGAAAATCGGCATGTTTCCGGGAAATTGCGGCTGATTGCTTAACTGCAACGAAAATTGTTCAAGACTGGCAGAAAAAGGTTAAGCAGAATCAAGTTAAGGCGAGCCCAGTCTACATTTTCTGTGCAATCTGTTATAGTCTGTCGCAAACGAATAGTCCATTTGCTGATTACACTATTTTGCCTATAACGTTTTTTAGGACTTCGAATTTTGTCTATTGGTTTGGATTGTTCGTACTTGGTTTTTATTTTATTTCTAGATTGTGCCATGGACACAATACTATTGTAATTTTAAAATGAATCTGGGGCTGATCCATATTAACATGTTTTATTCTATATGCAATCATAAACAGGAAGCCTAATACGGGTATGCTATTATGTCTCTTAAAACAGTTAGATTACCACCGGGATAGGGTTACCTTGAAGGAAGCATAAGTCGTATTACATAGCACCACCACTGAGTCGAAACATGTGATTCAACATATAATTCATTTTAAGGTTGCCTATTTGGTTAAATTCAATTTGTATAGCAGTTAATATAATAGGTTTGATTTGGAGGTTACAAATTGAATCTCAAAAATTCTTGAAATCAAAAAAGATATTCAGGCAGTTTTCTTTATCATAGAAGAGATTGATAAATTAAATTTATTTAGAAAAGAATTGGGTTATCAAATATAATCTTGGCATTCCAAGATGAATAACGTAAAAAATGAAAAAAACAAAAAAACTATTTTCATGTCTCGCTGCTTATTGTATTAAGGAAAAGCTCAGCAAGTAGATGACACCTCACAAAAGAAACCAATGCTATTTCTGTACCAGCAAATATATAATGTATCACACTGATCCTCTAAAAAATATAAGAAAAGGGGTTCTTCCAGACCCGTAACTAAACGTTGGAGTATTTTTAACCTATAACACACAAACAAATGAAATGCCAATAATGCTTGAAATGACTTATTTCGTTTTTTCTCAAACGTTCAAGAAGTTACCTGGGCTATCATCACGATAAAAAAAAAACACTCCCTCCCTTCGGTTGCCACAAGGTAAATGGAATTTAATTATCACTATCAGGGACTTCCATCTTGACATTCATATATTCACTGATCAAAATAGAATTTGATTCATGTATCCAGTAGACTGGATATGTGGGTACAAATTTGCTAATGATGAATTATTATTGTTGTCCGGGGCTACCCACAAAGCACACCCAATGTCAGCCTTGCAAAGTTACGTTTATCTTAATGGCGGGGACATTGTTTGAGCCTCTGGGTGTACATGATATCCTCGCAATTTCGTTTAACGTGTCAATACTATTGATCCATTGCTATAACCTGTTCCTTTAAAAATCAATAGTGCGTTCTCAACATGATGTGTCTCCTCAACATATCAAAATCCTTTAAATAATAACAGTCATAAAAAACATATGTTGCATTGTCTGAAAATTCAATCATATCTGAAGCCCAATAATCGCCGTCCACAAAAAGCCAAGTATAATGAAAGTAAACCAGAGGGTCAAATGTACTTTTATCTAATAGCAAGTGCAAAAGGACTGTGTTACACGCAAAACAAAAATCCATAAGTGAATGTGTGTAGCGATAAAACACATCTTTAAACGCCATTTTGAATATCACATATGACATATATCCTTCCACCGGCCGCTTCACAAAGATCCAATATGGCGGCACAACCTCACATTCTTTCAGAAATCCCGCGTATTTGGACACAGCCCACCAATTGTTCCTACGCCGACAACAATTCATAAATTTCGAGTGTTTGGACAAAGTTCACCAATTATTCCAGGTTTTGAAGAATATGCATGATTTTGAGGCGAAAGGATGCGAGAGTTTACGGATAAATTAGATTGAAATGTAGGGCGGAAAATTGCATTTTTGTTGGTCTTTACTTCTAGTTTGTGTTTCTCAAGTTTTCCATGGTGGAGCTCATACGTGTTTTTGACCAAAACATTGTCACTCCATCGAAATCTAGGAAATTAATATTAAAGTTAATGGAGAAGTCATTAGTGATCTGTGGCTCATAGCCGAATCACTCACATTGCGCACTAGAAATAGTTCCCAGAAAATCATCAAATCGGCGGTTTTCGAATGCATTTGTGGCGTGAAGATGTCGAAAATGTTCCAAGGATCATTTTTAACTCATGCAGTGCCAAATTGACAGGAAACCGAATCTAGGAAATTAATATTAAAGTTAATGGAGAAGTCATTAGTGATCTGTGGCTCATAGCCGAATCACTCACATTGCGCACTAGAAATAGTTCCCAGAAAATCATCAAATCGGCGGTTTTCGAATGCATTTGTGGCGTGAAGATGTCGAAAATGTTCCAAGGATCATTTTTAACTCATGCAGTGCCAAATTGTCAGGAAACCGGCAGCATTCAATTAAAAAAAATCCAGCCAACCAGGAGCCACTGGGGGAGGAGCTTGGGAACTAATTTCAGACTGATTAATGACGGGCGTGATTCCCAAGAAACTAACGGTAAACTTCCTTCTGGGAGCCGAGATTGCTTTAAATAACCAAATAATACATGTACAGACTCAAAATAGTGAATGCACCCCGAGTTATATTAAAATTAAAACATTATTTTGGGACGCTGGATACCTATACAGCTACGTCTGTTCTTGCTCTGATGGATAATCGATAGTAATGACGGTCGAAGCTAGCCTAAAATTAGATCGCTAATAATAATATTATTATCTCGTTTCAGAGTGAAGCAATTGAACTGAAATTGTCAGCAGGTTTTCTTTTCATTATGCATTTTGTTAACTATTATATCGAGAACTGTCAGCTCTTTATATAATCTTATTTGATACACCTTTAAGCAAGGATGTTTTGTAAATTTCTTTAACTTGTTCAAATCTTTTCACAAACAGTCGCATGTTAAACCTCCATTTCTTTCATTCTGCTTTTAATTAATTGAATAAAATTAAACCACGTATTAAAATTGGAGTTTGTGTATGTACGTAAAATGACGTTTCATAGTGAATAGCGATTTGCCTTCATAGTGAATAACGATTTTAGTATCAAAATGACCAAGAAGTTATATCACACACAGGCATCGAGAATCGGTTCTCGGAGATAGTTAAAAAAGTTATATAATAAAAAGATCTCCCTATGGATTATTTTCTCTCAGTGCCGTATGCTCCAATGCCATTCAATCCACATATTAACTTTATTTACACAAGCAAATCGTACTTGGCATTGCATCTTGACCGTATTCTAAAAGTCATAATGTATTTCAAGAAATGTCAATACAAGTTAACGATTTTCGTCTTTAAAGTTCCGACATCTTTCTCCGTAAAAGCAGCAATGGGCTGTAGAAATTAGGATATGAATACATAATATCAATAACTTTTAACTAGGCCTATATTCATTCATATTTGGGTTTTAAAGTACAACTATTATTAAATATTTAGTGAGGATGTGGTTTTAATTATTGTTTGCTCTGATTTGTTTGACTTCATCAAACAAATGAGAAGTTGTATCTAGTAATGCAGTCCATAGTTCTCCATGACTTGATCAGAATTTAGTGTGGGTACAGTAACACGCAACTTAATGCTTATAATGTAATGCATAATTTGGTTCTATTTACGATATCTGTTGTCCGTCCGTTAATCTAATATGCCACTGGATGAATGTAAACCTTGTCTTCTTGCACGACCCATGTCAAAGCCTATAGCTATGAAACCATAGATTCCAGTTATTGGATATAGATTAATTGCAAAACCTGAAATCAAATTTTAATATCAGTATTTCCTGCTCATTAGAATCTGTTTTCACTTTTGGCAAAACCTTTAACGTTTTTTAAAATTGTAATTGTGTATAGGCCGTGCTCATTAATTGAATGTCAATACAAGTAGCTACTACTTTCGCTAATATCAGCATTTAAAATCAAATTGTATTTCGTGGTTTGAGTTTTTGTGTCAACACTCACTTTGGTAAATTAGCTGTAGGATAGCTGCCACAAAAAAGTTAGCAACAATTCCAATCAATGGTCAAGCATCTTCCGCAACGTTTATAGGATATAGATTTGTTGCCAGGGTTTCTTTTTCAGTTTCAGGCATGATTTATTTCATAAAAACCGGACTAAAAGGAATATGATGTCAGATTTTGCGAACCGTCTAACTACTAAGTTATGTTCGTCTGATATCAAGCAATCGATTGTATTACTATGTACCCTTACAGATGTCTATTTTATATGAATTTACGAGTTATTTTAGTACCCGGCACACCTATTCATTTTGAATTTAACAATATACATCCAAAAGAAACAGTTTGTTTCACTATAACTTATATGGTATCGTTATAGGTATTAACAACTGCAGGCATCATATGTCATCATTATATCATGGTAATCATTGTAAAATTCCTTCATTACTTATAAGTGTGTCTAGTCACAACATAAGTGAAATGAACGTAACGGATTAGAAGTCCATTTCGAATCTAATCACTGTGTTGTAATCTTATGTTGCAATTTTCATACTTTAAGTCCAGACAGTAGAGCACTTAGTTTATTTACAGTGATGAATATAGGGATAAAGTCGTCAATAGATAAAATAAACCTTAGTCTATGACATTTATGCCCATAAACGGTTCTAAAATGTACCTTAATATTGTCCCGAATTTCTATTCCGGTTGTGATATAGAATTTTTGGACATAACTATAACAGGCTGAATTATTGGCGAAGCACAGAATAGAATACAATAGTACAACATTGGTTCCTGCGTGCACATTATCCCAAATAAAAAGATGGCGTATATGTGAAGAGAAGGTCGTTTAACTTGGTATCCGTTAACATAAGTTGTTTAAACAGGCATGGTGTAAGAGCT